>JADMNL010000023.1:590763333-592039166 GCA_016271365.2 Neoceratodus forsteri | reverse complement strand
TACAAAACTCACACAGCTGCAGTGGATATCAGGTTCACATTGCTGCATTTACTATGTGGCACAATAAAAGGTGTCTGATTTGATGGCACGCATCACACACACACTCACACACACACTAAGTAATGCATAGCAAATTGAAAACTTCAGTAATATAACCACATATTTTAAACAAACAAAAATGATGCACTGCTGCACCAAAACAATCAGCAAAAAAATGTCAAGAGTTATTGAAAATATTACTGTGTGTACATTAACACGGTTATACAAGAAAAGTATCACCAAAACAGAAAGCTCTGTCTTTTTCTCCAAGTTAATCTACGTACACCACAGATATGCCCCACTCCCAAACCACACTTCCAGTGTCTGTCAGTACACAGACTGAATGTTGTACATTAACATTCAAAATCCATATACAAACCATAAACGTTCGATGACATGAGCACAGGAGGGTTTCCTACACTCGATGAACTAAAGTTTGAGCAAAAAAAATTACTCAAAAAGGCTTTTTTAACAGCTTTTAGAAGTTTTGTATTACAGAGAGCTCTCACAACAGACTGTCTCCTACAGTTTCCTATACACACTACCCCAAACTGAGGCTGTGCAGAATAATCTAGAGCCCATGTGACCTGAAATCCCATGAATCACTGAAAAATTCACCTTTGGAGTTTAAAACAAGGTGAAGTGAGGTGAAGTACATTGTTCTCATTGAACTTTGCCTTGTAGGTAGCACACTCACCTCTGAGGCTGGGAGATCAGAGGGCTGTGGGTTCAGTTCCCACATCTGGCACTTGGGTTAATATCCCAGTACTGACACTGTAGTGCAGCATGAGAGGGGTGCTGCACTTCTGAGGTGCTGTCTTTCAGATAAGACATTAAACCGAGGTCCCATCTGCCTGGATTGGTGGTAGTTCAGGTGGATGTTAAAGATCCCATGGCACTTATTGAAAAGAGTAGGGGAGTTTTTATTGAAAAAGAAACATAGTTTACAACTCAAATATAAAGAAACAACACATACAAAAAATCAGTACATATCATTCCTAGAAAATGCTTCATCAATCTTAGGAGAACATAGAAACAATAATATTCTTATTTGTATTTAATAATGTGCAAGAAGCCTTTCCACCACTTCCTTACTTTAGAAGTATTATATAATTGGGTATCTGAAAAATACACTTTCTGTAATTCATTAACTACTAGCATACAATAACCCTCATTTGACACTTTTCTCTGGTAAATAACCCATTGACATCTAACCTGCCATAAGTAAAAACGTAAACATCCAAAAAAAAACATTAAAGTACTTTTGCAAAATACATCTAACCTAGGAGGAAATTTATAGAGAACCAAAGTGTCATAATTTAGATTCACTAACCAAGGAAACTCCCATCCTTTTGCAGCATATCCCCACAATTGCTTAACAAATGAACAATGCAGGAAAAAATGTTCCATTGTTTCCTCCTGGTGAACTCAATCAGGATAAGGACAGTTTCTTTCATTAATAGCTTTGTATTTGGCATTGCCCCTCACATTCAATTTACCGTACATAATCAACCACTGAGTTTCCCACATGTAAGATGGAATTCTACAGTTATTTAATTGCTCTAGTATATAGTTATTCTGAGCCTCCGGACAATTCTTGAAACTAGGGACTAAAGGGTGAATATGGCTCAAGATAACTTTATATAAGGTTTTAACTGAATTAGAAACAATAAGGTGCTTTGAGATCTGCCATTTAAATAACTTCTGAACTGCCAGCCTAAAATATTCAGGGACATGAATATGTGGATTTAGTTTAGGGGCTAAGTCGCTCCATGCTTTAAAATTGCGGCCTAACACAGTTTCCATCCAACTACGTTCTCTACTATTAGAAAATAAAAGCATTGATTTAATGGTTTGTGAAAGAAAGAGGGAATGGAAAAAAACAATCAGGTCAATCATACCCAAATCTCCATTTATTATCTAAGTAAGTAAAGCACCTTTTTACTGGATTTAGCCTATTTCCCCACAACATTTGGAAAAAACAGCTATAAAGTCTGGTCTCAAACTGGGTTGGCAGGGGAAAAAGCATGGCTATATATATTGTAGGCTGGGAATTATAATCTGTTTGAGAGTTTGGATACATTTTGATTTTGTAAATGTGTACTGTTTCCACCTAGTCACTTTAAGCTCAGCTTTTTTCAATACAATTTCCCAATTCACAGCTGGAATGTTTTGAGGACCAAAAAGGACACCTAGGATGCTTAAGGACTCTGAAGAAATATAAATGTTTTTAGAGTGAATGACTGTATGACATCCTGCCCCTATGATCAGGCCCTTTGTTTTACCCATATTAAGTTTCGCATTTGAAACCTTAGGAAAAGAATCAAATTCATCAAAAAATTGTTGCAAACTATCATATTTATCTAAAAATAGACAGACATCATCTGCATAAGCCTGAATATGTACTTTAGAATGCCGATGGGTACCTCTGATCCCTGTCCATCTAGGAGAGAATAAAATATGAATTAAGGGTTCCAATGAAAAAATATATAAAAGCAGATTTAATGGGCATCCTTGACGTATGCCTGTTTTGAAACAATAACCTTTTGTTTGTATACCTTTAATAAAAGGGTAAACTCTAGCATTATTATAAAGGGATTTAATGATGTTACAAAATAAAGGTGGAATTCCAAAAAATTGAAGGGTCATAAACAAATAGGAATGGTCTACTTTGCCAAATGCTTTTTCTAGGTCAGCAGAAATTAAATATCCCATTTTACCTTCTAATGACAAATGTTCTATAACATCTCTTATGATCATAAGAGCTGATTGTATATGCCTATTTCATAAACCACAATATTGGTAAGGAGATATTATTTTTTCCACATAAGTTTTTAACCGATTATTCAAACGCATAGTAAAAATCTTGCAAAAAAATGTTGTAGGTGCCGTATTGGTCCTTTTAAAAAACAGATCCAGAAACAAATGATTTGATACCTTTTATTGGACCAACATGGATGTTACAGAAAAGAACAAAGTGCTTTAGCTTCGAACCAACCAGGTCCTTCTTCAGAAGCTTTGTGCAGTTTTTCAAATATCCCATACTATTAACACCAGATTATATAGAAAAAGCAGAAATAATTCTCATTGGTTTAACATATACATTTAAAACATAATAGAAGATTACATCAGAGAAGCTAATTAACACAGTATGCCTTAAACTGAGGAGCCTCAGAAGGGCAAAGGTTATCAAGAATTCTCTACAGCCAGAGTTCTTGTCACATAAATTTTAAAATGTCTCAGTATGCCAAGAAAGCATTCTAGTGATAAAAAAAAACCTGGAGTGGCATTCTCCTAATACATGTAAGATGAGCTTACAACTTACATTCCAATTGTCCTGGTATACTAAAGGACAGATAATGAGAGACAAAATCCTGAAATTAGGTATAACTGCAAGTTGAAATCAAGCCTCAAATTAACCTACACATATAAACTTGATACATGAAAGTATCACTTGTAAGTGTAAGTGCAAAAAAAAAAAAAAAAAAAAAAAAAATTCCTTGTCAAGGACCAAGAAAACGAGACCATGAGCCTGATAAATGCAGATTTCAACACAGAGTCTGTGTATAACAAAAATGCACAGAATCAGTCTAAGCAATCTAAATGAAAACCCAAAGGAATTACACTTTAATGACCCCCAAGTAAATGAGATATGCATCTTAATATGAGCAGTTGAAAATGTGACAGTGTGAAATCCACCCACTGACAACTAATAGAAGGAAATAAATGCACACTATATGTGAAAACTAAGTGTTCTAGCCACATAACAACTGACCCATGCCACTCCACCCACACATATGTGTGTACATACACCATACCACACCCCACACACACACACACACACCTGCACCCACACAACACAACACACAACAAATATAGCAAACACATTCTGCACACACCACACCACCACCACAACAAACAAAACACACATACACACCATACCCACAACACATAAAACACAACACACACCAAACACACACATACATACATCAGTATACACACACACACACTCAAACGCACTCACCACAGTGTTAAGGTGAAAAGTCAACAATGTAGATAACCATAAACTTACAAAATCAAAGGCCCGCTGAAGAACTAAACTGTTTATGTCCATCTTTTAAAGTAAAGGTCTGTGTAAGTTTAAATGGAATAATGTGTCATGTACCCAACATCAATGTTCAATCCATCCGCCAGCATATTGAGAAGTAAAATAACTACTATCTTTTAAACAACCACCTAATTTAGCCAACCTGATTATTAGGAGTCAACTTGAACCGGAACAGAATACCATGACATCATATGGTACACGACCCTGTCATCAACGCACATGTAAGACATGTAACCTCATTTCCACTTCAGACTGTGTGGTTACATCACAAAACAGACTATTCAGGATACAGGGGAATTATACATGTACATCAAGTAATGTGGTCTATTTATCAATGCAAGAAATGTCCTCGCACAGGTTATGTGGGGAGACAAGCAACAACTCCAACTAGAATGAATTCACACAGACATTCTATTAATCACAAGATGATTGAGAAACCAGTAGCCCGGCACTTCTCTCAGGATGACCACTCAATCTCAGATATGTCTGTGATGGTCTTAAAAGGACATTTCAACAGTACGCAACAGAGACGGGCTTCTGAAATTAGACTTATTTTACTTCTCAATATGCTGGCGGATGGATTGAACATTGATGTTGGGTACATGACACATTATTCCATTTAAACTTACACAGACCTTTACTTTAAAAGATGGACATAAACAGTTTAGTTCTTCAGCGGGCCTTTGATTTTGTAAGTTTATGGTTATCTACATTGTTGACTTTTCACCTTAACACTGTGGTGAGTGCGTTTGAGTGTGTGTGTGTGTGTATACTGATGTATGTATGTGTGTGTTTGGTGTGTGTTGTGTTTTTATGTGTTGTGGGTATGGTGTGTATGTGTGTTTTGTTTGTTGTGCGTGGTGTGGTGTGGTGTGTGCAGAATGTGTTTGCTATATTTGTTGTGTGTTGTGGTTGTGTGGGGTGTGCAGGTGTGTGTGTGTGTGTATGGGGGTGTGGTATGGTGTATGTACACACATATGTGTGGGTGGAGCATGGCATGGGGCAGTTGTTATGTGGCTAGAACACTTAGTTTTCACATATAGTGTGCATTTATTTCCTTCTATTAGTTGTCAGTGGGTGGATTTCACACTGTCACATTTTCAACTGCTCATATTAAGATGCATATCTCATTTACTTGGGGGGTCATTAAAGGTGTAATTCCTTTGGGTTTTCATTTAGATTGCTTAGACTGATTCTGTGCATTTTTGTTATACACAGACTCTGTGTTGAAATCTGCATTTATCAGGCTCATGGTCTCGTTTTCTTGGGGGTCCTTGACAAGGAATTTTTTTACTTACACTTACAAGTGATACTTTCATGTATCAAGTTTATATGTGTAGGTTAATTTGAGGCTTGATTTCAACTTGCAGTTATACCTAATTTCAGGATTTTGTCTCTCATTATCTGTCCTTTAGTATACCAGGACAATTGGAATGTAAGTTGTAAGCTCATCTTACATGTATTAGGGAGAATGCCACTCCAAGGTTTTTTTTTATCACTAGAATGCTTTCTTGGCATACTGAGACATTTTAAAATTTATGTGACAAGAACTCTCTGGCTGTAGAGAATTCTTGATAACCTTTGCCCTTCTGAGGCTCCTCAGTTTAAGGCATACTGGTGTTAATTAGCTTCTCTGATGTAATCTTCATTATGTTTTAAATGTATATGTTAAACCAATGAGAATTATTTCTGCTTTTTCTATATAATCTGGTGTTAATAGTATGGGATATTTGAAAAAACTGTCACAAAGCTTCTGAAGAAGGACCTGGTTGGTTCGAAAGCTAAAGCACTTTGTTCTTTTCTGTAACATCCATGTTGGTCCAATAAAAGGTATCAAATCATTTGTTTCTGGATCTGTTTAGTAAAAATCTTGTAGTCCGAATTCAGGATTGTGATTGGCCTCCAATTTTTGATGTGGCCTTTATCCCCAGATTTATAAATATGAATTATCAGCCCATCCATAAAGAAAGGTGGCATCACCTGACCCTTCATTATAAATTGAAATACTAAAACTAAACAAGCTGTAATATAAGTACTGAATGTTTTGTAAAATAAATTAGGGAGCCCATCCACCCCTGGAGACACTCCAGCCTTTAAGTTCTTTATAATTGCCTCTATTTCTGAAACAGTGATAGGGTCCATTAACAATACAGAATCATTTAATAACAGTGGAGGTGGGACAGAATCTAAATATGAACCAACATTTTCTTCTAATATAGGAGGAAAAGGTTAAAGAGATTCACAATGATCCTTTATAATAGAACACATTTCCAACTCCTTTTGAACCTGTCTTGCACCGGAGACTAAGTACTCCATTGTTGTGGACTCCTTCGATGTTTTACAAAGTTCAAAAGGATCACCAATTTTAGATTTTTTCGTTTGATTTGAAAATACAGCTTGCAACATTTTGGCTCTATCATATTGTACTAGTTTCATTTTATGTTTAACCAGTTCAGTTTGCTCTGAATAATCTTTGTTAGAGGTATTTGCCAATGTAATCAGCAGTTGTAAGTGTCTTCTAAGTTTTAAGTAAGAAAGAAAATTTTAATTCTGCTGTCTAGTCCCATAAACTGTAAACCATTTATTCAAATCAGATCTAGTCTCCATCCACCAATCCCCAATGTTTGAATATGACAAGGCTACTGACAATCAGGCCCTTAATATGGAGAGTACTAATTGTTTACCATAAGAGTGTTGAAGGGTAGAAGTATTCAATTTCCATCATAAATTTCTTTGAGAAACTGAAGACAATTCTCCAAAGGAATATAGTAACAGCATATGATCTGTAAGTTCTATAGGAATCATTTGAAAAGCTCCTGTGGGAATTTGTGCAGAAATAAATAAATAATCAATTATAGAGAACAATCTACCCTTCATAAAGGTACATCTAGGCCCATTCTTCTGGAACTGAAAACAATTACTAAGACCGGCAACCTTAATGATAGATTCCAAAGCATGAGAATCATAATAAACTTTTATCTGTGAATCTACCTTAGCCTGTAGGCTACAATTAAAATCACCTCCCCAAAAGATTATATATGAAGTTACTAAGTAAGGCTGGACAGCTCTCACACATTTAATATGATCAATTTTAGATTGAGGGTTATAGATATTGATAAATCTACAGTCCATAGACTTCCATGTTACATCCAGAATTAAGACCTTCCCTGGAATTAAATCAGTCATCCTATAAAATGAAAATGAAAAATCACAGACTAGGATACCTACACCATCAGCACTGTCTTTTCCAAAGGACCAATAAGAGTTACCTCATGGCCAGTCCCTTTTAAAGGAAGAGATTTGTTCAAGGGAAAACATCCAGGTTTCTTATAAAAAACACATTGAAATGTGAAAATCATGCAGTGTCTGAAATAGGGCCTGCCTTTTAACACAATTTAGTAAGCTGTGAGTGTTGAGTGAACCCCATTTGTATACCACCATTCTACTTTATTTATTCCTTTTTCCTTTTTCTTCCCTTTATAATCCTCAGAAGGGACCCCTCTCATATCCTGAGCTGATTTCTGGGAATCAGAGTCCCCAACATCCATTTCGGAGTCCCCCCCAGTTTGTAAATAACGCTGCATAAGAATTCGGGGTTTCAATACTGGTAGTAGAAGGGGATGGTTTACCTCTACTATTCCTAGTAGACCTTCTAGGGGGTAAAGGGGAAAAGGCAGAGTCATCACCATGGATTTTCTCAGCAGGCTCCAGGTCTCTATAACACACTGGTTCAAAGGCCTGAGGATTCACCTGACTATCTTCTAAGTCCCCCTTTTTCTCCTGACCCCATCCCAGCAGTTATAGGGATAATGACCTCAGGAGCCAGCTCCGAGGTGGGGGGGACTGAGTCCTGTTCAGGCTGTACCATTCTCAATCGAGAGGGGGCAGCATCTGCAGGCAGGGACTCTGACTTCCCTAAAGAAGAATTCTGGGCTTTCAGAATTAACAAATCCGGGCTAATGCTGGATGCCTTATTTTTTGGAGCCCGGGGCATTCGCTGAACACATGCCCATCCTCTTCATAAAGTTTGCACTTAGAGAGATACGCACACTGCATTGTTATGTGCCCAATTTCCCCACAATTATTGCACTTAGGTTGGTCACATACACTGGACAGATGGGTTCTAGACCCACATTTGCAGCAAGCTTTAGGCTGCCCCCCCCATAAAAACAAACTCCCCTATCTCTCCCCAACAGAAAGGAATTTGGGATATGTTCTACTCCTGAGTCAGATTGTCGTAGTTTAACTTTATATTTCCATCCCCTGTCCAGAATTGCTCTGAGTCCAGGATGGGATCAGGTTCACTCAAAACCTCACATTTCTGTGAAAGCCAGTAAGTGATGTCCTCCACATGGATCCCCTCATTCCTAAACATCACCGTAACATACTTAAAGGTTTTATTAGTGGAATTACTAAAAAGGGGGTCATGTGGGGGAAAACTTTACCTGACCGTAACGCTCCCAAAATAGGTCTAAAGCATAAGATGTTCTAAAGCTGATGTCATAATTGTCCTCCCTGATATAATTATAAATGCAAAAACATCACAAGGGGAAAAATGAAGAGAGTCTTTAATAAAGTATTTGCCCACATAGTATCTGTCCGGACATTCTGCTAAACCCCCTTTGTAGCGAATGCATACTGCATTCTGTCTTGGAGCAGCTTCTCTTCTGGCATGAGAAAATAATTTGGACATTAAGGACTTTTTGTTTCCAGATAATGACTCCCTAGCTCCCTCATCACAGTTCTCAGGTTTAATTGAAGTCACAGCGATCACATGTGAATCCCTCATCTTAGATTCTCTAGAGACCACTTTTGTCATTGGAGCACCTACCTTCGGATCTACTGAGGGTATTTGGACTGCCGACTCAGTCACAGATTGCGTTGCCACATTAATTTTTGGCTTTCAAGCTGGGGAAGCTAGCTGAAAATCAAAGGAGGAATCCCACAGAGGATCTGATGACCAAATATCTGAAACAGTCTTCTCCCATCCGGCCTCTAGGAGCGCTTTCTCTGGCGACCAATTTTTATCATGCAAGTCCTGTCCCTGCAAGCTATTCCTTCTAGGCAAGCTCTCTGAATCAGATTTGGAGACCGATGAATGATTTGCACAACTTGTCTTAGAATGAGCACCCTCTGGAAGAGTAGCCGCTTTATCAGAAAAACTAAATTCCGTAACTCCCGACTGCTGCATGCCGTCTTTTTGAAATATCACAAAGTTCAGGTTCTCTGCCAGTTTTTCACAGGAAATGGGCATTTTAAACACAAAACCTGCATCTTTATCTAGGCGCAGACCAAAAGTAGGATTTTTCTCCACTACTGGGTGCTTTACACAAAATAAGTCTGTAGCAGTGATTTTAACTGGTGAGTTGTCTGAAATGTATGGCTCTGGGCACACACTTTCACTCGCAGCTTTCCTGCCAGCCAAAATAAATTGTAAGTCTGACTCACCCTCAACCTTTTCACCTGCTTGCTGTGCTGCATCACCCTCCTTGCTGTCAGGCCTCTCTACTGGCCTGTCAGGTGCAACAGCTGAAAATACGCCAGGCAGAGGGATCGAATCCTGCCATTGTCCATTGGAATGATAGCTCTGTTGTTCTATTTGAGGTACAGTGATTATAACATCCAATGACTTGTTGACTATTTTTGTATCAAAAAGCTGATGTTCACTCTGTAGAACCAACTTCTTTGAAGAAACAAAGGTTTCATGAAAAATTTCTTCTGATTTAGTTTCCATTCCCAGGTTATCCACCTGACCAGCCTCTGTTAGAAATGCAGTGGAAGTCGAGGTCTGTCCTCCCACCTGACACACGTCCTCCTCCTCCGGCATGTCTCCCAAAGTGGCCATCACACAGTATGACAGCCCATCTACCTACAGGAGAGCAAGGGAATTTCCCCGGTGTCCTGGCCAAATTTCCCTCATTCACTAAAAATACCACCAACAGTTTAATCTGATTCAGGGTCAGTTGGCATTCATCTGTATCCCCTTCCCCTGGGTCATGCCTGAAAATAGGCAGGATTTGTCTAGTGCACTTACCCAGTCAAGAAAAACTAAATAAAAAAAAAAAAAAAATTTGCGGAGTGGTGGCTTGGAGAAGGTGCAATATCGTGAAGACATTGCTGTCAATGGACTTTGCGTTGCCTATCATGATGCAAAGTACTCTGCTTCACGTCGCAGAGTACTTAATGAATTCACCTTGACTACACGAATCACTTCATGGAGCGAATTGAGGCCACTTCACCCACCATTAAAAGCATACTGTAAATTGTAGGAAAACAATAACACATGGCAGGGTGTGCAATAATACTAAATTGCTGTATGCTCCAACTGGGTTGTAAAGTATGAGGTGCAGCTGCGTGCCTTCAACCACCTGTGAAGTGTGGGATATATTTTGAATAAGATTATATTATACCTTTTAAATGATTAATACCACATGGCAGGGTGTGAGGCAAGGCTAAATTGCTGCATGCCCCAGGTGGGTTGTGAGGCACAAGGCACAGCCAAGTGCCTTAAGCCACATGGTAAGGGTAATATAAAATTCCCATAGGATCACATTGTAAATTGTAAGTAAGCAACAACACATGACAATAAGGTATGCAGTAGTGGCAAATTACCACACATCCCAGGTGGGTTGTGAAGTGGATTGTGAGGTATGAGGTGTAGCCGAATGCCATCAACCACCTGGGAAGTGCAGATATCTTCTCTCAGGTGCTGAAGGCATCAATGCTGCCATGAAAGTACATGTTAATGATTTCAGAGAGTCAGTAAGTGACTGCTCAGAGGAGCACCAGGTGCCAGGCTTCTTTGTCTAGAAACAGAAGTAACATTTTAACTTAAATGGCACACAGCTGAATGACACAAAATGAAACCAAAAAACTGAAACAGCAGTAGAGAGAGATGTAGCTCTTGGTAATATGGAGAAGGTAGTTTTCATGTGAACAGACTAAATGCAAGGAAGAAAAGGAAATGTCAGTGGGTGGCTGCGTGGGAAATGTAGCATGCCCTAGATCACTTTGCCTGATAATGTAAAGTGGGAATACAAGAATCTGTGGCTCACACTGTCAGGGCAAGGAAGCATTGATGAAGCAGGGGAAAACAGAAATGGAAACAGTAAGCATACAACAGTCTTGCACCCCCCTCTCCCTGTCTGGAAGGTAGGAGCTATTTGAAAAGCCAACTGCAGTTTGATTAATTGGAGGAGGGCATGAGAACAAAAATATCAACAATATCTCCAGTAGGGAGGTAGCATATTCCATTTATGCCATACCTCCAAACAAGTGAAAAAAATTGAATTTCCTGCCATTTCTTGCTGATTATAAAAAAATCTAAAAGGTATCTATAAATGAAACACCACTCATTTGGTAGATATGTTTGTGCTGAACAACTTTTGTGCTCAAAGTACCATGCTATTGTTTTTCCTTTTAAAGCTGTTTGCATTTTTTTCCTGCAAAAAGTGAAAAAAAAGAATGTTCTGCTTTTTTTGCTAATTATAAAAAAACTAAAATGTATATATAAATGAAACACCACTCATTTTGTAGATATTTTTGTACTGAACAAATATCGTATTCACAATACCGTGCTATCATTTTTTGTTTCAAAATTATTTGTATTTGCTGAAAAAGTGACACATGATTGAATTTGCTGCTGCTTTTTTTCGCTATTTTTTTAACTAAAAGGTATCTATAAATGAAACACCACTCATTTTGTAGATAATGTTGTGCTGAACAACTGTTATGCTTATAGTACTATGCTATCCTTTTTCATTTTAAAGTTATTTGCATTTGAATACGGTTAATAAATCCAGAATACATCTACACAGCTGGCATCTTTCTCATGATCGACATCATCAACGCAGCCATCTTAGAATTCTTAGAGCAGGACATTTGAATTAGGAGATGCTGTGTTTACTGTTTTCAAATACTATGAAACTGCATTTATCCAATTTTAATAAATGCAGTTTCAGCATAAATGTAAACAGCAGCCTTTTCTTTACAAGCCTAAGGAGTTATTTTTTAAAAAGCAAAATGTGTAAAAAGATGGTTTAGGTATCCTTTAACTTGAAGGGATGCTGTTTATGAGACATTTTGGCTAATTTCCAAAATGCAGATTGTGCCAAAAACTATGTTAAAGCAACAGTTCAGCAAGAAAACATTTCTACTGATGTGTAAAAACATAAAGAAATGTCAGTGGGACCCATTTTCAAAAGTTGGTGTATGCTTCTTGTAGATGCCCTAACATGAACACCAATTATTGGAATGCTCTACATTTGTTATATTCAAACAACTTTGGAGCACAGTGTGAGTGAATTAAACTTGTTTGAACATAAACCCAAAGTGTAGCCTTAATGAAGGTCCAAACTGATGGTCGCAGTACAAAGCATTACCCTTTGCTGGCCAGAGACATTTGTGCCTTTACTTAACATAGGGCTTTCAAGGAGGAAACCTAGTTAGGGAGTATCAACTCTGTTATTGCTATTGCACTAACTTGATATGTTTGAAAGTTCTCATGCAAATTACCTATTGTCCCATACAGGGTGCCAAGAGGTAATTTCCAACCAATTATGGACTCAAAAACTTGTGAGACCATATCTGTTGCTCCATAGATTGTGTGGTGGACTACACCGGCCCACCTCCCTGATGTCGAGTTTGTTTGAAACAAAACCCTTTTTAGTATCTACCCTCACCCAATCCGCATTTGTGTGACATTCATTTCCCATATCCCTTCAGGTAGTCTAGTTGTGCCCCCCCATCATCCATTCACCATCTGAATATCTACAGCAACTCTATCCCTTGGTAGTATAGTGGTCCTCTCCCTTGCAGACTGCCATCTAAATGTCTACAGCAACCCAATTTCTAGACATCTAGTGGCCTCCTCTCTGTTCAACCGGTCACTGTCAACCACCTGGCCCAGTGATAGTAACCAGCACAGACCCACCTTTCACCTCTATGGCTGGCTCCTATCTGCCTAATGTAACAACTGTATTGCTATACAACTCAGCATAGCAATGCTGTACTTTAGTGATAGTGACATCTATTGAAAAGTTCATTGAATATCTCACTCAAGTACTGTATTGCAATACAGAGCTGTATGGCAATACTAAACTTGCATGAGGCAGACAGTAGCTGGCTGTGGAGGTGAGAGGTGGGTCTGTGCTGGTCACCATCTCAGGGTCTGGGGGGTGGGACAAGGCAGGGACTACCTGGACTAAGAGGGAGACACTAGACTACCAGGGATGGGGTTGCTGTAAATATTCATGTGGGGGTTATTCACAAATGGGCAGAATATATGCACCAGAGGCACGTATTTTGTCTGCACAGCTCCGCATCCCCAGAAGATCCTTGCAGGGCCCACATTCACAAACATCAGCTCCCACCCAGCTTCCTTACCTGGCCCTGTCTCACGAGGGCACAGGCCCATGGGGGGCAGGTGGGTGCTGAGTGGTGGATCTGGGCAGGCAGCCAATTGACTGCCAGGTCCAGCTGCCACAGTGGATCCCTTGCACCTGTGGGATGCTATGATGTCTGCATGCTGTTGGATCCACTATTCACAACTAGTGTAGCGCTAATCTTGTTAGCATGGCACTAACCTTTTAAATAACTAGGCCAATATATTTACTGTAGGTGTTCTACTCTTTCCCTTTTGAAAGAACATTTGCGTGTACACTATGGAATAAAGGACAAGGCCCATCAATACATTTCTTGCAGACTGCCAAGTTAGCAAAATGCACACTACTGATATACAAATGATCTTCTCAATATAAATGAGGGTTTTTGGAAGAGGTAATTATGTAACCCACACTTGAATTTATGTTCCTTACTTACATTGTATCCATGCAATACCAGAGAAAGGAAGTGTGTCCAGGAACTCCAAGTCCAGCCATATGAGTCTGCAGCTCAGAGGTTACAGTACTGGGATGGTATTGCAGGGTCTGGTTTTAATTCCCAGTAGGTCACATTATTTCTTTTTCACTATAATTAAAGGTATAAATTATTTAACAGTGGCTAATACCGCACCACAAAACCTCTATTTGTCATCTTCACTATTCCTAGTTGCAGGATGTACAACACCAGTGAAAGGAAGTGTGTCCAGGAACCACAGATCCAATGGGTTCAACCTTGTGAGTCTGTATCTCAGTGATTAGAGCACTGGAATGGTATTCTGGGGACCTGGGTTCAAATTCCAGTAGGTCACAATCACATTATTTCTTTTCTCACTACAATTTCTGATTTTAATTGCTTAGCAGTGGCTAATACTGCACCAAAAACATCTAATTGTTATCTTGATTATTCCTAGTGGCAGGATAAGCAACATCAGAGAAAACAAGTTTGTCCAGGAACCTCAGGGCCAACCATGTGAGCCTGAAGCTCAATAGTTAGAGCACGAGAACAGTATTCAGGGCGCCTGGTTTCAGTTCCCAGTAGGTCATATTAATTAATTCTCACTACAATTTGTGATATATACACACACATGTGAAATTGCCTGCAGATACACACCCTGTGTATTTCCTCCTGCTTCCTTCACCCCCTCCATCCACGTTCAATTTGGACCCTCCCTTTGATCCTGTCTCACCCCTCTTGAAGCTGCTCACCGACCCCAATGATACCACATCCTCCTGGCAGGTTAATGTCCCCAACCACTACTGTGCTACCTTTGCTACTAAACCTCCTTAACTGTTCTCCCAGCTCCCTATCAATCTCCTCCTTTTAAGACAATGGCCTATATACAACCCCAAGTCTAACATTTCTACCCTTTCTGCTATGGAGTTGCACCCATAGGGCTTCCACCCTGCCTTCCTCCACTTCTGCCCTGTTACACATTATCCCTAACATTGATGACCACTCCTCCCCCTTTTCTATTTTTCTCTGTCCCTGCTTTATAGCTTGAATCCTGGAATAACTAGGTCACAGTCATGGTATTGGGCTGCTCGTGTCTCAGTAATGGTAATTATGTCCACCTTACCTTCCACAATCATTGTCTGCAGTTCTGCAGTCTTGTTACTCAGGCTACTAGCATTCAATGATACCACCTTCCAATGGGATCCTATTCCTCCCAAAATTTTCCCCTCTTCCCCATCACCTCTCCTATTTGAAATTTGCTCCTGCCTAGCTATGGGTGGAGGCCCAAAGGACCCCTTCTTCTGGTGTCTGTCACCCCTTCATCCCCCCTTTCCTAGTTCAGATTGTACTTGGCTTGAATGAACTCCCCCAACTTCTGCTTTAGGACCTGCAAGCCTTCCTTGCTAAGGTGCAACCTATCCAGAGTGTACAGGTCCTTATTCTCCCACTTCTTGCCCCACTTTCCCTACCAATCCATACCCCATGGACCCACAGCATTTCCCCCATCCATGTGTTGAAATCCATGATTCGCTGCTTCCTGGCTGTACTAGCTCTTGGTACAGGGAGAATTTCAGAGAACACTACTAACCTTACCTCTTTACTACATTGTCATCCCACTTCCCTGAAACTTTCCTGCACCTCTTCTTCCCTTCTTCTCTCCAGGTCATTTTTGCCCAGGTGCATCACAATATGTGGTTTCTCCCCAACCCTCTCCACACACCTATTTACATACTGACTCACTCTACCTGCCCTCATGCTCTGCATACACTCAACCTAAATGCTGCTTTTCCTGGTGCTCCTGCCTCCCCATCTAACAAAGTACCGACTCCCTCAGAACGATGACCTTCCCTCCTTGATCCTTTTCACCCTCCTGTTGCATTCTGTTCCTCTGCCCCGACTCGATCCTCCTCCTCCCCTACTAAAATACCTATGGACCCCGTGTCTCCCTTGAATCTTGCTTATCCCCCTATCCTTTGCCCCCTCCTCGCCACTCTAACTCCCCTGCCCGGTCTGTCTGATTCCTCCCTCTTATTGTTCCACATCCGCTCATCCTGCCCCCTTCCTGTATCAGCTACCCCTTTGTCTACCTAGCTTTCGACACAGTCCATCATGGCCTACTTACCTCCCTACTTTCTAGCCTAGGCCTGGCCGAAGGTCCTTGTGCTTGGGTAAAAAGTTACCTGTCCAATCGGTCACAGGCTGTAAAAATCTCTAATGAACTCTCCGACTTCAAACCAGTTCTCACGGGTGTACCACAGGGATCAATTCTTGGACGCTCCTCTTTAGCCTGTTCTTAACTCCTTCCAGATATCTGCCAGGAGAAAATAATCTTATCGCTGATGATGCTGTAGTCTCTCTTCCACAAGTATCCAAACTCCCTACGAAAAGCCTGCAACTTGCTTTCTCTAGTGTTGAAAGGTGGTTCCTGGATAGTAAACTTGTGCTAAACCACAATAAAACAAAAGCCATGCTCTTCTCCAATCACCAAAACAAAAATAGGCATACTCCACTCACCATACAAACCTCTGCAGAATTACACTGGACCAAGTAAATACTTTCAAATACCTTGGCATCACTTTTGACCAAGGGCTCACCTTCTGCAACCCACATTGACAACACTGCGAAAACAGTGAACCAACGCCTTGGAATACTATTCGTAACTGTCAATTTCTAAATCAAGCGGCATTGAGAATAGCTATACAGAGTTCCATAATCTCAATCATTGACTATGGCCTTATTATTTATGGCTCAGCTACCTCCACTGCTCTAAGGCGTATCTCAATCACTCTAAATAAGGCCTGCGGCTCCTCACAGGGCTCAAAGACTGACTCTTACGTGTGATCTGTACTATGAATCAGGCTGGTTGAACCTATCAAATCGTCATATTTATCTCACCTGCACAATGGCAAAAAAATCTATCTTGGGACTGACTTCATTATGTATTCAAAACCTACTCCGACTGAATCCTGGCTCACGACCCTCCACCAGATCTGAACACCAACCTTTCCTGGTTCCGAGATGCCGGATTGCACAGGGACAAAGATCTTTTGCATACAGGGCCCCGACATGGTTAAATGTGCTTAGTCCACCTACTCTATCCTCAACCTCGCTTGAAGCTTTCAAATCCATGCTCTATGCCCACCTCACCACCACTTAAACTGTGATTGCGCTAGATAAAGACTACTACTCCTCATGTCCATCCTCACATCTGAGGCCTCTTCCTCCCTGACTAATGAACCCTCTGGTACCTCTACTACTTCCTGTCTCCCACCCAAACTCACTCCCCGCTTTTTCCTGTCCCCACTCACTTACTCTCCCGCTCACCACCTTTCCCTCCTCTCTAGCCTCCTTTTGGTGCCTAATGATCACCCTCTCCCTGGAAGTTTCCTTAACCTCAAAATTGTCTACTCGCATGAACCTGTTATAGCTTGTTTTTCTATGAAACTTAAAAACGTTACTGCCTTAAACTGTTAATAGCAAATTTATGACGTAACTTTCCTGTCTGGTTTTACCTGTAATGTGTATCGTACTTTGTTAAATGTTCTTTGTGACGTGGAACCTTTGTAAAAGAGCTCTGGCTCTGGCTCAAAGGTATTAATTCCTAGACTAATAAACTAAACTAAACTAAACTACCATAACACCCCCATTGCCACTGACTCCCCATGACCCCCTTGATCCATTCTTTTCCCATTCCTTGTGCCCCTTCCTTATACTTTCCTTGCCTGAGCTGTCTGTAATGCCCCCCTGTCCCTTCTCTACCTGCCCCATCCTCCCCCGTACAGCAACTGCTGCTCCACCTTCTACCTTCACTCCTCCCTGCCTCTGCTGCTATCTGGACTACTGATCTTGCCTCCCGCCTTTCTGCTGACTTCCCAGCGCTTCCTACTACCTTCCTTCCTTCCCTCCCTTCCCTGCGACTTCCATCCCCACGTCTTGCTCCCCAAGGCTAGTCAACACTGAGAACCTGTTCCTATATTCATTCCCTGTTTTCTGAGCTACCCAGCCTCCCCTCCATGTGGCTTAAGGGCAAACCAACTTCAAAAATTGATAAACTATAGTTGACTATGGCTGACCATGGTGGATCCAGAATATTGAGATGATATATTAATAAAGCCTGAAATTCACTAAGATAATGCTTAAAGAATTGCATAGTAACTTTGCCAGTTGCCACATGAAACAATTTACTAATTCACACTGTGTACTGATAAATTATAGCTTTTAGGAATATAAAATGCATCTACAACTTTAATACATTTTAAGGAACTTTTTTCTTTGAAAAACAAAATAAAAAACACATGCCATGTAGCAATCATTTACATCTACATTAAGAGATAGCATAAATACAGTATGCTTAAGAATTAAACTGATACTGCATTGACAAAGTGTTGATGGATTATGATTAGCTAGAATTAGAAATGGCATATACTAAAAAAAGAGACTAACTGGAAATAAATCACATCAAGAGGGTTGTATCTTTAAATCTAAATTATCTACTCATGAGGACTAATGTTAAAATAAGGCTAAACTGAGCAGTGGAAATATTTTACACAGATTTAACATCTATGCAGTAAGCATTGAACTATCAAACTACTAATGTGATAAAAACTATGTTGATATCTTAACCAGGATGGCATCCATAATTTAAGCAAATAAGGCATGACAGAGTGTTATTTTTTGTGGAATAACAGCATATCTTGGGAAGTGAGGCATGATGCAACTCCGAGGGCCTTAGTCACCCAAGAAGTGTTGTTATCCCACAATTATACACACCATTTAGTGCCACATTGCAATTACAGTATCAAATGGTTCCTCTGGATTTATTTTGAAAACTGAGTAATGAGATTCCGAAAATTAAGTATTTCTTATCTGTGCTGTTCTGCTGTGATAACTCGAGTTTATATAATCACATTTGACCCATAACAGGTCTTGTATTTTTTTCTAGTCCATTTATAAACAATTTTAGACATAAAACAAAGATAATGCATTTGTTTAAAATCATAATTACAAGCCAAACCATGAAAACCATTATCAGGAATGGACACAACACATATTTTGATCATGGACAATCAAAGCTACTACCTGAAATAATTTAAAATGTCACTTTATCACAGTCTTTGTTCTTTCACTGAACAGACCGAACATTGATTTAGTTCTTCCATTTATTCTCTCTTAATGATGTGCTTTTTAAAGGCATTTATGCTTGTTCTTCAACCAGCGATCATTGAAAATCCTGTCCATGAATCATGGACCAACCATGGATGGAATCATCATGAAAATGCAGTAACAGGGACAGAGCAGTGAAGACTGTGAATGTACATGTATAACCTTGATTGTCCATGAAAACTTGAACAATAGAGCTGCTGTGAACTACATTTGTATGTCTGGAAAAATGTTTTCAGTAACCAGTCGGGATATTTCACTGCAGGCCATAAAAGAGCTACGTAGGCAGGTGTGGCACCAGACTGTGCATCCGTGTGCTGCAGTGAAATACATTTATGTTTGGGAAAAATTGCCCATTAACCTTTGGGGAAACTCCAGCACAGGATCTCATTATCTCAAGCCTCATGTACGGCAGTACTATGAGCACAAGATCCTTGTAGAAGGCAAAATATGTAGGGACTGTATTTGGTGAGACTGTCCCAAGTGGTAAGGCTTTAGTCTCACGTTTGTGATGCCCAAATTATACAGCTGTAATTGTGCCTCAATCAGGGAGGCATTGAGCCAGTGTGCTGTGTCCAAGGTATACGTGGAAACAGACTCGTGGACAAGAGACCAGGCCACTGATTATACCCAGTACCTGCAATAGTGACAAACTGCATTATGTCCAACTGTATTGTGATATATTGCAATATATCACAGTAAATCTCATTCATCCCAATTAAATTTCCTGTGATACATCCTGATATATTGAGTATATCTGGGTATGCTGCACTGTGTCACTGGCTGCAGCTGTATGTGAATTAAAGTACAGTTTGTTTTCTAGTTTCTCAGACTCCATCTGAGAAAATCTCAGATTCTGTTCAATTTTTTTGGAATTCAGAATTTCAGTATTTAAGGCCAAAAATCCAAATTCAAAAAAACAAATTGGAATGCAGAATCAATATTGGGATTCCAGTTTTGCATTTGAGTGTATTAAAAGTCCCCATCCCTCTCTTTAACCTGTGGTTTCTGGGACTCAACACCTGGAAGAGAGTTCTGGCTCATGCGGCTTTGTGGCTGTGTTGCTCCAGTCATTACTGGCTTCTTCTCCAATTGAATCCTTGAGCACTTGAGTTCAACTGATACTCACTTTGCCCCCATAGTCTGAAGAGTTCATCCCCCCAATTCAGTCCACAAGCAGCAGCCAATGACTGCCAGTCAGCTGACGTGATCACGAATGCCCGTCCAAGTGATGTGCATCCCATCCATAAATAACAATCCTTCTCATTTCAACTCCAGTTGCACTCTGGACCAAATTAATCAATATTCATGTCCCATGCAGTTGTTCCCTGACGCATTTTTCATTTCCAAGTGCTGATGTTTTTATATTTATTTTAATTCCAATAGCCATACTCTGAGCATAGAAACACAGAAACATAGACTGACGGCAGATGAGGACCACTTGGCCCACCTAGTCTGCACATTTCCCTACCTGTGGATAAGCTGCAGATTCTAGTTAACCAACAGCCTACTTTCTCCTACACCCCACTATAATTGCCTTATGTCTGCCCCATGCATTCTTGAATTCCCCCACTATTTTTGACCCCATGACCTCAAGAAGTCTGTTCCATGCACCCACCACACTATCCATGAAAAAATACTTCCTCATGTTGCTCCTGAACCATCCCCCTGCTATCTTCCAGCTGTGACCCCTTGTTCTTACACATCTCTTTTTCTGAAAGATGCTCACCTCTTGGACTTTGTTGATTCCCATGAGGAACTTGAACGTTTCTCTCATGTCCCCCTCTCCCTCCTTCCCTCAAGGGTATACATATTAAGCTCCTTTAGTCGCTCTTAGTGTGATTTCTGGTGCAGACCCTGCACCATTTTAGTTGCCCTCTTCTGGTCTGCCTCCATCATGTCTATGTCCTTATGGAGATGGGTCTTCAGAACTGCATGAAATGCTCCAGATTGGGTCTTTGCACTTCTTTGCATTGAATCTAAGCTGGCATACTTTTTACCATTCCTCCAACCTTGCAAAGTCCCTACTCATCCTTTCCACCTCACCTTGTGTATCAACCCTGTTGCAGATCTTAGTGTCATCTGCAAAATGGCATACTTTTCCTTTTAGTCCTCTGTAATGTCACTTATAAAGACATTGAAGAGGACCAGCCCCAGTAGTGAACCCTGCGGTACCCCGCTAGTAATCTCCCTGTCTTTGGTTTGGACCCCATTTACTATTATCCCATGTCCTGTTGTCCAGCCAATTTTTTACCCTGGCTACCACACTGGGATCCACTCCCAGGCTGGCTAGCTTGTTTATTAATATTTTGTGTGGGACTATGTCAAATGCCTTGCTAATGTCTAGGTAGACCATGTCCATAGCCCCTCTCTGATCTACTACTTTGATCACCCAGTCAAAGAAATCTATTAGATTTGTCTGACATGATCTTCCTACTGTGAATCCATGCTGCCATGGGTCCTGTGCCCTGCTGGCCTCTAGGTACTCAACAATTCTTTCTTTTAGAAATGATTCCATAATTTTTCCCACCACTGAGGTCAAACTAACAGGCCTGTAGTTACCTGCCTCTCCCTTGCTCCCACTTTTGTGAAAGGGGAAGCACATTTGCCCTCCTCCAGTCCTCAGGCACCACATCATCCTTCCATGATTTGTTAAAAAGAGTAGTCAGTGGTGCCACTAGTTCTCCCCTTAGTTCTTTTAGAATTCTGGAGGTAATCCCATCAGGCCCCATTGCCTTGCCCACCTTGAATTTTAGGAGTTCTTTCAGGACCCTTTCTTCCATGAATGGACTGGTATCACCCCCCCCCATCTAGAGTGCTTCAATTGTTTGGTTTAGGTATCTCCCCCTCCTCTTCTTTTGTGAATACTGAACACAAGTATTCATTCAGTATCTCTGCCTTTTCACTGTCACCCTCTGCCCACCTACCCTCCCTTTTATTAAGCCTCACAATCCCTCCCTTGGTCTTTCTTCACTCACTAATGTATCTATAAAAGGTTTTGTCCCCCTTCTTAATAGAGTTGGCTATCTTTTCCTTAGTTTGGGCCTTTGCTATTCTGACTGCCTTTCCTGCTTCCTTCTGCTTTAACTGATACAGTTCTCTGTCCTGCTCCTTTTGTGATTCCTTATACTTCCTGAATGCTATCTCTTTCTCCCTAACCTACCCCACCATTGCATGTGCTCTTCCATCCAGACCTCACAGCCACTGTCCCAGATCTGTTCACCCAGTGTCAGCTGTGAGCTGGCCTACCTAAGCAAAGCCTTGGTGAGCAGGCTCTGTCTGATACATATTAAAAGGCATCTGACAGAACCTGTTCCTTATAGCTTCCTTAGGTTTGGGGAGCAAGTTAAGAAAATGGGAGGGAGACCGGATGTGGTTGTCCATTTTGGGACCAACAACCTGGCCAGGCATGCCTTTTTTGAAGTCAATATTAGTTTCCACATACTAAGCAGGAAGCTAAATGAAGCTCCAACTATAGTGACCATATCATAGGTCTTCTCAGTGACATGTAGTGGTGATTCAAGGCAACTAAAGATCTTTCATGTTAACAAATGGCTGAAGGAATACCTCAAGGAGAAGGGAATCCATTTTGTGGGTGATTGGAGCACTTTTTGCAGGAATAAGTGGCTTTTCAGGAACAATGGCCTCTAAGACTTGCAATACACTAGGCAAAGGGTTGACACTTTCATAATTTAGAATTTAAACTAGATGGGGAAACTATAGGAAAGTACACCAGGGCACTGTTTCAACTATGGGAGGCACCACTCCTGACTAGTGAGGTAGGATGTTGCATGCATAGAATAGCAAAGGATACAGAGACAGAAAATGAGCAAGTAATCATAAGAGGTAGGTGGTGTGAAGTGAGAGTTATCAGCTATTGGATGGATAGAAAACAAGGCTCTGGAAGATGGAATGGATGTAAGAATGTCAGGAGTCTTTGACAGTACTATTGCTGATCACAGTCATGCCTTGCTGGAAACTGTAAATGCATACAAATATGTTGGCTTCTGGCTGGACACCTCAGGAACTGGCAGTAGTGATGAGGATCACTGGGTTTGGAAAATAGGCTAAAGAGCAGATCTCCTCTATAGAAATAGGGTACGTGTAGATCCAGAAGGTATTCAGAAAATAAGTAGCTCAGTAGACATTTTCACACTTTCTGATTACACAGATGTTTTATATGAATATGCTACTAGTAACCAGTTTTGTAAATTAGTGGTACACAACAATCATCTGGCAAGACTAATTCTTGACTACTGGAGAGGGACTCGCCACTGTGACCTCTACAAGATGTTAGGTTGCATGCCTCTGGAAAGTACAAAGAAGCTTCATAAGCTTATCTTTCCTAATAAGTGAACCTTGGGACAGGATCCAGATTACTTGATGGAATGGTTCTCCTTTAATAAGGATAATCCCAGTGTTGATCTGTCAGCACAGTGGTAGCACTACTGCTCCTGATACTAATGACCTGGGTTCAGGAACAATCCTGGGTTTGTGGGGGCCAGCCGGAGGGAGGAGGACAGAGCATGCCAGGGCTGCTCTTGTACCTTATCAAGTCCTGCTGCCGGTGGAAGCATAGGAGGAGGTCTCAGGCACTTACACGCGAGGAGAGGAGGATGTCATTAGGTGCTTGGCTGTGGCATGTGGCCTGGATGTATGTCCTTTGCACCAGCACCCTCTAGGGGTTGGGACCACAAAACGGGGAAAATAGAAAAAAACTCTTTGGCATGGAGCAGCACGAGACCAGGACCCAGCTGTAAGGGCTGGTGATTCCAGTATGCTGGGATACTGCTCAATAACTGGGGAAATGTTAGGTGGTACCCCTCCCCCAGCCAACACTCGGGGACAAGTAAAAAAAAAGTTAATCCCTCCTTGTGCAATCTGCATCTTGGCAAATTTGCAGCTCTCTGTGTAAACACTGTACACTCTGTGCACTTTTCTAGTTACTTTGTTGCCACATTGTAGAACTCCCTCCAAGCCCAGTTTTGCACAGTGAACTCTAAATGCCCCTCAACTACTACATTAAAATCTTGGCTCCTCTCATGCATGGTTAGTTGTTACTGTTTTGCACCCATTGATATCACTTGAATGATGTTTCATAATTTTCTTTACTTGATAAGACTATATGTATTTCTTTTATGTAACTATTGTTTACTTCATAATTATGTACTCTGTACTATGTGCTATTTATGTATAACCTGTACTACTGACTGGACTATAGGTAATGGGACTCCATAAGGGATAACTTATTTGTAGCGTCAACTGATATTAAGTTGTAACTTGTGTGTGTTATTTCATGTGCATGAATTTTCACGTTTCATGATTTTAAATTTGTATAAAAATGGGCACAGTTTTGTAATTAATCACTCTGCAGAAAGTGCCAGATGTGGGCATGAAAATGTTGAGTTTTGTATTATGTCCGTTGTGTGATAGTAAAATTTCTAGCCATATGACTGTAATAAAATGTGTTTTATCACCACAGCTGCTTTTGTTGATACATATGTTTTACACAGGGTCCTGACTGCAACATTTTTAGGTTGAATTTCTTCCCACTTCACCCTGCTCTTATCTACAGTGCAGGGTCCCTGAACCCCCAGAGTTTTATATAAGGCTTTCACCACTCCCCTTTCTAAAGTCAACCAGAGGTGAAAGAATCTCCCTGGGTGACTGCTTGAATCTACTGGAAGGGATTTTAACCAAGTGGTAATTGCAGCTCTGATCTGCAAGAACTGCCAGAAGTCAATATGAAGGAGCTTCTAATAGGAGGCAAGCACATCAAAAGTGGTGAAATAAAACTGTCCTGGGTATAGGAGGTCCTGGACTGTGATGATGATGCCAGTTGTTCTCCAATCATGCCACAGGATGGGTTTGTTAGCTATTCTGAAATTTGATTATTCCACAGTTGTGCTGAAATAATGAGTGGTTGTGGGATGTGCAACTTCTGCTTGACTTTGGCCCAATATCAGATGGAGATACTAATAATAAGGTGCTGATACACCTTAACATAGAAACATAGAAACATAGACTTTGACGGCAGATAAGGACCGCTAGGCCCATCTAGTCTGCCCATTTCCCTGCCTACAGGATAGGCCACAGATCCTAGTTAACCAACAGCCTATTTCTTCCTACCCCCCACAAGAATTGCCTTATGTCTGTCCCATGCATTCTTTGAATTCTCCCACAGTTTTAGACCCCACAACCTCCTCAGGAAGGCTGTTCCATGCATCCACTACCCTCTCTGTGAAATAATACTTCCTCACATTGCCCCTGAACCACCCTCCTTCTATCTTTAAATTGTGTCCCCTTGTTCTTGCAAGTCTCTTTTTCTGAAAGATGCTACCCTCTTGGACTTTGTTGATTCCACTGAGGTACTTAAAAGTTTCTATCATGTCCCCCCTCTCCCTTCTTTCCTCAAGGGTATACATATTAAGCTCCCTTAGTCTCTCCTCATACGGCTTCTCCTGCAGACCCTGCACCATTTTAGTTGCCCTCCTCTGGACTACCTCTATCCTGTCTATGTCCTTGCGGAGATGGGGTCTCAGAACTGGACACAGTACTACTCCTGATGGGGTCTCACCAACTGTCTGTACAGAGAGGATAACAACTTCCTGTTTTCTGCTGATGTGCCTCTCCTATACATCCCAGTATACCCCCAGCCTCCCTACTGCCTTCCTCACATTGCTTGCCCAACCCCTTAGGTCATCTGATATGAATTACCCCAGGTCCCTTTCCTTTTTGTTGTTGTTACTACCTCCCCACCCATTGTGTATTCTTCCCCTGGGTTCTTGTTTCCCACGTGCATTATTTTGCACTTCTTTGCTTTGAATCCTAGCTGCCATACTTCTGACCATTCCTCCAACCTTGCCAAGTCCTTTTCATCCTTTCCACGCCTCCTTGTGTATCAACCCTGTTGCAGATCTTTGTGTCATCTGCAAAAGGCATACTTTTCCTTCAGTCCCTCTGCAATGTCACTGATGAAGACATTAAAAGGACTGGACCCAATCTGAACCCTGCGGTACCCACTAGTAATCCCCCTTTCTTCAAAGTGGACTCCATTTACAATTACCCTCTGTGTCCTGTTGTCCAGCCAATGTTTTACCCAGGCTACCACCCTGGGACTCACTCCAGCTGGTTAATTTGACTAGTAATCTTTTGTGTGGGACTGTGTCAAATGCCTTGCTAAAGTCTAGGTGAGCCATGTCCCCGGCCCTCCCTGGTCTACTACTTTGGTCACCCAGTCAAAGAAATCTATTAGATTCGTCTGACATGACCTTCCGCTGTGAGCCCATGCTGCCTTGGGTCCTGTGCTCCACTGGCTTCTAGGTACTCAACTATTCTTTCCTTCAGAGTGACTCCATCACTTTCCCTACCAGAGGTCAGACTGACAGGTCTGTGGTTTCCTGCCTCTGTCTTGGTCCCACTTTTGTGAAGGGGAATCACATCCGCCTTCCTCCAGTCCTCGGGTACCATTCCATCCTCCCATGATTTATTAAAAAGAGTAGCCAGTGGTTTCACTAGTTCCTCCCTTAATTCTTTTAGAATTCTGGGGTGAATTCCATCAGGACCCATTGCTTTGTCCACCTTCAGTTTTAGGAGTTCTTGCAGAACCCTTTCTTCTGTGAAAGGACTGGAATCAACCCCCCTATCAAGAGTGCTTCTGTTAATTGGATTAGGCACTTCTTCCTCCTCTTTTGTGAATACTGAGCAGAAATATTCATTCAGTATTCCTGCTTTTCACTGTCCCCTCTGCCCACCACGTTCATTCTATTCAGCCTCACTATCCCTCCTTTGTCTTTCTACGCTCGCTGATGTACCTATAAAGGTTTTATCCCCTTCTTAACTGAGGTTGGCTATCTTTTCCTCAGTCTGGGCCTTTGCTATTCTGACTTCCCTCCTGCTTCCTTCTGCCTTAACTGGTACAGCTCTCTGTCCTGCTCCTTCTGTGTTTCCTTATACTTCGGAATGCTATCTTTTCTTCCTGACTTTCACAGCCACCTCTTTTGAGAACCATAGTGGCTTTTTCTTTCATTTTGATTTGTTTATTTGCTTCACACAAAGGCTTGTTGCCTCTGTGATGGCAGTTTTGATAATTCCCCATTGTTGCTCCACACCTCCTTCTAGCCTGTTTGTTAGTGCTTTTCTGAGGCACTCTCCCATCTTGCCAAAGTCAGCCCTCCTAAACTCCATCTTCTTGGAGAATTTGGAAGAGAGGCAGATGAGCAGGGACTGGGTTCCCACAAAATGGTCTTTGATAGTAGTCCAGAGAGGGGAGGTACAGTATTGTCTTTTGAGTGGAAGCATTTGAAAGTTTGGGAGGTTATATAGGCTATGTGGTAGCTTGCAAAGTAGGGGGTCACTCCATTCACTGTCGGTTCAGTGTTTCATCAGCTTTGCTCAGCAAAATCCAGGGGGCTTATCCTCCCAAATGTAGTGGCCTACCAGTTTATTAACAATGACAAACCATCTATCTCAGATACAAATTGAAAGGTGTGCAAGGAGATGGAAAACCTGAGCTGCTAACTTTAATTTAAAGGCAGCTATTTTCCCCATGAGGGAGAGGTGAAGAGCACACTCTCTAGCTACCTCTGTTTGTAATGATGCCAGTAGTGGGGAGAAATTGGCTTTTTACATATCAGATAGGAAAGGTGTAACGAATATCCTCAAGTAGGTAATCCTGGATGCAGCCCATTGCCAGCCTGTTCCTTGGAAAGAGGAATGTGAACAGTGATGATTAAGGGTGAGGACTTCTGACATAGTGTGATTGACCTTGAGGCCAGACATCTCTGTGAATATAACAAGCAGCCAACATAGTGCGTTGACTGCACTGGCAGTGTCTGCCAGTAGTATGAGTAGATCACCAGCATACATAAGGGACTTGACCTCAACATGCTCACTGGTGATGCCAGAAATTTGTAGGTGTCTGCGTATCCCTGCCCCTAGTAGTTCGATGATGAGAAGAAATAGTAGTGGGGACAGCGGGCAGCCTTGCCTGATACCCCTAATGACAGGAAATGATTTTGATAGGATGCTGTTGGCCACAATGTGAGCTGAGGACTCAGTATACAGGAGCTGAACCATGTATAAAAAGGTAGGACCCACCTGCATATGCTTGAGAATCAAAGGCTTTTTCAAAATCAACATTTAATGCTGCTGAGGGAGTGGGGAGGTGCTGTGTGATGGCATTCATATTGATAAGGATTCTGTGGTGGTCTGCACTCAGTCTACCATGAATAAAGTTGACTTGGGAAGGTTGAATAAGAGTAGATAAAACCTGCTCTAAGTGAGAGGCAAGTAATTTCACCAGAATTTTGGCATCAGCATTAATCAGGGATATTGGTCTGTAGCTGCTCAGTAGAAGTGGGTCTTTACCTTTTATGGGTAAGATTATAATTACAGCATCCCTAAAAGTTGGTGGTAAGGACGAGTTAGATGCTGAGTGTGACAAGACCCTTTGCAATGGGCAGGGTAATAGTTTCATGAATGGCTTGATAAAAATCTACGGGAAATCCGCCCCCGCTCAGAGACTTTTTTTTTTTCATATCTAGAATGGCAGAAGTGATCTCAGCCTGGGTAAATGGGCCTTCTTTTTTTTTTTTGATCCCCAGCTGTCCAGGTCAGCCGCTCCTTTGGGCTGAAAAGACCTCACACTACCAGACCCCCATCGCAATCTGGCCACCCCCATCTATGCTGAAGCCTGGTTGACCCTATATATCCCTTTATTGGGTGGTCCCCTTCCGGTGGTGTCACCGGGTAGGAGAATGGCCCAGTGAGCACTTCCATCTGCAATGGGCTCAGCGGGGAACACTTGCAGACACCTCTGAGCTTTGTGGTGTAAAGGGGGCTGGCATTTGTTATCCAGCTGGCCAGGCAGTCCATTTTCTTGTTTTTTTCCTGCCCACCCACCCACCACCCACCATGTGGCTGCATGTCTGCAGCGTCCATGGCAGGACACACAGCAGCATGTGATCACCCATCAGGCCACCAGGAGCCAGTCGACAGCAGTGCAGTCTTGCTTCCATCCCCAGGAGGACAGTGTCCCACCAGACGCTCTGAGCCCTCCCTGTTGGCCTCAGCTGCTGTTGTCCTGGGCTCGGGTGTGAACCCAAGTCACCAGTGTTCCAGGTGATCCCCCATTGCCTGGCAACATGGAGCTGGTGGTAAAGGGGCCTTCTAAAAGCTGAGCCTGTGTGAGACAAAGGTGTGGAAGATCTAGGGAATCCATAAATTTGGTGACTGAGTCAGGATTAGGTGGATTGGGTGAGGGGTAGAGGTTAAAGGTGGAACTGTTTGCCAAAAACTTGTTCTGAATCCATTTGTCACACCATTTTTAAATAAAGACTAAAAAAATATTACATGAGTAAAGTGCTGTTTAAGTGTTTTTGATGAATTTGTAGTGATGTTCTATCAAAGAACTGACGTTTGTGAGTTTAGACAGTGCATGTGCTTGAAATACTGTAGCAGAGTGTGTCAGGCACCTGTTTGTCAATCTGACATGAAAAACAAATGTTCTTACATGAATGTATTTATGAAGGCTACATCACAACCAAACTGTTTCTGTGAATGAACAAAAGTTAGATTTATTTTATATGCATTAAACAACTCTGTGTTATACAGTTACAAAAAAAATAAAAGTTTTGATTAGAAAGAACTGAGAGCCGTGATACATACAAGCTGATTTCCCACAGAGAAAGATTTCCACTACTTCAATTCAGCATTGAAACTCAAATGATTAGCTTTCAAAAGGAATAGAATTAGACCCCGGAGTCAGTTGAAAAACCAAATATGACTGACTCACCACACATTCCGACTGATTTTTTCAACTAGTTTGAAATTTCTGACTTCAACTAAATAAAGAAAATCCAACCGATTTTTCCAACTTTCACCATCGTTTAATTTTATTATGTTGTAGTTTGTCATACTTTAACTTCATTATTTGGCATATGTTACATAATACATTTGTAGATATTAACATAAGGCTTTTAGGACCTGCCACACATACAGCAATCACCAGCAATTCCGAAAAATGTGTACAAACATACTAGTGAGAGGTTCCATCCAAACCCAGTGTCCCACTAAGAATACAGTGAAGTCCCACCACATGAGCAACTGCACGTATATACGATTATATAAACCTGCAAGAAATAGGTTCACATTATGTATTAAAGGGGAATTGTCAGCAATAATATTCTGACAGCCTGAGTGACCCAAAAGTATGAGGCTAATCCTAATTAAGCTTTTGTGTGCAACACTTTTATTTACTTACTTATAGATTACTGCAGTGTAATAAATCAGGCTAAGTAATGTCGTTGACTTGTAAGATGTCATTTCATGTAACCACTCATCCCAGAATCCCATGATGCTAACTTCAGAGAGAACTGCAGAGCTGGGAGATTCAACTGCCTTTAATAGCCAGCCTGCAGTGAATGTTAATGTTTTGAAAGCTGAAATCTTCAATTTGCTGGACAGCTGTTCTTGTGGGGCTTGGACTGGGTACAGTGAAATCAAAGGATTATACTAAGCACCATGAGCACAACAGTACCAGCAAAATTTGATTTTAGCTTACAAAATTATTCACATGTATACTGCAGGGTGCATGCTACTGAACAATGCATCTCCCATCTCAGCAGTTCTTCTCTGATCTAAGCATCAGGGATTCTGGTATGTGTGGTTACATGAAACTGCATCATACAAGTCAATGTCAGTCAAATTAGCCCAGTACATACTGTAACGTGCAGTAAGCAGTAATTAAAAAATTTTTTTGTACACCAAGTGCAAATTGTGATCAGCGTCACATTTGGGTGTGAGGCTTTACTGGCTGTTTCCCTTTAAGCTATCCTACTTCCATTATAGCAGAGTAGTTTCACGTATCCACCAAGCCAATAAGGAAAAGTCCACTCCTCTCCTCTTGACTTGTACAAATGGCTGAATAAAATAAATTCATTAACTATCTGCTGTGGCTGCCAAAGTTCAGTACTGTTTCTTTTAGCAGAAAGCAGATCAATAACAAGTCAGTTTGCTTTATATCCCAAGTTGATGTGCTGCTGTTTAAGGCTCAGAATTTGGTCATAAACAAGTCTCTCAAATGCAACAGGAAAGTCATAAAAATATGCATATATAATTATATAAGTAACACCTAGTGGTACTTCCTGTGCTAATAAATACACACACACACACGCACACACACACACACACACACACACACACACAAAGAAAATATACAAGACAGGATAAAATAACTACTCTTGACCTGACGCTCAAAAAGCATGTCATCAAAGACACATGCCCTAACCACTGACATTTCTTGTTTGATTCTTTGGTAACCAGGTAAGGCCCACGTGCCTGTTTTCAGGGGCAACCCAGGAGCACTGGTGAGATTAAGTGATTTGTTCAGAGTCAAACAGTATGCAATTGGAGATTGTGGGAATCACACCCAGATCTGTCTGTTAGATATACCAAGCTCATTCACAGCTCATTACTCTAACCTCCAGGCCATACTGCCAGCTCCATGAAACAACTTTAACATCTTTAAAGGTGACATTGCAGAGGATCTGGAGGGAAAGGTATGCCTCTTTGCAGATGACACAAAGATCTGTAACAGAGTTGATACACAAGGGTGGGGTAGAAAGGATGAGAAGGGACTTGGCAAGGTTGGAGGAATGGTCAGACATATGTCAACTTAGATTCAATGCAAAGAAGTGCAAAGTAAAGCACCTGGGAAACAAAAACCCAGGAGAACTGTACACAATAGCAGGGGAGGTACTAACTACCCTGGGGGTAGTCATATCAGATGATCTAAAGGTTGGTAAGCAATGTGAGAAGTCAGTAAGGAGAGCCAGGGGGATACTGGGATGCATAGGAAGGGGCATCACAAGTAGAAAAAGGGAAGTGGTTATCCCTCTGTACAGACAGTTGGTGAGACCCCATCTGGAGTATTGTGTGAAGTTTTGGAGACCTCATCTACGCAAGGACATAGACAGGATGGAAGCAGTCCAGAGGAGGGCAACTAAAATGGTGCAGGGTCTGCATCAGAAACCTTATGAAGAGAGACTGAGAGAGCTTAATATGTATACCCTTGATGAAAGGAGGGATGGGGGGACATGATAGAAACGTTCAAGTACCTCAAGGGAATCAACAAAGTCCAGGGGTAGCATCTTTCAGAAAAAGAGATGTGTAAGAACAAGGGGGCACGATTTAAAGATATTGGGGGGATGGCTCAGGGGTAATGTGAGGAAATTTTTTTTCATGGAGAGAGTGGTGGATGCATGGAACCGCCTTCTTGGGGAGGTTGTTGGGTCTAAAACAGTGGGGGAATTCAAACATGCATGGGACAGACATAAGGCAATTGTAGTAGAGGGTGGCGGGAAGTAGGCTGTTGGTTAATTAGAATCTGCAGCTTATCCGGTAGGTAGGGAAATGGGCAGACTGGGTGGGCCAAGTGGTCCATATCTGCCTTCAGAGTCTATGTTTAATGCAATGCCAGTTAAACAATGGTTTATGTAGTCTGAAAATCCTGCCCTTTTTTTTTCCTACTGGATCCATTTTATAATCACAACAAGGCACTCAATGGTGTGTGTAAAGCTGGATAATGTCACTTATCAGGTGGTTAAAGGTACTCACATGCACTTCATGGGGAAGGGGGGAAGCAATACATTTCTAGTTGAGTTGAACCAGAATCTTGCATCTGAGGAAGGGAACCAATAGCAACACATGTGGGGAGGTGGGTTGGGACAGTACCCTTAACATGGGGGTGGGGGAAGGACCAAGTACCATGCACCTGGGGGACCAGAACCGTGCACATGGGGAGAATGAGGTGGGGTAACCAGTACACTGCAAGTGGAGGTAAAGGGGGTGCCAGTAACCTGACACTGGGGTGGGGATCAGTACACATTACTTGGGGGATGATGGGAAACTAGGGGGAGGTGGGGGTCCAATCACTTTCCCTAATGGGGTGCCAGTACCCTGTATCACGAGGGACCATTTCCCAGTGCACCTTGGGGTTGAGTCACCAGACACCTACACACCCAGGGAGGGGCATCTGTCACCTTGGGGTGGACCGTTACCAGTACATGGGGAAGAGGAGAGCAATACCCTGCTCATTGAGTTGATCCAGAACTCTGCACCTGGGTGGGGTGGCAGATATCAGCACCTGCAGGAAGGTGGGGTGGGACAGTACCCTGAACATGAGGGGTGGGGAAGGGACCAGTATCATGCACTGTGGGGGGACCAGAACCGTGCACATGGGGAGAGGTGGGAACCAGTGTGCTGCACATGAGGGTGGGGGCCAGTTCACTGACACTGAGTTGGAAACCAGTACACAGTACATGGTGGTGGGGGGGCAGCAGCCTGACATGGGGTTGAAACCAGTACACACAACTTGAAGGATGATTGGCTGGTCTCTGAACCTGGGGGGGGGCAATCACTGCCCCTGATGGTGGGCCAGTACTCTGCATCTTAGGGGACCAATTCCCCATGCACCTGGGGGGGTGATCAGACCTGTACACCTGAGGGGCCCGAGTACCCATCACATTGGGGACTGGTACCAGTACTGGGAGAATGTCCGCTGCTCGTGTGGGAACTGGGAATAAAGTGCACAGGGGTCAATTGCAAGCATCTTCACTTCAGGAAACATTCTTGATGAGAATCCTACAACTGCTTCTATCCCCAAATGTTTAAAACCTGACAACCAATCTATCTGCAGTACATATGCTGGCCTGGGTTACATGCAAAAATATATACCACACTGCAGTACTGGTCCTAGACAAACTGTATAAGCAGACACATTCAGAAGTACATATGACAGTATTGCGAACTGGTAAGTGTAATTAAAACCTCTTGGAACCACATTACTGCCTTAAGTGCCAACACATTTATCATACTCATCAAGCTGGAATTGTGTTTACTGTATTCACTAACCATGGTCCATCTATTTCCTGCCTTGCTTCTCAACTTACTTATTCCCCTTTTTAATGTCCAGCATTTTTCCCCACTGTTGCACTTTGCAGCAGCATATTAATTGATTTGTTTGTAATGACAGCTGATGTTACGTCATGGTTAAAGAGACTCACCAAGATACTGCCCTGAACCATGCCCATCGGTGCCTTGCCGCCAGAAGACCCCAAGGAAGTTAATATGTCCCCAAATTTTTAAGCTGTTAAAAAGTTCTGTCCCTAGTAAAAATATACAAACAGGGTCCCAGGGACTTCCTGTTTTTTTCTGCTGCACCAGCTCCACCCCCATGCTCACTAGCACGATGCAGAGATGCCAGTGAGAGCGCGGGGGCGCGCTTCATTATATGTAATGGGTGGCAGCTTTTCTATTGATTTTAAATGATATAGTGGCCATCTGGCAATGAAACATGGGCACCGTTCAACTAACAAGGGCCTTGTTACTTGACCGGTGCACATGTTTCATTGCCAGGTCACCACTATATCACATAAAATCAATAGAAAAGATGCCGCCCATTACACTGGCATCTTGTCATCATGCTAGTGAGTGTGGGGGGGGGACTGGGGCGGAAGCAAGCAACCGTGAAGTCCTTGGGACCCAGTTTGTATAGTTTTACGAGGGACAAACTTTTCAATGGATTAAAAATTGTGGGACATATTAACTTCCTTGGGGTTCTCTAGCAGCAAGGCACCGGTGGGTACGGTGCAGGGGCCGACTCAGTTACCTTGGTGAGTCTCTTCAACTTTATAACTCAGCCACATAGAGAATATTTTAAATTATCGGTCTACATCAGAAAAATGACCTGTACCAACTTATGCACCATAACCTATAGCACTGCATCATACTCACAATGAAAATAGTGACAGGAGCTTTTCTATGTTTGCTCCTTGTACACAGTGACTTAAGGAAACAGCTTTCTATTTGCAGCTCTGCATGTCTTTTGTTTACGGCAGAATAAGCATCCAGAAACATAAAAAACACAAAATAGCAATATCCCCCACCTCTTTTAAAAATCAATTAGCAGAGCACATAGATGACACTTGACTTGAGTGAAATGGTATTCTCGCTGCATCTCTCTCTCTCCCTCTCTCTCTCTCTCTCTCTCCTTCTCCTCCCCCCCAATCTATCCTCTCTCTCACCTTCTTTTTCTCTCTCCCCAATCTCGGCAGTATTAAGCAGCATTTCTGGGTAGCCAACTAACGCTCTTTCTCTGCAGAAAAACTCTAGCAGCAATCTTTGCCATTTTATTACATTTTTTTTCTGGACCAAACCATCAATAGTCTTTAGTAATCCCCCACCCCCCCACTTTGCAAATTTGGTCTGTTGCTTCTTCACAACCTCACCCTCCACCTCACCCACCCCACATGGTAGACTCTAGCCCAAAAGAAGAGAGCAGGGGGGCTTAAGATTGTTAAGAAGTCATTACTGATCAAGAACAATGACATAATGCAATGAAAAATAGAATTGGGGCAGAACCCCCTCTTATAATACAGCCCAAACAACAGGGTTTCTTGTGCAGTTGTTTCCTTTTTCTCTCTTGTATTTTTCTCAATGTTATTTTATTCTGACATGCACTTAGCAACCTCACCTCCCAACACACAGGCAACTGTGCCACCCCTCCCCATTCCTTTACACAGAAGCACATAACTTTAAGTTTGGCAGATGGTCTGTACCAGGAGTCTGTCACCCCCAGCAGCACACATGAAGAGTGCAAGGCCAAAGAGGAGGGGGCAGTGGGTCTCTCATGACAGTTTGGTTTCTAGAGCTTTGAAACCTAGGCTATTGGTGGTTCATATGTTTATTTGAAACCCTGTCCAATTCCTGATCAGTTCGCATTTCACCCCGGTGGGGGTGGGAGGGGCAGATTTAGCTGTTAATCTCTTTTCAACTCACCTTGATGTTCCCTTGCCTTTCCTCATTTTGTTGACCACCAGCCACCAGAGGTGCACTCTGGTGGCCCTTTTCATCGTGGCATCCTCCCCCTCTGCCCTCCTCATCCCATCATAATCCTGGCACCTCCTCTTAATGTCAGCAGCCCTAATTCACTCGGAACACCCAGCTAAGTCCTCAGTGGTTTGGTATTTGCTCCGGGGGGGCAGAGTTAGCTACTAGTCTTTTTGTTTTTCCCCCTCCTCCCGCCAGCACCCCTGATAGACCGATCAATGTCTGCCTCACCATCCAAATTATAACACTGTTGAAAAACATGTGGCCATCTGTGTCTCACTCAGCCCTCACTCCTCCTCGACGCCAGAAATGTATTCTTCTCCTACTGCCCACACGAACGAACGGAGTGTGTCACTTGAATTCCTTGTGGTGCAGCACCTCAGCCTCAGGCACACAATCCTGGCTCCTCCTTCTCTTACTCACTGGATGAGTTTTCAAGCCGAGGAGCCAGGGACACATTTGGTTGGTGGTTGAGTTTCTCCACCAAAGTTTGAAACAGTGAGATGCAACAATGTAAAAAAAATTGTAAAAAAAAAGCAAATTGTGCTGCTGTACAGTCTCCGAGATGACTTTGGGGGCTAGACAATGTCAGGCAAGCAAGCCAGCTGGAGTTTGAGTCGTCGACTTTTGATAAATATGACTCCCCAGAATTATGGCTGCAATTCAAGGCAATTGCAACTAATTCCAACTGCCTTGAATTACGGTCCACGATTCCAACTACCGATGGCGGCTCCAGGGTCTAAATAGAATAGAAACAGATAAGGACTACTTGGCACACCTAGTCTGCCCATTTTTCCACCTGATGGATAAGCTGCAGATTCTAATTAACCAACTGCTTACTTCCTCCTACCCCCCACTAGAATTGCTTTATGTCTGTCCCATGCATTCTTGAATTCTCCCACTGTTCTTGACTCCACAACCTCCTCAGGAAGGCTGTTCCATGCATCACAACCCTCTCCATGAAAAAATATGTCTAATATTACCTTTGAGCTGTTCCCCCTCTATCTTCAAATTGTGCCCCCTTGTTCTTGCACATCTCTTTTTCTGAAAGATGCTACCCTCTTGGACTTTAATTCACTTGAGGTACTAGAAAGCTTCTTTCTTTTTTTTGAAATTCAAGTTTATTAAATTTTTCACACAATTAACAGAGCCAGAGGTCACATCAGAACATCATAATATCCACAATACCTGTTTATTACACAGTCCCCTGACTCTCCCTCCTCCTACATGCCCCCCATAAACCACTCTCCCCATGAGGGTCAAACCTTGCCCACCTGTCCATAAAGAAATCCCTGTCCAGAGATAAACATTTCCAATCACTAACTGGGTTTATCTTTACAGTACCATAATCTCACTTTAGTTAATATCATCAAGAGGAGGTACACCCGTTTGTAACAAGTAAAGAGTATGCAGTTTTTCCCAACGCTTCATGTATCTAGATAGGCAATTTGATAAACTAGCTCCCAGCTTTTTCACATTAAGATTGGCTAGCAATTCATGCAGCCATTCCTTATATGACAAAGGGGTGTCGTTTAACCAATGTCATAATACCACTTTTTTAATGGAGGAAGATATGATGGCCATATAATATCTTTTAGCCCTCACATCAGTCCTCCTGTAGTCCCCAATTAGACAGATCTCTGGGGTGAAACAATGGTCTAACCCCAAAAGTGGGTCTGCTTTCGCACTGATGCTTTCCCCACATAGCCCTTACATAAGAGCAGGCCCAAAAAATATGAAATAGGCTACCCTCCTCCTGTTGGCATCTGTTACACAGTGGATTTGCCGTTTTACCAGTTTTATGCAGTTTGATTGGTGTCCAAAACATGTTATTCAACAGTTGAAATTGCATCACTCTTAATCTTTCTTGAGTGATATAGTGGTATGTATTAGACCATATAGTCTGCCATTCTCTTTCTGAATCTGGAAAACAATCTACCCACTATTTGGCTGTACCATCATTCCCCGGGAATGCCTGCTCCGAAAGAGAATTATAAATATTGGAGACAGCATGTTGTGCCCATACCACCTGGGTAAACTGCTCATAATATTTATCTGGAAGGTGACTCACCCTAAAACCACCCGGACTGTGCTTTATCACATGTCTAATCTGAAAAACTCAAAAAGTAAGATTAGGGGTAATCTTATATTTATTGATAATTGATTGTGCAGAAAGGCAAGTACCCTCCTGCAGTAAGTCTTCGATCCTTACATTCCCAATTGTGGGAAACCAATTTTCAGAGACCATAGAGCCACCCAGCTTAAAATTCGGATTTCTACACAGAGGTTGACAGGGATCTTTCCCTGCCGCATACCATAAGAAGAAGCAAAGCTGTGTGTGAATCCTTATTGAGGGTGAGAAGTGGGAGAGATTTTAAACTTTTAGGGTGATTACGCCTAGAAGAATATACCAGGGCAACTGGATCGAGCCCAGAGTTGTGAATCTGTTCCCTCTCCAGTTTCACCCATGTAGGAATGTAGGGCATAGAGAGCAGATCAAGTGGGGTGGCCAGCCATTTTAGATATTTACTGGCATTGCTCCCACAGTAATATAACCTTAAATGTGGTAGTCTCAACCCCCCCCCCCAATTTTAGGTGCAGCCATTTTATAATAGGCTCTATGAGGAACTTTGCCCTGCCAAAGAAAGTCTGATATCATTGCATGAGGTTTCTTAAACCAGTGCATGGGTAGCCAAACATTGAGCATATTAATGGGATAAAACAATCTAGGTAGGACATTCAATTTAATAACATTTACTCTACCCCCATAGGGAGAGTGGGAGTTTTCTCCACCAGAGTAAATATTGTGTAAATATCTGGAGAGTAAAACCCAAATTTAGTTGAATCATTTTATGATCACTTCTAGCCAAGGTTATCCCTAAATATTTTAACGTATTAGGACACCACTGTATTCCCAGCTCAACTGCAAGCTGTTTATGCACTTTAAGATTGAGGGGGAATAAAGATGTTTTATTGACATTAATTTTGTAATTGGCCATCCTACTATATTCATCTATTAACTGGAACACTACAGGAATAGATTCCTTAGGATTACTCAGATGTAACAAAATATCGTCTGCATAGGCAGAAACTTTAAACTCTAAGGAACCTATTCCTACTCCCTCAGTTCTTGGGTCTGACCTGAAGTGATTTAGTAAAGGTTCCAGGTAAATATTAAATAAAAAAGGGGATAAAGGAGACCCCTACCTTGTACTCAAAAATAAAGAAAAAGTGGAAGAGAATACTCTGTTACAGTATACTCTTGCTGTAGGATTTGAATATAGTGCTGTTATCCACTTGATAAAAATAGGAGCAAACCCAAATTTGCCCAGAGTTAGAAACAGGAACTGCCAATTTGCTCAATCAAAAGCTTTCTCTGCATCCAGAGACAGCAGACATTTAGCCTCTGAGTCCCTGGATGCAGAGAAGATATGGGATAATTTGTGCAGATGATCTGAAGACATCCTTCCCGCCATAAAACCTATCTGGTCTGGATGAATTATAAAGGGCATAACTTTGGCGACCCTGTTTGCTATGATTTTGGTGAGGATCTTGAGATCATAATTCATTAAAGATATAGGGCGATAGCTACTGACTTTAATCGGGTCTTTACCCTCTTTGGGGATGACTATAATAAGTGCTTTAAACAGGTGCTTGTCCACCTTATCTGAGGCTAAAATACAATCGAACAATCTTTCTAAACCAAGGGTCAGGTTTTGCACAAAACATTTATAAAAATTCGGGGAGAACCCATCCAGCCCCAGGGCTCTATCCAGGGCAATGCTTTTATTGTTTGTAATATTTCAAAATCTGAGATTGGGCCACTAGTTCTTCCTTCCGCTCTTCTGGGATAAGTGGAAGTTGCATTGAGGTTAGATATTCCTCAGTTTCCATCAATGTGGGTTGCCGATCCATAGGACTATATCAAGATTGATAATATTTTTCAAATTCTAATACTATCTCTTGTGCCAGAACTTTAACTGTGCCATCAGAATGTGAATGGATGCATTGAATAATCCTAGAGGCTTCAGCGGCCTTTAATCTCATGGCTAAAGATCGACTCAATTTTTTTCTTCCCCCGGTCCATGTACAAGGTTTTTGATTTAAGAATAGCGTGCTCTGCTTTTTCTCTTAGTAATTCCCCATATTGATTCCTTAGGCTTATCAGTTTCTGTTTAAGTGTTTCTGTCGCTGGTGGAGATAGGGTTCTTTCTATATCTCTGATGTTTTGCAGCAAATATTTAATTTTATGTTCTCGTCTCCATTTTAGATCCACCAAGATCTTAATCAGTTCTCCCCTCAAAACACGCTTTATAGCCCCCCATTCTATATCTCCCTTCCCTGTGGAGTTCAAATTCTCACTATGATATTGTTCTATTCTCTAAATGATCTTTTTTTTTAATTAAATCTGATTTGAGCAGCTGATTGTTTAATTTCCAGATTGTCTGTCTGGGGTGTAGTGGGTTGAGATCCAAAGAATATCTGATCATAGAGTGATCCGAGATCGCACCCAGATCTATCATACTAGCTTGCAATCCTGGAAGTAGGAATTTAGATATAAGAAAATAATCAATCCTGGATCTAGATTTATGTATTTCAGAGGTAAAGGTAAACTCTTTAGTCATAGGGTGCAGGACTCGCCAGGGGTCACATAGCCCCAAATGGTCAGAGAACTCCCTTAAAGCCTTTGGGTGGGTGTCAAGCCTCCGATTCTCCTCCCTTCCTTATCCAAATCCAGGGAGAAGATCAAGTTCCAATCTCCCACCAAGATAATGGGTAAGGTAGCAAAAGGAGTAAGCCTGTGTAATAATTCCCGAAAGAACACTGGTGAATCCACATTAGGACCATATATACTACCCAGGAGTACTCTAACTTGGCCTAATAGGCCCTAAAGAATGATATCTCGGCCATTTGGATCTCTGATCACCTGTTCACAGACAAAGGGTATGGTTTTCAAAATTAAAATGGCGACCCCTCTACTAGCTGTACTATTTCCAGTCGAGTAGACTTGGCCCACAAACTGTCTCCTGAAAAGAGTTGACTCAGTATCCAACATGTGTGTTTCCTGTAAACACATGATATCCCCTCTGTGTACTTGTAAATGGTTTAGAATGGTATACCTTTTTATTTTATTTCATGGCCCCTTAACATTCCAAGATATCCACTGATACTCAGTCCCCATACTCCATCATTATTATATGAATCTCTTGTCTAATTATAAACATTGGACTACAGCTGATTGATACAACTTTAAAGTGAGGTCTTAATTGTTTCTCTAATCTTTTCCTCAGCCTAATAAACAAGGCTGGGTCCTGCTCCCATTTCCCCATGTGCTTGTCACATCCAAAAACCCAGATAGTTGACTCAAAAAAATTACATATTAGGGTATACGACAAGGCTAAGACTGTCCCCTTCCTATCTCTCCCACCCACCTATCCAAAAACCCCATAAAGTCAACTTAAAAAAACCCCATAACCCTGGATAATAACTCCCCCCCTTCAACACAAACATCACTTGGTCCATGCACACAAAGACTCCATTGCTGCCCTCCAGAATCCCCCTCAAATTCCCTGTTCTTTAAGTGAGAGGCAAATTAGTATAATTAACGTTAAAACCCCGATTTGCAAGATAACCTAATCAGATCTAGCTTCCCTTAAGAACGATGGGGTTTACTGCAGGGTCTTTGATTTATAAAAAGAAGGAGTGTGTTAAATTAAGCCCAGACTGAGATAAATGAAGAGCCCCCAACAATGTCACTAACAACCCAAACATCTTAACTCGCCTAGAAAAAATGTCAAACCCTTCTGCCACTCCTGGAAAGTAGAGAAGCCCCAGTCTCCTGTAGCAACTATAAAAAAAATCTAACACCTTTTCAACCGATAAGCCTTCTTTACACTCTCTCTCTCTCTCTCCTTCCCACATACCAAATAAACAACATGTACACTGAAAGGCCCACAAATTATCCAAAGCAAGTAAGCGAGCTCCCTCTTGTGTTCATGTACGGGAAAGACATGTAATAAGCCCTGCTGATCCACCCATTAATACAGACCTGTCCCAATTCAAGCCTGTAATCAGAGACACTAGGTCTGTATATTTTCAAGGGTAATATACCTTAAACAGTCTTTATTCTCCCTGGGAACTTCAGAATGTACTGCAAGGGCTTTTTTCCCTAATTTATATACAAAAGGAGGTCATACCATTTTAAGAGCTAAGGATTTAATGGCATCATATGTGGCTGTTGTGTCTGCTTACCTTGGAGTAAATTAAATGACCATCCCTTTCACTGGCACTCTATTCCCTGTAACATGAAGTCAGAGAAATGCTTGTCCATGAGCACCCAACAGAAAATATCGACTTAAAATTAAAGGAACCCTATCTGCTCATGGCACCTTTCTATAATCAATTAGCATTACCCCAAGTAGCACATTTTCTGAGTTCATTTCCTACACTTAGACTGTTAACATCAGATAAACACTGGAGAACTCGAATCTTTAAACAACACAACTATGTGAACTCCTCTCTCTATTTACTTTTCTGGTAGGACTTTCAACAAGCCCTGTCTAATCACTTTAATGCAGTCAGTTCCTTGATCGGGGCTGTATTCAAGGACACGATATAAAGGTCCCAGTTGAGTGAGCTATAAATTTCAATCCGTCTGGCATACCAGTGTCTTCAAATTGCCATAGCATGAAACAGTGTCAATCTGGTTCAATTTTCAGCCATTTTTCCTGACAATATTCCGTCTGATTCACTCGTCTGAGAAGAGATCTGGTAGTGCGTCCTTCAGCCCCGACGTGCTGGTTGAAATTTCTTCATAGAAAACCCAAACACCAGAGAGCAGAACCTGCAACCTGTCAGGGTATCCCATCTGAGACCGTATACCTGCTGCAATCAGTTTGGATACAATTGGATGACAGGTAGCTCTCTTTTGTCGTATGCTTAATGGCAGATCCTGTGCCACCCATAGTTTGGCTCCTTCCCACAGGATATTTTGGGTTTCTTTAATTTTAAGAAAGAAGTGTTGTCTCTCTAGATAATTAATAAAACAGAAAATAAAAGGTTGCGGGGCGGCTCCAAGTGGGGGTGTTGCTCTTAATGACCGATGTGCCCTTTCGATGATATACTGCTCTCCGAATGGTGATGGGCCTGCCAGCTTTACTAGCAACTTTTGGGTGAACAGGATGTTGTTATTGCCTTCTGCTCTTTCAGGCAGGCCGATAATTACTGCATTATTCTGCCTGCTCCTCCCCTCCAGATCTTCAATCTTATTTTTTAGCTTTTTCACTTTCTGTCTAAGCGCTGTAGCCTCCGGTTCTTGCCGATCCATTCTTCTTTCCACTGATATATTACGTGCTTCACAATCTCCCGTTCTCTGTGTCAGGACCTCTAATGTTGAGGAGATTGATTTAATTTCCTCTGTTACCACATGAATTTCTTCCCAAAAGGGGGTAAATTCAGTGAGGAACCATGCGAGAGTTAGCGGTTCCTCTTCTGCAGTAGAAGACTCAGCACTTGGGATAACATCTGTTGTAGAGGCCCTGGATTTTTCCAGGGCCTTAACCAGAGAGAGTGGCGGTGTATGTTCAGGTGGAGGTTTCTTCATTTCCACGTCCATTTTCCAACAAAATCTCTCTAACTGTTTAGAAGTCAGCTCTTGCAGGTAACAAGATCAAATCTGCCACACAATTCACCTGTACCAGGGTACAAGGCTGGAGCTCTGGAATCAAGCTGCTACTCGGCTCTCTGCATCACTTGACCTCCCGAGGTACTTGAAAGTTTCTATCATGTCCCCCCTCTCCCTCCTTTCCTTGAGGGTATACATATTAAGCTGCTTGAGTCTCTCTTCATATGACTTCTGATGCAGACCCTGCACCATTTAGGTTGCCCTCCTCTGAACAGCCTCCACTCTGTCTAAGTCTTTGCAGATATGGGGTCTCCAGAACAGCATGCAGTACTCCAGATGGGGTGTCACCAACTGTTTGTACAGAGGGATAACAACTAGGGCTGTGTGAATACCTTTTTTCGAACATTCAGTAGAATATTCGTTATTCTGTGCAGAAATATTCGTTATTCGTTATTCAGTATTCAGATGGCTGGTAGAGGGGTATTTAAAAATAAAAGAGCACCACCCTCCAGGCCAGCATTAAATAAATGTTTTAATCCCTGGTGTCTAGTGGTTTTACCGCCTGGCTGATTGCCAGTCCAAAATAATGAATCCCTCCACCCCTGCCCAGACTCTCTGCATTATCCCCAACTTCTGTCACCAAATGTATAAAAATAAAAAAAATTCCCTAATTTTCCTGATGTCTAGTGTTCCCACCCCACCCCCCGGCTGATGGCCGGTCCAAAATAATGAATCCCTCCACCCCTGCCCAGACTCTTGGCATTATCCCCAGCTTCTGTCCTCAAATGTAAAAAAATTTTAAAAAATCCCTAATTTCCCTGGTGTCTAGTGGACCCCCCCCACCCTGTCAGGAAGTACCTCCCACCCCTCTTCCCCACACCCACGACACAGCGAGCCACCAACACAGCCTCAATCACCTCCATGGCTGGCAGCCCAGCTGAGTTTTCAATGAATGAGTGCATGCTTGTGGCGTGCACTCGTTCCTAACTCCAGTCTGCCGACGTGAGAGGATGAAGGCTTCTGTGCTCAGCCGACCGAAGGTTGTGGGTGTGAGAGGTGGGGCTGACGGGAGTGAGAGGTGAAGTCACTAGACACCAGAAAATTGATATACTATATTTGGGGATGGGGGACTATGGGGTTTTGCTGAGGGTCTCGGAGAGGGGGGATTCTTCATTTTGGACTGGGGATTGGCCGGAGGTACCACTAGACACCAGGGCTAAACTATTTCTTTAATGTTGGCCAGGAGGGTGGAAATTACTTTTTTTTCTTTGCAGATGACTGAACACTGAATACCAGCCAAATAGTAGACTATTCGGTATTCGGTTCCGAATATTCGGATAGCCTACTATTCATGGTATTCGGAAAGTAATATTCGGTATCGCACAGCCCTAATAACAACTTCCTGTTTTCTACTGTTGATGCCTCTCCCTATGCATCCCAGTATCCCCCCAGCCCTCCATACTGATATATTTTAAGCTGATCAATCTAAACACAAACCAGAGACTGCGTCTGTAAGAAACCTGGAGAGTTCAGCGAACAATTAACTCTACAGAGTGCTGTTCTGATGGGGAATCTGAAATAGAAAGCTACTCCAAAATGATGTCATCACTCTCTAAGTTTGACTGAGAGGACAGAAATAACTCCACTGTTTTAGCCACTGTAGAGCAAGTAACAAATGTTGATTTAAAGAAAACCACAAAACCAAACAGCATGAAATTTTCAGGAAACACTAATCATGACACAGGTACTTGAATTTCAGCATGTTAAGCTTTTCTTAAAAATTTGTAAAAACCATTGCACATAATCATTAAAGTAATTAAATAAGCTGACAGTGTCCCAAAAAGGCTGCTTCACGTTAGAGTGACTGAAGAAAGATTTTAAAACACAACCAGCAGGGCTGGTTTGTAAGCAGGATGCCATGCAGTCGACTGAAGTGGGGGCATTAAAATTTTATGAACAATCATGGTGCGGATTAGCAGGTGCTGGAACCGAGTAAGAGTGGGTAGGTGTAATTGTTTGAGTGAGGAAGAGATCACTGTGAGGAAAGGGGGGTTGCATTTAACAGTCCTCATGTGGTAGATTACCAGATGTGCCAATTTCAGAGTGGGCTAAAGTCTGAAATGAAGTCTGTTGCTGGAAATCAATAAATGAATCACAGTCTTGTAAATGTATAGCCCCCTCCACCAATGGTTGCTCATGCCTGAATCAAAACAAGAGTCTGCCGTGCTATGGAGCTGCTGTCTTGTGAACCTTTAGCGGAGGGACTATTTTATGTCAATAATTAAGAATATCTGCAATTAGCAAAGTATAAGATTGCAAGCCTGCAAGAAAACACAATCCAATTATAATATATAGAATAAAGTATGGGGTGGTGTGTGTAATGAGAAGTTTACACACACCCAAGGGATTAGATGCAACATAAACCCCGAGAGTGAAGCTTGAGAGGTTTATGAAAAGCATCTAACCCTGAAGGTGTGTGTAAACCTCGAGTTTATACACACCACACCATATTTTATTTTATGTAATTGCTGGGTTTCCCTTTTTTCAACCCTGCAATTATACAAAACAAAAAGTTGCTGTGCAGTACGTTAGATTACAGCACTCAGTCCACAGACGCATGTTCTTTTTGTTATTTAAATGTTTTTTGTTATTTTGTGTGGGCAGCTGAAAAAAAAGTTGCTCTGGTACCACATTTTGTTTTAAAAACTTACCAGCGAGTTCAAGTAATGATTGCCATGGCAGTTCAGTGTTGCTTAATGGGTCGGCGAGAAGGGGACAGCTGTCGGGAAGCGAGGATGTGAGGCAGGCACATGTGCAGTGTGAGGGAAGCGCATGTTTGTCATAATAAATACTACTTTATTACACCAAATTATGCCATGGTTTCCCTATGGGAAAAAAGGGAGACCATTAATTATAATAGCAATAATGAACTCCAGAGGGTTACGTTAATATTCAAGTTAATCACCCCCTGGGGGCAGTATGGCACTTGGCTGCACCTCATGCCACATTAAATCACCAGTGGGTGATTAACTAGAACATAAACATAATCTTCATCATTCATTATTGTTAAATTGGTCACAGTAACAGAATATATTATAATACAAGAATACAGTGTAACATCTCTGAAAGCAACAACAATGGCCCAGCAGGGGACCACATACTAAAAAAAGTGTAAGCATTATGCATAACTGTTGTGCAATGATCAAATTTCAAACCTCTCAGATTACGACCTGCTATCTAAATGTAGTGGTGAGCCCTTGGGACACCAAGCTAAGGTACTGGTCTGGTACATGGGATTCCCCCCTCCTTTTACAAATACATTTTAAAACAGTAACTGAAAACTGTGAGAGAAAAAAAGACTAGATGTAAATAACTGCAAATTAACTATTAACCACTCTCAAAGTAGGGTGCTACAATTATGTTGTATAACTTATATGTGGATTCCAAAGGAGATGGCAACCAAACATAGGGAGATGGCTATCGCCATGAAGTCAGATAAAGGAAAGGGGTAACCCATACATATCAGCCTTCTTCCAGAGTCATTTTGTCCCCTATGTATGTTAGATATCAACTAGCTACAATATCAGGTGCTATATGTCGAGGTTGGCTATGCCACTAAAGGTATGTGAAAGAGTATTGCCCATAACCCTCTGTGTCAGCTGCCTCCCAGTTACTACAGTATGTTATGGAGAAGTAGAATGCTGTATCATAACTTCTATCTGTATGTCATGCCAGAGTCAATAAGGCAGGAGTCATTTAAAGAGGGACTCCCGTCAAAAGTGCTACATTGCAAAATTAGAATAAGCATACCCCCAATAAATCTCATACAAAATTATTTTTCTACATTACTTCATTTTGAAGTTATGAGCTGCTTCGTAACCCTGATTTCACTACCTATTCAAAAAAGCTAGTTTTAGTGAAGAGCCACTAATGATGTCACCTCCTGAACTCACAATCCAGTCCTCCCTGTCAGCAAGTTAATAGGACCTGCTTCTGCAAAGTTTAAGAAAATGGAGCTATGGTAATCCTTTAAAAAAAATTGACATGGGGTCGGCTGCAGTGCTTGCGTTTCCAGAATGTTCAGATGTGTGGCACTGTACTTTTGCACTGTACTTTAGAACACATCAGGAAGTGGTTTTGGAATACAACACTGTACCAAGGTGGTACTCAATTTTTAAATGTCGTGGGGGGGGTCATGCAATCTCAGAATGTGGCAGGGATGTGTCATCTTAAAATGTGGTGGGAAAATCAGTCTTGCAATGCAACAGGGATACACATCAAGGAATTGGGTGGGGACTGGCAATTTCGGAATATAGTGGGGATGGATGCTGTCGGAATATAACGGGACATGCCACATTATTCTGAAATTGCTTGTCCTTGCCACATTCCAAAATTGTATGCACCCACCATATTTCAAAATTGTGCATCACATCCCCACCACATTTCAATATCATGCATCCCAGCCACATTCTAAAATTATACACCACTGCCTCATTCTGAAATTGCACATCCCTCCACATTCCCAAATTGTGCATCCCTGACACATTCTCAAATGGTGCATGCCCACCAGATTCCAAAATTGCACATCTCTGCCAAGTTGTGTTTCATTGCCACATTCTAAAATTGTCACTGCCATGTTCCCATATTGTGTGTCACTACCACATTCTGAAATTATGCATCACTGCCACATTCCAAAACTGAGCAGCACAGCCACATTCCAAAACTGGGTGTCACTGCCACATTCTCAAACTGTGCATGACTGCCACATTCCAAAGCTGTACATCACCACCATATTCCAAAACTGTGCAACACTGCCACATTCCAAACCTATGCATCACTGCCACGTTCTGAACCTATGCGTCACTGCTGCTTTCCAAACCTGTGCGTAACCACCATACTCCGAACCTGTGCATCACCACCACATTCCACACCTGTGCGTCACTGCCACATTCCAAATCTGTGCATCTCCACATTCCAAAATAATGCATCACTACTGCATTCTGAAATTGCATGTCACCACTGCATTCCGAAATTGCACTTCACCACTGCATTCCGAAATTGTGCATCACCACTGCATTCTGAACCTATGTGTCACCACCATATTCCAAAATTGTGTGTTAATGCCACATTCCAAAATTGTGCATCACTGCTGCATTCTGAAATTGTGCATCACCGCTGCATTCCAAAATTGTGCCTCAACACCACATTCTGAAATTGTGCATCACCACTGCATTCCAAAATTGTGCGTCACTGTCTCATTCTGAATCTGTGCATCACCACCACATTTCAAAATTGTGCCTAAATGCCGCATTCTGAAATTGCACATCACAACCACATTATGAAGTTGCACATCGCCACCACATTCTGAAATTGTGCATCACCACTGCATTCAGAAATTGTGCATCACTGCCTCATTCCAAACCTGTGGTCACCACCAGATTCTGAACCTGTGCATCACTGCCATATTTCAACATTTTGTGTCACCGCCACATTCCAAAATTGTGCATCACTGCTGCATTCCTAACCTGTGCATCACTGCCACATTCTGAACCTGTGCATCACTGCTGCATTCTGAAATTGTGCATCACCACCACATTCTAAACCTGTGTATCACCACAGCATTCTGAACCTGTGCATCAACACCACAATCCGAACCTGTGCATCACTGCCACATTCCAAAATAGTGCATCACCATGCATTCCAAAATTGCATGTCACCACCACTTTACAAACAAGTGCATCAATACGGCATTCCAAAATTGTGCTTCACCACCGCATTCTGAAATTGTGCGTCACCACTGCATTCCAAAATTATGTGTTCCAGCTACTTTCTGAGCTTGTGTCATTGCTGCGTTCCACAATTGCAACCTGGTGACATTTCAAAATCCCATACCTGCAGTATTCTAAAAATTGCACACAACTTTGTCATTCTAAAGCCATGTTTGCCGCTGCATTTCAACCCCCATCACATTATGAAGTAAAGTACCTTGCATCCACACATTATGGAAGTGCGTGTGCTGACCCTCCCAGTGTTGGTTTTCCTTTTTCAGATATTTACTACAACTGCAGTTTTAAAAACCATTGAAGAAATAAGTCATATAAGTTAGCTTGAAAGGAGCACTAGGTTATGAGTTCAGGAGATGACATCATCACTAACGCTTCTCTGAAACTGTTTTTTTTTTTTTGAACAAACAGTGAATTAAGGGTTACAAAATGACTTTTAGCTTTTAAATGAAGCAAGTTTCAGATCAGATTTTTGGCATGAGGCCAGTTGAGGATAAGTAGATCCAGATTCTGAATTTATTGATGCCATAAATGTTGGCCTCAGTCCCTCTTTAAAGCTGGATCTGATGAATTGGAGCTTGGCTATCATATTTTCTATCACATCTGCAGCAAATACTTAATCTGTGAACATTGAGACCAACAGTCTGAAGGGGAGATTGAGAGGTCAAAGAGGCATCTGCCATGTCGGCATGTGCAGGGGAAGCCCTAAAGATCCCTTTAGCTGAAAGGCAAGGCTTCAAGGCTGACTGCATTCCAGTGTTCAAGCTGAAAATGCAATTTTAACTGCTTAGTTGTAAGCCCAGGAGCAGTAGCCACCATCTTTATAGAAGAGGCCTTGAAGGTCAAGTGGCTGAAACAACAGATAAGGTAGCCAATCTAACCACCATTTCAATTTAAAAATATGGTTGCCACCCAAGACCTATTGGTCAGTCTTGTCTGCAATAGAAAAAAAAAAACATCACAAGAGCTGTAATGCTAAAGCAGATAAACATTTAAAATAAGAAAGTATTTCAGGGGTCACCACCATGGACCCATGCCCCACTCTGTACACTGAGCTTGTTAAGCATGTATAATAGGTGCACTCCCCCCTCCCCATCTGGGTAATGCAGTTGAAGTCTGTGTGATCTTACCTGCTGTGAGGTGCACAGTCATCAGTGGGTAAGATAGGGGTGACTCAGAGACAGTGTGCATGCATCTACCTGAGCAAATGGGACACTTAAAAAAATGTGACTGTTGTACAATACATTAGAAGAAAATAAAATACTGAAATAATGCATTAGAGACCTGTTGCCATATTTAAGAGGGAAATAACATTGATAGGGTTCATAGGCACAAGGTGGGATATATAAAGACTCTCTCTGCTGAAAGGCCTTTAAGAACCAAACCGGCCAAATGTGTCATAACTGGAGCCGTTAGGGGACTGCCTGATTGGTACTGAGTGGGGGTGGAGAGTATTCAAAACAAGGTCTTACTGGTATAAAACTGGACACTTTGTGAGCCAGTTAGTTCAGCTACTCCCAGAGTGAGATGCAGGGGGGAGGGTGCAACTGCCATGTAGGACTGAAGCCAATTCTCCTCAGAGCTTGGAAGTGTGCTCAGTGGCAAAGAAGTAAGTTTTGGGCCTTGTTTTTCTGGGTAGGAAGCAGAAGGCAGAGCCAGTGGAGAAGTATTGGGCAGCAAGGTGTCCTTCCTTTGTGGCTTAGTATTGGGCCCACCAAAGCTCAATAACTTACATGCAGGAGCATATCTGCTGTTGGAGGGTTTGGTGTCAGAGTTCTCAGAGGAGACCTCATTTTCTCTGTTGTGGAGAAGGCTGCACTATTGTTACTGGTTTCCTGGAGCTGTGTTTAACCTTCCATTAAGAAGATGATCCCTGGTTCTTTTTTTGATAGGTTGGTATCCATGGATCATCTGTTGGGTTGGCAGGTAGAGGGGCTAGGGGGCTGGAGGACTCCACACATTTCTGCAGATTGGGGTCCTGCGTTATATCCATGGAGTAGGCCTCTTCAGGCCTACTAGCATTCTGGAAATCTGCATTCAGTCATGATCATCGAATACAGTCCTTGGCCTCCTCAAGAGATGTAAAGGAGTGGGGGACTCTGTTTCTTGAGATCATCAAAGTGGCTGCATGGGACATGCAGTCTCATTGGTTCATGACGCACCTTGATAAATTATTTGCAGCGCTCCATCAGGGCTATTGAAAAGTCCAGAAAAATTTGAATGCAGTGATGATTCCAGCTGAGAGGCCCCCTTACTCATGCCAGTTGCATGATGTGATCCTTACTTGGAAAATACGAGAACTTTGCCAGGATAAATTGGGTGTGCTGTTCCTCTTTTAGGGGGAGCAAGGATTGGTGTGTCCACTCAGTCTCAATTGGGGCCAGTCACTGGTGTTTGAGGAGGGGTGGAAGGGTCTGTTGCAGCAAGGTTGTCCCACCCTGTCCGTCCATCCCTTCGAGGAGTCCAAAACTGGGGAGATTATTTCTATGGCCTCAGTTCTTGAGGTCTTCAGTCCTTTCCCACAACTGCTGGATGATTCTGTCCTGTACTTGGAGGTGAGCATTAAGGCAGTCTAAGGTAGTCTCTTGTGATGATATCTGTTGCTGAGTATGACATAGGCATTGAGAATTTATTTATTTATTTATTGAAATGTTTCACCAGGAAGGCACACTGAACAGCAGGTTGCTCTTCTCAAGGTATGACCTGGGTGGTGGGGTACAATAAGGGTTTGACAACAGAAAGTGCAATTCATGAAGGTAGGAACAAAAACAAATCAAGTATTTGGACAGTATAATACACAACTATGCCAGGACAGACAATTATAACTCGAGGAAATTGAAACAGCCAGTGAGAAACATGGTATCAGTAGACCCAACAGATAATGGCACAACCATACAATCGTAGTGCCATAATGTTCTGAGTGCTAAACTCAAGGCAGAAACAAGTGCTGAGAGCAAACAGAGGTGAGAGGGGGCAACATCGAGATAGAATTGTGCGGGATGGTGTACAGAGGTGCCGGAAGGGGATGCATATGGAGCTTAGGTGGGCTGAGGATGAGAGGAGGCGAGAGAATGGTGAGGGTTGACTGCTAAGTATTTTGTTCCCCTCCAGGATGTTGGGAACCCTGCAAGGGGGACGAGAGCTGGCAGTAAGGCAGGACAATGAGATTAAGGGGAGCAAGAGGAAAACTACCAAGACCTGTTTCTCCTTCAGGATCCAGGGGGGTCTAGGTGCAATGTGCAGAGCAGGGATAAGAGGCAATTAGGGAGGATTAAAGCAGGTGCAGCTGGGAGAGAGGAAGTTGTGTAGGGAAGTGGCAAGGAGAAGGTGGAGGAAGAGTGATGTATTTATGGGGGAAGGGCATTCCAGATTTTAGGGAAGTTGTGGGAGAAGCCAGTCTGGCCTATGAGGGTAGATTGGTGCAGGACCAACAGGGTGCATGTATCAGTGGATCTCAGGGAGTGGGAGAGAGGGGAAGGAGAAGAAATGGAAGATAGGAGGCAAGGAGGGAATTCTCCAAGCCAGAATTTGGAGGTCAGTTTGGCACAGTATGAGAGCTGGTGATTGGACAGACAAGGAAAGACTAGGGCAAGATAGAAGTTGCAGTGTTGAGTATGAGAGGGGGCGTTGAGGGAAAAGCAGCAGAAGGAGTTAAAAAGAGTGACCAATTTGGTCAGGGTAGATTTGGGAGCAGCACCATAGACTATGTCACAGTAGTTGAAAATGGGGAGTATCATCTTCTGGACAAGTTCATGCCTTGCAGTCAGTGGTATGCAACTACGGTTCCTGTTCAGGATGTCAAGCGTGGGGTGCAGTTTCTTCAGGATGGTGATGATGTGTACAGAGAAATTGAGATGTTGGTCTAACCAAACCCCAAGGTATCTAAATGAGGATGTGTCCTCAAGGATTGTCCCATCTAGGGTGCGGATGGAGGGCATGCCAGAAAGCCTAAATAGTCTCTGCTTAGTGGCAAAGGTCATGGAGACTGTCTTCTTGGCATTGAGGAAGAGCTGGTGTGAGGCAAATCAGAGCTGAACTTGGTTGAAGTTATGCTGTAAGCTAGTTTCCACAGCTCCAGGGTTACTGCCGGAGCTGTACGAGACAGTATCATTGGCGTACAAGTGGATGGAGGAGGAGGAGGAGCAGGCCTCAGGAAGGTCATTGATAAAGATGGAGAAGAGCAAGGGACCTTGCAGTGAGCCCTGGGAGACTCCAGTGTCAATAGGGAGTGGGGGGAGGTAGAATCAGAGATTTTTACCGATTGTGTCCTTCAGGTGAGATGTGAATTAAACAAGTTTATGGCAGAGGAGGCCAGGCCTGCTGTTGAGAGGGTATCAAGAAGGAGGGAGTGGGAAACAGTGTTGAACACTCTGGCTAGGTCGACAAAAATGACTTACGTGATCAGACCATCATCCATCCCAGTGAGGATGGAGTCGGTGAGTCTGAGGAAGGAGGTAGTAATGGAATGGTTCTTCAGAAAGCCAGAATGGAATGGGGTGAAACAGGACGAGTCAGTGAGAAAGAAGGAAAGTTGTGAGAGAACCAGGTGTTCTTGAAGTTTAGAGACAGTAGGGAAGAGAGAGATGGGGTGATAGCCTCCAGGAGCAGACAAGTCACCAACCTTCAGGAGAGGGACAACTACAGCATGTTTCCAGGAGAGGGGAGCTGCACTGACTTAAAGGAGAGGTTTAGGATTAAGGAAATAGGGTAGGTGATAGCAGGTGCAGAGAGGTAAAGAAGTTTAGGATGGAGGTCGTCCAGTGAGTAACCTTGTGATGGGTTCAGGGACAGCAGGGTATTTAGAGCTTCAGTGGGGGAGATATGGCAGAAGGGGCAGGAGCCAGTTGAGGAAGGAGGAGGACAGGAGGGGGTGAGTTGGACAGTGGGTGGGAAGGGAGCTGAGAAGCGACTTGGCACAGGAGATGCAGTAAGCATTAAATTCACAGGCCACCATGACTGGATCTGATACCAGGGAGTTACTGATTTTGAGAATGGGGGGGGCGAAATGGTGGGGAGAAGAGGGCATGGATCACCCTCTCTAATTTAGAGAGGCAGTTGATGTTTGTTTGGAAAGAGGATTTGAAGTACTCAGACTTTGCCAGTCTTTTAGCTTTGGTACATGAGTTGTGCAGCATCCTGTACTTGGTGTAATCACTGCGGTCCTTAGAAGTTTTGTGTATTTTCCAGGCATGGTCGCACTCCCTTAGGTAGGCAAGTAATTCAGGGGTAACCCAGGGGAGGTGAAACCCATGAACTGTGGTCAGCCTGAAGGGGGCAAAAGTGTTCCAGGAGGTGATACATTTATTTTTGAAGTCAGCGATGGTGTGGTCGATGGAGGGGGCAGAAGACAGAGGGGCCCAGTCAGTGGATGCTAGTTCTGACTGAAGTTGGGTGAGATCTAGGGATTTAAAGGAGCAAAGCTAAATGATTTTAGGAGGGGGTTTGGGATGATGGACCTTGCAAACCAGGAAGATTGGATTGTGGTCAATGAGTGCATTGGGGAGGATGACTGACTTAACAACACAGTGAGGGTGAGAGGTGAGTGCTCAGTCAAGGAGGGTGTTATTTTGAGTTTTAAGATTTGGACATGTGGGCTCGAGGATAAGTTGAGTGAGGTTGAGTGCAGCAATGTCATTTCGAATCTTGCTCGTCTTAGGTGTCAACCGATTTATGTTAAAGTCTCCCAAGATGAACAGCTCACCTGATTGCGAGATGGAGGTAATAGAAGATATAAGTTCAGTTACAACAGAGGGGTGGGTGCTAGGATGGCAGCAGATGCCAGCTATGAAGATTGGTACAGTGAAAGGGAGAGTAATACATGTGACTAGGGCCTTGTACGTTGCTGGGACTGAAGATGATAAGACAGTAGAAGACTATAATGTAGACTGGATGTATAAAGTCACTTCCCCGCCCTGACCTGCCCTGTCTTGCCTGTAGAGAGAGTAGCCAGGAATAGCAATAGAGCTATCATGGATTTCACTTGTGAGCCAGGTCTCAGTTATTATTAAAATGTTAGGAGAGCAGGAGACCGTGAGGGTTCGGATGAGGTCTATTGTGCATAGCAGGCTACAAATGTTCAGGTGGACCAGACTTAGCCCATTAGGAATTGCCGAGGAGACCAGGGAGCTGGGTCAGTTTGAGCTAGGGGAGGCAGCTGTAGAGGATAAGGACGGTGGGCCAGAGTTGGGGTGGGTATTTCCAGATGAGAGAAGAAGGATGGCTAGGATAAGGTAGTGTAATTTAGGACATTTGTATTGTAGTTTTGAAATTAGGGGGGATGAGAAAGGTGGAGGGGTAGGAGAGCAGGGGAAGTTGTGGGAGAAGCCAGTCTGGCCACTGAGGGTAGATTGGTGCAGGACCAACGGGGTGCATGTGTCAATGGATCTCAGGGAGTGGGAGGGAGGGGAAGGAGAAGAAATGGAAGATAGAAGGTGAAGATAGGCAAGATAACTAGGAGGATGGAAAAGAGAGACAGTGGGTAGGATTGTGAAGGACGATCAGAATTCATATGGGGCAGTAGGAGTAATTGCAAGGATGAATGAGGTAGTAGGGAGAGAGGGGAGGTGAGAAAAAGCATAGAGTGTACTGGGGGCAGGAGAGATGAGGATCAGGACTGGGAGGGGAGGAAGTAAGAAGAAGGAGGAGGGAGAGTGAACACCATGATTAAGGAGGGGGCTAGGGGCTTAATTGTACAGTATCAGATGCTGATCTCAGTGCCAGCTAGTAGTATTAAAACGAGGGTAGGCAGGGGTCCTGAAAAAGAACAAAAAAGAGAGCTTACTAAGGTTGGAAGGAGAATACCTAAGGGATTAGTTGACACTGAAACAGTGCAGTTGCTGGGATGCAAAAGAACTTGCTAGGGTTAACGGAAAAGTTCACAGAAGAATTAAATAATGTCCTGGTTTGTTTTACGGTTAGAGTCCCTAAGATCACCAATCTCAAGTAGTAGCTGGGAGAACATATTTCTCATTCATATTTCTTGCAGTTCTCTGTTGGCTGGAGGGGAGTTGCTGCCCAGTGGGCAACCAAGGTTGAGATGGAGGGCCCCACATAGTCAGCAAATGGGAAAACAATAAAGCTGGAACAGAGACCGGACAACACCAACAAACTTCCCAGAAATGACCCAGAAGGCTGCAGGGATATCCAGATGCAGGTATATCCAAAAGGAACAGTTTTGCTGACAGTTCAAAGCACAGTTTATGTGAACATATTTTAAGGAGGGGCATTGGGAGCTTAGAGAATCAAGCTGCCATCTTCTTGGCTGCTGAGCCATGCCCCCCATGGCAGATACCTTAGATTAGGAATGTAAGGGGGATCAGCATAATAGAATTAAGATTTATCCAGAGTATCAGGCACATCAAAAAGGCACAATTATAAGCTATGAGGTGAAATAGAAGAGCTGTAAGGATGTTCTACATGGAAAGAGTGGTGAACAAAAGGTCAATACAGGAAACAGTACCTGGATTCAAGAGGGGTGAGACAGACTGAACGGGCTGATGTGGATATGTGCATGGCAAGAGGGAATAGGATGAGAAAACAAAGAGGCTAAGCTACCAAAGCCACACTTCCAATATGGTGCTCTGCTTAATACCAACCAGCAACAGGCTAGTAGGGTGCAGCTAGGGATGTAGGCAGATCTGATGGACTGCTGGTCTTCTTTTCCCTGTAAAATTTAATGTTTCTAGTATGTGTAAAAATTTACACTTTAGTATAATGTTTTCCCTGGTAACAATTTTTATTCACAAGCAATGATAAAAGTTCAGCAAAAAAAAAAACTCCCCCCCCCAAGAAAAGTGTTTATGCAATGCAAAGTTTTCTCAAATCTCCATAGATCCTTTGCAAATTTCATAAACATAAAGAAATGGTCATTTCATGAACTGTTGCATGCAGAGAAAAACTCCTGCACAGCTCTAGAGCAGGTTTTTCTGCTGACATTAGCAATGCAAACACTTGTGATGCAGAGGAGACTGGAGTTAGAGGAGTATGAGGGAGAGTATTGTCAAAGGACATCAGAGAGGTAGTTGAGGACTAGTAAACAATCTAACCAGACTGGTAATGCCCACCACATTACACAACACATTAGATGCTTCATCAGGGTGGTAGATTCTAAAATAAAATAATTTAATGATATACCTAGATAATCTAAAATATAAATACAGATAGTTTTTGGTCTGCCCCCACATCAACAGTAAACCTGCACAATGCACTTATAATCAGATTCCACAGGTTATTATCTTCAGAAAAATCTATTTACTGTCCCAAACTTATGGACATTGCTCGAGCAATATTTTAGATTTCTGTAGAAACAAAACTGATTCTGTATTCAATCAATTGCTCTACTTATACTCCGTGTAACATTAGTTATGAGCCAGGATGAAATTTATAAATATTGCAAAGTGTTTACATTCACTATTAGTTTTAATAATGAATGGTGCAGTCGGAGCAATAAGTCATCTGCAAATGTGACTTGCAATATGAAAAAGCCTACCTTTATTAAAGTGCTTAAAAGGAGATCACGTGATGCCCTGGAGAGAGTAGCAGCAGTGTGTTACAGCTCCGCTCACTAGTACAAATTTAAATAATTTTTTTCTGCAAATAATTGAAGTAAAAGCAGAGCTTACCTTCCCTAAACTTAAAAGGTACTGAAGGGAGCAACTGGAAACTCGGGAGGCAGAGATAAGGACAGTATGTCGGAGTCATCGGAAGACCGAGAGGAGGAAGTCGCGGTGGGGCTGGAAGCCAAAAGGCCCCTCAGAAGCACTTCTCCGGAGTCGGGAAAAAATACCAACTATACAGCACTCGGCATATGATCAGATGCAGGAAGATATCGGCACTATCAAAACTGCATTATTTACCCTAATAGCTGATTTTAAAGAGTGGAAAGGTTCATTGTCGGGACTTGGTACTCGGATAGGGGATGTGGAAGCCAGAATTGCATCGGTGGATGACCACATAGTGAAACTGGAGGCCAATAACATGGATTTGAAGAAAACAGTTAAAAGAATGGAAACAAAAATCAATGATCTGGAAGGGAGATCTAGGCATAATAACCTAGTGCTCCTAGGTTTTCCAGAAGGAGGCGAAGGTAGCAATGCTATTGCCTTCATGCAAAAGCTTTGTGTAAGGATTACGGTCCCTTCACCAAATGGGCCTATATATGTCATAGAACGTGCACATAGAGTGATCAGGCTGAAACCCGAGCCAAATAATCCTCCAAGACCGTTAATATTCAAAGTTCTCAACTACTTGGACAGAGATCACGTTTTAAAAGCATCAAGAAAAGCCAAAAAGATAGACTGGGAAGGGAAGTGCCTGAGAATGGTTCCGGATTTGACCTACAAAGTAAGACAGGAATGAGCAGCCTACCGTCCAATTCAATCTAAGCTTTGAGCCGCTAAAATACACCACAGGACTTTATATCCAGCCCAACTAGAAGTCTCCTTGCAGTCAGGGGTTCAGCGCTACGAAACGGCAGAACAAGCAATGGCTGATCTGGCAATCTGGCTGCCTCAACTATTCAGTAAGGGGGACTGAGTAAGCGGGAAGGCAAGCGGATCTTGGCAACACACAAAGTATATGGGTATTCCGGGCAAGAAAGAAGACTGGATTTAGCATTCGTACAGAACTGATTCTAATTCGATTGTTGTGGAGTCAAGATGGTCACCGTGACCTCATATTCAGAGGAACGAAACATAGGAGAAAAAGAAGAATGAAGGGAACTTTTTTTTTTATTAAAAAAAAGAGACTGGAGTAGTTGGGGAGGAGAGCAGGAGGTTCAGTCCTGGAGGATTTAAATTTTGGGGCTGGAGGATATGATTTTCTCTTCTCGAATATCTGTATGGTTGGCAAAGGGACTTAAAAATGGAAAAAGTGTACAATGGGCGACACCGTGAGGCTGCAAAGAATTACTGCAGTCTTTAGGAGGATTATTAAAAAGGTTATAGAATTACAAACAAGTGGCATTACTCTTCAGGAAAACGAGGAGCTACTGTGAAATTAACAGATAGCCTCAGAGAATGTTTGTTATAATTAGAGTATAAGAATGGTCGATTTAACTGTTGTTGGTGTTTTGATAGGGAAATTCAAGTAGAAAAGGGGATAGTAATGGAAAATTAGCTCTCTATAGTTTATAGAAAAGGGGATAGTAGGTTAGAGGGTTAGAGGAGGCAGAAAAAACTTGCAAAGTGGGAGATAGCAGGGAAGGGATAGAATTATAGAGAAGATAAGATAAAATTAAGCAGAAATAATTCAGCATCCGGATCGCTGATTTTAGTTTATTTTCAGAAAGGTTATATTGGTGTTATGTTCTATTAGGTGCTATAGAGACCACAGCGGGGCAGCTCTTTTTGGGGCATGGCGGATACAACATCAGGGAGCAGGCATTTGGCCTGGGTAGGTAATCAGGGGGAAAGGGAAACTAGGGTCTGGGGGATGGGAAGGGGGGAAGAAAGGGAGTTAGGCAGGAAGTTACTATAGTTGATACTGGTATGCTATTCAGGACTCAGAGATACGTCTCAATTAATATGAAAGAAAACTATAGTGTGGAAATATGATGAGTTGGAAAGTAATATCGTGGAATATTAAATGGGGGAAGGATAACTCAAAAAAATATGTCATATTATGACACCTTAAGAGATATCAGCCCCACATCATTATGCTGCAGGAGACACATGTAACTGCAGGGAACTTGAGTCAATTCCACAAAGCATGGGTGGGACAGGTATACAGGGCGGAAAACAGCCATAGAAAGGCAGGGGTAGCTATTTTAATCCATGAATGTGTGCCATTTAAGGAAAACAAAAAGTGGCAAGATCCAGAGGGGAGATTTGTTTTTGTACATGGGAGTTTAGCGGGGGTTGAGGTGATGTTAGGCTCCATTTACGGACTGAATCGGGACACCCCTGAATTTTTTCCCCCATTAGAGGCCATAATATCGGTAGTGCCCAATATGCCGTGTCTCCTTGGAGGAGATTGGAATTGGTATACGCAAATGATATGGACAGATTGTATAGCAAGCGAGTGGGCCTTTCGTCAGCACAGAGGGCACTCAGAGAACTGATGTTAGACTCGGGTCTCACAGACCCTTGGAGGCTTAGAAAACTAAAGGTGTATGAGTATACTTTCTATTCAGCACCACATAAGGTGCTTTCAAGAATGGATTTTGTTCTTATTAGCTCCTTTGCTCTATCAGGGGTAGAGGATGTGGCTGAAGGTGAGACTTTCCCAATATAGGAAGGCATCTAGATCATGGTCATTAAACACCCAACTATTGTTAGAGGAGAACCGGGTAGAAAGGAAGTTAGTTTTATAGAAGTTACATGGAAAAACAACTATACATCTATCCAAGAAAGAGATCTGCTATGGGGCACCCTAAAAGCTACGTGGAGGGGGGAGTTGATACGAATGGCCACAGTTAGGAAACGTCAAAGGATACAGGAAGTAGAGGGGTGGTTGGAACGCATACACAATTTGAAAAAACTTCTGGGCACTGCTTCAGAGGAACAGGTATGGGGAGAACTTCAAGCCCTTAGGGCAAAATATGCCTCTCATATGTTAAATGTCAATACAAGGAACAATGCAGAGTGGAAAGCCAATTATATAGGGTATGGGGAGAAGGCAGGAAGACTATTAGCAAATAGACTTAAACAACAGAGGGAGGCAAGGTGGGTACCGGCATTAGAAGATAAAGACACAGGGCAGCTCACCTCAGACCCTTTGGCAGTTGCTAGGATTTTCAGGGACTATTACCAAGACTTGTATACAGCTCCAGAAAGACAGGGAGATTATGTAAACAAACTGGAGGAATTTTTAAAGGACGTGACATTGCCAAGGTTAAATATAGAACAACAAAACTACCTGGTTGGCAATATTAATATACAGGAAATATTAGATGCAATTGATAGAACACCAGTGGGCAAGGCCCCAGGTCCTGACGGCTTCCCTCCGGCCTTCTACAAAACTTTTAAAAATTAGTTAGCTCCTTATTTGCAGGAATTATTTAATTACTTATTCAAGGCCCCTATGAAAGAATCTGCCATATTTGAAGCCAGAATAGTAGTATTGCCAAAGCCGGGAAAAGATCCCTCAAGCCCTGGTAATTACAGACCTATCTCATTACTTAACATAGAAGTTAAATTGTTGGCAAGTATTTTGGCATTCAGACTAAAACAGGTCTGGGATGTCTTAATCAGGTCAGAGCAGGCAGGTTTTGTCACGGGGAGACATTCGAGCAACCTTTTCAGGAAAATTTGTCATTTGATGTCCACGTCCAGGGAGTCTGACACAGATATGGTGCTGGTATCCCTGGACATGGAAAAACCTTTTGACAGAGTCAACTGGGAGTTTTTATTTGACCTTTTGCCTCGTTATGGCATTCCTGCTGATTTTATTTGATGGGCAGATATACTTTATCGTTCCCCATCAGCAAGGATGCTTTGTAACAGAGCCATTTCTTTTTTATTCAAATTTTATTAACAAATTTTCCACAACAAAGAGACAGTTAACATGAAAAATAAAACAAGAATACAGCAACTTATTCGCTAAATTGCCCTCCCTCCCTCCCACCCCATACAGCAGAAATGTGTCACTTTACAACATAGGTTCAAAAACGTTATACATGAGTATACAGGGCAACTTACTCTGAGACAATACTTATGATCAGGCAACTAGTATTAAGGAATGAAGGGGATCCCATATTTGAGTGTAGACAGTATTCTATTGTGAAGGCTGGCAATAGCTTTTTCTGTACACAGGTTAGCGAGAATATCATTCACCCATTCCTGCAATGTCGGAGTAGTCTTATCTTTCCAATGGCATAAAATAAGCTTCTTGACAGATAGTGCTATCATGGAAATATGAAACCTTCTTACCTTGACCCTGATGGAGGAGAGGTCCCCTAGAAGACAAATGTCAGGTGTGAAACACTCCTGCAGACCCAATAAATGGTCCAGGAAAGCTTTGATAGAATCCCACAAAAGGGAAATTTTGGGGCAAGACCAAAATATATGGAAGAGTGTTCCCTCTCTCTGGGAACATCTAGCACATATATTTGAGTCAAGGAAACCCCATTTCTTTAACTTAACTAGAGTATAATACATGTTGTGTAAGATATTGCATAAGGCGCAATCTATCCTGGGACACAAATTTATGTCAGGACCTCCACAAGGCCTGCCAGTTCGGGGAATATTGGGGAAATATAGAACTCCAGAACCTCAATGGTCCAAAAGAGTCCCAGTATCTTGTGTGAAACAAATCTTGATATAATTTGGAGACAACACCCAAGGACCCAAGTAGAAAGGAATATTCTGGGATCAGGTCCCCAACCGTTTGGCTAGGAGGGATATTGCGCATCACTGTTGTAAGTAAGTGCCTTAACTGCACTGCTTTGAAATGTGAGTACGCTGGAATACTAAATTTCTGAACAAGATCACCTGCTGACAACCATTTCCCCTCATCATCCAAGAAGGAAAATATTATCCCATTGCCCAATTGGGGCAACCAAGTGCAAGGAATCTGCTACTTGTTCATAGTGAAGGATGGGGAGTTCCAAATGGATTGGGCCAAATCTAGCTGGGGGATATAGCGCAAAAAGGAGCAAAGCTGTGCGTATACCTTTAGGGAAGTCATAAAAGTGGGACACTTCTCAGCGCCATGCACCTGGGACAATTTTACATAGAACAAAGTTAGGGGATCCATATTCATAGACCGGATTAAATCCAACTCTATTCTAAGCCATGTCGGCTGTAAATTTTCAGGGCCCTCACGTACCCATTTCAGGCATTTTACCAGATGGCTAGCCCGATAATATATAGCCAAATGAGGAATCCGCAATCCCCCTTCAGATTTTGAGGCAGCCAGTTTATAATAGGCCAGTCGGGGGTGTTTGTCGGACCAGATAAACTTAATAAAAATGCCATGCAGTTTCTTAAACCAGGATAACGGAATAAATGTATTTAGGAACGATAGAGGGTAGAAGATTCTTGGGAAAATATTCATCTTGATTATGTTAATCCGGCCCCATAATGAAATTGGGAGTTTAGACCATCTGTCAAGATCCTGAATTATAAGCTAGGAGAGTGGCTCCAGATTATCCTTGAACCATACTGAGGGACTGCGAGTTAGTTTGATGCCCAGATATTGTAGTGTCCTAGGAGCCCAACATAAACCTAAGGGGGTGATATCAGTCTTGAATATCTTGTGATTTATGGGAAAGAAAGAGGATTTATTAGCATTTAGTTTATAATTTGAGAGGGCACTGAATTTAGCAATTTCACCTAGCAAAGCCGAAACGGAGGATACCGGGTGGGATAAGTACAAAAGGAGATCATCCGCGTATGCAGTAATCTTAACCTCATGATGCCCCACCCAGATGCCCTGTATTCCAGCATTGTTGAGAATATTTTGAATGAGAGGTTCCAGATACAGGTTAAATAGAAGGGGAGAAAAGGGACAACCCTGTCTAGTACCTGAATGTAATAAGAAGGATTTGGAAAATGCACCATTTCCTGAGATCTTTGCTGAGGGGGTTTTGTATAAAGCACAAATCCAAGATATAAAAACAGAAGGAAACTGGAATGCCTTAAGGACTTGGAACAAAAAGTTCCAGTTCACACGATCAAATGCCTTCTCGGCATCCAGGGAGACCAGCCCAGCAGGAAACGCAGCATCCCTGGAGGCCGAGAAGACATGAGAAAGGGTGCGCAGATGATCTGAGGACAAACGTCCCTTCATGAATCCAACCTGAGCCATACCTATTAGGTCAGGAAGGACCATAGTTAACCTATTGGCTAATATCTTCAAGAGGATTTTGATGTCCTGAGTCAAACGAAATATGGGCCTGTAACTTTGAACTAACTCAGGATCCTTATCTGGTTTAGGGAGAAGGAAATCAGGGCTTTAAATAGGTAGGGGTCCACCTCTACCCGGATAAAATGTACTGAAATAGCAGAGAAAGCACTGGCAGTAGAAGTTCATGAAAAACTTTGTAAAATAAAGAGGAGAACCCATCCGGGCCTGGGACCTTGTCCGAAGGCAGTGCTCCTATAACCTCTGAGATCTCCTCCTGAGATTTAGGAGAAGCCAGAAAACACTTGTATTGCTCTGTTAGGGAGGGCAGATGGGAATCCCTTAAATACTCCTCTAGAATCTCTGGACAAGGAGGGTTCTCCATGTCCCTATATAATTGTTTGTAATATAGAGCAAACTCTTGTACTGTCTCAGAAGGGGATACTCTCAGGGACCCGTCTGACAATGCCCAAATTGGGGGGATAAATCTTGCAGATTCATGTTGTTTTAAACGCAATGTGAGTAAACGCCCTGCTTTTTCTCCCTGGTCCGTATAACTGGCTCTGGTTCGGATTATAGCTAACTCTGCCTTTACCCTTAACAGATCTAGATATCTATCTTTGGCCACCAGAAGCTTCTTACTGCCCTCACTAGAAGTACTGACAGAGAGATTAGCTTCAAGGGACTGAATTTGGGACAATAATGATAGTAGCTCTTCCTCCTGTGCCCTTTTCCTTTTCGACACTAAACTGATGAGAACTCCCCTCATATAAGCTTTAAAGGCACCCCATAAAATGTCCGGCTTTGCACTGTCTAAAGGGTTAGATGAGAAGAAGAACTCAATTTGTTCTCTTATAAGCTTACAATACTTGGCATCCTTTAGGAGCTGTTAGTTGAGCTTCCACCTGGTCTCCCTTCTGGGTGAGTTGAGAAAATGCCAAATTACATACCACAAGAGAGTGGTCGGAAATAGTGCCAGGCTGGATCGAGGCAGACATAACCCCGGGCAAGAGGCCCTGAGAGATAAATACGTAGTTGATGCGAGACTGTGAACCGTGCACCATCGAGTTAAAGGTAAACTCCTTGGAATTAGGATGCAACACACGCCAAATACCACAGAACCCACATTGATCTACCAAATCCTTAAGTGCCCTCTGACCCGGGGACAGTCCCCTCAGTCCACTACCTGACCTATCCAGGTTAGAGTCTATGACCTGATTAAAATCACCCCCCCATAATGATCATGATGGGAAGCATTGGGAGAATAATAGCTATCAGCCTCATGAAGAAACTCAGGTCATCAATATTAGGCCCATAGATACTGCAAAGTAAAAGTGGTACTGACCAGAGAGTGCCTTTAACTAGGACAAACCTGCCCCCTGGATCCTTGATAACCTGCGTGGAGATGAAAGGAATGCCTCTGTTAATAATTAACATGACCCCACAGCTATTGGTGGAACCCAAAGCATTATAAACCTGACCCACTTATTGTCTCCTTAGTTGTAAAGCTTCAGATTCTAATAAATGGGATTCCTTCAAAAACATTATCTGAGAACGCAATAGACTTAAATGTTTGAGCACCTGATATTGTTTGGATTTTTTCCTGATCCTCTTTACATTCCAGGCTGCAAGAACCACATCATTAGCCATCTAAATAAGGTTAAAGAGCTTAGTTTTAACAGCCCTGTACAAGAACATTGAGAAATATTCAACCAGAATCCAAGTGTTACTGCTGTATACTCCTCCCTCCCCATCCCATCCACGATTACCCCAAACCCTTCCCCTGTAAAGTCTCCCCTTTCATTTGACATGCAACGAACCAGTCCTATAACCCTAAACCCCTTCCCACCACCCAACTGTCACAAGCAACATTTAGCACAGTACTGCTTCCCTTCTCATCCCCAGCCTCCCGAGATAACCCCCACCACAAACAAGAGTAACAGTCCTCTCATGCAAATAAATGCCCTTAGATCCAGAAGAGAAAGAAAAGGGGGATTAAACTGCTTTAGCAACCCCTAGTGGCTTAAAAGAGATGCTGGACTGCAAACCCCAATGCATCTTTATTGTAAGGGAATAATAAAAAATGAGATAAAGCGCCCTGAAAAACTTAATCAGGCACCCAGAGACCCCGAGAGATGAACAAGGAAATAGGTCTCCTGTGACCCTATGAGAGAGATCCATGCCAAACAACGAACCCGACGGGAAGTCATGCAGAAGGGAAATTGCCCCTTCTAACCTGGATTCTGTGGCCTGCTTAACAAAGAGGGACACCAGCGCTTTAAACCCTGCTCATTAAATTTTAAATTCGAGCATCATTACATTGGCTGCTTGTCAGCCCGAACACCCAGGAACACAAAATAGGGGCTTTCAGTGTCTCAAGCCAAAAACAGAGAGCATAACCAAAAGAAAGTCATCCCCTCTTTACAACCATCGTTGGACTGGCATTCCCATGCGCTGAGCATCCCCTAGTGGATACTAAACAACCGTACCTGCATATTCACCTGACAGTTAGGGGTTGACCCAGTACAACACCAAAACTAAGCCACTCTTAGAATGAGATATTGCTCCTTAACAATTTAGGGCATTCTTCCCTTCATTAATAAAGGCCTGCTCATCCAGCTAAAGTAGAATATGAAAAACACCTTCCCCCTAGCAAGTAAAATAAACATTTCTACAAAACATTAATCAAGATTACAGGCTCATTTTTAACATTAGCGCGTGAGTGTCCCATGAGAATTGGCACAGTTAAGTAATAAGTAGGTCCAGTTAGATAACCGGCATTTCCAGAGGCAAACCATTGCTATGAGCTTCTTGAAGATTTGAGTAGCTGACAGTCTCTGTTGCTTGACTGAGGTGATCGGGTCTATCAGGCCCACTCAAGGCCCGGGATTTCTTTAGGGCCTTCTCGGTGGTGACAGGAAGAGTATGCTTTTGCGGGGCTTTCTTCATGTAAGCCTTCAACAGTGCCCAAATCTTGCTCATCCGAGACTTTGGAGTTTTAGAAGGCAGGATCGATAGAAAACAGATAGTTTTGGGCAGTTACAATATTAGAAAAAAACGATTATAAAATCGGGAGGCTGGAGCTAAGCGGTGGAGCTTCTACTCAGCACTCTGCATCACTTGGTCTCGTAACAGAGCCATTTCTGAGCCATGAGCTGCTTTCTGGGGCCCAACATGGTTTATGGAAGGGTCATAGTACCACTACTGCCCTGATTACTGTAACCTCTAGTATTAGATCCGCCATGGATCAGGGAAAACTGTCAGGTGCTATATTTATTGACTTGTCAAAAGCTTTTGACCTTGTCAACCATGACCTACTGGGGGAGCAGCTCAGGGCTCTCGGGTTCCCTCCGCATGCCATGAGTTGGATGATGGGCTACCTAAAGGGTAGAAAGCAGCGCACCTGCTTTAACAAGGTCCTCTCAGAGCCTAGGGCTGTGACCATGGGAGTTCCCCAGGGATTGGTACTTGGACCTCTCCTATTCTCACTTTTTATTAATCAACTCCCACGGGTGACCTCTCATTGCCAAGTCATGCTTTATGCAGATGACCTTGTGCTAGTGGCCCATGCTCGTAATGCTGCTGACCTTAACCAGTGCCTATCTGAAGACTTCAGCAGAGTCTCGGCCTGGATTACCAACCATAGACTGGTATTGAATCCTAACAAATCTCAGGCCATGTTCTTTGGTTCCACGTAGAAGTTAAAAGCCCCATCAGCTATGCTCAAAATGGCTTGTGATGAGGCCTTGCCAACAGCGAGCTCAATTAAATATCTTGGGGTCACCCTTGACCCACAACTTGACATGGGAAGCCATATCCAAAACATCTGCAGAGCCACCAGGTGTAAGCTTGGACTTGCCTACAGGGCCAAATACAACCTGACTCCGGGAGCAAGGCTGGCACTTGCGAGGGAAGTGCTTCTCCCCTCCCTTAGTTATGGATACCACCTATTTGCCAGGTCACCCCAAATCCATCTTAATCGGTGGAACACGGCATATAATGATATCTGTCGGTTTGCCCTTGCTCCCAAACTCACCCACCGATGTGAGCTCTGACAAACTCAACTGGCTCCCCCGTGGAATTCCTGATCCTTGGTGTGGAAACTTCACCAGGAAAGTGCTTGCCACGGGCATCCCGTCGGGACTGGTGCATCTCCTCCCAAACTGGACACCATCCCTGCGCTCAGGTCACAGACACTGAGTTGCTAAAGTTCCCCTACTCGACCCCTTATTGGGGATCGTGACCTTGCCGCTTTTGTGCCTAGGCTCTGGAACTCCATTCCGGACTCTGTTCGCTCTGCCCTTCCCATGGGACCTTTCGCTCCTTCCTGTGGTCCCACCTAAAGCAAATGACAAGATGTGACTGCTCCCTAGTCTCTGTAATGTAATACTCTGCAGTCCACTATTGTCCTCTGAGTCCATGATGGTCTATGAAATATGTATTCAGTGATTCTAATGTCTATCTATGTCCTGTAACAATTTGTACTATGTGGCAGTATCTCTGCCCTTATACAAGCATTGTTATAGCTGTTTTTTACCGTATCATGCTGTTTCTCCAATGTTGCCATGTATGTATACTGTATGTTTTGTGCTCTCCCGGGTCGTTCCTAAAAATAGGCATACTACTTGTCTAGTGTACTTACCCGGTAAACAAAAGCTAAATAAATAAATTTCTGACAATTGTAGACTGACTAGAGGTACAAGACAGGGGTGCCCACTGTCCCCGATGTTATTTAATTTATATATTGAGCTGTTAGCCCTGAAAATAAAAGCAGTAAAATCTGTCAGGGGAATAAGGATAGGTACAGAAGAAAATAAACTATCAATGTTCGCTGATGATATTCTCCTGCATGTATCATTTTGGCATCCATCACTGCAATCGGCCTTGGATATCATACAAAATTTCAATGTGTTATCAGGATATAAATTGAATTTAACCAAAACAGTGGTATTAGCCCTAACCCCTACCTGTACTAAGGCCATGACAGAGGAATTAGGATTTTGCTGGGCTCCCAAGTCAATTTATTTTTTAGGTATAGAAATCCCCAAGGACATGTGGAAATTAAAAGCTTTAAATTTAGATCTGGTAATCTTGCAAATGCAACAAGATCTGAAGAGATGGCAGACTCTATCTTTGTCTCTCTAGGGAAGGGTAAATATCCTCAAAATGGTTATTTTTCCTTGGCTGATGTACCCCCTATCAATGTTGAAATTGGCTCTCCCACAGAGTTGGTTTAAAATGGTGGATGGGATATGGTCTGACTTTTTATGGCAAGGTAAGAGACCAAGAAGAGCCATTCAGAAGTTAAAAAGACCGAAGGAGCAGGGTGGTCTTAGTATCCCCAACTTATTTTTCTATTATCTGGCCTTTCGGGGGAGTAAGTATTTTCAATGGAAAAGTCCACAAAGTGACAAGAGCTCCAAGTTGGCCTGGCTACAAAGAGAGAGACACTTAACTGTGAAACATAAGATATCACTAGCATCCCTGCTCTTTACACAGGATAAGAAAGTACAACAGAATTTGAGAAATATGCCCATAGCATGGTCCATGAAAGCCCACAATCAACTATGCAATAGCCAGAACCTAAACCAGACTTTTGATTTGGGGCAACCCATCTTTAATAATTTAAATTTAACAATAGAAGGCAAAGTTATCACTCAGAAATTTTGGAAAGATTGGTGTGTGACAAAACTATCAGAGATAATGACAGAAAGAGATTTTATTTCACCCTCACAGTTTAAACAAATTTTTCAGCTTCAAACACTACCAATATTTAAATTTCTCCAGATTAAACAATGTATAGGTAAGGCATTAAATAAACCCCCATGGCCCTCAAAGGCAGATAGAGTGTTCACAGAAATGGCAGAAATAGCTACTCGACCTCGGCCAATAGCCAGTTTATATAGAAAATTGATTTATATGACTGAAAAGGACTTAAGATCTACAGCCCTATATTGGCATATGGCCGTAAACCTGTCTTATGACTCGGCGCAATGGGAATCAATATGGTTGAATAATTATAAGTTTATTAAACAGGACAGGCTTCGGTTGATAAGATTCAACATTTTATATAATTTATATGTTACCCCGGTTAAGAGAAACCTGATAGGGAAGAAAAATTCTTCAGCATGCCCGAAATGTACTCAGGAGTTGGGCACGCTCAGCCATGTGAGTTGGGCTTGTCCTAAGATCCAAGGCTTTTGGTCGGAAATTAAAGACTTTTGTAGCCCACTGTTTGGGGGAAACAGTTACTTTACCATTGAGATATATGTGTTGGGCCACCTCTCAGTGGCTATTCTAAGTAAATTCAAATATTATTTGACTTTAATATCGTCGGTGGCATTGCTCCTTATAATGAGGTACTGGATAAAAGAAAATTCACCCTCTTTGGGAGAATGGATTACAGAAATGTATAATGCTATTAATGTGGAAAAAGCAATAGGGTTACATTACCACTCCTTAGGATCCTTTAGTAAGATGTGGGAGCAACTCATAGCCTACTTAGCTGAGAGGTGGGAGAGGACGCGGTAGAGTCATAGCTTCAACTGTTCTTGATGTAACAGAAAAAATTCATAAAACATGGATAATCAAATGAAATGTATTAATCGAAATAATACTGCCTTCTTTAAGATATGAAGTCCTGAAGGTTGCTGGTCAGTTGAATGGAGGGAGGTTGGGGGAGGAGGAGAGGTAGGGGGAGGAGAGGGAGTGGGATTAGAGTTGAATTTTAGTGTTTTTTTTTTGTTTTTTGTTTTTTTGTTTTTAGTATCAGTTGTAAATTTTTTATTTGTATTGTCACTGAAAAGCTCAATGCAACATTATTTAAAATGTATGTGTTTGATTTGATGTGTCTAATAAAGTTTATTAAGTAGCAAAAAAAAATAAAGTGCTTAAACAACATTCATATAACACAATACAAAAACTGATAACATGCTACAGTGCAGATAGCTAGAGGTAAAACACTAAGGTCTAATAGTTTTTTTGAGTATGTACTGTATCCCTTGACAAAGCACATGGCATTTTCACACTGCAAATCAGTTTTGTTGGTGACTTATTGCTCTGAGTGAGTGCACTGTTCTTTGATAATTGAAATTTATTTTATGTGTTGCACCTCACATCTTGACAGTGGCCTTTTGTTTTACCTTTTACATTCACTATTAGTTTCAACACATGACTGAAAAGGGCACTCACAATTCAATTTTCTAAGAGATGTTTTTTCCCCTCCATTTAAAGTATGGGCCCAAGTTGGCTCCAGTTTACCCAAGATTGAAAAAAGCTAGGTTATCATTTGATTCCTGTTTGTCTTCTATGAAGAACACAGTTTGTACTGTTGAAATCCTTAGCACATACCTTTTTTGAGTAGAATAATTGGTGACTCCTCACACACTTGAAAGATAGAGCATCTTTCCAATTCCTAGTGTTGCCCTATGTAACAGGATGATGGGTTGGGGAGCATGCCCAGATCTGGTGGTGTGCATGTGTCTGCAGTGTGTGCATGATTATGCCAAGGTGCTGACATCCCCAAGACTGTGTGTGCATGCTGGGTCTTCAGTCCACCCTTTTATGAGGCTGGAAAGTAAATAACATTACAAGTGAATCTGCTGTCACTCTGTGACAAATAAAGGAAAAATTGTGGCAATGTGGTTAAAGGATTAGAGGTGCAAACAGGCTAAAAACCTTATAATAATCAAATATACTGGAACACAGACAGACGTGGAAGGTTTGCTCTTTCTCTCTCTCTCTCTAGATATATATATACTGTATATATATATATATATATATATCCAAGCAAATAGTGTATCTAGATAGTAAAGTCTTGTCAAAAGGATTATGAAAGACAGGGAGTGGGACAGCCAGAGGAGTGGCAACCTCATAATACTGTATGTGGTTCCTAATACAGATACAGTATATTGTATCAAGATCCCCTCATAGATGAGGGGAATGGCCCTACCTTATAATGATATATTCACTCTGTGATAATTAAAACAAACACCCTTCCCCCTTTCATTTCTGTTTTCTGGTCTCCCTCTGATCCCCTCACTTCTTGGACTTCCCAGAATCCCGCTGCGTTGTGATTGCTGTTACTGTTACTGTTCTTTCAGCTGGAGGATGATATCATGTAATAATCATTTACTAGCATCAAGTGGAAATTAGGTGTGGGCAGAGAATCAGGGATACTCTCCACAGAGCATTTGGGGTACCCTCCATGTCTAGGAGTAAGTGATAAATGCTTCCTGTGGCATACCCAATTACATTCAGACATAATCAGTGTGTAACTATTTACAGTTCCTTTCCAATGCCTCTTAAGTGAATTTTATTAGGTGGCATCTCTGCTAGGTGAGACATTTATGTGTTACATAACAGGTTGCTGTTAAACACATTGTGCTGGCTGGCCCCTTCCGGCTCCTTCACCCTGGGGGGGACCCATCTAATGAAGGGTTACGTCAGGTTACCTGGGGGGGCTGACCTGTGGGGTGGTGGCTGGTGGCAGGGGTTTAGTGCTGTTGGGGGTCCTAGGTGACCTGAAGGAGTGGTTGGCCTGGGAGTGAGGGTGGAGCAAGAAAAAAAATATTTAAAGTAACGCGCATGGCAACACAGTCCCTGAAATTGCTGTCCTTGTCAGCACAACAAGAATGCTATGGTCCTGACCTCAGATGTACAGTAAATCAGAATCTTAGTGTCTTCTAAGAAAGGTTATATCCTCCACACATGCTCATAAGAGCCCCTGAATCCTCACAGTCCTTGCAGTTCTTCAGTCAGTGAGTTTATCTCTTCAGACAGAGCTTTTCTTTTCTGCCTTCTGAATTTACCAACTCTCCTGCCTTTCTATATCCTTAGGGTTCATTAATTTCTCACACACTAACATGACAATGCACCATCCATTCAGATGACGTGTAGGAGATAGTGCCAATGTATATACTTTCATTCAGACATCCCTGCTCCAGGAACTTAACAACAACAATGTCCTTTAATTTATTCAATGGTGTGTTGTTCACCAATACAGCAGTGCATAACTCATCCTGCCCTCTGGCACTGGCTGACAATCTCCCAGGGTCCTCTACCAGTAGCAGAAATAACTATCCCAGCTTCAGAGTTCCTAAACAAGTTGGAATATATCCAACCTGCTTCAGTGGCTCAGTCTCTGGCACTATCTAACCATCTACAACAGAGCTGGCAGCATCTGTTGAGCACAGCACCAAACTTGCACCCAAAGCAAATGACACATGCTTTGGTAAGATCTGCCATGCACCCCAAGGCCACCAGAGACTTCTCTTCAGGGGAAGACTCTTAGGATACTCACTTCATCCAAGTGTTTCCCATAAATCCCACACAAATATTTACACTAAATGGCCTTCAGATTCCAAAAGTCAACACTGCTGTCCTGGTGTCTGTCACTGAAGGGTTACCTGAAGACTAGACAATGAGTTCTGCTGTTCTTACATGCTTGCTCCTCAGGCAGCTGCTGCAAGTAAGGGGCCCTTGCCTCCTTATGTGGCCTGGCAAACAACCTGAGGTAAGGGTACCCTGAAATGACACCTGTACCCTCATATCCTTCTGCCATATGGATATACACTGTCAGCACCCAACAACTGACATTCTAAACGCCACCCACTGACTGTCAGAGACTCTACCAATCAGTTGGCTCCATGATCTAGCATTTTATTAAATACACCCTCTCTCCCTCCTGGCAATAGAGGAATGTTACAAAAAGATAGAGAAGAAAGCAAGAAATATCCTACCTGGCCTTATGAGTCATTTAAGCAGATAGAACTCCCATGTACCTTATACATCAAGGGGTGCATATGCCTAGTAGGAGGAAAAGGAGGAATGTGAAGGTTATTTCATACCTGTCCAAATTCACAGAGTTTACAACACTTTTTCATTATTCAGTGCCACGGGAAGGGTAGCTGCTACCTGGATTTTTATTTTTCAGAGCTACTTTTCTGTCCTAAAAACTTCACAGCCTACAGTAAACACTGTGTGTGCTCTATTAGCAAGATAGCACTATACACAAAACATATTGCTTGATGTACAATGCAAATCACAGATCCAAATGTCAAAGGGTGCTAGTAGAGTCTGCACACATGAATATGATGGACTGAAACTGTGGCAAGGTGGCAGCATAGCCTTTCACCACATGCATGTCATAATGCCTTGTTTCAAGCTGTTTGACTGAAGCTGGCAATTCCCCCTCCAATCCATATACCTTTTGGACCCAGTGGCCCAGTAAATCCTCCTCTCTGAGGCCCAATGGCCTGGTAATCTAGTATACCATATCTCTCAACCTTTGTCACTGAAATGAGGGACATGGGCACTCAAAATAAAGGACAATGAGGGACACTGCTCCTCACAGTGAGGGACACATCCTCAAACACTGAAACAACATTTCAGAACACTGTGGAAACCATTGCCTGTACTTGAACGTGTTTCTTTCTAATTTGAAACCTTAGAAAATTATGAAGTTAGACTTTAAAGCCTGAATTTACAGCACCTTCATTGTTTAGGCAGTATCATTTCCATGACACAAATAAATTTTCAGGGGTAAAATGAGGGACATCCCTCATAATCAGGGGCAGTTGAGAGATATGTAGCGTGCACTTTCAGTTACACCATTGGTGCAGGAAAGTGTTTGGAGTCCAGTGTTACCCCCTCCCTTGCTCATGTGCTCTACATCATGCGACAGCCCTGGGTGGATTGTGGGAGGCTGTGACCAGGCTTGGGAGGACATCCATACATTTTTCACAATTACCTCACCCCTTTTTCTACTATTCCTGCTTCATATAAACAATGTCACCAATTTCACTGAACACCAACTTCACGTGTGTGTTCTATATAATACTGCAAGTAAGCAGACATTCATCAGTCTTTATTATTATGTAAAACGTTAAAGATACACTTTTTAATAGAAAACATTTTTACAATGTGTATATAATTTTGTTGCATATAGAGCTGGGTGAAATTTGCAAATTCCACTTTCGTGGAACTTTCATGAAATTTCATAAATTTGGCAGCATTTTCTGAACTTCTGCTATTGGTAAGATCAGAATCTTCTGAATGTGTTTGGAGGACCTTCACCCTTTCCACAGACTTTTTTTAGCTGAACTGTGGAATAATTCACATGAACTGCAGAATGACAAATCTAAGAAATGTTATTTCACAGTTGAATGGATTATTCCACAATACATGTAATTTTTCTGCAGTTCAGTGATCAGTTTTTCAGAACTTCATTCTGCAGTATAATTCAGGTCATGTGTTTTGCTAATATTTGAAACATTACCCTTTTACAGTTTGTTCAAGTCTGTATCAATAGTTCAGTAATATAATCAGCACATGTGTTTAAATGAAATGTAGCTCAAGGACTCATTATTGACATGTTTTACAATTTTTTTTTTCTATTATCTTTTTTACCCCATTTTCTCCTCATTCTTCTCCTATCACCTGTCCTGGCCACCTGCATGCATGTGGAGGCTTGTGCATGCCGTGGTACCGGAATGCCCTCCCACTACATTTGCCACCCACCTGACTGCACTGCCCTCAGGCCTCCATCTAGGGGCAATGGAACTAAGGTGGACAACAAGGTACCACCCCAGGAGAGGAGAGCTGCCTTTCAGCTGCTTAATCCTGCTCCATCCCTTCTCCTGTGCTGGCTCCTTAACAACCCCCGGCTTGTTCCTAAACCCAGTTTGCCAGTGTGATGCAAAGTAAGGCATCCAGCTCCTCAGCCCTCAGCGCCACCGGGCCGGCCTCAACACCACCAGGCTGGCATGATTTTCAGTTTTTAAAACAAACACAATCATGGCGGAACTCAGGAAAACACAATGTAGTAAGAAAATAAAAAAATCCAACCTTTACTAAATGGGAGCAATGGCACTAAGCCCCAGCCCTTCGGGTGAATGTGAGGCTTCATCAGGATGAGTGGTCAGAGATGGTTGTATTAAATAATACATTCTTAAAGGCAAGTAATATATAAAGAGCCATCTCCTGCAAAAAGTACATCAGTATGACAGCTGTTAAACACAAGCACCAACAGTGTATAAATATAATTAAACCCTTGTTTCTTAAGTGAGGCCACTAGAAACATTTTGTGTGGTAACAGAGTTCTTTAGACCCCTAATTAAAAATATGTATTTGAATGAACAGTTTCTTGCCTTTAACAAACATTGGAGATATATTCTATGTAAAAATACATCAGAAATTTGATTTAATGAATGCTGTGCGAAATGAAATCTGTTAGATCTGGGCCTTGGTGTACATCAGGGGATTTGGAGTGGAAAAAATTAAGGAGTGATTCATATCAGTGAGTTTTTGTGCCCATTGAGGCCACTAGGATTTGAGGCTTGTGGACCACTGTTTTAGGATGTGTCAGACCAATGCCTCCTGCCCTCACCTCAGGATGACATCCGCCCATCTCCAGCTCTGTTATCTTTTTCTCATGATCTACCAAATCCCCTGCTGTTCCATGCTAACCCCATAAATGACATGTTATTTGATTTTCCTGATCTTCTGATCCCCATTCTAAAATTTTGCCAGCCAAGACAATAGCACCCCAATCTTGATAACACTTGTAATCCTTGTCTCTGGCTCAACTACTGTATCTTGTCAACATCACTACACTCTTTCTCTTGCACACTCTCTCTCTCTCTCTCTCACAAGCAGGTCAGCAGACTTTAGCAAAGCTGAGCTGCATTTTTTAAGATGTGATCATTTAGTGGGGTCTGGTTTGGCATCAGAGCTTAAATGCTGTCATTAGAATGTGCAGACTGATAAAAAGTGCAGCAGCATTCAACTCAGCAGAGAAAGAGTTCAGAACCCCAAAATTGCAGAATCAACCAGATTGTCTTTTGTATTAGCCCATTTGCTAATTTATTATACTTTTGTACATTGCCATGTTGTCTGTTCTCCTCAACTCTCCTTCCCCAGGACACATGTGAAAATGAGCTGTTACCAGCTATGTATGCCTTTTCTTGTAAAACTTTGAAATAAAGGAACAAATCATTCCAAACAGTTAAAAAATAAAAGAATTCATGGTGGGTATTTATTTTAGGTGGCGGTATTTGTGTGACAGTGTTCATTTGCCTTTATGTGCATCATCATCGCTGCTCAATAAAACAAACACTTTGACTCTCTGCCTCTTAGGAGACTGGCCAAGAAGCTGGAAAACCTGGTGGTGGGTGCTAAACTCATGGGATGGGATAGGTGCTGATTACAGGACAGAACCCAAAAGGTGGTAGTAGAAGGGAATATTCAGATGCTAGGCCAGTGACCAGTGGGATCCCACAGGGCTTGGTGCTCGGTCTTGTGTTGTTTAACATCTTCATAAGTGACATCACAGATGGGATCAAGGGTCAAATATTCCTGCTCATGGATGACACCAACCTCTATGGGAGAGTGGACAAGGAGGAGGGGAGACAGGAACTCAGAGAACATGTGGCTAGGCTAGAAAAGTGGACAGTCATTGGGTAACTGGGGTTCAATGCTAAAAAGTGTAAAGTTATGCACTTGAGGGTGAAGAATCAGGGGACCAAACACTGTTTTTTTGGTGTGCAGGTGTGCAGGTGTCCAGGTCAGAGGAAGAAAAGGACCTGGAAGTAAATATCATGAGTGACCTGTAACACTCAGCACACAGCAGGAGAACGGCAGCCAAAGCTAATCAGATGCTGGGCTCCATAGCCTGGGGAATTACCAGCAGAAAGGCAGAGATCATTCTGCCAGATTGCCACTGTACATGTGACTGGTAAGACTGCACCTACAGTACAGTGTGCAATATTAGTGTCCCTATCTTAAGAAGGATATCAACATGCTGGAAACAGTCTAGAGAAGGGCAACCAAGATGAACCAGGGCCAGCAGGGCAACACCCAATGTTGTAGCCTTCATGTGACCCACCTCATGAACCTCATGGTGAAAATGTTCAAATCCTGCCCAACTGGTGATTTCAAACAAGGACCACAAAATAACTTTTCAGGACTCTTTTGCACAATTCCACCACCTTTGTTTATGAGGTGGGTCCCAAAAAGGCCATGTTGGAAATTTGGTGTAAAAAAATTAAAAAATAACAAAGCTATGAATAAAAGTTCAACATTCATTTAACTAGACTTACCTTATTTTCTCATATCACAGTCACTGGTTCCAGCAGCAAGATGTGCCTTTGATCGGAGAGTGGATCTACATCATGGGAGAGTTTTAGTTGGGTGACAGTTTGTGAGGGGGTGTGGGGTGGTGGGTTCTGAGTGGAGGGTTGGGGGATGAGATTGCTGATGGACCCCTTTTTTTGTCAGGTTATTAAAAAAATCAACAAGAGATGGTTTTATTTCAGGGGGGACAAAAGTTGAGTCTAGGGACTGGGCATCTCAGTACCAGGGTGATCTTTGGTGGTACCAGGGCTGGGCATCCTGGTGCCACCAAACATTCATATTGGTAAAGTGGGAAGGGACCTGCAGAGGAGGAGGCAAGAGAAGTGGTACTGTGGGTGGACACCCCTTCTGTTTAGAATGAGATGTTATTATTAAACATTGGCAAGGGGGTAGGCAACCTGAAAGGGAGAAGGGAAAAGAAGTGATACTGGTGGTGGGCACCCCAGACCACTTACTATGTATTAAGTATATAGTTGGATAGATAGATAGATAGATAGATAGATAGATAGATAGATAGATAGATAGATAGACAGACAGACAGACAGACAGATACATACATACATACATTGATGGGTGGGTAGGTGGATGGATGAATGGATGGATGGATAGATAGATAGATAGATAGATAGATAGATAGATAGATAGATAGATAGATAGATAGATAGATAGATAGATAGAGACAGACAGACATAGACAGACAGATAGACAGATAGACAGATAGACATTTAGGCAGGCAGATGGAGGGACAGACAGGTAACCAGATAGTAGATGATAGATAAGATAGACAAAAAAAGAGAGAGACAGAGATCCAGCAGTCGCTGGCTGAGTGCTCTCTCTCAAGCTGGCAGCAGCAGTCCTGCTGCAGCTGCAAAAAAAAAAGATGGTTCTGCTGTTGATCTCACAAAAGAATTATAGTTGTTTTGTTAGAGCTGACTAAATAACTTTTGTTAGATCTCCTTAAGGAACTATTGCTATTTTGCTTAATCTAGCAGGCTTACTGCTCTCACTAAAGCTGGAAGCAGCACACCAGCTTCAGCTTCAAAAACTAAGAACGTCCCACTATTGAGTTCATGAAAGAACCACAGTTCTTCTGCATGAGCCTTCACTAAGCCTTCCACCAAGGGGACATACTAAAAACATACTTCAGGGTCATTTTTCTGAAAACAAACTCCAAAATCAAGCTAAATGGGTCTCATTCATCAAGATTCAAGTGTTTGTTTTTTTTCCAGGACATCATTTTTACAGGTTTTCAATAAAAAAAAATATGGTGGCCATATGAAAGACGATTTTTTCTCACAAAAGAAGAATTTTAGCTCACAGATGAAGACTCTGCTTTTAGGAGCCTGAAATCATTATTTTGCATAGGACATACCAATGAATGACCCTAGTGAGCATGCTCAGAACCAAAATTTCAAACTCTTATAACTTGATAATGTTTCACCAAAACAACAAAGGAAAAAGGTCTCTTTCCATGGCACACCCCTTCTATGTTGAAAATTTTCAAACAAAATTCCAAACCATTAGGTCTGTAAACAAAAGCAAAAAAATGCCAACTCCCCCCACCCAATTTTTCTACTTTTTGCAGTGTACAGACCTCAGAATCTGGACATTCTACATCTCAAAACTTACCAGACCAAGAGACCTTAGCCCCTCCCACCCCCTGACTGTGCTTGCAAAATGTCTTGCAATTCTGTTGAACAGGGGAAAAGTTGTTTATGTGCCTAATTAGTGGTTTAACCTTAAACACACGACTCAGCCCTAACTATAGGGCTTCTATAGTATACAGTACAGTATATATACAGTATTAGTGCATCTTGTCACTGGCCACCAGCACAGCCTGCCATAAAAGTTTATTCCATTTACTTAGAGAAGAGCTTTGCACCAAAATAACATTTGTATTGTGATCTGAGAAATGTTTGCTCTATCAACTATGATTGAAAATGACCCAAAGAGTCTCCATTTTATAAAATAACTAAAAACAAAAACAGTTTTACTTACAAATATACTGAAAAGATTTAAGATTGACAATTATCTGGAATTCCCTATCTGAGCCAGAATATGAAAAATGTATATGAGAAAGAACACAAGTATTGTTTTTAGGTTTAGTAAACTGCAATGAAAACAATGTAAAAGGCAATCCTGGTTTTATTTGTTCAATGTTACACATATCTAAGTGAAATTACACCTCAGGCCTATTTCAGGATTCTAAAGACATAGGCCAAATGTTACATTTTATTGGCAGTATATTCTTGTTTACTATATTCTTTACAAGAGCAATGCTGAATTTGAAATAGTTTACCCCAATTTTCATTTTTTCAAGCTATTAAGCCATATTTAGATAACATGTCTACATAATATACTGTATTCAGATTAAAACTTACTTGGCAAAGTTTAGCAGCATGAATGGTTAACGTAACAGTATTTCAAACTATTGAAAGTTTTCCCTTTTGCTATCCTGGTTAGGGAGAAGTACCTGAAGTAGTTCATTAATGTATTTCTTACAAATCAAATAATGACTAGATATGTCAAGTTTCTTTTTTTCCCATTAACTTTTGTTTTCTAACATTTTGGAATAGCGATAGTAGGAACTTCAGCAGGGATATGTCTGGTTGACCAGACAACTATCCAAAAGTCTTGTGAAAGAAGTCTTTAAAAGCAGCATACATGCTTTTTTTTTCTTCCTCAGTTTAGGTCATTAGCATATAAAGGCATTATCTTATAATGCGGATATGATTTACAATGTAAGTAGGTTTGTGCTTCCATAAAACATGGTAAAAAATTATAATATTTTATGAAATACCCATCTCTTGCTTGCTGAATAGTCTCAGTATTAAACATTATGCATTCCCTTTTATACTGCAGAACCGGAATCAGCCAAACCAAACAAATAAGGAACTACAAAGGAAATGTAATGACTGTTGAACAATGTTACACTCCACTTTACACATCATTGGAACTCCCACTGCTCTTGTAATGTTTATGAGGCATCAGGAATGCAATGGGTATCAAGAACCTCTAAAAGATGACACACATTCCTACTCTTTAGAAAATCATTAATAATTAACAAGGATTTGTAGTGCAAAATTAATCTGGCATTAAAAATATGCTTGAGTTAGCTTCACTGAACACATCAGATTTGTATGCATGTGGTTTGTTTAAAGAGTTCTGCTTTAGAGTCATGTACAATGTCTTGAAACCACTGGATAAAAACTGTGACGCTTCACACTGAAGTTATTACAATAGGAGCTGTGAAATGAACTTGACAGCTTTCCATAAAAACATAGAAAATAGAATTAGTTAAGGTGATGATAGGTCTGCTGGGATGATGTGGCCTTTGAAAGCTAATATACTCTTGATACGGGTCATTGGGTATGGTAATGTATGATACACTAAACTTAAAAGGACACACGCTGGCAGAAAATTGAACTGAATGCAACCCAGTGTGCAGCTCAATAAGATTCTTGCAGTTCAAGATGCAAGAAAGAGAAGTGGTAAGTTACTATTTGGAATTGTTTAAATAGACAATTTCCCAACCTAAATATTGCATTTGTTTGGGTGTGGTATTCAAGTTGACATAGTAGCCTTATATACAAAAATTAACTACAATTGTGTACCACATGTGCACTACCCATTCCTCGCATGTTGAAATGCACACCACCTGTTTTACCAAAGTGGTTATTTATTTATTTATTAGCTTTTGATGACTGGGTAAGTACATTAGGCAATAACCTTGCCTATTTTCAGGCACGATCCGGGATATAACATCAATTCACTATCCACCCTCCTCAGAAAAGGATAGTATCCTCTGGCCTAGAGTAACATTAGTTATCTTGCAAAACTGCATTGTATTGTAATGTCCATAACCCACTGATTCCACACTCTGGTAAGAATTTTATTTCAGAATAATTCTGCTCTGACTGCTATGGCTGAGCCTCTGACAGACATATGCCCAGTAATGTTCCAGCACTGACATATCACATGACAGTATCCTGTCTAGCTAACCTACCTTCTCCCCAACCCCCCGACAGAGCCTTTTTAATTTTAATTTTATTTATTTATTTGTTGATCAGTTAAGTACACTGGTCTGAGGAAACATTTTCAGGAATGACACGAGCCTAGGTAGGCAAAGAAAAGGATGGAGTGAGAGAAACATTGTTGTAATGAAGCTGGGAAATCCATTTTCAGGAGTAACTTAAAGTAAAGATTAAAACAAATTAACAAATTGCATACAGTTACAATAAAGTGGCACATAAACGTGAGTCAAACCATTTATTAAACAACAGAGAGTCAGTGGCAAATGTGCATACTGGCTGGATCAGGATAGGAGAAAACAAATGAAGCTCAGAGACAAAGCATGGGGCAAATACAATTGCTCAGGAGTTCATGCTGATTGGCAATTATACAGAACTCTGCGCAACAGCTGCAAGAAAGAGCTTAAACATGCTAAAAGTGCCTAAATTAGACGACTCCAAACATCAAACCTGGCAAACCCAAAAAAGTTCTGGTCTCAAATAAATTGCCTCCTGAAGGGGCGCTCAGCTGAAGCACCCCAGAGCATCGCAGTTGAAGGTAACCTAATGTCTGATCCGGTGGAGTTAGCCAATGCTTTTAACAATTTCTTCACTGACCTTGACAGATATACTGATCCCTCTCCTAGCAACATTAACTTCTCTCACCTTCCCACCCATACTGTCCCCAACTTCCACTTCTGCCTGGTTACACGGAAGGATGTTCTCACCCTTCTAAACACCATCAAACCAGATGCCACTCCTGGGGTCGATAATCTGGAGCCGAAATTTCTGAAAATAGCTGCTGCGACTATTGCGGCTCCACTAAGGGACCTGTTTAACAAATCCCTCCTCCTTGGGCAATTCCCCTCCAAATGGAAAATGGCCACCGTTATCCCCATTCAAAGGTGGTGATAAAGGCCAAAATGGAAAACTACCGCCCTATATCAATCCTCAGTGTGCTTGCGAAAACGCTGGAAAAACTGGTGCATAGACAGATTCTTGATTACCTTGAAATCCATAACCTGCTTACAGAAGTGCAGCATGGTTTCAGGAAAAACCATGGCACTGACACTGCCCTTATCAAGTTCACCTCGGATGTACTTGGGGCTATGGATCAAGGTCTAGCCACTAATGCCCTATTTCTGGATCTTATGAAAGCCTTCGATTTGGTGAAGCATGATCTCCTTGTTTCCTGTCTTCAGCACCTTGGACTAGATCCACTTGCCTCCTCCTGGTTTCATCATTACCTCTGTGGAAGGTAGCAGCTGGTAAAATGGAAGGGCACATCTTCTACGATTAAGTCAGTGCACCAAGAAGCCCCCCAAGGTTCCATCCTTGGACCCCTGCTATTCACTATTTTCATCAATAGCATGCCGAAGCACTGTGGTGGGGCCAGCATCCAACTGTATGCAGACGATGCCATTATCTATAGGAGCTCGAAGGATTTATGTCAACTAGGCCAGAACCTCAATAAGGACTTCAGAGAGGTGGAAAAGTGGCTAGTGGACATGAAACTAGTCCTTAACCTCAAGAAATCTAAGGCCATCCTATTCGGTTCCAAGCGGTTAGGAGCCAATAGATCAACCTCCTACAGATCTTCTCGCGGCCAGCGGGACTCCACTTGAGGTCTGTGCATCCACAAAATATCGTGGAGTACACCTGGATCAGGAGCTAACCCTGAGCCTGCACATTGAGGCTACCACTAAAATTCTCCATCAAAGAATTGGCCTCTTATATAGACTTGGAGGATTCCTCTCCAGGGAATCCCGTTTGCCTATCACCACTGGTACCATTCTCCCAGTGCTTCTCTATGGTGCTCCAGTACTTCAACCACTTCGGGGCTCAGATCTCAACAAACTCAGAGTTTTCTATCATAAAATTGCCCGCTTTGCTGCCTCTGCCCACCTTCGTGATCACCACTGCAATGTTCTCACCTCTTTTGAGCTGGCCATCACTTGAGGCCAGGCTTGCATTCCCAACACTCTGCCTGACCTTCAAAACAGCCAAGCTCCCGGCTCCTCCTAGCCTAAATGGACTTCTCCTATACAAATCAGCCAAACGTGACCTGAGGTCCACTGTCGATCCTGCCCTGGAAGTCCCTAGGACTCGAACCCAAGCTGGTGACAGATCCTTTGCCATTTCTGCCCCGTCACTCTGGAACAGTCTACCTGCAGCTGTGGCTAACTGCTCTACTCTGTACTCATTTAAAACGGCCTTAAAATCTCACTTAATGGTAGTCAATCAGTGTTGTTGCACTTGACTGGCTGGTGCCCCTTACACTCCTTAGTCTTGACAAGTTTTAGTCCTGTTTCTAATCACTTCCTGTTCTTTGTTTTGTTCTGTAATACCACCTATGTCTGTACCTATGCATTTAATTGCACTACTTTGTCTACTGTATGCTTGTGTGTCTGTAATCTGTAATTAATTCCGGGTCGCCCCTGAAAAAGGGACTTGGTTGTCTCAGTGGGCCTACCCGGTCAACAAATTTCAATAAATAAATAAAATAAATAAATATTCTGTAAGAATGCAGTACTGTGGCAATAAAGCATAGTGAGTACTAACATAGCACATACAACCTAACAAGACAGTACCTAGTATCTTAGGTTGCACGATTGTACCGGGATTCACTTAATAGCCAACCCAGAAGCTATGATTTAAAGAAAGGGTTAGATGTGGCATTTCTAATTCCCACTGCCATATGAAGAGAGAGACTAAAGGAGCTTAATATGTATACCGTCAAGGAAAGGAGGGAGAGGAGGGACATGATAGAAACTTTCAAGTACCTCAAGGGAATCAAAAAAGTCCAAGAGGGTGGCATCTTTCAGAAAAAGAGATGTGCAAGAACAAGGGGGCACAATTTGAAGATAGAGGCGTGATGGCTCAGGGGCAACATGAGGAAGTATTTTTTTCATGGAGAGGGTGGTGGACACATGGAATGGCTTTCCTGAGGAGGTCATGGGGTCACAAACAGTGGGGGAATTAAAGAATGCATGGGACAGACATAAGGCAATTCTGGAGGGGGTTAGGAAGAAGTGGATTGTTGGTTATCTAGGATCTGCAGCTTATCCAATTGGTAGGGAAAAGGGAAGAGTGGGTGGGCCAAGTGGTCCTTATCTGCCATCAGAGTCTATGTTTCTATGTTTCTGTAAGGGTATTTCCCTTCAGATAGTAATCAAGTGTGCTAGATGTTCATGGCATGTGGGCTGACAGTTCTAACACTGCCATGGTCATTTCCAGTTTTCTTCCCACCCCTAACCTACTGGTACCACAGCATGCACTTATTTCCACAGTGACAGTGTGGTGGAGGCAGAATGCATATATCCCAAGCCTTCCCTGTCCTACCACAGAGGATGCTGTGGGAGTGGCAGATGGTTTGAAACATAGAATGTGTCAGCAGAAAAGGACTGGTAGGACTATCTAGGATGCCCTATTTTCTTTGCTTATTACTATACCCTGGACTCTCTTCAGCCTCCCTCCTCCATTTTCTCTACCTATTATGTCCATGTGCAAATCCCATGCATGCTTGAAATGTTCCGCTCTCTTCACCCACATCCTCTCCTCCTGTAGGCTGTCCCAAGCATCCACCACCCTTTTCATGAAGAAGTATTTCCTTACATCTCTATTAAACGCCCCCCCCCCCACAGTTTCACACATATGAACATACAAAGAAGCCAGCAGCAAAAGAAGGCCATTTGGTCTAATAGTCTGCTCATATTGCAGGGTCCACAGTTGAACTACTGTCCCTGACCCCCTCGCCTCTCCTCCCATCCTACCTACCCATGATCCTTACCTTCTCCCTATGCCTATCTCAGCCTCTCTCGAAGTTGCCCACTGTCTTCAATGAGACCACCTCTTCTGGCAGTGCATTCCAAGTGTCCATCACCCTCTCTATGAAGAAGTGCTTCCTGACCTCCATCCTAAATCTCCCACCCCTCCAGCTTAAGACTGTACCCTCCCCGTGTTATGGTTGCCACTCAGGTTAAAGAGTCCCTCCTTATCCACCTTATTTATCCCTTTCAAGTGCTTGAAAGTCCCAATCATGTCCTCCCTCTCTCTTTCTGTCTCCCTCTCTCCTTTCCTCCAGGGAGTACACGTTCAGTGCTCTCAACCTCTCTTCGTATGCCTACCCTGTTGACCCGCTATCATCTTTGTAGCCCTCCTCTGAACATTGCTCAGCATTTTAATGTCCTTCTTGAGGGGTGGGCACTAGTACTGAACTCCATACTCTAGATGTGGCCTCACCAGTGACCTATACAAGGGTAGTAGAACTTCTTCTCTCCTACTACTGATCCCCATAGCTATGCATCCCAGCATCTTGTTTGCCCTTGCTGCTGCTTTCTTGCACTGTGTAGAGTGCTTCAGGTCACTAGTGATCATCACTCCCAGGTCCTTCTCCTGTTCTGATGCAGATACATGGACTCCACCCAGGTAGTACTCCATCCTGGAATTCTTGGCTCCAATGTGCATAACTTTGCATTTCTTGGTATTAAAGCCAAGCTGCCAGATCCAGGACCACCTCCCCAGCCATTTCAGATCATCCTGTAGGTCTTGTGTCCCTTCAGCTGGGTCCACTCTCCCACAGAGCTTGGTGTCATCCATGAATAGGCACATTTTGCCCTTAATGCCATTCCCAGTGTCATCGATGTAGACATTGAACAACACCAGCCCCAGCACCGAGCCCTGTGGGACCCCACTGAAGACCTCTCTAGTGCCAGATAACTCTCCCCCACAATCACCTTCTGGGTTCTGTCTCTCAGCCAGTTTTCCACCTATCTGGGAAATCTTATCCCCAACCATGAGATCTCCCAACTTCCTCAGCAATCTTTTGTGGGGTCCGGAGTCAAAGGCCTTGCTGAAATCCAGATAAAGGATGTCTACCACTTGGCCCCTGACTACTTTCTGAGTGACCTATTCAAAGAAGTCAATCAGATTTGTTTGACACAATCTCCCCTCATGAACCCATGCTGCCTCGCATCCTGGAGACCATGCTCCTCTAGGTATTTTTTTTTATTATTCTTTTTGGTAACCAGGTAAGGCCCATTAGGCACAAGTGCCTGTTTTCAGTGGTGACTTGAAGCACTGGAGTGGTTAAGTGACTTGCCCAGAGTCACACAGTATGCACGTGGAGGTTATGGGAATCAAACCCAGGTCTGCTGGATGTACCAAGCTCATTCACAGCTCATTACTCTAACCCCTAAGCAATATTGCCAGCCGAGGTTAGAGTAAGTATTCATACTAACCTTTCCTTATGTATGGTCTCCATCAGCTTGCACATGATTGAGGTCAGCCTAGCATGTCTGTAATTCCCTGAGTCATCCTTGGGGCCACTTTTGTGGAGGGTCACCACACATGCTGTTCTCTAGTCCTGCAGTACCACACCTGATTCTAGTGAACTATTAAATAGGCCTGCCAGTAGCCCTGCCAGTTCTTCATCCAGTTCCCTTAGTACCCTTGGATGTATTCTCCCCAGACCTGGTGATTTGTCCACCTTCAAGGCTAGCAGCTCCTCCATCACTCTATCCTTCTCTATCACTTCATCTGTGTTCCCTTCCCCCCTGCCCCCTCCCTCCTGAAGGCACTGGTCCATGCTTCTCACTGGTGAAGATGGAACAGAAGTATTCATTTAGTATCTTTGCTCCCCCCATTATCCTCCACCCACTCCTCTCCTTACTTAAGCCTAAAATTCCCATCCTTCTTTCACTTATATAGTGAAAGAAGGCCTTCTCCCTCTTCTTAATTCCTTCAGCTATCTGTAGCTCCTTCTGTGCTTTAGCTCAGTAGACTTCTTTACTTGCCTCACTAACCAACTTTAGGTAACTTTCCTTATCCACCTCTCTTTTGGTCTTCCTGAATTTTCTATAGGCTAACCTCTTTTCCTTTACTGCCTGGGTGAACCCAGAATTGAACCAGCTGGGTGCTTCAGCCCTTGTGTTCTTCCCCCTGAGTCTAATGTATTCCTCTTTGACAATGAGTATTCCTTCCTTAATGATGAACTACCTTTGGTCCACCACCATATCTGCTCTGATACCTGCCAGGTGGCTCCTTAGTGCTATCTTCCTGAAGTCTAAACTCCTAAAATCCAAGATTTTGGTCTTAGTTGGGATGCTTTCCCTGCCCATATCCAACTGAAACCACACTGCACAATGGTCACTACCACCCAGTGGTTCCCTGACCATTATTTCCTGTACATGCTCCCTATTTGTGAGCACTAGATCAAGAATTGTCTCTGCCCTTGTTAGTTCTGTGATGCCCTGAGTTAGGAACCAATTTTACAGTCCTTCCAGGATCACCTGACTCCTAGCACATGTTGTGGATGGTACACTTCAGTCTACCTTGGGCAGGTTGAAGTCCTCCCCAATTACCACCTCTCCTTTCTCTGCATGCCTTCGTGTTCTTGTGCTTCTCCTGTGAAAGAGATTCCCCTCCTGCACCTTTCTTACCCTCTTGTGGCACTTATAGGTTTCAATAAAATCCCATCTTGCCCTCTTCTCCTGCAGGGAGTACATGCTGAGCTTCAGAAGCCTCTCCTCATATGGTCTCTTATTTAACCATCGCATCATTCTGGAGGCCTTCTTCTTGCCCACATCCACCCTGTCCATGTCTTTGCAGGGGTATGGTCTCCTGAACTGAACACAGTAGTGCAGGTTGGGACTCACTAGTAAACAATTCAGTGGCAACACCACCTCCCTTCTCCTACTAGAAATCTCTTTCCCTATGCACCCCAGCATTCTGGTAGTCCTGCCTTCCATCTAATTGCATTGTCCTACCTCCTTGATATAATCCAATATGATTACCTCACCATCCCCCTCTTGTTTGGTGACAGTACGTACCTCCCCCATCTTATATGTAGCCCCTGGTTCCCCCCAGGTGCATGACTTAGCACTTTTTCCTCCTCTGGCCAGACATGGGCTGCCATTGGCAGCACCCCAGACCATAAGCTGTCAAACCAGTGGAGATCCAGGCTTACTCCTTATAACAGGTTTCATGAACAGTACGAAGACATGCTATCCCTTGACTGTCAAGGCTACAAAACAAGAGTGTTTCTCAAGATTAATAAACACAAAGAAAACATTTAAACAGTTTTTCCTCATATGCAACTAGGGCTGTGTGAAATGAAACTTCTTCCAGTGGAAGTTTGGTGAAATTCAGAATTTTGCTTTCACAAAATTTTGGTATGCACTTTGATAACTTTCATGGACAATTCTGACTTAGAGCTGTGGAATAAATGTATGAATTGCAGATTATTGTATTAAACTGCAGAGAAAAATTCCACAGAACTGATCACTTTCAGTGATCAGTTCTGCTGAAATTTTATCCGCAGTTTATTACACTAATCTGCAATTCATACATTCATTCTGCAGTTCAGTGAGTTACTGAACTGTGAAATGAATTTATGAATTGTGGATTAAAGGTCAGAAGGTCATAGGTTCTGCTAATATTTGAATAATCAGCATTTTACAATTTGCTCAAGTCTATATCTTTAATTTAGTATTTTAATACAATCAATGTGTGTTTAAATCACATATAGCTCCGGTACTCATTTTTGACATGTTCTAGAGTTATTAGTAAGTGACACTGATGCTCACACTGTTTCATCTGAGTTATTGCCTTCAAATTGTGCTGTGATGTCAGTTTGAAGGAGCAAGAGAATTCAAATGTGCTGAGCGGGTGCATTCAGTAGATGGTACCTCATGCATGGTGGAGCCTCTCATTATTTTTAGGGTCTGTAGCTATTTTGTTTTTGTTCAAAAGCATTTGTGACCTTCTGTAATGATGAAGATGAAGACTCTGAGAGTAATGTGTTTGGATCTGTGGTTGTACCCTACTCTTTGGAGCCCATCACTGCAGCTGTAGAGCAATCTGATGAGGCCACAGAAAGAGAAAGTGACACGTCCATGCAAGTCTTACCACAGCATCCAGACTGTCTAATCTGCAAAATGTGATGTGCATTTCATCTCACTTGCAGTCACTAAAATGAGTAACACAGACTCGCATCCAGCAAAATGAAATGCCTAATAATTATTTTATTTCTTTTTTTATTTTAGTCTTTGGTAACCAGGTAAGGCCCACTAGGCACAAGTGCCTGTTTTCAGGGGTGACCTGAGCGCACTGGGCAGTTAAGTCAAACAGTATGCAACTGGAGGTTGTGTGAATCAAACTCAGGTCTGGTCTGCAGAATGTATCAAGCTCATTCACACCTCGTTCCTCTAACCTCTAGGCTATACTGCCAGCCCAATAATAATAGCATGTGTTATGCTCATTGTTCAGGCTGATAGTTGGATAACTGCAGCCAACATAGACATGGGGGTCCAATTTTCAAAGGTTGATGCAGGACTTGTGTCAAGCCTTGCCTTAACCCCGATGTTTGCGCCAAACGCCTTTGACATACTTGCTCCCAATTTTAGTACATTGACCGCAGTTGCGACGGTTTCCACAGTTTATGGCAGCCTGTGCTAAATGTTTGGTTCAAGGCCCATTAAAAGGGTCCCCAAATGGTGCAAAGCTAGACAAGGGTGGAAGTGGTCTAACTTGTGACATTTGGTGCACCAGTCAGTAAATCGCGATCTGCATCAACAAAATGCTGCAGGCTCTCTGTGCCATATGTTTGGCACACCAGGGACTTGCAGAATCTGCAAGTGCTTTTAAAATTGGGCAGACAGTGTAAGTTTTCTTGCAGTGCCTCGCAATTCTTTTCCTTAAGCTGAGCTAGTATTTGCTGCACAGATATATTGCAAAGATCCAGAAACTGCTCAGTATCTCTACTAGAGAGTCCTTTTACAAGGCACATGAGAAATGTTACATGAAATGCCGCAGTGTGAATGTAATAATAATAATAGTAATAATCTTGCCCCACTGAGCTGGAAATTGTTACACAGTAAGAAATCCCAAAATAGCAACATAGACCACTTCTTTCAATACTTTCGAACAGGCGGGGTGCTTCGAAGGAAGGGGCCACTAGAGGGCATGGCTGGAAGCTGGAGGGGGGAAGATTCAGGGGAGAAAGGAGGAGGTGCTACTTCACTGAGAGGGTGGTGGAGCCATGGAATGCACTGCCTAGGGGGCTGGTGGAGGCAGAGACAGTGGAGGGGTTCAAGAGGGGGTGGGACAGGTACAGGGGAAGGGTTCTGGAAGCAAAATCCAATGCAGTAAGAATATCCGGAACTGGGAAGGGAGAAGCCAGAGAAGGCGAGGGGGACAGCAAGGTCAGCACCCAGGTTGGGGACTGACCAAATGAGCAGACATGAAAGACCGTTAGGCCTATTCTGCTGGCATTTTAGTATATGTTAGTATAATATGCATTTGGCAGAAAATACTAATTCAACACTATAAAACAATTTTGGAACAGTGATAGTAATACATAGATACATAGACAGTGTCGGCAGATAAGGGCCTATGGCCCACCCAGTCTGCCCATTTAAGTTTGTAAGTTCAGTTTATGTTTTCCAGGAAGTTTGTTGCCCCTTACCCCTGACCTCCAGAATTCCTTTATGTCTATCCCATGCATTCTTAAATCCCGTGATTGTTTCAGCCCCCACCACTTCCTCTGGCAGGGTGTTCCAGTGCATCAGTAATCCAGTGCTTTTTCCCTGGTGAAGGTGGATTTTCAAGTGTCAGTCTAAACTGACAGTTCCTACAGCTGGATGAAAGCCTATGCAGCTTATTTTAGCAACTGTGAGTGAGATGAAATGGGCATGAGCTGGGTGATGGGGGGCGGCTTTTTGAAAGTTGGGCCATATGCTGGACATCAGGGAAAAAATAAGTGATCATAAATGTAAAGGTACACGACTAGATTTCAGTCAGAGCCACTGACTTGTTGTGTGACCCTGATGATATCGGTTGACCTCCCTGTGCTAGAAAGTCAACCAGCTATAAGGAAGTAATACCCTGCAGCAAACAAGATATGTGGTTATCCAGAATAAAATATAAATATTGGGTGAAGAGGATACTTGGAGAGGAAGACCATTCAAAAAGTAGATGTACCAAACATATGAATTTATAACATTTTTTTCTTACATTAAACACTAATACACTCCGGCAGTTAGCAGCCTAAACTGATATTTGTACAGCAGCATAAAAAAACAACAGGATCCAGAAAGCAAACAAGGAGAAGTAAAGGAGGGAATGTTAAAATAAATAACAACAGAAACAAGGAAACATATAGCACTACATTTAAAAAAACATGCAACTAAATTTGGAAAGAAATGCAAAAAGAGGTGAAAGAGGCAAAGTGCCCAAATAATGCTCATACTGTAGGAGGACAGGCTACCAGAAAGTCCTGCTGCAAGTAGGGAACTATGGGGCTGATAAAATTAATTGTATTCGATACATGAAAATAATGCTCAAACCAAGCTGCTATACGGGAGATTAAAAAAAATCACAGAGCTTGCATATTTTTGAATTGTTTTGCATATGGACTTGAAATGCTTGCAATACAGATCTATGTGATACTGATTCAATTTTACATAGTAGCTTCCTGCTGAACACTGAGCACCGGTATAATAAACTAGCAAAAACAGCAAACATTTTTGAGCGCTGCACTTTGTTATAAACTATATTGTGGATTGATCCATGCATTACAGTACATTGATTTCTGGTGGGCACTTTCTATCCCAGCGCGACATTTGCAAGGGTTAGCTACCTGAGAGTGCACTCATGGCTGTACTACCTTGTGCTTTGCACATCTGAATGCCATCTCACTCTCAGACACCGCTGTCAGTGATCATAGTAGCCAAATAAATTAGGAAACCAGCTTGGTATAATGTGTTACTACATAATGCTGCAGGTGATTTCAATATGAGCCTATTCAAGTTTAGTTTATGCACAGAAATGACAGCATACGATCTGTCACACATTAGGTCACATACTGCAGTATCAAACTGCTTCTGAAATGAAAGTGCTACCAGATAAAACCGAATAAATGAAAATTGAAAAGCAAGCATAATAATAAATACTAACAACTATGGGAATCAACAGACCGACACCTTTGAAGGTAGATAAATCTGTTATGTAATCCAAAAAGTTGTATGTACCAGTTTAACATTTATTCTTTAAATCACATGCTGCAGGGTTCACAAAGAAAGCACAAAGTGGGTGCAAACGTTTGCAGTGAACTTCCCGGCTGTGTTGGTGGGCAATGGAGCTCTTCACAGTCAGCTAGCCAGGTGGGCTATCTGGCTGTGAATTGGAGGCAGGTGGGGGCAGTGATTACCCAGAAAAAGCAGTAGAATACATAGTAGTGGTGCCCCCACAGCCAGCAAGGAAAACGGCCCCACGACCAATAGCGCTCAGGCACAAAAATGCTACTCAGGAACAGAGGCATGCAAATGAGCTCACTGGCCATGTAAGGCGCTAGTGGCCGCTAGCATGTCCATTATGGGCTCATTTGCAGGCCATTAGTATGTGGTGCATGCCCACTCCCCACCAGCCCAAGCACCACATAGCTGCATTATCCATAGTGTAGTGGTGCCCTGCCCCATCCCGATCGCTGAACCGGTGGTAGAAAAAATATATTTCCATAGTGTAGGGTCCCAGCCCAAATCCCTCATTACCCCATTACCCCCCCATTATTAAAAGAAAAACATGTCCATAGTGTGGTGGTGCTACCTCGGACCTCAATTGCTGGATCACCCACCCGTAAAGTAAATACTTTTACTGTACAGCCCTAACTCCCCATTCCCAGTGCTTTTACTCATCTTTCCAACCCTCAGGTCACTTCCAATACCATGCTCTATGTCCATGAAATTAGCTCACTCAGCCCCCCAGAAGGCTTAATGATATCCCCCCACTCAGAATAATCTCTATGCCACTCCTGCTATCTGGGAATATCCACCCCAATCCTGGCCCTCCCCACCACAAGACCATCAGCCTATGTCCCTGTGGCTGGGCCACGTGTCACCTCCATAAACATTTGCAGTATTTTAAAGAAATCAGCTTCACTCCAGTGCTGGGTTACTGAACACCGACCTGATGTCCTTGGATTAGTAGAGACATGGCTATCCAAGTCCGCCCCCGACTCATTTATTTCCATCCCTGTTTACTCCCTCTTTCAAGAAGACAGGGTAGCAAAGAGGGGTGGTGGCTGCACAATTTTTCTGCATGACACTCTGGTTGGACAATCATTACCCACACCAAAATTAGAACATGGAGCCCAAGTGTTGACTATAAAAATCACCCCCAAACCCTCAAAGGCACCCCTCATTATCACGATGACCTACTGTATATCCCACTGCAGAACCAGCATGCTGCAGTCCTCTCCCTCACAGATTACCTTACTAGCCTCCCTCACAAGTTAGAACACCTACTATTAGGTGACCTCAATATAAACTGGCAAGCTGGCTCTGCTGCCTCAGCCAAGAACACCCTCACAGCTCTGGATTTTTCCCAAGTGATAACACAGCCCACAAGGTACAACCCAGCTGCTGGTACAAGTATACTAATGAATGTTGTCCTGTCTAACTGCCCCCACAAAATCATGGACATCCAGGTCTTACCCAATACCCTTAGTGACCACTTCCCGGTAACCTTCACTTTGGCCTGCACAGTTCCCAAGCCTGCACCCTGATTAACAACCAGAAGACACCTTACACCCAGTACCATCTCTAAGTTCAAACACTACCTCGCCCATTGTGACTGGTCCCCAAAATATACTGCCCCTTGAATCGATGCTGTGCTCAACTATTTCTCCAACCACTAACTCCACTTGCCTGACTGGCATGCAGGTGTATCAAACTGAATGAAACAAGTGCACCTGGGCAATTCGTAAAGCGAAAGCCAAATTATACAAATCTACACTAACTGCCTCCTGGGGATCATCCTGCAAATTCTGGGACAACATCAAGCCACTAAATGGCAAAACCCAGGCCCCTCCCCCCTCCCAGCTCTTCTATAATGACACTATTACCATGGACCCACAATGTATAGCAGACAAGCTCAACAAAACTGACTCAGCTCGGTGCTCCCAAACAGTTTCTTTGACCCGATCTCAAGCTCCCAACCAACCACCCTCTCTCGCCCCCTTTCTACCTGCAGATAATAACCACTCAAGAAGCCAAGTCATACCTCACCAAAGCTCTCAATGGGTCCAGCCCCATAAACAACCCCTTGGACATAAGACTCCTCAGCCTGGCTTTATACATGCTGCCCCCCCACTGGCCTTATCAACCTGTCCTTCTGTTCTAGGACAGTTCCCAAGTGACTGGAAGATGGCAGTAATTATTCCATTCACAAAAGCGGAGACAACTCTATCTCCTGGAAATTTCAGACCAATTTCTATTCCTCCCCCTCTCTACAAAGCCCTGGAAAAGGTAGTGGCTGATCAACTGACCAACTACCTTGCAATGCACAACTTACTCTGCAAGGAGCAGCGCAGTTCCCATCAAGGCCACAGCACCACCACTGCAGTACTCAAATTCTCCACATTTCTGCATAATGCGCTTGACAAAAGCTATCTAGCTGAGAACATATTCATAGACCTTTCCAAGGCTTTCGATACGGTAAACCATCCCCTCCTCCTCGACTCCCTTCAGAAACTGGGGTTCTCACATGGCCCCCAGCTTGGTTCACAAGCCCCCTATCCTCCAGATAATAATGCATCAAGATTGGATCGACAGTCTCCAGTACCTACCCCGGCCACTCAGGGGTCCCACAGGGTTCCATCCTGGGTCCACTTCTTTTTAGTTTATTTCTCAATGTGCTCCCAAGTGCATGCGACAGCAAGATTCTGCTATACGCAGATGATGTCATCCTCTGTGCCACCCACCCCAATCCCACCAGCCTGCAGACCACCCTCCAGCACTCTTTTAGCCAGGCAGAAGACTGGTTCACAGACCACAGACTTATCCTGAACTTGAAAAAAACTAAGGCCATGGTATTTGTCCACCACCAAAATAAACTAAAAAATGCACCATTAAGGATCCTGTCCAGCTCCCACCAACCCATTGAGCTGGTCAGCTCCTATAAATACCCAGGGATAACTTTCAACCCAGCTCTCGCCTTCCGCACCCACATAGATGTGCTATCGGCGGCATGTAATGTTTGCACTGGCCTCCTCTACCGGCACAAAGACTGCCTATCACCAAAAGCCCTCAGACTGGTCATCACCTCATCGGTGCTATCACTAATTGACTATGGCCTTATTATTTATGCAGCTGCAGATACCACCACCCTAAGTAAAATAAAGGTGTCCATCAACAAAGCTTGCAGGCTCCTGTCTGGTGCAGACCAACTAACCCACTCCTACGCCCTCTACTCACTCACTGAAATACTCAGTTTTGAAGAAAGGCTTTTCTACCAGTCTTGCCTAATGGCCAAAAAGACACTCCTGGGATTCACTTTCCCAGGAGTCACAGCTTCCCTCCACTCCCCAACCTCAACTATCCCCACATGCAGATCAAAGAGGCACACCCTAGCAGTCCCAAGGGTAAGAACCTCAGTGGCGCAATGAACCTTTGCCTACAGGACCCCTACCTGGTACAACTCCCTCCCCACGAACGTCTCCAGCCTCCCTAAAATAGGGGCATTCAAAACCGCCCTCAGGAAGCACATACTTGAAACCCGCACCTGCCAATGCCCTCAACAGTGAGATACCAACCATGGCTTTGCCACCTACCATATATTGATTCCTTCCTGTCAGTATTTCAACCCAGACAAAGTCTTTCTTCTAGACTGCCCTAAATTGTTTACCCCTCCTCAGTAAGCTCACTGTATAGCACCAGCAAGCAAACTAGAATAGCCATCCACTATTTCTCTCACAAAAGCTAGCTGCATAGTTTCATCACTGTATAGGCCACTAATCTGGAATACTGCCTTTCTGTATACCTCTCCTGCCTCATGTTATAATCACATGCGCTGCCACAGTATATAACATCTTGTACTATCACTGCATGTACTATCCCATATTCTCACCACACTCCGGAAACCTATAATTGCAACTGAAAAATTATTTGAATGACTGTTTGTACTTGCAACTAAAAAATGGTTAGGCTGTCTATGTTCTGTTTTTTACTTAATTGTACTTAAATGTTTTTACTTAAGACGTGGAGCCTTTAGAAATGAATCTTTGACTCAAAGGGTTGTAATTCTGATTTCTTCAATAAATAAATAAATAGTGGTCCCACCCTGGCCCCCGATCACTGGATCACCCACCCTTAAATCAAAGACATTGATTCCATAGTGTAGTGGTCCCTCTCTGCTCCCGATTGCCTGATTACCCACCTAGTAATAGTAAAAATCTTTTCTGTTATGTAGTGGTCCCTCCTGTTCCCAGATTGCCTGATTACCGACCCCGTAATAGTAAAAATATTTTGCGTAATGTGGTGGTCCCTCCTCAATGGGTTTGTAGTGTATACTGTAAGCTGTCATTGACAGTTCAGTTGGTAGTCAGCTGTGGAGGTGTGAGGAGGGCTGTGCTTCTCACTGACCAGCGGCCATGCTGGTGCAGGGGAGTGGGGTGGTCTGTGCTTAACAGAGTGGGTGGGGGATTGGGGGTACCACTACACTACAAAAATGGTTTTCTTTTAATAACAGGTTGGTGATCGGACAATTGGGGAATGGGGAGTGTCAACTACATTACGGAAAATATTTTTGCTATTACTGGATGGGTGATCCAGTGATCTGGGACCGGGTTGGGACAGCTACACTATGGAACATGCATTTTTTTATTCTCAGCTGGGCTATCAGGGACTGGAAGGGGTCGAAGTACCTCCACCAACCACTAGGGTTGCATGGATTACTGCCAGGTTTTTTTCAGCAATATTTTGCTCCATGCAAGGACCTTTTCAAAGGCCCTTGCATGGAGCAATTCCTTTGTGAATGAGATTACGGGGATATGCAGTTCCCAACCCCTTAATTTGAATTGCGGGTCCTTTCACTATTTTGCCCAATCACAAACCCAGTTTGAGGGGCAAAGTGGTTTTATGAAACCAGCTTATTACAAAGCCCAGTTTGCCCTGGGCAAACTGGGTTGCACACTGGCAAAGCTTTATGAATCCTGCCCAAGGAGTTGGTCTGTTGATCCCCACAGTTTGTTGTCATTTTATAAAAAAATATTTTGCATAATGCCCTTTTAATTTAATTTACTTTACTGGTTTGATTAGGTTATATCAGAGTGCATTCACATTATTTTTCAAGTCCATATGGTACAGCTGCCCTTGTATTCATAACATGCTAAATCTAGTATACTTTTTATGAATCTAACAAGGCTTTGTTGTGTTCTAATTTCGTTCGCCATCAACTTGATTTTTCTGTTATGGTTTTGTCTTTTACCTTTTGAAGTTTTTTTTTTTCTTTTTTTGGAACCTTGCTATTTAGTTTATATTTTGGTTCTCCCATTTTAATACAATATTTTATATGAATGTCTATTTATGGTTAATTGACTTTACTACTCTGTTTCGGTTATATTTGAATGTACGCAGCGTGAGTCAATCCATAGCCCCATATGAGTTCAGATGTTCACTCATTTATAACATAACTACATTACTATACCTTCGATTTCTTGAATGACAAGTGCTCCTGGGAGTTAATTTTTTTGTTAAACTGATGCATTTCACTCTGCAATTTTGAGACTACTATAATGGTATGCAGCTCTCTGTATAATTATGTATATAATCAATGTACTCTATTGTTTTTACTCCATCTCGTATTGTATATATATTTTTTGAAATCTTTTTTATGTTTGCACTCCATTCTACATGTGTTTTAGCCCTTTGTACTCATCTGTTTTACAATTTTGTTCATACATAATGGCTCTTCGAACATTGGCTATTACTGTATCCTCTGGTGAATTGTCATACTCTAAATAGACTCCTAGTTGCTGTCAATTCCCAAGTGCATGCGATTGTCTTCTGTATCTCATAAGGTGTCTCTCTATTGTGATTAGCCTGGTCCTCTGCACAGTATACTTGAGTGTATTCATTCCATGTATCTTGCAAATGTGTACATTTTGTATATATCTGTATATATATTGCTGGTGACGTTGTGTCAGTGATGCTGTACCTTAGCATATTGACTATGATTACTGTCATGATCTGAGATATCTTACTATGTATGTTATGCTTCTCTTGACATCTGTGTATCTGCCCTACTTGCTTCAAATTGTACTCTGTATGTTCTTTGATTTCCTGTACTCTCCCGGTCGTACCTGAAAATAGGCATGTGTTTGTCTAGTGTACTTACCTGGTTAACAAAAGCTAACTAAATAAAAAATTGTTCTTTTTATTACTGTTCTCTCCTGGGTCACCCCTGAAAAAGGGACTGTAACTGTCTCAGTGGACATACCCAGTTACCAAAATTCAAATAAATAAATAAATAAACTTAATTAACTGTTTAATACTTTCCATGTTGTCTTACAGTAACTAAGCATAATCTTTTAATGCTAGAACTCAGTTTTCTCCCAGTCTTCTCATTTTGTTTGTTTTCCTTTAAATAATGACAAGCTGTATGAACTCCTATATATGGCAAATTCATTTTACGACCCTGTTTGGATCACATCAGAGTGCACGCAATCTGGTTTGTAATTTCATATAACTGTGAGTGCCCTCTTATTTATGACATATCTGCATCATTTTAACTTTAAGTGCATTTTATTAATATCAGGGGCTCCTGAATGCTGCTGATGCTGATTAGTATCACAGCAGGGTACTTATTAACTTTACAATTAAAATCATATATGAGTACAAGTACTCACTTATTTATAACATGACTACATTGTTCTATCTTTAAGTTCCTAAATGACAAGGACTTTGGAGAGTTATTTTGTGTTTTCCCAATCTTATCATTTTGTTTGTTTTCCTTTATATAATAATATGCTGTATGAACTCCTATTTATAGCGAATTCATATTACCACTTTGTTTGTGTCACACCAGAGTGCACATAATCTGGTCCATAAATTCACATGAGTGCGAGTGCCCTCTTATTATAACTTTGGGTGCATCTTATGAATAACAAGGGCTCCCAAGTGTTACTTTTGCTGGTTAGTATTGTAGCATGGTAGTTATTAACTTTTCAGTTGTTTTCGGTTGTCTCTCAAATCCCTTTCTTCATTTTAAACATGTGTGTGTATTCTATTTATGTGCTGAGCACTTTTGGTAACAAACCCACTTTTATTGTGACTGGGACACATCTGATTTCTTTGATTTCCGTTTTTTCCTTCCCCTCCTTCTTTTATTACAATATGGAAACCTTACATCAACAATGTAACTAGAGCAGTTTTATTAGTAAATGTATTATATGGGAGAACTTATCAGTCCTAGCTTTAATCTAGTTGCCTTTTAATTGCCCAAATTCATTGCTTATTGGGTATATGAATTAATAGTGTTTTTGTGATCACTTCTTTAAGTAAGCAGTAACCCACAACAGGGTATGCTGTTATTGGGGATTATAAAATGGGTGAAAAATTTTTTAATGGTAACATAGAAACATAGATGCTGATGGCAGCTAAGGACCACAAGGCCCATCCAGTCTGCCCATTTTTTTTTTTGCCTTATGAATGTGCCATAGGCCTTTACTCTGCCAATGGCCTATCTATTCGTACTCATCTGTATTGCTTACTTATGCCTATCCCATGCCTGTTTGAAGCTCTGCACTGTATTCATATCCACCACTTCCTGAGGTAGGCCATTCCATGCATCCACCACCCTTTCTGTGAAAAAGAACATCCTCTCATTACCCCTTAATCAGTCTCCCTCTAATCTCATGTTGTGTCCTCTTATCCTGCAATTTTTCTTATATTGAAACATGTTAGACTCTTTCACCTTGTTAATGGCCTTAAGGTGTTTGAATGTTTTAATCATATCACCTCTCTCCCTCCTTTGTTCTAGGGTATTAATATTGAGCTCTGTTAATCTGTCCTCATATGCTTTCTGATGCAGTCCCTGCACCATTTTGGTTGCCCTTCTCTGGACTGCCTCCATTTTGTTAATGTCTTTGTGCAGGTGTAGCCTCCAGTACTGCATGCAGTACTGCAGATGGGGCCTAACCAATGTCTTGTAAAGTGGGATTATTACCTCCCTCTTGTGACTTGTGATACCCCTACTAATACACCCCAACATCTTTCTAGCCTTACCTACTGCTTTAGTGGTCTGCTTGGATGATTTCGGATCATCTGTGATGATGATGATGATGCCCATGTCTCTTTCTTCCCTGGTGATTGCCAGCAACTCCCCTCCCAACCTATAAGTAGCTTCAGGGTTTCTCTTCCTTATGTGCATGATCTTGCACTTCTTTGCATTAAACCCAGTTGCCACTCTTCTGACCATTTTGTTAGTTTATCCAGATCTTTTCTCATTCTGCTCAACACATCTGGATCATTTGCTCTGTTGCAGATCTTGGTGTCATCTGTAAACAGGCAAACCTTACCCTCCAGTCCATCTGCAATGTCACTGATGAAGATATTGAAGAAGACTGGCCCCAGAACTGATCCCTGAGATACCCCACTTGTGACTTGCATCTCTTCTGACTATATACCATTTACAACAAATCTCTGTTTTCTGCCCACCAACCAGTTTGCCATGCAGTTGACCAACCTCTGACCAGCTCTGAGGCTACCCAGCTTATTAATCAATCTTCTATGTGGAACAGTATTAAAAGCTTTGCTGAAGTCAAGGTAGGTGACATCAGCTGCACCCCCTTGGTCCACCACTCTGATTACCCCGTCAAATAAATCTATGAGATTAGTTTGATAGGACCTTCCTGTTGTAAACCCATGCTGTCTTGGATCCCGTGCTCCTATGAATTTTAGGTATTGTACTATCCTTTCCTTAAGGAGTGCCTCCATAATCTTGCCCACTACTGAGGTAAGATTGACTGGTTTGTAGTTCCCTGTCTCCTCCCTGCTGCCACTCTTGTGGAGAGGGATCACATGAGCCCTTCTCCAGTCTTCTGGGACCTCTCCTGTGCTGAGACTCACAAAGCAGTTCTGCTAATTGTTCTGCTAATTCCACCCTGAGCTCCTTTAGTACCCTGGGATGTATGCCATCAGGTCCCATTGCCTTGTCCACCCTGAGCTTAGTGAGCACTTGTAGGGCCTTTTCTTTTGTGAAGGGACTTGTGCATACCCCCTCCCCCCTGTGTCCATGGTGCTGAGCTGTGGGCCCTGCCCTATCTTCTCCTCAGTAAATACTGAGCAGAAGTATCTATTTGAGATAGATGCTTTTCCTTGGTCCTCCTCCACACACTCCCCCTTATCTCCTTTGATCTTAGCAATACCCCACTGGACTTTCTCCTTTCACTAATGTATCTATAGAAATTCTGATGATTGTCTGAAAGTGGTTTTCAGCTGTGTCCCTATCAGGAAATAACCATCCAACTGGCACTAATTGTGCTAGGCTAGCCCTACTACAGGAAGGTATCGGTGTGTCATGGTCACCCTCAACAGAATTCGTGCCAGTCTGCTGCAAAAGCAGTCACAACACCAGTCAAACCTGGCAGAAAAAAAAAATGTTGGAAGCTGTGGACTGAAATACATTAATTGCCTGTGCTCCATACTACATTAACTGCAAGAACAAATGTTATATAGTGAGCGTAGCAGCCATGCTGCAAGGAGGTGGCTTTTGAATGCAAGTCCATACCCGTTCCTGCACCAACTCACTGGACCCGTTTTCTCACCAGCTGACCAGATCTGTTTTTTCACCAGATCATCAGACCCAGTCCACTACCAGCTCTGGCACATGAGGGGTTATAAGCAACCAAGATATGATGTGAATAGGACAGTGAGCAAGCTATTTACAGAAAAATGTGATCTGGAACTGCTGTGGAAAACAGCAGTAACTATGGCAGCTGGCGAGTGACATGATTGCTCGCATGTTTGTACACTTAAGGAGCAGTTTGGATAGTTTGACTGGCACCTGGGCTAGATGGAGTAGCTGAGGTGAAAATGTGTCTTATTCATTAATTTTTCATTGCAACTAAGAAAGGTACAACACTGTGGGGATAGGGTGGCAGTTTGTTGTCTCATGGATGCTGTGAGTCTGTGAGAGTTCCTACCACAATGATTGCTCTCTCTCTCACTTTGAACAATTATCCCCGGCATCACAAATTTGTCTACATCTCAATAAAACAAAACTCTCCAAAAATAAGATGGATGTATGTTGGGGACAAGGTACAGTGGTCACTCCTACACAGAGAGACACAGGGAATGAGTAAGCTGCTGTGAGCTATGGCTACCGGAAAGGGACAGGCTCGGTCCCTCTAAAAGCATGACAGCCAAAGAGAAATAAGAAAAAAAAATATTTTTTGCAGTAACATTAAAATAGTATATCTCTGGGGGGGAAGCAAACCTTAGCACTATTATTTGAGGGGAATCCCTCTTCTGGCCAGCAACCCAGTGTCAAATACAGGACATTACAGTAATAGGGAACTATTTTTCCTATTACCAGTGTGAATAGCTCTTTTAAAATTTTTAGACATTTTCTTTCTATTTTTTTATATATATTTACTGGAGGGACCCATTTTATAAGTGCAACAAGTCACTCCAAGGTGTGGAATATGGCCTGATAAGAGCACTTCCCAGGTGCTAATGGCATTCGGCGTAAGGACTTTGTGCCTCATAATGCACCTGAGGCATGCTCTTATCAGGCCATAACCCACACCTCATTGTGTCTTAATGCTTGTTTAACACACACCCACATGAGTTGTGAGGCACAAGGCTGCGGGCCGAGTGTCCTCAATACACCCAGGTGTGCGATAACCCCAATAACAGCACACACTGGAGTAGATTAGTGCACTGCTTTTAACATGGGTTATGTTTAAACAGTAAAAACAAAAATCAAAAAAGGTGTTTTTTGATGTTAAACAGCAAAAAAGGTACTATATCCTGCCACCTTGTAGAATTGTCCCTAACAAAAAATCAACATAGTCCTGTAATTACAGTATGTACACAAAAATGTGACAGATACAGTATTCACATGATCTGTCACATTTGTGATCATAACGGCCTCTGCTACCATGCCTAACACCTTGTATTAACCCCCCTCCCAAACTCACATGCTGTATATTTGTCTGTCACTGTGCAGCATGTTGTCTCTGTCTCTTTCAGCGTCTCAGGCAGAGCTCGCAGTGCCACAGAGAGGAACAACAGTCCAGCTCGCACAGAAAGAGAAAGAGAGATTCACTCCTGCAGCCAACACATGGACACAGTGAGCAGTAACAGACAGACAGAGTGCTCAGTACATGTACCTCGCAGCTAATGCGGGAGGGGAGGTTAGCCTGCAAGCATCAGTTCACACAACTTACGTTGTCTTTCACTGTCTAAGCTGCTGTGGCTCACTTTCTGTTAGGACCAGGGCAGGTGTCTCTCTCTCTCTCTCTTGAGAAGAAAATGTGTCCACAGACTGACAGAAAACACATGTTCCTCTCTCGGAATCTCTCTGTCACGGTCCCTTTTTCTACTCACCCTGGTACCTTGCCCTTTCAGCTCACTCTTCCATGCCACAAAAGCTGCAGACAGACAGTGGGACAGTGAGCACAGGAACAGACACTTATGGCCGGGGGGTGAGCTGCCTGTGGCAGAAATATTACTAAGTGCTGCTAACAGACACATAGAGAGAGAGAACAACAAAAGGAATTTTGTTCTGCATCTCGTGGCCGCTGTCATTCTCTCTGTCTCTCTCACATGCTTTCAGGCTGCCTGCACTAACACTGCCGTGCCCCTACTCCTTGCTTTCCCTCCAGCACCATGGAACTGTCCTGCATGGGCAGTACTGCCTAGGCAAATGAGAGACAGAGAGAGACAGAGAGAGAGAGAGAGAGAGAGAGAGAGAGAGAGAGAGACCACCCACATCAACTGGAATTTTGTCCTGCAGCACCTCACTCTTGCTTTCTCACTGGTCTCTCTGTCACCTGCTCAATCTATTACCCCAACACGCTATAAACAAAACAACTCTGTCTCTCTCCCACTCACCAAGGGGACACTGTTCACACCTCCTCAACCACGAACATCTGTGGGGATCTGGGCCACTGGGTGGGTGATCGTGCCCTGCTCTTCCCCTCTATCAAATGAACAAATGCACGATGCTCACAAACACAAAGTGCTGTTGTCACTCACTTTCAGCAGTGGGTCACGCTGCTCACACTGTGCAGGGGACAAATTGCACCTCTCACTGCTCTCCCTGAATGGGACACTGAAGGGGTCCTGACTGCTGCTCTCTCTCACAGGAAATTCACAGCTCTAAAACATCCTGAGGATAGGGATGATACTTTCAGCAGTGGGTCTCACTGCTTGCACTGTGCTGGGGACAAATTGTTCCTCTCACTGCTCTCCCTCAATGAGACATGGGGGGGGCACAGTGCTGCTCTCTCTCACGGGCAATTTTCAGCCCTAAAACATCCTGAGGATGGGGAGGATAGGATGGTTCTGGGCGATCAGGGTGCCATCATTATGGCACCGGCATTTACAGCCGGCATCATGGCGAAAACAGAAAGGGCAAACCCACATTCACAGCGCCATGTAAACAGGGCACCCTGCGTATTGCAGGAAAAGCTGATGCTGCAGTGGCATCTGTGGTGCACCTGCCCTACCATCTGGTGGCATTCCCAATGCTCCTACATGGGGGGGCAGGGGCCCATGGACAAGGTGTAGTTAATGCCCCCCTCATTGGCTGGGTGAGCATTGTGCTACCACATGGTCCATGTCCACATAGTAGGTCCGCGCCCTCTCACAGTTGGCTCGGCTGTCATCTGTGTGGGTGCCGGTTAGGGGGGGCTCTGTAGGTGGCCATGGGTGTTGGGCAGCCAGTTACACTGTGGCACACAATGGTTGCATGGTGTAGGTGCCATGTCCACCTTTACTTTGCACCCTGCTTCCTCTTTCATTGTGTCTGCAGGTGCACATTGGTGGGCACACTCTTATCCATGGTGCCATCCCTTGTTGCCACCCCTTCTGTAGCCCTGATGCTATTTGGCAGGGGGTTATACAAGGTTTGAGTGTGTGTACTCTTTGCTGGCACTGTCATCAGTGGGTGCCCTAGCTCCTCTGTGTGCTGTTGTTGAAGCATTCAGCTTGCGGTTGCCTTTTTGCTAGGGTTCTAATTGACAGCAGTACTCTTGCGGGTGTGTTCTGAGGGTGGAACCCGATAGGATCAGCCATAATGACACAAGAGATCAATGAAGATCAGGCAGTAGCAGTATCTTAGTCTGGAGGACACCCACCGGCAACATCAAACGAACAACAAATGCACGGTGCTCGCAAACACAATTTGCCTCTGTCTCTCACTTTGAGCAGCGGGTCATGCTGCTCTCATGTGCAAGGGAGAGCTCTTCTCACTGCTGTCCATGAATGGGACATCTGGGGTGGGGCACTGTGCTGCTCTCTCTAGCAGGCAATTCGCAGCCCTAAAACATCCTGAGGATGGGGATGATTGGGATCAGCTGTAATAACAAGAGAGATCAATGGAAATCAGGCAGTAGCTATACCTCCATCTGGAGGACACCCACCGGCAACATCAAACAAACAACAAAAACATGGTGCTCGCAAACACAATGTGCCTCTGTCTCTCACTTTAAGCAGTGGGTCTGTCTGCTCGCACTGTGCAGGGGTCGAATTGCTCCTCTCACTGCTCTCCCTGAATGGGACATCTTGGGGGGGTGCACTGTGCTGATCTCTCTTACAGGCAATTTGCAGCCCTAAAACATCCTCAGGATGGGAGTAAGAGATAGAGAGAGAGAGAGAGAGAGACAGATGCACAGAAAAAGACACACACAGGACAGTGCCAGTTGATGCAGTAATGCTCCCCACTCTCTCATGTCTCTCTCTCTCTCTCTCTCTCTCTCAGGAGCACTCCCTCTCCCTAAGCACTCCCTTTACAAAGTCAGTGGGTGGTACCTGGTGATCCATCGAGTGGGTGGGTAGGAAGGACAACAGAAATATTGGGTGACTGACATGGCAGGGGAATACAGATCTCCCTCTCTGCTACTCCACCAGACCTGCACATCTTGTGTAGGGGACAATCGCTTAGCGAGGATTGCAAATGGCTGCCTTTGCAAAATTATTTTCCCCTACACAACAAGTGCAGGTCTGCCCAGGGAACTCTCTCAGAGCTGCATCTCTCAACTTCTGTGCTGTTAACAAGCATTGATGTACACCCAGAGGGAAGTGAAGTGTTCAAATAGTCACTATATGGTGTTATTTCAGTGTTAGAGTAGCAGTGTACACTTCCTGCACACTTCATTGCATAATGCAGTCCATCAGTGTTTAATCAGTGCATCTTCAGGTCACTTTTGGTGTACATGCAGTGCTGACACAGTGTGTGTGAATTATGTTAATTAGCACTGCAATCACACTGCAAAAGTACTGCAATTAGCAGTGTTCTGTCATCAACACTGCCTGAAGCAGTGTTGGTGTAGCAATTCTGACTGAAGCAGTGTTATGTCAGCAACACTGCCTTAAGCAGTTTTGCACTGCTTTTTCAGTGTGTGCGAATTATGTTAATTAGCACTGCAATCGCACTGTAAAAGTACTGCAAGTAGCAGTGTTTTGTCATCAACACTGCCTGAAGCAGTGTTGGTGTAGCAATTCTGACTGAAGCAGTGTTGCATTGCTTTTTCAGTGTGTGCGAATTAAGTTAATTAGCACTGCATCAACACCTGTAGTGCACTTCAGTATGCAGTGTGATTTTAGCAGCACTCCTGTCAGCAGTGTTGCAGTTCTGTTTCAGTGTATTAGGCTGCATTAAAGATGGTGTTGCATAAAATTCAACAAAAACACAAGTATTCATCTGCAAGTATCTACAACCTCAGCAGAGGAAGCTTTGCTTTAGGGTTCCTGAGTGAGAAAGTTGTCTGTGAATTCCAAAGAAGATGGAGATCTTGGGGGCTATGTCTATAGGAGGTACTAAAGTCTGTTACCCCATGTTTGACTCAAAATCACAAGGAAGGGGGTGGACATTTAGTTAAATGAATGACCACCAATGGTTCTGGTTTGCAGAAAATAGTATGGTAGCCTCCCTGATATGCAGGGCCTCACCAGTATTTCCAGGTTTATCTTCAAAAGGAGAAGAGAGCCTCTTTGGATTGGGAGCACATGCACGGTGAGGAAAATGATTTTCGGTATCAAGGGGCTATTCCGAGTGAAGTGTGTGTGTGTGTGTGTGTGTATTATATCAATAATGGAATTATCAATCGCATTGGACAAACACCATTAGGTAACCGTGCGTATATCAGAGTGTGACCACACACCTGCACATTTACTGCCCTCCAAAACAATTTTGCCATTTTATAAGACAGATAACCCACTGTGGGGTGTGCGGTCGCGCAATGATATATGTACGGCTTGGGTGGTTGATGCACTCGGCCTGCGGCCTCACGTGTAACAACGCACACCAAGGCGTGCATATATCAGAGTGTGACCACACACCCTACAGTGGGTTATCTATTACACATACACACACATATATGAGACAGTACTTGTTGCAAAACAAAAACACTACATTAATGCAGGCATTAGAATGCAAAGCGCACAAAGCAAGAAAATGAAAAACAGGGTTTAAACCTCATGAGTCTTGGCAAATTGGTTGTGTGGTGTTCCCTGGAGTTCCCAACCTTAATGCCCATCCCATAGCCTTCCTTTCTAAAGCACAAGGCACAGCTCCAACCCAGTGTCTCCCACAGCAGCCATTTGTACCTGTAAAACAAGAACAGCAATGGGCTCACAAAGGATCTGCAGCTCGTTATGAACTACTAGATGACAAACAATGTAGGGTAAACAAAAAAAAAATACTTATCTGATACATATGGTCAGTGTTCTCCTACTCCTGGTCAATGTCCTGCCAGACCTGTAGATATAAAAAGGTAAAATGGGTTAGTATGAAAAATAAAAATACTGATCAGCTAAGTCAGTTGGGAAGGCTATGTAGAGGTTAAAATAAAAAAAGTGGGTTGGGGGGAGGGATACCAGACCTGTACCACACCATCAACCTTGCTTTTAGAATGGACTCGGACACTCAGGGGATGTCATGGTTGGGGGAGGGAGGAAGACTCCTTGCCCCTGTGCCCCTAGAACTAATCTTTTTTGGGGGTAGGAGATCATGTTGCTCCACACATCAACCAACACAGGACAGGATAAAGACACAAAGGGACAGATATTCAAGGCACAATGAATGCTTCCCTGGTGGTGTAGTGGATCCCCCCTCCCTTTTCCCAATCTGCCTGTAGAATACATAGGAACATAGGTATGTGATGGCAGAAAGGGACCGCAAGCCCACCTAGTCTGCCCAATTTGCCTAGATATCCACTAGGCCTTTTCTGTAGTCCTCCCCCATGCCAGTTGCCCTCTGTGCTTATCCCATGCCCATCATGAACCCTCCCACCATTTCCCTCAGCAGGGCATTCCAGTTGTCCACCACCCTCTCAATGAAGAAGTATTTCCTAAACCTTCCTCTAAATTCCCCCCCAAACGATTTTGAATTTACAATGACCACACCATTGCAGTATAGCACACCGCAGCAGGCCAACTGTGACCATCTCTAGGCAGATATCCGCAGCCACAACCAGTCCCAGAACTCCCTGCAGCTGGCACCAGAGCAACAGGCAATAGAAGTTTCAATAGCCTGCAGTGCACATTTGAGCTTCCACAATCTCTGATCAGATGTTTTCCACTTCTGCTCTTCTCCAGGGGATAAGTCAGTCCGTGACAGAACTTAGCCCAGGGAGTACAGTGGGGCCAGTAAACAAAAGATGAGAGCCTATATAAACTCTTAACATGCACTGTAGGACAATCTCCCAATGCAAAGGACTCCAGGATCTGCTGCAAATGAAGCGGTCAGTACAGAATCAAGCAAAACCAGTTCATCATAATTCGCTACACTACAGCACACAGCAGGCAAACCAAAATGGCTCCACATGCAAAGTGCACATTGGCACCAGACCCACACTTGTGTGGGACCCTTGACACAAGCCAGCCAGTGGGTATTGTGGTAAGGAGGGACAAAACCTTTTACATGTAGGTACATCAGGGAGAAAAGGAAGGCAAGGGGAGATACTGAGTGTCTGAAAAGGGTGGATGGAGGGAGGGACGGTAAAAGATGACCACCAAAAAGCAGAAATACTGAACAAATACTTCTGTTCGGTTTTTACAAAGGAGGGGACAGGAAATGGGCCAGCATTAAGTAATAAGGATGGAGCGATCACAGAAGAGGACAAAGGTTCCTTTGCAAAAGAAAGGATCCTCATGGAACTGGCAGCAATAAGGCTATGGGCCAGACAGATGCACCTCTGGACACTGAGGGAGCTAAGGGAGGTGTTAGTAGGGCCTCCGACTATCCTGTTCACACTGTCTTTGTAAACTGGTGACATGCCCAGGGATTGGAGGAGGGCTGATCTGGTCCCACTATGCAAAATTGTTAACAGGGAGGATGCAGGAACTACATACTGGTCAGCCTGACCACAACAGTGGGAAAAGTAATGGAAATACTGCTGAAGGAAAGAATAGTGGAACACCTGGTTGTCAATGGTCTACAGGGGAAGTGGGAGAAGGGAACACTGTTTAACCAGGAGTAGCACACTAAGCTGAAGCTTGTTTCCAGATGCAACCTGGAGCACAAGAAAGTCAAGTAACTTGCTCAGGATCACACAGTATGCACTTAGATGGCTGTTGGATTCAAACCCAAGTCTCCAGATCTGTAGCTCAGAGCCTTTAACCAATGTGCTATACTGCCTCCAGGACCCAAGGCAGTTTGGTTTTATGGGAGAGAGGTTGTGCCCGACAAACTTAACTGAGTTTTTTGACTGGTTAACAAGGAAGGTGGATGGGGGAGGATGTGGCCTACCCAGATTTCAGCAAGGCCTTTGCCACTTTGCCACATAGAAGGCTGGTAAATGAGCTGGAAGTCTTAGGGGTGGGTCAGAAAATAACAAGGTGGGTGGAGAACTGGTTGAAAGACTGAAATTAGAGGGTGGTGGTAAGGCAAATGGGGTGCATTCCAGGGTGGGAGTGGTGTGTCCCGGGGTCGGTGCTGGGACCCATCCTTTTTTAATATCTATAGCAATGATTAGCCCAGTTGCAATCAGGGGAGGAGAGCTGTTCTTTCCAGACTGGGGCTTGTCACTGGAAGGGGTCAGGGCAGGCATTCTGGGGCTGCATCAGTGGTGGGAGAGGATGGGATCACATTGGTGATCGACAAGGAAGTTCTTGTTGGCGGGGGACAGGCTATGCATATCGGGGCCACATCGTCCACAACTTTGCAAGCTGGTGACTCAGGAAGGAGTGGCCAATCAGCGAATAGGGCGCGAACCTTTGACTGTGTGACTGGGCCATAAAAGGCAAATAGTCCAGTCGCAATCAGAGGAGGAGAGCTGTTCTTTGTTCCACACCACCCACTCTGGCCCCGACCTCTATTAAATGGTCGGTGAGGGTGGAGCCTTGGAGGAGGGCAAGTTGAGATTGGGTGAACTGGAACACTAGAAAGCTGGATTTTTATTGATTGGGGGAAAAGGGTCCTGTACGCTGTGCTGCTTGGGGAACATTTGACTACTACCAGAAGGGGCATAATGAAGCAGACTGTATAAATGACTGTATGCCAACTACATCTGTGGGAGTAGGCAAACTGTGTGACTTGATTACTGCTAGGGCCTCTGAGTTGGCTAGTGTTGTGGTGGGCTAATTTTGCTTGTGAACTGTCTACTGCTAGGGTTAGAAAACTGGCTACTGTCAAGAAGAGGAGGGAAAATTGCTGTAATTGGAGGGGGAAAACCGCTTGGGTTTTAGTGTAACACTGACTGAATTATTTCTGTTAGAGGGCCTCATTGCTCATCTAAAATGAAGGTAGACTTGGGGGTGGCCAAAGCGGGCACCTTCGGTAGAGTGATTGGGTGTACAGGGTGCTGGGCAGCAATAATATTAAATTGGGCATGGAGGTTCAGAGGGTGCCCAGTGTGTTTTCAGTTGGCAGTTCTTAGGGAAGAAGTAGAGGGGATCAGAAGGCAGCTGGAAGGTGGGAGGGGTGGGGAGGAAAGGTGTGGAAAGGACCTCATGAGAGTAGACGAGGCCAGTATGGCATAACCCAGGGAACAGGTGGACAAGGATCATATGGCTACTCAGGAGGGGTGGGACACGAAACAAGCAATGTACGGAAATCACTTCATAGGGAGGTGGCTGACCAGAAGGAGGGGGGGCAGGAGAGAGCAAGTCGGGGCAAGCATCACACTTACTAATTGATTCACCCTACTATATCCAGGAGATGAGGTGGACAGGCTGCTGGGAGGAGGGGAGCAGGCAGACAGAGAGGGTTTGGTCAGTAAGCTGGGGGGATGGGCAGGAGAGAGCCAGATCCACAGAAGGGAGGGGAGAGATTAGCCTGAGTGGGAGGGAGGCGGGAGGAAGGGGAGTGCAGAGTGAAGCCAGGGTGGGAGGAGGGAGGACTAGGGTCAGGCAAGCATCCAGGTTAGGGAAGTCAGCCAAGGATAAGGAGTATTCTAGATAGGCCAGCTTTGGGTGGGAGAAATCAGATGAGGTGGAGAGGAGGGAAAGATGGGGGTAGGAGAAACACAACAGATGGGGGTGAAGGATGCAGACGTGGGGGAGGGGAGGGGAGGCAAGGAGGGAAGCAGTAGAAGGGAGCCTGGGTGGGGGATCTGAGGATACCAGCCCAGAGAGTCTGGGGAGATCTGGGGGGGCAATCTGTGCCACCCAGGAGGTTGGGGGGGTGAGGAGCAAGCTGGGAGCTACAGGTAGAAGAATGAGCGTGGTAGGGCAACCACAGGCTTGTGATCCCCAGGCTGAGGAGACAAGAGAAGTAAGCTGGGGGTTGATGACAGAAGGAAGAGCCTGGACGGAATCAAACGGGCCAGTAAAGGGGGGGGGTGAAGGTGATCTTGCTGGGTGACTCCATGACATGGGGCATCCAGTGGGAGGGGGCAGGGAGGGAAAAAGCAGCCCAGTCAAGGCTAAATGTATCCCAGACCTTTCTGTACAGAAGGCCAAATTCCAGCTATACTTGATAGTATTGGAATGCCGGGAATCCCCAGACTTCCTAAAACATCTGGGAACAACTGACTTAGAGGAAAACAGTGAACTAGAAATCCAGGCGAGATTCCGGGAACTGTCCAGGGTTTACCACTCTATAGGAAGCGCAGTCTCCTTCTTTGAGATTCTTCCAGTACCTAGGGCATCCGGGGAGACCAAACATAAACTTAGAGGTGTGAACCAGTGGATCAGGGACTGGTGCAGGGCAGAAAGGTATGGGCTGGTGGGGGACTGGAGGATACATGGGAGGACAAGGGGTTATATGCCAGGGATAGGCTACACCTCAACTTGGAGGGAAGGGAGATCTTGAAACTAAAACTTGCTGGATTCATAGTCGAGAGGTGGAGTTTAAAATTGTAAAGGGGAGGGTTAAGTAAAAGAGTGGCTCCAGGAAGGCTGCTCGAGGGTCCAGGTCTAGGGCATGAAAAGAAGGCAGGTGACTGTGATGTAAATCCATCCAGAGCTGTGCAAGAAAGGGCATGTAGGGACTGCTCAGTGCCGAGACGACTGGAGAAGGGAGAGGGGTCGGGGTGGAGGACGGCCCTGATCAATGCTAGGAGCATGGGCAACAAATGCCCAAGCTCCAGGCGATGCTGGTTGAGGATCAGTGGATGTGGCAGCAATTATTGAGACATGGGCCACTCAGAAAAATGATTGAGACCTAAATTTGGTGGGCTACAAAATATTCAGGAAGGATAGAGGGGGAGAGGAGGGGGTGTAGCACTGACAGTCAAAAATGACATAGTGGTTAGTGGAGTGGAGGAGGCTGTAGGGGGGTGGAGGAGATCTGGGTAACCCTACAAATGAGGGGAGGTAAAAGATTGAAAATAGGGATGGTGTACAGACCCCCAATGATGGAAGAGGCCCTGGAGGACAAACTAGTTGAGAACATCAAGGGGCACTGTGACCGTGGAACGGGTATGGTGGTGATCATGGGTGACCTTAATATGCTGGGGACAGACTGGGACACTATGGCACCCTCTGTGGCCAGGGAACAGAGACTGATGGATGTGTTCCAGGATGCCTTCCTGGTCCAGCAGGTGGGGGAACCTACTAGGGAGAAGCAGATACTGGATGTTGTCCTAGCAGACAGTGACCAGATAAAGGGCCTGGAGGTGTGCAGCCCACTGGCAGGTGGTGACCATACTACGGTCTAGTTTCTGCTGTATCTGGGGGGGGATAACCATTCTAATACAGTAGTAATGGACTTCAGGGGGGCAGACTTCGTGGGCATGGGCAGGATTCTGCAGGGGAGTTTGGACAAGATTAGGCCAGGCATGGATGCTGGCAGCTTGTGGGAGGCCATTAAGAAGGGGGTGCAGGAGACTATTAACTCCTCTACAAAGGAAAGGCGTAAGCATGGTAGAGCCAACAAGCCATGCTGGTGGACTAGGGAGGTGCAGGAGGCAGTGAGGGATAAAAAGGCTGCCTATGCATGTTTTAAGCACTCTAGGGGGGATAGGGAGAGGGGTATGAGTTGATGGTGATAAGGGTCACCACAGTGGTGAGGGGAGCCAAGGTGAAGAGGGAGCAACACCTGGCTAGGGATATCTGGAGGGGGGAAAAGGGATTCTATAGATACACAAGGGAGAAGAGAAAAGGGAGGGCACAGATCAGCATGATTAGGACTGAGGAGGGATGGACTCAGGAAGCGGGGGAATCAGGCAGAGGTGCTAAATGAGTACTTTGCCTTGATATTTACAGGGGAGGCAGGGGATCCCTCCAGCCCAATGGGAGAGAAGGGGAGCCAGCAGAGTTGAGAGGTCAGATGGAGTCTAGAGGACTGAAAGAAGTTGGGGTTCAGGATGGGCCAAGTCTAGAAGGGGATGGGTGGTTAAATGAGGAGGTGGGCTGGGAGGGAGAAATTACAGTGGAAAGGGTGAGGGAGGCCCTTTGGACACTAAAAACTGATAAGGCACCAGAGCCGGAAAGGCTGCATCTGAGTGTTATGAAGGAATTGGCAGATAAGCTAGCAGCACTCTAACACCTCTTTGCTGACAGGATGGGTGCTTCAAGACTGGAGGGTGGCTCATGTGGTGCCTATCCACAAATGGGGGGTCTAGAGAGGAGACGGGGAATTATAGGCCTGTCAGCCTAACGTCTGTGGTGGGCAAAGTAATGGAGGCATTATCAAGGATAGGCTCAGGAGGCAGCTAGAAAGGTTGGGGTAACTGGATAACAAACAGTATGGTTTCATCCCGGGGAGATCGTGTTAGACCAACCCCATAGATTTTTATGACTGGGAACCTGGACCGGGATAGACCGGAGGACATCCTATACCTGGATTTCAGTAAGGCGTTTGATTCGGTACCCCAAAATGGGCTTCTAATAAAGCTGGGGGGGTGGGGCGAGAGGGCAGTTGCTCAGGTTGGGGGGGTGAGGGTGAGAGGACTGTTGCTCAGATGGGTAGAAAATTGGCTAACAGGGCGAATACAGAGGGTAGTGGTGGGTAGTCTCCTCCCCCAAGAAGGTCACCAGTGGGGTCCCCCAAGGTTCGGTACTGGGGCCACTCCTGTTCAATGCCTATGTCTTGGATATGGGGAGGACAGTTAAGAGTAGGATGAGTCTCATTGTGGATGACTTAAAACTGGGGGCATTGGCAGACAGGGACGAAGCGAGAGAGACAGTCCAGAGGGACCTGGATGCCCTGGAGGTGGTCAAGGAGGTGGGGACTGAGGTTGAATGCAGGGAAATGTAGGGGGCTGCACCAGAGGGTCAGAAACCCGGGCCATGTATACACCTGGGGGGGTCATAATGCAAGCCACAATGAGTGAGAAGGATCTAGGGGTGGTGGTAGACGTCAAAATGAATAACACTGAAAATTACAGAAGAACTGTGACCAAACAAACTGGATACTGCATAGCCAGGGGGATTACATCCAGGAGGAGGGAGGCGATCCTCCCTCTGTATAATGCCTTGGTCAGACCACATCTCGAGTACTGCATGCAATTCTGGAGACCTCACCTCAAGAAGGACGTAACACTGCTGGAGAGTGTCCAGAGGAGGGCAACCAGGATGCTTCAGAGCATGGGAGGAAGGCCCTATGAGGAAAGGCTGGAAGAGCTTGGGCTGTACTCGCTGGAGGAGAAGTGAGACAGGAGGGACATGATAGGGGTCTTCAAATACGTAAAAAGAGATGTTCAGACTAAAGAAGGTGGGAACAACCAGATGACATGAGTAGAAGCTAGAGAGGGGAAATTACAGGGGGGGAATGCAGGAGACATTACTTCATTGAGAGGGTGGCAGAGCCCTGGAATGCACTATTCAGGAGTCTGGTGGAGGAGGGCACAGTGGAGGGCTTCAAGAGGGAGTGGGACAAGTACAAGGGTAAACTGAAGCAGAGGATGACCCTCTCTGGGGCTGGGTGGGAAAGAAAACACCCATTAGGAGGCTGGCTACTGAGCAGACACAACAGACCATCAGGCCTATTCTGCTGGCTTTTAGTATGTTAGATATTGCAGAGGGACTGCAGGTGAAGGTGTGCCTATTTGTAGAGGATACAAAGATCTGCAATAGGGTAGATACCCTGGTAGGGGAGGTGGAGGCAGTGAGGGAGGGCCTAAAGATTCTGGAGAGGTGGTCAGAAACTTGGCAGCTGAAATTTAATGCCAAAAAGTGTACAGTAATGCATATGGGTGTAATAACCCGCAAACCATTTACACAAGAGGGACGGGGAGGGGTAAGGAAACTCAGCAGGAGAGAGATCTGGGGATTATAATTTCAGATATCCTTAAGGCGGAGAACCAGTGCCATGTGGTGCTGTTCATCCAATCACTTCCTGACTTTTCTCTGCCCCATGTTATAAAATAGTTTATGGCATCTTCCACCAGGAGCCACAAGGAGTATATGTAATAACAGTTTTTGCTATAGCAGGGTCAATATTTGTAAGGGATTATTGTCCCTTGAACAAAAGAGGGCGACAGGGTAATTCCAATGTGTTGGTGGGGATTAGAACTAAAAGGACCAGTGGGTTCCTTCTTTTCTAAGTTCATTTGCCCATTTGTAGAAACTCCTTCTGTGGTTGAACTTTTCTAGAAATGTAAAACTGTAGCAATCAGGAGTATATACTAGTGGATGTAAGACAGTGTGTTTTTTTCTCCATTTGCTTAGTCTTCTGTCGTATTTTTAACCAGGTGTCAACCTTTTGAACATGTGGACTGTGGCATTACTGTGTGAAGGCTTTTTTAGGAAGCCACTATAAACATGTCAAAAAAATATATAGAAGCTTTTACACTATTGGATCTGCACTGGTGCCAGTGGTGCAGATGAAATATAGCAACATAGAAACTGATAGCAGATAATGACTGCTTGGCCCACCTAGTCTGCCCACCTTCCCTACTTACTGCAATACTGTTTGTTGTCTGTTTGTTGAATTTTGTTGACCCGGTAAGACCACTGGGCCTAGAAGTCCCTTTTTCAGGGGCAACCGGGGCGAGGGGGGGATACAGATGGTAAGCAACTGAAATTGAACCAGGTTAAGCTGTTGGTGGTATTTTTAATGAATGAGGGAAATTTGGCCAGGACACCGAGGAATTCCCCTACTCTTTTCAATAAGTGCCATGGGATCTTTAACATCCATCTGAACTACCACCAATCCAGGCAGATGTGACCTCAGTTTAACATCTCATCCGAAAGACGGCACCTAAGAAGTGCAGCACCCTTCTCATGCTGCTCTACAGTGTCAGTACTGGGATATTAACAAACGTGCCAGATATGGGAACTGAACCCACAGCCCTCTGATCTCCCGGCGTCAGAGGCGAGTGTGCTACCTACTGAGCCACTGACACTGGTAAATACTGCAGATCCTATGTGATCTCTGGCTTTTACCCTCTCATACTAAGGTTCATACTAAGGTGAGGAAAAAGAGCAAGTAGTCCAAGGCCCATAATGCTCTTATACTACACCAAAGGATAGTATGCTAGATTATACCTAGAGCTGATTAACTTATCCAGAGGTTGTTTGAAAATATTCTTGGAGTCACTCAGAACTACGGAGGGTGGGAGCTTGTTCCAAGGCCCAATAGTACAGAGGGTAAAGAAATATTTCCAATTATTTCGTTTAAATGGTCTCTTAATTAACTGAAAAGGGTGACCTCTGATATCGTATGGAGAGAACTTGAATTGAAGGCCTAACTCAATCATGACATAGGGATCATGTACCACATCATATAAAAATAATAGATCACCTCTTAGACGTTGAGTGGAAAGTAACATAAGGTTCAAAGAACCTCTCTTTCCTATTCCTAGGATTCTCTAGAGCCTATCCCAACATTCTTGAATTTCCTTACTGTTTCTGCCCCCACCACCTCTGCTGAGAGGCTGTTCCATGCATCCACCAATCTTTCTGTAAAAAAATATTTTCTCATGTTACCCCTGAGTCTACCCCCTCCAGCCTCATATCATAATCCCTTGTTCTGAAAGATGCTACCTTCTTGTACTTTATTTATGCCCTTGAGGTATTTGTAAGTCTCTGTCATACCCCCCCCTTCCATAGTATACATATTGATGTAATCTACTCTCTCCTTCTATGACTTTAGGTACCCTGCACCGTTTTTGTTGCCCTTCTCTGAACTGACCATACTCTGCTTATGTTCTTCCAGAGATGCAGCCTCCATAACTGAGCACAGTACTCCAGATGGGGTCTCACCAATGATTTGTACAGTGGTATCACCACCTCCTTTTTTCTGCTGTTGATACCTTTCCCTATGCACCCCAGTAGCCCACTGGCCCACTGGCCCACTGGCTCTCCCCACAACCTTTTCACAATGCTTGGTCACATTTAGGTCATCAGATATGATTACCACAGGTCCCTTTCCTGTTTGGTGGTCATCAGTACCGTCCACCCAACATTTACTCCTCTCCTGGATTTCTGTGCCCCAAATGCATGATTTAACACTTCTTTGCATTGAATATTAACCATCTCATTCTTGACCACTCCTCTAGCCTGCTTAGGTCCCTCCTCATTTTTTCCACACACACTCCTGGAATGTCAACCATGTTGCAGATCTTACTGTCATCTGCAAAGAGGCATACCTTCCCTTCCAGACCCTCTGCAATGTTGCTTATGAAGACATTAAAAAGGGACTGGACCAGAACTGATCGTTATGGTACCATACTGGTCATCTTCCTCTCCTCTGAATGAACTCCATTTACCACCACCATCTGTTGTATCCCTTAACCAATTTCTGACCCAGTTTACCACCTTGGAACCCACTCCCAGGCTGAGCAAGCTTGTTTACAAACCTCCTTTGTGGAACAGTGTCGAAGGTCTTGCCGAAATCCAGGTAGGCCACATCCATTGCCCCTCCCTGATTTAATTCCCTGGCCTCCCAGACAAAGAAATCTATCAGATTTGTGTGACATGACCTTCCCACTGTGAATCCATGTTGCCTCAGATCCTGTGATCTGCTGGATTCAAGATATACCACAATCCTTTCCATTAGCAGTGATTCTGTTAATTTTCCTACCAATGAGGTCAGCCTGACTGGCCTGTAATTGCCAACCTCCTTTCTGCTCCCACTTTTCTGGAGAGGGACTACATCTACCTTATCCAGCCCTCCAGAACCACTCCTGTTTCTAGTGATTTGTTGAACTGGGCTGTCAGTGGTGCTGGGAGCACCTCTCTAAGCTCCTTTAATATTCTTGGATGTATCCTTTCCAGCCCCATTGCCTTGTCTACTCTCTGTTTTGCAAATTCCTTTAGAACTCTCTCCTCTGTAAATTGACTAGTGTCCACCTCCCTTCCATTGCTGCTCCTGTCACTTAACTGAGGTCCCACACCTTCCCCTTCTTCTGTGAATACTGAACAAAAATATTTATTTAGGATTGCTGCTTTCTCAAGGTCCCTCTCAGCACACTCCCCTCCGTCCCCTTTTAGCCTAGCAATCTCACTCCTGGTCTTTCTCTTTACACTAATGTACAGTACCTGAAGTATGCCTTGTCCCCTTTCATTACTGCCTGGGCTATTTTCCCCCTGCTTGTGCCTCTGCACTCCTGACTGCTTTCCCTGTGTCCCTCTGTTTTTCTAGATACACTTCCTTGTCCTCCTCCCTCTGTTTTTCCTTGTACCTCCTGAATGCCAGCCTTTTGTTTCCTTACCTACCTGGCCTCTTCCTTTGAGAATCATGTGTTTTGTTTCCTCTTGCTTTTACTTAATTGCCTAACACAAAGATTTGATGCCTCCTCCATGGCTCCTTTTAGATTCACCCACTGTTTCTCTACACCCCCATCCTCCCTGTCAGGACTTTCCTAAGACATTTCCCCATCTTTTCAAAGTCAACCATTCTGAAGCACAAGACCCCCACTTTTGTGTGGTTTGACTCTGCCACTGTTCTTACATTGAATCACATTGTATGATGATCACTGAACCCTAGGTGGCTGCCCATCGTGACATCAGCAACTCTGCCATTGTTGGTGAGTACTACAATGGCATTCCACAGGATGAAACCCAATTCTGCAGTATTTTGCAGCACTCTGCAGAGTGCTGCAGCAGAACAACTGAATAAAGCAATATAATTTCAATAGCAATTACTGTAGTTCCTTTGTCATGCAGGAAAATGTGACACTGCCAGGATGAAGTGAATGCCACAGTTTCCTGCATGACAAAAGGGATTAATTGCCATTGAAATTGCATTACTTGGGCCAGTCCAGTGATGCTGAGGGCTGAGGCACTGGAGGCCTTACTTTGTACCACGCTGGCGGCCCATGTTTGGGAATAAGCATGGATCACCGGGGGTCAGCCGGGGAGGAGAAAGGTAGAGCGCATGACAGCTGCTCTCCTTTACCGGGGGTCACCTTCAAGCTCCCGCCATGATACCGCCACCTGGGGGTGCTCAGGTGGAAGGTGCGGTACTGGGAGGCAGCAGTATGGGGACGGGGAAGACGTCAGCAGAGGGGCGGAGCAGGATGCACATCTCAGTGTATCTCCTTGCTCATAGGCCCTCATTGCATGCCAATGCCTGGGGTTGAACAAAGAAACATCCCCTGTCTCTCCTAGGTGATGACTCATCGCTGCACAACCTTGGTTCATCAGGGCAGACTCTGATGTGCAAGGTCCACTTCAGCACAGTTGTTGGGGAGGTTAATGAGGGTTCCCTCCTCACCCACACCGGGTGTCAAGCCAAGCATCAAGGGTTAAGAAAAGTGGAATCTTACACTCTAGAGGCAGACTCTGGCAATGAGGGTTGTGTATGGGGCAGTCCAAGAGAGTGGAGAACAGGGGCAGTATGGCGCAAAAATACAGAAAGCACAAATAAAAGAAATTACATTGCTTTATTCAGCAGGTCTGCTGCACCATACTGCAGAGTGCTTTAAAAGTGGGTTTCATCCTGGGGGGTGCCACTGTATATCCAGTATCGCTCCCTCCCTGATGGGCTCTACCACTAGCTGCCTGAGACATTCCCCCCTGCAGGGCATCCAAGATGTCCCTGCTCCCAACTGAGACTGCAGCTGGAATGCTCCAATTAATATCTGGCAAATTGAAGTTCCTACAGCAGCACCTCCCCTTTAGTTGCCATTTTATGGATGGCTTCAACTAGAACCCTGTCCAACTCTTCCCCTTGTGCTGGAGGTCTGCAGATCACTACAGTGTGAATAGTGGTGCCATTAACCATCTCTAAGGTGACCCACAGTGCCTTCATCCCTCCCTGCATTCTCTGTACCTCAATTGCTTTTATACCCTCCCTGACATAAAGAGCCAAACCTCCTCCCTTTTTTCCCCACCATGTCTATCCTGAATAGATTATAACCTGGTAGGGCTATATCCACTCATGGTTCCAATTGTACGATGTCTTGGTAATGGCAATAATATCCAGGTCAGCTTCTGCCATCAAGGCCACTAGGTCAGGGATTTTATTTCCCAGACTGTGAGCATTTGTGCACATGGCTTTCCAAGTCATGCTGCCACCCCTTCTGACAGCTTCCCTCTTATCCCAATTCCTTCCCTCTTTACCCCTCCTGAATTTACTCCCATTTCTCCTTTTCTCTGCCATTATACCTTTTTCAGTTCTAGGTACCATTGGAAATTTCCCATTGCTAGGGTCCTTGCAGCTGACTGCTTCCTCCTGTGAGGGAGGGGCATATTGATTCTTTTTTTTTCAATTCAAACTTTATTGAGTTTTAACAATATTGAGAACAGGTCAATGAAAGCCTAATATTCTTCAGGTGAAGCTACCTCTGGCTGGAAGATGCAACACTGGACTTAGGATTTGCAAGAAAGTGAGTTGTGCTCACAACAGAGGGAGGTGAACCTAACAATTTACAATTGTCTTTGGTTTGTAGCAGATTCCTTAGGAAAGTTAATATTCTTCAGGTGGAGGCTACTTCTAACTGAAAGGTGAAATAAGGAACTTAGAATTATCAGAAAAGGCAGTCTTTCAAGCAACAGAGGGAGGTGGACCTTGCTTTACTTTTGTTACAATTGTTAAGATTTTCAGTGAGGAAAGTTTAAACCAGAGGGACTGAATACTGTTTACTGTGTCTGTCCTTGTGCACAGCTGACGTGTTTTGGAGCTGACTGCTTTCAGAGCACAAGTCACCAGGCTGTTTTGGGGCTGGGGAGATTTACCTGTGTCTGACATGGGTGTTTGGATTTTTCTCTGTTTGATTAGCAGGGTATTTTCTCTGTCAAATTGTCGTGTAGGGCATCTTGCTGACAGGAAGGCACTCATCGCAGTGGCAGGTCAGAGCTTTTATCTGATTGTTTCATGAGGGCACAGTTTAGGCCCAAACCCTTCCCACCCTCACCCCACCCACCCCTGGAAATAGTTCCTTTATACCTGGGATTCTGACATCTTTTCCTCAAGAGGGCAAGGTGCATATCACTGTCATATCCTTTCTACCACTATGCACTGACAACATAAGCATACACATTATATAATATATATATTTCTATATAACAAACCAATCACACACACATGCAAAAAACAAAACAAACAAACAAAAAAAAACCAAGAAGGTAGACAGACATGTGGGGAGTAGTGCAACATAATGGCTGTGGGGCAGCAGTCTTCCGGGAGTCTTTCTGGAAGCTGAGATGCTTCCCTATTTGCAGACAACTCTCTTCCCTGAGGGAGAAAGTTTCCCATCTTCAGGCCGCACTGGACAGTAGTAAGGGAACCTCCCCCATCCAGGGAGCACCAGAGCCACCACCACTACCTCAGAGGTTGTGAAGAAAGCACAGCAGTTGGACCACAGTGGGCTAAGGGAGGGTAAGGGTGGTGGAACAGAGGCACACCCAGTCAGTTGTTCCACTCCACAATCCATATACCATTCTGGGGGAGCATAGTTCCCCTATGGATGCACCCGCAGAGGAGACTAAGGAGGTTGCGGACAACGGTCACAAGGGATGCCCTCAGGAAGGAGGCAGAGAACACCACAGGGAAAGAAAGCATCTACTGGTGGGGGACTCAATTATTAGGGGGATAGAACTGGGGGGAGCAGGGAAAACTTAAATAAGGTGCCTGCCTGGTGCCATGACTTGGAGGGACAGGAAGCGCATCCTTAGGATCATGAGAACAGTTGCACAGGAGTCTGAGCTGGACGTCATTGTCCACCTAGGGACAAATTACTTGGCTCATCATGAGATTAGAGCAGTGCAAAAGGACTTTGTAGTGCTGGGGAGGAGCCTAAGACAAATAGCACACACAGTATCCTTCTCAGAGGTGCTGCCTGTCAGTGGCATGGGTAAGGTGAGGGTACTTTGCACCATGCAGTTTAACAAATGGTTGAAAAAATGATGTGGAGCACAGGGGTTTGGCTTCACTGGGGACTGGGGTTCCACCTTGAGGGACACCAGCTTATACTGGCAGGATGGTCTGCATCTGTCCAGGAAGGGAACAAGTCTTTTGGGCAATCAGTTTAAATGCTTCATTGGCAAGCTTTTAAACTAGTCAAGGGGGGAGGCACTGATAAGCAGCAGGAAAATCCCAGCCTCCCCCTACAAAACAGGGTACTAAATGAAAAAAAGACCAAGGTAGAAAGGTCAGTGGGGGATGCTGCTACAGAAGGTAAAGCCATCAAAAAATGGAGAGCAATGAGTACCAATGCCCGTAGTGTGGGTAACAAGCTTCCTGAATTAGTGGCCTTGATGGAGGAGGAACATCTGGATATCGTGGCAGTCACAGAAACATGGTACACACAGAACCATGACCAGGATGTAAACATACCAGGATACACTATCTACAGGAGGGACAGGGAGGGTAAAAGAGGAGGAGGAGGAGTAGCTCTCTACATAAGGGAAGGAATCAAAGCAACAGAACAAAAGGGTAAACAGGGAGGAGAAGAAGCACTGTGGGTCAATTTGGAGACAGGCAATGACACCACAATCTGCACAGAGATTGTATACAGACCCCCCCCCCCTCAGTGGGAGGAAATGGACAAGGAAATGATAGAAAGTATACTTAGAATGGCAGAAAAAGGAGATATTTTGCTGATGGGTGATCTGAATATGCTAGATGTTAACTGGAGTGCAGTTGCAGCAGCCACTTCTAAGAGTGAGGTTATTCTAGATGCCCTACAGGGGGCATGCCTTAGACAACTAGTATTGGAACCCACTCGAGAGGGAGCAATCTTAGACCTGGTTCTCTCAAATGGGGATGGAGAGAGGATCACAGATGTAGAAGTGGGTAGCCATCTGGGAGCTAGTGACTATCAAACAGTATGGTTCACAATAAACACAGCAATAGAGTCAAGCCATACAAAGGCAAAAGTACTGGACTTCAGGAGGGCTGACTTTGCCAAAATGGGTGAGTGCCTAAGGAATGCACTAGCAAATGGGCAGGAAGGAGGGGTGGAAGAACAATGGGGAATAATAAAAATTGCCATCACAGAGGTAACAAGCCTTTGTGTGAAGCAAATAAACAAAACAAAACGAGGTAAGTAACCACTATGGTTCTCAACGGAGGTGGCAGTGAAGGTTCAAGAGAAAAAGAAAGCATTCAGAAAGTACAAGGAATCACAGAAGGAGCAGGGCAGAGAATTGTATCAGTTAAAGCAAAAGGAAGCTGGGAAGGCAGTCAGAACAGCAAAGGCTCGAACCGAGGAAAAGATAGCCAACTCAGTTAAGAAGGGGGATAAAACCTTATTTTAGGTACATCAGGGAGTGAAGGAAGACCAAGGAAGGGATAGTGAGGCTTAATAAAGGAGAGGGGGGTGGTCAGAGGGTGACGGTGAAAAGGCAGAGATACTAAACAAATATTTTTGCTTAGTATTTACAAACGAAGAGGGAGAGGTACCTAAAACAAACAAAAGAAACACTCTGGATACAGAAGTTGATACCAGCCCATTTACAAAAGAAAGGGTTCTGAAAGAACTCTTATAACTGAAGGTGGACAAAGCAATGGGGCCTGATGGGATTCATCCCAGAATTCTAAAAGAACTAAGGGTAGAACTAGTGACACCACTGACTACCATCTTTAACAAATCATGGGAGGATGGGGTGGTACCTGTGGACTAGAGGAGGGCAGATGTGATTCCCCTTCACAAAAGTGGGAGCAGGGCAGAAGCAAAAAAATACAGACCTGTTAGTTTAACCTCAGTGATAGGGAAAATGATGGAATCACTTCTAAAGGAAAGAATTGTTGAGTATTTTACACGAAGTCCCTGCACCCTAATTGGTACCCTCATAGGTACACTGTAGACAGCTAACACTTAGCTATAGGTTATACTAATATTTAGGGCTAAGGGCATCTACCATATAAGAGTAGATGTCAGGATATGAATGCATATTGTTATAATACACTTTGCTTGCTAATACACATATATTGTGCCATGTATTTTCTGTCTATTTCTTACTTGTTAGATGCCAAGACACCTGTGTCCTTGAAGTAATTATAATATGTAAGACGGCATTGCCATCTTTTGGTGATTTGTACTACTACACTGAGTTATGTAAGACTCTGTATAAGAACTCTTTTGTTCTCAAACTGATGACTTTACAGAATTGTACAATGTTATCTTGGACCGTGGAGCCACCTCTAATTTAGCCAATAGGGCTCATCTCTGTAACTAGAAATGTTTGTATCTTTTGGTAACCATAGTAATTATCATAGGTATATAATGTAATGCACAAGCTTTACACCTTGGAGACCCGAGAGATCCCAAGAGACTACAGAGAAACCTCGAGGTGTAGGGAATGCTTAGCACTGGCTCCCGGTTCATATTGGTAAGAACTGCTTAGGGCAACTATGATTTATTCCTTGGTAGTAATAAACTTGTTTATTCCTCTAATGCAATGCCTCTGTGATTACTTGCATTCCCAATATCATCAAGAATCTGAAAGTGAGGTTTAGACCTCTCAACAAGTACCTAGATGCCAGAGGGGCACAGGACCCAAGGCAGCATGGATTCACAGTGGGAAGGTCATGCCAGAAGAATCTAATAGATTTCTTTGACTGGGTGACCAAAGTAGTAGATCAGGGAGGGGCTGTGGACATGGCCTACCTAGACTTTAGCAAGACATTTGACACAGTCCCACACAAAAGATTAATATACAAGTTAGCCAGCCTGGGAATGGGTCCCAAGATGATAGCCTGGGTAAAGAACTGGCTGGAGAATAGGACACAGAGGGTAATAGTAAATGGAGTCCACTCTGAAGAAAGGGTGGTTACTAGTGGGGTACTGCAGGGTTCAGTATTAGAACTGGTCCTCTTCAATGTCTTTATAAGTGGCATTGCAGAGGGACTGGAAGGAAAAGTATGCCTCTTTGCAGATGACACAAAGATCTGCAACAGAGTTGATGCACCAAGGTGGGGTGGAAAGGATGAGAAGGGACTTGGCAAGGTTAGAGGAATGGTCAAATGTATGGCAGCTTAGATTCAATGCTAAGAAGTGCAAGGTAATGCTACTGGGAAACAAAAACCCAGGGGAAGAGTACACAATGGGGAGTGAGATACTAACAACAACAAAAATGGAAAGGGACCTGGGGGTAGTCATATCAGATGACTTAAAGGTGGGCAAGCAATGTGAGAGGGCAGTAAGGAGGGCTTGGGGGATACTGGGATGCATAGGGAGAGGCATCATCAGTAGAAAACAGGAAGTTGTTATCCCTCTCTACAGACAGCTGGTGAGACCCCATCTGGAGTACTGCTTGCAGTTCTGGAGACCCAATCTCCACAAGGACATAGACAAGATGAAGCTGTCCAGAGGAGGGCAACTAAAATGGTGCAGGGTCTGCACCCAAAGACATATGAAGAGAGACTAAAGGAGCTTAATATGTATAGCTTCGAGGAAAGGAGGGAGAGGGGGAACATGATAGAAACTTTCAAGTATCTCAAGGGAATCAACAAAGTCCAAGAGGGTAGCATCTTTCAGAAAAAGAGGTGTTCAAGAACAAGGGGGCACAATTTGAAGATATGGGGGTGCTCAGAGGTAATGTAAGGAATTATTTATTCACAGAGAGGGTTGTGGATGCATGGAATGGCCTTCCAGAGGAGGCTGTGGAGTCAAAAACAGTGGTTGAATTCAAGCATGCATGGGACAGTCATAAGGCAATTCTAGGTGGTGAGGGTAGAAAAAAGTAGGCTGCTGGTTAACTAGGATCTGCAACTTGTCCATTAGGTTGGGAAATGGGCAGACTGTGTGGGCCAAGTGGTCCTTATCTGCCATCAAATTCTATGTTTCTATGTTATGTTTCTAGGTCCAAGAGAACAATATACATTTATCACGAGGTACACAATGCATTGGAACTGTTCCCACCCATCCCTCCCTCCACCCCTTCCCCATTCCCATGCCCCACAACCACTAATTCCCCTCTCCCCCTATTCAACAGTCAATTAACAAAACCAAGTAGGTCTAGGAGCTGGAAACATACTGGTATGATTATATTAAAGAGAATACAAAGTATGTAAGGGGTCTCATATTTTCATAGATCTCTCCAGTCTATTACTGAGACTTGCTATAGCTTTCTCGGTCCTGAGGTTTGCTAGAAGCTCATTGAGCCATTTAGAATAGGAAATATCATCACTGTCCTTCCAGTGGTGCCGAACCACTTTTTTAACGGACATGGAAATGAGGACCATATGATATCTTCTAGTGGGCACTGAAATCTCGATATAATCACCCAAAAGACAGATTTGTGGGGTAAATAGGTCATTCAGACCCAATAAGGGGTCTATTTTTTATTGAATGCTAGTCCAGAGTGAAGTAACTCTGGGGCAGATCCAAAAGATGTGGTACAGAGAGCCCTCTGTTTGCTGGCAACGATTACAACCGGGTGATGGGAGAAGACCGAACTTAAATAATATTTGTGGAGAGTAATATAGGTTGTGCAATATATGGAATTGGGTAAGGTGGAGCCTGTCTTGGGTAATATATTTATGACAATTGTGCCATAAGGAGTTCTAGTCTAACTCACAGTTGGTGAAAAAGGGAGTCCAATAAGTTAAAGAAGCAAAGCAGGCCAGGTAGGCCCAGTTATATAAAATCTTATTGAATTTGGATACAGATTGTTGGGAATTAGCAAGAGGACCTAGTTCACTAAGAAAAGATTTGACACCATGTGGGGGACTATTCTGAAAACTTTCAAAACTAGATGTCGTAATTGAAAATTTTTAAAAACATAGTTTGTGGAAATATTGAGATTATTTAAAATCTCGGTAGAGGAGAGCCAAGAGTTCTCTTTTGTCAAAAAAAAGGAAAGGCGCACATCAGCCAGTTGGGGTAACCAGCTAACAGTAAAACAATTTATTGTCCATCTTTAAATTTGAATTGCCCCATATGGGTTGTACTGGATATGGTTGTACTTAAGGAAAGTACATAGCTGAGTATGGATTTTGATGGAAGTTGCAATGGGGTTGATTTTAAACTCAAGGGAAGAGCATTGGTTTTGATATGAAGAAGTGCAGCAGGGGTTAAACAATTGGCTTAAATGAGAGATACTTCAATTTTAAGCCATTTAGGAGCAGAAGGAGATGGGAGTACCTCTTCCATGGGAGACATCCATCGAAAATATTTGGCAGCGTGACCCGACCAGTGATAAAAAGTCAAGTGCGGAAGGCGTAAGTCCCCTTTATCTTTGGGGGTGGCCAGTTTATAATAGGCAAGTCTAGGTTGTTTGGTGGCCCAAATAAATTTTGTAATAGGACCATGCACTTTACTGAACCAAGCAAAGGGTAGTCATGTATTGAGTAAGTGAAGAGGATAAAAGAGTCTAGGGAAGACGTTCATCTTAATTAGACTAACTCTACCCCAAAGGGAGATAGGAAGTTTGAACCATCTATCCAGGTCTAAGCCAATGGTTTTCACCAGGGAATCCAGGTTTAATTTCTGTATAAGGGCCAGGTTTCTGGAAATTATTATCCCCAGGTATCTTAAGGATTCCTGTTTCCAAGAAAGTCCCAGATCAGTGATGGAGCCTTTAATTACTTTATAACTGAGAGGGAATACAACAGTTTTATCTATATTTTATTTGTAGTTAGATAATTGAGAATATTTTTCAATGAGTGATAGCATGGGAGGGATCGATGCAGTTGAGTAGGATAATTGTAAAAGAAGGTCGTCAGCATAAGCAGAAACATTGATTTCATGATCTGAAATGAGTATGCCCTGGATCCTTTCATAGGATGCTAATCACCAGATAAGAGGTTCCAGGTATAAATTGAAAAGTAGGGGGATAAAGGGCAGCCCTTTCTGGTGCTAGATTGTTATGGGAAAAGGTTGGATACCGCTCCACTGGCAGTAATCTGTGCCGATGGAGCATGACATAAAGCCTTTATCCAGCTTTGGAATTCTAAAGGGAAGTTATAAGCATTAAGAGCTCGAAACAAAAAGTCCCAATCCACTCTATCGAAGGCCTTCTCGGCATCCAAAGAGATTAAAACTGCAGGGTAAGGAGCATCTCTAGACATCTAGAGAGCATGCGAGAGTGTTCGAACGTGGTCACCCGATGAGCGCCCTTTCATGAACCCCACTTTCTCTGGTCCAATGAGGTCTGGCAGCATAAGATTAATTCGGTCAGCTAATAGTTTAGCTAGAATTTTAATGTCTTGATTCAATAAGGATATTGGGTGATAGTTTGTAGTAAGTTCCAGATTCCTATCAGGTTTAAGTAAGAGAACTATTAGGGCGTCCGACAAGGTAGGATCTACTGTTGCACCGGATAACATATATTGGAATAGGGGCACTAATAGAGGGATTAGCTGTTTTTTAAATTTTTTATAAAAGTTAGCCGAAAAGCCATCTGGCCTCAGGGATTTGTCAGAAGGTAGACTTTGAATTATTCTAGCTACCTCCCTAAAAGAAATCGGAGTTATGAGTAAGTTATGTTGAGAGTCAGATAGTGAAGATAGTTAGATGTAGTCAGATAAGCATCCAAAACTTGGTCCGAGGGTGGATCAGACATAGAACTATATAGTTCTGTGTAGTACTTACTAAATTCGGATACTATGTCCTCAGGAGATATTTTTAAAGTACCATCTACTTGAGAACGAATAGATGGAATATACCTGGATGGTTCCTGTTGTTTAATTCTGAGTGCTAATAAACAACCCGCTTTTTGGCCCTGATCTGTGTAAGATGACTTTGTTCTAAAGATGGCAAATTCTGCCTTCTCTCTCAGGATCTCTAAGTAAGCATCTCTTAACTTGGCTAGATTTTGTCGAAGGGCATCTGAAGAACTGGGAGTCAAGCTCTCTTCAACTGAATGAATTTGAATGAGCAGATTATGTAAGTTCTGTTCCTTTTCTTCTTTCTTTGAGAAGATAAACTGAGTAGTATCCCTCTAATGTAGGCCTTAAAAGCACACCATACAAAATCAGGTCAAGAGGTGGAGCTAAGATTAATGTCAATAAACTGTTCAATATGTTTGGTAAGAGCAGTGACCACCACAGGGTCCTTCAACAGCGGGTTATTAATTTTCCACTATGTAGTTATTTTGGGGAGGGGTGAGAGGGTGAGGTGACAAGTTACCAAAGAGTGATCAGAGGGCGGGCCAGGTTGAATGGAGATGTCCAAGACACCAGGCAGCAAGGCTTGGAATAGAGGAAGGTAGTCAATATTAGAGGCAGTGTTATGGACTGGGGAAATTAAAGTGTAGCCCCTCTCTGTGGGATGAAATACTAGCCAAACATCACATAGGCCATAGTGGTTGACAAGCCCCCGGAAAGCCCGTTAAACTGGTGAGAACCCTCTAGAAGGACCTCTAGTACAATCTAAAGTGGGATCAAAGACGGTGTTCATGTCACCACTGAGAATAACTAGTAATGATAAAATGGGTTTAAAACTCCAACCAGCTGTATGAAGAAATCTGGGGAGTCTACAATGGGCCCATAAACACTTCCCAACAACATCTCAGTCATGTACAAAATGCAATGAAGAAAAACTAATCTACCCTGTGGATCACCGAGTATTTGAATGAGTGTGAAAGGAACTTTTCTAGTTATCAATATCAGAACACCACAGCTTTGGGTTGTACCCCTGCAGAAAATACATGACCGGCTTGTTGTCTGCTCATACGAATTGCCTCATAGTCCTACAAATGTGATTCCTGTATAAATATAACATCTATTGATAACAGACCTAGATGCTTAAGGACTTTATATTGTTTCAATTGTTGTTGGACACCTTTAGCATTCCAAGTAGCAACCTCAATAATGTTAGTCATATTCACTGATAAAGATAGGATTAGACAGGACTTTCAGATTAGCCCCTGAGTTTATCAGTGACATAACCCCCATGAGACTGTGTTTTGTACGCTACCCAACCACGATTAGGGTTATTCACAATGGGGTCCCGAATAGCTTTGAATCTCTTGATGCACTTATAGACTTCCAACAGCGTGACTGGACAGAAGACTTCGTTTCCAATACTCCTGGAGCCCCTTCGGTAAAATCTACTACAGATGGGTTGCATTGCGGCTCCTCGTCTTCAGTGAGTAGACCTGCAGTTTGGCAAGACCTCAGGGAGCAACAGTGGGAACTCCCCCCCCAAAGCACACTGAAAGTGTCAATCCTCTAAAAAGCACGGCTGCCGAGAGCATCCCTCGGAGCGAGGGCAAGAAGGTATAGTGGGGGCCACGTGCATGGTCATCGCAGCTTCAGATACGCTACAGGCCTACCATTCCACCAACAGATATGAAGCTGTACGCTCCAGCTCTCTGGATCAACACCCAGGCTTCTTAGATTCGTCTGAGGAAGGCAGGCCTACTTCTATGTTGCAGCCCAGCTACCTGTCCCCATCATCAACTCCCCACCAATCGCAGAATGGGACAACAGACGACGGAGCACAGCACCTACCGTAGGCCATGAAGGAGGCCTCCTCTACCAGCGGAGATCCCATCTCCAGTGCGGACTCACCTGAGTAATCCACATCTTCAGAGCAGACGACTAGAGAAGACCTATCAGCATGGTCAGATAAGTAGCTGTCCCTTTACTCCTTTCTTTACCTTGTCTTTTAAACCCTCAGGGAACTGTAGATCTGGGGCAAGACTGAGATGACGCTTTCAGCATCTCTGGTTAATCTCCTTGGCTAATCCACCTGCAACTTTCTCCGAACTTCCTGAGTAAGGGAATTTTCGAGCCCTTTTTCACCCCAGCCTTGACCCCCGACTTGCACTGCCTTCTGGCAGAGATGATGCCCCACTCCTATACCTCGAGGGACTCAAAGGGGCCTACCAACAAGCTCTTAGTTGGACAACCTGATCAAATTTTCAGACATGTCTAAATGGCACAGAAGGCCATTCTTTACCACCAGATTCTCTAGCAGAATATCTGTGGGGTTTACCTTGCTCATTGGTGGGGGGGGATAGGACTGATGGGAAGTTGTGATATTAGCTTTGACTGCATCTCTTGTAATATACAAGCTGCTGAAATAAATAGTCAGGCATGGTGGGATACACTAGATGCCCTAAGTGTTAAAATACACAGGCCTGTGCCCCTCTGGTATGCTTTCTCTACCATGGCGGGGTCTCCCAGCCCCCGTACTGTGGGGCCTACTGTACACTCTTCATATCCATGATGAGCCTGTCCTCACCATGACCTTTATTGTGAGAGCAGCTTGGCTCTCCTCAGAGTAACCCTAGGCTCTCTGAAAATCATGGGCAGAGTTCCCCAATCTCTTTCCTTCAAACCCCCACCTCAATATCAGCAATGCATAGCCCCACCTTAAATACCCCAGCTTCTGATCCACACTGCTGCAGCAGTTCTTTCAGCCCTCTGGGGTTGTAATGAGCAACGTGGATCAACCTCCATACTGGGATGCTTGAGTCTCTCGAGGGGGATTTCACCTCCCCCCGAACTCCCCTTTGTGCTAAGAAAGGGTTGATGCCTCTCTACAATGCCCTGGGATTAGGGGCCGGCCTACAGCAGGGCTCTGCAACTGAAGAGAAGCCTCTATTATCTCCAAAATGCATGATATACTGTGCACAATGTATGTAGTTTGTTTATTTATTTATGTATGTTTGTATTGCAAGAGACACACACCATTATTTTGCTAATTGTTAGTATAAGGTCATTTGGTAGGGGCAGGGCATATCGGCCTTACCTTCCCTCTCCATACCTGGTGGCGGTTTATAGAAATTTGCTTCTCCTGGAAGGGCTGGCCTCTCTCCCAGTCCCCCGGTCTCTCTTGATATATCTCTTAATTAAATATTTGCTCCCTCTTACTAACAGATGATATTACATGTCTGACATGGAACGTCAGGGGGCTTAACACTCCAAACAAGAGGAAGCAGGTTTTGTGTCAGCTTAAGAGACTGGGAGCAAGGGCCGCTTTCTTGCAGGAGACCAAACTCACCGGGGAGGACCCCGATTGATTGAAGAGGTAGTGGGTAGTCCAGGTCATACATACCTCAGCCCCCTCTAGAAAGAGAGGGGTGGTGATTCTGCTTCACAAGCAACTGCAATGGAAACTGCAGAGACAGGTGAGAGACCCTGAGGACAGATGGGTGATGGCACTCATGGACACTGGGGAGGGCCCTTTGATCCTGGGTAATGTATATGCCCTGAATGAGGACTTGCCCTCCTTCTTTCACAAGCCAGCCCAGGTGCTGGGATCCCTAGCTCCTGATGACACTCCCACTTTAATAGGGGGTGATTTTAATCTCACTCTGGACCTATTCTTGGACAGATCCCCCTCCAATACTGAGCCCCACTCCAGGGCTGTATTGGCCTTGGCTCAACTACAACAAGACCTGACCCTTACGGACATCTTGAGGATATTTCACCCCTCCCAATGGGACTACAGCTTTCACTCCCCAGTGCATAGCTCCCTCAGTAGGATAGAATTCTGTCTAACCTCTCCTGCTATTACTAGAAATACTGTCAATACCCTTGCCTTCACTTGGGGCCCCCCTGTTCCCTACATCTCCGGCATGGAGGCTGGACCCACTGCTCCTTCATGACCCAGACTTTTCCCCTTGGCTTCAAAAGCAAGCCACAGAATTTTTCCAGAATAACCTTATATGCAAACACCTCAGTGAGTACCACATGGGAGGCATTTAAAACTACTCTAAAAAGGGTGATAATGGGGTATGCAAGCTGATGCTGAAAGGGGAGGAAACAGCACTTGAAGGGGCTTGAATGACAACTCCAAGAAGCGGAACTCGCTTTTAAAGCCCTTCACGCTCCTTCCCTCAGGTCAGATGCAGGACATAAGGTCGTGTCCCTGAAGATGCAAGTGAATAAGCTGGTATCTAGAAAGGCAGAGATCTCAATTATTAGGCTCAAGCATAAATATTGGGAAGGGGGAGAAAAAGGGTAAGCTACTAGCATACCATCTCAAAAAGCAGCAAGCTGACAGGCACATAGCTGCCTTAGCAGATGCAGGGGTAAGACCCATACCTCAACGAAAGGAATTAATCAAATATTGATGCACTTTTACTCCTCGTTATATAAATCCTCCAGATCCCCCGACCCTCAGGGAGTCTGCCCATTTCTAGAGTCCCTACATCTCCCTAAAATTTCAGAAGCTCAGGCTATTGCCTTAGATGCCCAGATCTCGACTCAGAAGGTGGCAGACACTATACTCTCCCTTAAAAAGGGGAAGACCACAGGAGGGGATGGGTTCCCTATTGAAATATGGCAGCTGTTGCATGCCATAATCTCTCTCTGATATTGCAACAGGTATTTACTGAGGCACTGCAGACAAGGACCCTCCCTCCATCCCTTAGGTAGGTGGCTATTACTATCCTTCCATAAAAAGGTGCTAGCCAAGGTGCTAGCTAATAGACTTAACCCTCTCCTTCCCAGTTTGATTCATCCCTCCCAAGTAGGCTTTGTTAAGGGATGCTTTAGCGCGAACCATATTAGGTCACTGATAAATTTAATTCATAAGGCCAAAACATTATCTTTCTCCACTACTGCCATCACAATAGACACCCAGAGTGAAAGGGTGGATGAAAGAGGTGAAGAAATGTGAGTAGCTTGGTAAGGCAAGGAGGAAAAGGTAGTTAGGACAGAGTAAGGGATGGGGAGATGGAGGAGTTGGAGTATGAGATAGGGAGGGAAAAGTGGTAGCAAGCAATGTTAGCCAGGGAGGAATGGGATCAAGAGGGTTGGACAAGCAGAAGGAGGGCATAGTGCTGGTGGTTGTAGGAAGACAACCAGAACATAGAGGGAACAGTTAAATGGGGAGGCAGCTGGTTTACTAGGAATAGATAGGAGGTTGGAAAACACACCCGTGTGAGATGAAAGAGTGATAGCCATTGGAGACTCCATAATTAAAGGTAATCCATTGTGGAGAACAGGGGACCCAAAGACTAAACGAATGGTGGTTTGCATGCCGGGGATGGTACCGGGAAGGGCAGAACCAAGAATTAGGGAAGTTTTAAGGGAGGGTGGTGGAAAACCCAAGTTAGTCATCCACCTGGCAAACAATGACTTAGCAGGGGAATAGGTGGGGGTGGTGCAGTGTAGGTTCAAAGAGTTGGCAAGGACCTGCAGGAAAATATTAAGCTCTTTAGACTTTCAGAAGTGATTCCAGTCCTCAGAGCCAGCACAGTCAGGAAAAAGAGGATAGAGGAGTTTTAATGATTGGCTGAGGTGCTGATGCATGGAATAAGGGTTCAAATATATTGGGAGCTGGAGCACATGGTTGGACAAGAGGCTGTATTCAGCAGATAGACTGCATCCTAGTAGGGAGGGTTCTAACATGCTTAGAGACAAGCTGGGGGAATACATGGACAAAGGTCTGAGTTTAAACTGCTGATGGGGGGAAGGGGAGCCAGCTGGTCCAGAAACGTCAGGCCAATTAGGTCTGTGGACCTCACTTCCACTCCACCAGTAGTAAGTAAGTAAGTAAAGTAAACCTTTATTTATATAGTGCCTTTCCAGAAACAAGGCGCTTCACAATTAAAAACATGACATACAAATATAAAATTTAAACTAAACAATAAATACATCAGTGAATTAAAATTCATCTGGGAAGGCTTAATTAAAAAGATGTTTTAATCTCAGTTTGAAATCTATTGATGGTCAGGCATTCTGTTAACTGACGAAGTAGAGAATTCCACAGGGTAGGGGCTGCAAAGGAAAAAGCATGGGCACCAGATGTTTTTAAATGAACCCTGGGAATCTCTAGCAATCCCTTGTTGGCAGATCGGAGAGTATGGAGGGGGCAGTAGGGAGTATTCAGGAGGGCAGATAAGGAGACAGGGGGGCAACCGAGTACAAGGGTGATGAGGAGAGTGCAGGGGAAGGGCAGGTTAGGAAAAGTACAAAAAGTAGGCAGGGAGGCATGGAGTCAAGGTGGAGTGTGGTGTCTCTCAATGCTCTCAGTCCCGGTAAGGAGATGGAAAACATGCAGGCCCTCTTAACTGAGTGGTAGGTAGACATAGCAGCAAATACCAAGACCTGGGCAAAATCACACCATGACTGGGAACTCTCGATCCAAGGTTACAAGTTACACTGAAGAGTCAAGGTGTTAGGCAAAGGGTGGGTGGCAGCTTACATCAGGGAGGGAATAACATGCACAAGGGAGGAGAATGAAAATAGGAATGTGGAAATGCTGTAGATTCAGCTCCAGGCCAACAGATGGAGGAAGGTCATGTTGGGGGTGGACTACAGGACACCCGACCAGGAGGAGGAATGAGACAGGGATCTGTATTCACAATTGCTGGAAGCAGCAGGAAAGTGGAAGGTGGTTGTAGTGGGGGACTGTAATCTGCCCAAGGTGGACGGGGTGTACTGACCACATCCTGTGCCTGGAATCAGGTGATCCTGGATGTGATATATGGCAAGTTCCTGACTCAGGGCATTACTAAGCCCACCACGGAGGGGGAAATCCTTGATCTAGTGCCCACAAATGGGGAGCATGTGCAAGAGTTAAAAGTAAAGGAACCTCTGAGGGGTAGTGACTAGGGATGGGTGGGTACTAAAATATCCGACAGTCAAGACCGCCCACGTGTACCTGAAAAGTACCTTAAAAATACCTGTATGAAAACCGAGTAGTCGGGTCAGGTAGTAACTACCCGATTACCTGACCCTGATCATAACAAAAATCATGTGAAAGCATTTTTGTTTTGACTATTACACTGTTTGTTAGATGTTCCAAGATGTCATACCCATGGGGGACATTGCTGAGGCAGGTACGAGAGGCAAAAGTGCTCTGACTGAGCCTGCTGCTGTTTTCAAATGTTTTCAAAAATTATACCCATGGAGGTCATTGATGAGGTACGCACAAGATGCGCAGCTCCTCTGAGTGAGGCTGCTGCTGTTTCCAGAAATTATAACCATGGTGGGCATCAAAGTTTCATAATATAAAACAGGTGACTTTTAAAAGAAAACTAAGAGTAGTGTGGCACAGGTGGCTGGCACGGTAGCAGTGGTGATGGTTCTATTTGTTTCATACACAACCTAGTCATTATATCAGAATCATTGTTTGCAGGCTGTTGTACATGTTCAGGGCCAGAATTGCATAGTTCAGTGTTTGGGGCAATTGAGAAATTGTCAGCATTAATTTTGAGAAATGTAAGCCTTTCCACATTTGCAGGACTTAGCAGTGTTCTGTGGTCAGTGACTATTCCTCTAGCTGCACTAAATATGCATTCTGAATATACTCTTGAAGGTGGACAACTTAGGTACATTGCTACAAGATTTGCTAGTGCTGACCATATTGTTCTGTTTTGTTTCCAACAGAGTAATGGATCTTCTTCGAGACCAATAACAGCATGGTCTGCAAAATACTCCAGGATCATTCTGCTGCATGAAATGGTTATCAGTCTGGCAGATGAAGCAGCTGCACTTTCTTTACAGCATACTAGTCCATGCTGTTGCAGGTGACTCAGAAGTGATTTGTCTTTCCGACATTGAAAATAGGATGCCTGAGAAGTGGCTGTAGATGTCCTTTCCCTCGCTGATGACACTGGTGATCGTGAAGAATTTATAGATGTGCTATTGTCTGCACCACATGTGCACTCTGATGGTTCGGCAGGGTTTGACTGCTGTACATTAGTCAATGGTGTTGGTAGGGCAATATCATATTTGGTTAGCAGTAGATCTCTCCAATACTCAGTGTATTCTCCTACAGGAAGGATGGCTTCAGTGTTCCTCTTAAAGCGGGTATCCAGCAATGTAGCCAGCACATAGGTGTCTTTCTTAAACATAACATTTATTCTCTGATCAGTCAACAGTCATAGACTCAAGTCATCTGCCAGCTTAACAGCGGTGTTGTCTTCTTTTGAATGAAAGCCTTTCTTTATGTCATCAAGAAAAATGTTAATAAATCTTATTTTAGGAAGAATTTGACTCAGAGTTACACTACACTGCACTGACTTCACATTTGGCATCCTCAAAGGGCTCCAATAAGGTGACCAAAGATTCAAGTAGAGTCCAGCTGCTGTAACGAGCATGATATCTATGTTACCTGTTTGATTCTGCACAGTATAGTCATGTACAGCTTTTTTTTCCTGTTCAAGAACCCTTTCCAGGCTGGCCTGGTAGCTCTGAGGGTTGAAGAGCTGGATGCGACACCGATGACCAGAGTTCAGGAGCAAGCTTTGGTGCTGGGGGTCGGCAGGGGAGGGAGAGGATTGAGCACCCACTGGGCTGCTGTCCTTTCATGGGGGGAGGACATGGGACTCTCCAACACTCCAATGGCCCCTGGTGGAGACCGTGGTACTGCAGAGGTGCTGGACCACACATTCACTAAGTGGCTGAAGCAGGCAGGTTTGCCATGTGCCACAGTGTCAGGAGTGCACCATGCACTGGGGTTGGGGGGTGGGATGGGGAAAGGCTCTTGGGGGACTGTACAAGAAAAACCCTCCCAACCCAGTTAGGCAATGGCCCTTCCAGTGCCACCACTGCCCCTTCTGTCTCCCCGGGTCATTAGGTGTCCAGGCCCGGGAGGATTTGTAACGTCCTTAAAGATGGCAGGGAACACGGCGGGTGGTAGAGTGAGATGGTGAGAGCAGAGGCCTGAGATTTGCGGAGTTGAGGGTGATAAAATAGAGTGGGTAAAAAAAGAAGCCTTTCCAACATGTAAAATGCTGAATTCCACTGGGTTGAAACTTCCTGCTTTAATGTATGCAATGATAAGTTGTTTGACCTCTGCAGCCTCCTCAGGATTTTTTATTCTTTAACAGAGTGGCTGAAATGCCCACATATTTTCCTAGCAAGATCTAACAGATTTTCAAGATTTCTGTTTCCATTTAAGAAACTATGGATGAGAAGATTTAAATAATGTGCAAAACAAGGTACTGTGTGTGTTGGTAGTTCCCATCTCTAACAGCTTTGAATATGTTGGCACCATTATCTGACACCATGAACCCTGCAGATAAGGAATACAGAGTAAGCCATTTCTGGAATTGATTTTGCAGTTCCTGCTAAATATTCACAGTGGTATGGGTTTCTTCAGAAGTGGTGACACATAATATATTCTGCTTCCTACTACTTATGGTAGAGTGGGGATTATTACTTTCTGACTGAAAACTTGCACAATAAGCTGTAGTAGTCATGTAGTCAATTGCTTGGTTGCTGGTCCATATATTAGTGATTCTGTGAACCTGCTTCACCTCAGAGAGTTTCAACTGCTTAGTGACTGCACTACACCCCGGGTCATACAACTGTGGAACAGCCTTTTTCAAGAAATATGTTCGACAGGGAACGGTGTACTGTGGTTTAGTCTGTCTCATAAACTTGAGGAAACTTTTCTGGGCAACAAAGACAAAAGGGAGTTGACAATCAGCCAACAGCTCTACAATGACTCTATTTAACAGCTGGCATGTTGGATGCTTGCAGGTAAATTTTGATGTCCTCACACTTTCTTTCAGCATTAGTTGATGAGAATGGCGAAATATTTTAAATTTGGGGGGGATTGTATTCTTCACGCCTTTTTCACATGAAGTACTACTTTGGGATTTTGCAAAACTTGATGGTGTCAGGAAAAAGCAATCTATGTCTGGGAAGACTGCAAGGACAGACCAAGTGATTCAATGTCAGTTCCTGCTTCTAGTTCATTGCCACTATGGTCATCACTGCCACCACTACCTCTACTACTGCCCCATAGCAATCACATGGTCCCTTGCCCAACCCCACTCAATTGGGTGATTTGCTTTTGCATGTCATATCATTACTGATGTTCCAAAATTTCCCACTTTGCCACCATGACCGACACTTTTTTGCAAAGACTGTGTAACTACCCAGTCCCTGGGGTTACTACAATCCTATTGGTATTATTGTTAGGAAGGCAGCAGGCAGCTGGTAGGGAGTTCATTAGGGGCTCCTTACATAATGACATCATTGTTTACTCAGCTAGCCTGAGGGAGAAATGATTAGGTAATTTAGAACTTTCACAGCAGCATAAGCAACACTGTGTGGATAGTTGCTCTGGGGAGCTTAGAATGCTCAGTTTTGGTTCAGTGTGAGTTTGAGTGAGGAGGTGAGAGTGGCAGAAGGACTGCCAGTGGGCTCTGGATGACAAAGGGGCCAGGATTTCTCACCCTAGTTGAGTGTCATTTCCAGCTTCCAGTTGAAGTGCTGGAGACAAGACTACAGCAGGTGTTCCAGATTTCTACTCCGTGTGAAGTGGAAGGATCTGCTTGTTCTCTGTAGACTCAAGGGACAATCCCCTGAATGTTCTAAGGTGTTTCAGCTGCTTTGGTATAGGACCTGAAATAGACTGTGTGGACCGACTACCCAAATAGTGCCTTTCCTTTTCCTATTTTCATTGTTCCATGCCCAGTGAATGGAACAAGTTTCTGTGAGTACTGAAAGGAGACTAGATCTCCAAATGTTCTTAGGGGAGTGGATAGTCTGGGGTAAGCATGCCTATAGATAAGGCTGGATCACACCTATCAGTGCCCCTAGTCTTACCAGTGTGAGTGAAGTAAGTTAAACTGTGGACCCCAGTGAATGCAGTTTATTTTCTCTGTGTCACCCAAGTGTTGTGACAAGTAAAGTATGGGACCTCTAGCATTTCAGTAGGGAGTAGGAGTTTCAATGGTGTAGACCTGAAGAATGGCAGAGTCTGTCAGTTGGGACAAAGCTGGGAGGAATGGCATCTAAGTGCTTACAAGGCAGTGCTTCCTGATTCATAAAGGGCACCAGTATTTTTACCTGAGTGAGTGGCCAAGCTGCAGGTTAAGGTGTGTGGCTGAGTTTCATTTATTGTACCTATGTCTGAAAAGAGTGGTTACCCCCCCGACAGTGACATTTCACTAGCGAGGTCCCCCACAGTGACTATAGTGCCATGCCACTGTGGGAAACCCGCTGGCACCAGGCACTGTCTGTCAGGGGTCCTGCACTCCCCCAATCAGCTCTGACTCAGAGTTGATAATCCTTAAGGAGGTGGTGTAGAGGGCACAGCCCCCTGTGTGGGGGGTTTGGAGGTGAAGACCCCCTTGAAGAAAACACAGTCAGCCTGTGGGAACCGGCAGCTGACTCAGAATGCGGTTGACCTGCCGGTGTTGCTGATGGGGTGTTCAACAAAAATTTTGTCGCGCACCTGCCGTGGATCCTGAAAAGAGTTCTGAGTTGATTGAAAACTTTAGTCCCCTTTCAGACTTTCAAATGGGCTTTTGCACTGGCTGTTCTACAATAAATAAAATATTTATTTTAGCTAATTTATTAGAAAAGTACAGGATATATAGGAAAATGAGGTTATATGGTTTGTTTATAGATTTCACTGCAGCATTTGATTCTGTGGTGAGAGAAATTCTGTGGGAAGTACTTCATAAAAGAGGCTTACCTCCAGAAATATTAAATCCAATTGTACTTTTATATTCCAACACATATACAGCAGTGAGATTTGATAACATATGTAATATTACAAATTATTTTTCAACCAATAAAGGGGTTAAACAGGGGTGTTTACTAGCCCCTCTGTTATTTAACATTTATATAGACTTCCTACTTACTTTTGATGAATCAATAGCATTAGATTCTCCCAAAGTTAATAATGTCCCTATTCCAATAATGGCCTATGCAGACGATTTGGTGGTACTTTCCCTTTCAAATATAGGACTTCAAAGAAAAATGGATCTACTTAAAGTAAAATGTAACCAATACCATTTGGGAATTAACCTAAACAAAACTAATGTTATTGATTTTGGTAATCGATCTCTGGTCCCAAAAATCTATTTGGAGAAACAACTTATAGAGGTAGTACAGTCATATGCTTATTTGGGTGTTACATTTACATCTAATGGGTTGTGGAATGTACTTGCTAAAAAATAAGTTGATAGGACAAAATTTGTTGTAAAGGGGCTATTACAATTCAATGCTAGATTTGGAGGTTTAACAGTATCACCGGCTATTAGAGCAGGAGAAGCAAAAATTACTCCACTACTTTTATATGGGGCTGAGGTCTGGGGTATTAAAGAGCAACCTAATTTAGAACTCCCTTTATCTTACTATTATAAGGCAATTCTACAGGTTTCTATTTCTACCTCCAATGCAGTGGTATGCTCGAGCTGGGAAGAATCCCGGTAAAAGCTATAATGAATCTCAGATTGGTTACATATTGGTTGAGAGTTATATACATAAAAAAAATTATGAAAAAAATGAAAAGGAATCTAAGGGTGATATTACTCTTCTCTGTTTATCCAAAAAAAATTCTTTGGGTTACAGAGAGCTTTTACTCTCCATGGCTAAAAAGCTTGATTACCACTCTTAGAGGTATCAATAGCTATCATTTGTAGAAAGATTATAAAAAGGGAATATTGCTATCCATGCAATACAGGAATAAAATTAAAGAAAATAGTTTTAGATTAGCACAGAAAGAACAGATGGAGTTAATGAAGGGCCATAAACAGGCAGTTTTGTTAAGCCAATACAAGGTTCATTTGGGGATTGAAAATTATTTATTTTTACCTTTATCTCATAGCCTACGCAAAGCAATAACTTGGGCTAGGCTTGGAGTTTTGACATCAAAATTTATGTATTTTAACTAGGCTAAAATTAATGAGTCCCATAAAGAAAACCTCTGTAGGTGTAACAGGGGGTTTTCATGAAACACTGAAACATATTATAATACAATGTCCCTTGTATAATCATTTAAGAGATCTCAACTTAAAATTATTTTTATTACATGAATCAACAACATGATCCTATTTTTATTCTTTGAATCCAATGCAGCTACCAATTTAATTTCTCCCTTTGTTCCCCCCCCCGACTGTGACCCCCTTGTTTGACAAATCTCAGTTACAGAGCTGGTGCCTAGCTGTCTGCTTCCTGCCCTCTGATTTGGCCCTCTTTTAGAAAATTGCAGCTTTTGTCTGTGTGCTAATTTTATTTTCACTCCCACCATTTCAGACTGCTGTTTACTCCCTGTACTGTCCCTTTTCCAACAGGCATCCTTGTATCCCACTGGGCTACCTACTGCCATCTGCGGTTCACGTCCTGCACACCTGGACACAACTCTGCACCTCTCTCGGTGCCAAGAAGCCTGCTGCCACCAGCCCCCTGGACACAAGCATCAGGTACAGCCTTTACACAGCCCCGGCCTCAATGGCTGCTGCTGCTTCTGCTGCCAAATTTTTTGCCTACCCCCTTCCTCCTCACAGGCCACCTTTAAATACACTTTAGCTCCTCCCTCCCCTACCCTGTCCCGCCTCCATTGGCTCCCAGTAGTAGAGTTCAGGAGCTTAAAGCTATCTGTCACCCCATGCCCTTTGTTGATCTCCCTCTCTTTCTCTTAATCTCTTAAAGCTTCCCCACTGGTCTGTTGTTCTCTCCCAGCACTGTTCACACAAGTTTCCTAGACCTGCATTTTATAATGTCACCCTTAGTGCTCATAGGCCTTATGGCCAATTTTATGCCTTTTTCACTTGCTTCCTGCATAGGGGCCCATCCTACATTTGGGAATGCCCCACCATGTAATGATATCCCCTTTACTGATTCCTTCATGTCCTCATCGTTGGCCTACCCTTTTCTACTGCCATGGCACATTGGGACTTCATCACAGATGTTTTATATGTGCATTAGACTTCGCAAATCCCAACAGCTACACCTTTTCCCCTATGGCATCAGGCCAGGGTACTTCTAAATGCAACCATGGGAGCACTTGGCTTCTGCTTAAACTACAATATGCCTTGCCCACCTCATCAGAACAAGTGGGGTTGGGCACAATACATTAAGCTTTTGTTGAGAGCCCTTAAAATGATATTATTCATGCTTTTGCTCTGCTCTGTTCTGGCAGCGTCAAACTGAACCCAGGCCCCCCACTACCTATCTCTACTCCTTGCGACTTTATCAACCTAAAAGGTCTAGGTATCCTCCACATTAATGTGTGCAGCCTCCTAAGTAAGTTAGATGCCATTCAGGTTTGGATTACACACATGAAACCTGACATCCTGGTGGTTTCTGAGACCTGGCTCAAGCCCACTTCCCTGGACTCTGAGGTCCACTTACCTGAATACAATATCTTTCATGCAGACAGATGGACTAGAGGTGGAGGGGTTGCCATCTATGTATTGGAAACATATAGCATTTCTATTACTGACACCTCATCACTGCTGAAAGAGTTTGAAAGCCTCACTATCAAAGTCCAACTCTCAACCACCTTGGCCTTGCACATCATAGGATGCTACAGGCCTCCCTCTGCAGGGCTTCAACTGTTAAGTCACTTTTCCCACTCTCTTAGTGTTCTACAGTCAGAAGTCATAATCCTGAGTGACTGTAACCTAGATTGGCTTTCAGACTCCTCCAAACCCTTAAAAACTCTATGTGACTCATTCAGACTTACTCAAATTGTCTCAGAAGTGACCCATCCAAATAAAAAGAACCCACATAAAAGCTCCCTACCAGACATTATTCCAGTAAACAAGCCATACCTCTTCTCTCATTCTAGAGTCTTCTTCTCTGATCTCAGTGACCACTGCTTTATTGCTTGCATAAGAGCTGCACCCAAGCCTATTTCTGTTTCCAGGATCACAATCAGGGGATGTTTACATAATTTAGTGCAACAAGCCTTCCTTTTGGACTTACAAGGCTCCTTGCTATTGCAGGACTTCTACCTAGCCAGGACAGTAGAGACCTTCCATACTATTGCTCATGGAGCTATTGACAGACACATCACCTTGATCGAAGCATGTACCAAGAAAAATACTGTCCCTTGGTTTACATCTCAACTGAAGTAATTTTGCTCAACAGGGAAAAGCTCTGGAAGAAAGTGTGTAAATCAAAGCTTCAGTCAAATTGGGCTGATTTTAGGACACCCAGAAACCTCTGCACAAAGCTTGTCAGAAACATTAAGGCTAACTACTTCCAGGCAACTCTGGACTCCTCCACCAAGGACCTTGCCAAATTCTGGCAAACCCTTAGAGATGCTCAAGGATGTGCTTCATCAGGTTCTCTCCCTACCAAGATCTTATACGAAGGATCCCTCATTACTGAGAAGGCAGAAATCCTTGACTGCTTTAATAATCATTTTATTACTGCAGATATAGCCTTTGACATTTCACCTGTGAATAATCTTATCACAAGGACCAGCAAGCCCTCCTCTGTCCACAGTACTCCTGTCATGGGTTTCTCCTTCCAACCGGTAACTTACAAGGAAGTGGATGATCTGCTCTTTCAGCTGAATGCCAGATAAAGTGCAGGAGCAGACTTCATTGGCCCTTTTTTCCTAAAGCTCAGTCATCAAGAGCTGGCAGCTCCATTAACCTCTTTAATATGTCCCTTAACTTGGGTAAACTCCCTTTTGTCTGGAAGACTGCCCACATTTTACCACTCTTCAAAGCAGGAGACCCCAGAGACCCAAATAACTACAGGCCAATCTTCTTACTCCTCACCCTATCAAAACTGCTGGAGAAATTAGTGAATTGCCAACTTAGAAACTACATTAATGCCTCAGATCTGCTAACCCCTGTGCAATCAGGCTTTAGGCCATGCCATAGCACAATCACTGCTCTGGCTAAAGTCACAAATGACTGGCAGACAGCCCTTGACTTAAAGAATCATGTATGCAGTGTATTCCTCGACTTAAGCAAGGCCTTCGATACCGTTGACCATGCATTGCTCTTAGTTACTCTCCACAGCATTGGTCTGGATGCACCTTCCCTAAAATGGTTTTCTTGCTACCTGGCAGAGCAGATGCAAGTAAAAGAAGTAGGAGATCTGTCCACTCTAAAACAGATTAGCAGAGGCGTACCTCAAGGTTTCATCTTGGGGCTCTTACTTTTCTCACTTTATATCAACAACATCAACTGTGGAATCAAACTTTCCTGTGTACATCTTTTTGTTGATGACACAGTCCTTTACACTGTCAGGCTGACTCCCGAAAGTGCCTGCTCGGACTTGCAAGCAGATTTCCTTACGCTGCAACAAAACCTCCTGAGTCAAAAGCTCCTATTGAATGCCAAAGACCAAGGCTATGCTGTTATCCCCAATGACCAAGTCCATAAACTCCCTTAAGCACAACAATATTCCCACTATCACCACCCTGCTTGGTGAGTCACTTAACTATGAAACCATGTTCAAGTACCTAGGTATGCGGATTGATGACAGATTTTCTTTTGCTGATCATATAGATGAGCTCTCAAAAAAACTTAGACAGAGGTTTGGACTTTTTTTTAGAATAAGCATCTTCTTACCCAGGAGAACAGAAAAAGCTTAGTTCAAACAATGTTCCTAGCTATCTTGGACTATGCAGACTTCCTGTATGACCACGTCCCCAAAACCACCCTATCTAAGCTTGACACCCTTCATCATAGGGCCTTACGTTTCATCTCAGGTGCAGCATATAATACCCATCACTCTGTACTCTATTCCATGGTAGGATGGACCTCACTTACTTTCAGGACCTATAGATCTATATCCAAGATGCTACCCTCCAAAATTTCTGACTGTCTGCCCGCCTGCACCTTATGAAACTATGCCTCGAGAAACTGTTCGTACATCTCACTAGCTGTGCCTAAAGTCTTTTCCTGTTTTGGCAGTGGCTCCTTCGGCTATGTGCTGCCCCAGCTGTGGAACAACATCCAGAAATTCATAAAATTTGTGCATCCTATTGGTTTTGCAGAATTCAAGTCACTCCATTCGAGATACTTCTCGGAGCATTATCAATGCCCTTCCTGTCACTAAACTGTAGCTATACATTGCTATTCTTACAGTCAACCCTATACACTTTCTATCCTCTCATTAGAATTACCCCTATGCCATGTTCCTGGATTCATCCTTGCTTTCTGCTTGCTGCTGAGCCCCCAGCTTGCACTGTCACTACCATTAACCCTGCTCTACTAGAGCTATCAGTGTCTAAAATCACTTGTTTGGCACATTGGTGCTGACTTGCTTCCACTTCTCTGCTGTACTGTTTACTGAGATGAGGCTTCACTTTACGACCGGGACTCATTGATCATCATTGTACTTTGCTTTTATTGCTATGTATTGTATTACTATGCCTATTTGTGCTATATGTTCTATTGTGCTACTGTATTATTTATTCTGCACCTACCAGGCCCTTCTTGAAAATGAGCTTGCTCAATGGCATTTCACCAGGCTAAATAAAAAATTGATTGATTGATTGATTGATTGAAAACACTCTGTTCTTCCACCTTAAGAGCACTTGGTGGTGCAAGGGTCAACACAAATTTCATTCTGTGGTATTGAGAAGGGGAAGATGGGCCTGGGGGGGTGACTCGGAATTGCTGTTAGCACAGAGAGAAGTCCTCTGGATCTTCACACTGGGTGCGATGAAACCACCTGGCCTTAATGACAGCTTTGAGCTATCACCCTTTCTCAAGTGATAGGTCTTTCTATATATATGTATTTATATATATAAAATGCATTTTTGGGGGTATTCAGTACACGTCATTTATTCTATTATGCATTTTAAAAATACATATTTGTATATATCCATACAGTAGTAGCCAGAGACATTGCTAGCTATTTCCTGAAATTTCTGTGATATTTCTAGAGAAATCTTCTGCTTTCTGCATTTCCACAGTAGGGGTAGTAGAGAGAAACTCTGTAGAAATTTCACAGAATATCTGGAAATCACTGGCAATGTCTGTGACTACTACTGTACATGCCCTCTAGGTTGGGAGTGCTTTTATGCAAAGCTGAAGTGGCATGCTTACAACCGATTTTTTATGCCAGATCATATCTGACATTCAATATGAAACTGTGCACTTAAGCAATAAGACACACTGGAGGGAGGTGTTATGGTAGGATAGCAGCCTACCTCAGGTGGGTTAAAGCATGAGGTGAAGCCAAGTGCTTCCACCACCCAAGAAGGGCTGCTATCCCTCTATAACACTCCTCGAGTGCCTTATTGTGACTATGACATGGGTACAACATGTAAATAAAAAATGTTTCTAAAGAAAGCGTCTGTGTTTTAAATTTGTAAAAATATAAACAAAAAAAATATCAAAATAAATTAGAAACAGAAAAAAAAAGTGCCTGTGGATTGTGGTGTTAGTCACTGGCCAGTAGATGGCACCAGTGCTGCAGATAGGCAGCAAGTATGGGGGACACCATTTACCCTCATTCTGTGACTGCTTTCCCATCCTGGCTCCCATTTCCTCAAACTGCTGACCCGCGTCTGTCCTCACCGTTGGGCAGCTTCCCTCCCGGAAAGTGTATGGCCTGGACAAAAAGTGGATGAGAAGACTATGGTGAAGCGGTGCTCATTATGTAGTAGTAGTAGTAGTAAATCATTTTTTTATTCATGTATGAATAAATGGATACATTCAATTGAGCAAAGCTAATTTTCAATGAAGTTCCATATTACATTAAAATAAGGTTCCACATCAAGTAACAGTACCAATCACTAATACAGCACATATAATTAAGACAATTAACAATACAATAATAAATAAAAAGAAAAAGGAAAAAAAAGGAAAATTAAAATAAAAAACAATCACATTATACAATACAATTATTACATGTTGTGGTATTATTTAGAACAGAAGTACACCATTTCCTTAGTTCACTTTTATTATAACTGGTTCTATTACTTCTCAAGTCTGAAGGAGATTATAGCATGGCATTGGATGATAGGCCACTGAAGAAGCCTCAAATCGCTGAGACAATAATCAGCAGGAAATGGCAGAACAGCAGGGAGCATGGCAGCTACACTCACTGCCAGCAAGCTGTCCAGTGAGTAACAGTGATGAGCAACCAGCAGTAGGAGCCAAGCAGTATGTGGACACTTTAGTTTTAGCTGTGTTTGGCAGCTAAGGTAAAGGCAATTTTTTTTGTTGTTGTTTGCTATTTATATTGCCACTATTTGGAGGACAGCATAATATCGTCATGTGTCCTGATTCCATCGGGACATTTGCAGGGTGTGCTTGTTGTGGGCTGCTGAGGTGGGCGTATGGATATTTCTTAGGTGCACAGTCCATTTTGCCAGAAATTACTTTTGGCTGGGCCATTGTGCTGGGATAATGGCCCTGCTGAAAACAGCTCTCAACCAATTAGAAGCCTAGATGCTTAGCACACATTTCATAATGAAAGATTAAGTTTGTTGATCACTGTACTGCTAGACATGATAGGTATTTATTTATTTAGCCTTTGCTGTATATGATTAATTACTTATGATAATTCTAATGATATATCATATTCTGTTATGCAAATTTTGGTTCAGCTCGATTTCAGCTGCTTGCTATAAATTGTTATATATATATATATATATATATATATATATATATACCTATTTTATTATTATTTAATTTATTTTTTTAATGTTTTACTCCTCATCACCTTTTATTTTTGCATTTTGGGTTTTCATTTTGTCCTGCTATGTTAATTTTGCATATCACGTTTAACAGCCATGTATAAATTGGGTGGGTCTGAGATAGGTGAACACTCCCTGATGACGCTGTGCAGTGTGAGGTTTAATGGGTCCCACTGGTGGTTGCTCATCATGAAAAGATGTCTGATCAGGTTGTTTATTAAATGTTACTGATGTAAAGTTCTGTACTGGTTCTTTGAATTCTTTATGGTGGGAGGTGCTGGAGTTTCTGTTTTGCTTGTACCTATTGTCTCAACTGCACACCCAGGTGGCTTTTTGGTTTTTTGCACAGCTATTCTGTGCTCCCTTCAAGCTTCATGGCAGGGTACCAAGCTATTTTTTTATATAGAAAATCTCCAATGTTTCTCTGTAGGTACATGTGCCCAAACTTGAGCAGCTACCAGCAGTCTTGGACACAAAGGTCAAAGTGTGCCTCCAGGCAAGAAGGGGAATAGAAAGCTGCCGTTGGTGATGTGCTGCAGGTTCACTCATTGCAGTTCATAAAGACTGGAAGCACGGAGAACAAGTGCAGCTTCAGCCATGGGGTGAAAACATACATTAACTGAGATCCCAGGGAGGAGGTTTTCGGTGTTCCCAAGTGGGGAGCAGAATAAAGTAAACTCTCTTATTTGGAAGTTATTTACATACATTTGCGGACAATTCCAAAAATTGTATCTGTCCAGTTAGTCACTTGAATATTAACAATATTCTTTAAGCACTATAAACTGATATCTCGCTAAACTTTTGTATAATATCCAATGCCGATTGTAATGATGAATGCCAGCATGATAAGTATAGGAGAATATCGTCAGCGAACATAGATAATTTATATTCCCCTGTTGCTATCCTTATTCACTTTCAAATACAAATTCAAGTGACACAGCTTAAACGGGTGTAGTGCTGTACTTCAAAATAGGCAGCCAGCCATACATATATCAAAGAACACAAACGAAGCAGCACCAGCAAGTTTCGTATAAAATGAATTTACTGTGCAAATAAAGATCACAGACAGCGGTAGCCCAAACATCGACTAAACACCCAGCGCTTCGACTTTTAACAAGTCTTCATCAAGGAGTAATGCTAGTCGTGGAAAACATCCCTTATATACAACATTTAATTAACACATTTATCAATTAAGTTTAAAGCACATGGAGAAAAAACATTTAAAGAGAAGACATTAGTTAAAGAACCCCTCACCCTTAAAAAAAAAAAATATAATAATAAATCAAAAATCAAACATTTGTAAACTAAACTAACATTTTCAATCAAAAATTAAAAAACGTTAAGTTTAGACTTCAAAATAAAGCAGCACCATCTAAGATAATCATAGTCAAATCTAATAAATTAAATTTCTAAGGCTGCTACATTAAACAGCGCCAAATACAAAAAAGAAAAGATTGCTGCTTTAAATGACAACTCCAAACTTCTCCACAACATAACATAGTGAATCTACCCTTAAAAAGTCAATTCTTCTTATAACAACATTTCTAAGGACCCTCTAGTAAATAAGTTGATCAAACAAAAAAATCAAAAATAAAGGTCCAAAATGGGTAGAATCCAGGTTCAAGATGTAGATCTAAAAAGAAAAAAGCCAAATTGCAACATTACTGATGTAAACATCCATAATTTAATAATATATCAAACCATATTGGTCCATTAAACATTTTTATGCTCGATAACCACCCTTAAGAAAAGGTCTAAGGTCCCATTGATTATTCAATCCATTTGGTCTAACAAAATTTAACCTATAGATCCATTTACTTTCTTTTTGTAATGATAGATTTGATCTATCACCTCCCATAAATAATGGATAAATATGTTCTATACCCATAAACTTCAAAGAACTTGGATCTGATTGATGAAATTCAGAAAAATGAAAACCTAGTGGGGTGTTTCTATTGCTTTTCAAAATAGAACGAACATGTTCTTGTATACGTTGTTTAAGTGGCCTGATGGTTTTGCCAACATATATTAAATCACAAGAACACCAAGAACACCAAAGCACATACACCACATAAGGTGTATCGCAAGTGATCAACTTATTTACTAGGGGGTCCTTAGAAATGTTGTTATAAGAAGAATTGACTTTTTAAGGGTAGATTCACTATGTTATGTTGTGGAGAAGTTTGGACTTGTCATTTAAAGCAGCAATCTTTTCTTTTTTTGTATTTGGCGCTGTTTAATGTAGCAGCCTTAGAAATTTAATTTATTAGATTTGACTATGATTATCTTAGATGGTGCTGCTTTATTTTGAAGTCTAAACTTAACGTTTTTTATTTTTTGATTGAAAATGTTAGTTTAGTTTACAAATATTTGATTTTTGATTTATTATTATATATTTTTTTGAAGGGTGAGGGGTTCTTTAACTAATGTCTTCTCTTTAAATGTTTTTTCTCCATGTGCTTTAAACTTAATTGATAAATGTGTTAATTAAATGTTGTATATAAGGGATGTTTTCCATGACTAGCATTACTCCTTGATGAAGACTTGTTAAAAGTCGAAGTGCTGGGTGTTTAGTCGATGTTTGGGCTACCGCTGTCTGTGATCTTTATTTACACAGTAAATTCATTTTATACGAAACTTGCTGGTGCTGCTTCGTTTGTGTTCTTTGATATATGTATGGCTGGCTGCCTATTTTGAAGTACAGCACTACACCCATTTAAGCTGTGTCACTTGAATTTGTATTTGAAAGTTAATATTTGCCGTTTTTCAAGCAGACTGCTTGCAGTTTTTTCCGTTCGGGTAATCTGCGGTATAGCTTCAAACATCTTTTCGTTGACTGCTAAAAAGTGATTTGGTTCCCTGGAAACAAGAAGTAGTATTTTGTCTCAAAAGATTTGCTATGAGTCAAGCTGGAACTTCGGATGGAGACATTCAAAGCAGTTACGAATGGGAAACAGCTGTTTGGAGATTAGAAAACGAGAAGCCAGGAAGAAGCTGAATTGCACTGATCTGTGTGGCGAGGCCACTAATCAAGACATTGGTAATGTTTAAAGTGCTTTTTATGACTTTGAGAAATTGTTTAAGGAAATCGATATAACTTATAACATTTTGACTTTTGAGGAATATTTAAAATGAAATCAGGCACCATGAGGCTTATGAGTATCTATTACACCTTCTAGTGGGATTGATGCATTTCATTTTAAAGAAGAGTGGATTAAGGCTGCCTCTGTTTGCTCCAAAATCTTTTTTGAATTGATAATTAAAGAAGATACCATCAAATATGAAGAGTTAGTAATTGAATTGAAAGCTGCAAAAGAAAGAGCATTACGTTTCAAAGGCAGTGCTGCTTATGAAGAAGCTGATTGCAAGTTAAGATCCAAACTTAGTAAGTATGAGACTGAAATAGTCGATTGAAAAAACAGAAAATTAAATCGAGATCAATGTGACTATGACTTGGGAAATATAATTGAATGGTCGAGAAAAAGGTCGCAGAGCCGTGGTAGATCTCGTGTCCATTTTTCTAGCGAGACTGATACACGCAGTATTTTAAAAAATCAAAGCAGAATTAATTCTGGATTTTCTACTGGCAAGAATAAAAAGAAAGGAATTTTTTTAGAAAAGGTGAACAAGGGAAATGGAAAAGCAAGACGAGAAGGGGACACAGAGGAGGCCGAAGAACGAAGGGAGAGCGAGAGGGTTCTGCGTTCCAAACAGAAGGGGATGGACTGCAGGTCTTGAATCTTTCAGATGTTGTTCTGACTAATACACAGGTAAACTGTCCTATGAAGGGGTTTAACGTTTATACCAACACCATCTGTTAATGATTTCAGTATTTTTGTTGACCTTGAAAAGTTTTTTAGGAAATTAAGATTGAGACTGTTCTTTCATCCTAATAAAAAAGATTTGAATGTGAACATTAACATGAATGGAACTACTTCAAAAGAGGACATTGATTATTTGTTGGACTTTGAAGAGGGTTATTCCAGGGGGGATGGGTTTGAACAGTTTAACAGCCTTAATGATTTGGATACTAGATCATCCGATTTGGAAATATTACAAGATCTCTTTAATGAATATATTGAATCACATCATTATGTATTCCCTGGTCTATTAGGAGCCAGTAAATCTATCAGTACTTTAAGGGAAAAAACCTTTAGGGCTAGATCTGATTTTTGTCCCGTAGTTATTAACAATTCATTGATTACTTATAAAAAAGTGGTAAAACAACAAGTAACTGATTTGTTAAAGGATAAAGGGGGCTTTAAAAAGAATTTGAGTAAAAATGAATGGGAAGCACTTCAGAATCTAACTAATAATGACGAGATTATAATCAAATAAGCTGATAAAGGGGGAAATATTGTTATTTTAAATAAACAACATTATAGAGAAATTGTTTTGAAGTTACTAATGGATGGTCAGAATTACAAAACATTATCCTATGACCCTACATCAAATTTTAAAAAAGATTTATTTTTGTTACTTGATGGAGCCGGAAAAAGGAGTGAGATAACAGAAAAGGAACTTCAATTTATTTGATCAGATTTTCCAGTGATTCCATTTTTTTATGCACTACCTAAGGTGCATAAAAATAGTGACGATCCTCCTGGTTGCCCTATCATTAGTGGATCCAACTCCCTTACACAAAATTTAGGCAAATTTATTGATTTCTTTTTACAACCACGTGTCCACTTTAGAATCTCACATTAAAGATAGTGGGGATATATTGAACAAACTACAACATCTTAAATGGAAGGATTCCTATTGTTGGTTATCGATAGATGTAGAATCACTTTACACATCCATTATTCACCACCAGGGTATTGCGGCTGTTTTGTATTTTTGGGAAAATTCTACCCTCAGAGATCAAATACTTAAAGATTTTTTAATACAAGCTTTAGAATTTATTTTGACACATAATTATTTTGAATTTGAAGGAAATTTCTTTTTACAAAAACAAGGAATGGCTATGGGGGCTTCTATGGCCCCTAGCTATGCAAATCTTTTTCTCGGATGTTGGGAACACATTATAGTTCTTAATGAACTTAATAACCCTTTTTTTGTCATATTGCACATTGGTTTCATTTTGTGGATGATATTCTATGCATTTGGGATGGAGATAGTAATTTGATTTCACCTTTTTTGGATTGGCTGAATAGTAATGAGTTTAATTTACATTTTACTCATTTGTGTGACAGCACCTCCATCTCTTTTTTGGATCTTTTACTATCGGTTAATTCAGAATCAGGGGCAATAGAAACAGGTTGCTTTCGTAAATCAACTGCAACAAATTCTTTGTTATTAGCCACTAGTGCACACCCTCTGAGTTTAAAAAATTCAATTCTGTATGGACAATTTTTACGTTTAAGGAGAAATTTGCAGTTCGGATTCTATCTTTTTGGAACAATCTAATGATCTAATTAAAAAGGTTTTTGGAAAGAGGTTATGATCCACTTTTGTTAGAACAAACAAGAGATCAAGTTAGTAAAATTTCAAGGAACAGCCTTTTGGGAGATAAAAAAAGAGAAAGTAATATTGAATGTCAGCCTTCCACTTTTATTACTCAGTATAATTATTTAGCAGGATGAATTGGAAATATTATACATAAAAATTGGCCAATTTTGCTGAGTGATAGTGGAGTTAGTAATGCTGTGGGTTTAAAGCCAAGGGTTACATTTTCAAAAGCTGAAAGTTTGAAAGATAAATTGGTACAGAGTCGTATGAAAAAGGTTAAAAATGTTAGTCATACTTGGTTACCTGTGAGAACAAAAGGTTTTTTTAAATGTTTCAGGTGTAATATATGTAAATTTGCTAGTAATTGTCATGAAACATTTATGCACCCGAAAATTTCTAACATTAAAATTCAGGTTAGGGAGTTGATCACTTGTGATACACCGTATGTGGTGTATGTGCTTTGGTGTTCTTGTGATTTAATACATGTTGGCAAAACCATCAGGCCACTTAAACAACATATACAAGAACATGTTCGTTCTATTTTGAACAGCAATAGAAACACCCCACTAGGTTTTCATTTTTCTGAATTTCATCAATCAGATTCAAGTTCTTTGAAGTTTATGGGTATAGAACATATTTATCCATTATTTATGGGAGGTGATAGATCAAATCTATTGTTACAAAAAGAAAGTAAATGGATCTATAGGTTAAATTCTGTTAGACCGAATGGATTGAATAATCAATGGGACCTTAGACCTTTTCTTAAGGGTGGTTATCGAGCATAAAAATGTTTAATGGACCAATATGGTTTGATATGTTATTAAGTTATGGATGTTTACATCAGTAATGTTGCAATTTGGCTTTTTTCTTTTTAGATCTACATCTTGAACCTGGATTCTACCCATTTGGACCTTTATTTTTGATTTTTTGTTTGATCAACTTATTTACTAGAGGGTCCTTAGAAATGTTGTTATAAGAAGAATTAACTTTTTAAGGGTAGATTCACTATGTTATGTTGTGGAGAAGTTTGGACTTGTCATTTAAAGCAGCAATCTTTTCTTTTTTGTATTTGGCGCTGTTTAATGTAGCAGACTTAGAAATTTAATTTATTAGATTTTAATATGATTATCTTAGATGGTGCTGCTTTATTTTGAAGTCTAAACTTAACGTTTTTTATTTTTTGATTGAAAATGTTAGTTTAGTTTACAAATATTTGATTTTTGATTTATTATTATATATGTTTTGAAGGGTGAGGGGTTCTTTAACTAATGTCTTCTCTTTAAATGTTTTTTCTCCATGTGCTTTAAACTTAATTGATAAATGTGTTAATTAAATGTTGTGTATAAGGGATGTTTTCCACGACTAGCATTACTCCTTGATGAAGACTTGTTAAGAGTCAAAGCGCTGGGTGTTTAGTCGATGTTTGGGCTACCGCTGTCTGTGATCTTTATTTACACAGTAAATTCATTTTAAACTAAACTTGCTGGTGCTGCTTCGTTTGTGTTCTTTGCTATCCTTATTCCCCTGACTAAGTTAGAAGTTTTTATTTTCAGAGCTAATGGCTCAATATATAAATTAAATAACACTGGGGACAGAGGACACCCCTGTCTTGTACCTCTAGTCAACTGACAAATATCAGAAATGGCTCTGTTACACAGCACCCTCGCAGATGGGGAACGATAAGGTATCTCTACCCATCGAATAAAATTGGCAGGAATACCGTATCTAGGCAAAAGATCAAATAAAAACTCCCAATTGACTCTGTCAAAAGCTTTTCCGGCGTCCAGGGACACCAACACCATATCAGTGTCAGAATCCTTGGACGCAGACACCAAGTGATAGATTTTCCTAAAGAGGTCACTCGAATATCTCCCTGCAACAAAACCTGCCTGCTCTGGCCCTATCAACACATCCCAAACCTGTTTTAGCCCATATGCCAAAACACTTGCCAACAATTTAACTTCCATGTTAAGTAAAGAAATATGTCTGTAATTACCAGGACATGAGGGATCTTTTCCTGGCTTCGGTAGTACTACTATTCTGGCTTCAAATATATCAGATTCTTTTAAAGGAGCCTCATATAAGTAATTATATAATTCCTGTAGATAGGGAGCTAACTCCTTTTTAAAAGTTTTGTAAAAGGCCAGAGGGAAGCCATCAGGACCTGGGGCCTTACACTCCAGTAATCTGTCAATTGTATCTAATATTTCTTGTAATTTTATATTACCTACCAGGTAGTTCTGTTGTTCTATATTTAGCTTTGGCAATGCCAAGTCTTTTAGAAATTCCTCCAATTTATTTTTGTAATCTCCCTGTTTTTCTGAAGCTGTATATAGGTCCTGGTAATAGTCCCTGAATATCCTGGCAATTACCGACGGGTCTGAAGTGAATTGTCCTGTGTCATTATCTTTTAATGCAGCTACCCACCTTGCCTCCCTCTGTTGCTTGAGTCTGTTTGCTAATAATTTTCCTGCCTTCTCCGTCACTCTATAATTAACTTTCCACTTAGCCTTGATCCTTGTATTAACATTTAATATATGAGAGGCATATTTCGCCCTAAGTGCTTGAAGTTCTCCCCATACCTGTTCCTCTGTATCCATTCCAAGCAATTTTTCCAGATTATAAATATGCTCCAACCACCCCCTACTTCTTGAGTCCTTTGCTGTTTTCTGACTGTGGCTATTCTTATCAATTCCCCCTCCACGTCACTTTTAGGGTGCCCTATAGAACATCTATTTTTTGGATAGAAGTATAATTGCTTCTCCAAGTAATTTCTATATAATTTCTTATCCTTTCTATCCGGTTCTCCTCTGACAATAGTTGAGTATTTAAAGACCATGATCTAGATGTCTTCCTATATTGGGAAAATCTCACCCTCAGCCAAATCAGAGAATGGTCTGATAACACTCTTGGGTATATCCCTGCATCCTCTACACCTGTTAGAGCAAAGGTACTAATAAGAAAAAAATCTATCCTTGAAAGCACCTTATGAGGTGCAAAGTAGAACGTGTACTCATGAACCTTCAGATTTCTAAGCCTCCAAGGGTCTATGAGACCTGCATTTAACATCAGTTCTCTGATTGCCCTCTGTGCTGGCGTAAGGCCCACTCGTTTACTATGCGATCTGCCCAAGTCATTTTCATATACCAAATTCCAGTCTCCTCCAAGAAGACATGGCATATTGGGCACTCCCACTATTATGGCCTCTATTGGTGAAAAAAATTCAGGGGTGTCCTGATTTGGCCCATAAATAGAGCCTAATATCACCTCAATCCCCGCTAAACTCCCACGTACAAACACAAATCTCCCCCCAGGGTCTTGCCACTTTTCAATTTCTTTAAATGGCACTGATTTATGAATCAAGATGGCCACTTCGGCCTTTCTGTGGTTGTTTCCAGCCCCGATTACCTGTCCCACCCACGCTTTACATAATTGATTTAATTTCTCTGTCATTACATGTGTCTCCTGCAACATAACAATATGGGGTTGGTATCTCTTGAGATGTCTCAATATAACATATTTTTTAGTATTATCCTTCCCTCCCCTTTGATATTCCAAGATATTACTTTCCAACTCCCCATATTCCTCCCTTTTGTTTTCCTTCCGTATTAATTGAGGTATATATCTGAGTCCTGAATAGGATGACATTTTTCACCGTATTAACTATTTGCCTCCCTTCCTTTCCCCCTCCTCTCCCTCCACCCCATACCTTAATTCCCCTTCCCCCTGCTTAACTACCCAGGCCAAATGCCCGGTCCCTAACATACTATCTGCTATGCCCTAAAAAGAGCAGCCCTGCTATAGTCCCCCTAGCATCTGATAAACCATAACACCAACAACTACTTTTTTTTTTTAAATAAACTACAAACAACAAGCAACCATCCAGATGCAATGGTGTTTCTGCTTAATATAATCTTATCTTCCCTATAATTCTATCCCATCCCTTCTGTTTCCCACTTTGCCAGCTTTCTCTACCTCATCTAGCCCTCAAACCTTCTATCCATTACTATAAATTATAAAGAGCTAATTCTCCATTAGTTATCCCTTATCTACCTGAATTCTCCTATTCAAACCCCCGCATCAGTTCGTGTTAATTATAACCAACTTCTATGTGGCTAGCTATTATTTTCCCAGTAACTCTACATTTTCCTGAAAAATAATGTCACTTTTTTATAATTCTATATGATTTTTAATGGTCTTCCTAAGAATGCAGTGACCATTCTTGGCCACACGATGTCCCCCCAACACCTCTTTTCCCCTTTTAATCTATTTTAGCAACTGTACTGATAGATGAAACAAGAACTGATATCTTCCATCACAAAAATCAAAATTCCCCATGACGAAACCTCCCGCTGTCTTCCCTAACTGTCCCAGTCTCTACTTCCTTGTAAAGAAAAGAAAATGTCCCTTCATTATTTCTTCCTCCTGTGGTGTCTTCCTTTGTGTATTAGGGTATAGTAATCATCTTGATTTCCCAGCTGGTTATTTCGAATCAGTTCCATGCAAAGATTAGAACCAGTCCTCTTCCTTTTCCAGAATACCCCATTCCTTTATTCAGTGCCAAAGTCTACCTTGATCAGTCCCCTTTACCAAACAGTTGAGGGAGTTGGATCGCCAAATCCACCTTTGCTTGTTCTGTCGATTCGTAATGCTGAACCCCAGATTGCAAGGAAACTTCTAGTCGAGCTGGATATAGGGTTCTATGGTGAATTTTAGCAGCCCAAAGTTTCGATTGAATTGGGCGGTAGGCTACACGCTCCTGCCTTACTTTGTAGGTCAGATCTGGAACCATTCTCAAGCGCTTCCCTTCCCATTCAATTCTTTCCACTTTTCTGGCTGCTTTTAAGATGTGGTCTCTGTCCAGATAATTAAGTACTTTAAATATTAATGGTCTAGGTGGATTGTTAGGCTCTGGTTTTGATCTGATTGCTCTATGTGTGCGTTCTATAACATAAATGGGACCGTTAGGTGAAGGGCCAGTGATCTTCACACAGAGCTTTTGCATGAAGGCAATGTCGTTGCTACCTTCATCACCTTCTGGAAGGCCTAATAATACAAGGTTATTGTGCCTTGATCTTCCTTCCAGATCATCAATTTTAATTTCCATTCTTTTCAATGATTTCTTCAATTCCACTTTATCCACCTCCAGCTTTGCAACATGGATTTCTACCAATGCAATTCTGATTTCCGCATCCCCTATCCGAGTGCCCAGTCCTGACAATGAGCCTTTCCACTCTTTAAACTCCGCTATTAAAGTAAATAAAGCAGATTTGATCATGCCAATGTCCTCTTGTATTTGGTCGTGTGCCAAATGCTGTATATTTGCTGCTTTTTCTGATTCCGGAGAAGTGCTTCTGCGAGGCCTTTTAGCTTCTAGCCCCGCCACGACTTCATCCTCTCGGTCTTCCAATGGCTCTGACATGCTGTCTTTCTCTCTACCTTCGATACTACCAGTTACTCCCTTCAGCACTCTTTCTATTTAGGGAAGGCAAACACTGCTTTTATTTTGTTTTTAGAAGAAAAATGATTTGCAATTGTACGAGTAAGCAGAGCTGAGATGCACTGCTGGTACTCTCTCCAGGGCATCACATAATCTAATACAGATACATTTATAAAAGTTTGAAGGTATGAAACTATGTCCTTGAATTAAAAAAAATTGTCTCAGGACTTCAAAAAGTGCTTCCTGATGCCCTAAGTGACCACTCCCCTGTCACCTGCTGGTGGTCAAATAAACTCCTACCTGGCCTCCCTAAAGTAACAGTACAGAGGCAACTCAAAAAAGGTGCCCTCACCCACCTCAAATCATACCTTATCTCATGTGATTGATTACCCATACATGACGCGCACTCTGTTGATACTGCCCTCCTCTCCTTTATCACCATCTTTAATGCCACCTGTGACATCTTTGCCCCATACACAACGCATATTTTTAAAAACAGGGATACCGATACCCCCTGGATCTCACAGTCCCTGCTTAATATGATGCACCATAGAGACAACCTCTGGCATAAAGCCCTAGACTCACAGCTGCCCAGGACAGGGAACTCTACAGAGAGGCCAGAAACAAATGTACCTGGGCCATATGGTTAGCCAATGCCACTTATTACAAACATGCCCTCACCACCACCTGGGGCTCAGGGAAAAAATTCTGGCACAATATAAAAGAGCTGTGCTGGAAAACTGTGTCCCCGGCACCCTCACAGATTCTAGTGGATGGTACACTTACCCAGGACCCCAGTGCCATAGCCAATGCTCTTAATGCCACCTTCTTAGACCTCAGTCACATCCTCTCACTTAACTTCTTTGACCCAATTCCCAAGGCCCCTCTAAACACCTCTGCTGCCACAGTCCCCCACTTCTGGCTAAGAACCATCTCTTGCAATGAGGCTAAACGTTACCTCACCAAAGCCTTGATGAATGCACACTATAGCAGTGACTCAATTGACCTCAAAATACTCAGACTAACCCTAGATGAAACCCTCCCACATCTAACAAAAATTCTTAACTGGTCACTATGCCTCAGCCATTTCCCCATGCCATAGAAAAGAACCATAATTACCCCTATACTGAAAATTGGAGATCCCACCTCCAGCAGCAATTACCGACCCATCTCGATCCTCCCTCCCAAAGGCTCTCAAAAAACTTGTGTCGGACCAGCTCACCAACTACTTAACCAATTACTCGCTGCTCTGCCACGAACAATACGGGTTCCAGAGGGGGCACAGCACCACCACAGCCCTCCTGGAATTTACCTCATACATTCACAAGGCCCTGGAGCAGGGTTCCATAGCAGGAGCAATATACGCCGATTGACCCAAGCCTTCGATGCCGTCAGTCACGCACTTCTGCTCCATGTCCTTCCCTCCCTACATTTCTCTCCTGAGGCCACATCCTGGTTCAAGGACTATCTCTCTGACTGGATGCAACAGGTTAAAATCAATGCCACCCTTTCCTCTGAAAGACCAGTCCAATTGGGTGTCCCCCAAGGGTCCATTCAAGGCCCATTGCTCTTCACCCTTTTCCTGAACTCCTTCCCTCAATCTTCCAAGGGGAAGCTCTTGCTCTATGCGGATGATGCAATACTGCTCTGGAAGCTCCCCTATCCTAACTCCCTTCAATCAGCCCTACAAGGCTTTTTTAGTGAAATTGAAGCCTGGTTTACCAAACACTGCCTAGTACTCAACTACAACAAGATGAAATTGATGGTCTTTGCCCACCGACAAAGCCCACTCAGCAGTACCCCGCTGCTCATTTCTAACTCCCAGGGTCTCCCTCTTGAACAAGTCTCTAGTTTCAAATACCTTGGAGTCACTCTGGACACCTCCCTCACCTACCACACACACATACAACACCTCTCATCTGCTGTAAACACCAGATTGGGGATCCTATACAGGCATAACGATTGCCTACCCTCTCAGGCCCTGCATCTTGCTGTAACCTCCTCTGTCCTATCTTTGGTCGACTATGGCATTACGATTTATGGTTCTGCTGAGCAAATGACTCTATGCAGCATCAACATTGCTCTCAATAAAGCCTGCAGACTGGTCACTGGGAGTGTTAGAGATACCCACACATGTGAGCTCTACAAACATGCTAACTGGCTCAACTTTGAAGATAGGCTTAAGTACCACACCACCCTCCAAGGAAATACAATTCTCATGAATCTAGCACCCAAAAGTCTGCACCCCCTCATCCATACCACCCAAAACTGAAGGGCCCCAAGATGCACCAGTGGCACTTCTTTCCTAGTCCCCCACTGTAGAACTGCCCTAGGCCAAAGGTCCTTCCAATACCATGCTCCCCTTGGGCTAAACAGCATACCAGCCTCTATCTCCCTAGCCCCTAGTCTTGGCTAATTTAAATCTGGCCTCAAGGATCTCCTACTTGTATCAGTCATCTGTGACTGCAACCATTAAGGTGGACACTGTGCCTACTCCTGTCAACTTCCTTAGGCCTCACAATCACTATGCATATAATATCTGACTCAGGGTTCTATTTAGGACCCCCTCAACTCTGTAAACTACCTTTGGTCACAGTTAAGACCTACAATCCAATTTCAGGTTCATGACGCAATGTATATACTGTACCTATGTATATTATCAGTAAATGTTATGTTTGTTCTTTCTGTACTGATGTGGAGCCTTTGCAAAGGAGTCCATGACTCAAAGGATTTTAATTCCGATTCTCTTCAATAAATAACTAAATAAAAAATGTCCTACTGCTTTCTAACAGACACTTACCATGAAGCCACCACTCAATGATAATTAAATGTTCTACAATGTACTCTGTACAATGTACATTCCTTGCATCCTAGAAAAGATGGTGAGAATTATATTCCTCCAAAAAAGTGTTTTAAAATTGTCACCTGTTCAAGAACATTGCAAATGCAAATATTTTAAATACCTGGACCTGTCTGTGTCTCTGTTTAAATTGCTAAATAAAAATACCAATATGAAGACTTCCAGTGACATCACTCTCCATGATGGACTGAAGTAGCAGACCTCCTCTAGGCAAATCTTTAATCTAACATCATCCCCTCTTAAGTGCTACCCAAGCTGAAAGCAAAATTAACAATAGGAAAGGTGGTAATGGCTTCCAAGTAGCAGCTCCATGAATGTTGTGTCAGGTACCCCCAAAAAGCTAAAATTGGTGAGTAGTAAGCTGGCCCTAAATACCAGCCTCTTGTCCTCTCGGTGGACTGACTTTACAGATTCAACCCTAAGCTGTGACTATGAAAAGGAGGAAGAAACTTTCTTCACTATAACTTCAAAATGCCTCTTCAAAGACCTCTGGAGGCTGGGGGACAACCTTACCAAAATACATAATGAGTTTGCGGACAACTGACAAGACCTGAGATCACAGGAAAAGAAGCCAATGTTGGTCACATCACGGAGCTCTCCCACACAGTGGTCTTACACAAAGGAGCTTTGTTCCTACTACACAACAGAGAGCTACTCCTGCAATAGAAGCTAGAGGACTTAGAAAATAACAGACATTGGACTAGTATCTGAATCCACAGGATCCCAGAAAAAAAACTGAGATGGAACATGATAGGCTTCATGGACAGCTTTCTAGAAGAGCTCCTGGATCGGGACTAGGATTACCAATTTAACATTAGCAGGACATACAGATGTCTTGCAGGAATGCCATGGATCTTAATGCAGTGATCATTGTTTTTTATGATTTTAGAACTATAACAGATTCTAAAAAAAGCCTGGGACTAGGGGTGTGTGAAAAAAAATCCAGTTGGTAGAATTTCGGCAAAAGTCAGATTTTCACTTCCATGGAAGTTCGGAAATTATTTCATTAACTTTCATGGAAAGTCCACTGAAAACTGCAGAATAAATGTAAGAAATGCAGGTTAATGTATTAAACTGTGGGGAAAAAACTCAGGAAAACTTATCAGTGTCAATGTTCAGTTCTGTGGCTTATGTATTAAACTGCGGGGAAAAGATCCCACAGAAGCAATGCAGGAGACTTTATTTCTGCATGTCATGTAAAAAGTCTACAGTTTGTAATTAAATGTCACAGCACTAGGCAGAAATCCATAGTTATTTGGTGAAGGTTCGGAATTCCTGCACAGGCGAAAGAGTGGAAAATTCCTCAAAATTTTCGAAATTCTGCGGCATGTCAATGACAGCGGAAATCCACACTTTCGCCCACCCCTACCTGGGACAGAAAAGAAGCACAGTTTGGGGATGAACAACTGGCCTTCAAGCACGAGTATGCCCCCGACTATGGACCGGTGCAAGCAACTGTTCCCTGTAGTAAATGCCTTGAAAGAAAAAGGCATAAAAGCCAGAATTAACTATCCAGTTGTCCTGAAGGTCTTTATACTCTCGGGGGTACAGATATTTCACAATCTGGCTAAGGCCAAAAAGACATTTCTTGCACAGCATCATAGAACCTGTTAAACACAGGGAACTTAAGAAAAGAAGATGGTACATCCTGGGGAAAACAGGATGTAAAAAGATGGATACAATGGAAGGATTGTCTCCGTGGGACACAATGCCAGTGACAGTTGCATGGACCTCTTAATTCTCACAGCAGAGCAATTGCAGGAAGGGAGGGCTGTGCAGCCATCCCACAGCATCGTAAAGAATGAAGCAACCCTGCTTCCCAATACTGATGACCACACCCGAAAGATGGCACACTGTCAGCTATAGTCAGATTTCATTTTTTGAACTCCACAAGATACAAGCCTTTCGGTAACAAGGAGGTGGTTCAGACATTGCTTACAACTGGCTCATGAGTTTTGACAATTTAGTTCTCTGCATTTACTCCTCTTACAGAGGCCATGCTTTAATAACCTGGCACTGATACCAGTACCCAAGGGGATGCAGAGTCCATAAAAGTTTTTCATTAGCATGGACTCATTATATTCTGCCTGTACACTTACAGTCAACCAGTATGTATTGAAATGGAAGGGGAGGAGGGGTGGGGAAAAAGGAAGGTTGGGGGACTAGAAGGCACCCAAGTATTTGTTTCTGGGGCATGGGTTTGTGCCTCAGCAGGCTGTCTTATTTGGTCCCCAGAGGTACATGCCTACTCCCACCCAGAGACCATGGGGGTCCTACTCTCATTCTCTCCTTCTCATCCTCTATTTATTTATTTAAATGAAATTGACCAGGAAAGACATACTGAGTCACAAAACTCATTTTCAGATGTGTCCTGTGGGAGGGAGTAAGGGATAAATACAAACAAGTAAAAGGGCAGTAGTAACAGTACAACAATGCAGTAATGTACATTATTATACAGTATGTACAATACTATACATTACCAGGGCAAATAATAATGCAGATTAAACATTAGAAATGTAAAGTACCTGGCACACACAAGAAAGTAACATCAGAAATATAGGAAAGGGTAGGAGAGAGAGAGAGAATAAGTAGAAGAGAGTGAGAAAGAGAGGCTGGGTGGGTGAAAAGGTAAAGTAATTGTGGGAGTAGAAGAGAGAGGAAAAGAGAACAGATTATGGTGGGTTGGGTGGGGAAACAGAGTGTTGAGGATTAGGAAGGGTTAGAAAGGGTGATTACTGGGGAAGGGAGTGAATTAGAAAGAAGTAAGGGAGTGGGAGGAAGTATGGAGAGGAAAGGGGTAGAGGAAGGATGGACGAGGCAGAGTGGTGAGAAGTATAGAGGTCAGAGTTTGTTTGTTTGTTTGTTTGGTTGTTTTATTTATTTATACTGATAGGACCATGGGCCAAAAATTACCTGTTTTCATGAGTGATTAGTGTACAAATAACAGTTAAGTACAATATAAATACATACATCTTAAAAAGAAAATACAAATAAAAAGAAATATACACATACAAATACATATAACTATGTCTCAACATTATCATTCAAAAACATTTACACTTAACACTCTGTACAAAGATACTCTTTCAACCTATGCCTAACGGAGCAAAGGGAAAGTTCACACAGTCAAAAACAGACTGTATTGTATTAAAAAAAAGGAGGTAAACTGTAGGATAATGCCTTTTGTCCTAGGGAAGTACGCATTCTTGGAATGCAAGGAGAAAAATTATCTGTTGACCGTGTATTAACACTAGAGTTCTGCTTTTTTGTAAATTAAAGAGAAACAGTCTGGGACTCTGTTAAGTATCACTTTTTTTTGCCAAGATACTCAATTGGAGTTTATATCTTCTGACCAAAGGAAGCAAGCCCACTTGCTCTAGAAGATTACTATGGACCATTTGCGGAGATTTTACTACAAATCTAATGACTGAATTAAGTAACACTTTTACCTTATATAACAGCCCCTCACTTGCAGTGTAATAAAACAAAACCCCAAAATCAATTAACGGCAGTAAAAAGCTTTGAGCCAACAGAAGGCGTGTAGAATCAGTGAGTAAAGCTGATAACCTATATAAGGTCCCTAGCCACTGGTGAGTCACCGCCACCATATGAAGTATATGAGGTTCATAAGAAAGACTCTTGTCCATCAATAGACCCAGGTGCTTAAATTGTTTAACTTGTTCAATCAAGGTACCAGAGACAGTGTATAACGACAATAAAAGATCCAAATTTGATCTTTTTTAGTGTTTGCAAAAACCATACTGTATATTTTGTTTTTTCTCATTTAAAACCAATCTATGGACTCTGAATCAATTCTGTACCTCCAAAAATCATCAGCTAGATCTTTCTGAACATTTTTAAAAAGGGGACCACTTGTGAGGACCACTTCATCACCAGCATCATCAGAGTAGAAAGGTAGAAGTGTAGGGTTATGGGGCTAAGGGCATTACAGGAGAGGGCAGCGTGGCCTTGGATAAGAGAGGAGAGAGGAGAGGGAGTGTTTGGATGTGGTAGAGTGAATTGTTAGTGGAAGTGAGTTCCAAAGATAAGGAAGGCAGAATGAGAAACCAGACTGGCCAATAAGGGATTTATGAGAGAGGAGCAAAAGAGAACCATAACCTGAGTTATGGAGAGAGTATCTGGAGGGACAATAGGGGAGAGGAGAGAGCTGAGGTAAGGAAGAAGCAAAGCCAACCATAATTTAGAAATAAAGAAGGCACAGTGAATGAGACAGCAGCCAATCAAGGAAGGGAGGGAGAGATCAATCTACAGAGAACAGTGGTGAATCTGGGGGAGGACAGGCCAAGGCAAAATGGTAAAAGGAGTAGAAGAGGGTATCCAGTCTGGCCAGGGTGGATTTTGGTGCAGTACCATAGATTGAGTTGCCATAATCAAAAATGGGGGGGGATCATTTTAGTGATGATGCCCTGGAGAGACATAACCACATTGTGGGGAGAGGGCCATACTGGGACACCATTCCAATTACTTGAAGCCTGTGATCCCTTGTGGTAACCATCACCCAGAAACAAATCAGAAAAGGTTGACACAATGGGGGGGGACTGTTTTAGCACATTTTGGAGGGTTTGACAGCACACCCAGTATCAGACTGTCAGGACAGGCAGGTCGACTAGATGCAGTTAGTATGTATTGTATAACTGTCTTCCCTGAGGGATTCTTCAGGTGTGGGACAGGTGGTACTTTTGGAAGCATCTCAGGTGCCACATGTAGTAGTTAGGAGTTGGCCAGGCAGACCAATTTGAACTTGTTGTATGTGTTATTTACCACTGTTTACTAGTTCTGGTTTCAAATGTTTTCTGATGTCTGGGCCAAAGGTTTATGTGTACTGAAATGAAATTATGGACTTGTGTAGGGGAGACGTACAGGGGTAATATAACTCAGCTTACAAGTGGCACATTGGGATACCTGTAGGGGACAATGGCTGATTTAACTTTCATTTCTTACAATGTAAAATGGCACAATGGCACTATCAAATGTTCAAGGATTCTGCAGGATATTAATAAATATAGAACCTCTCTCATGTTCCTGCAGGAAACGCATTTAAATGAGGTTTACAATACTAAACTGTGGAGATCATGGGTGTGGGAGGTATTACACTGCAACTTTGGTAGCCTGCCCACACAGGAGGGGCACTATTATACTTACACACTGCAACTACCCACTCCGAAGTCAACATTCTAAGGTGGACCAAGAGGGTGGGTTTGTCAGGTAGTAGGGTAGATATTGAGACCATACAGAGAGAAAAGATGGTACATGCTCTCCGGTACAAGGCTCGGGGCAGGTTGATGGGGTTGCTAATCCCATTAATGTTAAATACACAGGGGGAAAAGGGAAAGTTGAAATTGTTTAACCAGTAAAGGCATGCTAAGTCAGAGCTTGTTTCCAGGTATGTCCTTGGAGTGCAAGGACGTTAACTGACTTGCTTAGGGTCACACAGAATGCAAGTGGGAGCTGTGGGATTCAAACCCAGGTCTCCAGGTTTGCAGCTCAGTGCTCTTAACCACTATGCTATAATGCCTCGTAAAGAAAGCGTTTTCACATTGTAAGGGCTCCAACCCTGTGTGGGGAACAAACTGTTGCAGTTGTGGTTGCATACAGGCACAGCAACGTCTGTCCTCTTAGTATGTTGTGCTAGTGTGCTGGTACTGACCTCAGACAGAAAATTAGCTGCTGTCCCTGAATTTGAAATAACATTTGGGCAACAGTATGCTTAGAATTGGTTCCTTTTTTATTTTCATTATTTCAAGTCCAGTGAATGCTGTTCATTTTTATGGTCGTGGGTGGAGCCTACAGCCATTTTGCTATCTGTAGCTTGAAAATGGAGTATCATGGAACACATTTTTTGGACTTTCAATGTATTCTTCCACATCTACAGATCACTATGACAACTGAAATAAAATAATCCCTTCTTTCTGTTTAGAATGTTAGAGACATAACTCCAGGCTGCTTGTCAGATGGCCATTAGGAAACTAAAACAGCTTGTTAAATATTGGCTGCCTATTAAATTGGAGATTTGTTCACCTCCTTTGAACTCAACATCTTGCACATTTAAATGCCTAGCATTTAAACATTTTTTGCTACCAACTTCAGTTAGGGATGAATATATTTCAAGAAAGATTCATGCCTCATAAATGGTACCTTTGCCCAGCAAATTTTGTAAAGATTTACACTGTTTTTTAACCTCTGAAGACCTATCTGATAAAATGCCTCGTCTTCAGTGAACTACCCAGAATAAATATGTAAATTTCCTTTGGACAGAAGGGCTGTGGTATGCTTTCCAAACATAACAGATAAGAGCTACTGAGATCCCTTATAGTAAGAGAGTGTGTGTGTGTGTGTGTGTTTGGGGAGGGTGGAGAAACAGTCAGACTCCTGGCAAGGGAGACCTCATCTAATGAATTAGCTGCTGACAAACCATATGTGTTGCAGAAGCAAATTATCTGATACCTTTTATTGGACCAACATAGCTGTAACAAAAAGAACTTACACCATTTATAAAATTCCTGATCAAACAACTGGAAACAGAAGACTGTCTTTTAGTCATTTTATAATATGACACACAGAGTGTGTATTTACTGTGTATTTACTGAGTTGCTGGATCAGGGCCTTGAAGAAAATAATAACATTTACTTAACTCATTCAAGATTCCATCAGGTGGACAGAAAAAAGTCTATGAGAATTTGTCTGAAAACTAACAACTATAAGATGCAAAAATAGAATTTATATATATATATATATATATATATATGTTTATATATATATATAGAGGAAAAAAACTCAGTTTAATGCATCAGTTAGTTGTTCCACAGTGACAAAAGTGAGGAAATTGGCATTAAGGGTTGAAAACCCCCTTGGACCACCAGCCCACCCCTCAACCGGCATTGGGGTGCACATTGGGGTCATCGTTCTAATTCTCACCCATCACAAGCGTAAAAGAAGCAGAGGTATAGGAGAATGGGGTGAGAGTTAGAGACCGAAGACCCCAATGCACACCCCAATGCCAGTTGGGAGGGTGGGTTGGTAGTCCAAGGGGTTTTCAACCCAAACACCAAATTTCCTCATTTTTGTCGCTGGAACAACCCTAACTGATGCATTGAACAGAGTTTTTTGCCTCTAATTTCCCTTCTTTTTGAGAATGATAATGAGAAATAGTGAATGTAATGAGGCAGCGGGAGAGTGAGGCCCACCAGGCCCCACGCTCCCCCCACATGATTTCTTGTGACATAGTAACAGGAACAGCAATGCAAACAGAAATGGTAACAGTGGTGCACATGGTAATGCAAGCACGAATGAGAACAGAAAGGGTAACGCACACGGTGGCGTAGACAGGAACGGTCCTCCACATGATGTCTTGTCACACAGTGACATGGTGCCTGCAAACGCAAATGGTAATGGGCATGGTGACGCAAAGTGAAACAGAAATAGAAACAGTACTGTAGACACAAATGGTAAAAAATAACGGAAACGATAGCGCAAATGAAACGCAAAAGGATAACACATATGGTGGCGTAGGGTGAGCAGTGAAGTAGAAACGGTATGGAACCGCAAGCGGAAAGGGCAATGATAACAGTAATGGAAGCGCACAGGCTGGTTTTCAGCAAAAGCTTCATAGAGAAAGACAGTGAGTACAAAGAATGTATGCATAATAATGGGTCGCGGAGCAGAAAATGAGGAGTTGGAATACTAAATTGCTTATATCTCAGGAACTGTATGACGTAGAAAAAAAATGTAAAAGTCATATGATTAAAGACTTTCCTGGCTAGTTTTGCACTTTAAGAATTTTTCCAATGAAAAGTCCGTATCTCACACCGTTTCCGAGATACGGGCCCTGAAAGGCGTGGTGAACACCGTAATGTTATCCTATGGGAAAAAAAGAGAAGTTTAGAGTGCCATGACTTTGGCTCCCTGTAATATTCTTTCACCAAACCACTAAAAGGCACATCTGTTGGATGTTGGCTGTGTTCCCTCCAAATTTCAGCCCAAAAGACCCAACCATTATTTTGCAGCAGGGCGCTAAAGGATTGCTGCAATGCGTCGGATGCCGTAATGTTATCCTATGGGAAAAAGTGTCAAATTTGGAGTACCGTAACTTTGTCGCTGTGTAATATTTTTTCAACAAGTCACTGAAAGGCACATCTGTGTGATGTCGGCTGCATTCCCTCCAAACTTCAGCCCAAAACTCCAAATCATTCTTTTGCAGCGGGGTGCCAAAGAATTGCTGTTATTATCCCACAGCCTAGACAAGTACTGTCACAATTTGCGAAAGCTTTCGCAATGCATTCGACAGTGTCGCAAGTGCGAAAGTACTTTGTTAACGTCCTTTTTGCAGAAATGTGAAAAACATATTTCTGGGGTGTTTTACCCCAAAATAAAGACATGGCTAGCATCCTCAGGGTCCGACTAGGTGAATACAAAAAGAATTAGGTTGCTAGAGGGTCCCAAATTTAAATGCCAAGCATTTTTCTGATCACCAACTGAAAACAAAATGGTGGATTTGCGACAGTAAAAGGGCCATTTGCAAAAGTAAAAATTGCATTTGCGACACTGTCGAACTTTTTGTTAACTTTTCCCATTGACTTATAATGGGAACTTGTTTTTTGAATAACTTTTGAACCGTTTAATATTTTTTCACGAAATCTTCAAAAGACACATCGGGGACCCTGGCTGCATGTTTTCTGAAGATTTCAGACTGGTCACGCAAACCGTTCAACCTGTAGGTGTGACCGTATAATTCTCAAAAAAGCCTAAATGCATGTGCAGGTCACGCTTAATAACTCCGCAGCCGTATATCCAATCAGTAAGAAACTTAGCAGTTCCCAAGGTGTATGGGTCTTGATTGTGTATTCCAAATTTCAGGCAAATCTGTCAAATGGTTGCAAAGTTATTAAGGTGCACAATTTTGGGTTTAACATGTAAATGGCTCCTCAACCCTAACTATGCTAGCACTACTGTGCTACCATAATATATATATATATATATATATATATATATACAAATGCTATTACTTTATTTGCAATGAATTTGCTTACAGGTATTACTAGTATCTTTTGAAAGATTGTCTGACTTGTGATTACTAATTTTGATTATAGTTCATGAAATAATGAGCATGATTTGTTATTTCATATAGTCCTCCATTAGGCGTTATGCATAGCATGTAAATCCAAATCATTCCAAGGCCATAGTGACATATAATATTAATACTGAGCAGTAAATCAGAGCTCTTTTCCTAACAAAAGGATGCTGATATAATGAATAAAGAACAAAGTCATAAATAAGGAATCAGTGGCTTATAAAAAAATCTACAGGGATTAATACAGGGATTTGATTCTGCCACTGTGGGGAAAACACAAGACAACTGAGGGCTTCTTACAGGCTAATGGTTATTTGGATCTGGGAGCACTGACTATTTCTTATCCTGTATTTTGTATCCTGGATAGGGCAGGGGAGATGCTACATCTCATTGTCACAGTAGTAGCAGTAAAAAGCATTATTTTTATATAGGATATGGTGGAAAATCACATCATTAGGACCAGAGTCCTGTTTACAAGATGGTCCTGTCTTCATTAAATCCTATTGCACATTAAACACTTACACATAGGGATGTTCATTTACACATATTTGCACTGTATTTACTTAGGCTGTCCCAGATTAAATGCAATATTTTGTTTTCAGTGGGGTCATGATTTTACCATTTTTATAATGTATTTATTCAGGTTACCTAGTCCAGGATCCCTGTATTCAAAGGAGATAAGCAGCGCATCCCGGTGGAAAAGGAAGATGTGCCACACAGCTCCAACAATGTGCAGCAGTAAGATATTCAAATGTGTGGGATGTGCTAGCTGCAAAGGAATGGGCCAGGGCACACACAAACGGTGTGCCATTGAAGTCAAGGGGGCAATCACATGCATGTGCTGTGCTGCAGCACATTAAATGGGAATGTGCCCCTCACAGTCCAGAGCACTGCAGGCCCACAGTTAGGCCACAAATAGCTGGCCTAACCCAGCCAGCCACCCACAGGTAGGCTGCAGATGTGGACCCAGGTGCACAGCAGCCTGGCAGCTCTGGTGGACTAGAGGTACTCCCTTTCCATCCCCAGTCTAGCCAACTGCATCCCTGAAGAGCTCCATAGCATAGGGCCCCCCAGACCCAATCGCACCAGAGGAAACTGTGGTCCATATCCATAGTTTAGAAGACTCCAATCCACCACCCCGTACACAGACACCCTAACTCCCCCCATACGCAACCTGTTGCAAAGACTGGCACTGCCCTCCACTCCCTGCCATGGCCAGCCATTGACTGCACTGAGCCCAGTCTGGGGACCTACCTACACTCTGGAATGACCCAACTGGCTGTACTATGCATTGGGGCACCATGCCAGCTGTGGATCCACCAGTGTATGCAGCCATGTGTACATCCCTGGCAAACTGAAGAGGGAATTTACATACCTCCAACGCATGCCTTGCCGATGCTGTATCTTCCTGCTGTCATACACTGATGCAAGTCCACACTATCCCCTGTTCCCCTGTGTAACATGCCACTCTCTGGACTGCTGAGGTACTGTATCCCAGGTGCCATGGGGTGCGATATCCTGTTATGCCATTTGCAGTATATGCTTCAGTCTATGAATGGTTTATTTGCAGTTCCCCAATTGTACAAACAAATGGGAGGTTGGCTGTAATATGCCTGTTTTGGGACCTGTGTGAGTGAGTACAGCACTGGCCATCACCCACACTGAGCAGTGCAATGGCACTGGGATGATGGATCCACATCTGAGGGCCTGAGGTGTATGGTCACTGGGTGTTATCATCCACACACATCTCATGCCTACATATGACACATTCCAGCATGTTACTGTGAGTGCTCTGCCACTACTGATAGAGTGGTACAATACTTAATACTTATTACAGAGCCAGTTGTCACAATGTGATGGGCTGGGGGCAGGAAGGGGGTGTCTGTTCACCATTGAGGGGGAGCGGGGGCCATTACACTATGGTCATGGATTGTAAGTGTATACTGATGCAATTAGAGATGGCATTGGGGTCCCTACAATATGGAACTGATAAAGCCTGGAGTCTGGTACAATCGGAGTCAGTGAAACAGGTGGAGGGGGTGCCACTATGCCACCAGATACTTCAGGAGCTGCTCTGGCACATTCATCCCAAAGTTAACATGCAAATGGGCTGGTAATGAGCATGCATAAGGCCCCTTTGCACCCTGCATGCTCAAATAGTTCATTTGCATTCCTGGGCTGAATATCACCCATGGGGGCTCCAGGACATACCGGTATGTGCCACGCATTCCCCCAGAAGGTATTCAGTCTGGATCACCCTGGATACACCTGACTAGGTGGCCGCATGTACTGCTACTTCTGTCCAGGGTCACATTTTAAACCGGTACGATGAAGCCCGCCAGTATGAAATGCAGTGTCACGGGTTTACTTCATGACAAAAGGGATTAACTCCCTTTGAAATTGCATTGTTTTCTGCAGTAACTCTACTGCAGAATTCTGCAGTGCTGCGCTTCATCCTGGTGGGCTTTACTGTATGCGCACCCTGTACCGGTTGTGCAGTCTCTTTGAATATTGTATCAGTGCTGACCAGTGCACCCTCTTTGTGCAATGCATCTTTCTGCTCATGCATTGATCCAGCACTTAATGTGTCCCTCCAGATGTAAAATATTGTTTTTAGTGCACTCTGATTTTACAAAATGCAGCATAATATTGTGCAGATGTAGAGCCCCACTGAAAATAAGATGCCATTTCTTCTGTGAACTGTCCAGGCTAAATATATAGCAATCAGCAGGCATATTCTAGGAAAAAACATTGTAAAAATGTGTAAAAGGAAGACCATATTGAACCTGCCTCTCCTCAGATCTGCAGTGTGCAAATTCATTAGAAATAAAGAGTAAAAGCATCCCAAAAGCTCTTCACAGCCATATCGGCTCTAACCAGAGCTTGACTGTCTAGGTATAGAGACCAGCCTTGAACTTTTCGTAACATATATGCTCGTAACAATGACAAGGGGAATAAAAGCTTCTTAAAAAAGTGTTGTCTAATACCGTAATGGACCCAAACTTTCTTCATGTAATAGGATGGGATTTTAAAACACTGCTGTCAGGTCCTCTGGATAGAAAGGGCACACACACACATACAATAGTGCAGAGAATAGAGCCAGGGGCTTAATAAACAAAGTATTGCTAAAAACATGTTTAACAGAGGTTTAGAGGCACTTGTACCCAAACTCCAAGAACTACACTTTTTCCTTAAGGCATAGCAGCTATTCCAGAATGGATATGTTTCTGTTAACCATCTTCAGATCACTCCCTATTGCTTTTAAAAAGTTGCCTCATACCACTCCCACAAAACGTCAATTGTAGATTAAATGTAGGTTGCCTTAACACACATGCTTTTAAGAACTGGTAGAAAAGTTAATTAAGGACTTCTTAGCACTTAATCCTAAAGATGGTACAACACAGAGTGCACTAGGATGCATTAAAAGCAGGGATAGTTATTAACTATTGTACTGGGGAGAAAAGATAGAGACAGGTCAGACAATAGATGCTGGAGGCTGAACTAAAGGAAGCAGAATTTCTGCACAAATTAATTCTTAATGCACAGGCTAAACAGCATTGGGAATCCAAGAAAGTTAAGCATAAGTTGTTTAACTCCCAGGTGCATCATTTTTCCAGGAAGCCATTAGTAAGGACACATAAGCAATAGTTTCAGGCAAGATCAGCTCTCCCATCACACAATGCATATGATGACATTTTTACATGGCACAAATATGACAGTGCACTTTGGTTAATGTTGTGATTTAAGTTGCTGTTTTCATTTCATATTGGACATAACTGAGAAGTGATTCAGAACTTTTTCAGCACTTTTCCATTACACTGGATACTGTCTCACCAATAGCTGTATAGTCAATTACAGTTGTCCAACAGTTGTGATGTTTGCCAGTTTGACTTTATTTCAGAGACGGATACATGTAATGGTCTATAGGTCTTCACGTCAAAGAGCTACATTAAAAGATCTCAATACATGTTACTGCTTTGGAAATTATAAACTGTGTATTATTACTGTTTAACTGGTTCAACGTTATACTACTGTATGTAACTCAAACTTGAAGTTATAACCTGTAATGCCTTCATTATATATCTGAATGAAACTGAGTTTAAAAAATAAAATAACACTGCGCACCTTTATCCAGGATTTCTTTTCTATATCTACTCACTGAAGCTGGAGTCATTAGAACTGTGTTAAGTAGGCATAACTAGACAACAAAGGAGAGTAGGTACTTTACAACTACTCCTTCACCCTGTAATGCTAATTAGTTAAAATACAGTATCACATTGTAGTCTCTGTGGGACTCAACAACTATTTATGTTATCCTAAATAAACCACAGTGTGAATCAGAGAACAAAATAATTAGCACATAAGGCAAACCAATGTCAGTATTTAATGAATTTAGATTATGTATTCTTAAGGACTCCTGAGAATGCTGGTGGTATACTTACTTTCTGAAATAAAGAAAGGAGGCACACTGTGATTGATTATATGGTAGTTGGTGTGTCCAGTTTTGATAAGATAGTATGTCCCCTTTTAAAAGCCCAACAGCATTTCTATTGGCTCAGTAATAATAATCACAGTTTCTTCTGCCAATTGGTTAGAATAATCAAACATCTAAGAAAATCAGGTTGCAGCATAGATCACACACCTGGAACATCCAAATCAGCAAATATTATTAATAAATGCTCAAGCTAGGGGGCCCTGGAATGAGAATAAAAAGTGCAAATACATGCAACAATGCAACTAAAACTACTGTAGGAAAATTGTGCAAAAAATGCAACCATACAGCCTAGCAATTACAATGATTATTACTTGATTAAGAAGAAGGAATGTTTTATCAATGGTCTGAACATATAACTTATATAACAGTTTACATTGGATAATCATAAATATAACAACATTGTAATAGTAGAAAAAGTTTTGCAGCTGATAATAAAGTTATCAAAAATATCCACCTGAGGTATCAATAAACCTTAAATAACACAATCCAAACTTCAGAAAATTCAAGTGGTACATTTGAAGTTATAAGGACATCCAATTTCCCAGGAAGAAACTTCAGGTCATCAGAAAAGTGCCTTTTTAGCACAGTGTTCAGTTCTACTGGTGTCCCACAACCAAATGTTCAACGATGAAGTAGACTGATATTTCACTTTTAGCTCTTGCTAAGAAAAGGTTCACAGGGCTTTTCAATGTAACCACCCAGTCTCCTGGGGTTACTAGAATCTCATCAGGTTATCCCTAGGAAGGTAGAGAGCTCATTAGGAGCTCTGTGGAGATGACACCATTGTTTTCTCAGCCTGCCTAGGCAGAGAATGAACTATGTAATTTAGAATTCTTGCAGCAGCATCAGCCCCTTTGGAACCAGCTGCTCTGGGGAGTTTTAGAATGTTGAGACGGTAGTGTAGTTAGTTCAGTGCGGGAGCTCTAACAGAGAGGAGCTCTCCAGTTAGGTTCCTGCTGGTCAGTCCAGTGGCTGACTGGGTGAAGGACCGTGGTCATTTGTTTCTCACCCTAGTTTGAAGAACAGCATCAGTGCCAACTGAAGTGATTTAGATGTTTTGTCTGAATAGACTGTTTCAGTGGTGCCAAGGGGCAATCCCCTGAAGATCCCAATGTGGTTCAGCTGCCAAGAGAAAGTGTGTGCAGTTTGAATTTGTGAAAAGCTACCTGGAAGGAGAGAGGTTTTTTTCCTTCAAGTTCTCCATGTCTGTAAAAGAAAGCAACCAAGCTGTAAGTACAGATTCATGGGACTGTGTTCTTGGGGATTGGGCTGAGGTGTATGTGCCCACAGGTAAGGCTACAATGCACCTGTGAGGACCCCTGTTTCACCACAACCATATGCTGACTGTTTCAAATTAAAGTTTCAGATCAATCAATCAATCAATCAAAATCTTTATTTAATCAGGCGAACATTGTTGAGCATAGCTCATTTACAAGATGGACCTGCGGTTTTGTGGGAAATGAAGGATCCAGTTTTGGTGTAACCCAGAAGGAAGGGCAGATACTGAGCATGGGGTAGGATTGGGTATAACCCCAGTTTGATTCCCCAGTCAGGGCTAACTGATTCACATATAGGCACCAGTTTAAATGGGGAATGTTAATGGATGTCATTGCTCCAGGATAATTGTTTTTCTTAAAGTGTGTGGTAACTCCCACAAGAAATGCAGTTTTGTTCAAAAGAAAATGTCCAGTGATGCCTTGACTATAGGTATGGACAGTTTGAAATGTGAGAGGGAATGTTTCTTGAAATTGCACTAACAGTGTAGATCTGGAAGAGAAAAGTTGGTTTCTGTGCCTATACAGTACCAAATCTTGGGGCCCACCCTGTCTTCAATTTGTCATCTTGTTGTCAGAATAAAGCCATACTTTGCAATCCCAATTCCTGTGTGGACATTAGATCTCTTCTTCCATTGTGGGTTGTTATTGGGGCCCCTGTTATGATAGTTTTAGACCTAACATATGCCTGGCACATCTCTTCAGAATTGGGAATAAATATAAATGTTATTTTGTACCCTAAACCCTGACCCCTTTAGACTGCTGAGCCAGTAATCACGTCAACGCCTATAGGTGATGCCTTTTTGTATATGCCATCTGGTGGCCTGTTTGCCCTGTTTGTGGCATGGATAGGGGGTTCCAGTTGCCACACATTGATAACTGGGGTAGGGGTTGCATTAATATTATTGGAGTGCAATATCAGAGTCATAAGGGAGAAACAAAACATTGCTATTTAATACAGAATGAATATTTCCATAACTTTATAAGTGTAGAGCAGTATCTCCTAGAGTAAATATTTAGCCTTAAAAATATCACTCAGTATATCTGTCACAAAATAGAATTGCAAAACATGTCAGCTCTGTTTATAAAAAAAAATTGCTTAAGGTCAAAATCATTATATAATCCAGATGGTTTCATGATCTGGAAATAAAAAATCTGAAATGATTCTCTCCGAAGGAGGAGATGTAAACCATCTCCTCCCCCTCTGTGGCAGTTTGGTATGTCGAAGAGCAACAAAGCTGAAACGTTTTGAATAACCATTGTGAAATAGTTTGAAATTACATCCTAATGGTGTAGCTGGTGTGACTCTCATTAAGCATCTTGTGTGCTCCTATATCTGCTCTTTTAGTGGCCTTATCATTATACCAATATACAACAGTTTACAGGAGCACATGGCATGAAAGACGATGAAAGGGGTTGTACAGCTAATAAATTCTTGAATATTACATTTGGTTCCTCTTTTCTGGATGCACAAAATTCTTACATGGCTAACTGTATTTGCATATATTGCAATTTGCAGATACATGGAAATCACAAGGTCTTAAAAGTAGCCAAGTATGAGCTTCCTTGTTATCCCCCTTCCCGAATCTGCTGTGTACAAGTATATCCTGTTGGTTGAGGGGTCTCCTATAGTACATACCAAGTTTGTCCCCCACCTACCTCAGAATCCCTTTTTAAAATAGACCAGTTTGCAGTATAATGCCGGCTATCTTACTGGATTTTCAGTGTATTCACTTGATATTGTCACTGGCATTAATTTCTCTCTCTCTGTTTCTGTCTGTGACTGCACACTAGTAACTTGCCCATAGCCATCTCTTCTTCCCACTGGCACCTGTGTTTTAAGAGGCTTTTGCTATAGCCTCTTTTTTCAAAATGATTTTTAACCTCATCTTCCAATTCTACAGATGTCTGCTTGCTGCTGCAATTTCTCCTCAGCCTGAGGAATTTCCCAAAGCAGATGATGTTCCTGAGCAACCAGGGATGTCCATTGACTGCATGCAGCGACTCTATGATTACAGTGGGCTTACAAAAACTCTTTGTCAATGACTGCTGAAGATTTAAAGAGTAAAGTTAGATGCAAAAATGTAATTTCACACTTTCTGATTATTGACATGAACCTTAAATGTAGTATCCAGTTTAAACTGTTATTTATTGTTCTGTATTTTGGATTTTGATAAAATACTCCTTTTCATAAAATAGAATTCATCACAGAAATTGATATGCATTATGGTTGCACTGTGTGCACAATTTTGTTACAGTAGTTTTAGTTACAGTTGTTTCATGTGTTTGCACTTCTTATACTTATTTCAGGGTCCCCTATATGAAGTATTTATTTACTACATTGCTTTTGTGGATTTTCCAGGAGCACAATCTAAGTTTGCACCATGATCTTCTTATATGTTTATTTTTTTTCTAGTCAATTGGCAAAAGGAATTGTGATTATTATTGCTGAGCCACTAGAAATGCTTTTGGGTATTAAAAAGGGGATACACTAGCCATCAAGGACAAACCCCCTTATGAAGCTCTCTGAATGAAGTGCCAGGACAATTTCTTCAGGTAGTGTGGTGGGAGAGTTTATAGTACATGTGTTACCTTACCTTTACCTTGCGGTCCAAGGATCTTGTACTGCATCACTTTAACAGCTGGTATCTGCTTTAAAAAATAATCTTGAGAAAGTGAGCATAATAAATGAACTGCACGATATGGGAGAAACTGCTCTGAGATGCTTTGTTATTTAGCTAGTAGCCATTAGCCTCTGCTTTTGTGCAGGGTCACAGCATATCCAAGTACACCTCAGTACTTTGGGGATTTTATGATTTATTGGGTTTAGCCAAACCCTTGAGGTGCACCGATACTCATTTCTGGGATGTGCTATCTCTCTGGCGTTTTTGGTTTGTAACAGACATGTTGTGCCAGACTAATCAAATTGACTTCTATCATTGGGTTTCTAAGGCAGTAGACAGACTCGTTGATTTACGATACTTGGACTGTCCTCAGCAAGGCCTTCAACTCGGTACTGCTCAGAAGGCTGATTAAGAAATTGAAGTATGTACTTGTGAGAAACAAACCTGCTGGATAGGGAGCTGGTTGGGGGTAGGGATTGTTATCTAATGGGAAATTCTCAGGGAGTCTGGGGGGTTCAAGTGATGTGCAACAAGGACCATTCCTACGGTAGGGCTGGTGTTGTTCAATATCTTCATACAATGTGAAATATTAGAGGGTAAACAGAGAAAAGTGTGTAAAAGTAGAGGGTATACAGAGCAGTGTCAGTCCCTGTACAGACAAAACCAATATCTATGGGATGGTTGTCAAACAGGAGGGAGTAAGGGACATGAAATAGGATTTAGAAAGACTAAGGAGTTACCTAAGGTGTTGCTGCTTAACTTTAATACCAAGAAATGCCAGTGGCACCTGGGGTTTAACTCAAAGAAGTGCAAGATCATGCACCTAGGGAAGAGAAACCCTGAAGCCACCTAAAGATTGGGAGGGGAGCTGCTGGTAATCACAAGGGAAGAAAGAGACTTGAGCATTGTCATCACAGATTACCTGAAATCATCCAAGCAAACACTAAAACAGTAGGTAAGGCTAGGGGGATGTTGGGGTGTATTAGTAGGGGTATCACAAGGTGCAAGAGGGAGGTAATAATCCCTCTTTACAAGACACTGGTTAGGCCCCATCTGGAGTATTGCGTGCAGTAATGGAGGCCACACCTGCACAAGGACATTAACAAAATGGAGGCAGTCCAGAGAAGGGCAACCAAAATGGTGCAGGGACTGCATCAGAAAACATATCAGAGCAGATTAAAGGAGCTCAATATGTATATCCTAAAGCAAAGGAGGGAGAGAGGCAATATGATCGAAACATTCAAACATCTTCAGGGCATTAACAAGGTGAAACAGTCTAATGTTTTAATGTAAGAAAAATTGCAGGACAAGAGCACACAGCATGAGGTTAGAGGGAGGCCAATTAAGGGGTAATGTGAAGAAGTTCTTTTTCACAGAAAGGGTGGTGGATGCATGGAAAGGCCTACCTCAGGAAGTGGTAGATATGAACACAGTGCAGGACTTCAAACAGGCATGGGATAGGCATAAGGGAGCAATACAGATGAGTATGAATAGATAGGCCATTGACAGAGTATAGGCCTATGGCACATTCATAAGGTAGAAAAAATGGGCAGACTGGATGGGCCTTGCGGTCCTTATCTGCTGTCAACTTCTGTGTTTCTATGTAAATGCAAGATTATGCATATTTATTTCAAATGTTGCATCAGGAAAGACATACTGAGCTGGTAACAGTTAATTTCCATATGTGTCCTGGGGAGATGGGGACTGTGAGTAAACAATACAAGATGTGAAGGTAAAGACAACATACTGAAGGTGCAATGTAATAACATACAATACAACACAATAAAAATAAAGGTAAACATAAAAACATGGAATTTGATGGCAGATAAGGACTGCAAGGCCCATCCAGTCTGCCCATTTTTTCTTCCTTATGAATGTGCCATAGGCCTTTACACTGTCAAAGGCCTATTTTTTCATACTCATCTGTATTGCTTCCTTATGTCTATCCCACATCTGTTTGAAGCCCTGCACTGTATTCATATCCACCACTTCCTGAGGTAGGCCATTCCATGCATCCACCACTCTTTCTGTCCTCATATATTTTCTGATGCAGTCCCTGCACCATTTTAGTTGCCCTTCTCTGGACTGCCTCAATTTTGTTGATGTGCTTGTGCAGATGTGTCCTCCAGTACTGCACACACTACTCCGGATGGGGCCTAACCAGTGTCTTCTAAAGGTGCATTATTACCTCCCTCTTACGACTTGTGATACCCTTACTAATATATCCCTAAATCCCTCTAGCCTTACCTACTGCTTTAGTGGTCTGCTTGAATGATTTCAGGTCATCTGTGATGATGAAGCCCAAGTCTCTTTCTTCCCTTGGGATTGCCAGCAAATCCCCTCCCAACCTATATGTGGCTTCAGGGTTTCTCTTCCCTATGTGCATGATCTAGCACTTCTTTGTGTTAATCCCCAGTTACCACTCTTCTCACCATTTTGCCAGTTTTCCAACTCTCTTCTCATTCTGTCCACCCCATCTGGATCATCTAATCTGTTGAAGATCATGGTGTCATCTGCAAACAGGCAATCCTTACCCTCAATATTCTGGGGGATGCGGTGTTGTCCTATCTGCAGGCACCTCTCTGGGCTGAGGGGGGAGGTTGCTCAACTCCAGGCTGAGTTGGCCAGGATTTGTGGGACCTCCTCCCATCCAGGGACCACCAGGTCCACTGCCGTTGCCTCAGAGGATGCCAAGAAAGAGGAGTGGTTGGACTACAGTGGGCTCAGTGAGGGTGAGGGTAGTGGAACAGAGGTGCATCTCTCCAGTTGTACCTCTACACAATTCCTATGCCATTCTGGCAATGTGTGGTTCCTCTATGGAGGAACCCACAGTGGAGACCAAGAAGGACACTGGAAATCTCCACAAAGGAGACCCACAGGAGGATGGCATGGGACACCACAGGGGAAGGAAACAACTCCTGGTGGGGGACTCCATTGTTAGGAAGGTAGAACTGGGAGAGGAAGGGGAGTGGGAGGTAAGGTGCCTACCTGGGGCCATGGCTTGGAGGGACAGGGAGCGAATCCTCAGGATTGCTGGAGCAGCTGCACAGAGGAGGGAGCTGGATGTCACTGTCCACCTAGGGACAAATGACATGGCTAAGAAAGGGATCAGGGCAGTGCAGGAAGAGTTTGTGGAATTGGGGAGGGGCTTTAGACAAGTAGCACGCACGGTAAACTTCTCGGAGGTGCTGCCTGTCTATGGCGTATGACAGCTTAGGGTGCTCCACACCATGGGATTCAATCAGTGGTTTAAAAACTGGTGCAGAGCTCAGGGCTTTGACTTCACTGGGGACTGGGGGTCCACCTGGAGTGATGAAAGCCTATACTGGCATGATGGGCTGCATCTGTCCAGGAGGGGAACCAGGATCCTAGGTGATAGGTTTAAATGCTTCATTGGCAAGTATTTAAACTGGCCAAGGGGGGGAGGCACTGGAAAGCAGCAGGGAAATACTAGCCCCCCCAAAAAAAGTCACAGTAGTAAGTGCAGTAAACACCAACATAGAGATGTTAATAGGGAAAAGGGCAGGGTAAATGGAGAAAGTGACAAAGCCAAGAAGGACAGGGATGGGGCAAAAAGGAGTAAGGCCATCAGGAAATAGAGGATAATGAGTACCAACACCCGTAGCCTGGGCAACAAGCTCCCTAAACTGGTGGCCTTGATGGAAGAGGGATGCCTGGATATCATAGCAGTCACAGAAACATGGTACACAGAGAACCATGACTGGGATGTTAACATACCAGGGTATGTAACCTACTGGAGAGACAGGGAGGGGAGAAGAGGGGGAGGAGTAACTCTCTATGTAAAGGAAGGGATAAAAGCAACTGAAAAAAAGAGCAAACAAGGAGGAGAGGAGGCACTGTGGGTCACTTTGGAGACTGGAAGTGGTACCACAATCCACACCTGGGTTGTATACAGATCCCCAGGTCAAGGGGAGGGGCTGGACAAGGATATGATAGAAGGCATTCTTAGGATGCCAGAGAAAGGGGAGATACTGCAGATGGGAAGCCTGAATATGCCAGATGTTAACTGGAGCACACTTGCTGCAGTCACATCCAAGAGCAGGGCCATTCTTGATGCCCTACAGGTGGCATGCCTCAGAGAGCTAGTTTTGGAACCCACTCCTGAGGGAGCAATCTTAGACATCGTGCTCTCAAATGGAGACAGTGAAAGAATCTCAGATCTAGAAGTGGGTTGCCATCTGGGAACAAGTGACCATCAAACAGTGTGGTTCACATTAAACTCAGCTACAGAGTCAAGCCATACGAAAGTGAGGGTACTGGACTTCAGGAGGGCTGACTTTGGCAAGATGGGAGAATGCCTCAGAAAAAACACTAGCAAACAGGGTAGAATGAGGGGTGGAGCAACAATGGGGAATCATCAAAACTGCTATCACAGAGGCAACAAGCCTTTGTGTGAAGCAAATAAACCAATCAATCAATCAAAGTCTTTATTTAACCAGGTGATCACCATTGAGCAAGCTTATTTTTGAGGTGGACCTGGGTTTGTTAACAAGGAACAAGGGACAATATACATGGGATGCAACACACAAGAAAATAGTAATAATACAAATAAAGTGAGATAAAATAATACAGTATATGCAAAGTATCAGCAAGTAGCATTGACAGTAGTATATGTTTGGAACAGAAGATACAGCTAGTTTTGGGTAGGACACAATTTTTCATAAAAATAAAGAAATATACATATCAGGTGCACCAAACATAAATAAAACCTAATATAAAAAGATATATAGTGATATGGTATGGAGAACAATGGAAAGTCAGGGAGAAAAAGATAGCATTCAGTAAGTATAAGGAAACACAGAAGGAGCAGGACAGAGAGCTGTACCAGTTAAGGCAGAAGGAAGCACGGAGGGAAGACAGAATAGCAAAGGCCCAAACTAAGGAAAGGATAGCCAACTCAGTTAAGAAGGGGGATAAAACATTTTATAGGTACATCAGGGAGCGTAGAAACACAAAGGGAGGGATAGTGAGGCTGAATAGAATGAACGGTGGGTGGGCAGAGGGGATAGTGAAAAAGCAGGGATACTAAACAAATATTTCTACTCAGTATTCACAAAAGAGGAGGTGGAGGTGCCTAATCCAATTAACAGAAGCACTCTGGATAGGGGGGTCGATCCCAGTCCTTTCACAGAAGAAAGGGTTCTGAAAGAACTCCTAAAACTGAAGGTGAACAAAGCAATGGGGCCTGATGGAATTCACCCTAGAATTCTAAAAGAATTAAGGGGAGAACTAGTGAAACCACTGACTACCCTATTTAACAAGTCATGGGAGGATGGTGTGATATCCGAGGACTTGAGGAAGACGGATGTGATTCCCCTTCACAAAAGTGGGAACAAGACAGAGGCAGGAAACTACAAAGCTGTCAGTTTGACCTCTGTGGTAGGGAAAGTGATGGAATCACTTCTGAAGGAAAGAATTGTTGAGTACCTCGGGCCAGTGGGGCACAGGACCCAAGACAGCATGGATTCACAGTGGGAAGGTCATGTCAGATGAATCTAATTGATTTCTTTGACTGGGTGACCAAAGTAGTAGACCAGGGAGGGGCTGTGGACATGGCCTACCTAGACTTTAGCAAGGCATTTGACCCAGTCCCACGCAAAAGATTAATAGTCAAATTAACCAGCCTGGGAGTGGGTCCCAGGGTGGTAGCCTGGGTAAAACATTGGCTGGACAACAGGACACAGAAGGTAATTGTAAATGGAGTCCACTCCGAAGAAAGAGGGGTTACTAGTGGGGTACCGCAGGGTTCAGTACTGGGTCCAGTCAGTTTTAACATCTTTATAAGTGACATTGCAGAGGGGCTGGAAGGAAAAGTATGCCTCTTTGTAGATGACACAAAGATCTGCAACAGGGTTGATATACAAGGAGGCATGGAACGGATGAGAAGGGACTTGGCAAGGTTGGAGGAATGGACGGAAGTATGGCAGCTTGGATTCAATGCATAGAAAAAGTGCAAAATAATGCACCTGGGAAACAAAAAAACAGGGGAAGATTACACAATGGGGGGAGGTAGTAATAAAAACAAAAAAGGAAAGGGACCTGGGGGTAATCATATCAGATGACCTTAAGGTTAGCAAGCAACGTGAGAAGGCAGTAGGGAGAGCTGGGGGTATACTAGGATGCATAGGGAGAGGCATCACCAGCAGAAAACAGGAAGTTGTTATCCCTCTGTACAAACAGTTGGTGAGACCCCATCTGGAGTACTGCATCCAGTTCTGGAGACCCCATCTCTGCAAGGACATAGACAGGATAGAGGCAGTCCAGAGGAGGCAACTAGAATGGTGCAGGGTCTGCAAGAGAAGCCATACGAGGAGAGACTAAAAGAGGATAATATGTATACCCTTGAGGAAAGGAGGGAGAGGGGGGACATGATAGAAATGTTTAAGTACCTCAGTGGAGTCAACAAAGTCCAAGAGGGTAGCATCTTTCAGAAAAAGGGGCATGCAAGAACAAGTGGACACAATTTAAAGATGGGGGGCAGTTCAGGGGCAATGTGAGGAAGTATTTCTTCACAGTGAGGGTAGTGGATGCATGGAACAGCCTTCCTGAGGAGGTTGTGGGGTCTAAAATTGTGGAGAATTCAAGATTACATGGGACAGACATAAGGCAATTCTTGGGGGAGGGGTAGGAAGAAATAGGCTGTTGGTTAACCAGGATCTGCGGCTTATCCTGTAGGTAGGGAAATGGGCAGACTAGGTGGGCCAAGCAGTCCTTATCTGCCATCAAAATCTATGTTTCTATGTTTCCAGTCCATCTGCAATGTCACTGATGAAGATATTGAAGAGGACTGGCCCCCATACTGATCCCTGAGGTACCCCAATTGTGACTTGAATCTCTTCTGAATGTATACCATTTACCACTACTCTCTGTTTTCTGCCCGTCAACCAGTTTGCTACCCAGTTGACCAACTTCTGACCAACTCTGAGCCTACCCAGCTTATTAATCAATCTTTTATGTGGAACAGTATTGAAAGCTTTGCTGAAGTCAAGGTAGGCGACATCAGCTGCATCCCCTTGGTCCACCACTCTGGTTACCCAGTCAAATAAATCTATGACATTAGTTTGACAGGACCTTCCTGTTGTAAACCCATGCTGTCTTGGATCCTGTGCTCCTATGGATTCCAGGTATTGCACTACCTTTTTCTTAAGGAGTGCCTCCATAATCTTGCCCACTTGTGAGGTAAGATTGACTGATCTGTCATTCCCTGACTCCTCCCTGCTGCCACTCTTGTGGAGTGGGATCACATGAGCCCTTCTCCAGTCTTCTGGAGCCTCTTCTGTGCTCAGAGACTCACTAAACAGTTCTGCTAATGGCTCTGCTAATTACACCCTTAGATCCTTTAGTACCCTGGGATATATGCCATCAAATCCTATTGCCTTATCCATCCTGAGCTTAGTGGGCTCTTGTAGCACCCTTTATTTTTTGAAGGTACTTGTGCACACCTCCCCCCCCATGTCCATGGTGCTGAGCTGTGGTCCCTGCCCTATCTTCTCCTCAGTAAATACTGAGCAGAAGTATCTATTTAGGATAGATTCTTCTCCTTTGTCCTCCTCCACACATTCCCCCTTATCCCCTTTGATCTTAGCAATACCCCCTCTGGACTTTCTCCTTTCACTAATGTATCTATAGAAAGCCTTGCCCCCTTCCTTTACTGTTCGTGCTAGTGATTCCTCAGTTTGGGCCTTTGCCTGCCTTCTGCCTTCCCTGCTTCCCTTAGGGAAGTTTGGTATGCCCCTTATCTTCATCCTGCTGCATTCTTTTATATTTCCTGAAGGCCAGTCTTTTGGCTCTGATCTTTTCTGCTACTGTTTTTGAGAACCAAAGTGGTTTACTCCATCTTTAGGTTTGACAGGCTAGGGAAAAGGGATGGCGGTTGTGCTATCTATGTTAGAGATCACTTATGCTACCACACCTTCCCCTAATAGACACTGGGAATACTGCACAAACCCTGCCCCTGGCCATTAGACTGCTATTAGAGGATCATGGTAAATCTGTTACAATTGCCTTGGTAGACATTCCCCCTAGGAAAACACAGAAAAGCAAATTGGCCAGCAATCCCTGAATCACCTCACCCCTTCTAGGCTGCATGACCTCCCATGACCACCTCTGGCACATAGCACATGTCACTAAAAAACCTAGCGACTAGAAATGCTACAAGGAACCTAAAAATGCCTAAACCCGTGCAGTATACCTTGCTAAAATTACCCACTTCCAAGACCAGTTCTCTAACTCCTGGGGCAACAGCAAAAAATTCTGGGAAAACAAAAAACCTCACTGTCAAGCTCAGTAAATCCCTCCTACGGTGCTCAGTGTAAATGGTGCTACCACACATGATCCAAAAGAAATAGCAGATATAGTCAATATTGCTTTCACTAACCTGAGTGGAGTACTCCCTGACAATTTCTTCAATGAGCCTCCCTTTTAGTATAATAACAGAAATGTGAATCATACTCCCAACCCTTTCTATTTCAAGTCCATAACTACTGTGACAGCTAAAAAATACTGAATGCTTGCCATTAGCAATTCTAGATTTAGTAGTGACACTCCTTCATCTTAAATTGCTCGATCTCACTCTTGACTCAGTTCTGACACCTCTCACCAAGATCCTCAATCAATCCCTCTGTCTTGGACTATTCCCCTTGGTTTGGAAAGCGGCAGTTGTGACACCTGTTCACAAAAGCAGGATAGGGCCACATACTCCAACTACCACCTGATTTCCACATTGCGACCCCTCTGCAAAGCATTACAGTGAATAGTTGCCAACCAGTTGACCGATTACCATGCCACCTAAAATATACAATGCACCCAACAACACAGATTTAGAAAAGGGCACAGCACCACCACTTCCCTTCTTGAATACACAGAGTTCATTCATAAGTCATTGGATCATGGGCACATTGTGGGGTCAATCTACATTGACCTCACAAAGGTGTTCGATACTGTTAACCACATCTTATTACTCAGGTCCCTACCCACCCTCGTACTCTCACATGATGTCACAACGTGATTTAAAAGTTACCATGAAGAAAGAACCCAATGGGTTAAAATACACAGTACACTCTCAATCAGCCACCCAGTATACTCTGGAGTTCCCCAAGGCTCAATCCTGGGTCATCTCTTATTCAGCCTTTTTGTTAATATCCTTCCCTAAGTTTGCCCCACAAACCTGCTCCTTTATGTGGATAACTCTGTGCTCTTCACCAGCCAGCCTGATCCTCTACTTCTCATCAGCAGTCTGCAAGAAAGCTCCACTGCAGTTGAGTTTTGGTTTTCCAAGCACAAACTAATTCTGAACTATAATGAACAGCTTGGAGGCAGTATAGCACAGTGGTTTAAGGCTCTGAACTGCAAATCTGGAGACCAGAGTTTCAATCCCACAGCCCCACTTGCACACTGTGTGACCCTAAGCAAGTCACTTAATTTCCCTGTGCTCCCAGATCACACCTGTAAACAAGCTTTCTGCTTAGTGTGCCACTCCTGGTTAAACAATTGAAAAAAAAAACCTATAAAAAAAAACAAAGTGATGTTCTTTGCCAGCCCTCACAACAAGTATAAAAATACCCAGCTACCTATCACTAACAACCTTAGCGCACCCCTTGAACAAGTCCATAACTTTAAATATCTCAGTATAATGCTCAACAGTAACCTATCCTTTAATGAGCAGGTAAATATGATCCCCAGAGCTGTAAGCATGAGATCAGGTCTTCTGTATAGACACAGACGCAGCATGTCCCAAGAAGTGCTCCTCCTAGCCATTACTAGTTCCATCCTTTTAATTGTTGATTTTTGGCTTTTAATTTATGGCTCTGCCACCAATATCACACTCAAAAGACTGTTGCCCTTAACATGGCTTGCTGTCTAATCACTGATGCTCACCTATACACCCACAGCTGTGACCTGTATGCCTTGGCAAACTGGTTGAATCTCCAGGGCAGAATCTCCTACCAGACCTGCCTGTTCATGAAGAAAATTAGCCTGGATTTGCCCTAACCTCACTACTGCAGCTCCTCAACAGGACAAATAACTGCCATCACACTAGAAGCACATCCAACCCCACCTACCAGGTCCCTTTCTGCCACACTGCACAGGCTCAGTGAACTTTTATGTATAGAGCACCCAGCTGGCAAAATAACCTTCCACCTGACCTCTTATCTGACACCAAAATTGGACCCTTCAAAACCAAACTTCAGCAGCATCTATTGAAATACAGCAGCTGTGAATGCCAATCCTAAATATTTTGTGTCCTTCTCCCTCCAACTTCTACCAACTCATACTACTTACTATTTTTCTCTATTTCCCTACTACTCCTACCTTCCCCCATCCCCCAGATTATCATTCATTGTCTGCATCTCAACTACTTGATATCACCTCCCTTCCTCCCCCATCAACCCTGGCATGGTTTTAGCCTCTTTCTTGTCTACCCCCACATTGCCCCTCTAGCTTTTCCTTGCCTTAACTCCCCCTCAACATTAACACCACACCTCCTTTTTCCCCTTCCCTTAACTACCCCTAGTCAATCTCCCCCCTTGCACATTTTCTGTGTCCCACTACTATTTTTTCCTCTCCCTATCTTTGCACTTAAATACCTAGTATGAATGTCAGCACCCCTCTTTATACAATGCCTACCTGGCTGCTCTCAACCTTACTTTGGACATGTCCTAATAAGTACTCTACTGTCCTACTTCTTGAATCCTCAACCTCAGCAGTTCATGACAAGGTCATTCCCTCTGACCACACATACTAAGTGTAAAATAACTGTAACCTTGAATTCATGTAACCAAGCAACACTTATTATGTATTATATAATCCAGAAGCAAATGATTTGATACCTTTTAATGGACCAACATAGATGTAACAACAAGAACAAAGTGCTTTAGCTTTCAGACCAACAAGTCCTTAGTCAGAAGCATAATGACATTTATTTAGAAAAAAAATACTTTTAACACCCAGATCATGCAAAAAAAAAAACCCAGAAAAAATCCCCATTGGTTTAAAATACTAATTCAAAAAAGAAACAGAAGATGATGTCAGAGAAGCTTAACAGTACCATGTCACCTTAGGCTGGGAGAGTTTCAGAGTCAGAGATGCTTAGTGCAGAAGACATACAAAGAACTCTACTGCAAAAAAAAATAAAATGACATATAAGATAACAACTACTTGAGCAGATGGCTCTAAAATCAAATTATGAGTGTCACAATGTATATAAGAATCCAATTACTGAAAAACAACCTACACCTAGATTAAAGACATACTAAAATTGTTTTAGGACTACAAGAAGCATCTATGTAGATATAACTGATAAAAAGTAACCAGTAAAGCTTTCTTAAAAAGATCAGTGGTTACACACTGTATGATGTGTAAAACTTAGCTGGACCCATTACCCAGCTATGCTCTCCAACTAGATATAATGCCTCATAAACTTCAAAAGCCTATAGTGTAGTAACAGGACTTTATAAATGATAATATAAATATAAATTGACAGCATACTTGTTAAACAAAAAAACTGCTTGTCAAGGACCACCAAGCAATTAAGACATGCAGCCTAATATGTACAGCTGTCAATGAATTCTCAGTGTATAATGCAACAACCTGATGCACCAAAACTGTCTAAGGAATCTGAATAAGAAATGATAATTTAATTCTCTCCTCCACTCCACACACAGAACACACCCAACCCCACTCCATCCCACATCCCAATAATGTGGGTGTGGGGGGGAGATAACTAGTTTTAAGGAGATGCACACACACACACACACACACACACACACACACACACACACCCCTAATGCACCATCATTCACATCAACCACTGCAATTGTTACCCAAAGGAATTCAACTTGTCATGAAATTCCAAATAAACAGGATCATGTATGCTATTATCTAAATAGTAAAAATGTGACACTATTTAACCTTACTCCTACCTGCACAGTAACAGTCCAAGGATTCTGGATAGAACCACAATGAAAAAAACATTCCACCTTCCCCAGGGTAAGGTAACTAGAAGTAAATACAACAAAGTCAACAGTGTCAGTGGCTCAGCAGGTAGCACACTCGCCTCTGAAGCTGGGAGATCAGAGGGCTGTGGGTTCAGTTCCCACATCTGGCACTTGGGTTAATATCCCAGTACTGACACTGTAGTGCAGCATGAGAGGGGTGCTGCACTTCTGAGGTGCCGTCTTTTGGATGAGACGTTAAACCGAGGTCCCATCTGCCTGGATTGGTGGTAGTTCAGGTGGATGTTAAAGATCCCATACTTATCGAAAGAGTAGGGAATTTCCCGTGTCCTGGCCAAATTTCTCATTCACTATAAATACCACCAACAGCTTAATCTGGTTCAAGGTCAGTTGGCATTCATCTGTATTCATCTGTATCCCCCTCCCCCGGGTCGTGCCTGAAAATAGGCAGAATTTGTCTAGTGCACTTACCCGGTCAACAAAAGCTAAATAAATAAATATAAAGTATGTGTGTAAGACAAGAGTCCTAATATACCTACAGTTCCACAAATCACTACAATATTAGCCTAATGTAAATAGATCAGTCCAGGACCCCCATGCAAATGAGATCTCACACCCCAATATGTTCAGAGTTAAAAAATGTGATAATATATAATAACACTACTGTATGTATAGTAACAGGCTAGGGAATCTAAATATGACACAGTGGAATCAACCCCACTCCCGGGTGAAGGTAAATAGTAAGAAGGAATTAATATTCATTATGCATGTGAAGCAAGAATAATAACACACTGTGACTCCATGTATCTAAATAGAAGCCTACCTCAGTGTGACAGCAAGCCCCAAGCCCCAAACCTGCCATATTCACATACCTCCCAAAACACACACACACAGGCACACACACATGCTGAAGTCCTATAATATGTCAGTCTGAAGAAAAAAAAGTCTGTGCATGTTAAATCCTGTAATGTCCCATGAAACCCAAATCTATGTTCATCCCATCTGCTACCATATTGAGATGTAAAATAAGTTTAATCTCAAAAGCTCGTCTCTGTTGTGTGCTTTTGAGAGTTCCTTTTAAGACCTTTACTGACATATCTGAATCTGAGTCGTCAGGCTGAGAGAAGTGTTGCCCCACTGGATTTTCAGTCTTCTTCCTTTTAATAGTATGTCTGTGTGAGTTCATCCTAGTGCAGAGCGGTTGACTTGCCTCTCAAACATAACCTGTTTGCAGACATCTCTTGCACTGAATGAAATAAACAACATGTTTTGATGTACATGTATAGCTCCCATGTACCTTGAATTGTCTGTTTTGTGATGTAACCACACAGTCCGAAGTGGAAATGAGCTCACAAGTCTTACAGGTGCATTGATTGCAGAGTCATGTACCATTTAGTGTCATGGTATTCTGACCTGGTGAAGTGTACTCTTAATAATTAGACTGGCTAAGTTTGGTGGTTATTTAAAAGACAGTACTGGTAATTCCTTAAAAATACAATTAAGGGTCTCATCCTCACGAAATATTGGGTGGAGGTCTTAATAATCTTATGCAGAAGTTCAAGGTCTGGATGATAGGTGACTACTAAGGGTATTCTGTCTGTAGCTGTCTTTTCTTTATACTGAAGTAATTGTTGTCTTGGTACTTGTGTTGCACATTCTGTTGTCCTGTCAATTACTCTGAAAGAGTGTCCCTGCTCAATAAAGGCATTTTTCAACATAGCCAAATGTTTATCTCTGTCCTCCTTATTTGAACAAATATGGCGACATCGGAGTGCTTGACTGTACATGCCAGATTTTTTTTGTGTGGTTTGGGTGATTACTTTTCTTGTGTAAGTATCTCTGTCTGTCTGTCGGCTTCCTGAAAGTACATGAATGTAAGGTTCCATCCTTAATGGTGACTGTGGTGTCCAGAAAATTAACATTGGTGGTAGAATACTCCAGGGTAAGCTTTATGGTAGGATGAAGGTTATTAAGTTCCTGATGGAAATCTTTAAGTGCATCTGTGCCCTCCATCTAAATGATAAACAAATCATCAATGTAACGGAAATAAGCTAGTAGTTTGTGTGGACAGTGCCTTAAGAAGTCCTCCTCCAAGTCTGCCATAAAGAGGTTAACATACTGTGGAGCCATCCTGGTGCCCATTGCTGTTTCTATAGTTTGAACATAATGTTTACCATTGAAATTGAAGATGTAATGTGTCAAAATGAATTCCATAAGTTTCCTCATCACTTCAGGGTTGATGTTTTGGTCCAGTCCTTTCTCCTGTATGTATTTAAGGCAGGCTGAAATGCCATCCGTGTCTGGAATATTAGTGTAGAGGGATGTTACATCCATCGTCACTAAAATGGTATCAGGTGGTAAGTCTTTATAACCAGAAAGAACATGCAGGAAGTGTGTAGTGTCCTGGATATAACTGTCTGTTTCCATAACCAGTGGTTTCAAAATGGTTTTTACAAACCCTGAGATCCCCTCAGTCAGGGTACCATTACCAGAGACTATGGGTCTTCCTAGATTGCCAGGTTTATGTATTTTAGGCAATGCAACTTCTAATGCACTTGCCCTGTGTCTGTTCTGACAAGGCCCCTCGGCTGCCTCACCCTGACCCTCTACACCTATGTCTGCCCCTACCCTCAGCCCTCTCCCCTTCTTGCCCTCTTCCTCCTATTGTTTCTTGAGTTACTGATCACTCAGTCTGATTTTGTCAAGCAAAGTTACTGTCTAAAACCATGTACCTGTAACTGTTCTATGTTTTAATGTCTGTTACCCTGTAACCAGTATGACGTGGAACCTTTGTAAAAGAGCCTTGGCTCAGAGGTACTTTGTAATCCTGAAGAAGAAGAAGAAGAAGAAGAAGAAGAAGAAGAAGAAGAAGAAGAAGAAGAATCAGCATTTATATAGCGCTTTTCATACATCCAAAGTGCTTTACAAGCAATGCTAGACTGGAAGTGAAGATCCTGGACACAAATAAATAAAATAAATAAATAGGCAGCATGTAGAATGTCCCTGGCTTGGATTCAGCATGGATGAGGTCAGTTAGTTCTTTTTTTGGACATAGTTTGGAAAAGTTTCAATTAAGTCACGTAGTTCTTTTTTATATCCTGTAGTGGGGTCACTCTCCAGTTCTCTGTATTAGGTATGATCAGTTAGCTGTCTGTTAGCTTCATTAATATAATCCTCTCTGTTTAAGATCACCACTGCAGAGCCTTTATCAGCTTTTTTGATGACAATGTTGTGGCTCAATTTCAGTGTCCATATAGCTCTCCGTTCTAGTGGAAAGAGGTTATAATGGGCCTGGTTTTGCCTAGTAAGTATCTGACCACTGACTTGCTGGTGGAAACAAAGAATATAATTGTCTAGTTTTTTGTTACGCCCACTTGAGGGGATAAATTCAGATTTCTTTTTCTTATCCATTAAATTATTACTGATTGTGATGTCTTTGCTACTGGTGATTTCTTCTTTGCTATGCATATCATACATGTATCATATGTAATTTGTATACTCATTCAACCCTTTGTATCATGTAAATTGTCCTACTGTTTCCTTCCTTCCTTCCTTGATGTGGAGTCTTTGTAAAAGAGCCTCTGGCTCAAAGGTATTATAATTCCAAGACTTCAATAAATAAATAAATAAATCATTTGGCAAGTTTCCACAAAATCATTGAATACATTAAAGGACTTAAAATTGGGAGGTGGTCATCTTAGGGGACTTCAATATAAACTGGATGTCAAATGAGGCCGCCCAACACAAAGATGCCCTGTCTTGTATTAACTTCACTCAAATGGTTAATTCCCCCACCAGGATCAACTACCGTACTGGCTCCAGTATTCTGCTTGATTGGATCCTCATAAATCAACCAGGCCAGAGCTCCAACACCATAATCCTTGCAGATTCCCTTAGTAATCATTCCCTGTCACTTGCCAATGGGCTAATAAGGCCCCTAGCCACCCCCAAATTCATAAAAAGTTATATCTTCAAGCGTGGACAGCTAAACTTGCTTAAGACATATTGACTGGTCCACCATTGACTCTGCCATAAACATAAACCAGGCACTGGATTATTTTATTACTAAATTTAATGAAGGATGTGATATCTGTGCTCCCATACATAAACACAAAACTAAAGGAGCTAACAATTCTTGGATCACCCTGACTCTGCTCAATCTTATGGCCTCCAGAGACTATCTCTGGCATAGAGCCAAGTCTACTGGAAAACAGGCTGATGTTCAGAAATATCAAACTTTCAGAAATGGTTTTACCTTACCGCAACAACAGCGGTTACGGAGACATCCCTGACAGTGACAGCCTCCATGTTTCCATCTGGGGGTTCTGCTCCCAAACACCCCGATCTCTAGGATTCTAACTCCAAGTCAGAGTTGGACTGAGGGGGGTGAAACACCCTGTGAGGCAATCCTCTGGCCATGAAGAAACCATCACAGCGACATGTGGATTTTGGCCAAATCCTGTCACTGTGATGGTCTTCGCCATCTGGGAGTCGCTGCAGTGATGGTATGCCTTCAGAAACATATGCAACCATGAGGTCAGATATGATAACATGCATTATTTCAAGGACTGCCTCACTAATTCATGGGAAAATGACAGAAAATTCTGGGATAACTTGAAGCACCTTACTGGTAAAAATAACAAAGCCTCACCCTCCATGCTTCTGGTAAATGGAGAAATCACTCAGGATCCCAGATCCATTGCCAATACCTTCAATGATGCTTTCACTGACCACAGCAGCATACTGCTGCCTGATCTCCCTGATGCATCAGTTGGAAACTCCTGAGACACTAAGACCTCTAACAATGGGTCCCCCACAGACCCCCCTTCTACCTTAAACAATCACCTTGTCTGAAGCCAAGACATATGTCCAATAAGTACTTGGCAAGTCTAGATACAGTAGTGATATGCTGGATCTAAAGCTACTGCACCAGCCCTCACACCTGATGAAGTGCTCCTGATGCTAAGAAATCTCATGAACCTCTCTCTCTGGTTGGGACAATTCCCCCCAATTTGGAAAGATGCAGTGGCCACTCCACTCCACTCCACTCCACAAAAGTGGTGCCAGAGTCTTACACTCAAGCTACTGCCTAATATCTATATTGCCTCCCCTGTCTAAGACATTGGAAAGAATAGTTTCTGACTAAATGTTCAACTATTGACAAGACACTGGTTAGGCCCCATCTGGAGTACTGCGTGCAGTACTGGAGGCCACACCTTCACAAGGACATTAACCAAATTGAGGCAGTCCAGAGAAGGGCAACCAAATGGTGCAGGGACTGCATCAGAAGACATATGAGGACAGATTAGCGGAGCTCAATATGTATACCCTTGAGCAAAGGAGGGAGAGAGGTGATATGATCGAGGCATTCAAACACCTTAAGGGCATAAACAAGGTGAAAGAGTCTAACATGTTTAAATATAAGAAAAATAGCAGGACAAGAGGACACAGCATGAGATTAGAGGGAGGCCGATTAAGGGGGAATGTGAGGAAATTCTTTTTCACAGAAAGGGTGGTGGATGCATGGAATGGCTTACCACAAGAAGTGGTGGCTATGAATACAGTGCAGGGCTTCAAACAGGCATGGGATAGGCATAAGGGAGCAATACAAATGACTATGAATAGATAGGCCACTGACAGAGCAAAGGCCGATGGCACATTTATAAGGTAGAAAAAGAAATGGGCAGACTGGATGGGCCTTGCGGTCCTTATCTGCCGTCAACTTCTATGTTTCTATGTTTCTATTTAGAAAAGTACAGACTACAATGCTGTCAGCAGCATGGGTTTTGTAAGGAACACAGCATCTCTACTGCCCTTTCGGAGTACTCAAGCTTCCTGAATGGGGCCCTAGAAAGAAGTCAGATAGCTGTAGTAATTTACACCAACCTCACTAAGGCCTTCAACACTGTCAACCATAAAACACTACTTAATGAACTCCTCTCCATTGTCCTCTCTATTAAAGCTGTATGTTGGTTTCAAAGTTACCTTAAAGGGACACTGTCAACCTGTTTTTCTTCATATTATTTCTAGTTGAAACCCCACATTTTATGATTGCTTACCCTCTATAAAATTCACTGATGTTGTTGTTTGTTTTGTCTGTCTTCTTGTTTAGTAGAACTGAAATGCATGGCAATGTATATTTATAAACAACCTTGTTTTTGTTTACAGTCTTGGTTCTGTTCTTACTGCATACTTCCTGAGCATTAGAAACATACCCAAACACTGCAGTCACTCATAAGGCAGCAGCCTCCTAAACTACCACTGTATTATGAGGGGCTAGACTGTTTTGTGGATGTTCCCAAGTCCAGTAAAGCTGCATTTGGAGTTGATCAGGGAATGTAAACAAACCTGTTTTGGTGTGATAACACCAATATGTTGGGCAGTCTGTTTTTTACTTTTTTAAAGAAAATAAGAGTCAGAATCAAACTATCAGCTACATCAACAATCTTTACAGAATGTTGGCAATCATAAAATGTGTTTTTTATACTAGGGACACTTTTAGGCCTAAGGGGGGTTGACAGTGTCCCTTTAATAATAGGCCCCAAATGGGTATTCATGAACCCCCACAATAATCAAAAGGACTTTCAAATGACAGTCTTGAATTGCTTACATACCCCACTGCACAAGTACAAACTTTCAAATATCTAGGCATTACTCTGGACAGCTCTCTATCCTTTCCACAGCATGCAGATCAGATTGTTAAGGTGGTTAATACAAGAATCGGCCTACTATGCAGACTCCACTATTGCCCAACCCAAGAGACCTTGTCACTCGCCATTACAAGCTCCATACTTTGCATCATTGATTACAGGTTAGTGATATATGGTGCAGCCACTGACTCAACCCTCAAAAGGGTTAGTGTTGACCTTAATAAGTCATGCAGGTTGCTCCTTGGTGCACATAGACTAGCACACACTTGTGACAACTATGCACACACCAACTGGCTAACCTTTCAAGGAAGAGTATGGTATCAAGTGTGTCTCCTATGGAAAAAAACAGCCTAGGCCTTTCCCCTCCCACCATCCAGAACCTCCTCTGCAGAACACCCAACACCACCACACAAGAAGTATAGCTAGTTAAGTGCTGCATGTCCCTTTCTTCTGCACTTCACAGGCATAAAGATATTTTGCGTACTGAGCCCCATGATGGCTCAATAAACTCACCCCATATATAACCAATGAGTCTAGCCTGGGGCCACTTAAGAGAAAACTCCAACACCACACCAACATGATCAGCTGTGACTGCAAGTCCCAGTTTCCCTCCCTGACCTTAACCTCTTGCCCATCTCACCACCCTCTCTTCCCTACTAACTTACTCCCCCATCTTTCCAACATCTCCTATTCTCCATGAGGCACTTATTTCTACCCCCTCCTTTCTTTCTTCCCCCTTTGAACGTTGACAAAGAAATATAAATGTGCTTAATTACTTTATGTTATGTAACCCTGTGCTCAAATTGTATGTAGCTATGTATTCTCCTGTATGATTAACTGTACCTTGTAGCACTGCACTTTACTGTTTGCTCTGTTTCAATGATGAAATGTATGTTCTGTTATTTTGTTTGATATGGAACCTCTGTAAATGAGTTTCTAGCTCAAAGGTATTTTGAAGATTTCAATAAATAAACAAATAACAATAAAATTAGAGTTGTGCAGCCAGATGTACAGGCAGAATAGACAGGGCAAACACAAATAAGGATGTGCAATGCATTAAGGTACAAGTTCAATACAATACTTAGCGTAAGCTCTAGATAAGGTGCAGAATATTCTCACCCAGACTGCAAAAGTGCAAGATTCATCAGTGCCAGTTCAGTATGGTACATTTGATACAGTAGCAAAACAATTACAAGATGGGTTACCAATGAAGTACAGTTTAAAGTCACATAGACCAGAGGCCTATAATGGGTAGGAAATTGCTCAAAGCAGGGGAAGGGGACAGGAGGAGGGAAAAACATGAGGGTCAGGTACAGTTTCAGGAGAAGGAAGTTAACTCATGAAGAAGGGACTTGAGGGATGAGAAGGATGAAGCAGATCAGATAGGGATAGAGAGGATCAGAGCTTAGGAAAACAATATGAGAAACTAGCTTGACCCACCAAAGTCTTCCTGGAGAGGAGGGAGAAGGAGTGGGAAGCAATTTTCTCCAGGGAGTTGAGGATGGAGGGAAGATGAAAGCACAGTAAGATTAGGAAGTAATGAGCAAAACCAGAATTTGGAGGTGAAAGAGACAGCAATTGAGGCATCTATCATCGAGGAAAGGGGGGACAGTAAAGAGAGCATTAATGTGAATGAGGAGGGCGGTACAATGTAACACAGAAGAATGAGTGAAAGAGGAGGTTAAATCAGGCAAGGGTGGTCTTATGAGCTGCACTGTAGACAATATCACCATGGTTGAAGATTGGGAGGATTATCTTCATGAATAGCTTGTCTAGGTGGAGGGAGTCTGAAACAGTGTCAAAGGCTTTGGCCATATAAACAAGGATGACAGGTGGGAAGTGATTCTGGCCCATACCAGACAGAATATGGTCAATGAGTCAGATGAGGGTGTGGATACGATGAAGGATTTCTTGAAGTTAGACTAGAAAGGAGTGAAAAAGAAGGAAGAATCAAGGAAAGGAGAAAGTTATGAAAGGACAAAATGTTCCTGGAACTTGGATAGGGTGGGCAGTAGAGAATGGTATGAAAGGTTCCAAGTGTGGAAGGATCACCCTCCTTTAGGGAGAGGAGTGGCAGTAGCCTGCTTCCAGGCATCTGGGACAGAGACATAGGAAAAGGGGAGGTTGAGGAAGACAGGCATAGGGAAGTTGATTGCAGGTGCAGAGGTGTAGAAACTTGGAGTTAAGGTTATGTGGACTTTCTTCCTTATGGAGGGTAAAGAGCTATAAGTGTCTTTAGAGAAGCAGAAGGAGTAGTAGGAGGGAAAGAAAGGGAATGCAAGGGAGGAAGGGAAGGGTGTGGGGCAGAGGGTGAGGGGGAGTAGAGAAAGGGCACAGGTGGCTAAGAAGGAGTTGAATGAAGAAGCACCAACAGTAGGGTCAGTGATGAGGGAGTTGCCAACCCTGAAGATGGAGGCAGCTGTCTCAGGGAGAAGAGGGAGTGAATAGCTTTCTAGAACTTGGAGGGGTGATTAAGGTTGTTCTGAAGTGTAGATGTGAAGCGTTCATATTCCAGAAACCTGGTGGCTTTGGTACAAGGATTGCAAAGAATACAGTCATTTAATAGGACAGCAGGGAGCTGGTGGTCTTGTAGGACTACAGGGCTAAATCATGAACTCAAAGGCAGGCCAGCAGGTCAGCAGCTCAGTGTAGATCCATGGAGGGTGGGAATCACAGATCATGGTTTTCCCGTAGTGGAGAATGGTGGTCTCCGACAGCCGTAAATTTAGTATGGAAGCAGTTGAGGGCTAAGTTGATTTAGTGGCTGTTGAGATGAGGGATCAGTCAGTGACCAATAGGTTAGTGGGGGAGGAGGACAAATCCAGTGACCTGAATGACCAAAAAAGGAGAATTTTCAGGGGATCTTTAGGACAATGTATCATGTGCACATTTAGAGCCAGGGTCCGTCCATGAACCAAACCTGAACCAAACCCAAACTATTCTATTTTTGCCCAATCCGAAGAGAACATGAACCCTAAAAAAACAAAACACATGAACCCAAACTGAACCCAAATCCAGACCATGTGAGATGAAGAGAACCCATATGGAGGCAGTAGGGTGAATGCATTAGAATTCGTACTCAGATTTATAAATTACACACAAAAAAACTTGAACCAAACTGAACTCAAACCCATATGTCTACTTTTCAAATCTAACTGAACTGAACATGAACTACACACTTCTGAACCCGAACCAAACTAGAACCCTAAAAATATGTCAAAGCCTGGCTCTATTCACACTGTAGACCATATTAGGGTCACTGTGAGCATCTGGGAGGATACCTGCATCAACAATATTGTGGAGGTGAGAGGAGAGTACACAATCTAAGAGTGAGTGATGCAAGATTTTATGCTTAAGATGGGTGGGATACAAGACCAATTGGCACAACTGGACAGATTTAACATTTTGTCAAAGGCTGAGGGTAGAAGGTGAAAGCCAGATAATATTAAAATTGCAATGGACTAGCAACTCACCAGTGACAAAGTGGGAACAGATGGAGGACAGGAGTTCTGTGACAGATGATGGGGACAGACAAGGGTAGCAGTACTCTACTGCAATAAAAAAAGGGACTTAGAAGGGGAGGGTGAGTTTAATGAGGAGCAGCTCATAGATAGAGGGGGTAAGAGACTGAAAACACAGTCACAAGCTGAATGTCAGAGGAGAGGTAGATTGCAACACCAGCACCTTTGTTGGGGAAATCCAGCCAGACTATGGATATCCAGGGTTGACACAGGATAGTCTTCAACATGGTCCAAGATCTAAGACTCTGACATGACCAGAATGATTCAAAGAGAGCAGGACAGTGCTCATGAGGATTGGGTCATGGCACTGACATGTACTCATTGGACAGCAGATACGAGAGTGGTGATATTAAATCTGTATAACGAAAGATCTATTTTGTAAGCTAAAAAAATGTTCTGAAAAATTAGACAATCCTGGGTTCCTATTATTAGATATGTTTGATCTTAGAATTATAGACAGAGGTGAATTTAAACATAATGATTGACTAAATGAATGTGTCACACTGTGTACAGACTCTTGTAATATAAGCAGCACCCTTGAAAAGCATACACATTTTATAAGCTGGAATGTTGCTGCAATTCTGGGTAAGATTGCTGATGCAGACTGGTTACAGTACATAAACAAATTTGATATTATTTAGTTCCAAGAAACTTGGGTTTAAGAAACTGAATTTAAATGGATATCAGGCATGCTGTTCTCCAGCAGTTAAGAGTTAAAAAATATGGAAGACCATTGGGTGGTATCCTTACCTATGTTAAAATAAGTGAGAATATTTTTGAACTGGATATTTTCAAAATTTATCCAAATTATATTATTATTTTTATATAATGGAGCAAACTAATGTTTACCATTATTAACATACTGTATATATACAGTACCTCTGTTCAAACAAATATTAGAACATTATAATATTTGGAAAAACCTCTCTTGAGATATTGATTTGGCTCTTAGAAAAATATCCATTTAGTGCTATAATAATTGCCGGGGACTTCAACGCCAGAATCTCTGACTATGATAACAGAAATTCTGGAATCACTAATGAATCTGAATGACTGTAACAAAAGAATAAGCCAGGACAAAAAAAAATGTAACAAGAATGGCATGGAATTACAGAAGTTAATTGAAAGGAATAGTCTATTAATTCTAAATGGTAGGTTCCTAGGGGATTTTGAAGGAAACACTACATATTTCTCACATAACGGACAAAGTACAATTGATTTTGCTCTCTGTGATCCAGAAAGTATTTTTAGTAACTTATCTATTAAAATGAGATCAGAAAGTGATCATGCTCCAATTGAGCTGACAATTGACATTGATAAAGAATACACAGAAGAAAAGACATCCCTACTTCACCCAGTCACTTTAGGTACAATAGGTACAAATAGGTTAGTTAGAGTGAAGCTTAATACTTCTTTAATAGTAGACATCTTTGAAGTTAATTCCACTATGGACCTCATTCTTGATGCAATAGACCTTCAAACAATAGAACATTATATTAATGATATTCATAAAAAAATTAAAAATAAAATATATGTTAGTAGCGATACACATAAAACGAAAGAAATTGAATCCTGGTTTGATACAAAGTGTAAAAAAGCAAAAAAAAAGAATTTAATAAATTAACAAGAGGGACAAAAAAAATCTGTCTAAAAGTAATTTCGCACATTTAAAGAGGGAATCCATTCAAAAGTATTACATTGCAGAATTAGAATCAGCCTACCCCCAATAAATCTCATACCAAACATTAGATTTCTGTGTTACTTCATTTTAAAGTTATGAGCTATTTTGTAACACTGATTGCACTCCCTGTTCAAAAAATCCAGTTTAATTGAAAAGCCACTGATGATGTCACAACCAGAACTCACAGACTAGTCCTCCCTATCAGCAACCTTATAGGACCTATTTCTTTAAAGTTATCAAAACTGGAACTGTAGTATTTATTTAAAAATTAAAAACTAACACAGGGCTGCCTGCAGTGCTTGCATTTTCAGAATGTTATTGATACTGTACTTTAGAATGCATCAGGTGGTGGTTTAGGAATGCAGCGCTGAATTACCGCCACATTTCAAAATTGTACGTCACTGCCACATTCTGAAACTGAGTGTCACTGCTGCATTCCAAAACTGTGCATCATCACCACAACATTCTGAAACTGTGCATCACTGCCACATTCCAAAATTGCACGTCACAACCACATTCTGAAACTGTCGCCACCAAATTCTGAAACTGAGTATCACTGTGCATTCCAAACTTGTGAGTCACCACCGCATTCTGAAATTCTGCATCACTGCCACATTCCGAAGTCATGCATCACAACCACATTATGAAGATGTACATCAGCGCCACATTCTGCAGTCATGCGTCACTGCCACATTTCGAAGTTGCCCATCACCACCACATTCTGAAGTCGCTCGTCACCATCACATTCCAAAGTCATGCAGCACCACCACATTCCAAAGTCGTGTGGCACCACCATATTCCAAAGTCATGTGGCACTGTCACATGAGTGTTTGTCACCGCCACATTCTGAAGTCTTGTGGCACTGTTGCACGAGTGTTCCTCACCACCACATTCTGAAGTCATACATTTAGTTACTGTCCCCACATGCTGTGAGACACTCCCTGAGGGTGTGAGACAGATTGGAGGCAGAGGAGTTTGCTGAAAAAAGCACTCATTTTACAATCCAGTAATAGCCTATGCACCTAGCTCAACCAGGAAGTGCTTGCAGAGCTAGTAGTCTTCAGCAGTGAGCAGGGAAGACTACAATTTAGCTGTTGCGAAGCAGTTTTTACTTCTACTGTTTTGAGGGTATTTTGGTATGTTTTAGATGCTGTAAAGCACCACAGAGTACCTGTAAACTGTGGGGATTGTATTTTTCAGTTTGAAAGGAGTGTGACCTGGTATTGCACTTCTGAGTCACGTGGAACATACATCTCACCCCTCTGTGAGCATTTTTTGCTGGCATACATTTAGTTTCTGTCCCCCCATGCTGTGAGACACTCCCTGAGGGTGTGAGACAGATCAGAGGCAGTGGTGTTTACCAAAAAAAGTGCTTGTTTTGTTATCCAGTAATAGCCTATGCACCTAGCTCAACCAGGAAGTGCTTGCAGAGTTAGCAGTCTTCAGCAGTGAACAGGGAGGACTACAATTTAGCTGTTGCAAAGCAGTTTTTACTACTACTGTGTTAGGGGATATTTTTGCTTGTTTTAGATGGTGTAAAGCACCACAGAGCACCTGTAAACTGTGGGGATTGTATTTTTAAGTTTGAAAGGAGCATGACCCAGTATTGTACTTCCTGGTCACATGGGACATACATTTTGCCTCCTGTGAGCATTTTTTGCTGGCATACATTTAGTTTCTGTCCCCCCATGCTGTGAAACACTCCCTGAGGTTGTGAGACAGATCAGAGGCAGAGGCGTTTGCCGAAAAAAGCATTTGCTTTGCAATCCAGTAATAGCCTATGCACCTAGCTCAACCAGGAAGTGCTTGCAGAGCTAGTAGTCTTCAGCAGTGAACAGGGAGGACTACAATTTAGCTGTTACAAAGCAGTTTTTACTGCTACTGTTTTGGCAAATATTTTTGTATGTTATAGAAGCACCACAGAGCATGTGGGGGTTAAATTTTTAAGTTTGAAAGGAACATGACCAGGTATTGCACTTCTGGGTCATGTGGGACATATATCTCACCCCTCTGTGAGTCAGATGAGCATGAGTGGGGTGAGCATGTGGCTCCACGTGCGGAGACGAGTGCTGAGACATGCACATCTGCACATGTCTAGAGTGTCCAGAGGGTCATGAGGGTCACAAGGCAGCACTCTGTGTCCATTGGACTATTGCTCATTGCTGTAAGTAGACAGCTTGGTAGAATACAATTTCAAAATGCTAGCAGAAGTCCTACTTAGTGTTTATATAAGGACAGCACGTGCTCATTCCATCTTTATTACCTTGACGGGCAGTGTTGGCCTACAATGTACAGTGTGTCAAATGCACTTGTTAACATCAAATGACCTCCCTAAGCAACCCTGTACTTGTAGCAAATGTATGGAAATAAAAGATTTACAATATACTGTGGACTGCTTTAGTTCGCACTTAGCGATGCTAGAACACAGTCAATCTGATATGCATAAATGATTAAATGCCCCTAATTCTGTGCTACCAGCAGATTCAAATTATATTCAGGATGCAAATAATGTTACAACAAATCTTTGCAATAACTTAGATGTTAGCATTAAGAGGAGTGATATTATGTCACAACAGATTGGTCCCCCTACACTGGAAGATAAACCCAGAAAGAGAGCCAGGGATGATGAAGGTAATTCTGAGGATGATCTCAATGGTGATAATAGCTGGTATAGAGTGCAAGGTAAAAGAGCCAGTAAAAAAGGCAGAAAGACCCAACAGTTTAGTACCAAGATTTATAACAGATTTGACCCTCTTGTTACTTTTTCCACAGATTGTGCAGATAGTAACACAGGTGAAGTTAATATGGTTAGGGAGTTCTCTGTGGTAGTGAATCAAACTACCCTGGCCCCTACTTCTGCAATACTAAGCCCTATTGATTCCAAAGCAAGAGAATTACCCCTTATTGACTTTCATATTGATGAATCAGATCAAGCACCAACTAGTGGTCCCCGTCCATTGGATTTGTGCACACAACAGATTTATGTACTGGGTGATTCCATTACTAAACATTTAGATCGGGCAGTATGTAATGTTGATAAAGTTAATAGGACTTGCTCAAGTTATAGTGGTGCAAAAATATCAGACCTTACTAGAATGATGAACAATATTATGAAAGATTGTGGCACTAATCCCATTGCTGTGATATATGAAGGAGCAAATAACATTCTTCATGATTCAACTCAAGTAATTAAAAGGGACTTTATTGCTTTAACAAACTAATAAATTGATTGATCTCGGTTGTGATGTTTGTTTGTCTGAAATTCTACCTATCCCACATTTTTCATCATCCCTTAAAAAGAAAATAAAAATCATAAATGAGTGGCTTTGAAAATGGTGTTTACACCAAGATCTAACCTGTATTACACATTGGGAAGAGTTCGACTGTCATGATGATTTATATTGTTCTGATGGTTTGCACCTAAGCAGGGGTGGAAATGCCATTTTGAGGAAACAGTTTTCTGTCATCAATAATCATTTAAACTAATTAGTGGGGGGGATGATGGGCCCATCACCTCAAAAACCAGCCTCTAAATGTATTGTTAAATATCACCAATTACATTGTTTAAGCTTGAATGCCAGATGTTTGAATTATAAATTGGACAAATTAAAGTGTAAAATTTATCAACAAAAAACTGATGTTATCTCAATTTGTGAAACCTGGGAAGATGACAAATCATCTTGGGACACAAACATACCTGGTTTTACTTTACATAAACTCAATAGACAGAATAGGAAAGGCGGTGGTGTTGCCCTGTATATTAACAGCAATCTAAACTCAGTTGACTTTTCTGATAATATAAAAGGTCACAACACACAAACTGAAACCATCTGGGTAAAGGTGATTCTTTCAACATCTGACTTTCTTATTATTGGCTCTTGTTATCACCCACCAAATCCATCAGTGGGCACTTTAGAAGCTATCTTGTATGAAATAGAACTGGCAAAAAGCTTTGGGAAATACGGTTATTACGGGGGATTTCAATTTGGGTGACATAGATTGGTCCAATTGTACAGCAAACAGTAGCCTGGGGATGACTTAACAATTGACAACATTAAACTTAGTGACCCCACTGGAAACAGTGATCATAACACTATTACATTTAGTATCAGAAAAGATCATGTATATAACCCGAATACAACAATTATATATTTAGATGATAAAGCCAACTTAATTAATATAAGGCAAGCTGTTAAAGAAGTAAATTGGGAGACAGTACTGTTACATTCCTCACCTCAGCCCAGTTGGGAGACATTTAAGAGCATTATTTATCATTTAAGAGAATTATACATCCCATCTAAACAAAAAATCCCAAATCAAAAAAGGACACTGAAATGGATGAATCAAACTGTAAAAAAATTAATTAAAAAAACAACAACAACAATACAATGCTTTCTTGAAAAACAAATCCCCATTGCTTTGGGATTCATATAAATCTATTCAAAAAATGCAAAAGTATAATTAGAAAGGCAAAATCTAGGTGGGAATATAATTTAGCAAGTAATGCTAAAAAAAACTAACAGCAAAGAATTTTACTCATACATTAATTCCTTTAAAAAAAAATGTCTGGTAGTGCCTCTACTATATAATAACACCTGTATTTATGATTCAAAAACAATGGCAGATTTGCTTAATACAGAATTTTGCAAAATTTTCACTGAAAGATCTGATGACAACCTTAATTCGAATCCACTTATTTTTGGTGGTGACACACCTATCTGTCTGTCTAAGGATGTAATTTATAAAAAGTTATTGACTCAAAAGGGCAAATACAGCCCAGGTCCTGATAATATACCAGGCCATTTATTATTTCTATTGGCAGACATTCTAGTAGAACCTTTAAAAATAATCATTGATTATTTTCTTGCTGAAGGCTGTGTCCCACAAGATTGGAAAGAAGCCAATGTTATTCTTATTTACAAAAAAGGGCCAAAGAACATGTGGGAAAACTATCAGCCCATAAGTTTGACATCTTCAGTTTGTAAGATTTTTGAGAGTCTTATAAAAGACATGATTACACCAGTTCTTAATAATTGTGACTCTGAGCAACACGGTTTCAGAAGCGATTGAAGTTGTATTACCAACTTGATGTGTTTCTATGAAAATATCAGTTACTTCTTGGACAAGAGAGTTCCTTGTGACATTGTATTTATAGACTTCATTAAGGCCTTTGATGTTATGCCACATTGGGCCTTAACGCAAAAACTTTACAAACTGAATATTAATTATTTTCTTGTTAATTGGATAACAAATTGGATATGTTATAGGACTCAGCAAGTTATCATTAATGGTTACAAATCAGATAATTGTTCTGTATCGAGTGGTGTACTGCAAAGATCCATTTTAGGGCCTTGTCTCTTTCAATTATTTATTTCTGATGTAACCAAGGACTGTTTATCTATTACTACAAAGTATTCTGATGACATTAAAATTGGGGGCTTTTGTGCATCGGTTTCTGATGCACTAACCATTCCGAAAGACCTAGATAATATTACCCCCTTGTTGGCCATCCCCTTAATTTCCTCTAGTACTTCCTGGTCAATCACCTCTTCCTGTGGCGATGTTCTGTATATTACTCCTGTTTGAATTATAGCCCCTTTACCTGTCTCTAGAGCCACCCACAGTATTTCAGCTTCACTCTTCTCTCTTTGTACCTAAGTGGCTTTTATGTTGTCCTTCACTTACAGAGTCACCCCAACTCTTTCTTTTACCCTCCCTGTCCCTCCTATAGAGTGCATTCCATAGTATGGCTGTTTCCCAGTCTTGATTCTCACTAAACCAAGTCTCTGTGACTGTCATTGTGTCTAGGTCTGCTTCTGCAATGGTGGCCTCTTGATCTGCCAGCTTGTTGACCAGACTCTGTGAATTTGCAGACTTGGCTTTCCAGTTTTTACTGGCCCTTCTCCTGTTTCTGATCATCCTTCTATTTTCAGCCCTTCCCTTGGTCCCTTGAACCCTTCTAGTACAAATTTTAATGAATAAGGCACCCTTCCTCAGAGGCTCAGGATACTGAACAATTAAGCAACAAAAAATACAGAACTAACAACATAAAATAATTTGCATGATAATTTCCCTGCGGAAAACAAAAGCAACAGATTACAAACAGTAAAATCTTAGAAGAGCAGGGGCATAGTTTTGATGTTCATGAATGCTTCCTGAAGCAAATTATATTTTAGGCCCCTCTTAATGGCTTCCAATGATGGGGCCCTTCTAGGATCTCTTGAGAGTGCATTCCCCAGTACTGGGGCCAAAACCACAACTGTCCAGTCACCCAAAATTTTCAGTCTTCACTATGGTATTCTAAGAAGGCCCGTATAGGCAGAGCAGACAGGATAACAGGTTGAGTGAGAAGATAGGAGTTCAACCAGGTAGCCCAGAAACATATATTAGCAGTTCAGTGGAAGCAGGCTAGGTGCAAATTATGAATTGCTTAGAGGGAAGGGGTAGGGGAGAGTCAGTCTCATTCTATCAGAGGATTTAGGTAGGGTTGATAGGATAAAATGTTCAAGACAAATTTGGTACATGATAACTACATCATGCCAAAACAGCTTAATCACATTCTCTGAAGGGTTAATTAGGGATGTGGACAGGGCTGATGCCATGGACATAGTCTATCTGAACCCAATACCTTTTAAACTATAATGCATGCAAAGTTTCTGGGCAAAGCACTCCAGTACAGTCCACATGCGACATGCACATGGTGAATTGTTAAGTGACTTGGGAGTAGGAACCAGAGGGTTGCAGTGCACGGGTACTAATCTGTATTCCTGATGGGCACTCAGCAGCATCCCTCGTAGATCACTGATGAGACAAATGCTGCTTAAGAAGTTAATAAATGATGTGGAATCTGGGGTCTCCCATAGGCTGAATTGAATTAGTTTACTGATAACATTAAGGTTTCCTGGGTCGCAGACTCCCTTGAGGATGGCAACAAATATGAAGTAGACCTGAAAAACCTGGGTGACTGATGGGACTTCCGGAGTCTCAAAGTAAATATAGTGAACTTCCAGGTACTTACTTTACAGGGGGAGAACAGAGATAGTACTTTACTGCATGGGACTCCTCTTGCTGCAATAAAAGGGGCTAAAAAATGACAACTATTGCCCACTATTGTCAAGTGGTCAGAAGAATGCTGAGGTGCATCAGAAGGAGTGTAACAGAAGAGGGGAAGTAGTATTGCCACTTTACATGACTGATAAGACCCCAAAAGGATTCCTATTCTGGGCTGCTACATATAACCAGGACCTAGGCATTCAACAGAGTGCAACCATAGGCCCTTAAAATGATCTGGGATGTGGGGCACGAATGCTATGAGGAAAGGCTGGAGACCCTTGACATGTTCACCTTAGAGAAAACAAGGCTGAAGGCTGACACAATCTCAGTCTTCCACGTACTCAATTGTATCATCATGATCAAACAGAAAAAGATGTTTGGTCTGGAGTCCACCAACAAGATGCATGGAATGCCCCTGAAGCTAGAGGTTGTAAATTCAGAGCAAACATTAGGAGGCACTTCTTCTCCCAGAGGGTTGTAAGCCTATGGACTAGACTACCGCCAAAGACTGGACAAGAAGACAGTGCTGTCCTCCAGCAAAAGCCTGGAAAACTTTCTGTTTACCAAGGGAATTACAGAGTATTGTACGTTTGGTAGTAGAGTGTAAAGGAAACACTTGAATTAGTACATTATGGTAGCACATGTTTGCATGGAGTACTTTTGTATCACTCTGAATGAAGCAGAGAGGATGGATATGATGTACCTAGCATATCATCCAACGTTAAATTACTAGAAGGATAGTTGTGCCCAGTCAAGGTGAGACAGGAAAGCCTGCTCCAGTTGGGAGAAGCTCCAAATGGTGGCTGCCATGATCGGTTCTCCCTGAGTTGGGAATGAAACAGGAGAGATAGAGATGCCACAAATTGGGGATGGCCCTAGCAGTAGCATAAGCTGCATGTGAAATCAAGACCAGAGGGGCAAAGTAGAGCTATGCACTAGCCAATAAGTGGAGATCCAAAGCAGCAGCTGTTGCAGTTTTCCCTGTCTTTTGTAAAGGGAAGGGCTGAGGTAAAAGCCTGCCCAAGCTGAGCAAGAGAATGGGGGCCAGCTTCTAAAAAAAGACAATGCAGTTTTTATATCTTCTGTACTTTAGTCTTCCTTCATGCTTGTTGGCCCCATCAGTCCTGCCACCCACCCAGCCCCCTCACTTACCTACTCAATGGTTTACCTCCATCTCCTATAGACATTCTGGCTAACCCCCCCCGGCAGGAACATTGGGATGGGCCCTTACCCCCTGATGGAGACGTAGTCAGTGTTCTGGTAGAGAGGAGTGCCTCAGCTGGCAGTGGGGGGCCTGTGATGAGGGACAGATGTCCTCATGCATCACTTGGCACTATTTTCCTGTTTCTCTGTAGGATGCGTAGAGATCCTCTAAGCAGTACAAGAATGCATGTGTATGCATTGGACAACATTGGGTTCCTCCCACCTGACTCTGTGGTTCTCCTTGGGTCACCCAGGTGGCAGTAGCAAAGTGGAGGCCACCAATCCTCCCTCACTGAGGTGTACAGCATCTCTGAGACACTCCACATACCTCCCCTATCCAGCCCTCTAATGACTCATGCTCATTCCTGAACCTGGGTTGTCAGCAACATCCACTGCATCAGCGGGCCACAAGCAAAGACAATGCAGTTTATTTTTAATTTATTTATCCAAGACACCTGGAGTGGGGGGGGGCGCACAGCAAACCTCAGCACAAATCCAGCCTCAGCACAACAGCCAGAGGAGCTTCACTGCATGTCTTATGAACTGCAACTTACTGGCATAAGAGACTGTAGCTAAACCATGTACAGTATGTATTTATTTAAGAGACAGTGCATGATTTCCGATACAGATAGACTGCATATTCATTACACTGCATACTGAATTACAAATGAAGAAGCAGCCCAGTGTACATGCTAATGTAGTGTGCCCTTCGGGCCATAATTTGTTTTCTATCTTCTGAACATTCCCCATAGTTGGTAGACAGAGAAATTACTCTCCCAAAGGTATCTTTCCTCAGCTTGTTACATAGTCGTCAGGCTGACAGCATGATAGGGGACCAGCCTATGCATAAACAGACAAAAAATGCCTGGCTGCAGAGTACGACATTATCCCACACCCATGAGAAGGTTAGTATTCCCCCTACTGCTTTCCCATACCTGTGGTACAGTTCACTAATCTAGACAGGCAATAACACTACTGGTTGTCAGCAATGGGAACCGAGGGGTATAAGGGTGAAAGGTGACATTTCTCTGCTTGAATAGGCATGCTGCTCTTCTTCAAAGACAAATTTGGTCTACAAAAGTCTGACTTTTGGACATACATGCAACTGGGAAGAGCTAAATATTCTATGAACAAATTGTACATTCATTCCCCTTATTGGCAAATGATGCACCAGCTGGGTACAGCAGCTACATCACAAAGGGTAGCAGGAAAAATATATAATACCATTAGGGATGCACTCTCCTCTGTCATGGACAAAAGAAGTAGCAGAGGGTTCTACAAAGTGAAGTTACCAAGGAATCCTGGGAAACGTCTTTGCTGTTTGCACACCTGGTATATAAAGACAGCAAGGGTCAGCTCATACAGGCAAGATCATGCACAGTTGGTACAGAACCCCTTTTTCCCTCTATTAAATGGGCCTGCTCCTAAACTCAAAGTGCCAGAGATGTGACAGCTCAGATGTGAGACTTCACTAGTTAGACAGATAGTGGAACAGAGTATTATAAGACTGCTCTACAATTCTGGAATTATCCCACACTGTCCAAGACTGATTCTATTGGGGTACACCTTTCACAAGCGAGACTTGGGTGAACATTATTAGTATTAATTATTTCCAGCTGTTATGGAAGCAAAGCAGGCTGTCCTACTGAAATGCTCCATCACTGCTTGCATGGCATGAAGCCTTATCTAAACTAGCAGTATTTGAAAGGCTCAGAAATACTGCCCAGGATAAGAGGTATATGTACTTTGAGAAATGGGACCCATTCCTTAGCTCTAAACTTATGCTCGCCCCCACCCCCATAAACCCACAAATGTTGCACATGCAACTTCTTATTGCATTTATGGGTTGACCATCTCTAAGGTGGTCTAACCAATTGTCCTGTGAGTCATCCTTACATCACTTCTAGTGGATTGACCATATCAGCAATTATTTTTCAGTGCTCAGTTGTCACATTTCTGAGGACTTTGTTATTTAGTTTAAACTTAGGCACCAGTACAAGTGTATTCAATTACACTTACCCCTGATGAGGGGTTTACCAATCCAGTTGTGTACCACACTCCAGTACACTTACTATAGTTATGCACATCTTGAAGATGTCTTTGATTCTGTCATCTTCTATTTCTATTAACTATGACTTGATGTAGTTCAAAGAAGTTTTTAATGTTTCACATTTGTGACTCTTGTTGCATGTACTGTAATTTCATCGTCTGTTGGTCTGGATATTTCAGTGCTATTATGAGGTTGTAACAAACCACTTGTTGCATTTGTGAACTTATTTTTTCAATAAAATCTTTCATATAAAAAAGAAGCAGGATCCTAATTCTCGGCATGTTTTAAGATGATCTATACACTGAATATGAAACCTGCATGGTTATAACTGCATGTAAAAGTACCAAACAAGCACAAATTAATTGCATGTATTGATCCTGAGTGCAGTTCCATCAGCTTTGCTCCAGTATGGAAGCTGAACACCATGGTTGTAGTTTATAGTTTGCATGCACCGAAATTTTACATTTGTGCAGCAAGTCAACAAACAGACTAGTCATTTTGTTATAGTAAGGCAGCAGTTAGGTGAAGCAATGTCAAGATTTTGTGCAGTGGGGCTAGGGTTCTGTTTCTTTGTCAGATTGGAAGTTTCCTGCAGGACAAGGAGGGGTCATGAGGCTCTGATATCCAAAGATAGAATGTCTAGACTTTCATGTGATTTCCAAAAAAGCCTAAATGCTTTGATCATTTTGAGCTGTCCAGATGTTCCAGTCCAACCACAGAAGTTCCTATGTCCAGAGGTCAGGTTTTTAATCTCTCCTTTGGTTTGAAAAGAGTCCCAGACATTTTCAGCATTCTGAGTCATCCAGAAGGTCCCATGTTACTCCTGAGGTTTTTAAATTCTCCATCACCAATGTGTTTCAGCCTAATTTTTCATATCACCAGCTTCTACCTGATCTCCCAGGATATCTCTGTCTTGCTATGATCCTACACTCAGAGTTCAGGTTTATTTTTGCAAACTTTTTGAACAATTATTTTCGATGAAGTAGCCCTTAGCGCAAATTCTAACATAAAATTCATAAACACTTTTTCCATGTAGATAGTACAAATCCTGTTTTCTAATTTTTAATATTTTAACCAAAGTTACCATATATGACTATTACAGCTCACAACTAACCAGTCTGAAATTCTAAGACAGAGTATTATTACAGTTTATGATAGTGTGATAGAGTCAAAGACAGAGAATTGTACAGTACTGACAAGAGAATGAAAGAAGTGTGTGTGGTGATCAATGACATATATTTTGCTTCATCACAATTGCCATTTTATTGTTTACAAGTGAAGGTACTATAGGGTCAAATATTGCTTTACAAGGACAGTTGAAATTACAAGGAGAGATTTCAGTCAAGTGAGACAAGTATTAATATTCTTATATTTATGTATTTTTTTCTAAGGTAAGTTTGATGCCACTAATAACACAGATTACTTCATATGCAGAGAAGCAGAAGGAATAATACTGGGGAGATTGGGTTGAGTTTATGGGGTGCAGGACAGTGGTGAACCAGAGAGTACTGTGGCAGATTGGCTTCTTCCTAGACATTAGGAAGATCAATACCCTATGAATCGATCTTCAAGCTGCAGGGCTGAAATGAGCTTCTTGCGGGCCAAAACTAGAGTGGTATTAACACTACTAGATATTAAGGAGCCACAGTAGACTCCAATGGCCAACTGAGATAAGTAGACAGTAGTGGGGGGGGATGAAGGAAGTACCTACACAGCAGGGTTTGCATACCTCCAACAGGATCTTACCTCTGATGGAAGAAGTTTCACCAGTATCCCTTAAAAAGCCAACTGGATCTTGGGCACTTCTGGAGTGGGAATTTTCCACTAGGGAAGGACCAAGGAGTATAGTGGTCCAAAAGGATAAAGTAGGAACGTGCTAGTGATAGGGGATGCAACTGTAAGAGGGATGAGGGGGATAATGAGTTCAACACACAAGGAAGAAAAAATGTTTATTGTTGTCCTGGAGCAATGTTGGGCAAGCACCAGAACAAGTTGATGAAACACACTGGGAAGGTGGGTGAAACTCACTCTGGTGGTGGTGATGCATGTAGGCAGAAATGACCAGAATGAAGTATAGAATGTATGGATAAAGTAAAGCTGAACATCCACACTCCAGCAAGGAAAGTTTAGAAGAGATCAATCATGTTATGTAGTCTACAATAGGCAAGGAATATGACATAGACTTTCTGACAGTGTCATCTAGGGCACCACCAGAATGATCAAGACACTGGAACCACATCTTCAGCATACACAAGACATGCTCCATGATACTGCATATGGCACTGTGTGCCACATTTTACTTGTCCTCTGCAATGAATTTGGGTTGTAGGACTGGTGTGAGGAGTCAGGGATGCAGAGGATATGCACTGTCCCCTGTGGAGGTAAAGGGCATTGGTTAGTATCATCATCTGTAACATGGGGAGGGGGAAGGAGGCATTTGGCAGTATGCTCACTAACAAGGGGGCCACTAGGAATGTCCCCACTTTTAAATCTCTAGCACAGGATGAAGTTATGACAGATGAAGGTGACATGGGCACTGCCAGGATACCGTGCCAGGATATTACTGATGAGCCTGTTGTGTCACACACTACCAGGCTACTGATGGAGTGGTACCCCTTTTTTCTGACATAGGCATCCACCCCTACATCTGTGGCTACTTGGATGGCAACTTGAGTGCAGTCAATGGCACCAATTACTAATGGAAAATGCGCAACTTGACAGAACTACTGCATAGCTGCTGTTCACTTGGCTATTGTGCTGAAGAATATGATGAACTCCCCAGCATGGGCCATCAAGGCATCTAGGATCTGGCCCAATAGCCATGAGGTAGCTGATTGAGAGATACCAGTGGTGTCCTCCACCATGTTCCAGTGGCCAGGAAGCACAGTGCGGCTGTCACCTTGAGCTCCAAAGCCATTCCATGGCTATGCTTGGTGTCTGTCTGTAGATGGTCATATAGCAGCTCACACAGCAGCATAAGCATGAGCCTGTATCAGCCCATGATCTGGTCATCAATGAGGACTTAAAATGTGCCTCACGGATGGTACTGTCTGTTTGAAGCATAGCATCTCCATGGCCTGCACTGGGGCTCTGGATGGGAATTGGCCCTCGCCTCATCCTCAGAACCTGCTACATCAGGTAAACGATGTGTGCTGCCAAGCTATGTATGCCATCTTGGTGTGTGACCTGTACTGTCTCCCTCCCCCTCTAGGGTTTGACCCCCACTTAAGACCACCTGTTTATAGATGGTATTTCTATAGTGCTATCTGACTTGTGCAATCCTGTTTGCGGAGTGCTATAACATGGAATATCGCACTGTGCTCTTTATGCAGACCTCCACCCCCCCCCGGTTGGGTGCTGCATACATTACCTTTGTGCTTGTGTGCTGCTGCTAAAAATGCATGCATCAATGCCCTCTGAATATGAGTGTTCCAGTGTAAATACATGCACAGAGCAGGTGGAAACACTGTGCCCAGGACAAAGCTTTGAATATATGTGTCATAGTGTTAGAAAGAAATACAGAATAGGATCTAGTGTTATAAAAGCATTAAAAAAATGATTTGATAGTTGTCAACCTTACCACACTCACCATAATATACCAAAAGGGCAACTGATTAGAACCCTGAAAAATTATACTGAATGACAAGACTATATTAAAAAGAGGGGGAAACAGGTTTAAATGAGATGGACAGAGATCTGGTATTACAATATAAACAACAGGGGGTAGAGAATAAGAAAGGAGAATTTGAGTGTCCCTTTGTGACTAATTTTTCCAAGTGAGCTGATCAAGTTAGGTGTATTATTACAAGGAATTGGCTCATTTTGCAGCTGGAACCCAGGTTAGGAGAAATAACTAAGAGAGGACCGAAGGTAATTTTTCTTAAATGTAGAAGTATAAAGGACCATGTAGTATCAAATATAATACAAACACAGGAAGAAAGTAAACAGGCTCTTTTGGTGCCTAGACAAGGGGTACATTCAGATGTTGGAACTGTGCATATTGGGGGTATATATACACAGCTGTAAAACCTTAACACATCAGATTACAGGGAAAAACTATTGAAATTAAAGATTTCATCACATATAATAGTGTAGGGGTAGTTTATTTTTTGTCATGTGAGTGTTGAGCATATTATGTTGGAAGAACTATACGTAAATTTAAGATTAGGATAGGTGATCATGTTAGGGTTGTCAAAAGGGGTGGCACTAATTATGCTATCATAAAACACACAACAAAATTATCCACACAAACATTCATTTAATTTCTTTGGTCTGGAATTAGTTGCTTTGAGTCCTAGAGGAGGAGATCTTAATAAAAAAATTGGACAAAGGGAGAGCTTTTGGATCTTCTCCATGGGAGCGCACTCAAATAAAGGGCTAAATGAAAGCATAGATCTTTCAACATTTTAAAAAAAATATAGGTGCTGAAAAACTGATAGTGTAGAGACTGAATGTTTAACCACTGGCTTGATGGACTTTGCACCCGTTGATGGATCCTGCCTCTTGTTGCTATGTATTTAAAGTAAAGGTGCCTGGAAACCTCTGCTTTTCATGCCCATAGCCAAAATGGTAGTAAACATGAAGTAAACATAAAATAATTCACTGACCTATGCAGCCAGTGTAGTGTTATGCTTGTATAACTGCATTAGTTTTGGTTGTGGCCATTTGCACTCTCTATTCCAGAAGAATTACCACCCTGTAGAGGTACGAAAGCTAGGAACCCTCGGAGTGGGTTCCGCCTCTAGAGGTGCCACAGGACAGTTCCTGTGGCTAAAGGTAACTTAGGAATCCCCCTAAGGAGAGATCGTTGCCATTGGAGGAGGAGGGGAGGATGGTGGGGCAAAGACAAAATGCTTTACAGTTCCTAAGAGGTGAATTCATTAAAATGGCTTCCAATAGAGCCAAGTATCAAAGGGTTCAGCTAGAAGGGCTATTAACTATTATTAAAAATATAGAACACAGCCTCTCCCGTACCTCCCCAGCAGAGACATGGACCAGGTTATATCAATTGCAGGCCCAATATGCAGGTCTACAATCACAGAGGGCTGAGCTATCTTTACACAGAACCAAGCTGCAATATCTGGATGTTGGAGAGAAAGCAAGCAGGCTGCTTGCGATGCATATCCATCAAGTAGAGGCTTCTCAATTTATCACCAGAATTTATTCTGAGAAAGATTGTAAAGTCTGTACTGATCCCCAAGAAGTGGTGGAAATGTTTGGTTCCTTTTATCAAGACTTATATTCAGTGGCCCCATCCTCGTTGTCCGCTGAGTCAGATATAAACTCTTATCTTAGATCTGTGAATCTGCCGAAGGTCTCAGCTTCTGACGCTGCCCTTTTGAGTGCCCCAATTACTTTAGGGAAATACTGAGGCCATCCAGCAGTTACCTTGACAAGTCTCCTGGACCAGATGGACTGTCCAGTAACTTTTCAAAACCTGTCAAACTGCTATAGCACCTCTGTTAAAGAATCTCTTTAGTTATTGGTTCGATAAGGGGATATCAGAGTCCAGTTTTTTAGAGGCTGTGCTATCCCTAATTTTAAAGCCTGGGAAGGATCCTCAAAATCTCAGCAGTTACCGTCCTATTTCGTTATTAAATACCAACATAAAAATTCTGGCCAAAGTAATGGCAAATAGACTTACTAAAATTATAGATAATTTAATAAGACACGAGCAGGTTGGATTTATGGCTGGAAGGTCATCTCAAGACCATATGAGAAAGTTGCTGCATCTCCTTGTGGCGGCTAGAGATTCCAATTTACCTATGGTGCTGATTTCACTGGATGCTGAAAAAGCATTTGACAGAGTCTCCTGGGACTTTCTGTTTGCCACCTTAACATCTTTTGGTTTTCCCGGAGATTTTGTCAAATGGATTAAAGTATTATATTCCTGTCCCTCGGCCAGAGTAAAATGTAATGGCTTGTTATCTTCCCCGTTCAAATTAGCTCGGGGCACTAGGCAGGGGTGTCCTCTCTCCCCGCTACTATTCAACATATACCTAGAGCCCTTGCTTCTTAGGATGGCGGGTAATGTTAATATTACGGGAATTCAGGTGGGAGGAGTTAGGTACGCATTCTCGGTTTATGCGGATGATATCTTATTACATTTAGAGAGCCCAAGTACCTCAATTTCTGCTGTCCTAGAGGAAATTGAGGAGTACTCTAAAGTATCCTATTATAAACTTAACCGAGAGAAAATGATGGTGATTCCCCTGAATCACAGAGTCAATAAAGCGGAATTAGCCCCCCTAAGCCTTACCTAGGAAATGAAGTCCATAGTTTACTTAGGAATCAAGATATTTGGGGATTCCAGAACTATATTGAGAAACAATATAGATAATCTCATTAAAACAATAACCAAGGACCTTGAAAGGTGGCGGTTACTTCCTATATCGTTATGGGGTAGACTAAGTATAATTAAAATGAATCTATTGCCTAGGATATTATATCCCTTAGGAATGTTGGGTATGTACCGCCCCAAAGTATGGTTCTCTCGGTTGCGAGGTATGCTAAGCTCCTTTTTGTGGAATAAAAAGAATGTCCGCAGGTCTTATTTCAAATTGACAGCACTCAAATTGAAGGGGGCCTTGCAGCCCCCTCTTTCTTTTTATACTATATTGCACAACATTTGGGTAAGCTGTTCTACTGGCAGAAAGAGGCAGATCATACAACATACTCTTCTTTGTGGTTACCTATTGAAAAACACCTGGCATTCCGTGAGAAATGCTCCCTGCGTGCCCTGCTATATGTCTCTCCATCCCATATCCCCTAGTCTCTCAGAAATAATCCTATGGGTTGGTCGATGAAAGCCTCTCATCAGGCCCAAATATACCTCGTAGTCAAGTGGTGTCAGTCTTCTGACCAACCAATTGTCGATAACCCACATTTCAAAATTGGCGGTGTACCAATACCCGTGCTTTTGGCCCTGGTTTAGTCAATGTAAGCCTCAGAGATGTGGGGGGTGGAAAGTGATTTCCCGGCTCAATTACGACTCTGCTAGTGCTGTAAGTAATGAATCTTTTAAACACCTCCAAGTCAGCAAGGCCCTAACCTCGTTTTCCCAGCTCTCCCCATTAATGATATAGGGGAAAGGGATCCTATCGTACTCCTGCAGGTTGCTTCCCAACTGCATAAAGTGTCAAATTTATATAAAATTCTTCAGGATTGGGACCATAGATTACCCTCGGGAATTTGCCTTTACTGGGTAAGGGAATTAGATCTCCCTGAAGATGTTAACGTGTGGAGGAAACTTTGGATATCAACGTATAAATTTATTAAACAAGATAGACTCAGATTAGTCCATTACAATATTATGCATAATATGTATTTGACACCAGCTAAGCTCTTTAGATATGGATCCTTGCACACATCAACATGCAACAGGTGTAAGGAGGACACTGGGTCACTTTATCATATGTTATGGCAGTGCCCACATATAAAGACATTTTGGCAATCTATTAACAATTCTTTGGACCCTATCCTTGGCTTGAGGGATTTATTTATGCCTGAAGTTTGTCTTATAAATTATTTCCCAATTGATATTCCAAAAAGTAGGAAAGCACACATGACTCTTGTCACAGCAACTGCTAAGTTAACAATAATGAGGCACTGGACGGATGAAAAGCCACCTACAATCTTGGAATGGTTTTGGGAGTGTGTCTTGGCATTACAGTTGGAAAGACATATTGCACTTGTACGAAACAGAGGCAAAACTTTTACTTCATTATGGGGAAGCTTAGAGGTCATCCTGACAATATGGAAATCCTAATGAAAATGGGACTTCAGTATATCTGTAACTCAAATGGCAGTAACGGTGTGTAGTCTGGGGGGTGGGGTAGTGGAAGATGGGTTTTTTCTTTTTTCTCTTTCTTCTGTGTTAAAAGTCTGCACCTGATGTTCTCAGTTGTACGAGATTGCTTGATATTGTTTACTTGGTGCTGAAATGTTAATAAAGCCTTTAAATAAAAAAAAATGCTTTATAGTGAGGCTGAGAGGAATTGCTTATATAGTTCATGAAGTGGGAGTGGCTGGCTGCTTGGCCACTGAATTACAGGTAAGCCTTTCAGTTCACTGACCTACGCAGCCAGTATAGTGTTATGCTTGTGCAACTGTGTTAGTTTTGGTTGTGGCCATTTGCACTCTCTATTCCAGAGGAATTGCCACCCTGTAGGGGTACGAAAGCAAGGAACCCTTGGAGAGGGTTCCACCCCTAGAGGTGCCACAAGATGGTTCCCATGGCTAAAGGTACCTCAGGAATCCCCAAAAGAAATTTAGTATCATCCCCAAAGGAGGCAACATGATGCACATGAGCAAGCAGTAACAGTGACGTAGGGGCAGTAACTGGAACATAGTAGTAGAGAAGAATAGTGATGGCTTGCATTGAGAGATGGGGATCCCCTAAGGAGAGATGGAATGGCAGGACATCCTCCACCTCCATCCAACAATGGAACCTACCTAAGGAAACTAGGGAAAACAACTATGCTAACTAAGTGTTATGACCTGAGGCAATGGAGGAGAGAAAAAAAACCCTATGAGGAGGAACTCTCTGGGGATCTAAGGCCTAGGTCACCTTCCCTCCCAGGCTTGGGAAAATGTATTTAGTGACAGCTCTGCAGCTGCAATTTGGAAAACCCAATTAAAGGGAGGTGGAAAATATTCCAATTTGGAGGAAGGCTCTCACTCAAACCCTCTAGCGGGAACGTCGTGGAAGGTTGCGAGAAAACTCTGCAACAATACGAGCATCCAAGGCGCAGGAGGAGAGCAACAACTGCTGAGGCACTCACCTGGCCTACCTGCCCAAAATCAAACCAGGTGAACCAGAGGAAGTCATGGGGAGAATGCGGTGAAGGTGTCTTGATAGGGAAACCACTAAAGTCAATGGCCAACCGTTATAGTGGAACACTAGAGCCAAAGGAGATCATCATAACCCCCCTTCACCATTAGTCTTAAATTCTGCACCAGGAGCAACTGTCATGTAGCAGACAGCTAAAGCCAAGCCCGGGGTGAGAACATTCCCAGCTATGGGCCAGGTGAGAAGGATCCCGCCCCAAGATGAACACGCTTGATGATGCAGACTAAATGCAGAGTGAGACTGTTGGCTGCAGGAACCTGTGCCAGATTAGAATGACTGGCATGCTTCAGAATTGATTGAGAGCTGCAAAGCTGGTGAGCTGAATGAGCACAGCATACTGAGATCGTAATGAGCATTGAGTGCTGAGACCTTGCAAGGTCAAATGCAGGTTGAGAGCAGTAGAATCCCATGCCAAAGCTGAGGGGATGGCACTAGGCATGAAGCAATGGTTTGCATAAGCAAGGAGCAACTATTGTGTAAGCAAGTGTGGACCTGATAGGTCAGTAAGCAGTAGTAGTAATAGGTGGACCTGCATAACAATTTTATAGCAAGTAAGCAGCACTGAGTTAGGGGCAAGCCAGCCAGACATGAATAGCCAAATCAAGGTGACAAACTCTGAGGAGTTTCAGTGGCAAAGACAGGATTTAGAACAGAATTAATTAACCACATAGGCCACGACCCCCCAGACACCTCCCAGTCCCCGCCATAGGACAAACAATGAAGCAATGAAATGCCAAGAACCACATGCAGATATAAAAGATAATTTAATAGCTTCAGCTAACCTCAGAGTAAACAAGGTACAATAGGACTGGGTGTAAACAATGCAGCAGCAGAAAGCAAGTAGGCCTGTACAACAGTAGTAAATAAATGAGCACACTGAGTTGTAAGTGTAAATAAAGGAGGCATAATTCTCTTAAGTATTGTCAAACAGGCAGTGCAGTGAGATTGTAGCAATGAAGTAAGTAGAACAAGCATGAGTAAGCTGTGTAGCTAGGTTCAAGTAATCTGAGTCAGGTGAGAGTCATAAAATATGCTACATGGACCAGCTATAGATGAGTAACTGAAAGCTAGCATTATGAGCTCTGAATAGCAGTATGCTTGGATCCTAGAAAAGCCCCCCAAAAAAGGAAGGAAGCATACACAGCCAAAGGCAAAACACAAACCAAAGCAGGAAAACAAACACAGAAGCCCTGCAGAGATAAGTGTGGGGGGGGGGCTCCAGCCAGGGAGGCCCAACCAGCTCAGGGAACAAACCGGCAGAGCCTTCGGCTGCAAAGACAAAATGCTTCACAGTGAGGCTGAGAGGAACTGCTTATATAGCTCAGGAAGTGGGAGTGGCTGGCTGCTTGGCCAGTGAATTACACGCAAGCCTTTCAATGATGTTTTTTATTGACAATAAATGTATATACAAGAAAAGGAAAACAATGTAGTATACCAATTTGGATGCACTATTTATAATGGAGAATGTGGTGTGATAAATTCAATCATAGTATGTAGATTTTATATATGTGTAAGTCCATTGAGAATGGGTTTTGAAGGATTGAGGTTACCAAATTATTTATTTACATTCAATGGATCTAAATTATGTATAAGTTATCCTAATTGTGGTGAATTATAATGCTTTTTGTAAGAATGGCCATGAAATAATTAAAAATGTGAAAAAATCTTTTTTAAAATGGTAATTGGCTTATTTATGTCACAAGATGAGTTTTGAATTGTATTTAATGGGCATTTACTAATAGCAATGTTTTACTCTGATGAAGCCTGGCAGAGTACCAGGTGAAATGTTAGTTTACTTGTATTAGCCACCGTTTACTTGTTTGCACATCTGCTACATAAATGCAATGGTTTAAATACAACAGTGTTTCATGTGTTCTCATTGCTGTGTGGGTGCTCATTCTTATTCTGCTATTTTATGATTGATTTTTTTGAATTGTAGCACCACATGTTTCCTGGTGCTCCTAACATTTGCTTTTTGTCTTAAAAGCAGACAAGTTAAAGCAGTCAGCACAGTGCAAAATAGCAGCGCTGAAGGCAAATGGAATGATGGAGTGCATAGGTAGGAGGATCAGCAGTTGAAAGAAGGAGGTGATCCTGTCCCAATAGAGATATCTGGTGCAGCCCCATTTGGAGTACTGTCTGCAGTTCAAGTCCACTGGATAAAGTAGACATGGCTTTGACACCGGGAAGAGGAGGTAAACAAAAATGATTCCGGGCTAGCAAGGGAAGTCCTATATGGTGAGGCTCAAGGACCTCAATATGTATACACCGGAGACCAGGGAAGAGAGGGAACATGATTCAGCTTTCAGGTTCTTCATGGCATAAACAAGGTACACACCAGGAAACTGCTCACAAGTAGAAATGCAGACACAAGGGGGAACTCAAAAAAGCTGGTTGGAGGAAGATTCAGGAAGGACATCAGAAAGTATTTCTTGATGTAGAGGATGGTAGATAAGTCAAACAGGCCACTAGAGGCCTTGATTTGCCTCAGATCAGTGAAGGGAGTTAAACTAGGTTGGGACAGGCATGCGGCTAGCGAGGATGGAAGGAGATGACATGGGTAAGGGGGATTCAGTGACCACTAATGGATTTGCATCATACTACAGGTAGGGCCAAGTAGAATAGATGGGATAGTTGCCCTTTCATCTACAGTTAGCAGCAAAATGAAATGCAACACACAGTACAGGAACGTTGTTTTAATTTTAGTAACACTAAGCAATGCAATGCAAAGTATCAGCATGTCATTTCAATGTTTGTACAGCTATCTGTCCCTTGCCTCTGCCCCAGCTACTTCCCTAACTGAGTTCTGACTTATCTGAGCTCAGGCTTTTTATTTTTATGCTCATACTAATGTAAATATCCCAGTGTGTTTGCATAACTGCACTCTGAACTCTGAAACTGGCTGTATTTTGTTGTACTTTATTTTTATGCCACTTTTTCTTTCATATATGTTTCCTATTTACCCAGTCCCCCGTGTCGCACCTGGAAATGAGCTGTGGCTCTGTGTGCCGTTCTCTGTTACCGAAGTTTAAAGAAAATAAATGTTTTCTCTCTTTGTCTCCATTACAACTGGTTGATCTTTAACAGTTGTATTCCTATTTCTCTTTACTCAGCACACTGCTCATACACTGGCAAGAAGAACCAGTGATCTACATAGAGTCTCTGTACGGTATGCAGAGATTTTCATTTGTAAATTCTCATTGACTGTTTTGAAAAACTGTCTTCCAAATCAAAACTGCTTTGGATTTCTAATTCCTAATCCCTGTGTGGGGAATTGTACTTGTTAAATGAATTATGAGCTAAATGAGACATTCTGTCAGCTGAAACTATACCAAAGACTGGTGACAATTAAAAACATATGCCCTACATGATCTGACACCATTTCAAAAACTCTAAGTTGCTGTTTTGTAGTCCATGTATTGTATATGTGGGGCAGTATGGTATGTATTTCAAAGCACAAAGAACCTCAGTGGAAAAGCACTGAAGCAATGGTCATCCGGGAAGGGCATTTGCAATTAGGTCACATTTCACAGAAATGCTGTACAAAATTATGCATATTGCAGAAACACAAAGCATCATAGGAAGTATATTTTCCAATTACCATGAATGATCTAGCTGTCCCAATAACAGGAAAACTAAATGGTGGCAAAGGGCCTCTGAAACAATCTGCAAAGTCAGAGAATACAAGACACATATACAAGTTTCATACTTGTTGAGACTCAAAATAGAAGACAGTGTCAAGCACCCTCACAAAAATCAGGCATCAAATGCAAAAATAAAATCAGCTTACCTTCTGACTGTCCCATAGTGAGCAAGATGGGTATATCGCAATGGTAGCATACTAATGATGTCACTGCTATGAGCTCAGTACACTACTGCTGTGGTATACCCACATTGCTCACTATGGGACAGCTGAAAGTTTGTTTGCATAGTTTGCACAGCTGTTCTTAATAAATACAGTAAGCTGACTATATTTTTACTTTTGCTGCTGGTTTTTGTGTGGATGCATGACTATTCTTGCTTATTTGTGCTTGTTGCTTGTCTACAGCACCACACATGTCCTTGGTGCTAGCACGCTGTTTTAGTTTGTATTTGTTGAGACTCAACTGAGTGCCACATCTGTATCTCATCCAAGGAGGAAGTGGTCTGTGACATGATGAGCCCAAAATAGAAAAGCAAGACAAAGAAACTCAATGCAAAAACCTTAAAGCAAGGGTTACTCTGGAAGAGCATTTTAAAGCAGCAGTGCAATGGAATTAGGCAACATTATTTGACCCTACCTTTTTTCACTATAAAATATTCCTTCCATCCTCCAGTTTTATTTGGTGGTGCAATATTCTAATTCCACCAAAATGTGAGTATTTTGTAAATGTTTTAGTTTAGTTTTTTTCTCAAGAAAAAAGACGGCTGCCACATTTAGCATAGAACTAACATTATAGATCTGGCAAGGGTTAGGATTGAAAAATAAAAAAAGACTAAAAGAGGGAGGTAGTATAGCGCAGTGGTTTAAGGCTCTGAGCTGCAAATCTGGAGACCTGGGTATGAATCCCACATCTCCCACTTGTATACTGTGTGACTCTAAGCAAGTCACGTAACTTCCCTGTGCTCCCAGGTTGCACCTGTAAACAAGCTTTCAGCATAGTACCTCACCTGGTTAAAACAATTGGAAAAAAAAATGTGCTTAGCATATGAGGTGCCTAGACAAGTATATCCGACAGATATGCTAATATTTTTCTTAACTGTAACTGAATCGAGCTTTGATGGAAAAACATGTTTTCATTGCACTGCTGCTTTAAATAAAGCCAAGTTTCAGAGAAACAGAGAATAATGAAGTTACCTGCTGGTAACAAGCTGGTTAGTGCATCGCAAGGTTGCCATGGCTACCACATGAACCTCGAGAGCATAGCTTGAGAGGTTCGGTCACCTTTGGCAACCTCAAGATGCACTCACCAGTTTGTTACCAATAGGTAACTATTTATTATTTTTTATAGTGTATGGTGTCACAACAAGGTAGCATAAAACATGTGAGAAAGAAGGCAGACACTAAAACTTTTTTTAAAGAGATTTACTGTACTTACTTGCCCAACAAACATGCAACAGACAGTACTATGGCAAATACAATTAACTTAAATAAGTAACAGAGAACACATTTACAATAGAACAGTAAAGTTATTAGGAAGTCTACATTTTTAAAAGTTTTAATATATTCCATACGATTCAAAGATGAGCTCTAGTCCACTGAGCAGTTGTTCTGGCATGCATTTCCCAAAGATGATAATCTGATCAGCTGTGCATTTCCCAATGCCATCTTGTGATAATCTCTCACTTGGTGCACTGTGGGAAAAAAACAACTTAGGCTAGAGGTTAAACACGACAAAATCAGGTGCATATCTTAGTTTTTTTACAACAGTAATTGCTAACCTTAGTCATTGTTTGGTCCAGATTGGAAACACTTGTCTGGGTTACATGATGGGTAAGTGTACATTAACTCTGTACAGAAAAACCCTGCTGAAACACGCAGTTATCTCCAAAGTGCATAAAGTTTATGATGTCAGACAGTGAGTTAAGCAGCCTTTGTTGTGAAGACCTTTCTGATCAGGCTGAGTGGTAGAATGAGGTAGACATGGTTCAAGGCTGATCGGTATGCTGTTGTGTTGGATTCACCTCAGGGAGTGCTGGCTGGGAGACTGAGGTCGATGAAGTGCAGGGCTGCTCATATTGCTTATAGCCACCAAGGATAACAGAGTGTCTTTTCTGATTTTTTCTGTAATAAAACACTAATTGTTGATCGACTGCAGGGGTGTATGCCCTGACACTTGTTATGCCTCATTTGGTGGGATGTCTCCATCAACCAGCATTTGTATTGCTGTTTTACATGTGGAATGGTTCATTATTCTTTTGTTGGGAGGTAATCCAGCCAGTAATCTCATCATTTTGACCATCATACAAATTTTATTTTCCCCAATGGCCAGAGCTCTGAACCATTTGGAGATCCTAGACTTTTGGTTGAGATTGCGGGCTAAGTAAAAAAGGTAAATCTACTATGAGCATTTTGGCAGATCTCTGATCATGATATCCAAGATAGGCAGCAACAGGGCACCTCTAGCTATTATCTGTGTTTGCATACATACGTAGTCTCACTGCCCTAATGTCTCTGGGGTTTTCCCCAGTGCATGTCTTTGTCTGATGCTCAAAATATTCTAAATATTGCTGGCCATCTGTATCACTTGCAAACTGTATATAACCCCATCTTAATGCATATTGTTCAGCTGTTCACAAAGAAAAGTCCATTATTGAAAAACACAGTATTAAGGACAGAGGTTGGTTTCTGATGATCTAGTGTGCCACTCTCACATAGTATCAAATAGGTTCTCAATATCATTCTGTGACAAAGCTTCTGCCCTGTTGGGCTTGTTAACATCCTCTTAAGAAATTTCTGGTTAGCACCCAAAGTAGCCAATATTTCCTTAAACTATATGGTGTTGCCATGAAATAATGAATGGGGATATTTCTGTTTCAACAGGTGTCTATCCAGTCTGCCAATTATACCTTGGACAGTACTCGGCTCATACTGATTACCGTCACATCTCTTCAGTTTGAAAATTAAATCCTCAATCAACTTGTCTAGCTCATTGACAGGTATGTCAGTCATTGAACGGCTTTCCCCAGCATCAGCTAGAAAACTTCGGAACAAACATAGGTCATGGTTTGTTTTCTTTAGTGTACGTTGGTTTTCTTGGTCTAGAATAAACTTATCGTGGGCTGTTAATTCTTTAAAAAATACCACTGCTGCCACTTGTTTTACTTGATTTACCACATCAGTTTAAAACTAGTGAGTGAAACTGCCTTACACTTCAGACAGGAACAGATGCTGGCACACAACGCATAAGGGCAAGTTCTATTCTGTTTTGCTGCAGTACATACTGTACATTGCTACACTGTTTGCATTCTATGTGTGAGAATTATGGAACTCTGGTGCATTCTTTTTTGTTATGCCACTGTTTGGAAGTTCCAAAGTGTGGTTAACAACTTTTAAAATTCTAAACAGTGCATAACAAAGCTGTGTGACTGCTGATTATGGTGGTTAATAGTCACCTACCATACATTAAATAGAGGATAATGGCTGGAGAGCGGATGATAACCACGTTGTAATCCCCTTGAGTGGTTGCTTTTCCCCTAAAAATACTTGTGCACAGCTCGAGAGGTTTACTGTAGCCCTGGAAACCACGAGAGCTGATTTCAGTGTGGTTGTCACCTGATCCCCAGCCATCATCTTTTATAGTGTATGGTCAAAAAAACATTGTTTGCATTCTATGTGTGAGAATTATGGAACTCTGGTGCATTCTTTTTTGTTATGCCACTGTTTGGAAGTTCCGAAGTGTGGTTAACAACTTTTAAAATTCTAAACAGTGCATAACAAAGCTGTGTGACTGCTGATTATGGTGGTTAATAGGCACTTATCATACATTATATAGAGGATAATGGCTGGAGATTGGGTGATAACCACGCTGTAATCACATTGAGTGGTAACTTTTCCATTAAAAATACTTGTGCACAGCTCAAGAGGTTTACTGTAGCCCTAGCAACCACGAGAGGTGATTTCTTCATGGTTGACACCCGATCCCCAGCCATCATCTTTTGTAGTGTATGGTAAAAAAAAAACACTGTTTGCATTCTAAGTGTGAGAATTATGTAACTCTGGTGCATTCTTTTCTGTCATGCCACAGTTTGGAAGTTCCCGAAGTGAGGTTAAAAACTTTTAAAATTCTAAACAGTGCATAACAAAGCTGTGTGACTGCTGATTATGGTGGTTAATAGGCACATACCATTCATTATATACAAAATTACACATACCCCAATAGCACAACATATCATATAAAGTATATGCAAATCACCATTAAAGAATTAGCTGGCTCACGTACAATAAAACAAATGGTATGAAAGGACCTTTTTAAACAATCTTCAAAGGTTGAAATCAGCAGACACAGACCCAGGTTTTGTCTTTGATGGGATTCATCAGCATACCACATCAGTAACTCAGACTAGGTGAAGGGGGGACCAGCCATAATTGATCCCACAGCACTGGGTTATGGTGAGCCCAAAATCAGATAGAAAATTAAAAGATAAAGGCCCAAGCATTCAGAATGATAGCTCTATGTTGACATGAACAGTTCTGCCCTAACCAGAAATAGCATTGTACAGTCACCTGTTAAGGTTGCAGCACTAAATGGATACCCTCCTTTAAGGCAAAACAGAAGAATATGTTGATGTGTACAGTAAGTAAAAGTTCTTGATTTAAATGACCATGCTGACATTAAAGTAATGACCATGCTGCTTCAAGTAATCATTACAGCCCAAGTAATCATTATACCCTTGGAACACCACATCTCACAATCAAGCTTCAGGAGCCTTTTTACATGAAGGGTGTTGCATTTCCATTCTTGTGCTGCATTGTACTTCAGCAGTCACTGGCGCCTAAATGTAGATGTTTGCATTGCAACTAATTGCAGATACAGTTCCAAAATCTTGACTTGTCCAAATATGTCTGTAATGGTAATAAAGATACCCTATATTATGCCAGGTGTCTGCTACATGAAGCATAACTGTTTTTGTGTTGAGTACTTCTTAAAAAAAATTGATTTTCTTCGGTCAAGAACAAAATAATAAAGAGCCTGTGAGATGTGGCAAGCTGTTTTACACTCATACCAGAGAAATGCAATATCCTTATGAAGTCTGTGCCACTTGTAATATATAAAGCATATCACTTGGTATATGTAAAGCAAGCAAACAATGCCCACTAATGATAATATTGCACATTGTATGAAATGGCATCATACATTCTTTGGTAAGATTTTAAGTATAAATGCAATATTACAAAAAAAACTGATTTGAATAATAATTGTTTTTGTTTCAAGATTACTGGTTTATAGTATTTAAAATCCCAGTTATGCACACTGTATAGCTGTATCAAAGATGACCAAGGTAATGAAAAAGGCAGTGTATGCTGTAATTCTCACCTATTCATTTTTAATTTTCGCAAAACATGTTAACCTGTCAAACAAAAACATGTATTCAATATAGTAAGGGATTTTGTAGTGTTCATGCAAGTGTGTAGAATAAAAAATGAATCTTCTTTGTGGATAAATCAGGGAGTTAGAAACATCTGTGAAAGAGGATTGCTAATGTTCATTTGTGATATTCCTTATTTATAGTGGCATCCACCAGCATCAAGAACCCTGTGTGAGTTTTCAGTTTACTGCACTTCGTGGAAGTTTGGAATAATTGCCATAGGATTACAATGAAATGCTGCAGTACCATGCAAGACATTATTGCAAAAACTGTGATATGATCAGTAGATAAAGGTGACTGTCACTGAATAAGTTCTCTTCTGGATGAATCCAAGTTGATTAGTTTCTATTTGTTTTAGCTTTCAGCAATATTACATATACTGTTCACCTCTATCATTTAAAGTGATCATTTGCTTAGAGAGAACATAAACAGAAGTTTTCCACTCCTGGTATCGAGCCTCATTTAGTAGTATGTTTGTCATTAGAGGCCACTTTAATCTGAAAAACCTGCAGTTGCCTGATCTAGCTGAGCAATTTATGCAATTTGGGATGGCATAGGACTGCAGCACTCTTTCCACATCATTCACTTTAAGAACTGGGTGAAATCTGGTAATGGTCAAAGCATTCCCAAACTGCAGCAAACAACTGAGATTTCAGAGTCAGCTTAAAGATCATGCCCCAGATTCTCAAAGGGTGATGGAGGGCTTGCGCCAATCCCTGCATCAAACCTGGTGGTTGGCACAGTTGCACAAAACTCATTCCCATAACTTGTGCCCAATTCAGAAAGATTAGATGCATTTGTGACACTTTACCACTTTATGGCAGCTTATGCCAAATATGTGGGACAAGCCTCATAAAAAGGGTATCCACAATTGAGATCTATGACAGGTCGTTGACAAACTATTTGTTGAACAACCCGACAGTGAAACCAGCAGGTTGACCACATTTTGCAGACAGCTGCCAGTTTTGGAGAACAAGTGTTTTCTTCAGGGGACTTCACCCCACATGGGGGGCTGCACCCCCTCACCGCCCCACTGAGGATTCTCAACTCTGAGTCGGTGCTGATTCAGGGGAGTGCAGGACTCCCAACAGACAGTGTTGGGTTCCAGTGGGTTCCCTACAGTGATGTGGTGCTGTAGTCAGAGTAGGGAACCCCACAGTCGAAATGTCACTGTCGAGGGTGTATACCCCACAATTGCAACAAGCCAGACCAGAAAATGCTGGTCTAACTTGTGGCACTCGGCACACAGGATCCATAATCCTGATCACTGATTGGAGAATTCTGCATCCCTTTGCACTATATATTCGATGCACCCTGGGCTTGCAGTATTCTCATTACTTTTCCGAATCAGTCCCCATGTGCACTGAAATTTTCAGATATTAATCTGGCAGCACCATTCAGTAGATATTGTTATTAAAACAGTATCTGCCTGGTGTTTTAAATGAAAGCTATCCATGTTATACTATTTTAAAGCATTGTGTGTCTACTTTGTTTCACCCACATTGCTAGATGCTAGCTGACCCCTGTGACAATCAGCATGCCTATACCCTGATGATGACATTTGTGGTACTCTCCTCTTTCATCCATGAAGAGACCAGGGGGATTTTCACATTTATGAGGTCTGCAAGGACTCAGTTTTTTCCGTCTCTCTTCCTGTTCCAAAAAACTGAAAGTCATTTAGTTGATTTGATTGAGATTTTATCATGGTCCACGCCGTTAGTACACAGACAATGTTTTATATTATAAAATGGGTAGGTAACATATAAAACATTCATTGGATGAAAGCTGTCACATGGTTGTGCATCAATATTGCTCAATGCATGATTGTTCTGGTACTTATCCTTATCAGAAATCAATACACCCCCAAACTTTTTTTTTAAAAACAATTTGGCAGCCATTTTTTTCCTCAGTAAACCACAGCACAACACCCAAGCAGAAATAACAGTACAAATACACATAGAAACATAGAAGTTGACAGCAGATAAGGACTGTAAGGCCCATCCAGTCTGCTCATTTTTTTTGACGTTATGAATGTGCCATAGGCCTTTGCTCTGTCGATGACCTATCTATTCATACTTATCTGTATTGCTCCCTTAAGCCTATCCCATGCCTGTTTGATGCACTGCACTCTATTCATATCCACCACTTCTTGAGGTAGGCCATTCCATGCATCCACCACCCTTTCTGTGAAAAATAACTTCCTCGCATTACCCTTTAATCGGCCTTCCTCTAATCTCATGCTGTGTCCTCTTGCCCTGCTATTTTTCTTATGTTGAAACATGTTAGACTCTTTCACCTTGTTAATGCCTTTAAGGTGTTTGAATGTTCCGATCATATCACCTTTCTGCCTCCTTTGCTCTAGGGTATACATATTGAGCTCAGTTAATCAGTCCTCATACGTTTTCTGATGCAGACCCGGTACCATTTTGGTTGCCCTTCTCTGGACTGCCTCAGTTTAGCTATTGTCCTTGTGAAGGTGTGGCCTCCAGTACTGCACACAGTACTCCAGATGGGGCCTAACCAATGTCTTGTAAAGAGGGATTATTACCTCCCTCTTCTGATTTGTGATACCCCTACTAATACACTGCAACATCCCTCTAGCCTTACCTGCTGCTTTAGAGGTCTTCTTGGATGATTTCAGGTCATCAGTGATGCTGACACCCAAGTCTCTTTCTTCCCTTGTGACTGCCAGAAACTCCTCTCCCATCCTATAGGTGGTTTCAGGGTTTCTCTTCCCTATGTGCATCATCTTGCACTTCTTTGCATTAAACCCCAGTTGCCACTTTTCCAACCATTTTGCTAGTTTATCCTGATCGCTTCTCATTCTGCCCACACCATCTGGATCATCTAATCTGTTGCAGATCTTGGTGTCATCTGCAATGAGACAAACCTTACCCTCCAGTCCATATGCAATGTCACTGATGATGATATTGAAGAGGACTGGCCCCAGGACGGATCCCTGAGGTACCCCATGTGTCACTTGCATCTCTTCTGACTGTATATTATTTACCACCACTCTGTTTCTTGCCCATCAATCATTTTCTCACCCAGTTGATCAACAGCTGACCCACCATGAGCCTACTCAGCTTATTAATCAATCTTCTATGTGGAACAGTATCGAAAGCTTTGCTGAAGTCAAGATAGGCAACACCAACTGCTCCCCCTTGGTCTACCACTCTAGTACCCAGTCAAAGAAATCTATGAGATTAGTTTGACAGGACCTTCCTTTTGTAAACCCATGCTGTCTTGGATCCTGCGCTCCTACGGATTCCAGGTGTTGCACTATCCTTTCCTTAAGGAATATCTCCATAATCTTGCCCACTACTGAGGTAAGACTGACTGGTGTGTAGTACCCTGCCTCCTCCCTGCTACTGTTGTGCAGTGGGATCACATGAGCCCTTCTCCAGTATTCTGGGACCTCTCCTGTGTTCAGAGACTCACTAAACAGTTCTGATAATGGCTCTGCTAGTTCCACCCTTAGCTCCTTTAGTACCCTGGGATGTATGCCATCGGGTCCCATTGCCTTGTCCACCCTGAGCTTATCAAGCTCATGTAGGACCCTTTCTTTTGTGAAGAGACTAGTGCACACCTCCTTTCCCCCTGTGTCCATGGTGCAGAGCTGTGGGCCCTGCCCTACTTTCTTTTCAGTAAATACTAAGCAGAAGTATCTATTTAGGATAGATGCTTTTACATGGTCCTCCTCCTCACATGCCCCCTTATCCCCTTTGATCTTAGCAGTACCCCTTCTGGACTTTCTCCTTTCACTAATGTGTCTATAGAAAGTATTGTCACCTTCTTTTACTGTTTGTGCTAGTGTTTCCTCGGTTTGGGACTTTGCCTGCCTTACTGCCTTCCTTGCTTTCCTTAGGGAAGTTTGGTATGCCTCCCTATCTTCATCCTGCTACATTCCCTTATATTTGCTGAAGGCCAGCCTTTTGACTCTGACCTTTTCTGCTACTGTGTTTGAAAACCAAAGTGGTTTCCTTCTTCTTTTGTACTTCCTTTTCTCACAAACACAATGGGATGTTGCTTCAAGTATTGCATCTTTAATGCTTGCCCACTTTGCCTGTACCCCCTCACCTGTATTTTTTTTTGCCAGGACCATCTTAACTCTGTTGGCCATCTTATCAAAGTCAGCTCCTCTGAAGTCCCATTTTTTTTGCCTTGGAATGGGATGATTTTGTCCTAGAGGCCAAATTGAACCATACCATTTGATGGTCACTGGCACACAGGTAACCTTCTACCTGGAGATCAGTGATCCTTTCCCTGTTAATCAGTACTAGATGTAGGACAGAATACAAATACACAATTGTATGGGCCCCATTGTAAAAAACAATGTACTTACAGAAGTAGTAATCCAGTAATCTCCAGTTTGCTGCTTTTAAATTGCACTGTTCCACTCCTGGCAACAGTAACAGTCCCCGGCCAGTTGCAATCTCTGACCATGGCCACAGTAGCAGTCCCTCTTTCTACAGCCTTCAATAAAATTACTGAGCAGTCCCTCAACTCTCGACACTGTCATGTGTCACGGAAGACCAAACATGGAGGCTGAGCAGGTGAGGAAGGAGAATCAGTCACATCTCTTCCTCTATGCTTGCCAATGACAAACGTGAAAACACAGAGCAGTAGGAAAGCCAAAAATGGTTACATACATAGCAGACAAGGGGGTAGAGCAGACAGTGGGGGGTGGAGACAATCAGTCAACAACACCGTACTAAAGAAAAAGACAGCAACAAGCACTGAAAGAACTACAAGTACAGATTCCACATTAGGCCAAAAAAGCAAAACACAAAAGAAAACTGTTTTGTAGTTCCGGTGGGTGGAAAAACTATTTAATCTAAAATACATATCAATATTTTAATATTTTTATACTTAACCCTGTGTATTTTGGGGAGATGGGCTGGCCTGCTGGTGTAGCAGCAGCACTACAGGTCATGACACCAGTGACCCAGGTTCTTGTACAAGCCTGGATCATCAGGGACTGGCCAGGGAGAGAGGGACTGAATGTCCCCCTTGATGCTTTCCCTCTTAATGGAAGGTGGATTGCTGTCATCCTCTGCAACAATGCTGCCTCCCAGATGACCACAGGTGGCAGTAGTTTTGAAGGGCTGTGGGTGAGCTGGACTCTCTGCATGCCAGATGTCACTGTGCTGTGCATAAGTGAACATGCCTTAATAGCATAGCATGCCAGAGTTTCAAGGGGGAGAACGAAAACAGAGAAAAGGTCTCTGATCCCCATGGATGAAAAACCCAGATGCATCGGGGCTGTACTCCACCAAGTAGGTTGTGGGCTGCTTGACAGGAGACAGTGAGCTTGGGGGTAAATCCTACACCCTGAACCCACCTGGGAGGGTAAAAGAATAGCAACATGGAGGAAGCCACACTGTAACTATGTAGGAGTTGCATTGGGAGTGCACCATGGGATTCTGGGCATAAGCACAGAGTAAAGAAAATGTGCATTTTTACAAACCGGTGGTAGAAAGGATGAAAAAGGGACTTGGCAAGGTTGGAGGAATGGTCAAATATATGACAGTTCAGATTCAATGCAAAGAAGTGCAAAGTAATGCATCTGCAAAACAAAAACCTAGGGAAGAGTACACAATGGCAGGTGAGTTAATAACAACAATAAAAATCGAAAGAGACCTAGGAGTAATGATATATGATTACCTAAAGGTGGGCAAGCAATGTGAGAAGGCAGTAAGGAGGGCTGGGGGGATACTGGGAAGCATAGGGAGAGGCATCAACACTAGAAAACAAGAAGTTGTTATCCCTCTGTACAGACAGTTGGTGAGACCCCATCTGGAGTAATACATGCAATTCTGGAGACCCCATCTCCACAAAGACATTGACATAGTAGAGGCTGTTCAGAGGAGGGCAACCAAAATGGTGCAGGGTCTGCACCAGAAGACACAAGAGGAGAGACTAAATCAGCTTAATATGTATACCCCTGAGGAAAGGAGGGAGAGGTGGGGCATGATAGAAACTTTCAAGTGTATCAAGGGAATTAACAGAGTACAAGAGGATAGCATCTTTCAGAAGAAGAGATGTGCTAGAACAAGGGGCACAATTTGAAGATAGAGGGTGGACGGCTCAGAGGTAATGTTAGAAAGTATTTTTTCACAGAGAGGGTGGTGGATGTATGGAACAGCCTTGTGAAGTCAGTAACAGTGGGAGAATTCAAGAATGCATGGGACAGACATAAGGCAATTCTAGTGGCGGGTAGGAGGAAGTAAGCTGTTGATTAACTAGAATCTGCAGCTTATCCATCAGGAAGGGAGAAGGGCAGGCTAGGTGGGCCAAGCAGTCCTTATCTGCTGTCAAATTCTATGTTTCTATTAAAGATACCCACTCTCTAAGTGCAATAACACACTCCAGGGCGTGCATCAAGCTATATCGACACACTTCCTGGGTAGTTGAAGCCTTGTGTCTCACAATGCACTGGGAGCATTTGTCGATATAGCTCAATGCACACCCTGTCATGTAATATTGCTTAAAGGAACACTGTGAGTTTTTGTGCCATTTTTAAAGTGTACGTAAAGAACATGCCTGGAGCAAGAATTAGCAATTTAAAATGCGAAGATGGTAAGAGATTTCCACACTAGTGCAATATGTTTATTATCCTGGTAAAAACTATGTTTTGGCTATCCTGACCAAAATGTCTGTGGCACATGTCCACGAGCTGGAATGGTGCAGAGATATTGGTTAAACTTGTCCATGGATGAGTTAGCTATTTTATGTCATATGGTAGTAAAAGGTTATTTCACTTACCATTTATGCAATGAATTTCTACAAAAATATTTTCTTTCAAAAATGAGCACTCCAATCTGTATTGTTTTGTGTATAAAAAATAAACTATGACTCCTATCATGTGCATTACAGTGGACACTAATGCTCATGCCAGGAGGCACCACCTGTGGGAGTTACAATTGATGGTGGGTTCAAGCACAGTTGGCATAGAATGAAGGATATAGTGGTTGCTTTTGGTGGAAGAAGCTGGGAAAGGAATGGGGGTAAAGACAGGAAGGGCCAAAACCCTTGAGGGACAGTAGGTTCTAAGGCTAACTAGGGAACATGGGCAGCCTGGTTGGACCAATGGTCTTTTTCTGCCATCATTGTCTATGTTTCTATTTTTCTTAATAGGCACAATGGAGTAGCACCACACATGACATCACCAGTCTGAAGGCATGCTTACTCAACATTCAGCAACCTTGGAGAAACAGATAACAACAAAAAAAGTAGTAAAAAATATGAATTTGTTTATAGCAATGTTTATTGACAGCTGCTGCCTGTTTTAGAAACATAGAAACATAGACTTTGACAGCAGATAAGGACCACTTGGCCCACCCAGTCTGTCCACTTCCCTACCTACTGGATAAGCTTCAGATTCTAGTTAACCAGCAGCCTACTTCCTGCAACCGCCCACTATAATTGCCTTATGTCTGTCCCATGCATGTTTGAATTTCCGCACTGTATTAGACCCAACGACCTCCTCAGGAAGGTGGTTTCATGTATCCACCACTCTCTCCGTGAAACAAAATTCCTCACATTACCCCTGAGCCATCCCCCCTCTATCTTTAAATTGTGCCCCCTTGTTCTTACACATCACTTTTTCTGAAAGATGTTACCCTACTGGAATTTTAGTTTGGAAACAATTGCATGTAACCTTTAAGTTCCATACAGTATCTAGTATTCTAATTATAACTCATTATGACAATTCCTTTTTTAGCCACTCTTAATTATAATATTTTTACTTTGAAGAATCAGTTGTATTAGAAATCTTTGTTTTTGATTTGAATTGCAGTTGGCTGGTCATGAATACTTCCCATAACTCAGTGACACTGCTGGACTGTTATTTTTTTTGTACTTTGGCTTCATCATCGCATAGTCCTTTTCTTACCAAAGTCAAGCCATTTTTTATAATCCCTGTTGACATGTTTATCCCACCTTTGACAATCCTTAAAGGTACTCCAGCTCAGGAGTTATAAACTCTAAGTTTTCCTTCTAAAAGGACTGCTGGAGACATGTTTGACAGACAGAAACATTCAGCAGCATTTCGCTTTGGTGATGGTTAATACTCCACAACTGTTGGATCAGTTTGGACTATCTAAAGCTCAGAGTTCCCAATATATTCAGGGCTTGAACCAATAAAGTGACATCTGTTGATGTTAACTATTTTCCATTGATGCAACTTGCAATGGACTGAGCTGCACAGTACAGTATGGGGAAACACAGCAAGGGAATGATATTACAAGAACTATTTGCTTTGGTCGTGAGAGAACTCTTGTCATTTTATGCTCTGTCTGTTAAAAAACAGAGAAATTGGTTCTGCCCATGAGTGACTCTGCCTAGGAGAGTAGCAAATGGATAACAGCATAATACAGAAGATGATTCATATATCTATACTACACACTCAAGCCGAGGAATACCATACAATTTTCAGTGAATCATATGTCTAATGTTCCTTTACTAATGCATTACGTGTACTGAAAATATATGAGTTGTATAGCAAACAGGAAGCATTACAGTAAATCATGTTTGCACTGCATGTCATGCAATCACTGACAAAGTCTATTGATTTATTTACAGAACATATCAATGTGTGTACTTAATATATTGGTTTAAGAAATGCGACATTGGATTATGCATATGGTCTCCAGATTAAAAAGAGTGATAGAAGAAATCATATTAGCAGTTTATATCATTATTGTCTCACTTGCAGTGTATTGATTTATTTACATATTGGACTGAGTGTTATTTCAAATACTCCACAAATGCAGCATATTAATTTGTCCTTGCATGCCAGTTAGTGAAAGATTAGTTTATACATCCATTGTACTGTACCACTCTGTATGAGAATAATAATCAACACCGAATCATATTGTTTTCTATGCAAAACTTGTTTCTGTATATGAAATTTAGTAGTCTGTGGAAAGCAAATTGTTTGTGAAGGAAACTCACATGTTGATTATGTATGAAGCATAAGGAGTTGTTGAAAGTACATTGGTGTAAAACCATTTGACGGTTAAATATTGACTTATTTATAAACCATTGTGGTTCTTCTAAGAAACATACAGTCTTGCATTGTATGCTCATGTTTTTTATTTGCTTAGAAAAGCCCAACTGAGATAAAATGTCTCATTTAAATTGAAGGAGAAGAATTAGCATGTATACAACACCTTTCATGCACACTGTATCCTGAAGTGTTTTACAAGTAATGAGAGACTGCTGAAGTGACAGTAAACATTTAGTGGCTACCATTTCACACCCACATACAGTCTTAGAAAATTGATTCAACTGGTTTTATGGGAAGTGAAATTTTGGCCAGGATAGCAGGGAAAAACACCAACTCTATTTTTGTTACTGCCACCTGAAAAACCACCAGGATTACACCAGAGGTGGGAAGATTGGACATTGGTTTAACACCTTATCTGAAATATGGCACAAACTGCAGTATTCCCCTAGTACTGCACTTGAGTGCCAGCATTTATGGTATGAGCTCAATCCTGCTGTGGGACAAGACCTTGCCCTTCATGTTCTCGTTCAGAGGAAGATGTGCTATCAATTGACACATGCTGACAGTTAAAGGGACACTGTCAACCCCCTTAGATCTTAAAGTGTACCTAGTTTAAAAAACACATTTTATGATTGCCAACATTCTATAAAGATTACTGATGTAGTTGGTGGTTTGATTCAGATTCTTTTTTTCTTTAAAAAAGTGAAAAACAGACTGCCCACCATACTGGTGTTACCACACCAAAACATGTTTGTTTACATTCCTAGATCATGTCCAACTCATCTTTCCTTGATTTGGGAACACCCACAGCACAGTCTAGCCACTCATGGTGCAGTTAGGAGGCTATTGCATCATGAGTGACTGCACTATTTAGAGGTGTTTCTAATGTTCTGGAAGTATTCAGTAAGATCAGATACAGAATTGTAAACAAAACAAGGCTGTTTATAAATATACATTAGCATGCATTTCAGGTCTACTAAACAAGGAGACAGGCAAAACAAACAGCAACATCAATGAATTTCAGAGAAGATAAGCAATCATAAAATGTAGGTTTTTAACTAGAACTAATATGATGAAAAACAGGTTGGCACTGTCCCTTTAAGGTCCTGTTGCTAGCTAATTTCACAACTGTAAGGACAGAAGCACTGAGAAGTCAATTTATTTATTTATTGCCACATAATGAGCCACTTGATACAGTATTGTGCTAACAACTTGTCTAGCCACCAGATCACACTGCCTATACTGCTTTACATATTATGTATTACATATTATACAATGGCAAGAAAGAATCTTGAAACCTGATTGGTCGGCTGAGACCTTGACCTGTAATATTATCGCAGCACAACATCACAGATCAAGTCCCTGCACATACAAGACCACATCAAATGTTAAAGAAATCACTACATGTGCCATGCCCACATTGCCCACAGCTAGCATGGCCACTAAGCAGTTGGCAAGTACTTTACAACATTTTTAAAATATAATCCTCTCGCTCTCACAGCAGAAAAAGTACCACAAATCTCCCCCATAGCCCTCACACTTTCCAAAAATCAGTGTTGTCACTTTTCCTTTCTCATAAAAAAAGTGAGAAAGGTAAAAGCTGTTTTTGTAATCAGCTTCACATCATTGCCCTGCTGTACTGTCAGATGCCCACTTGGCAAATATTTCTTTAACTGCTGGCAAACACATCACAGTGGGATGTCATATGAAAGAGATGTCAACTTTTATGGCAGTTGGATAAAGGGTGTGGAACTTACAGGGGCTCATGGTCTGGCAATTTATTATTTTTATTAAAATGTCTGAAAATACTTCCCTGCTTAAAAGTTAGCCACTTTTAGAGCTAGATAATCGAAAATGTGTATGAATACTTTCTTGGAAGAGTTTTAGCAACTGATAATTAGGGAAGTGCAGTAATTGATTAAGTAAATTGCAACTTACGTGGATTCATTATTTCATAATTTAATTTGTTAAATTGTATAAAAATTGTTCCAGCCTGGTGGTAAGGAGGGCTGAGATGCTGGATGCCTTACCTCCTGCAATGCCAGTGAACTGAGCTCAGGAACAGACCAAAAGCTACCCAGGTTGGCCTGGGGAAGGAGGACTGAGTGTCCATTGAGAGCTCTCATTCAGGGAGGAGGAGGAGGAGGAGGGAACAGCATGTACCATTGCTTGGTTGCCACCTTACAGAGGCACAGTGGTAATGCAGCAATCATGTATCAAGCTGATTGGGAGCAGGTGCAGATGTGTGCTGCAGCTTAACACAGTATGTGCACACCATAGCATGCATTCCAGCCTGTGTCTGGGAGAAAAAGAGAGAGAAAAACACCACTGCAATCAGGATGATGCTGGCAACTCTGCAGGCCCTGCACCACCTCCTGAGGCACCTGCTCACCCACGGTGGTAGGAAGAAGAAGAGATAGGGTAACTCCTTGGTTGGGAGGGTGTCAGGGCTGGGGTTCACCAGGCAAAAGGGGCTGGTGGGTGAGACACAGAAATAAAAATGATGTGTAACCATTTTCAAAATATTTGGGTGTTTGTATCTCCACTGTATTGCAGATATACACACAAAATGTGGCATGCATACCCAATGTAAATAGGCCATGGAATCTATTAAAGCTGGACAAATGCGGTTTAGCAGATTAAAATGTTCTATAGAAATTTCATAAATTGCTAATTGGCAACATTTGCTAAAAACATTCTTGGACACAGGTAATGCCAATAGAAGACCACTTGTGGAATTTAACTTTCACAAAGTACGTATCACCACTGAATCCATTTAGCTGTACTGAGCTGTTTGCATTCATGTAGTTTCTTTTCGAGTTACAGTTTATCCCCCTGCTTTTTTATTTTGTTTCCCTGCTTTTTTCCCTCCAAGCTTAATCACATAGACTATGTGGATCTACTTATCACACTCATTCCCTACTTGTTTTTCATAGACAAGCTCTCTTTAAAAGAAAGCCACCCCCTCTTTTTACGGTATGTCCTATCCCTTAAGAATAGCTATAATTGAGCCAGCCCAGTGGCACAGAGGGCTGAGACATTGGAAGCCCTACCTTGTGGTGCACTGTTGACCTAGGTTTGGGAATGGACTCAGAATTACTCAGGGATCAGCTGGGGCGAGGAAGGATTGAGTGTCTGCTGACAGCTCTCCTTCCTCGGTGGTGGGGGGTTGTCAACTTCATGCCGTAGACTGACACCCAGCAGAGATTGGGGTTCAGCACAGGTGCAATGCTAGAATGAGGTAGACCCATGCACAGGGTGTAAGACTGCCTCTGCGGAGGTGGAGACAGTTGCCCCACCCACTGCACATGCATGGGTCTGGGGAGAAAATGGAAAAAAGAGTTTAGAGCTGGCAGGCTAGATGATGGTAGGCTGAACCCGTGCTGCCCCCTAGCAATCTAGATGTTGGCTTCCGGAAGTGTGGGGAAGCCGGTGCCCTTCGCCACCGACCCTGTCACTGGGGGGGGGGCAACCCATGGGGGATGGCCAGTGGAGGTAAGTGTGGGGAAAGCCTAACAGAGAGACAAGTCCCCTCCAAGGGAGGGGGTGAAGCTGCATGCCAAATCTGAAGGAGGTGTAAAAAGTATATATGGAGAAAAAACAAAGAATAGCTATAATTTCTCCTTTTTTGCTCCCCAGTCATTTATGAGGCGTGATTCTCATATATTCTGTTTTCAAGAGAGAAATGGCCCTGAATGCCTTCTTGTGCCAAATGGTGGTGTGCTATTCTTTTGCTACTTGGCCAAGCCACCACTCCCTTGGTAAATGCACTCCTGCCACTGGTGACCACTGCACTAGATACTTCCCCTATCCTATAGTACAAATCCCCTTGACTTCCCTTTTCATTGACGTAACCATATCCCTTCCCTCTTTGAAGAACATCTGTTAACCTTGGGTTAGCTGCTTATCACATTCCTTTGACTTGTACTTCAGGCAGACAAATCAACTCACCTGCACTAGCATCATGGCCTAACAATGCCCCTCTAACATCCCGGTGACAGTGATGCCCAGAATCATGCTCCATCATAACTAAATATATCCAGACACTTCTGTTACAATGGCCTCAATCAGCTAGCTGTGATGCTTAGTGTCACTGAGTGCCACTATTTTCAAATGTTCAAAATATACATTGTTATCTACAGGGCTGTTAAAGAGTCAGCTGGTGGCATTGTGCAGAAACAATGCAGTGCATGCATATGCTTCAACAAATCATTTAGTCAGTGAGCTCTACTTGTTAACTGGCACATTGCAAGAATTCAGGCAAGTGCACAGTAATGTCCATGATAATTCTTTATGTTTGTTCACGCAATATACTAACCTGACACTTGTTCATACAGTAATTGATCATCTAGCCCACAATGTGGATTTGGAGCTATGTCTTATGGAGGGAAAGCCAGAACAGCCACCTCCCCTGGATTACCACAGACATAATCAATCTACTCCAAAAAAGATATTCTGCTTAGGTCAGACATAAATCAAGTGAGTGAGCCCAGGACAGACACATTTATGCCACCCTCAGAAGTCACTGTACTAGGATCACTTGACTAACCAAGGTCAAATATTTTCAGAACAAGTTATCTAATAATGCCTTAGACCAGGGTTTCTCAAATGAGGGGGCCCAACCTGTTCCAGGGGAGGCTCAATTAACTCTGAAAAAGTACTGCATTTAAATTTCAAGTTTTAGATACTTTGTGTGAAGGGATGAGGAAAACTGAAAAATGATAACAGTAGGTAAATTTATGTACAAATCAATGACCAGGAAAGGCACAATGAGACAAGGGCCATTTCAAGTGTACATGGGAAAGGGTAGGGAATGAGTACTATTAAAAAGGTAACTACAAAACAGTTAAGTAATACAACATGAAATGAACAACAGTGTCAACAAATAGGAACATGAACAAACAATAAGAGGTAACAACTGACCAATTAGATGGGCGGTTGAACAGCTCAAATAAAAGGGTTAAGCAGAGAGACACTGGGAGCAAGAGCAGGAGGAAGAAAAATGATACTTGAGAAGTTGCTTAATAGTAGGTTAAGAGAAGGAGAGGCACAGACAAATAGGAAGGTTATTCCAGAGAGGGGGAAACATGCAGATAACACAGTCAGACTCATGAAGGTATTGCAACAAGGGGTAACAATTGTTTGAGAGTCAAAATAGTAGAAGAGGTAGGCTTGCGTCGGGAAGAGGGTTACAGGGGGAAGGTTAAAATAGGCTGAATAAAATGAAAGTCAACTACTCAAAGGAGTTTCACTTTATTCCTGATGTACTCTGCAAAGTATGCTCTTTTTCTATAGGGAGGTTCAAGATTATTTCAGTATCTGGGGGAGGGTCAAGTTCTTTTCCATGGTTTGGGGGAGGCTCACTATGACAAAGTCTGAAAACGAATGCCTTAGACCTGTCTAAATTCTGGAAGACAGTCAATAGCTTAATCAACCCTACAGCCTCCCACAGTGGAGCTCAGTCCACCCACAGTCCCCTCTTGATCAATGAAACCCTATATAATTACTTCATAAAAGGTCTTAGGGCCCTAATCCCTAAACACCCTGACTCCCCACTAGCCATTCCTGCCACAACTGGTAGCTTCCACCTGCAGGCGAGTACAGATAACACTGGCCACCAAAAGTTAATGGCACTAAATGTAATTTCCAGCAGTGGGTCTGATGGCATCTTACCCAAACTTCTCCCCAAAATGGTGCATCGGCAATAGTTGTCACCATTGCCCACATTTGCAACAGGTCCCTATGCACCAGTTCCTTCCCATGTAACTGCAAGCATGCATTGGTAATACTAATCCACAGAGGTGGCCCTGCTGATTCACCTTTGAACTACCACTCCATCTCTCTGCTACCCATCCTCTCCAAAAACCTAGAGAGATTTGACAGTAAGCAGCTATCTCATTTTATACATAAACCAGCTTCCTAACATCATACCAATCCAGCTTCTGCTCCAACTACTCTACTTCTACCTTTCTACTTGGAATCACTAACCACATTCACACTAATATGGACAAGGGGCTTGGCATAGGAATCATATTTCTAGATGTAGCAAAGGCCTTCAACACCATGGACCATTAATGGCTTCTATACAAACTAACAGGGTCTGGTGTCTCCTCAGTAGCCCTTACATAGTTACAGCCATACTTGTCCAACCATACCCAAGCTACCACACTTGGCCTGACCTCCACCCCCTACCTATCAGTCTCCTTAAGGGGTCCCACAAGGCTCAGCCTTTGGCCCTTGCTCTTCTCAACCTTTATAAATGATCTTGCTCCACCTATCTCATCCAGTAGCATTCAAATGTATGCTGATGATACCATAATCTACTTATCAGACCTTTCTGTCCCCTCAAAAAAAGAGGTGTGCAAGAACAAAAGGGCACAATTTGAAGATGGGGGGGCGGCTCAGAGGTAATTTAAGGAAGTATTTTTTCACAGAGAGGGTTGTGGATGCATGGAACGGCCTTCCAGAGGAGGTTGTGGAGTCAAAATCAGTGGTGGAATTCAAGCATGCATGGGACAGTCATAAGGCCATTCTAGGGGTTGGGGGTAGGAAGAAGTAGGCTGCTGGTTAACTAGGATCTGCAGCTTATCCAGTAGGTAGGAAAATAGGCAGACTGGGTGGGCCAAGCAGTCCTTATCTGCCGTCAAATTCTATGTTTCTATGTTTTATTGAGAGATCCTTCCAACAGGACTTGCTGCAGTCCAAAAATGGTTCCAGGACAACCAGTTTTCCAAGAACCAAAAGAAAACAGTTTCCATGCTGTTTACTTCCAGGAAATGACTCAGCCACCCCCCCCCCCCGGCCTGGTCCAATTGCTCCCAGGATGGGGCGTGTTTTTGCTCAGTCTCCACCTATAAACAACCTCAGACTTCACCTAGACTATACAGGCCACATCTTCCTGATAGTAGTCAAGTCTTTTGCCAAGTTTGGTGCCCTCTACAGAGTAAAACCCTGCCTCCAATTAAATGTTAGGAAGCATGTAGTTGAGCATTCAATCCTCCACCTTCTGAACTTGGGGGATCTATGTATATATATATATATATATATATATATATATATATATAGAAGAGAGAGAGAGAGACAGACAGACAGACAGACAGACAGATATGCAAAAAAAACTTCATTAATGCACTAGTTTGGGTTAAAGTGACAAAAGTACGGAAATATGGATTGGGTTTCCAACCCTAACACCTGACCTCCACCTACCAAACAGCAACAGGACAACCCATTACAGTTTCACCTCTCTTGCATCTTTGCTAATCAGGCATGGGGAGTTTCTTGGGATTGTCAGCCCTAATGCTCACCCACATTTGATCATGAGAGAAGCTGAAATTTGTAGAGTATATGACAATGGGCTGAGCATTAAGGCTGACAACCCTGAGGCACTCCCCATGTCTGATTAGTGAAGACACAGGAGAGTTGAAACTGTAATGGGTTTTCCTGTTGCTGCCATGGTGGGTGGGGGTGGGGTGCTAGGGTAGGAAATCCTAATGCCATATTTCTCTAATTTTGTCTCCTTAACTCTAACTAGTGCATTAACACAGATTTTTGCAAAGAATGTCCTTACTTTTTGAGATAGTATTATCATATCTTTCCTTGCCTGTGAGAGGGCCCTGCACTCCAATCCATTCAATGCCCTGTGCTCCCAACCCTCCACAGATGTAGATATGTATGTTGCTGTGGAAGTGCAGGGCCCTCTGGATGCTGTGCTTGCATTTGTAGCAGAACAGCAACCAAATTGTCTGCATAGCCCTCTTCTACCTGTACCTCATGAACCCAGTACTGAAAATGTTAAAATCCCCACTGAAACTTTTTTCCATGCTACCTAGGGATGGCTGAAAGTGAGTTTTTTTGCCCCTGCAGAACTTCTGCAGAAATCAGGGAGCTTTTGCGAAGGTTTCCAAACTTCCACCTGTGGCGGAGCAGAAAACATCTATGAAAGTTATGGGTGAAATGTCACCCCATATCAAATAAAATAAACCCTGGTAGCTAGTGGTGCCTCAACCCACCAGCCCCACAGATACACATAAAATATCCTTGGTGGCCAGCAGTCCCTCTCCCCAACCGGATCACCCACTGGACTTTAAAAAAAATCATTCTCCTTTTAAATAGCAATCCCTTTCCCCATTCCCTGCTCAACAGTGCCCACAGCCCGACAAATGCCCTGATGACCTGGTGGCTAGTGATCCCTTCCCGCCACCTGTTCACCCCCGAAGTATATAGTAATCCCCCCATCTTCATCTGTACTTTAAAAAAAAAATTGCCTGGTGTTCTAGTGATTTCCCAACCCCATCCATGATCCCTGTCTCATTACTATTTCCTGGTAGTCTAGTACCCCCACCCCCACCCCAGCAGGTGTCCCACCACCCCACTTCCACCCCATTGTAAGCCCAGATGGTGTGCCGGCACAGCCCTCCTCTCTCTGCCACAGCGCCTCACTGAGCTGTCAATGAATGAGCATGTTCTTGTACAGGAACATGCTCATTCGTCGACAACTCGATAGGGCGGGCTGGCCATGGAGGAGAGAGAGGATGTGCCGATCACCACTGAGGTTTAAGATGGGGGTGGGAGGGGTGGTGGAACACGCTGGGAGTGGGAGGGTGGGGGGCACTAGATCACCAGGGAAATAACATGGGACAGGGGATCAGGGATGGGGAGTGGGGGTTGGGAAACCACTAGACCAGCAGACAATTTTGTTTAAAAAAGTATAGACAGAAAAGGGGGGGTTACTATACACTTTTGGGGGTGACTGGGTGGAGGGGAGGGACCACTAGCCACCAGGGCACCAGGGCATTTGTCAGACAGTGGGCTTTGTTGGGCAGGGGATGGGGAGAGATCACTATTTAAAACAAGGAAGGAGAAATTTGTTTTTAAAAGTCGGGCCGGTGCTCCAGTGGGGGGAGGGACCGCTAGTCACCAGGGAATTGGGATATGTTTGTTGTTTTCTTGTGGGTGGGTGAGACCAATAGCCACCAGAGATTACCAGGATTAATTCTTGGAAGTGTTTTGTTTAAATATGGGAGGCGGAATTTCCTGAAAAGTTTGGAAATGGATTTCTGAACTTTTGTGGAGGCGAAAGTCTGACTTTCGCTTCAGTTTCACGGGCGAAAACATTTTTTCACACACCTCTAATGCTACCCATGCGTCATTCCATGCCACAGGTGTGAAAACAAATATTGGGCAGGATTTAAGAAATTACAGCTGTCTCGTTTATGTAGTGGTATAAAAAAATTGCTGTGTTGAAAATTTGGGGTAAAAATATTTTCAATTACTGAAGTAATGAACTCGCCTCAGAAAATGTAAACTGATGTGCATAATTTTGCTATTGTTACATATTTTGACCCCAAATTTTCAACATCGCTTTCTTATGACCCCACTTCAAGAACAAGGCAGTGAAAATGTTCAAACCTCACCTGAAAAGTGCTTTCTCCAAGTGACTGCAAAATTGGCTTTTGGGATGGATTTGCATATTTGCATATTTCCACCAACATTGTTCATGAGGTGGGATCCCAAAAAGGCCATATAGATAGGTTGGGCTGAAAATATGCAAAAATGGCAAAGTTATGCCACAAAGTTGAAAACCCCATAGAAATACATTGAACTGTATTTACCTTGCTTTCTCGAGTAGCAGTTGGCATTTCCATCAGCAAGACGTCTCTTCAGTCACAGACTGGATCTTTACCCTGTGACTTGTTTAAGTGACTGAGGGTGTGTGGGGATCTGGGGTGGGGTGGTGGATGCTGAGTGGGAGGTAGGGGTGGGGTGGGGTCGGATTAGCGATGGACTATTTTCATTTTTATAGGTTGTAAAAAAAAAGTAGACATCGAGGGACCATTTTCTTTGTTACAGGCAAGATGGCAATCGGAGGGTGGGGGCAGTACTAAGCACCAGGGAAAGAGAAACTTTAAACAGGAACAGAAAACAGAAGGTGAGGGCAATTTAAGCAACACTTGAAGATGGCGATCAGTGGCTGGGGGGGTCAGCGTGGCTCAGTTGGTAGCACATCCGCCTCTGGACCAGAAGGTTGTGGGTTCTCATCCCACACCGGGATTGGACTTGCACCTAAAAATCACTGGCATCTGAGTGCAGTATTGGGGGGTGCTGTACAGCTGGGGTGTGCCGTCCTTCAGATGAGACGTTAAATCAAGGTCCCTTCTGTCCATCCTGCTGTTGTCCTGGTGGGTATCCAGGTGGAAGTAAAAGAACCCAGGGCACACTTCGCAAAGAGCAGGGAACATTCTGGGTGTCCTGGCCAACATTCCCCTTCCCATAAACCAGTTCATACAATTATCCAGGCTGTGTGTGGGTGATGATGTGCGATATGGCCGCCACCCCACATTCAGTCACTTCACTACCAGTCTAGCATTACTTGTAAAGCACTTTGGGATACTGTGTATGAAAAGTGCTATATAAATGCTGATTCTTCTTCTTCTTCTAGTGTGCTGTGATAGTGATCAGGATTTAATTTTCTCTTCTGACTCTCCCTTACTCTCTGCCTAACTCCCTAACTCTGAAGGTTTGTGTGTTTGGTTTAGATAGATAGACAGACAGACAGATAGATAGATAGATAGACAGACAGGTAAACAGTCAGATAGCCAATCAGGGATGCAATATTGTGACAAAATTCCATCACATCCCCATGCAGGACACTGCAGCCAGGGCTCCACTGGACTACACAGCCCTTCTGAAGCTCCCTATTCATACTTAATGGGAAGTATGTGACTATACTGTTGACAACCAGCTGCAAGGCCAACATGGGGAAGGCCAGGGAGCTTTCACCTCCTTAGTATGTGCTACCGTGTAATTGACTGTGGGTCACATAGCTTTGTCTGGCTGAAATAAGGATGTGGCTTCTTCTTTTACATCAAGATAAGGAAAAGTGCAATCTGTGGACACTAACTGGGACTGTCGAGTCTGCAGCACTCGCTTCTCCTGCAAGGGATTACATCTGAGCATTGAGCTTCACTCTCTGCTCTGTGATCCCAGGCCCACCCCACTGTCCCCACAGGACTGGCTATTGCAGCCTTGGCATTTCATGGGACTATTAACTATGAATCCTGGTATCCAGCTTGACAGAGTTGTGCAAATGGATGGATGAGCTACTTCTCACACTCTGGGCACCTATTCTGGGAAGGCTGCCAACTCTATGGTAATCTATGACTAATATAAATTAATAGGGACAAGGGGGACAGCAAGTGTTGCCCTGGCCCTGCAGAGATGGCAGGACTGGATAGGGGTTTCACTGCTGAACTTCTGCCTCCTTTGGAAGAAAGCCAGCCTATCAACAGAGTGCAAGGCAAAGTAGGGAGCTCCTGTATAAGGAAGGGACGCCACTGGATGCTTTTTATTTTCCTGTTGGATCTGTTTTTATTGTACCCCCCTACGCAGTCATGTGATCCCAGCTATTGTCTTACCTTCCACAATTCCCCACCTTTCACTTATTGCACACTAGAGCAAAGTTTCCACCTCTTCTAGCTCCCCATTTAGAACTTACACCATCATTTTTTCTGGTATCCCTTGCTATTGTCTTATAGAAACATAGAAACATAGAAACATAGAAGTTGACGGCAGATAAGGACCGCAAGGCCCATCCAGTCTGCCCATTTCTTTTTCTACCTTATAAATGTGCCATCGGCCTTTGCTCTGTCAGTGACCTATCTATTCATAGTCATTTGTATTGCTCCCTTATGCCTATCCCATGCCTGTTTGAAGCCCTGCACTGTATTCATAGCCACCACTTCTTGTGGTAAGCCATTCCATGCATCTACCACCCTTTCTGTGAAAAAGAATTTCCTCACATTCCCCCTTAATCGGCCTCCTCTAATCTCATGCTGTGTCCTCTTGTCCTGCTATTTTCTTATATTTAAACATGTTAGACTCTTTCACCTTGTTTATGCCCTTAAGGTGTTTAAATGTCTCGATCATATCACTCTCTCCTCTCCTTTGCTCAAGGGTATACATATTGAGCTCTGTTAATCTGTCCTCATATGTCTTCTGATGCAGTCCCTGCACCATTTTGGTTGCCCTTCTCTGGACTGCCTCAATTTGGTTAATGTCCTTGTGAAGGTGTGGCCTCCAATACTGCATGCAGTACTCCAGATGGGGCCTAACCAATGTCTTGTACAGAGGGATTATTACCTTCCTCTTACGACTTGTGATACCCCTACTAATACACCCTAACACCCCCCTAGCCTTACCTACTGCTTTAGAGGTCTGCTTGGATGATTTCAGGTCATCAGTGATGATGATGCCCAAGTCTCTTTCTTTCTTTGTGACTGCTAGCAACTCCCCTCCCAGCCTATAAGTGGCTTCAGGGTTTCTCTTCCCTATGTGCATAATTTTGCACTTCTTTGCATTAAATCCAGTTGCCACTCTTCTGACCATTCTGCTAGTTTATCCAGATCTCTTCTCATTCTGCCCACCCCATCTGGATCATCTACTCTGTTGCAGATCTTGGTGTCATCTGCAAACAGACAAGCCTTACCCTCTAGTCCATCTGCGAGGTCACTAATGAAGATGTTGAATAGGACTGGCCCCAGGACTGATCCCTGGGGTACCCCACTTGTGACTTGCATCTCTTCTGACTGTATACCATTTACCACCACTCTCTGTTTTCTTCCAATCAACCAGTTTGCCACCCAGTTGACCAACTTCTGACCCACCCTGAGCCTACCTAGCTTATTTATCAATCTTCTATGTGGAACAGTGTCAAAAGCTTTGCTGAAGTCAAGGCATCTCTGGCATGTTTCTCTCCTTCTCCCCCTCCTCCTCATGCACACTCTTATACCATGAAAACGGATTTTGCATACATATGGGATTGCATTCCTCAGTTTGAACTGAATGCAGAGAGACCAAAGCCAAAACATTTTAGGCTCCGCTGTTTCCCAACATGTGAAAGCCAGCACATGACCCCCCCCAAACACACAACCATACACATACTTGGGTTTCTTTGAGAAGGCAGGTGCATGGAAAAAGTTTCACAACTGTAACTAGCAACCCAACAACTATGCAATAACTATCCCTATAGCTAACATCTTAATGGAATATAAGCAGACTGACAGAGCCCCAACCTTCTCAACTAGTTTTGGGTCACATTGGGCTCTGTGAAAATCTGCCATGTTGGATGGTGACAGGGGGCTCCCTAGATTTGCTATTTTACATTTCCCCTTCAGAGATAAATTGGCAAATGAGAACTGGTGGATACAATGTGATGCAGCCCCTGAGGAACATTTGCTAACTGGGCTTCCACAGAGAATCTGGAATGCTGCTATGTTTTTTAACTGTATTTCTAGTTGTTATTTTAATGTTTGAATTCAACTGGAGCCTCCTTTGTTTCCAAGAATAACTAACCTTTGCTTAGGGCTCAATGCCAGGCATGACACTCCACGGAGGTTATTATTATAATTATTCATTCAAACAAAACACATTAGTAGAGATGGCATTGTTTCAGTACTGAGGTCTTAGAGGGCTTATTTCAGCTAGTTATTAAAGGCTCATCTATTAAGTGAATTATTGAGTGGTAGGTTGGGGTGGAGATGTCGGATAGCCAAGGGACCATTTTCTTTTTTATGGGTTCTAAAAAAAAAAAGACACTGATGGATCATTTTCATTATTACAGGCAGAACAGCGATGCACTAGATACCAGGCAAAGACAAATTTTAAACAGGGACAACAATTAAGGGTGGGAGTGTCACTGGACACCAGGGGAAAATGTAACAATATGGGGATGGTAATCGGTGGGTTGATGGCACAACTAGGCACCAGCAAAAAAATTATTACAGAGATGCAGATCAAGGGTGGGGAGGTGCCACTAGGCAACAGGGAAATAATGCACAATATGGGTATTGTGATCAGTGGGTGGGGAAGGGGTGCCACTAGACACCGGGGACATAATATTGGATTTTCCTCTTACAAAAAAGGATTTCCCCAAACAGAAAAGGATTCCTTTTTCATTTCACACAGCTGAGAAGAGAGTCATAAAAAATGATATAACATATTAAAAAAAACACATATGGGGTCATTTTGTCGACATTTAAGTGCAGAATCTATCTAATGGGGTTACAATGAGTTAGACAGATGTGTTAGTTGGTTTACCTATGCTGAATCAACAACACCATTGTCGAAGTTTGGCATAGTGAGATACCCAATGTCAACAAACGAAATTTTGCCTGTATGACATTGAAGTGTTTCTTTCAGGAAGCTGCACCCCCACGCCCCCCCCTTCTAAAGGATTATCAACTCCGAGTCAGAGTTGATTTGAAGGGGGGGTGACATACCGTGAAATGGTGAAATTTCACCATCAGGTCCCACACAGTGACAATTTCAAAACCTGTTGAAATTGTTGCTGTGGGGGATTTTGCCATAAATGTTTTAATATGTGGTCAGCACACCATGTTAGTCTTGCTCCAAGATATAATTTTTGTGGCTTTTGAAATTTTTTTGTATAGAAAAAAATGGAAACAAGAAGGCAGGAAACAAAATAGGTTTTATTTTTCCTAACGAAAAAGGATTTGCCCCATACAAAAAATAATTATTTTTTGTTTCAAACCTCTGTCTTGAAGTGCCTACTGAGTGTGCTCAGAGCCACTTTTGCAAAATTTCAAAATTAAATAACTTTAGAATGGATTAATATTTTTTCACCAAATAAGCAAAAGGCACATCTGGGGGTCAGCCCCTTTCTACCCTCAACATTTCAGAACAAAATTCCAAACCATGGTTTTTCCAGATTTCTGAGTCCATACTGTTCAAGTCCCTTTCTGTGACAGTCTGAAAGCCTTTTAATCTATTTTAAATTGTTATACTTGTATTAATGTGTCATTATTATATTGTTTTATTTACTCATGATGTTTCTCACTATGCTTTGTTATAATTCCTGTTAGGTACCCAGAGCCTCTGGGATTTGGCACCCTACAAATAAAATTGCCTTGCCAATTGCCTACAGGTGCCACCAAAAAGCCCAGCAAAACCAATGGGAAAACACAGCTAAAAATTAACTTTTGCACTATACAGGAACTCGGAATCCACATCTGACCAGGACAAAGCATGGCACATCCACAGATGTACTGTGCCACATGAGACTGCACATGCAAACTTTCAAGCAAATCCAGTTAGTGGTTGTGAAGTTATTAAAGTACAAAATTGTGGTTTAACATTAAGCAGCCAACTCAACCTAATTATAGTGGAAAGTCATATACCTATATATATAGATATATATATAATATATATATATATATATATATAGATATATATATATATATATATATATATATATATATATATATATATATATATATATATATATATATATATATATATATGTGTGTGTGGGTGTGGTGTGCATATGTGTGTGTGTGTGTGTGTGTAACACACTTGACAACTCTCAATAGTCATAAACTCTCAATATTTATATCCTAACATAATTTGTCAAACCTGTCCGCTGTTTACTTATGTTGACTCCTTGATCTTAATTTCATTAACTCAGCATGGTCTACAAACACAGCTGGATAAACATGATGATGGGCTGTACAGACCTGGATTTAAAAATCAATATTGACAAAAGTAAAATAATGATAATTTTAAAAAGAGGGTTGTCATGGAAAAAAATAACTACATTTTTATATTGGGATATCCCATCTGGAAACAGTTAATAGTTATACTTATTTAGCAATAACATTTAATAGCTAATTAAGTTGGACACAACAATTAGCTATAGTCCAAAAGCAGGTTAAACAGACATGTGGGAGCATTTTTAGGTCCAATAATGCTTATGAAGGAAACACAATAAAGCCAGCATTAAATATACTGGAAGCTAAGGCAATGGCTCAGGCACTATATGGAATGGAGATCTGCAGATATGCAGTAGGTGATAGGTTAGAAAGTCCATTTAATTATTTTTTTTATAAAAAATTATTAAGTCTTCTGGTTTATATTCCTGGGTACAGCCTTAAGCTAGAATTGGGGTAACTTTCCAATAAGATTATATTACTTTGGAGACGTCTAAATTATTGGTAACAAGTACAGACCAGAGATGGCTTAGTCAAGATCTGCTTGCAGGAAAAAATTAATTTGTTTAAAAAATAATAAAATAACACACTTTGGTTGTGTTGCATTCAGCATACATTGAATAATGTAGGGTATAGATATTTATGGAACAGGGAAGAAATGTGAGCTAATTTTAATGGAAAAAATTCCATTCTATTCTGGCACTATTATTTAAAGGCCCAGCAAAGGAATATTAGCTAATTGACATGACAGATGCCCACACAAGGAAGATTTTAACAAAATTAAGATCAGGTTCATTTACAACTAAAATTCTTGTTAAGAGATTCAACAAAGATCAAAGTAAAACAAAAATGTATTTATTTATTTAGTTTTTCTTGGCCAGGTAAGTGAACTAAACAAATAAAAAGCCTATGTTCAGGCATGAAAAATAGGAATCGAACATTGCATATGTGGAATAACACCACCAAAGACCTTGTGCATGTAGTAATAGTTTGCCCTTTTATTTATTTATTTTTTTTATTTTATTTATTAGAAAACTGGTGACCAGGAAAGGCACACTGAGTCAAGATTCATTTCCAGGTGCAACCGGGGGAGGGGGAAAAAGGATAAGAACAATACCTACAGTAACTTAGACAAGTACAGTGATACAAAAAAATACAAAGTCGATTGTGCACAAAAACCATAGAAAGTGCATAATGTTCAAACAAAAACTGGCAGTTAAGGACTGCACCAGGTGTAAAGGGACTGTTAAGGGGAGGAGAAATAGGGGTAAGTGGGAGAGGGAAGTAGTCTCAGCTGATATGTGAGTGATGCAGGGGAAGCAGTGAAATGGAGGGAAGAGGGAAGTTGATTCCAAAGAGAGGGAAGACAATAAGTGAAGGCTGATTGTCTAACAGAGGTACAGGGATGAGACAAAGCAGAGGCGCGATGGTCCCTGGAGTGGAGAAAGCATGCAGTTGAGGGAACAAAATGAAGAAAAATGGTGAGAGGTAGGAAGGAAGGGACCCAAACCAGTATGTACCTATAAAAGAAACACAGTACATCTGGCAATGGGATAGAAGAAGAATGGACAGTGATGAGTAAAGTGAACAGTGATGAATTTGAGAGGGTGAGTTAGTTGCAAAGTAACAGAAGGAGTTACAGATGCTATCCAGTTTGGCCAAGGAGGTGGAGGGGGTAGACCAATAGAAAATGTCCACATAGTCAAAGACAGGGAGCACCATGTTGGTGACAAGCTCTCGACAAACCTATATGAAAAGACAATCTTTATTCCAAAACAAGGCGTGAAGTTTAGGATGGAGCTTGGTATGGATGGCCTCAGTGTGGACAGAGAAGATTTCTGGCAAGCCACACACCAAGGGACTTGAAGGAGGGAAGCATTTCAAGTGGGGATCCATTCGAGGTGGAGAAAATGGGCACTGAGTTGAGTGTGGCAAGTTTGTGACTATTTAATGTGTCCCTTGTATCACAAACAAAGGAGAAAAGGGCCAGGAATTATACTAGAAAATAAAAGACTGGATATCCAGGATTTGTTGTTTCCTGTTCAGTTCATGTAATGATGGTATTTTAATCAGGCTGGGACAATTTCTGAGGTGCCGTCTTTTGGATGAGACATTAAACCAAGGTCCCATCTGCCTGGATTGGTGGTAGTTCAGGTGGCTGTTAAAGATCCCATGGCACTTAACAAAAAGAATAGGGGAATTTTTTATTAACAAAACTTCAAAAAAAACAGTGTTAAATCACACCCAAAAAGAAGAATTAGGTAAAGCAAAATTACAATATAAAAGTAAAAAACAGAGATCAGTATTAAAGTCATACTAAGCAACTGGAAAACCAAAAACTCACATGACTGTAAAATGAAAAAAAAATAAGGCAAAAGGAAATCAAGTAACAGGTACATCATTGCCTGTGACCCATGGCAGGTTCCTCCATTTCAATAACAAAAGATCATGTTCATACAGTGTAGCTTCAAACTTAAAAATGTGATGAAGCTCCAAAAGTGATCTTTTCAAGAAGTTCAATATGTGAAAACAGTTCTTGTTGTAGAGTAAAAAGGCACCAACTGTGCCAAATAAACCATTTAAAGACTGCAAAAAGAATATTTAAAGTACTACTATCCCATTTGTCCCACAGCAAAGGATAAGAATCATAGATTAATATTTCATAAGAGACAGTCAAAAAAGCAGGCTCCTGCCAAACATGAGCAACATACGGCCAAAATGAGGAAATATGCGAACATGAAAAGTATGAATGATGCATGGATTCGAGCACTTGGGAACAGCAAGGACGAGAACAATTACGTTCATCCAACTGCTCATGTTGCTGATTGCCTTTAACATTAAGCTTCTCGTGGCCACACAACCACTTAACATCAAGAAGTTTAGGGGGAATCCGTTTATCAACCATAAGACCTTGTAATGCCAAAATGTGTTGGGTGGGACATTTTGAGAATGTATCCGGTTCTGAAAAATGGGAATCAAGCACAGCCTGGTAAACAAATTTCTTATTTTTGGAAAGAAGCCAAACACTAGTAATGTGCCACTGCCTTAATTTTACAAAAACTTCCCTCAGGCAGGGACCCACCAAAGGGTTTGGTTTAAGATGCCCAAGTTGGCCATCCTTCCATTCTTGAAACCATTGCCCAATAGCCTGACCAAAGAGACCCGTCCATAATTTCGGAATGTGTTTCAATAAAGGTGGAAAATTAGAAAAAAGAAAAACAATAAAAAAAAATAATTAGAGTGGGTTCACCATATTAAGACCAGCTCTAGAAAATGATAAATATAAGACATTATGCTTAATTGGTTGAGCGACTACCCATACTGCCTGGAAAAAAAATACTGAAAATGAGAGCTTCACGTTGCTTGGGGGATATTACTCAAAATAAAAAGAGGTAATAAATAGGTATGAATCATATAAATACATTTAGATTTACTGAGCTGCCATTTATTCCAATTCTGAACCATAATTTTACCTTTTTTGAGCTGAATATCCCAATTAAATATGTCAGGGGTCAGGGAACCATAAACAATACCTAGAATCCGAATAGGGTCTATGGAGAACTGAATACCTGAAAGTGTAGTGTAGGAAGGCACACCTAATTCTCATCCCAGATATTTATGTTTATTCAGTGAGGTCCCAGAAAGTAGCCCATAAGAATCACACATAACAACAGTAGTCTGAACTGAAAGAATAGTGGAAGTACATATGCAGAGATCATCCGCATATGCCAAAGCTGAAAAAGGGAGTAAAACACCTGGGACAGTGATGGGAGGTATAGTCATATTCAATGAGTGCAATAAGGGATCTATACTAAATACATACAATGACGGACAGGCTGGACAACCCTGTTTCACCCCCTTTTTTACTGGGAGGAGAGGTCCTAGATGTCCATTAACTAAGGGGGATACCATAGCATGTTTATAAATTTTACGAAGCCATGTAATGAATACAAGAGGTATACCATAATGTTGAAGAGCGAGCCATAAAAAATCATGGTTCACCAAATCAAAAGCTCCCCTTTGATCTAAGAATAAATAAAACCTGGTACCTTAATTACTCATGACTATCAAATATTTCCCCAAAAATAGTAGCTGGTCAGTAATAGCTCATTCTGGGATTATGTAAGATTGCACTGGGGAAATGAGATACTGGGCTGCTGCTAAAAGATGAGTATTTAGAATCTTCTTTAAAATGTTCAAATCAACGTTCAAAAGACTAATTGGTCTCCAATTAGAGAGGTATTTCTTATCACCCTTCTTATGTAAAAAAATAAGAATACCTCCCACCATATCAAGAGGAAAGTCAGAGGATAGTAACAAGTCATTATAGACATCAGCAAGTTCCTGGGAGAATTCAGCATTCAACAATTTATAAAGCTCCGATGTCAATCCGTCCTTACCAGGAGCTTTACTAGATTGTAAAGAATTAGTAGCACTGGTCACATCCTGGGGAGTAATAGGATCTGTCAAATGTAAAAGTATAGAGGGAGGACAATCTGGGACATCAATACAATGTAGATAGGCCTGGACTGCAGCCAGATCAACAGGCTGTTCCTGAAAAAGTGACATCATATATGATGTTACTTCAGACATTATATCACGTTGAGAGACATTCACCTGACCGTCCTGCCCTATAATACCATCAAAAACCCTCTTCCACACCCTATCCCAGCAACTAAGAAAAAGACAAACTGTAGCAAAAGTCCCTTGCATACCATACATTTGCTTTGATTTTAAAGTAGAGGATTGGTTCATGTGAAAAGGCACCATTTTGTTCTTAAGGGATTTAATTTGGGTAGAAAAGTCATGCTTTGTAGTTTGAGTCAAAGACATAACCCTCTGCAACTGCTGTCTATATTGAAAATAGGAAAAATAAGCCTTCTCCCAGGACTTCTTCCATAGAAACATAACATAGAAGTTGACGGCAGATAAGGACCGCAAGGCTCATCCAGTCTGCACATTTCTTTTTCTACCTTATAAATGTGCCATCGGCCCTTTCTCTGTCGAGTGGCTCATCTATTCATACTCATTTGTATTGCCCTTATGCCTATCCCATGCCTGTTTGAAGCCCTGCACTGTATTCATAGCCACCACTTCTTGAGGTAGGCCATTCCATGCATCCACCACCCTTTCTGTGAAAAAGAATTTCCTCACATTCCTCCTTAATCGGCCCCTCTAATCTCATGCTGTGTCCTCTTGTCCTGCTATTTTCTTATATTTAAACATGTTAGACTCTTTCACCTTGTTAATGCCCTTAAGGTGTTTGAATGCCTCGATCATATCCTCTCTCACTCCTTTGCTCTAGGGTATACATATTGAGCTCTGTTAATCTGTCCTCATATGTCTTCTGATGCAGTCCTGCACCATTTTGGTTGCCATTCTCTGGACTGCCTCAATTTGGTTAATGTCCTTGTGAAGGTGTGGCCTCCAATACTGCATGCAGTACTCCAGATGGGCCTAACCAGTGTCTTGTAAGAGGATTATTACCTTCCTCTTATGACTTGTGATACCCTACTAATACACCTAACACCTCCCTAGCCTTACCTACTGCTTTAGAGGTCTGCTTGGATGATTTCAGGTCATCAGTGATGATGATGCCCAAGTCTCTTTCTTTCTTTGTGACTGCTAGCAACTCCCTCCCAGCCTATAGGTGGCTTCAGGTTTCTCTTCCCTATGTGCATAATTTTGCACTTCTTTGCATTAAATCCCAGTTGCCACTCTTCTGACCATTTTGCTAGTTTATCCAGATCTCTTCTCATTCTGCCCACCCCATCTGGATCATCTACTCTGTTGCAGATCTTGGTGTCATCTGCAAACAGACAAGCCTTACCCTCTAGTCCATATGCAAGGTCACTAATGAAGATGTTGAATAGGACTGGCCCCAGGACTGATCCCTGAGGTACCCCACTTGTGACTTGCATCTCTTCTGACTGTATACCATTTACCACCACTCTCTGTTTCTGCTTGTCAACCAGTTTGCCACCCAGTTGACCAACTTCTGACCCACCCGAGACTACCCAGCTTATTTATCAATCTTCTATGTGGAACAGTGTCAAAAGCTTTGCTGAAGTCAAGGTAGGTGACATTAACTGCTCCCCTTGGTCCACCACTCTGGTTACCCAGTCAAAGAAATCTATGAGATTAGTTTGACAGGACCTTCTTTGTAAACCCATGCTGTCTTGGATCCTGTGCCCTATGGATTCCAGGTGTTGCACTATCCTTTCCTTAAGGAGTGCCTCCATAATCTTGCCCACTACTGAGGTAAGACTGACTGGTCTGTAGTTCCCCACCTCCTCTCTGCTACCACTCTTGTGGAGTGGGATCACATGAGCCCTTCTCCAGTCTTCTGGGACCTCTCCTGTGCTCAGAGACTCACTAAACAGTTCTGCTAATGGCTCTGCTAGTTCCACCTTTAGCTCCTTAAGTACCCTTCCCTATAGAGTTCAATAAAGCGACAAGATCTTTCTTAGTGTCAATCCACCAAGACAGGGGATCCTCATACATCTCATACAAGGATTTTCAAGCAGAAAAAAAATAGCATAAATGCTGCAAAACTTCCTGTTGTGCCAGAAGAGTAGAATTCAGTCTCCAAAGGCCTCTCCCTAGAGTGAATGCAGCATTGGAGCTGACAGTAATGCATAAAGCACAATGATCAGAAAATTCCACCGGGGTCACTGAGACTAAACTCACTGGCAATGATTTGCTGATGAAAAAAAAATCAATTCTAGTGGCTACAGTTCCCTTATGGAAAGTAGGGACTGTGCTCCCATTTAATCTAGCATATGCATCAGTTAAACCAGCTGTTTGTACGACAGTAGCTAAACAGGACATGTCACAAACTAATTTTGTGGTTCTAGTACCCTTACCCCTATCCTTACTAGACAACCTGCAGTTAAAATCTTCACCCCAAACAGCATGAAATGAAGTATGTAAATAAGGTTGAATCATTTTGAACAAATCAACTCTGGTCACTTTTGTTTGAGGGGCATAGACATTGAGCAGCCTAAAACAAACCCCCTATAGTAACACATCCAAAATCAAAATGCTACCAGGGACAAGGTCAAACAATTTCAAAACCTTAACATCAATATTTTGATAAAGATGGGCTACTCCACAACAAGGTTCTAGGCCTAAAAACCAATAGGAAACTCCAGTATTCCACCATTCACAGCACTGGAGAGTTCGGTTACTGTGTGTAACCAAGTGTCCTGCAAAAAAAAAATGTTACGAGTGGACATTAAAAGGGGAAAATACAGCAGATTGTCGAATCCTGTTCTTGATACTGTTCACATTCAGTGAATATAAAGTTAATGACAGAGACATTTATAGAACTTAAGAAAGACCCTCGGGGGGCTTACATTTACATTTCTTCCCTTTTCTTGCCCCAGGGGTAGAAGATTTGCCAAAAGGAACCTGTCCCCCTTCAGATCCTACATCAGAGCACCCACCAGAGGCTTCGACCCCTGTTTGGGAGGATTCTGATTCTGCATCAGAGGTATCCTAGGCAAGCAAAAGGGCATGAAATCGGTTCATGGTAGGGGTACTGGACAACTTGGGGACCTTCGAAGCAGGCTGAGTATTATACAGTTTGCATCTGGTCATCCTAGAAAGAAAGGGTGGTTCCTGTGGAAGCTGAGGAGGGGGCATGGATAAGGTATCCAGGAGAGCAGGAGGATTTAAAGTCGATGAGTCCTTGGAGGCCTCAGGAACACTGACCATATCAACCTCCGATATGGGGGGGGCAAAGGAACAGGAGATACTGAAATGGGGAGGTAAAAAGGGAGGGGTGGGGTTGTGGAGCAGGAGAGGGTGATTCCAAGCATGTATAATGGGATCTCTGTGCAATGGCAACCATCAACCTTTGTTCTTTTGAGTCATGAGGGTCAAGCTGCCTACGAGCAGCTTCAGGACAAGTAGCATAGGAGTGACCAATAACTCCACATAAAGAACAAACAGCTATATTCCTGCACTGCCACTGGTGTGTCTAAGGGAATTACAAAGTGTACAGTGTAGACGGTCACAAACACTACTAATGTGACCAGATTTTCCACACCTGTAACATGTCTTGGGCTACCCGGCATAAAAAAGAACACCTCTATCACGTCCCAAAAACACACAATTGGAGAAGTGTTGCAACTCATCTTCAGTGGATTGCAGGATTACCCTGATTCTCCAACCCCCAGTCCAAATATATTCAGTGTCGAAGATAGGTTCTGGGTGCCCCAATACAGTGCATCGCTGTTTTAACCAGAATATGAGGTCAGTGACACTCACCCCCTCATTTCTAAAAAGAACTGTAATCATTTTGTGGGCTGGTTTAGTCAAAGGCAATACTTCAAAGGGGGTCCATAAGGAGGATTGTCAGACTCTGATAACCATTCCAATATTGTCTAAACCGCTATTTAATTTAAAACTAATATTGAAAATTTTTTCCCCAGAAACCTGTATTAAAGCATACATTTCGGCAGATGTAAAATGCAAACTATCCTTCAGCAAAGTTTTAGTAGCAAATTTTTGAACTGGAAAAGTCTCCATACCCCCTTTATAAATAAAACAGACAGCATTATGTTGTTTAGCTGAAAAGGTGGGAGTTTGAAAAAAGAAGCATATGAACAAGAGTTAGTACAAGGATGACCGGGAGGTGAGCCAGGTTATGGGCCCTCAGGTTCTTCCTCTGTCGCTTGGTCCTCCAGATGACACGTGGACAGAAATAGCAACATCCTAGGAGAAGTCATGTTGTTGGCTGGATGAGACGCATCAGAGGAGTCAGGCTCTAGCTGAAGCACTGGGTTCTGAGTTAGAAGTAAATCAGAAGGAAGAGCCAGAGGCAATTCCTGTACAGTATCTAAAGTTAGGGCCTCAGTTGAACAAGCCCTACCAGAGGAGTCTTGTGGTAAAGAAACAGCAGAGATTGCAGTAACAGGATGGGGGGAAGGAACAGGCACATCCCCACCAGTCATACGATCTCCAGGGATAATTATTGGTGAAAACCCAGAAATCCAACAACCGGAATCAGGGAGCTGTGCCCATCCAGCAGATTTTAAAGCAGTGTTTACAGGCCAAGAGGCTTCTGCCTCTTCTACCTGATCAGCCCAGGAGGAGGTCTGTTTAGTGGAGGGTTTTGAAATACTTTTGGTAGGGCGCTGGCTTTACTAGCAGCAAATGAAAAAACCATAGCTTGCTGGTGGTCAGAAAACCCAGTTGAGATAACAGTACCTTTAGGATGTGCTCCTGGGCCAGGAGTTTGTAGTACAACATCAGGAGCAGCAGTGTCTCGAGAAGGTAAATGAGGTACTGTAGACATGGCAGCCTCACTGTCATGTTTCAAAACCACAGCCACTAAAGCCGCCGAAAGTTCTCTTCCTTTTAAAGAAAGTCTCCTCCTCTGAAGCCAGGAGAAGTTTCAAATGCTTAGGATCTGTAGAAATATCCTTGGTTGAAATATCCATACAGCCTGGTGCAAAATTCTCACCCTTTAAATTCCGCGCCGTTTGTCCTGAAGCAGCCTGATCATCCTGTGTGTTCAATAGCAATTTGTCAGATTTGGTGAAAGTGCCCATCTCAGTGGGTGCTTCAAAGAAAATTTCTGATTCCACAGGTTCTGCTGTAAGTGAAGAAATTGCCCCCTCAGCCTGCAGCATGTCCTGCTGCATCACAACCTACTCACCAACTGAGCTAGCCATCCTGACGCTCAGAAGTTCCCCCTACTGCTCGAGTAGGAGAATTTCCCCAGTGTCCTGGACAAATTACCCTCATTCACTAAAAAAAAAAAAATACCACCAACAGCTTAATCTGATTCAAGGTCAGTTGTCATTCATCTGTATCCCCCTCCCCCGGGCCGTGCCTGAAAAAAGGCAGGATTTGTCTAGTGCACTTACCCAGTCAACAAAAACTAAATAAATGAATACATTTTTAAAAAGCTAATATAAAACAAAAGCAAAGAACAATTTGAACAGTTTGAATTGCCTTTCTTGTCATACCAATATTGAAATTATATACAGCTGATTTAAGATATTTGTTTTAGTGATGTATGTACGTTCAATGTTATTGTACAGTATATAGGAAATGTAAAGCACTGTATTGTCATTTTTGACAAACAATAAAAGAACTGAACTGAATTCAGAAGCATGACATTTTAAGGAGATAATAGAATATTCTGCAATATAGTGGCAAGAAGCAGAGTACCAAAACTGAGAGAATAAATCCAACCAGCAAACAATCCACACTTTTTTCACATTATAGGATAAAGAGTTTGAAGTTATGTCTCCTTGGCTTTTTGTAGAACCTACAAGTTTAAATTTTTCTGCAGAGGAATATGTAAATTTTTAAGATTACGAAACAGATGGAAAGCTTCGAGACTAGACCTCATTCCTTTCACTGTTTGTAAAACTAATGCAGATTGCCAGGCACCTATTTTTCTCCACTTATTTAACATAGTTTTAGTACAGAGCAAAGTCCCTCACTCATGGAACAAAACTATAATTGTTCCAAGTTTAAAAAAATAAGGGCTCAGTCAGGGACCCCCTCACAAATCGACCTGTTAGCCTTCTGGATAACTTTCAAAAAAATATTTGCAGGAGTGATTTTGAACCGAACAAAATCTCCAGATGGCTGCAAGCCCATCATATCCTCGCAGAAGCACAATTTGGCTTCATGGAAGGAAGACCTATGATAGACAGATGCTTAATTCTGTACCATCTACTGAAAAAGAACACACAAAATAAAAATGGCTCCTTGCACTGTGACTTCGTAGATTTCTCACAAGCGTTTGATACAGTACCAGCTCATTTATGTGGCAGAAGATGTGCAGGATTGGTGTTCCTGCACATCTCCGATAGCTCATTATGGATCTGTACTCCCAAATTTGGGACCAAGTTAGATATTCTGTTCAGATGGAATTGTCAAATTTGTAACCAACAGATGTGTAAAACAGGGATGCCTGTTAGCAGCAAATTTGTTTAATATTTATATCAATCCCCTTTTAAATAGTTTAAAATAACAGTGATTTCATAATCCAAAAATTCAAGACATTAGCTGTGGTTGTCTTACTTATGCAATCAACCTTATCCTCAGCTCAACAATAAAGCTAGGCTTTCAAAGGAAACTGGTCCATGTAGAGACCATTTGTAAAGCTATCAAGCTAACAATAATAGTGAAAGATCACAACAATGGTGGAAATGACAGCATGGAATCAAAAGGTTTTAACAACCTTTTGGTTAAGAAACTCAAGCTATATGTTTAACATAAGGTGAGACAACATGTAAGAGGTATTAAATGTATATAGTAGTTACGTATATTATGGTAACTGTATTAAAGCAGTGTTAACAGTTTTAAATGTGAAAATGGGGAAAATCAGGATAGCAAAAAGGAAGTAAAGGAGACAGGTAACATAGCTGGTAACAAGGGAAGAGGGAGATTGGGGGAGCTTCAGAAAACAGCACAGGCAGGAGGGTGGAGAAATCAGGGAGGTAGGTGGGGGGAGTAAGGTATGGAGAGCCATGTATGCCAATACAAAGCATCTGGGAAATAAAATCCTAGACCTAGAGCCATCATGGAGGAGGCTAGTCTGGATTTGGTGGTTGTAATGGAGTCATGGTGTGCTGACAGCTATGACTGTTCAGGAAAGACATGGAGGGGTGGATGGGAGGAGGAGTTGTACTATATGCGAGGGAATTAGGGTTAAGTAAGTGCAGGGACACCTGGAGGAAATGTATCGACTGGAAGTGAAGTGGGTCATCCTGGAGACAGGCACTGGGGCAGATATCCATAAAGAAGTGGTATACCAACCTCCAGCACAGGGAGATGAGTCAGATAAAGCACTCAGAGAGGACACCATCAGGATGGCAAATAGGTGGGATGTACTGCTAGTTGGTGACTTCAGTCTGCAGATGTGAATTAGTGCCTTTCACCTGCAGCTTCAGCAAGGAGCAGGGCAATTCTTGACTCTCTACAAAGGTCTTTCTCAGTCACCTCATCAATCCCACTGTGGAGAGGGCAGTGCTGGACCTGGTGGTTAAACACAGGGACAGCATTGCAGACATCACAGCAAGCAGTCCCCTAGGTATAAGTGATCACTGTACAGTGTGGTTTAACATTAAGATGGAGGTAGAGGCAAACCACATGAAGATTCAAGTGCTGGACTTTAGGAGGGTGGATTTTAAGGCAATGGGTGACTGCCTCAGAAACTGCCTAGTAGAAAGGAATGCCAGTGAGCGGTAGAGGTATAGTGGGGAAAAATAAGGGAGGGCATTACTAAGGCAACCCACCTCTGAGTGAAGAAAGTGAGTAAAAGCAAGAGAAAAAAGAGACCATTATGGTACTGTAGAGAAGTGGCCACAGTGATGAAGAAAAAAAGGGTGGCATTCAGGAGATAAAAGGAAATAAAGAGGAAGGAAGATAAGGAGGTGTACCAGGTAAAACAGAAGGAAGCAGGTAAGCAGTAAGGGGAGCAAAGGTGCAGACAGAGGAAAGAATAGCCAAAGGGGTAGCAAATGGTGATAAGACTTTCTTTGGGTATGTAAGTGTCAAAATAAAGCAAAGGGAGGGATAGTAAGGTTAAGAAGGGTGGCAGGAGAGAGAGAGACTGCAAAGAAGAGGACCAAAACAGACATCCAGAAAGGTTCTTCTGCTCAGTCTTCACGCAGAGGCACCAGTGATCAGAAGAAACAAATGGGAAGGGGAGGAGAACTTAAGTCCATTTTCAGAGGAAAAAGTCCAGAAGGGACTTGCAGTTCTTAAAGTAGACAAGTATATTGGGCTGGATGGGATACACCCAAGGATACTGAAAGAACTCAGAGAGGTGCTGGCTGCCCTGCTGATGGCCTTATTCAACAACTTACTGGAATCAGGAATGGTTCCAGAGGACTGGAGGGTGCAGGTGTGATCTCTTTACATAAATGCAGCAGAAGGGGAAAAGCTAATAACTAGGCTGGTGATCTACACCTCAGTGATGGGGAAATTAATGGAACCACTGTTAAAGGGAAAGTTGGTAGAGTATCTTGAATCCAATTGGCTGCAAGATCAAAGGTAGCATGGATTCACTGGGGGAGGAGGTCATTACAGACCTGTCTGATTGAGTTAATTGACTGGGTGACCAAGAAAATAGAATAAGGGAGGGCAATGGCATGGGCGATATGGATTTTAGCAAGGCCTTCAACACTTTTTCATGCAGGAAGGAGACTGATTAAAAAATTGGACTCCTAGGTGTGGGATCCAAAGTGGTGAACTGGATAAGAAACTGGTTAGAAGATATGTGACAGAGGGTGGAGGTGAATGGGACTCTTTGTAATGAAAGAAGAGTGACCAGTGTGGTGCCACAGGGTTCAGTACTGGGACTGGTTCTCTTCAATGTCTTTATAAGTGACATTACAGGTGAACTGGAAGGGAAAATAATGTACTTTTGCAGATAATACCAAAATCTGTAACTGGGTGAACAATAAGTATCTTGGGAAACTTAAGGAGTGGCGAAGAGCATGGCAGTTGCAGTTCAATGACAAGAAATGCAAAATCATGCACCTAGGGCATAGGAACCCAAGAACTGAGCATAGGATGTAGGGGATACTGTCAGTCACTTAACAGGAAGGGAACCTTGAAGTTATCATATCTGGTGTCCTCAAAGTGATAAAGCAGTGTGACAAAGCAGTGGGTAGTGTATGGGAGGTTTAATTCCCAGGCTTATTTCCCTCTTGTTCTGAAAAAAAAAAGTAAGGACACCACTAGTGGAATAAAAAGACACCTCTCTGTAGCATACTTTCTGTACCCTCTTTCTCCAAGTCTGTTGCATAGTAGTGTTTCTTTCATTTCTGTCTGCAGGATGGCCACCTGTAGGCAATTATTCTAGTCTTACTTACTTTCCTGTTTCTACCTTTTCTAGTTTTTATGAATGCGGTGGGCATAGCCCTGCAAACATTTTACTATGACAGCAGAGAAATGGAGCTCTTCAGATACCCAACAGACTAGATAATATTGAAGCTTTTGTAGAATTGAGCTGAGCAGTCTTGAAAACACTATTTCACTCATAAACATGTTGACTTAATCAGCCTTTCAACTGTAATTGAGACTGATAGCTCCCTCTCTTTCTAACTTTTACATCTTGCCTCTTTTGCAATGAGATGCACAAAATAGGTGCTTTCTTTGCAGGCCTTCTCACCCCAACCCCACCAAAAAACAGTTTAATTCTCTACATGAATGCCAAAGTTTTAGAGAAATAATTAGCTGGAAAGCACGGCAGTAAAAATAAGATGTGGCAGTCTGAAGGTCAAAAATCACAAAAGGAATGTTACGCAGCTATACAAGAACATAAAACATCCCCATGTTGAAGTTTGTAAGACTAGAGAAACTGAAATACACACTTTAGTTGAATTTTCAATGTTGGCACTGTGTACACATGTTTCTATCTGTACTGTAGCTATGTGTTCATTTGTCAATATTATCTATGAATATTCAAGTTTGCACTATTTAAACATGTTCTGTCTATAACTTTGTTTTGCACTGAAAACTTAATATCTGATCTATATGGTTTTCTCTCTCCCATTAATTCCATATAACTATAACTCTGCTATGTATTTCTTTCATATTACCATCAACACACAGTCTACACAATACGTATACTGCGCTTCTTTGCATTGAATCCCAGCTGCTATTCTTCAGACCATTTCTCAAGCTTTTTAAGGTCTTCCCTCATTCTTTCAATGGCATGTCCACCATATTGCATACCTTTGTATAATCAGCAAAGAGCCATATATTCTCCAACAGTCCCTCTGCAATGTCCCCAATAAAGTCTAGGTGGCACGGGGTCATAATGCTGACCACAAAAATGCACAGAAACAGATGATGCAAGCAAATGAGCGCCAACACAAAAACAGTTTGAAAAAACACCAACCACATGAAAAGAGCACACCCATTGAAAACAATGGGATTTTCTGTTTTTATCTGGGGGGGGCTTCACCTCCTGAACCCCACGACATGGGGGGCATTGCCCTCCACACACCCCAGACTTTAGATTACAAACTCCAAGAGGGTGTGGATTTGAGATGGAGTGAAACACCAAGAGAGGGAAAAGTTTAACTTAAAACAAAAACTAACAGTAAAGCTGCAACACCGGGAGACCTGAGGGAACTGAACCACGGTCCCAGGTCTCCCATTCTGCCATGTGTGGGTGCCTTAGCCACTCCACCACAGGAGAGGCTTAGCCAGCAACACCAGCACATGGCAAATAGATCCTTTCCAGGAAGAGCGCAGAGTGATGGGGTAACAATAATTCCGTACTGCTGTTATACCCCTGTCGCTCTAAATCCCAGCACACTGTACACCGCATGATTCTTCATGTGTGTTTTTTGTTTTGGCATGTTGACCCGGTACCAGTCTAGATAGGCCACATCCACCACACCTCCCTGGTTCTCTACCTTAGTTACCCAGTCACGCCATCGATTAGTACAATGAGTTTGTGAAAAACACAGTGCTTATCATAAATACAGTACAAGTTAGGGTTAGAGGTATAAGTAAATAAATGCTATATAAGGCAGTGTGTGTGTGTGTGTGTGTGTGTGTATGAATGCTTTGTGTGTGTAGACAGTGCACTGCTGTGCTATACTGGAATACATATGCATATATGTGTATATGTATTAGTCAGTGTATGTGCATCACAACAATTGGAAAGTGCAGTTAGGTGGCTTAGTGGTTAGTGCAAACATTGTTAATCTACATTCCCCCACTATCTAGATCAGTTTCAGCCTTCTGTATCTCATTGCTGATTTAAAGGAGAAGTCCACCCAAAACTTGAAAAAATATATGTATGCAGAGTGTTTTAATTTGTATGTGAAGTTCTAGTGTTTCCTTCCCATTGACTGGTATTAGGAAGTTTTTCCTAAATTAGCCTGCTAGCTTTATGCTAGTTTTACAACCCCTGGGGATCTTCATCCCTGACAGCTTAATTGAATTTCTTGTTCCCACAGTGCATCTTGTCTCATGTGACAGTGATGTAAGAGAGACCCAACATTCAGCTCACACATGCCAAACAAACTAAATATCTTGGAAGCTTTACAAGCTGCATGAAAATTACCAGCAGCAAAGTTTTTCAAGACAGTAAGACATTTACGATGAGGGTGGTCACCCGGGCTGAATTCTACAGATTTTAAAATATAGCCATCTCTACTGTTATGAACTGATTCTCAAGCAATACTTTCTGCTGGATTTATGGGCTCTGCTACATCACCATCACATGAAACAAGGTGCATTGTAGGACAAAGAAATACAATTAAACTGTTTGATATGGATATCTCCAGGCGTCTTAAAACTTGCATAAAGCTAGCAGGCTAATTTAGGAAAAACTCCTAATACCAGTCTGAGGGAAGGAAACACTAGAACTTCACATACAAATTAAAACACTCTGCACAACATATATTTTTTTAGGTTTTGGGTGGACTTCTCCTTTAAATGAGGTGTGTAGTGGCAATCCCAAACCCTTTGATGTCCATTGGAGCTGAAAAGAAGAGAATGGTCCCTTAATGTCTTTGTTTTAATCTGTAAAAATGTGTGTAGACATTGCACTGTTATGTTACACTGCAATACATATGTATATATGGGTATATGTATTAGTCAGTGTGTGTGTATCACAAGAATTAGAAAGTGCAGTTAGGTGGCTCAGTGGTTAGTGCAAAAATTGCCAGTTTACCATTTCACACTCCCCATAATACCATTATTTTCCAGTCGTATTTGCTCTTGCTAGAGCTTGTCTTCTTAGAATGCTCTTAAATGCAGTTATAACGTGTAGAAAAATGTTAGTGATTTTAGGCTCTGAAGCACTCTGGAGAAAGATAGAGCAGTTGCAATCACTGCAGGTTTATTCCTTTCATTTTGTTACAATGTGTTCCCTTCTTCCTGCTGGTATAAAAGTCTGGTTTAACTAATGTTACAGATTAAGCCCTTATGAAATATTTAGTTCTGCTGTCTTTAATATTGTTCCTGTATATGCTTGAAGTCAAGTGTTTTGTATTGTATGCTTACTTACTTGGCTATACTGAGATACTGAAGCCAAAATATTTGCTAATTTGAAGAAGGGATGTCTCATATGACCCAGAAGGTGTATAAGAGACCCCTTCAGGCTTACCCGAGGTAGCAAGTACTTTAGCTCATTCTTTTCGAGTTGGAGAAGAAACAGGGTCTCCTGCACAGGAGACAGACTCTAACTCCATCTGATATTGAGAGACCTTCCAGGGAAGCAAGCTGCCTTATGAATTAACCCCTAGTAAAGAAACTAAACATATCTGTTATCTTTTAGACTTTCTAGTGTTATGTGCTGCTGCATCTCCAGTATGTGTATACGTCATCTTGCATTTAAGGCCTATTTTCCTATTTTTGTATCCTGAATTATCATTTACCTTCATGAGATAGAGAAATCAAAACAGACAGGACAAAGCTGCAAATTTTAAGAAGCAGTCAGTTGTAACATTTTATTTCAGATGTATTTTCCTTTTTCCTTTTGTTCAATAGAAAGCTTGTTATGTGATTATATTATTTTGGATATGTGAAATAGCTCTCAGCCTGGCAGAAGACATATCTATCTCTAGTCCTCCCACTACATCATCAGAATTGTGATCTCACTGATGGTGACATCCCAGGTGGCTGATCTGGTAGCTACTGAGGGGCTGTTCCTAAGCAGCAGCGATGTCACACTCAGTGAAATCACAATGCTGATGATATATTTGGGGGTGTGATGGGGTCAGGTAGTGACCCATCACTGGTCAGGGAAGGGTCCTCCCCTTTATGGAGCTAGACCTGGGGCCTTGAAGGCTCTTTCTGGGATGTTTCAGTCAGGTATTGGTAAACCTGCTAGTGACCAGAGAAATTAATTTCAGAAATTCAATTACCTGTGTCCACATTCTTTCTTCAAATTAGCTGTCCTGTTTCTTTGTCTCCCTGTGGGTTGGCCACCAACAGTATCACCTTTTTACTTCTCTCTCTCCTCTGTTTCAGGGCCAGGAATAGTATAGTATAGAGAATAGCCTCACTGCTTTTGAGACTGTACAACTTAACACACATTATCCAGGAAGTTAACACCTCCTACTTTCTAGTTCTACCCTAGTATTAAAAAAAGGTGTTTGCCTGTATTTACTGACTCAGCCAGCCAGTTACAAAATGCTTTTCCTTATTATCCCCCCCCCCAGCTTACCATATAGCCAGCAGTCAGCTCTGAGGGAGATTGTCAGTTTAAATAAAAATACATGTAGGGTCAGGGGCTGCTCCTAAACAGTTCTTTTCAGCTCTAAACAGTAGTAAGAGCAGGATGAGCTCTCTTTATCTATGTACTCCTATGTGTACCACCGAGGAACTAATACCTAATACAGACGTTTTGGGGGAGTAAAATTCATTTTAACTAAAATTGAGTTGGGACTAAAGTAAAATAAATGAACAGTAAACACTCAAATGGAATAAAATTTGAAAGAATGGACAGTATGCTTTGGTCTCCCCTGTTCCTGTCCTCCTAGGTTTGCATAGCAAAGTCAAAAGCACATGATGTCTTACATTTCTGTATTATCCTCTTGCTCTTACATGAAATGCTTTGTAAATAAAAAAAGAGTAAAAAACTGAAGGCAAACATTGAGTTCATAAGTGTATGCTGTCCTTAGAGGTAATGCTTTAAAAGCCTACCGGGTCATAATGTTGCATGCTTAATAGCGTACAACATTACGGCTAAACGGCTACAGCGTAGCCTGTAACCGCTAATGGTGCAATACTGTGTATACTGCTGTATGCAGTACTGCACCAGTAGTGCTTTCCCCAGGCAGAGGATATGACCTGTGCTGGGAGTGGGTTCCGCTGAGCAGTTGCCGTGATTCACATGACTGAGCCACAGCAGCAGGAACCCAGGCACTGCATCTGGGACTGGGTTTGATTCTCAGTCCCAGAATCTTTTATTTTTTACTCTTTTGTGCACTCCCCGAGTTGAACACCCCCGCCCCCGGAGTTGAGAATCTTTAGTGGGGAGGGGTTTGAGGGTGCAGCCCTGTACTGGGGGGGTTGGGGGTGGAGCCCCCCCCAGAAAAAAGACTTATGTCTTATGGCAGAAATCACTCTGTGTTGGCAGCGCGATTTCGCCTTGAGGTATAATGTCTTGCGACATTATGACCCCGTGCCCTTTAAAAGCACATGGCCAACCTGGGTTGTTTCTGTTTGCAGGCTTTTGGTCTACAACTGAGCTTGTAAGTTAATAAAACATAACTTGTTTTTCATAAACATTTAACGCCTTTGGTTTAAAACATAAAAAAGGTTAAAGAACTTAGAAAAGTGCAAACTTTCCAAACAAATATTCTGGTCGCATGGATTGTTTTCCCATTCTCTCAATAGGGAGGCAGTGGCCATGTTTTCACCATATTTATATGTTTGTAAAAAGAAGGGTAACACCTAAGCGGTAGAGTTAAGGGCTAGTCTGATGGTGGAACCCAACTCATTGATGTTTTCCGGGAAACTGTTATGAATGACAAAGTTGTAAATGTGTAAATAAAAGGAAGGGTGATTGTTTATTGCAAACGACCACGAAAAAGGGATGTGTCCCAATAATTAAAAGTAGTGTAATTTTGAAATATTTGTATAATAAGTAAACTGAGTTGATCATGTGACTATATCCCAGGTGTATACAAGCCAGCTTGTTTGGAAGGAGATCAGATCAGAGCCAGCAGTGAGAGAAGTTACATCTCCAACTTCCAGGTTTGTCTCCCTAAAGCTAAAGGGAACAGGTTTGATTGTCTGCATTATAAAGAAGTTTGAGTTGTGCCAGTGGGTATAAAGTTTCTTGCTAGTACACCTGCAACTCAGTTACCACTATAGCTGCCAAATGACTGTAAGTGAAATAAACTTTGAATTTGCACATTGAAAGAAAAGTGAATAAATGCCAGTGAAATGCTACTATATGAAGAGAACTGCATTGTTTTGAACTTCGACCAGAGACTAAAATTACACAACTGTGTTTTTAAGTGCAAATGGGCATCCTCCTTCTTTCATCTCCCATGCCCCTATCACAGGGGGGAATAGAGATAAATATGTCAGATACCAGGCAGAGTGATGTCCCACACATCACTGCTACTAACATCAGGTAAACAGTCTTCTAAGAAAACAAAGGGAAAAAAAAGCACCTCAGATATAAAAGATAATAGCTGACTGCTTTTAAAAACTAATATTAGTTTTAGGCAGTACACTAGCTCTGTAATAAATGGCACATGGAATTCAGAGTGTTAACCATAATTTCTGTGTGTCTGCCTCCTACCTTTGTCATCACTTCACATATGGCCAGTGGGATGATGGGAAGCACAGGGAGAGGTATCCCCAACAGGAGGGAGGTGCTGGTGCCACTATATCAATCACTGGTGAGATGGCATCTGGAATATTGTTTTCAGTTCTGGAAGCCGTGCCTCAGAAAGGACATAGACAGGTTGGAAGCAGTCCAGAGGAGGGCAACTGAAAGTGTGTAGGGGTTGCAACAAAAGCCCTACAAAGAGAGACTGAGGGATCTCAACATGTACACACTGGAAGATAGCAGAGCAAGACTTAATATGATACTGACCTGCAATCACCTTGCGGGGTGAACGGGGGGGCAGAAAGAGATTCTCTTTCAAATGAGGAAGAGCACTGGAATCAGAGAGCATGCACTGAAGCTGGAGGAGAGAGTTTATAAGGAATGTGAGGAAATATTACTTCACTGAAAGAATGATGGACACCTGGAATAGACTGTCAGTGGTACTGGTGGAAGCAAAAATAGTAGGGTCCTTCCAGCCTGCATGGGATAGACATATGGGAGAATTAGGACATGGGCAGGGAAGGACGAGGATCACAGCAGCCCAGTTAGAATCTGCAGAGAGAGAGAGAGAGAGAGAGACAGGACAGGGACTATCTAGGCAGAATGGGTGGGCAAAGTGTTCTTTAATTGCCAACACATTCTATTGTTGTGTGTTTCTTGATTAAAACTTCCATACTGTAAGGTTTTAAAATATTCCTTAGAAACATAAAAAGGTGATGATCTTCACTTTGCAAAACTACTTAGTGAAGTTTCCTGACTTTGCAAAGTGTTACATTGCATACTTCATTGCCTAGTAAAGTGTCAAACTTCATCCGGTGGAACTAATAAAATGGTACTTCATGTAGTTTTTCAGATGGGAGAACACACTTTACCCACAAAGAACTATGAGAAAATGCTTAATTTTTAAATGAAGCCTTTTTCTTAAAATTCCACCCCACCCCCTTGATTTATTTGTGTACATCCCACCACCCATTGCCTTATAATTATGTACACCCCCATCCTCACTGTGAAAACCTCCTATCTACCTCCCTTCCTGCAAAGTTCACTAATGCCCACATAATCATCTGTTCTATTAGTTTGACACAGTAACCCTTCCTTTGTCTATGCACAAAAATTAACACCCCCACTTCCCCCCACCTGATCTGACCTGGATCATTAAGCAAATGCCATCCCTACAACTCCCTTCTGGCACCCATTTCCCTCCCCCTCCCCAGCACCTCAAAAATCCAATTAGGTACCAGCAAATAAAGAAAAGCATCCTGCATTACAGAGATGGCCTCTCCATCTGGTAAGTATAGTAATAAGGAATCAATGACATTATTACACATAGTAAAACTTGACTGGCTGAGGCCACATTTTTTTTCAGATTTCTCCATGTGAAGCTGGTGGAGTAAGTTAGGAATGTCATAAAACTTCAGAAGTGCAAAGTTCATGCCATTGCACCAACTTAGCCAATGAAATCTGAATTTGCTTCATCCCTAATGATGAATAGTAAATAATGATTGCTGAAAAACTATATTGGCTGCTTCACATAAATCACTCATGAGTTCCAAAAATAATGGTAAATGCCTTTTAGGAGTGGAACTGGGCTAACTCCATTTGAAGAGCTTAGCCAATTTTAAGAGGACAGGAAATTATTTCTAATTGGCAACTGTTTATAATATCCCTAGTTTCAGAAATGGTATTCATTCCAGTAAATTGGAGCTTGCAAAAGCTGCAAATTCTGCTTTAGTAGAACTTTCATGAAAATTCATCAACTTTAGTGGAATTTTCCAAATTTCTGCCTTTGACAAAATTGGAACTCTTCCTTATCTGTTTGCCAAATTATCACCATGTCCCATGGAATTTCTAACTGAATTGTGGAATAAGACTTTTATCCACAATTTGTGTAATTATTCTACATTTCAGTTCTGTGCCATCCTGTAATAAATAAAAATGTTCCCTGGTGTCCAGTGGCACCCCAACCCTCTGATCACTGGCCACATACCACTAATGCTTCCCTGGTGACTAGTGGCACCCGACCCTCTGATTGCAAGCCACCCCATACAATTACTGTTTCCCTCATGTCTAGTGGTATCCCACCCTCCAATCAATAGCCACCCTATACAATTAATGTTTCCCTGATGTCTAGAGGTACCCCACATCCTTGAATTGTCAGCCATCCTATACATTTAACATTTCCCTGGTGTCTAGTGGCATCACCCTCCCTCTGATCACTAGCTTCATACCATTAATGTTTCCCTGGTATCTACTGGCATCCCCTCATCCTCTAATCACAAGCCAGTCCCTTATTTTCAGATATGTGGCCTTCATCTTAATCTCAGCTCAAGTGACTGACAACTCTGTGCTCACTCCAATCCCATTTCTTACTCTAAGACTTAGTAATGGAACAGGAATGAGCATGGAGTTGTCAGTCACTTGAGTTGAGATTCAGACAAGGCCTGCACATCAGGAAATATGGGGCCAGTGATTGAGGTGAGGGTCTAACTAGACACTGTGGGAAACATTAATGGTATGGGGCCAGTGATCGGAGGGTGGTGCTGTCACCAGACATCAGGGAAACATTAAGTCTATGGGGCCAGTGATCAGAGGGTGGGGGTGGGGGTGCCATTAGATACCAGGGAACCACTAAATTATTAGAGAGTCAGCAATTGGAGGGAAGAGGGTGCCACTAGATACCAGGGACTGGAAATTATTATTTAATATTTATAAATACAGTGCTAGTGACAAACACTGACATTTCATACATTCATTCTGCAGTTTAGTGACTCATTGAACTGTGGAATGAATGTATGAATTACTGATTAACATATTAAACTGCTGAAAGAAATTCCATAGAACTGACCAATAACAGTGAGCAGTTCTGCAGAATTTTATTCTTCAATTTAATACATTAATCTGCAATTCATATATTTATTCCACTGTTTTAAGTCTGAATTTCTGAAAAAGATGCCAAAATGTTTTATGAACTCTCAGGGATGTGAAAGTCCAACTTTAATTTAGTTTTACTTTCTTTTTTCATTTTTATTTTATTAACTAGGTTAGGACACTGGAACAAGTCCTTTTTCATGTCTGATCTGACATATAGATAAACATATTGCATACATTCTGCAGGTGGAAGATTTTTTTTTCACATAGCACCACCCTGAATGAGCCACATTTAACTGTACATGAATAAAAAGTGATGTCACAAACTATATTTTGTAATAATAATTCCAGAATCCACAAAAGAAGATAAAGTTGGGATAAATAAAACAAAAAGAAAAATAAAGGGAACGGGTGAAAGAACAGTAATAAAATAAATGATCAACAATCAAAAAAGTTTGAAAAACCAAAACACAGTTTAGAGTACAATGCTAGCAGCAACAGAAGTGAACATAATCCACAAATAACATGAGCTAAATACAAGGAAAAGGAACAGAAAATAGAAAAGAAACAAATACAACAAGGGGATATAGTCTGATACATTCCCTCTGGACAAGTCCAAGTAAAGATAAAATCATCAAAACAAGTAACCTGGAAACACAACTGGGATCACTTGAATGAGAAGTAAGGAAATTATTATTAAATTGTGGGTTGGTTAGTCTAGAAGCAGACTCACATGGAGGTCATAATAATAGTCCCTTATTGTTACAATCCAAACAAGGATCCAAATAAGGAGCACAATAAAACAGGACATAGGAAGACAAATGGCGAAAATGATATTGGAATAAGTAGTAACAACAATGGTAACATAACAGGGAACCCTGATAAGGATTATGGCAAGATGGATTCTATAGCCTTGATTAAACTGATTGGTCCACCAAACTGGATAGAAGGCCCACTTGAGGATTTCAAAAAAAAAAAAAAAAAAAGCTGGTACTACTGCTGAATGTCAATGTGAATGTTGGTTTATGTATAATGGATATCAAAGATGCAGGCCTTGCAACAGACTTAGAAGGGAATTGTGTCTGTAATATCTATTTATATTCCCCTAAATTATCAAACTATATATGGTATAATGGCAACGTGTTAGAGGATTTTTCGGATTTTAGTGTTATTTCCAAATAGACATGTTTTTATATCTTGCACAATCTTAGATAATAGAAATTTATGGGAGCACCACAAAGATATGGATAATTCAATCTGGTTGAGCATTTTTGGAATACCTGAAATAGAATTTGAGGACAACCAGAACTTGACAGAAGTCCTTAGAAACTTTTTTGTAAATCTGTTGCAAATCCCACTTGGTATAGATGGAATTTACAGGTTTACAAGCAAAAATATGGAAGCCAAGTAGACATGATGATACAAAAACAGGTTCTTAGCTAACAAAATCCTGGAAAAGCAGACTACTGTGGATACCATGGGATATTATTTAGTGAACTATGAAGAGTTACCCAATAAGGGGAAATCACAAAAAACAGCTATTTCTGAAATACCTCCGAGAGGCATAAATCAAAACTGGACCATTTTGACTATAAATAAATATATGCTCCTGGCAGGTTATGAGAATTGACTCATCACTGTACAAAATGATGATAAACCTGGTGAACATAGTGTTTGCTCATCTGTGGTTACAACGTCAGGGATGATGTCTTTGTAGTAATGTCTTGGAACATTTCAGGCTGGGAAACTAAATTACAGGATATTGATTGGTTAGATTATATTAAAAATGTGATGCAATTTGCATCCAAGAAACATGGCACAAGGCAAAGGTGACACTGTGCTGAATGGGTATCAGATATTTCAACATTAGGGACAGAGATATTCCTGATATAGGAGGCACTCTGGTGGGCTAGCCACCTTATGTAAAACTGATGCAGTTCAAACCGCACAATGCACATCAAAAGCCAACAATTTCTCGTTGTCCTTTACAAACCTCTGACTTTAAAATTTTAATTATCAATATTTATATACCTCCATATGGATCTAGATATTTCCACATGACATTTGGAGCTCCCTGAGAGAACTTCTACTTGAACTTAGATTTCATTATCCTGATATTGAAATATTACTGGTAGGTGATCTTAATTCATGTATTGGTGATTTTTATGGTTTATCAGATTACTGTATAGTAGTTTCATGAATGCTCTCCTTTTATCAAATAGGCAGGCCACTGATAAGGGAGTAAATAAGGCAGGGAAATATTTAATTAATATCATGAAAGATCTGAATCTATATCCTCTAAATGGTAGGCTCCCAGGTGATGATAAAGGTGAATACATATATTATAAAACATTATCTGGCTCAACAATGGATTTAGCCATTTGGTCAGGACCAGTTAATTGTTGGCATTCACTGGAAATACCGATTAAAGCTGATAGTGATCACATGCCTGTGCTGATCAGTACTGTTAAAACACAGAAAACTAATACTCTGAATATCCTACCTCCTTTCATGTAGTGTAGAATGAACAAGTGACTTATATGGGATTCTTTGCTAGATGAAAACATTTGTGCTTTAACATTGAAATTTCTAAATACTATAGATTTCAGTGTTCTAGCAAAATTTAACACTCAGCAGGTATGGAGTATTTTATCTGATCACTTCTCCAAATTAGAAAGTATTCTACATAAACAAATCAGAACTTAGAGTACAGGCAACAAAAGGGACATTAGGGATGATTTGCTCAAGAATGTAAGAGACAAAAAAAGGTGATTAAAAAATTAACAAGAAAAGAAAGATACTCTAAACGGAAAACAATACATTTGACCTTGAAGACAGAAAGGAAAAAATATAAAATATTTTGAAAGAAAAAAAACCTACTAAAGCAGCAAGAGAAATGGAAATTAATGTTGAAAGTCATTACTGAAACAGACGATAGGGTTTCTGGCAACTAGTTGCAAAAGGCATAAATAATTATAAGGCAACATTAGACTCATACATAACAGAACAACAACGGATAGATTATTATACACAGATTTATTTTGACTCAGATATACACATTGCTACAAATACTATTCCAGAAAAGAATAACCTCCTGATTATTTCCTCAAAACAGGGGTATTTTGCCATATTTGTATATGCAGATGATATCCTACTAATGTCTCTCATGAAGTGTGGTCTGAAAAAGCTACTGGATACTCTGGAAAATTGGACACAACAATTGAAACTCAAAATCAATTATAACATGACTAAAATTATATGCTTTGGGACCAGTAGAGTGAGGGGTCATTGGAATCTAGGGATGAATAAAAAGAGGTGTAGAGAACTATACATATCTCGGATTCACATTTTCAGCTAATACCAAGTGGAGAAAACATACTCAAAGATTGCATCCAAACTCAAACAAACTGCTTGTGCCCTGAGAAGGTTTGATCGTATATGGTGGGTATGCTGTCAAGCCACTTTTAACTATAATTAAGGTGAAATACATATCTCAATTAATGTATGCAACAGAGTTATGGAAGATTAACAACTTTGAGACATTTATGACTCCTGCATACAGACTCATGAAATCTACACTGGGTTTCTTTTCTCGTGCACTACTGTTTACCTCAGAGCAGAACTAGGATTAATAAATATTAATGCATACTATGACAGTTGGAATATAAATTTCTGGTTATTCCTGACCAGGTTTTCAAATATTCAACTTTCAAAATTATGTTTTGCTGAACAACAGAACTGGATCCAGAATGAAGTAAATTCTATTAATTGGCTACAGAAGATCTACAATATGGGGGAATTTTATGGAATTGAAACTTTGCATCATTATACTGATAAGAACATTGGGCCTTATGAACAAAAGTGTGGAGTGGGTATGCACCACGTAACCCTGATGCGTAGCCCACTCCACCCCAACCCGGACCCACTGCGCCCCCTGCACAGCATTCAGTACCAGATGGTCACCCCCCTCCAAGCCAAATCACTGGTAGCATGTGGCCCTACGCATGGGGGTGTGGACCGTGGGTGGCACAGGGGGTGGTCTGGCACTCTGCGGGATGCATGAATGTGTGGAGTGCTGGGTGCAGGTGTTGATGCCTCCACCACACTGGGGCAGCAGTAATGGCAGGGGCTGTTACATGGCCCCCAAGAGCAACAGCCGTGGGCTATGACTGTGAGGCAGGGTCCATTGCACCCACTGAGGGAGCCCCAGCATGTGGGGCACACCAGGAGACTGGTGGTGGTCAGCTGGGCACTTTGACCCCTATACCGCTTTTGGTGCACTATGTGTTGGAATCCTCACGAGCACCCATGGGCACAAGTGATCCACTACTGGGTCTGGGCCGGGCAGCTGATTGGCTGCCCGCTGAGATCTACAGCCCCCCATATAACCTCCCCATGGGCCTGCATGCCAGGGGGGTGGGGCCACTTATAGGAGACATGCAGTGGCCACTGTTTGTGAATGTGGTCACCAGCAGATCTCCCACATGTGCAGAGCTGCGTGGGTGGGGTAAGCGCCTCCAGCACATATTACCCACCCCTTCATGAATAGAGGCTATTATGCTTAGTGCAAAATATAAAAAGTATATCCAGAGGAAAATTAATAATTTTTGGATATGGGAAGATCTTGCAAAATTAGACTATCCAAATGTTTCAATGGTATGCATTAAATAATGCAGCAATCGAGTATAAATAATATTGGGAGGTAATTACAGGACCAGCTTTAAGAAAAGCATTTAAAAGAGCAAAACTTGAGCTATTCAAAGTAATATTTTAAAGTAGATATAACGGACTTACAAAAGCAGAAGAAGTCTGTGCCTGTAATACTAGGGAAAGGAGGATCTAACACATATACTATGGCATTGCTCTTGGTCTGCCAAATCAAGAAAATACTGGATTGGCCAGTTCATGTCTTGGCTCAACATATCAGAAAATGAACTTACTTATATCTTATTTAACACATATGATGAGAAAACAATCATAAGACTGGCAAAGTTTATTCTAACCATTGGAAGGTTAAGAAAAAAAACACACACAATTATCTCTTGTAGATTAGTATAAGCCGAAATTGAGTTTTGGTGGAGGGGGTAGGATCCGGATCCATAGGAGGGAAGGGCAGGGTCTCAGCTGGGGACTCAGCTGGGGAAGACACTGGCAGTAGATACCAAGACAAAGGGGGGGGTGAGACAGGGGTTGGAGAGGGAGGGATATTAGTGCTGGGGGATTCCATACTCAAAGAGATAAGATGAGGAGCAAGAGGAACGGCATAGTTGCATCTGGGTCGAGGCCATACTCAGATTAATAGCAGGCAGGATGGGGCAGTCAATCTTAAGTGTGCTAAGAAGGGTAGGAGGAAGCCACCTCGTGGTGTATGTGGGTAGAATGTTCTGGTGGGGGAGACAGTGGAAGAGCAGGTCATATTAGAGGTATTTTAGGACAGTTTCCAACTAGATTGGACAGGACTCTAGACCTAATTCTATCAAATGGGGAGGCTGTAAGGGATCTGGAGGTGGAGGATCCCCTGGCTGGGAATGACCACCACACGGTATGGTTCAGGCTCAACATGGGCAGGGAAACAGGAGATACAGGTGCCAGGGTGATTGACTGAAGGGGGTGAACTTTAAAAGGATGGGGACATTTTGGACAGGCATCTGATGGGAATTCAGCTGCATATGGATGCCAGCCAAAAATGGGATATTATTAGGAAAGTGCTAGTGAAGGCTACTGGGACATGTACAAGAACAATGAGTAAGAAGGAAAGGGCAAAAAAAACAGCTGGCTGATGCAAGAGGAATGGAAAGGTGAGATATAAAAAAACATTTCAGATACTCAAGAAATCAGGAGAGGATAACAAGGAGGTGTATATGAAGAAGTCCAGAGAGGTTACCAGGCTAGTCAGAGTGGCCAAGGCTCCAAAGCACTGAGACTTGTGCAGGGCATTAAAAGCAGATCAGAGGACTTCTTCAGATACATCAGTGAAAAATGGAAAACAAGGATCAGATTGTGAGGATTTGGAAGGATGGGGGCTGGATGGAGAAGGGAGGACCAGACAGAGGCACTTAATGATTATTTCTGCTCTATGTTCATGAAGGAGAGTGGGGGCCAACACCATCTGGGAGAGGAGAGTGGGCAGTGGGGGAGGGTGATGGATATAGGGATTATGGAGGACAGGGTACTGAAAGGATTAAGGGCTCTGAGGGGATAAGGCACGGGTCCAGACAGTATTCACCCTAGGGTACTCAAGGAACTAGCGGAGATCTTGGCAGGACCACTTGGTGACCTGTTCAATACCTTCTAGGACACAGGATGTGTTCCACAGTATTGCAGGATGGCCCATGTGGTATCCATTCACAAAAGTGGACCTAAGGATGAACCAGACAACTACAGGCCAGTGAGCCTCACATCAATCATGGGAAAACTCATTGAGACGATCCTAAAAGAGAGACTGGTGACCTTTTTGGAGAACAGTGGTCTCTGGGATGGGCAGTAGCACGGGTTTGTCTAGGGGAAAAATCCTGCCAGACAAACCAGATAGAGTGCTATGACTTTGTGATGAGGAAACTGGACAAAGGCCATGCAGTGGATGTCCTGTATTTGGATTTTAGCAAGGCCTTTGATTCCGTGCCACATGGGAGACTGGGGGCAGAAACTGGAATATATAGAGGTGGGGAAAAAAAGATGGTTAATTGGATCACCAATTGGCTGAAGGGGAGGCAGCAAAGGGTGGTGGTAGAGGGGAACTCTCTTCATCAAGGGATGTGTCGAGCAGGATGCTGCAGGGATCAGCATTGGGACCAGTGTTGTTCGGGATATTCATAGTGGATATCTCCCATGGGTCTGGAGTAAGATCAGTCTCTTCACTGACGTCGCAGAGATGGGAGCTGTGGTAGATGACATCGAGGGGTGGAAGGGGCTGCAGGAAAACCTGACCAAACTACAGGAGTGTTCGTAGGCATGACAGATGGGGTTTAACGCCATAAAGTGCAGGGTATTGCATTTCGGGGCTAATAATCGGGGGAGGAGCTATCAGCTTGAGGGGGGTATGACTGGAATGTACCGAGAGAGAAAAGGATCTGGGGTGCTTATGATGGGGAGTATGAATAACTCGGGCAGTGCAGGAAGGCAGCAGCAAAAGCCAACAGGATGCTGGGGTGTATAGTGAGGGGAATCTCCTCCAGAAATACGGAGGTGATCCTACCTCTATACAGGTAGCTAGTCAGGCCGCACCTGGAATACTGCGTGCAGTACTGGCATCCATTCCCAAAGAAGTACATCAGATTGTTGGAGGGTGTACAGTGGAGGGCGGCAAGGATGATCCAGGGATTGGACAGATACTCCTGTTAGGAGAGACTGTGCAAGCTGAGCATGTATTCCCTGGAGGAGAGGAGGGATGGGGGGAGGTATGGTTGAAACCTTTAAATTCTTAAAGGGGATGAACAAGACTAGCACAGAAGGGATTTTCCAGATTAGAAGGGGACGGTCATGAGAGGCACCAGGTGAGATTAGAGGGTGGAAGATTCTAGAGGGAAGTCAGAAGAAGAAGAAGAATCAGCATTTATATAGCGCTTTTCATTCACAGTATCCCAAAGTGCTTTACATGCAATGCTAGACTGGTAGTGAAGTGACTGAAAGTGTGGTGCCGGCCATAACGCACATCATCACCCACACACAGCCTGGATAATTGCATGAACTGGTTTATGGGAAGAGGAATGTTGGCCAGGACACCGGAAATGTTCCCTCCTCTTTGTGAAAAGTGCCCTGGGTTCTTTTGCTTCCACCTGGACAACACCAGGATGGGCAGAAGGGACCTCGGTTTAATTCTTATCCGAAGGATGGCACACCTCAGCTAAAGCACCCCCAATCACTCAGATGCCAGCGATTTGTAGGTGCAAGTCCAGTCCCAGTGTGGGATGAGAACCCATGACCTTCTGGTCCAGAGGCGGATGTGCTACCAACTGAGCCACGCTGACATGAGCCTGAAGGCAGTATTACACAGAGAGGGTGGTGGATAAGTGGAATGCTCTGCCAGAGGAGGTGGCAGCCTGTAGCATGGTAAGCAGTTTCAAGAGGGAAGGGGATGGGACAGAGTGAGGGGGATTAATTATGAAAAGCGGCAGGGTGGGTGGGGCAGCTGCAAATTGAGGTGCTAGCTGCACAATCAAGCAGACTCAATAGACCATGAGGCCTGTTTCTGCTGGTCTTTTCATGTGTTCATAATTAACACACACAGTGCACTGTAGTAGATTTGTATGAGCTGAAATTAAGAAATCCTTCAATCAAAGAAGGTTGTTTTTAAATGGCATGATTTTATTGTGTATCTTTTTTTATATTTGCATAAATATTCGTCTTTGCTGTGCCTGTTTATTTTGATATCATATTGTATGGCTTTTATATGGTCAACAATAAACATTGAACTAGTCTATTTTACATTGTTATGTTTTTATGGGCAGCACTCTGTTACAGTTCTCCTCAAGGAACCAGTGATCTAGAGTTTTTTATTTGTAATAAAGTATACTTTATTGAAATTTTAGCAGAAAATACAGTTTGACAGGACAGAAAAACTACTAAAGCTAAAACAACTAGACAACTAATATTACCTATGAGTGGACATAAACAAGGTGCCACCCACCCTATAAACATTCAGGGATGTGGCAGCGGTAAGCTTGCTGAGGTGTTATCTTGACGGATTACATTAGCAAAGTAGCAAAGGCCACTTTGAGTTATCTATCTAGCCATTGACTCCTGATTACATAGGGTTTGATTCCAGACAGTCTCTAGCATTTAGGACAAGAGCTTCAAGCATACACCCACCTGTTGAAGTATTGGTTCGAGGTGCGTCGGATGTAACTAATCATCTTTTCCATATGCAGTGCCTCCAACATGGAGTTGTGCTATTCTTTGAATGATGGGATTGTCTCATCCACCCAGTGTTTAGGAATCAGCTTTTTGGCTATGGCTGTGATTAGGGATGTATACTTCCAAGCTCCCATGAATTCTTTCAGGTTGAGCCGTAGGGGGCGCACTTGTGGGGAGAAGGCCTCCTCCAGACCTAGCATTGGGTGCAGGTTCACTTGAATTGAATCCAAAATGGATTTTGCTTTTGGGAAGCCCCATGATATGTGTTTGAGGGAGCCTTTGTCCCACTTATATTGAGAGCAAAAGTGTGAGTCAAGCTTACCCATCCTGAATAGCTTGACTGGTGTGTAGTACATGTTGTGGTTAATTTGGTATTGCATGAGCCTGAGTCCATCGAATTTTAGGAGCTTATGTGTGTTCTTCCATATGTCTGCCAGGGTGCCGGGGATATTCTAGCTTTGGGAATTCTTTTTGCCAGTATGTGCACTGTGCATTGTCTGGGGTTGTTGTTAGTGATAGCAGACATGAGGGAGACCTTGTGTCTTTGATTCACTAATGAGCAAAGTTTGTCCCATTTACTGAAGGTTCCTATCTCCCAGGGTTTAGTGCCCAGAGTTGAGGCAAGCATATGTTGCAGTTGTAAGTAATAGAATGCCTGAATTGTATTCGAGGCCTGGCTTTCCTGGAACTTGTGATATGAGAGGAGCGAGTACCGTCTACGAATGTGGCCACATTGTAGTTTCCCACTGTGCCCAAAAAGTTTAGTGGAATGAGTTTGTTTTGTATTTTGGAGTTCAGGTTACCTGCTATGGGCTCAGCTGGGTCCAGTTTAGGGTGTGTGCCCAACAAGCATTGAAGCAGTTTACAGTATTAACTTGTACTGAAACTCCTATTGGTGTAGTTTTCAAGTTAGTATGTAAGGATTTATGTAGGGTACTTGTGAGCACTTGCATGTTGATTCCAGCTTTCTTGCATAGATTCAGATCCATGAGTTTCAATTGCGGATTATAGTCTTGAGATTCAGTAAGCTCAATATGATTTCTCCACCAGAGAAATCGTGTGGCATGTGTGGCCAGGTAGTAGAGTCTGAAATCTGGCAGTTGCAAGCCACCCTCTTCTTTAGCTGTGATGAGTTTGTGATACACCCTTCAAGGTGGTTTTCCGGACCAAAGGAAGGAAGATAAGATGGACCTTACCTCTGTAAACTAAGCCAGGGGAAGGAAGTAACCCGCCAAGCTGATGGGGTATAGGAGGCGGGGTAGTACATTCATTTTTTATGATATTTATATGGGCTCACAGGGTGAGAGGAAGTGTGGACCACCGAATCAAGTCTTGTTTGATTCAGGTCCTAAGAGAGTTCATGTTCTTTGTTCTTAGAGTTCTGTGGCTCTGTGAGATTACATTGCCTAGTTTTTTGATGGAATCCAGGCACCACGTTCCTCCCCATCGCATTGTGGGCAAGTGGAATGTGCTATGATTGAGTGGCATTATGGGGATTTTGGCGAGGTTGAGCTTGTAGCCTAACACCTGACAAACTGTTGTAGGAGGGCCAGAGTGGTGGGGATTGAATGAGTCAGTTCTTCCACGTGTAGAAGAACATCATCCAAGTAGGCGAACACCTTGAGGTTTCCCACCTTGATGCTCTTGATGGCCTCTTCTGCTAGAATTCTTCTTCTTAGTAGTTCTATGTAGAGATTGAACAAATATGGTGAGAGGGGACAGAGTTTCTGGAGGACAGTAATGATTGCCTCCTGCATGTATGGGTTTAAGTTGGCCTTTTCTTGTGCCTCGTTGAGTAGGCATGTTATCGGTCCTGTGATTGTTTGTAATAAGGTTTTATAGAAGGTTAAGGTAAAACCATCTGGGCCAAGTACTTTGTCAGGTTTCAGTGAATGAATCGATGCCCCCACCTCCTTTTGGGAGATTGGGTCACCCAGGTTATTTAGGGTATCCCACTCCACCTTGTGGAACTGTGCTTTCTGGAGTAAGTTTGGGATGTCTTCGGTTGTTGCCTGGCACACTTTCATGTACAACCCTGCGAAGAAGTCTCCAAAGGTTGCTGCTATGTCTCTGGGCTTTGTTACAGGGTTACCATTTGGGCCTCTGATTATGGTGGTGGCTCAGCGTGCATCTTCTTGTTTAATTCTGAGCACTAGCAGTTTTTCTGCCTTCTCGCCCTGATCTACGTAATGTGTTTTGTCCCTGAATATAGCAAACTCTGCTTGTTCCTTGAGGAACTCACAATATTTTGCCCCAGCCATGTTGAGTTACAGCTCTGTTGTGGCTGTTGGGGTGGCCAGACACCTTCCTCTAGAGCTCTCAAATCTGTGTGCCCTCTGCCTCGCTATTTCTGTTTCTAGTGGAGGCCATTCGGATGAGCTCTCCCCGCAGGGTGCATTTGAAAGCCCCCCACAATAGTGCTTGGGTTGGGACTGATTCCATGTTTGTGTCAAAGTATTGTTTCACACTTTCTTTTATTCTACCCATGCACTGTTGGTTTCCTAGGAGACTGTTTTTCAGTCTGCAGCACCTGTTTCACTCTGTGTGTTCCAGTGGAAGGAAGGCTAGTGACACCAGGGCATGGTCGGAGATTACCCAGGAACCTATCTCACAGGTGGTGGTTATCTTGAGTATTGCCTGGTTTACCATAAAGTAATCCAGTCTGGAGAATGATGCATGCACCCCGAACAGAAAGGTGTATTCCTTAGAGCTGGGGTGCAGTATGCGCCATACATCCACCAGTCCAAGGGAATCTGCAAGTTCACCAAGCACCTGCTGTGACGTGGATAGACCAATTTTTGATGAGCTGGATTTGTCCAGCATGTTGTCCTGGACTGTCTTCTAGTCTCCCATCATTATTATTGGGTGACTAGGCATTGCAGTCATGACAGATTGCAGGTTTGTGAAAAACCCTGGTTCCTCTTGGTTAGGACTATAAATTGCCTCTATTATAACTTCTTGTCTATCCAGCTCCACTGTTACTATCATTTATCTTCCCTGTGGGTCTACATGTTGTTCTATGGGGTTAAAAGGAATGTTCCTGTGTATAAGGATGGCAACCTCTGCCTTTCTCTTGCTGGTTCTGGTGGAGAATACCTGGCCCACCCAATCCCTCCTCCATAATAATGCTTGATGTTTGGGTGTGTGTGTTTCTTGGCAAAGGGCAATTTGTGTTTTCAGGGTTCTAAGGTGTCTTAGAACTAAGTGTATCTTTTCTTTGGTTTGTACCCCTTTGATGTTCCATGTGGTGCAAGTGCATCAAATGGTAGTCATTTTTCATGTTGGGTATCTGTGTGCTTGTGCCTTTTGTTTTTAATTTTGGGGGTAGACAACTGTTGACTCCTTGGTCCGCTTGTTGGGTTTAGGCGGCAAACCATACTACTCATTACCTGCTCTGAGGCAGCCATGTTCATCCAGGTGGGGGTATTGGGCTCAGAGCCCTTTGATTTCAGCTTCTTTTCGGTGACAGTGGTGACATTCAGTGCATGAGAAACATAAACTAAATCTAGACATGCAGCACTAAAACATACTGTACATTTCTAACTACTATACACATTACTAAGTTGTTCAAGTGGGAGGTCCCCCTGCTACCCACCCACCAACACCCAATGCACCGGAGTTCAGATGGGAGTTGGTGAGCCACCCAAACAATCAGACCATCATGGGCTTCCAAGAGTGCCACCATTCTCCGTTCATAATCAATGATCGTCAGTCACTTAAAGTGTTAGTGGTTGACGGTGATTGAATCAGACAGAGCCAATTTCATATTAACTGTTATCTTGATAATGGCTGTTGTACGTAATACCCCAATAACTTTCCTTTGAAGATCTGTTGGCCCCTTTTACCTCGTTACAGTTTTGTTAATAATTCACCAAGTCCCTCCTCCCCTTGCTCTTGCTCCCGATTGGTGTAATTATATTCATTGACCCATGGGGTTTGGGTCTCCCTGGGGTGGCATCTTTTCCCTGATTGCACCCTTCCATAGTCTGGCCTGAGTAGGGCGCTACCCCCATGTGCACTAATCCCAAAAGTCCCACCCCAGTGCACTTCGATGCACTTCCCAGGATCCATGCCTGCATGTCCAAGGTGCCTTGTGAGTACTGACATGTCACCCTGCTGTTGTCGGTCTGGGAGTGACAATATCGAGATCAGTGGACATATTTCTAGGCTTCTGGCTCATGGGTTCCTGCCATATGCATGTCATTAATCCTTCATTCTTTTTCAAGCTTGCAGGGAAGCACCCGCCAAGGCCCCCTGTGCAATGTACTGGAGATACTGGAGGATCTCTTCTGGTGGCCATGTTCCCAGATCTGCAGACCTTCCTGTGCTTTACAGGGAGCTGGAGATCCTTACTGAAAAGTCAGTCCTATCAATAAGCATCGATTATATAAGAAAGCAGAACAATTTGGTTTCCACAGTAATGAATGCAATCCACAGGGAGACACCAGAGAGTTACCAGGTATCTACAGGAAAACAAAAAAAAACAGATCAATCTGGGACCATTGTGGTGCAAGCCTATGCTTTAGGGAGGGAGGGGCAGGACAGTAGATCAGCTCATGCACATTCCTGTTAGTAAGCCTATGCTTTGTCCTTCATTAGTGAAGGTCATTCCTGAAGTGACTAAATCCATTGGTTGGAGAAGGGCATAAGTTTCTCCTCCCCCAGTTTGGCTAATGGGGCAATTGATGAGAACTGCTGGACCCCCCCCCCACTTATTCTCCTCTGATGTCTGCTTTCTGTTTCATCCCTTTTCCTGTTGTGACTATATGTCCCATTACCGGATCTGTGCATTCCCATTCTTTTGGTCATTCGTGGTGCCCTGTGCAGACTCTGATTAGTAGCCAGCATCAGAGAGAGTCTAATGATACCACATCTATATTCCCAACACTAAAATTCCTTTGTGCCCATCTGGGTGGTTATTGTTAGCTTGGCTGGATATAGCATTCTAAAGGGGACATTGGCTTTGTGAAGGGCTTTCTTATTGTCATCATAAGCCTGTTGTTTGTCCCTCACTTCTGGGGTAACATCACTGTAGATGTGGAATAGTCAACCTTTCCCGGACCATGCCCCTTTTATTCTGGCTTGATTTGGGATATGGGATTTGTCTTGTAAGGAGGTGCATCTTATTATTATGACCCTTGGTTTCTCTCCTTGTTTGGGAGATGAATGGAGGGATCTGTGAGCGAAATCCAGCTGGTACATGGCTCTGAACGCTAGTGGTCCCGCCACCTCTTTTAGCAGTTTTTCAACAAAGATAAGCAGATTGTCACCTTCTGCATGTTCTGGGTTTCTGACCAGTACCAAATTGTTTCTTCTGGATCGGCTCTCCTGGTCCACGATCCTGTCCTCTAGTTTCCCCTGTTTTGTCCTCAGCTCCGATACATTTTTATCATCCCTGTTTTGTTTGTCTTCAACGGAGCTGATTCTCGATTCAACATCAGAAACCCTCATAAACAGATGCTCCACCATGTTTTTAATAGTTTTTATTGCTGATGCCATGCCACCCGGCTTTATATTCACAGTGGCTATCTCAGTGAAAAAAATTATCCAGTTTCTCAGTTAGCATTTCCATGGGGTCGGTGCTGCAGAAAGCTCAGTTGATGAATCTGTCTTGGCTCATTTAGAGAGTGGCTCACTGTGTGCAGTGGAGCCATTGAAGAAATTTCCATTTGGTGGTTTAAATCTTGTTCCATCATTTAATGTGGTGACAGGTTTCTTTAGGCAGTGATATTAGCATATAGATTTTTGGAGATGAAGCTCTGAAAAAGTATTTAAAAGTAGTTTAACAGCCACATTTTCATCTTTGACCAAAGAGCCTTGAGAGATCCTGCAGCTCAAGCTGAATACATCACGTGACCTCTCGTGATCTGGAGTTTTAATTGTGTCATGGATTGTGTACAGAATTCTGAACATGGTTATAATAGGTCAACAGCACATGCTTAACATTCTGTACACAAGCCATGACCTAGTAAAAACCACAAATTATTGTTTCCATAAAGAGAACTGTGCAGAATGTTGTCATTTACAAAAAAAAAACTATTAAAATAACGTTTTTCACAGTAGTCTTTATTCAGGTGCACTTTAATGTGAATGATTTCTAGACATGAATTTCATTTCTTTTTTTTTGTTGCATATAAACATTTTATTGTTTCCAAAATAAAAAGCAATACAAAATCAGTAACAGTAGCATCAGCAACATCCAAGTTCAAAAATCATCAAACAACCACATTAATAACATGCAAAAATATAGAGGCTAATACACAAACATTTAAAGAGCAGCTGACACCTTCAAGAGAACATTAACAAAACATAATATATAGACACAGTTCAGCTTGTATTTCACATTAGTTCCATATCTCTCCTCCCCATTATTCATTACTGAGGTTGTTTGCATGAAAACAGGATCTTTGCTCCTGAAATGTTTATCTGTTCTTGTTGCTTTCTCCCTACCTAAGGTCATAATGCACTACTTGTGACATCACAGTTACTCCCATGGCAACAGATTGTGATGTCACAACAGATGATTATGATTTAAAGTAGGGAGTAAGCTATAGAGGCAGATGAACTCTAAGGGATAAAGTTCATGTATTCATGCAAATTTCCTAAGTAATAAATACCAGGGAGGAGAAATTTATAGACTATATATGGAATGGAAGCTGAATGGGTCCCAAATATTATGTTTTTCAAAGTTTTCTTTGTGGTGTCAGCAGCTCTTTAAATCAGTCCTGCCCAAATAATATATAAAAATAATAATTAGAACAATAATGATAGAAATAATAATACTGCAACTGCACTATTGGCCTTAGCTAACTTGAGGTACAAACAAAAAAAAACCTTTAAAGAAGGTACTGACTTCCTCTTAAAATATGCAAATGATTAAAATCATAATAAAACAGGTTAAAACAGGATTAAACTTATCTAAACACAATGAATCTATATAACATATACAGACATATTTGGACATATTCAGACATTCACTCCAACAAAACTTAGCCAGGAGTGCTAGGCTCAAAGAAATTTAGATAATGCTTTCCTCCTCCAAAACAGTACTTGTTGATAGGCAGCCCTAGACATGGTCTGCCACCATTGTATACACTGTATGAAGGCAGGGTAGTGGTTCGCCAGTGAAAAAGAAGAAGTCTCTTCACCTCCAAAGCAGCTGTATAAAGAAATGCCTTGAACTATTTTGTTGTTACACCCAGAAAGATGGATCACCTAAGATCCAAAAACAAGGGAAGCATGGTACTTCTGTTTCCAAGATTCATGCTATAGTCCTAAGAATATCCTTCCACCAATCCCTTACTAATGGGGAATCCCACAGGATATAATATAACATTCTGAGAACAAACCACATCTCCAACAAATATTCAGAGTAGCAAGGCCCATACTCATCAACTTAACTGGTGTGCTATATGTTCTAGCTAGAATCTTTTTTTGGAGAATTTGAGCCTTTGGGTCAGGAGAAGCTCGATGAGTCTCTGTCCAGCAATGTACCCACTGATCTGTCTCCAAAGGTTCCTGCATCTCTTCAATCCATCTCAGTGTATGGGATTCCCAATCCGTGAGATGGGCTTACTGGAGTAATGTATACAGTACACTTGTGTGGCCGTTAGATAGGGCTAACCACAAGAGTAAATGTTTTGATAATTCTGCATGCTACAGTTTATAGTCCTTCATCACCCAGGCTGCAAGGACATGTTTCAGTTGGAAATATTTCCAAATATCATGAGTGGGTAGCCCAAGGCTGTTTTGTAACTGATCAAATGACTGTAGAATTCCAGTCTGTGGATCAAATAAATCCCCCACTAAATAAATCCCTTTAGAGGCCCAAGTAGCCCACTGAATCTGAGAACCTCCAATTTTTATATTATTATTGTTCCACAGGGGTCATTAATTTCATTTCTGTAACTAGGAACATTACTAACTACTGCCAGTTAGCACCCATTTCCTGTCCCCTTTAAGAATGATTAAATATTGGTTCTCCTGGTTGGCACAGTGGCATGGAGGGCAGAGATGATGGATGCCTCCTGCCACGCCAGCAACCCAGGTTCAGGAGCTGAAGTTAGTCTCCTGGGGCTGACTGGGAAGGGAGGATTGAGCATCCCAGGGACAATTCACATCCCTCAGGGAAGGGGGCAATGGTGTCCCACTGCTCATCTGCCACCAGTAGCAATTTGGATGTCAGTGCAGCAGGACCACATGGAGTCCACCAGGGGCATCTATGTGGAGATGAAGTGTGCACATCACATCCATTGCATGTGTAGTGGGCACAGGCAGAAAATGGTTTAAAATCCCCAGGCTGCAGGATGAAGCCTGATCTACCATAGGCCCTGCACAGTTGACAGGGCACCTTCAGAGAAGGTCCTGTGGCATAGAACAACACTGGAGTGAAGTAAGCCCCAGAGAAGCTGGGTTATGTGGCTGGGTGACTGGTCAGATTGGGGTGGCATGGCAGCATATGTGGCAAAAACTATAAGTAAAAAATACATATATTTGGTATCTAGGTTGCATCATACTCCAAGTAAATATCTGGAACCCTGTTTGTAAGGAAAATGAAATGCTTTGATTAATGATCCCCCTTGAAAAAAGGCTCTTATAATAACTTGCACAAACTCATTTCCCTTCTATGGAACCATTGTAATTAAATTTGGTAGTGATCAGGCAGAGACAATTGGACCAAGCCAAGCAAAACAAATTGGCTCTTGTAAATTTTCAAAGGCATGTCTTTGGATATCACAATCCAAAAGGAGTCATGAGAAACCATTTTATCTCAAACGATCAATATCCCTACTGGAAAGAAGACTGATGTCTATATATCAATTTGAAATATATAAAGGTACATTTTTAAAGCACATTTTGTTAAAGTTGAACACAATTCTTCACTTTGTTGGTGACATGCTCAAGAAAGGGATGATTTATATCATGTTTTTTCAATATGCCGTTTTTTTGACAAGGAAAGGAATATTTTTCTTGCTGCCTTTCTAACACTTTTGAAGCAAGGACTAAATTGTTTGAGAGATTAATGAATTCAAAAAATAGGCAGACTGTGTATAGGCTTATCCCTTTTTTTTAAAGTGGTATTGAGAAGTCAGGCACTCAAGAATGCATTCCAGCATGGCTTCATAGTTCAAGGGGTCAGGGAGCCGATGTGGGTAAGGGTGGTCCTGGACCTTCTTCTAACAAGGAGTTACTACAGTAGAGCCTGCCAGGATGCAATATATTATCACAGATTCATGTAAAACAGAATAGATTAATTGCCATAGAAATTGCCTTGTTTCCTGCAGTAATACTACTGCAGAGTTCTGCAGTATTGCATTATATCCTGGTGGATATCACTGTATCACAGGGACTTTAAAGTATGGGAGTAATCGGGTTCTAATGAGCATCTCTCAGTGCACTTTGCTTTTGAGCCATTTAAGGAACACATCCAAAATTAGAGTCCTAGATTTAAAAAAAAAATATTGAGATGAGGCGGGAGCTTAAAATCAGGTTGATGGGTGCAGAGTAGTCAGGGGGTTTAGGTGAAAATGTGTCATCATCAAAAATTGCCTACATGTGATCATCAATTCCTGCTTGAGGCAGCTGGGGGGAAAAACAGGTACAGAAAACAGATAATTGCTTATGATGAAGGTAGAGAGTGCAGTGAAGGGAATATAGGGTAACTTTCAGGAATACAAAGGAAGTCAAAGGGAGCAGTGATACCTACCTAGGAAACCTGAGTGAGTCCAACAGGTTAATAGTGAGGAAGGCTAATGTGGAAATGGAGCTAATGACAGTAAAGGAAATTGAGTATGATCATGCCTTCTTTCACCACATTAGTGGAAAAAAGATAGACATAAGAAGGCACAGTCAAGTTGAGACAGAGTGAAGGATGAGTGGCAGGTGATTAGGTAAAGGCAAAAATACTACATAATTACTTCTGTTTAGGGCTGGGTGAAATGTATCTTCCACTGGTGAAATTCTGGCAAAAGTTTGAGTATGCATCTGTGAAATTTCATGAAATTTCCACAAAGTTCACAAACTTTTGCAAAAATTGTAATTTCAGTTATTTTCCACCTTATTGAAAAACGTTTTGCACCACAGTTGGCAAAATGACTTTGCTATTGTCCATACAGACATGTGCTAAGTTTTAAATCTCTATCTTTTTTGGTGATTGGGTTATAAGACTCCATACTTTCAGAACTTTTAATATTACATTTCACAATTATCAAAACTGCAACATTTTAAGCCTCTATAAATTTCAACTAGATAATAGAATATTTCCAATTTTATTAGGTTCATTGACACTAGATGTTAAGCTTTGAGAGTACCACCATAGTGCAACAACACAGTATTGTATTACCTTGCTGATGACCCAGGTTTGAATGTGAGCCCAGGAAGTCATGTCAGGAGGCTGGCCATGGCCGAGATAGTTGCCGCTCAGCAGGACATCTCAATAATGGAGGGTTGGTGACAAGTTCCTTCAACACCACTACCCATGTGTCTGGGCCAGGTTTGTTCCTTCCTCAAGGGAAGCTGTGGCTGTACAAGGCTGACAAAAGCTTTGCCCCCACTAAGGAAGATGGGAGGGAAAAAATGTGGGAGAAAAACCCGGTAGCCATCTGAATGATGGCCAGGTTCATCCTGATCAGGTTATATCCCTGTGAACAGAGTAAAACTCTGACAGCTGAGCTGTAGGCCAGGAGGCAAAAGGATATACTATGCAATCCCTAAACTCGGCATGCCAACGCTGAGCATACCTAGTCAATCTGCCCGAAATGAACAGCCATGAATGGATCATATGCCTGACAGCAATATTTTGGGTATTACGACCAAAACTAAGTGTAAAGTGGTGTAGCTCTGTACACCACTGAAGCAGCTCGGCAACTCCCCAAGTTAACTGTCTCTTGATGTGCACGGGATCCACAACGGGTTGTCAACAAAATATTTGTTGATGACTCGACAGCAAAACTGGCAGGTTGACTGCATTTTGTAGTCGGCTGCTGGTTTGCAGAAGCAACAAGTGTTTTCTTCAGGGGGCTTCACCCCCAAACCCCCCACATGGGGGCTGTGCCACCCATACTGCCACCACTTAGGATTCTCAACTCTGAGTCAAAGCTGAGTCATGGGGGGTGCAGGACCACCTACAGACAGTGCCGGGTACCAGTGGGTTCTCTACTCTGACGTGGCACTGTTGTCACTCTAGGGGACTCCGCTGTCAACATGTTGACATTGGGGATGTATACTACATGCATAGACAGAGGTAAGGTAGCAACCCATCACATCTGATACCTTACCCCTGTAAAAATCCATCAGAGAATCCATCACTGGGATGCTCACTATTGGGACACTACATCTATCAGGCAATAATGCCCGGGCAGGTGTGTATTGGGATAGTGAGCCATGGGAGTTCATAAGGGTACCAGAAAGAACAATGCAGAAAAAAGAGGGTGTAGGTGTCAACTCTCTAATATCTTGCTCAAAGGCTGTCTAAGTTATAAGCAGCCAAAGATTCCAAAATAACATCAGTAATTACAGTTGAATTTCATGAACTTTCATGAAACTGTGGAATTTTATTTATTTATTTATTTCATTTTGGTAACCTGGTAAACCCATTGGGACCACTGTTCCCTTTTTCAGTAACGACCAGAATTAATGACAGATTATACAATCATTCAGACAGACGTTGTCATACTTTTGTCGAAACCATGTCCATACATTTTGCCCAGCCATACACTTGAGCTGTCATTGTAGATGAAGATAAAGACTGGGTAAAGTGGCAGTAAGATAGCCTTCATAGGAGGCTCCATAGTAAAAGTATAGTGGTGCCACATGTCAGGTCACTATCTGGAGTGATGAACCATGAAGAATGGTCATGGACATCACTGTGCATTAGCCTGTCTTCTTCCAATATGTCAATTAACCACAAGAGCTCACTGACTGAATGACTAGTAGAAGTACATTCATGTGCAGCATTGTTTCTGTGCATTGCCACCTGTTGACTCTTTAACAGCTCTGTAGATAACAATGTACTGTATATTTCTACCATTTGAAAGCAGTAGCACCGAGTGATGCAAGCATCACAACTGGCTGCCACTTAGGCCATTGTGGCAGAAGTATCTGGATATCTTTAGTCAAGGAGCATAATGCTGGGCATCACTGTTGCAGGAGAGTTGCAGGCACATTGCAGGGCCATGATATCAGTGCAGGTAAGGTGATTCAGTGGCGATGAGTGCTTTCTGAAAGTTAAATTCCACAAGTGCAGTTCTAGTGGCATTACCTTTTATATGTCCATGAATGTTTGAGCAAATTTTGCCAATTAAGTAATTTCTAAACTATCCACAATACATTTTAACCCAGTAAACTACATTTATCCAACTTCATTAGATTCCAGGACATGTTTACTTTTGTATGCATGCTAAATTGTGAGTATACACCTGCAATACCAGTGGAGTTGTAAGCATTCAAATATTTTGAATATTTTTGCAATATTTAACAAATAAACAGTGAAATTGTGAACTCCTATAACTTACAAATTTACATAACCAACTACCTTACTATTTAACACATTCTAAAACTCTTCCAAGAAAGTATACACATCAATTTTCAGTCATCTAGCTCCAAAAGTGGCTAAGTTGTAAACATAGAATTATTTTCAGAAGTGTTCACATGAATAATAAATTGCCAGATTTTGAGCCCCTATAACATCCACACCTGACTTCCAAATGTCATGAAACAGTGTCCTCTTTGGGCCCTATACAAGTAGAAGGCTTGCCAAATGTTAGACCTCTGGCTATAAGACTGACTGAGATATAACCAATTATTCAATGGCAAGAAAGAATCCTGGACTCTGATTGGTCAGTGTATGCCTGAGACAGTGATGTTATTACACAGTAACATCACTGTATGGATGACCTCCTTTAGAATTTGCTCTTCTCTTAAGAAACAAAGATATACTGCCTCACTAAAAATCTACTAAAAACATTTTAAAATTGTTTTTTTATTTTGTATAACATCGAGTCATTGTATAATTGCAATAAGGCAGTCCAAGATGTGTGTTATTGTGTAATAACATCACTCCTGGGGTGGTTGGAAACACTTGACTTCACCTCGTGCTTCAACCTACCCCAGGAGTGACATTATTACATGATAACACACACCTTGTCGTGCCTTATTGCTTAATTACAGAATGTCAGAAGTTCCACAAAATGTAGGAACATTTCATGAAATTGATATAGTATCACAAAAACTCATAAACAAGCAGGGTACTGACTAAAGTAAAAACACATATAATAAATACGACAGAAACAGATAAAACAATAAAACATTAGATACAGCATGAGCACTAGCAGTAGCAAATTCTTAGTGCTGAGCAAATCATTACAGCAGGGAAGGCCAGGGAAAACAAGTAGGCTTTCAGACCACTCTTGAACCTCTCAACTAACTGGGCCTCCTTGAGGAGAGTAGTAAGGGAGTTCCACAGGACCAATCCGGTGACACTAAAAGCCCAGTCCTGGGAACTTCAAGGAGGCCCCTGGTCAAGGAGCAGAGGGAGCAGACTGAGGTGGAGGGTGTCAGGAGATCAGCCAGGTAGCCAGGGCTGAGTCTGTGAAGGGCTTTATAAGTGAGTAAACTCACCTTGAAGATAGCCCTCCACCTAACCAGCAGCCAGTGCAGAGCACACAAACTGGGGTCACATGGCTAGACCTAAAAAGGCCAGTCAGCAACCTGGAAGCTGCAGTCTGCACCAACGTCAGCGGGCGAAGGGAATCTCCAGAGACCCTGAAGTAAAGAGCATTACAGTAATCCAGCCTGGATGTGACAAAAGGCATGCACCAGTGTGGTCATGTCCTCGGGAGGAACTAGGGGTTTGATCCTAGCAATGTTCCTCAAGTGGTAGAAACCACTTTGGACAACAGCCAACACCTGTGTTTCATGTGTCAGTCTGTCATCCAGGACCATGCCAAGATCTTGCACCCTAGAGAAGACCATCAATGGTGTAGATCCTAGGAATAAACCAGTGACCACCCTGGAGGCACTCCCAACATGCCCTCATCCTGGCTGAATAACTAGGATCTCTGTCTTATCTGGGTTCAGTCACAACCAGCTGGAGGACATCCGGTCATTGATCTCGGCCAGGCAGCTGTTAAGTACATCAACAGCATTGGGTATTCAAGGGGCAAAGGACAAGTACAGTTGGGTATCTTCTGCATAACAGTGAAAACCCACACTGTACTGCCTAATGAGCTCTCCCAGGGGCAGCATATAAGCTGTAAATAACATCGGTGACAAGATCAACTCCTGAGGTACTCCACATGGCAGGAGCAACGGGGAGGAAGGGAAATTCCCCATCACCACCCTCTGCTTCCTGCCAGAAAGATAGGACTCAAACCAAGTGATGACAGTGCCAGTGAGTCCACAGTACTCTCTAAGGTGATCAAGAAGCACAATGTGATCTACAGTGTCAAAAGCTGAAGAGAGATTAAGGGGAACAAGAATTGACCTGTCTTCTCTATCTCTAGACCTGAGAAGGTCATTATGCACTTTAACTAATGCTGTTTTGGTGCTATGCCTGGCTCTGAAACCTGACTGGAGTGGCTTATATATATCAAAGAACATGAGGTGCTCCTTGAGCTGCTGTGCGACAATTTTCTCAACAACCTTACCCAGAAAGGGAAGGTTGGAGATTGAACGGTAATTCATCAGGATATCTGGGTTGAGAGATGACTTCTGCAGGAGCCAGGGCCAGGGCCTCATTGAAGGTTTCCAGAAAGACTCCCTCCAATAATGAGCATTGGACAATCCTTGCAAGCACTGGCACAATGGAATGAACGCATCTCATCACTAAATTAGTTGAAGATGGGTCCAGTTCACAATAAGTGTGCTTCAGCTTTGAGATGACCTCACTGACTTCGGCAACCTCCTCCAGTTTAAACTCCTCCCAGAGAGGCAGAGCACCTCTGTTTCACCCAGGCTGATTAGTGTGAGTCACATTACTGCTTGCTGACAGGATCCTCTGTCAGATAGCGGACACTCTGTCCGAGAACAACTGAGCAAACTCATCACATAAAGTGATTGAAAAAGCTTTTTTTGGCTGCAGACAGACCAGATAAAGAAGTCTGTCAACAGTCCAAAAAAGCCGAACTGGTTGGTTCTTCACAGCAGCAATTGCCCTGGAAAGTAACTCTGCATTCTTATGGTTGATTGCCCCCTGGTATTCAGAATAATGGGCACGCAGGTCCAGCTTGTCCACATCTGGCCGGTCATCCGCCAACAATGCTCCAACTTCCAACCCCTGATCTTCATCACCCTAAGAGCCCCATCAAACCACGGAGACCTCAAGTGAGATGATCTGAGTCATTCACAGACTGGTGCAAGAGTATTGAGTGCCTCAGAAACTGCCTGGCCACAGCTGTGCCCATACCCACAGCACATGCAATGTCTACACTAGATAGATCAGCTACTGCCACTAGTCCCTCTGGGGACAATCCCCTTAAAGACTGACCATCTCAATATTAGAGGGACTCTCGGGGGGGGCCCAACCAAGAATTTCTCTGTGCAATGATCAGACCACACCACCTGACCAATCTCGAGGTTATTTACCTCAAGCCCCAGTGAGAACACCAGGTCCAGCGTATGACCACAATGATGAGTCACGGATGTAACTACTTGTGACAGTCTTGGTGATGACATCAACTGGAGGAGGTGAGAGCATAGTTGTAAAGATTCATCATTGACCCAGGCATTGAAGTCCTCCAGTACTAAACATCTGGGGGACTCCACACCTCATTGATAATGATTCATCATCGACCCAGGCATTGATGTCCCCCAGTACTAAACATCTAGAGGACTCCAACACCGCATCGATGATGAAGTCTGCAACCACCTGCAGGATATCTCCGCCCACCCCAAGAGGGCACTAAATAAGGAGAATCCTGCACCCTGCCCCAGACCACCATGCACTGCCACACATTCAAAAGACCTGGTCATCCCCACCTGGTGCATGGTGAAACCCATGTCAGATCTAAAGCAGATGGTCACTCCTCCACCACTGCATTCCCGCTGTGGGCAATGTGCCACCCACTACCCAGTGGAGAAATGCTGCAGGTGCTGGCTGCTCCCCTTCTAGATCTATACAACTGCTCCATACAGTTGAAAAGGTGCTTATAGCCTGGAGAACAGCAGACATGGTACCCCTGCAGAAATATGGAGAAACAGATGAACCCTGAAACTACAACGCAGGCAGTGTGATGTCAATAGTTGCAAACTGCTATAAAATATAGTTAAGGGGAGGCTACTGGACTTCATGGTTATAAATGGTCTGCCAGACCAAAGTTAGCATGGATCTGTAGCAGGCAAATATTGTCAAAGAAATAACTGATATGAACATTTGCTTCTTTTGAGTGGGCAACAAAGACTGTTGATAAAGGGCAGAAAGTTGACATACTCTGTCTGGACTTTAGCAAGGTGGTGTTAGACATGGTGCTACACAAGCTGCTTTTCAGGAAACTAGGAAACCTCAGAATAAGGGACAAACTGACAAGCTGGGTGGAGATGTGGCTAAGGGGAGGACCCAAAGGGTGTTGATAAACACGGAATTCTTTGGGAGGTCACTTGAAGGGTCCCACCAGGATGGGTACTCAGGCCAATACCCTTTAATATCTTCATCAGTGACATAAATGAAGGTATCAGAGTTAACAACTGCCTCTTTGTGGATGATTCCTAGCTCTGTGGTAGTGCTGATTGTGAGGAGGGTACCCACAAATTAAAGGAAGTCCTAGTGAGGCTTGAGAGATGGCCAAAGATCTGGCAGCTGAACTTCACATAGAAACACAGTACATAGAATCTGATGGCAGATAAGGACCATTTGGCCCACTTAGTCTACCCATTTCTCTACCTAACGGATAAGCTGCAGATCCTAGTTGACTAACAGCCAACTTCCTCCTATCCCCCACTAGAATTGCCTTATGTCTGTCCCATGCATTTTTGAATTCCCCCACTGTTTTTGACTCTACAACCTCCTCAGGAAGGCTGTTCCATGCATCTACAACCCTCTATGTGAAGAAGTACTTCCTCACATTACGTCTGAGCCGTCCCCCTCCCATCTTCAAATTGTGCCTCCTTGTTCTTGCACGTCTCTTTTTCTGAAAGATGCTGCTCTCTTGAACTTTGTTAATTCCCTTGAGGTATTTAAAAGTTTCTATCATCCCCCCCTTTCCTTGAGGCTATACATCTTAAGCTCCTTTAGTCTTTCTTCATATGTCTTCTGGTGCAGACCCTGCACCATTTTGGTTGCCCTCCTCTGGACAGCCTCGACCATGTCTATGTCTTTGCAGAGATGGCATCTCCAGAACTGTACACAGTACTCCAGATGTGGTCTCACCAACTGTCTGTACAGAGGGCCAACAACTTCTTGTTTCCTACTGGTGATGCCTCTCCCTATACATCCCAGTATCCTCCCAGCCCTCCTTACTGCCTTCTCACATTGCTGGCCCACTCTTAAGTCATCTGATATGACTACCCCCATGTCCCTTTCCATTTTTGTTGTTGTCAGTACCTCATCCCCCCCCATTTTGTACTCTTCCCCTGGATTTTTGTTTCCCAGGTGCATTACTTTGAACTTCTTTGCGTTGAATCTAAACTGCCATACATTTGACCATTCCTCCAACCTTGCCAAATCCCTTTTCATCCTTTCCACCTTACCTAGTGTATCAACCCTGTTGCAGATCTTTGTGTCATCTGCAAAGAGACATACTTTTCCTTCCTATCCCTCTGCAATGTCACTTATAAAGATGTTAAAAAGGACTGGCCTCAGTACTGAACCCTGCGGTACCCCACTAGTAACCCCCCTTTCTTCACTGTGGACTCAATTTACTACTACCCTCTGTGTCCTGTTGTCCAGCCAGTGTTTTACCCAGGCTACCACCCTGGGACACACTCCCAGGCTGGCTAATTTGTTTATTAATCTTTTGTGTGGGACTGTGTCAAATGCCTTGCTAACGTCTAGATAGGCCATGTCCACAGCCCCTCCCTGGTCTGCTACTTTGGTCACCCAGTCAATGAAATCAATTAGATTTGTCTGACATGACCTTCCTGCTGTGAATCCATGCTGCCTTGGGTTCTGTGCCCCACTGGCCTCTGGGTACTCAACAATCCTTGCCTTCAGAAGTGATTCCATAATTTTCCCTACCACTGAGGTCAAACTGACAGGTCTATAGTTTCCTGCCTCTGTCTTGCTCCCACTTTGTGATGGGGAATCACATCCACCCTCCTCTAATCCTCAGGTACCACACCAACCTCCCATGATTTATTAAAAAGGGTAGTCAGTGGTATTACTAGTTCTTCCCTTAGTTCTTTTAGAATTCTGGGGTGAATCCCATCAGGCCCCATTGCTTTATCCACCTTCACTTTTTTTTTTTACTATCTGTTTATACTCCTTTCCTCCCATGGCACTCCACTCCCTTCAGGAGACACCTATGGCCATTTTAGTCCCCACCTCCTACCTGTATCCCATGGCGGTCCATCCTCCATGTAGCCTTGGCTTATCCCCAGGCGGGAATGAGGTGGGGGTCAAGCACCCCAAATTCCTGAGTCTCATCACGACGCCGGTCACCAGGGCAGTTAGGGGTATCAGGGAATCGAGGCCTGGTTCTCCATCTACCCAGGAGTGCCAAGGGTGTTTTTTCCAATGTTCTGGGGGAGTGGCTATGCCCCTATGTCAAGGCATCTCCACCGACGTTTGCCACTTCCCAACCACTCTGTGCACTCATGTGTCTGCTATGCCTCCAGCTTCAACCAGAAGCCAGTCAGGCACAGAGCGTGTGTCCCCCTCCCTCCAGGGAGAGGAGAGCTGTCCTTGGATGCTAAATCCTCTCCCTCCCCTGCTGACCCCTAATGTCCCGGGCTTGTTCCCAAACCCTGGTCACAGGCGTAGCATGATGTATGTCAACCAGCGCCTCAACCCTCAGTAACACATGGCCAGCTTATCCACCTTCACTTTTAAGAGTTCTTTCAGAATCCTTTCTTCTGTGAAAGGACTAATATCAACTCACCTTTCCAGAGTGCTTCTATTGACTTGATTAGGTATGACCCCCTGCTTCTCCTTTGTGAATACTAAGCAGAAGTATTTGTTCAGTATCCCTGCTTTTTCGCTGTTGCTCTCAGCCCAACCACCTTCCTCTTTATTCAGCCTCAGTATCCCTGCCTAAGTCTTTCTTTGCTCCCTAATGTTCCTATAAAAGGTTTTATCCTCCTTCTTAACCGAGTTGGCTATCTTTTACTTGGTTTGGGTCTTTGCTATTCTGATTGCTTTCCTTGCTTCCTTCTGCTTTAACTGATACAGTTCTCTGTCCCGCTTCTTCTGTGTTTCCTTATACTTCCTGAATGCTATATTTTCCTCCCTAACCTTCCCCACCACGTCTTTTGAGAACCGTAGTGTTTTTTCTTTCATTTTGATTTGTTTATTTGCTTCACACAAAGGCTTGTTGCCTCTGTGATGGCGGTTTTGATGTTTCCCCATTGTTGCTCCACCCCACCTTCTTGCCTGTTTGCTAGTGCTTTTCTGAGGCACTCTCCCATTTTTACAAAATCAGCCCTTCTGAAGTCTAGCACCTTCACTTTTGTATGGCTTGACTCTACAGCTAAGTTTATCGTGAATCGCACTGTATGGTGGTCACTTGTTCTCAGATGGCTACCCACTTCAAGATCAGAGATCCTCTTTCCATCCCCATCTGAGAGTACTAGGTCTAAGATTGCTGCCTCCTGAGTGGGTTCCAAAACTAGCTGTCTGAAGCATGCCCCCTGTAGGGCATTGAGAATGGCCCTGCTCTTGGATGTGGCTGCAGCAAAGGTGCTCCAGTTAACATCTGGCATATTCAGGTCCCCCATAAGCAATATCTCCTCTTTTTCTGCCATCCTAAGGATGCCTTCTATCATTTCCTTGTCCACTTCCTCCCCCTGAGATGGAGGTCTGTATACAACCCCTGTGAGGATTGTGGTGCCATTTCCAGTCTCCAGGGTGAACCACCATGCCTCCTCTCCTCCCCATTAACCCTTTAGTTCTGTTGCTTTGATCCCTTCCCTTAAATAGAGAGCTACTCCTCCTCCATTTCTACCCTCCCCGTTCCTCCTGTAGATTGTGAACCCCGGTATGTTGACATCCCAGTCATGGTTCTCTGTGTACCATGTTTCTATCACTGCCACGATATCCAGGCATCCCTCTTCCATCAAGGCCACCATTTCGGGAAGCTTTTAACCTAGACTACAGGCATTGGTACTCATTACCCTCATTTTTTAAGGCTTTATTTCTTTTTGCCCCATCCCTGTCCTTACTGTCTTTGTCTTTTTCTCCATTTACCCCTTCTCTTCTCCTTATAGACTGCTCTATCTTGGTGTTTATCTCACTATCTACGCTGATTTTTACGGGGGGCTAGGATTTCCCTTCTCCTTTTCAGTGCCTCCCCCATGGCTAGTTTAAATGCTTGCCAATGAAGCATCTAAACCTATCATCTAGGATCCTGGTTCCCTTCCTGGATAGATGCAGACCATCACACCAGTATAGGTCTGTATCCCTCAAGGTGGAGCCCCAGTCCTCAATGAAGCCAAATCACTGAGCTCTGCACCAGCTTTTCTAACAGTCATTGAATCTCATGGTGTGGAGAACCCTAGCTTCATCCTTGCCATAGACAGTTAGCACTTCTGAGAAAGTTACCATGTGTGCTACTTGTCTAAGGCCCCTCCCCAACTCCACAAACTCCTGTTGCACTGCTCTGATCCCATTCTCAGCCAGGTCAATTGTTCCTAGGTGGATAATGACATCCAGTTCACTCCCCCTTTCAGCTGCTCCCACAATCCTGAGGATTTGTTTCCTGTTCCTCCAAGCCATGGTGCCAGGCAGGCACCTTGCCTCCTTTTCCCCTCTCTCCCCAGTTCTACCCTCCTAACAACTAAGTCCCCCACCAGGAGTTGTTTCCTTTCCCTGCAGGGTCCTGTGCCACCCTCCTGTGGGTCTCCATTCTGGAGGTTCCCAGCACCCTCCTTGGTCTCCATTGCAGGTGCCTCCATAGAGGAACCATGCTTTGCCAGAGTGGTGAATGAACTGTGGAAAGGCACAACTGGAGGGATGTGCCTCTGTACCACCACCCACACCCTCCCTGAGCCCACAGTGGTCCAACCACTCCTCTTTCTTGGCAGCCTCTGAGGTAGTGGCAGTGGCCTGGATGGTCCCTGTGTGGGGGAGCAGGTTTCCTGAATCCTTGCCAGGTCAGCATGGAGATGAAAGAAAAATGGGGCCAGCCATCCACACAGGTGTGGTCTATAGACCACCAGCACAGGAGGAAGAAACAGATAGGGAGCTGATGCTAGCCATCCAAAGGATGGCAGACAAGGGTGAGGTAGTACTGGTTGGAGACTTCAATATTCCAGACGTGGACTGGAGCATCCCAGCAGCAGCATCAGCTAGGAGCAAATTTATCCTGGACTCCCTTCAGGGTGCCTTCCTCAAGCAACTGGTCATGGAACCAACTCTGCAGAAGGCAATACTGGACCTTGTGCTCACAAACAGGGACAGTGTTATGGGAGTAACAATGGGGGAGCATCTGGGGAACAGTGACCACCAGTCATTGTGGTTTGAAATCACAGAAGGAACAGAACCAAACCACACAAAAACACGTATCCTGGATTTTAGTGGGGCAGACTTTGGGAAAATGGGGAGATACTTGAAAGAGGCATTAAGGGGAATGGGGCAGGAATCAGGGATTGAGGAACAGTGGGCAGTATTTAAAATGGGGATTACAAGAGCAGCAGAATTATACATTAAGCAGGTTAGCAAGAGGAAAAGGAAGAGGAGACCATTATGGTTTTCCAAAGAGGTAGCAAAGAAAGTGAAAGCCAAAAAGATTGCATTCAGGCAATACAAAAAGACACAGGCAGAAGGGAATAGGGAGAAGTACCAGGAGAAGAAAAGGGAGGCAGGGAGGTCAGTAAAGGAAGCCAAAGCTCAGACAGAAGAACACATTGCAAAATCAGTTGGTAGAGGGGACAAAACCTTTTACAGGTACATAAGGGAAAAAAGAAAGGCAAAGGGAGGGATAGTGAGACTGAAGGGGGAGAATGGGGGCCTCAAGGAGGATGACAACAGTAAAGCTGACATATTGAACAGGTATTTCTACTCAGTCTTTTCTGAGGAAGAGGAGGGTAATGGGTCTGAAGGGAGTACAAGGGGTGAGAATGGTGCAGAAATGGACACAAGTCCCTTTACACGAGAAAGGGTCCTGAAGGAACTGGAAGTAATAAGAGTTGATAAAGCAATGGGGCTAGATGGGGAATTTTTGGTCCTTCAAGAACTAAGAGATGTGGTGGCTGAACCTCTGGCTATCCTGTTTAGCCAATCACTAGAAACAGGGGAGGTACCCAAAGATTGGAAGACAGCAAATGTAGTCCCCTTATACAAAAGTGGGAACAAAGAGGAAGCAGGGAACTACAGACCAGTCAGCCTCACCTCGGTAGTGGGGAAGATCATGGAAGCACTACTGAAGGAGAGATTGGTGGAACATCTGGTTGTCAATGGACTACAGGACCCAAGGCAGCATGGCTTCACCAGAGGGAGGTCATGTCAGACCAACCTCATTGAATTTTTTGACTGGGTGACTAGGGAGGTGGATCAGAGGAGGGCAGTGGACATGGCCTATCTGGACTTCAGCAAGGCCTTTGACACTGTGCCACATAGAAGACTATTACACAAACTGGGGAATATGGGTGTGGGCAGGACAGTAGTCTGGTGGATAGGTAACTGGCTGGGTGGCAGGACACAGAGGGTGGTGGTAAATGGCTGTCACTCCACAGAGGGAAGAGTGACCAGTGGGATACCACGGGGATCAGTGCTGGGACCGGTCCTATTCAGCATCTTCATCAGTGACATTGTGCAGGACCTAGAAGGCAGAATTTCACTGTTCGCTGATGACACAGAGCTCTGAAACAGAGTAGACACACCAGATGGTGTAGACAAAATGAGAAGGGACCTGCAGAAACTTGAAGAATGGTCAGGGGTTTGGCAGTTGAAATTCAGTGCAAAGAAGTGCAAGATAATCCATATGGGGCACAAAAACCCTGGCACAATATATCAGTTGGGGGGTGAGGATATAGCATGCACCAAACAGGAAAGGGATCTTGGGGTTATCATCTCTGATGACCTCAAGGTAGGAAAACAGTGTGACAAGGCAGCAGATAAAGCAACTAGGATGCTGGGATGTATAGGCAGGGGCATCACCAGCAGGAAAAGGGAGGTCATAATTCCACTATACAAGACACTAGTGAGGCCCCACCTTGAGTACAGTGTACAGTTCTGGAGATCTTACCTACATAAGGACATAGACAGGGTAGAGAAGGTTCAGAGGAGGGCAACTAAGATGGTACATGGATTGCATCACAAGTCCTATGAGGACAGGTTGAAGGAACTGAATATGTACTTCATGGAGGAGAGGAGAGGAGAAGAGGGAGAGAGAGAGGGGATATGATAGAGACATACAAGTATCTTACAGGGAGGAACAGGGTGCAGGAATAAACTATTTTTAAGCAAAAAAGATGTTCCAAGACTAGAGGGCATGGGATGAAGTTGGAGGGAGGACGATTCAGAGAAAACGTGAGGAAGAATTTCTTCACAGAATTGGCGGTGGACAAGTGGAACACCCTGCCAGAGGAAGGGGTGGTGGCTGAAACAATCACGGGTTTTAAGAATGCATGGGATAGACATAAAGGAATTCTGGAGGTCGGGGAAAGGGGCAACAGTCTTCTAGGAAAACATAAACTGAACTTACAAGCTCAAATGGGCAGACTGGGTGGGCCATAGGCCCTTATCTGCCGACACTGTCTATGTATCTATCTATCTATGAATAAGCTCCTCCTTCAGACCAGATAGGTGCCTGCAAATAGGGCAGCAATTCAGTCTCCAGAATGTCTCCCGGAAGACTGCTGCTCCACTGTTACAGATGCTTTTCTCTTTTTTTTTTGCTCATGTTTTAGTGTGTGCAAGCTTGTGAGTGTCTCTATTCGCTATTCAGTTTGCTGTGCTTTTAAGGATATGAACAGGTGTATGTTGTTAGCGGTTTTGGGGAAGTAATATCAGAACCACTGCTATAAAGGAATTTATGCACTTGGGGTGGGTGGGATGAGAGGTAACGTGGGTGGGAGTAAACCTGCACCCTCCAGAAACAATCAACTACAACTCTGACCCTCCACCCCGGGGAGTGCCTTCCTTCCTTTCAGACACCTGTTTCACAGAGGTTACTGTAAGTAACAGGTCTAGTCACAAAAGACTGCAAATATCTCCCAGCTACAGTCCTCCCTGGCAAATTTAAGTTAAACTAAGAAAAGGCAACCCTCAAAACAGAGAATCAATACTAGTTACTTACACAGGTCCAAAAAGTAATAATTCAAGTCAGTATAGGCTAGTAAATAACCTCCTTGATTTAAGAAAGCATTGGCTGCTTTCTCTCTCTCTCTCTGTCTCAGTCGACAGAGACCACAAACAACTCCTGTTTAAAATCCACAGTTCAACCAGGCCCCTTTCAGCTCCTCCCCTTAACAGACACCCTTTTCACACAGGTTAAGTAACAAGTCTAGTCACAAATGACTGCAAATATCTCCCAGCTACAGTTCCTCCCTGGCAAATTAAAGTTAAACTAAGAAAAGGCAACCCCAAAAACTTCCAAAAAGTGTTGTCATGAATGTAGGAAGCAAACATCCTGGGGTTGAGTACATGATATGGTGGGGGAGGGTAGTTATGGTGGCTGAAGAAGCTTGCAAAGTTGTTAATGTTAATAAAACTTATAAGGCTGTGGTAGTGATGATTACAATGCAAACTGGCATTGCCAGTCTGGCTAAGAGCTCATTATAGTTGTATTTGACAATACTTGAAATGTTAGAAGGCACGGCTATGTGTCCCCTCATTTCCCGTAGCAAACAATATAACCAAAACTATTAACACAACAGGAACAGGTCTGCTTTACCCATCTAGATAGAACTGTAGAAGGTAGACTTATACTAGAGAGAGTGTACCAGTAGCAGTTTAATTGTTACAGTGTTTGGATTGTAGGAAGAGTGTCCAACAGAGGGAATATCTATTCAGTGCCCCACAGACAAAGCTAAAGAGCCTCTCAAAGGTTACTAACTGCCATACCACCTGTAGCCACTCATGTATTGTCAGGACCTTCAGAGTTCTCTAATGACAGAGCAGTAACCCTTTTGCTTCCACACCTTCTGCAGTGGCCCATTGGGCCAGCAGAGAGTTTTTTTTTTTGGGGGGTGGTCAATCAGGCCAACACCCCTGCAGCAGTAAAGGAGCTCAACTGTGGTGGTCTGGGCATAGCATTTCTTCACAGATCTGGGTTACCTGCTGCCAGAATGGCTGTATTGTTGGGCAGTCCTACAGAATATGAACAAGGTGGGCTCCTAGTTGGGCACATTTCCAGTATTAGTCATGGCTCAGTAAGCCCATGCTCTTTAGCAGGTGGTGGACATGGTACTACCTCAGTAGGGTTTTGTTTAGGATCAGGTGGGGTGCATGCTCTGTGAAATATGTCCTACCAGTGTGAACACATGGCATCTGAAATGGTGATCCCCACTTTGGATTACCACTGGGTTCTTGCTTTTTGGGAGTGGTGTGGTTAAGCATCTCTTAATGCCCAGTATATGTGACTAGCTCACCGTTTAGGGAGCAGCACCTAGGCCATGCAGGAAGGAGAATTCTGTACAGCATTTGGAGTGGAGGGGCTGTCTGTTTAGGTGGTGGACCACATCCTGGATTTGCAAGTATTTTCAGAAATCCTTCTGGGTGATCTGGAATCATGTTAACAGGGAGGAGAAGGAGTTCATGACTGTTGTGCCTGGCATATACAGGTCCCTGACAAATCTAATGACTTGGGACTCGCAGTATTTCCAGAGAATTGGAATACCACCAGTCTGAATGTGGGATTGCCCCATAGAGGGGTATAGGGAATTGGAGCTGGATTTTCAAACAGTTGTTTGTGCCGTCTGTCCCGGTATCAGTCAGAACAGTTGATTCAGGTTGAAGGCGCAATCTCTCAATCACTTTCTGTCCAGGACTGGGGTCCCAGAGGGTGCCATCCATGTTTTAATCCTCTTCTCCATCTTCCTCAATGACCTCCCATCTGCCTGTGCCAACTCGCATATTCATATGTATGACGATGACACAGTCTTCTACTCCTCAGGTCCCACTATAGTTTCTGCTGAACTCCAACTCCAACATGACTTTTATAATGTTCTGTGCTGGTTCCAGGCCAACCAGCTAAGGGTCAACACAAAAAAATCTGCATCTATGATCTTTGGTACACACAGAAATTTGCCCTTCTCACCACTCTCCGAGTTTTCTCCATGCTAGATGGTTCCTTGCTTGAGGCTGCTGCAACCTTCAAGTACATTGGTGTGTGGTTTGATAACAGGCTTGACTTCTCAGTTCACATCAATGTCATCCATGCCAAACTCCACACCATACTCAGTGCCCTGTACCGCAATAAGGATTGCCTCCATTCGGTGATCCACCTGGGGTTAGTCACCAAAATAGTTCTCCCAGTTTTTGACTATAGAGATGTGATCTATGGCACTGCCCCATCTACTTCTCTGGCCAGTTCAAATGGAGGATTACTTGCACCTGAGCTTCTAGTGGGTGTGCACAGTCAGTGAGGGAACCACCCTCCGCAATGAACAGTTCAATAGAAGCTGGCACTCCAATAACTAGCAGCTAAAACTTTAAAGAATTATGCAGATAATTTTAAATAAAGTTAAGGAATTTATTCCACAGTAAGTGGTAAAGAATAGCACATGCCACACTGCCCCAGTGCTTCAGCACTTTGCTCTCCTCAGGGAGCATGGCTATGGATTACACACTATTACATTTTGTATGGTGAAATAGCCCTGACATCACTGCTACATTTCAATCACTTTTCCAAATTCCATTTGGATAATTAAAGAGACAGTGAACATCCCTGTTTAACTTCATGTGAGTGAGCCATCTAACACAAAATTATTTTTCCTATGTTGCTTAAATCATAACCAATAAAACAGGTCTTAACAAAATATAATTACAAAAAGGTTAAAAAATAGAAAGCAGATGTCTCAGTCTATATATTTAATTCACTACAAGATTACATACAGCTAAATAACATTTGAGGAACTTTGCTGCAGATAGCTAGTATTCATTTATACTAAATAAATTATATTTGGGCAACATTACTTAACTTTAAACCCTGTAGCTGTATGTAATCTTGTAGGGAATTAAATATATAGACTGAGACATCTGCTTTCTATTTTTTAACCTTTTTGTAATTATATTTTGTTAAAACCTGTCTACTGTTTATGATTTAAGCAACATAGGAAAAATAATGTTGTGTTAGATGGCTCACTCAAATGAAGTTAAACAGGAATGTTCACTGTCTCTTTAATTATCCAAATGGGATTTGTAGAAGTGATTGAGATGTAGTAGTGATGTCAGGGCAATTTCACCATATAAAATGTAATAGTGTGTAATCCATGGCCACGCCCCCTGTGGAAGGCAAGGTGCCAAAGCTGGGACAGTGTGGCATGAGCTATTCTTTACCACTTACTGTGGAATAAATTCTTTAACTTTATTTAAAGTTGTCTGCATAATTCTTTAGAGTTTTATCTGTGGGTTATTGGAGCACCAGTCTCTATTGAACTACTTCCCTGGCCAGACTGGACACTTTCTATAACACCATCTGCCATTTTGCCACACACTGTCTCTCTTACACTCACCACTGCTCCCTCTATTTCTCCCTATCTATCCTGCCACTACCCACATGTTGCCAGCTCCACAGTGCCTCCATCATACCTAAATTTGGGTTTGGACACCTCTCCTCCTACATTTCCAGTCTCATGTCCCCATCCCTTCCCCCTCCTACTCCTTTCTCTCCAGAGACCTACACTCCTCCATTTCCCACCTACACTCCTCAGCTGAAAAATCTGCCTTATTTTTTTAAGACTCAGCTTTATTGAATCATTAAACATCTCCTTTCCCTTCAAGGATTTCATTTGTTTTTTTTTTCTTATTTATTCCATGTGATTTGATGGAATGCCCTGCCCACTGAGCCAAAGCTGATATACTCCACTGAGCACAGGGAAATGACAGATAACTGACTTCTTGGGAGGGGTCATAGAGATGATATGCAAGAAGATGCACTGGTAATGATTAGCTGGCAGGTTTTATTTCACAGACACACACACACACACACACACACACAGAATTTCACACACCACCTAAGCTAATGGATGATTCTGCAGGCACTGCTGCTACCCACAGAAATTCAGGAACCCTGCCTGGCCTAACCCTCTCTCAGGCAGTACTTTCCCCAGAAGGATTTTTATTTTTTATTTATTCCACATGAAGTGATGGAATGCTCACTGAGCCAATGATTGTATAATAAAAAATAAAATAATAAATCCTCACCGAAGTGACTGAGCAGTGAGCACAGACAGGAGAATGAAGAGCTGATATGTTGTTGGGGGCAATTGGGCAAACAGCAAGAAGGCTAACTGGGAGTGGTGTGGTATGGGTGGCACAATTCACCCCCTCTGCTGCTCAAAAAAAAAAAACTGGTAGTCTGCCTCTGGCACTTCAGTCTTTTCTTTTCTTGTCTTTCTTGACTCACTCACTTGTCCCCAGTCTCCAAGTTCCTATTCTTTTCCCTAGTCTTCTCTCCCAACTCCCCAATCCCCAATTCCCACACCCACACTCGACCCAGTCCTCAGCTCTAATCCCTTCCCTGTGGGTCCCTGACCCCCTCAAGTTTTGTTTTAGTTCTTTTTTTTAAATAATATAAAATATATTAAAACAATTTAATTCATTAGTATTTTTTTTAAGAGTCCGCAAGCCAACTTCTTTCCTGCACAATGTGCAAACACAAGCAGCATAAGCACAGTCTCATGGAGCAGCCTGTAGAAGCTGCTGCTCCTTTTCCATCCAGTATTCCTCTGTGTAGCATCTAAGGTGGATCACATGGATTGCTAGAGTAAACCCAATCAGGTACCACCTTAGGAAGATGGACAGCTCAGCCATTCAATTAGGAACCAGAGTCTCGTCTCTGGTCCCTCCGGGGTTTTCTTCCTGGTCTGCCACTTCTTGCACCACATTCCCATGATACAGCAGCTGCCTGAACTGATTCCAACACCTGAAAGTGTTTGGAAGCCATTCATTTACAAACACTTCAGCATGTTCAGGTCGGTTTGCATTTTTGACAAACCGATTCGCCTATCCTTAATCTATACCACAGATACAATCTACAATGAAAAAATACTGTTTTAGTCACAGCTAGAACAAAAAATCCATCTTCAGAAAACTTTAAACAGTACACTACATTGACCATGAAATCAATACAATAATGGTCATAAATTAAAATTATATAGTCTGTATCAATCATGAAGAAAAATACAGTACATTGCATAGATATTCGCAGTGAGAAGGAATATCTTATGTCTCCAACTGAGCATGAGTAAAAAGTCATAAAAAATGACAATAGTATAAACCATTTCAACAGGAGATTGGCTACAACAATAACAATAGAAACAAACTACTGTAATGCATTGCTGTGGGTACATCCAGAAAAAAGTAAATAGAAAAAGACAAAAAAATCCTTCCTTTGAGATCTGTGTTAAACATACCACCAAAGATGGTACAAGGAGGAAAAAGGGTTAAAAGTGAAAGTTAAAACTAAAATTGTAGGTAAGGCTCTGTTAAGATACCCCTAATCATTTGACAACTCCTGCCCCGTAATCCCTCGAAGGATCCCTTCCCTGGATAATTGCAATAACATCCAACACCTCCAGCTTTTGATATAGCTCTCTTCTCTGAGATTTAATTTGGCTGTAAGCTTTTCCATCTCCTGAATGGCACTAATGTGCCCTAGCCATTCCTCATGTGTTGGAGGCTATTTTTTCAACCAGTTGGCAGTGTGGCATTTCAAAGCTGCTGCAATCAATATCAGCACGAGCTTACACTTCTCCCCTTGTAATTTGATCACTTCCGGGAACCCCAGCACCCACTCCATAAATTCCAAGGGTATCAGGGTTCTGGTAATATTGAGAAATTCCCTTTGAATTTGTATTTATTTTATTTATTTCAGTTTGGGATTAATACCCTTGAGTCAAGGACTCATTTTCAAAGGTTCCACATCAGTGTTGAACAAACATTACAAACATGCAAGGTTTACAGAGAAAAAAAATAGAAAAACATTGAAGTTTATACACAGGCAGTAATAGTAAAATGTGAACTTATCAAATTAGTAAATATTAGCTAAGATATTATACAGAAAGACTGATTAGATAAGAGGGGGTTGGGGGGGATCAGCCGAAAGTGGCATCGTCTGAGAAATTTGTGCCCAGAAGGGTTTTATTTTAGAAATACCCTAGAGAATATGCCAGTAGGAGCACTCTTCTCCACAAAATGTTTAGTAATTTTTGGAGTTCTAAAAATAATCTAATAAAGATTTCTCAGAAATACTGTATTCTTGCCAAACTGGTATAGCAGTCACTTGCCATCCCTTTTTCAACCTACCCGCCCAATCTCCATCTAAGAAAGGAGTTCCTGCCTCACACTCCCAGACTCCCCTCACTGTATCTATGGAGATTGCCTTTGCCTCCAGTAGCAACTTATATAGGCTAGAAATATACCTCTGTGGTCCTGCTATGGTTACCACCCCATATAGATAATGTTCAAAAGCCGATAATCATCTAGTTAGCAATGGGATATTACGAGGCTGATTAATGAAGTGCCTGACTTGCAAATATTTATGAAACTCAGCATTAGACAACCAGAACTTCTCTTTGGCTCTATCAAAAGTAATACAAACCCCCATTTCTATTAGTTGTGCAAAGCGAGTTACCCCCTACCTCTCCCAACTTGCGTAACTCTGATATAATCTGAAGGGTAGAAATTCAGGATCATAATGAATCAGTGTCAAAGGACCCAGAGTGTTGTCTACTTTAGTTAATCTCCTGATTTTTTGTAAGATTGCCAGACCTTGCCTGATTCACCTGTTTGATACACCCTTTATATATTCTGATGTTAACAGGAAGAAAGTGGGCTCTGTGTCAATTGAATGAATGGCAACTCACCTGAACAGTCACAACACTGCATGACAAAGCCACGTGGTGTCCAACTGATGAGGTGCCTTAGCCCCATGACCACACATTGTACTGGACTGGTGGTCCATGGCAGCGTGGTATTGGAATACTAAATCTGCACTTCCCTCAAAGTGCACTGGAACAATGATCCATGGCAGCGTGGTGCTGGAATAGTAATTGTGTCGTGTGCTGTTTTCACCACAGGTGTTATTGTCATGCACGGTTTTGCCTTGCAGCATTTGACCATGCTGTATCAGACTGTGGTAAGGTGACCTTTGTTCAGTTGACATGGAGCCAAGAAAGTGAGCATTAAAACAGCTTGTCTCCTGGCTCAGACATTTTCTATCCCATACCAACTGGAATTCCACCTCTTTTTTCCCAGGCACAAATTGTTGTCAGCTGAGCCGATAGGTAATAAGCTTGGAAATCCTGCACGGCACAGCCTCTCTCCTCCCATAGCAAAGTGAGGACCTGTCTGATCACTCTCAGTCTCCTCCTCCGCTCATATGAATCATTCTATACCTTTAAACAAAGCAGTTCAGATTCAGAACCTGTTTGGGATATGGAGGGGCAGGGACCAAAATAAAAACAAAAATCAAGGTAGGAGATTCATCTTAACTGCATCTACTCTACTTAACCATTAGAGGGGCAACAGAGACCACCTCGCCATATCTACTTGTGCCATATCCCATAGGATGTGATAGTTTATGTCTAATAGTTTGGCTATATTGGGAGTTATTTGGATCCATAAGTACCCAGTTTGGTTTTGCTGTACCCTTTAAAATGAAAGGAGTCCTCAAAATCCAGTGGACAAATACTAATAATCCTCAGTGTCTCAGATTTGGGAAAGTTAATTTTGTACCCTGAGATCTCACTGAAGTTTTTTATGATATCTACTAATACCAGAAATTAGTCCAGTGGGTTTCAAAATAAAGAAAATGGAATCATCAGCATACAGAGATTTGTGTACAGTTCCACCCTCTATTATACCTACAATATGTAAATCTTGTCAGACTTGGGCTGCCAAGGGGTACAAGCAAATGGCAAATAGTAGGGGGGGACAAGGTATATCCCTGCTGTGTACCTTGAGTCAAGGGAAGGTAGCCTGAATTGAGACCATTCACTCTTATCAAGGCTTCTGGTGCTGTGTATAAGCCAAGAATGGCAGCTATGAATTTAGGACCAAATTTGATCATCGCCATGGTTTTCAGAAGTAATTGCCAATTAACCCTATCAAATGCTTTTTACACATCCATGGAGATAGCAATCTGGAATTCCCCCGAGTGGAGATTATATTCAGTAAATTTTGAATATTATCCTGTAGATACCTGCTGGTAATGAACCCTGTTTGATCAGGATGTGTTACCCTCGTGATGACCGTCTGTATTTTCTCTGCCAATATCCCAAAGAAGATCTCAGGGTCTATATTCAATAGGAACACCAATCAGTATGACCTACATTCAGTCAGTCATTTCCAGCCTTTGGCAAGATTGAAATTTGTGCAAACCTCCTGGAGTCAGGATCTGCCCCTCCCCCGTCAGTTCCATAAAGACTTTACTTAACAAGAAACTAAGCAACCTTTCAAAGACCTCATAGAATTCTGAGGAGAGACCATCCAGTCTTGGGGATTTTCCATTCTTCAGTTTTTAATCCTAGTCTGAATGGCTACCTCCCCAGTATCTGCATCTAAGGTTGTCATGTCTCTAAAGGTCAGAACAGCAATTTTAGAGAAGAAAATATCTATTTTTGGTGGGAAAGGATTCAGGGACCCAAGACGCTCACTCACAGTGCTGAGATAAAGAATTGTTATATTGCAAATTCCAGCACTCGGTTTAACAGAAGACATCATTACAGAGGCTCATATAGCTGTCTTGTGCCAGGAATCACAATAATAACATAGTGTTTATATTTTTTGTACTCTATTCCATTATAAAGCCTATAAGCAGGCATAGATGTGCCCGCTCACTCCCGAGCATGCTGGGGCCGGCGCGTCGCTGGAGAAATCTTCCTACATCAATGGAGCAGCAGGGCTATGAGCATGGAATGCTTTTACAGGCACAGCAGGACGTTTTCTCACTCATTTTCCACAGGGGCTAATAGAGGACCGGGCACTAGTTTTGGGTATGTATATTGTTACTGCGGACTACAGTATAGCGCTTAATGTGCGCTTCTGTGTAAGGGGACTGCCACAAAGACGTCCATGCTCTCACTCGGTGGTGAGGCATAGATGTCATCACAGGAGCCACATTTGCTGCACAGAATGCCTGAACAGAGTTAAAATGGTGTTATGCTTCAAAGGGTGGTAATTATGGTAAAACCTATTTTTGGGGGCACTAACATAACTGCTCTTCACCATGTTTTAACAGATGAATATGCAAGGCTCACATATTTACAATGTGAGGCAGTGTGGTACAGATTCCCTTTAATGCCCCCCCCCCAGTAATGTAGTGGATTTTGGAGTCAGTCACTGTAGTTTGTAATATTTGACTAAGAATCTTTACATTGGCTTTATCCTCATTTGAGGCATATATGTTTAAGAAACTACACCTCAGAGCTCTATAAAAGGGCGCGCAAGAAAACATATCTGCCCTCTGGGTCCTGAGTCACTTTCTCTATTTGCATGGTGCAGTCTTTTTGAATAAAGATAGCCATGCCCCTGCAATGTGGGTTCTCCCCCCATGAAGTAGCAGACACCTCCACCACCCATTTCCTTTGCAGTTTCTCATGTTCTTCAGGGGTTGGGTAGGTTTCCTGCAAATAGGTCACTGTTACTGCATTTCTATTCCACTCCTGAAGTACTTGGAAGCACTTAAGAGGGCTATTGATACCTACACATTGCATGTAATTACATGTAAATCTGACATCGTAGGAGTATGGGCCTATTTCCACTGATACTGGAGGTTTGCTTTCCCAAAATGTCCCTTATTGCTCTATATCCATTATGATCTTCCTTGTCCTTACCACCCTTCCCCTACTGTTCACCCTGACATCCATCCCTCCACCTTCTATACCTGCCCTTCCAACATCAACCCCCAGCCCTCGCTGCACCTCCCCACTCTTCCCTCTTCATGTCTCCACCCCCTGCGCCCGTGTTCTTCTTTACTCCACTCACCTGGCTTACACTTAGAGGCACTTCTTTCCATCCAATCCCCTTGCAGCCCTGCCACCATTCAGTCCCCCTCCTCTTATACTCATAAGCCCTTTACCCTTCAGAGATGGATATCCATCCCCTCTAAACCAGTCATCATCTTACTGCTCCTAACAGCCGGGGACTTTAAACCTAACCTTGGACTATCCCATTCTCTCCCCTTCAACCTCCCAAAAGGATTAAAATTGTCCACCTTAACATCAGGAGCATTCTCCCAAAGATTGATCTGTTCCGACCTCTCATGACTAGCTTGAAACCCAGTGTAATGATCAACACTGAATCCTGGCTCTCCTCTAAAATTCCTGACACTGCCATCTCCTTCCCTGGTTACTCCCTTATCCAACAGGACCAGTCATCCAGGGGAGGGTGCGTGGCTATTTACATCTCATCTTCCATCCAGTATACCACCTGTCTCTCCATCACTTACACTTCAGCCTATGAACTTCTATTACTAAAACTGTCTCTTCCCTGCTCCCTTCCTATCATTGTGGGCAGGGTTTACAGCTGTTCTAGCCTCCATTCCTCCTCTCCCTCCTCCACCACAGACCTCATCTCAACTCTCATCTCCCACTCCACCTCAACTGGTGAACTCTGCATCCTCGGTGATTTCAACATCAACTAGCTGTCTAACACCCAATCCAAAATCTGTAACCACATCTCTTCCATGAATCTAAAACAACTAATTTCTGAACCTACCCAATTAAACCTGAAGTCTGTTAAATATACCCTGCTAGACTGGGTTCTGATGTCTCACCCCCACTGGATAGTCACCTCAGGAATCCTGGCAGATGCACTCAGTGATCACCAGATGGTATATTGGGTCTAGAAAATCCATCGCCCAAAATCCCCCCAAATATCATCCATCTCCATTCCTTCAGATCCTTAGACTTGTCCTTCCTCCATGAGGAACTTGTTGGAACTGACTGGTCTCCCATTGCCTCTGTCTCATCCATTGACTTGGCTCTCAGTTACCTCAACACACAGTTCCTAAATGCTTGGGACAGGCACGCTTCTTTAAGGAAGACCAGGGTCTGAGGATCTTACCTCCCCTGGGTATCAGCTGAGTTGGTGGCCTGCCAGCATGCTCAGAACCAGGCATGGTGGGTGTACCAAACAACCTGTATTCATGATGATTTGCTTAGGTATTGGACTCTGCATTATGCCTGCACCAGGGCTATCTATCTCGCCAAAGCAGAATACTTCAATTCCACCTTCCAAGAAAACCTTAATAGCCCCTCCAAATTTTTGAAGGTCAGACTCTCCATGCACTTTTCTCCCCCCCAACCACCCCCAGTCCTAAAGGTAGGTGACACCACCATCTCTTACTCCTCCCCCCACTGTAGCCACTGAATTCAACATCTTCTTCACCACCTGCACCTCCACTCTCCTTGCATCCCTTCCCCCTCAAAAGCTCCTCCTCCGGCCTCTGCTGCCCCATTTCCTCTTCACCATGCTTTTCCTTCCTACCAGTCTTCCCCATTGACACCCTGCAAGCTCTTCTTGCCCTCAGCCCAAGCTCTTGCACCTATCAGCCCATACTATAGCTCTACCTCTCTCTCCTCTCTTCTGAACCTCTCCTTCACACTTGCCACTGTACCTGATGCCTGGAAGCTTGCCACTCTTGTTCCTCTTCCCAAAGGTGGTGACTCCTCTAATCCTGGTACCTACTGACTGATATGTTTGCTCCCAGTCCTAGCTAAATTCCAAGAGCACTTGGGTCTGGCTCAGCTGTCTCCTTTCCTTGTTTCCTCCTCATTCTTAACCCCCTTCCAGTCTAGCTTCCATAAGGCCCACTCCACCACAACCTCCCTTCTCCAGTTCATGACTCCTTTCTCTCTGTCATGGATCAGGGACATGTCACCTCTGCCATCTTTGTTGACCTGTCCGAAGTCTTTGACACTGTTTTCCACTCACTTCTCCTCAATAGCCTTACAGCAGCTGGTCTTTCTGAGTCCGTCACTCGCTTGTTCCATTCCTATCTCACGGGTAGGTCCCAGGCAATCAGGATTGATAACTCCCTCTCTCCCCTCCCCATTAACACAGGTGTCCTGCAAGGTTCAGCTCTCAGACCTATACTCTTCTCGATATTTCTAAATGACCTACCTACTGCCAGATCAACTGCAAGCATTCACATGTATGTGGATGATACAGTATTGTATGCCTCTGGTACTTCCTCCAGGGATGTGGTGACCAACTGCCAACTGGACATCAGCAATGTCCAGTTTTGGTTTTGTGCAAACCAGATGTCTCTAAATGCCAAAAAGACAGTCTCTATGACCTTTGGCACCAGGCAAAAACTAACCAGGCTTACTGCCACCCCTACCTTTCATACCATAGGTGGTTCCTTACTAGAGGACATCTCTTCCTTCAGATACCTCAACTTTGCTGGCCATATGGACACTATTTACAAAAAGTTGCTTCCCAAACTGGGAGCTCTGTGTAGACACCACAGCTGCCTCCCTCCACCAGCCCATGGAGAGAGCATCCTGACGATGATCCTTCCAATCTTTGACTTTGGACACATTTTCTATAGTATAGGCCCCAAATCCTCCCTTAGCAGACTGGACACTCTGTTCTACTCCTTCTGCCACATTGCCCTTGCCTGTCCACCATGTACACACCACTGTGACCTCTACACAGCACTCTCCTTCTCCTCTCTTGTGTCCCAATACCTTGCCCATAGTGCCTCTTTAATTGTTAAGTTCTGGCTTGACTCCATGACACCTTACCTTCACGCCCTCCTCTCATCCCTTCTACCCCCCACTATGCCCTATGCAACCCCCCCATTAGGACTCTCACACTACCTCCCCGATCTTCCACCTTAGGGAGAGCAACATTTCCCTATCATTTTCCAAACATTTGGAAGTCCCTTCCCCTAGATATCTGCTCTTTCCCTTCCAACAGTTCATTATCCCATCTTCTTCAGCACTGCACTTCCCCCTCCTGCTATTGCTTCTGACCTGCCTCCCTCAAATCCTCTCTACCCTTTCCATTTTTTGTTACAGGTCTAGCACATATGTCTATATCAAGTAGTGTCTAATATGATTATGTAACTGAGCACTAATACTTGCAATTGTAAATGTATAATATAAGCATATGTGTTAATATGTAAAATGTATAAATGTACATAGTTATATTACGGTGGCAAATACTGCCTGATCATCACACATAATGTTTGCATTGCCTTTTGTATGGTTCAAACTCTTATGTATCCTCTTTATCAGTTTCTGTTCAATATTGTACCCCCTCTTTCCCGTCCCCTAGGACACAACTGGAAACAAGCTATTGTAGTTTAGTGTGCCTTTACTGGTGAAAGTTAACAAAATAAAAAATAAAAAAAAATTATCCAGTTGCCCAAGATCTCAAGAATCTCTGCTCATATCTGGGGTGCTTTAAGGAGAAGTGATATGCACAAGCAGTTCAAAAACAGCAACAACATAACAGTACGCTATTCAAACAGAATGGCCTTAACATTATGATTTTCCTTTAACCATCTCCTGCCTCCTCTCACCCCATCTTCCGTCCATGGTACCTCTTTTCCAACCACCTATCTGCTTGTATTTGGTAGCTGCTAGTGCAGACCCTTGATCCACACCAAACCGCCAGTGGAGGTACTCCTCCAGCAGCAGGTGTTGCGTCTCCCATAAAACTAGTGAAGACACCAACTCCCCCCCCATCAGAAAACTGTTAATAATAGGTTGCTGAAGCCAACAGGGACCCATCAAAATGTGTTATGAGATGCCAGTTCTTATGAGTACAATAGGCCTCCACATTACAACATCTAATTACACCACTGATTCTGACCACAAGGAAGAAGAAAGAGGAAAACTGCACTCCTCCTATTAAAAAGCAGCAATCATACATGGTGTGATATGGTACCTTCCCTATTTGCTAGCCTATTGCACATGCAACCAGGATGAAGGCCAGAGCAACACATGCCCCCCACCCCCACCCCCACAACAGTGTGGCTATAAAGCACAGCCACCCCCCCAGGCCAAGCACAGCAAAGCGTTGACAGATCCCCTATCATTTTCAAAGGACAGCATGTCCCTCCCCTCCCCTCCCCAGATTCACCCTAACGTGACCAATCTCCATCACAGAAGTATAGTTCTGGCCCCCAAATATAACACTATTAGCCATTGAAAAAGCACAAATGGAGCAAAACAGTAACAAAAGCTGCTATTGTGAGCGTCCATACACCAACGTACATATAAATTCCTATGGAGTTGGACAAACCACACAAAATGTTCAGCAATGTATAGAGATCCTGTAGGTGGGAAGAAACGAATCCCCTGCCCCCCTGATCTATGGTAAAGAAAGCAACAGGCAATAAATGTAAAGAAACCATTTTTCAGCAGACTAGTTAGGCAATACAGTGTGATCAGGTACTGTTATTAGTCAGTCTGGGGATAGAATTAAACAGAGCTGTTATAGTCCCACATATAACTCCATTCTACAGGCTGCATACTCACAGCTGACGAGAAATGCTCTTGCTAGGCAGTGGATCCACTTCAGCAGTTCAAGCCTTATATGCTCTGTTTGGTTTCATGTCCATCACCTTGCTGAAAGTAAGGATCTGGCTCCGTAAGAGGGATGTAGGTGTGCTGGCCCTGCTGATCACACTCACGCAGGCAGCCATCATCTTAGTCCAAGGGCTGTTGTCACAAGAGTTCTCCCCCTGACCATGGTGTTTTGATTTGGCTTTGCTTGGAAAAGTCCACTTCCTCCTTTATAGCTCCTTTAATTGTTCTGGACTAATAATATTATCAAGCTCAATACTCATCTTTTGCAGGTCGCTCCTAGTGTCTCCCACAGTCTCATTTATCCTGGTGCTCCATTAGTAAAAATCTTCAATTTACCTGAATAATCAATACGGACCTTCAGACCCTTGGCTCTTAACTCTTTAAGTACCCAAAACCACGACATTCCAGTGTAGAGGGAGTATAGTCATGCTCAAAAAATAGTCTGTGGTCCCCAAACACCACCTCCTTCTTCACCCAGGCTTTGAAAGGAATCTCCTCTTTGGTCCAGTAGTCAAGAAAAGCAATTACTTCTGAGTGGAGTTCACCTTTGAGTCTGTTGGCAGGGCCAATAAAGTCCTGTGTGCTCTAATATTATACAGTTTGTAGTCAGCCTTCAAGTTAAGTACTTCATGGATGAAACTGTACATAAATTCCACCATATTTATTATTTTGTTTTTTTCAGGAATACTATGAATTCGAATATTAACCTTGCAGAACTGTTTTTCCAAATCCTCTATTTTCTGATAGAGCTACTGCTCTCAGTCACAAAGCTGTAGAATAGCCCTTTGTGCAGGCCCATGGTGTCTGTAAGAGTTGATATTTGTTTTTCAAGTTCTGAGATTTGTGTTCTTGTCTCTCGATGTCATTGCAGTTATGAGCCACCTCACTGCAGATACAATCCAGGGTATCTCCCAACCTACAGAATTTATAGTAGAGATTGTGGGTGGTGATAGTGAAAGTTTCCTCCTCTTCATCCATCTTGCTCCGCACTGCTGGATCATGTGGCTCTTCCCGCCTCATCGACAAATGGCTCTGACTACAGGCTCTTTCTACCAGAATCAATGTTTTCTGTTTTAAGGTCCTGGAGGTGACAGTTTTTGGTTTTTGTTGGGTCGTCATTACTGCAGTTTAGCTGTGAGCATTCAAACTGATCCTTTTTGAGGGAAAGTGCAGAAAAAACACTGAATTAACTCGAGCTAGTGGGAGCTCCTAAGATTCACATCTCCATAGCATATCATAGTAAGCCTCAAAAAATCTGCCTTCTCATACAATCCTCTCTCTCTATGGAGTCAACTATCTGTCTCTCTCTCCCTCCCCTCCCTCCCTCAGGCGCCAACTGAAATTTCTCCCATCTTACCCATATTTATTTATTTATTTATTGAATTGTTTCACCAGGAAAGATACACTGAGCAACTTAATGCTCATCTCACAGTACGTCCTGGGGGAAGGGGAAAGGGATATACAGAGTACAGATATACAGAGTACAAGTTCCGGTAAATACATACAGATGGTGTAATTATACATACAGTTATAAAACAGGAACATGGCATTTGAGATAATAAAGGTTGTTGTAGAGTTTCAGTGCAAGCAGATCTTAGGAGAGGCATACAAAGTAGAATCAGTACATAGGATACGAGGTTGACAATGCATAAATACAGACAGTACACTAGTGCGATATGCAGCAGGGGTGAGCACATTGGAACCAGACACCCCTATTTAAGAGCTGGTCTATAAGTATAAGTGCAAGTGTGGGGGTGGGAGGGAGAGAGGGAGATGGAGAGAAAGAACAGAGAGGGAGACAGATAAGGAAGGGGGGGTCAGGGGCAGGTGCAAGAGGGTGTGAGGTAGTTGTGCAACGCAGTGGTATGGGAATAGAGGGAGGAGGAGTGACGGATTTGGGAAGGTAGAGCATTCCACATTTTAGGCAGGTGGTAGGAGAAGGCTTTTTTGGCCAGAGGCAGAGGTTCTGCAGGGGAGTGATAGGGTGAGTGTCAGCACTTTATGTCACTGTGTAAGTAGTTATATTCTCCCTGCATACCTTCTTCCTGAACACTTTCAATCTTGAAAATGTGAACTAATTCTGCATCCCATCAACTGGGTTCCACAATCACTTTTATTTTTAACCTAGTTGTTATCCTTTGTTGAGTTCTGCATACTATTTATTTATTTACTTACTTACTTATTTATTTATTGGACAATCTGCTGTAATTTTGACTTTACTACCTGTACTGCTTTTTGATTATGCACTTTATGTCACTGTGTAAATAGTTATATTCAGCCTGGTTTGTGTTGTCTGTGTTTTCTATATTTTGAATATAAAGACACTGCTGGGGAGTTGTCCCCTATCAGGGAGGACTCTAGTCTGCCCCTTAACAGTGTAAGGAAATCAAGTTAAAAACACCATTTAACAATCTGGGCAGATATGAAGGCCATGATCTCTGAAACCTGCTCCCCTCCTTTCTCTGTCTCTTCACTCTCCATGTCTGTCTTAGGCTCCAGCTAAAACTCCTGTACAACCCCACCTTCTCTTGTCATTCCCTTCTCTGATGTTTTCCCTTTGGAGCCCCTACCACCCCTGTTATTGGGCCTCCTCTTGGGTTTTACTTCAGCCTGTATCAGGCTCCTTCCTTTTCTTCATCTACAATCCCATTTACCTCACCAGCTTTTACCTCTTCAGTTTGCATGTCAAAGCTGTACTGTGTACCTTTGTTTAGCTCCATGTATTTTTTCATGTATTTTCAATTAGAGATGGGCGAAGTTGTCACAGTTCGGTCCGCGGAGTGATTCGTGGAGTGAAGGCAAATTCGTGGAGTGCTCCGCAATGCGAAGCAGAATACTTTGTGTTATAGATGGGCAACGTGAAGTCCATTGACACCAATGACTTTGTGTTACTCCACCTTCCCAAACCACTACTTCACCAATTTTTAAGGCGAAGTACATTGAAAACAATGTACTTCACCTCACTTCACCTTGTTTTAAGCTCCAAAGGTGAATTTTGCAATAATTCATGGGATTTCAGGTCACATGGGCTCTAGATTGTTCTGCACAGCCTCAATTCAGGGTACTGTGTGTAGGAAGCTGTAGGAGACAGTCTGTTCTGACAGCTCTCTGTAATTCAAACCTTCTAAAAGCTGTTAAAAAGGTTTTTTTGAGTCATTTTTTTGCTGAAACTTTAGTTCATCGATTGTAGAAAATCTTCCTGTGCTCATATCATCGAGTGTTTATTGTTTGTGTATGGATTTTGAATGTTAATATACAACATTCAGTCTGTGTACTGAGAGACATTGGAAGTGTGCTTTGGGGAAGGGGCGTATCTGGTGTAGGTAGATTTAAGTTGGAGAAATAAGGAGTTCTTTGATTTTTGGCTATATTTTTCTTCTGTAACTGACTGTGTTGTTGTACACACAGTAATATTTTCAGAAATTGTTGACATTTTTTAGCTGATTGTGTGTGTTGTGGTCTGGAGAGACCTGGTGCAGCACTGAGGCTGTTTAAAAAACCTTGTATATTACTGAAGTTTTAAATTTGGTACCCATTACTTGTAGACAAATTCTGTGTATGTGTGAGTGTGTGTGCAGTGTGTGATGTGACATCAAATAATACACCTTTTATAGTGCTGCAGTGTAATTACAGGTGCAACAGTGTGAACGCTCTATCCACTGCAGCTGCGTGATTTTGTACTGCCATTGTGGTATCTTTTCTTGGTTTTGCACTGCAGTAATCTGCTGTCAGTGCCCTCCCCACCACTGGCAAAAGGTATTCTTGTCCAGATTAGATTGTTTGTGACTTGAGAATGCCACTGATTAGTTAAGATGTTGTTGAACTTGTTGTGACTTTGCGTCTGTACAGTATCTGTTGTTGAAGCCACAGTTGTTTTTTTGGCTTCACATCCAGCATCATTCCCCCCCGGCCCCCACCCAGAGTGAATGTTCCAAAATCTGAAGTTGTTTAGAATATTTCTGTTGATCCCCCAAAATGTCCGCAAAGAGACGTGCAAGAAAAGCTGTTTTTCACCATGTCACTGCTGCCAGTGGTAAGACTGTCTGTGGGCGTAGTAGTAGTACGCAGTTGCAGAAGTGCATTGCTGATGTGAGGAAAGGTATTTCTCCTTCAATGTTTTTTACAGCTCATTCAGTATCTTCACTCATAGTTGGAGGAGATGATGTTGTCCCAGCTGGTGGTGTTAGTGCAGTTGTTGGTGGTGGTATGAGTATTACTGCCTCAAGTTCCAGTTCGGACCAGTTTACCGTGTCCAAAAATATAGTGGAGTGTGAAGCAATGGCAGTGAGTGACAGTGAAGATGATGTCATACTCCCCAGTAACATCCCAGTAACTGAACATGTGGATTCTAATCATCATGTCAACGATAGCACACAAAGTGACATTTCTTCCACCACGGTTCAGGTCATGCATTTGCCATGCAGTGATTCACAGTGTGGTGAAAATATTTCAGGTGATGGTGGTGCAGATAATGATGATGTTGCTGTGGTTGCAACATGCAGTTCATATGCCAGCATCCAAGCAGAAGATGTGGATGATGTTGATGAATATGATGATGATGTCAGTGACCCCTGTTGGGAACCGAAAAAAAAGAAACTCAAGGTGGCAGTGTCTGGGATGGTTTGCATCCCCCCCCCCATAAAAAGTTGTGAGTTACCAGTTTCAGTTGATGTTGATGACCAAGTAATAATGACAGGTAGTCATAGTGGTCAGTTGCAGTCCAAGTGTGTCCTGCCTGAAAAATCATGTAGCACACCCCCCACTTCATGGCTTAAAAAAACAGAGTCCAATAAGCAGCATCAGGGAGGAAATGTTAAAACAAGAGCATCAAAATCCCTTGTTTGGGATTTTTTTGTGAAAGATTCAAATGATGGGTCAGTTGCAATCTTCTAGGTTTGCCAGGTGTGTGTGTGAGTCGAGGTAAAAAGGGAAGCCATCTAGGCACAGGGGGACAGCATACACATCTTAAGAATAGGCACATGGCACTGTGGACTCAGCACAAGATGTCAGCTAATAAGTGTACCACAGTGGGGTGTTCACCCTCATCATCAACCATAACAAGCATATCATCCCCTTCCATGACTGTAAAATCAAGTAGAAAATTAAATGTGTGCAGTAGTGATGAAATAAAAGCAGAGGATTACTACAGGCATGATGAGGTGGAAGAACAGAAAGATTTTGAAGTCTTGTCCAGTGGTGGTGAGAGTAGCAGTTTTGGTGATGGTGGTGGTCGTTGTCAATGCAGTATGTATAGTGCAAGTGGTACATCAACCCCTGTTGCTAAATCTGAAAAAATAACTGCATTTCTGGGTTTGTCATCATCTGTGCCACTGTCTTCATCACATGTCCACACTCCACCCCCTGCCATTCGCAGAGCAGAACCATTTGCCATCACATCCCATGAAAAACGTTTAAGTCAGCCCACGTTACAGAGTGTTTTTGCACATAAGCTGAAGTACCCATCTAATCATACAGCGTCACGTGAACTTAATGCTGCTGTAGCTGAAATGCTGGCAATTGATCTCTTGCCCTTCTCCTTTGTGGGTAATTCTGGGTTCCGGTGGTTTGCTGCATGTGCCTGTCCAAAATGGAAAGTCCCATCCAGGACATACTTTTTGACCCCTGCTGTCCCTGAGTTGTACCGTACTGTGTCCAACTCAGTAAGACATGCCCGTCAACATTCCTCCTCTCCATTCATCCATTTAAGTATGGATATGTGGACAAGTGGCAAAAAAGTGGGGAGTTTATATCTGTGTAAAACTGCACACTGGGTGCAGGTGCTAGGGGTTGTTTGTGATGTTCGTAGTGTGAATAATCAGCGTAGTAAGGTGGAATGTCATGGTAGCAATCTTCCAGGAATTCGACAGCATGCAATGATTGCTATGCACAATGTGACCTATTCACACACTGGTGAAAACATGTTGGACGTGGTACTGACTGAAATTGACAAGTGGCTGAACCCCCTGTCCCTGAGAGCTAGGTTCATAGCAAGTGACAATGTGTCAAATGTGGTGAAATGCATCACGAATGGTGGCTTTTTTGGGTTCCATGCATGGCCCACTGTTTAAATCTTGTCATGCAGGAGTTTCTGCAGCACCCTGATATAAAGGAAATGCTGACAGTTGCACGCCGTATCTGTTCTCACTTTTCACGCTCTGCAAAGGCCCGCGACTAACTTCGGCAGTTGCAGATCCAAAACAGCCTCCCACAGCACCACTTGAAGCTGGAAGTTGTCACCTGGTGGAACTCCACTTTATACATGGCAGAGAGGTTGTATAAACAGTTCAAATCCATCTCAAAATATTTTGTCATGCACACTAGCTGTGATAGTTCTGGGACCTCCATGTCTATGACAACTGAAGAGAGGCACCTCATGGACTCTGTAATAAGAATCTTGAGGCCTTTTGAACATGCCACACAGGCAGTGAGTGGTGAGTCTGCCTCAATTAGTCAATCAATTCCACTGCTGCGGGTGCTGAGGCAGACATTGGCGAATGTACAGCATAGCCTTGATGTTGCCGGAGACAGTGTTAGCAGTGTGTTGCTGAAACACATGCTGACAGTATTCAACCAGAATTGTCACATCTTGAGCATGCAGCATAGTGACAACTTTGCAATAGCAACAATGTTGGACCCACGATACAAACATAGAATTGCCTCAGTACTGGAGGGAGGGCCTTAACAGGTAAATGTCAGTGTGGGCAACTGGTGAGCTTGGTTTATGGGGCACAGAAGTCATGTGCCAAGGTCCGGAAACCTGAGCAGCATAATCAGGCTGAAGGTGAACCTGGAGGAGGGGTAGTATCAAGCATATCCTGTAAGGGGAAGAGGACTGCAGGTTCAGGTGGTCTGTCATTAAAAGTGGCTGGTGTTAACCCACTTTGGGAGGCTTTGTCCCAAGTGGGGATTTGTGACATGAATGATTCCAGAGAACAGGATGACGCATCAACCACAGGACTTAAGGCAGCACAGTGAATGGCTGAGTCATATCTGTCTGAAAACAGGCATCTGTCAGTCACTGATGATCTCCTTTTATACTGGAGTGGAAAGTTCAGTGAATGGCCAGAGCTGATTGCTGTGGCACTGAAGTACCTGATATGCCCACCCTCCAGTGTGAGTGTCGAGAGGGTATTCAGCTTAGCAGGTGCAATAGTTCGGGATCGTCGTACAAACCTCTCTCCTGCAAATGTCAGTTTGCTGACATTCATAAAAATGAATGAGAGGCACATATCAGCTCAGACTGCAACCTCAGTATTTGTACCCCGGCATGCTCATGGTTTTGCTGATGTTGAAGAAAGGGATTATCCTTGTGGCAGTGACAGCATGAAGCAGCTTACCACTGATGTAGATGATATCACAGTGGAGAAAGAATTTCATCATGGTCTGAATTCAGACATAGAAGACTGTGAGGGCAACTTTCTTTCTGAGGATGATGATAAATGATGATGAGGTTAATGTGGGCAGGTTTTTAACATAAGTGGTTAAAAGGCTCCACATGTCTTGTATGATACATGTTCTCTTTTTCATAAAGTTAAATCACTGTCCCACTTATACTGACTCAAATTCCATATGCCACGTCATCACATTTATAACACAGAGCACAGTATATCCTGGCCCCGAACTACCATCACCATAAGACCGCTGTTCTCCTCTGCCACGATAGGGAATGTGACTGTGTGTCCCCCCTGGACTACCACCACTATAAGACCGCTGTTCACCACTGCCATCACCACCAGATGCAGGAAGATGTGAGAGGGAATGTTATTATGTGCCACAGCTTTGACCACCAACACCCACCACCAGTGTCATTGTGACAATGTTTTTCCATTACATTGACCATGTCAAGGCAGAGGGAGGAGTTAAACAGGAGACCACATCCATCAGCCACAGGCAAAAGGCTTCTTACTATTAAAACTATAAAGTGAATATGTGTAGGCGTAGTCTGGCCACTGGGAAGATGGCAGCCTAAAGCGAGAGCTCTTGCCTGAGCAGTGAACATCCGCACTCCATCTCTGCGATGTCGTGGAGTCCTGACACAAAGCTGCGACTTTATGAACAGGTAACACCATATCTTCTGGGAAGCATAGTTTTTAAGTGGATTTTGGGCTATTTTGTGGTAATATTTAGTGCCATATTTTTCGAGCAACTCCTGGCCTTTGGTAGGCCGCTCAGGCCTGGACTGTGGTCTCAGTGCTTTCCACTACTCGGCAACGTCTACGGTTGCGATCCGAGTACCTACTCAAGAGAACAGATTGTTAGGGGGTGAGGTTCTGTTCACCTTCCCACCAAAGATTAGCTTGCAGACAACCATTACAGTACCAGGTGCAGCCTGCACAACCCAAGACCAGCCAGTCGCTGTGGGGGAATCGTTGCAACATATAACAAAATTTCTGGAGGTTTTAATTTCCAGAGTGGGTGATATAAGCCTGTCGCTCTCAAGCCTGGTTAAAGATGTCAGACAATTACAGGACAAGGTGAATGTACTTGAACAGAAATCTGAAACTTGTGAGGCCCATCAGTCGCAAGTGTGACAAAGGCTGCAGCAACATAAGGAACACCTGGCAGTATTGTGGAACAGGGCAGAGGATTACGAAAATAGAAACCACCTCAACAACCTGTGGATTATTGGCTTACCCGAGGGGGTAGAGGGGCAAGCGATGGAGAAATGTTTTAATCAAAATATTCCCTTAATGCTGAGGGACAGATGACAAGGCCCCATTGAAACTGAAAAGGCCCACAGGGTTTTTATTTATTCTAACAAGCAATCTGACTATCCTTGCCCTATACTGGCATATTTGCTTTGCTATTCAACTAAGGAGAGAATCCTGAGAGCGGCTAGAGATATAGGGGAGCTGCAATGGCAGGGTGCACCAATTCAGATATACAGAGACTTTGCACATGAGACTGCTGCTAGGAGGCATGCTTTTGGCCCTATTAAGAGGTGTTTATACCAACAAAGAAACATACATAGACTTTGATGGCAGATAAGGACCGCTAGGCCCATCTAGTCTGCCCATTTCCCTACCTACAGGATAGGCCGCAGATCCTAGTTAACCAACAGCCTATTTCTTCCTACCCCCCACAAGAATTGCCTTATGTCTATCCCATGCATTCTTGAATTCTCCCCACCAGTTTTAGACCCCACAACCTCCTCAGGAAGGCTGTTCTATGCATCCACTACCCTCTCTGTGAAATAATACTTCCTCACATTGCCCCTGAACCGCCCTCCTTCTATCTTTAAATTGTGTCCCCTTGTTCTTGCAAGTCTCTTTTTCTGAAAAATGCTACCCTTTTGGACTTTGTTGATTCCACTGAGGTACTTAAAAGTTTCTATCATGTCCCCCTCTCCTTCTTTCCTCAAGGGTATACATATTAAGCTCCTTTAGTCTCTCCTCATACGGCTTCTCTTGCAGACCCTGCACAATTTTAGTTGCCCTCCTCTGGACTGCCTCTATCCTGTCTATGTCCTTGCGGAGGTGGGGTCTCCAGAACTGGACACAGTACTCAGATGGGGTCTCACCAACTGTCTGTACAGAGGATAACAACTTCCTGTTTTCTGCTGCTGATGCCTCTCCTATACATCCCAGTATACCCCCAGCCCTCCCTACTGCCTTCTCACATTGCTTGTTAACCTAAGATCATCTGATATGATTACCCCCAGGTCCCTTTCCTTTTTGTTGTTGTTACTACCTCCCCACCCATTGTGTATTCTTCCCTGGGTTCTTGTTTCCCAGGTGCATTATTTTGCACTTCTTTGCATTGAATCCTAGCTGCCATACTTCTGACCATTCCTCCAACCTTGCCAAGTCCTTTTCATCCTTTCCACGCCTCCTTGTATCAACCCTGTTGCAGATTTTTGTGTCATCTGCAAAAGGCATACTTTTCCTTCCAGTCCCTCTGCAATGTCACTGATGAAGACATTAAAAGGACTGGACCCAATACTCAACCCTCGGTATCCCACTAGTAACCCCCTTTCTTCAGAATGGACTCCATTTACAATTACCTTCTGTGTCTTGTTGTCCAGCCAATGTTTTACCCAGGCTACCACCCTGGGTCCCACTCCCAGGCTGGTTAATTTGACTATTAATTTTTTGTGTGGGACTGTGTCAAATGCCTTGCTAAAGTCTAGGTAGGCCATGTCCACAGCCCCTTCCTGGTCTACTACTTTGGTCACCCAGTCAAAGAAATCTATTAGATTCGTCTGACATGACCTTCCCGCTGTGAACCCATGCTGCCTTGGGTCCTGTGCTCCACTGGCCTCTAGGTACTCCACTGTTCTTTCCTTCAGAAGTGACTCCATCACTTTCCCTACCACAGAGGTCAGACTGACAGGTCTGTAGTTTCCTGCCTCTGTCTTGGACCCACTTTTGTGAAGGGGAATCACATCCACCTTCCTTCAGTCCTCGGGTACCACACCATCCTCCCATGATTTATTAAAAAGAGTAGCCAGTGGTTTCACTAGTTCCTCCCTTAATTCTTTTAGAATTCTGGGGTGAGTTCCATCAGGACCCATTGCTTTGTCCACCTTCAGTTTTAGGAGTTCTTGCAGAGCCCTTTCTTCTGTGAAAGGACTGGGATCTCACCCCACTATCAAGAGTGCTTCTGTTAATTGGATTAGGCACTTCCCACTCCTCTTTTGTGAATACTGAGCAGAAATATTCGTTCAGTATTCCTGCTTTTTCACTGTCCCCCTCTGCCCACCCACCGTTCATTCTATTCAGCCTCACTGTCCCTCCCTTTGTCTTTCTCACGCATGATGTACCTATAAAGGTTTTATCCCCTACTTAACTGAGTTGGCTATCTTTTCCTCATTTTGGGCCTTTGCTATTCTGACTTCCTCCTGCTTCCTTCTGCCTTAACTGGTACAGCTCTCTGTCCTGCTCCTTCTGTGTTTCCTTATACTTCCGGAATGCTATCTTTTTCTTCCTGACTTTCACAGCCACCTCTTTTGAGAACCATAGTGGCTTTTTCTTTCATTTTGATTTGCTCATTTGCTTCACACAAAGGCTTGTTGCCTCTGTGATGGCAGTTTTGATAATTCCCCATTGTTGCTCCACACCTCCTTCTAGCCTGTTTGCTAGTGCTTTTCTGAGGCACTCTCCCATCTTGCCAAAATCAGTCCTCCTAAAGTCCAGTACCCTCACTTTTGTATGGCTTGACTCTGTAGCTGAGTTTAACATGAACCACACTGTTTGATGGTCACTTGTCCCAGATGGCAACCCACTTCTAGATCTGAGATCCTCTCACTGCCCCGTTTGAGGTACAAGGTCTAAGATTGCTCCCTCACGAGTGGGTTCGAAACTAGCTGTCTAATGCCTGCCACCTGTAGGGCATCAAGAATGGCCCTGCTCTTGGATGTGGCTGCAGCAAATGTGCTCCAGTTAACATCTGGCATTTTCAGATCTCCCATCAACAGTATCTCCCTTTCTCTGCCATTCTAAGAATGCCTTCTATCATATCCTTGTCCATTCCTTCCCCTGACATGGGGTCTGTACAAACCCTGTGCGGATTGTGGTGCCCTTTCAGTCTCCAAGGTGGCCCACAGTGCCTCCTCTCCTCCCTGTTTACTCTTTTGTTCAGTTGCTTTTATCCTTCCTTTACATAGAGAGCTACTCCTCCCCCTCTTCTCCCCTGCCTGTCTCTCCTGTATGTTATGTACCCTGGTATGTTAACATCCCAGTCATGGTTCTCTGTGTACCATGTTTCTGTGACTGCTACGATATCCAGGCATCCCTCTTCCATTAAGGCCATCGGCTCAGGGAGCTTGTTGCCCAGACTACGGGCATCGGTACTCATTACCCTCCATTTCCTGATGGCCTTACTCCCTTTTGCCCCATCCCTGTCCTTCTTGCCTTTGTCACTTTCTTCATTTACCCCTGCCCTTCTCCCTATCGACACCTCTATGTTGGTGTTTGCCGCACTTACTACCATGATTATTTGGGGGCTAGGATTTTCCTGCTCCTTTCCAGTGCCTCCCCCCTTGGCTAGTTTAAAAGCTTGCCAATGAAGCATTTAAACCTATCACCTAGGATCCTGGTTCCCCTCCCGGACAGATGCAGCCCATCATGCCAGTATAGGCTTGCATCACTCCAGGTGACCCCCAGTCCCCAATGAAGACAAATCCCTGAGCTCCACACCAGTTTTTCAACCACTGATTGAATCCCATGGTACGGAACACCCTAGCCTCTCCTATGCCATAGATGGGTAGCACCTCCGAGAAGGTTACTGTGCGTGCTACTTGACTAAGGCCCTTCCCCAATTCCACAAACTCTTCCTGCACTTCTCTAATCCCTTTCTTTGCCAGGTCATTTGTCCCTAGGTGGACAATGACATCCAGCTCCTTCCCCTGTGCAGCTGCTCCGGCAATCCTGAGGATTCGCTTCCTGTCCCTGAAAGCCATGGCACCTGGCAGGCACCTTACCTCCCTCTCCCCTTCCTCCCCCATGACTTCTGCTTTAAATTTAAAAACCTTACTAGACTCTGGGTGTCCAAATGGGGTCATGAAATCACTGTAGATCACCCTGCTGAGCTGGAGAGATGGCTTACTCGAACCTGGCCTGGACTGCACTTTTCAAGTACCATTCCCAGAAGGCTTTGGGAACCATCTCAGACTCCATTTCCAGCTAGGAACTCATCTGCTAGGTGAGACACTCCAAGGGGCTCCTTTTCAGCTGGACCAGCGCATACCTTTGGTAATCCCCCATACCGAAATGGTGTCATGCAAACTCAGAACTCTGCTGTTTCTCCAACAAGTCAGCATAATTCCTTGCCTATGCCTTTGAACCAGTGACCAGACTCCGCTTTCTCCAAAGCCAGGCAGTGAGTGAGGAGCAGACCCCAGCACTCGCCAAGAAAAGATTCTCCTGCAAAAATTTCTAGAGATAACCCACCTCTCTTATTGGACCCTGAGGACTCTGGAGGGGCTGTCAGCTGTGAAACAGAGACTATTCATCCAACTGACAGGGTGGATTTTCCTGATACAATGCTGATGGAAGTGATGGATACTATCCCTCTGGTGAAATCTGAAATATTACATATGCTGCAGCAGCAGCAAAGCCTTCTCTGGCTTCTGGAACTTCCCCTTGGGGACCCCTCGAGCTGGTTAAGGGTCAAATTACCTGAACGGATCCATAATTGCTAGATGTCTAGATGTCAAAAAGTTTCCAGTGTAACCTAGTCTGTTAAGCTGTGTTGATTAATGTTGTGATACGATTTAATTCAAGGTGGATCCCCCCACCCCATCTCTCGCTTCTGTCTAAACCCCCCTCCCCACTCTTGATAGGCTTGATTATGTCACAGTGCTAGCCCTAAGAGCATCCAGTTAAATTAGAGGGCCAAAGGCATTGCAAATGCTTGTCTGTTATTTGTGTTGTGGGCAGCTCTACTCACCCCCCCCACACTCATTATTTACTATAACGGTCAGAGCACTATGTTAGATCTCAGGGCCTGTAGCATCACACCTGTTTTGTTTTTTTTTAAACAAGAGATGGGTGTCCTCACTTTCCCAGTCCCCCCCCCTTCCTCTCCATATTCCAGGCCACGCCAAATCTGCAAGGGTGGCCTACTCTGAATCCTAGTATTTACTGTTTATGTAGGGTTACTGCTACACCTTTCTTTGTTCAGTTGATGGACTGATGGATGGTCTCACTCCCCCATGTAGTCAGTGTGACTGACCATGGATGGTCACCGGGCTTGGGCTGACTCTACCTGAGTGATCACCCACCTTAGATAACCCCGTACTGAGTGCCGGAGCTAGCATAACTGAAGGGTGCTTTTTACACCCTCTTTTGCAGTAATCTACGCTCTCATAGTAAGATGCATTGGAAGTGCACATTTAATGTCACTAATTTAGTCATTTATAGGTCACTTGACCTAGGTTTTGTTTATAACTTTCTCTTGACTAATTGTTGTTGTGTTTCTGATTATTTCTGCAGTCATTCTGTTTATCAAGGATAAAGCTGTTGTTTGTATCCTGGCAATGCTGTCACCTCTGTTCACTTTCTCACTTGGATGGGCTGTACTGTTCTGTGTAGAGTACTGTATCTCACCACCAAACTATAACACCTGCCCCCATCCCCTTCAAATAGCGCAGTAAGTACATCTTTTTTCTTACTCTGAGATGACATGGTGTTGAACCCCCCCATCCCAGACCAATAGATGGGTATCCTAGAATGTCCAACTGGCCCTTCAGGACTCGCATAAGAAGAGTCATCTATCACCATCTATGAGGGATGTGCTTATCACACTCCTGCCAAAAAATCTACAGACCCGCTGGACTGCACAAACTTTCACCTAATATCCTTGCTCTCAGTGGATACCAAAATACTGGATAAGGCATTAGCCACCAGACTGACAAAGGTGTTTCCATCAATTATCCACCCTGCACAGGCAGACTTTATGAGGGGAAAAACAGGAGTGGACAACACACACCTTTTGCTTAATATTAAATGGTTCACCCATAAAGCCCCCCTCCCCATGGCAGCACTAGCAATTGACTTTGCTAAGGCATTCAACTCCATAGATTGGGGTTATATACATGAAATCCTAAAGAAATATGGTTTTGAGCCCTTTTTCAAGCAGTGGATTCATATGCTGCATTTCTCCCCCATGGCGTGTATCCTTGCAAACAATGATATCTCCCCCCTTCCCTCTCCATAGAGGTACTAGGCAGGGCTGCCCCCTTTACCCACTATTCCTGATTGCTCTGGATCCTCTTATCTGGGTCTTTACTACTAACCCACTGATACAAGGGATAGAAGTTGCATGGCAATCATACGTGGCTGTGGCCTACGCGGATGAACTCCTTCTAACCTTGACTAATCCTCAGCCAGTAATTCCTGAGGTCTTTCAAGTACTGGGTGACTTTGCTATGCTTTCTGGCCTTAGGATAAATCAGAATAAAACTAATCTGGTGCCCTTAAACTCTCACTGTACAAGGGACTGTATACTTAGCACCAAGCTAACATGGGCAGCTCAGAGCTTCAATTATTTAGGGATCCAAATCCTGTACAAATGGTCAATGTTTGAGACTGTTAATTTTTCACCCCTATACGTACAACTGACCACTGAAGTGGAGAGGTGGTGCAGACTCAAGTTGTTGCTCCCAGGCAGGGTGGCTGCGATATGCATGTTACTCCTACACCGGGTCATCTTTTTATTTAACAGTTTACCTATATGTCTGTCTCTGAAACTTTTTCAGTCACTAGAAAAATTGGCCTCTAGCTTTATTTGGGATCACAAAGCACCAAGATGGAGTATACAAAAAATCAGGGCACACTGGTTCAAAGGTGGCCTTAACGTGCCGTGGTTCTTTGGCTATCACTTAGCCTGCCTTGCAGCACAAGCGAACAGATGGTTTAAAACACAGAATCTGCAGGGTCCCCTTTGGGTCCACTTGGAAATGGCATTAGGGGGATCATCAACTCTCTATAACCTACTAACTCCGTGCCCCAGAGTTGATCCGCACCCCCCCAACAATTATAGATACCTCTTGGCTTGGAAAACCTTATTGCTAAGTCCCACATGCCAAAACAGGGATGGTACCCTCCAATTGAATTTGCCTCATTATGGAATAATAAACTTATCCAAATTGAAGGAACAGTGGTAAACTGGCCATCATGGCAACAACTTGGTGTTAGATCAATCTATGACCTTATCATACATGGTACCGACCAGGTGGTTTCCTTTGCTCAGTTGCAGAGCCAATTTGCATTACCAAATAAAGACTTTTGGCACTACTTACAGATTCGTAGTACCCTGTTACCACTCCTTAATTATAATACAGACTTCACACAGTGGCAATGGCTAAATAGGCTTCATACCCTTAACACTCAGAAAGGCCTCGTGGGTCTCTTCTATAGTACCTGGAGAGACTCACAAACTGATTCCACACAGTCATGTAGATTGAAATGGGAAAACCTCCTAGGTGTAGAAATCTCAGAAGAACAATGGCATTCCTACTATAAGGGTATACATCAGGCCCATAAAGACATGAATAGTCATTTTATACAGTTAAAAATTCTACTGCTTTGGTATCGTACCCCCGAAGTCCTGCACAACCATGGATTACTTGACCACAGCCACTGTTGGTGCTGCTTGCTACCTGATGCCCACATCGAGCACATGCTTTGGTCCTGCCCTTCCCTTATTACTTTTTGGAATATGGTAACTAATGATATATCTCAGGTTTTAAATATTTGATTACCCTTAATGCCCCTATTGTATTATTAGGTGATATGTCCTCACTTGGGACTTTTCCCAAACATACAGCATAGGACTCTCTCTGCCATTCTGGAAGCTAAGCGTCTTCTACTTATGCTCTGGCGCCAACCCACAATACCTACCAGAACTATGGGGCATGCAGCTGTGGCTCACTTGTCCCTTTTTGAAAGGATGTCCTCTTTGCAGGGGAATGGCATGCACACATACCATGCTAAGTGGGGGCTGTATCTTCAGTCCAATTTTCTTAAAATTCCAAATCAACCTGGAAACCCAACTACTACCTGAATTTGTCATTATTGGCAGGACAATGTAGTGAATGTTGGGTTTACCCCCCCACCCTTCATTTTTCTCCTTTTTCCAGATGGTAACAGAAAACAACTTGGAGGTGAGAGCATTGATTCTTATCTTTCTATATCTGTGATGATCTCTTGAGTATAATTGATAGATAACGGTATACTATGGATGGATAATGTGTAAGATGGATGGAGTATGTACTACTGACATAGTAAAGTATATATATCCCTGTTGTGAATATACTTTGGTATAAGCACAAAGACTGTACCAAGTGTCTTTGTAAGGTAATAAGAAAATACTTAATAAAATGTCATACGATAAAAAAAGTGAGCGTGTGTACTAATGTTTTTATGCTATTCAACTTTCTTTAGCTGTGTGTTTTGTTTCCTGTTGCTTTTCTGAGCTGTAATGGTCAAACACATACAGACAATTTATTTTGTTTTATTACAGGTTAACAACAAATGACTCTCCTTCATTGAAAGTCTGTATCAATGGTACATCAGCAGTACTGACTACAGGAACCTGTGGGATATCCATTTCCAATCCATACCAGCAAGTATATCAATTTTATTTCATCTGTTCCTTTTTTTTTCATAAGAGTGCAACAAATCATATTGAGGATTCATAAACTAGGTGACATGTGTACATCACAAAGAAATATTTCTGCAACATATCATGCACTGTATTCCAAATCTGCAGCTGTGCAGCCATGACAGTGTTGAAAAAGTTGGACCCAGATTGTGTTACTTGATAAGATATGGTTTTGAAATGTAACTTGAGCTGAGATGCAGGGACACTGACACAGTGTATTTATCACACAGCCTGGTATTAAATTAAGTTGTGATCTGATGATTGCAGTGGGACAGCTTGCTAACTGTGTTAATCCAGATACCTGTGGAATAGCTATGGCATAAACATAATGTCTTATTGCTGTAATCAAGTTATAATAAGTCCTTCATTCATTTTTTAAGGAAACTTCCAGATGCTTTGTTGTGTCATAGTTGCCTTATCCAAAGAACGTCTTCAACATCAGGCCGCCCCCCCTGGCTGGGGCAGACATGCAACACACAGAAGTCATTTCAACCGATAACCATGACCATCATTACCAGACCGGAGAAGGATACAGATGAAATCTGTGAAGAAGTAACCAAATAATAAACCATTAATGAGACCTACTTGCAAATATGCCCCCTCCCAAAAAAAAAACAAATACTTACCTTGATTGGCTTTAGAGTATTCCATTTCCAGTTTCAACACCAAAATTTCTCATCAAGCACTGGAATGTGCACACCAACAGTATGTGTGACCTGTGATACAAAACAATACAATGAGTACATGTCTATATATGTTAACCCCCACCTAGAAAATACACACACATATATATATATATATATATATATATATATTAGAGACAAAAACTCTGTTTAATGCATTAGTTAGGGTTGTTCCAAGTGACAAAAGTGAATTTGGTGTTAGGGTTGAAACACCTTGGATCCCTCACCCACTTCACTGCATTGGGTGTGCATTGTAAATCAGCCCCAACTCTCACCCCATCACATGTGTAAAGCAGCAGAAGTATAGGAGAATGGGGTGAGAGTTAGGACCGATGACCCCAATGCTCACCCCAATGCTGGTTGGGGTTGGCAGGGGGTCCAAGGGGGATTTTCAACCCTAACACTGAATTTCCTCACTTTTGTCGCTGTGGAACAACCCTAACTAATGCACTAAATGGAGTTTTTTGCCTCTAGTTTCCCTTCTTTTTGAGAATGGTAATGAGAAATAGTGAATGTAATGCAGCGGCGGGGCCCCCGCACTCCCGCCACGTAATGCGGTGGATCGGGCCCCGCGCTCCCGCCACGTGATGTCTTGAGGCATAGCAACAGGAACAGCAATGCAAACAGAAGTGCTAACAGTGGCACACATGGTAACACAAGCACAAATGAGAACAGAAAGGGTAACGCACCCAGTGGAGTAGACAGGAACGGTCTGCCACATAATGTGTTGTCACATAGTAACATGGTGCCTGCAAATGGAAATGTCAATGGGCATGGTGACGCAAAGTGAAACAGAAAGAGAATCAGTACTGTAGACACAAATGGCAAAAAATAACAGAAACACAAGCACAAATAAAACGCAAAGGATAACGCACATGGTGGCGTAGACGTCAATGGTAAGTGAAACGGGTATGGAACCACAAGCGGAAAGAGCAACGGTAACAGTAATGTAAGTGCACAGGCTGGTTTTCCCCAAAACCTGCATAGAGAAAGACAGTGAGTACAAAGAATGTATGCATAATAATGGGTATCGGAGCAGAAAATGAGGACTTGGAATACTAAATAGGTTATATTTCAGGAACCGTATGACATAGAAAAAAAATTTAAAAGTCATATGATTTATGACTGTCCTGGTTAGTTTTATGCTTAGCCCCCATTAGGGGCCTAAGTATTTTTCCGATGAAAAGTCCATATCTCGCACCCGTTTCTGAGATACGGGCCCTGAAAAGTGCGGTGAATGCCGTAATGTTATCCTATGGGGAAAAAAGAGAAGTTCGGAGCGCCATAACTTTGCCTCCCTGTAATATTTTTTCACCAAACCACTGAAAGGCACATCTGTGAGCTGTTGGCTGTCTTCTCTCCAAATGTCAGGAAAAAAGACCAAACCGTTATTTTGCAGCAGTGTGCCAAAGGATTCCTGTAATGCGTCAGGCGCTGTAATGTTATCCGATGGGAAAAAACGTCAACTTTGGAGTGCCGTAACTTTGCCGCTGTGTAATATTTTTTCAACACAATACTGATAGGCACATCTGTGAGATGTCCGCTGTGTTCCCTCCAAATTTCAGACCAAAACTCCCAACTGTTCTTTTGCAGCGCAGTGCCAAAGAATTGCTGTCATTTTCCCACAGACTAGAAAACTACTGTCGCAACTTGCGAAAGCTTTCACAAAAATTTGCAACACTTTCATGAGCACGAAAATACTTTGTGAAAGTAATTTTTCCAGAAATTTGAAAAACATACTTCTGGGGTGTTTTACCCCAAAATAAAGACATGGCTAGCATCCTCAGGGTCCGACTAGGTGAATACGAAAATAATTAGGTTGCTAAAGGGTCCCAAATTTGAATGCCAAGCATCTTTCTGATCACTAACTGAAAACAAAATGGCGGATTTACGAAAGTAGCAGGGCCATTTGTGAAAGTAAAAATGCATTTGCGACACTGTCGAACTTTTTAACTTTTCCCATTGACTTATAATGGGAAATTGTTTTTTGAATAACTTTTGAACCATTTAATATTTTTTCACCAAATCTTCAAAAGACACATTGGGGACCCCAGCCGCACGTTCCCTGAAGATTTTGGGCTGGTCACATAAACTGTGCGACCTGTACGCGTGACTGTAGAATTCCAGAAAAAGCGTAAAAGTGCTCAAAGATCATGCTTAATAACTCCGCAGTAGTATATCTGACCAGTACAATGCTTGGCAGATCCCAAGGCCTATGGTTCTTGATCACGTATTCCAAATTTCAGGTAAATCCATCAAACAGTTGCAAAGTTATTAAGGTGCAAAATTTTGGGGTTTAACATAGAAATGGCTCCTCTACCATAATATATATATATTTTATATATGTTATATATATATATATATATATATATATATATATATATATATATATTAGAGGCAAAAACTCCATTTAATGCATTAGTTAGGGTTGTTCCACAGCCACAAAAGTGAGGAAATTACACTTAAGGGTTGAAAACCCTAACTCGAATTCACCCCCACCCAGCACCACACACACAGACACACACACATTCAAGTATGGGGGAGGACCAAGTCAACACAACCAATGACAGACATCCAGCAGCAGGTGACAGAAATAACAAACAATTGTCTAAATGTACTACGAGACATCCCCACCCACCTGACCAGGTACTGCATGCTCAGTGGAGATCAACAGCAAAACTGAGGCCATGTACACCAAACGCATACATCCCTGATTGCAGCTGCACACAACGCACCACACTTAGTAGTTGCATGGCCTTACCTACCGATGCCCCACACACCACACCACAACTGGTACTGTGCCGTTATTCAATATAAATGCTGAAGGTGCATGATGACAGTTGTAGAAAGGTTTTAACACTAGTGAGTATACATTAATTAAGAGAAGCACATAAATTAACTACAAGACACTAGCATGCTCAAGATAAAAGCAGTGATACATTTAGTAGGTGATTTACATAGTAGTACATTTACTGCAATGGTTTACTCAACATAGAGAGGCTGATGTAAATGTATGGAAAGGCATTGCCTGTTCAACGCTGTGAAATTCGTACTGCCAGTATCACATGCATTCTTGCTGATGAAGGTGTACTGCTGATGTACATACATAGACCTTCAGTATGTTTCAATACTAAAGATGCAGTAAGTATTCTTTGTAAGAAACATTGTAATTGCATGGATCAGGCCAAGCAACTTCTAAATATCATTAGCACTACTGAGCCAACAATGATGTACCTGTATTGGAGATGTATATAGGATAGATTTTCCTGTAGGCACTTACTGAGTATGTTGTACCTGATAAAGACAATCTCATTGCATCTGTGATGACTAACTTATTCAAATAGTAATACATTTACTATTGTTGCAATGAGTGATCTATGCCACTTATGGACACAGTGTGATTTTTTTTAACAGTTGTTTCATACTCAGGCTGTATGCCTACTGTTTGGGTTTGCCACACTTCTGTCACTGATGCTATCAAAGTGATAACTATGTTAATTGTGGTACAACAGGAATCAAGTAGGTATGGTGTAGATATAAACAGAATGTCTTTTAGTATTGATTTAACTCACAATGGGGTAAGTGTACTAGGACAGCAGGGGTTATCTTCTATCACTGACTCTGTCAGTTATAATCACACTAGGGTTTCAATGACTGTAATGATCAAGTTACACTGTTCATCTTCATGAGTTCATATTCACAGCCATTCTCCAGTAACTAGGCAGTGTATGATGTAACTGGGTGGGACACTGTGTTGCAAAGCTGCTGCAGTGCCTAGCAGAGGGAGAGTATCTACTCATAAAGACAATTAAGCAATAAGGCATGACCAACAGTTATGTTAAATGGTCTGTTAATCACCCTGTAGGGTTTAATGTTGAATGAGGCATATCCGAAAGTGCCACATGTCGCTAGACAGTGATAAACTGACCATTAACATAATACCTGGGAGTGGCTTATTGCTATCATAATAAAACTGTTTTTAAACAACATTAAACCATGTTCATCATATGATTAGGCTCTACATGTATATTAATAAAACTAAACATAAGGCTGTTACAATGTTTACAGTCAATTAGAAAGCAGCATTCTCAAACCCTTGTTATAATCAGAGATATTATACCTGTACAACTCCTTGGTTTTGCTGAACTCTATTGCTCAGGTGGCCCATCACGTGGTGTGGTCTGGTGTGGCATCGGTAGGTGAGCCATGCAACTACTAAGTGTGGTACGCTGTGCAGCTGCAATCAGGGATGTGTACGTTTGGTGTACATGGCCTCAGTTTGCTGTTGATCTCCACTGAGCATGCAGTACCTGGTCAGGTGGGTGGGGATGTCTCGTAGTACATTTAGACAATTGTTTGTTATTTCTGTCACCTGCTGCTGGATGTCTGTCATTGGTTGTGTTGACTTGGTTCTCCCCCATACTTGAATGTGTGTGTGTGTGTCTGTGTGTGTGTGGTGCTGGGTGGGGTGAATTTGGAGTTAGGGTTTTCAACCCTAACAGCGAATTTCCTCAAGTTTTGTCGCTGTGGAACAACCCTAACTAATGCATTAAACGGAGTTTTTTGCCTCTAATGTCCCTTCTTTTTGAGAATGATAATGAGAAATAGTGAATGTAATACGGTGGCGGGAGCGCGGGGCCCTCCCACCACATGATGTCTTGTGGCATAGTAACAGGAGCAGCAACGCAAACAGAAATGCTAACAGTGGCACACATGGTAACACAAGCGTGAATGAGAACAGAAAGGGTAACGCACACGGTGGCGTAGACGGGAACGGTGTGCCATGTGATGTCTTGTCACATAGTAACATGGTGCCTGTAAATGGAAATGTCAATGGGCATGGTGACGCAAAGTGAAACAGAAAGAGGAACAGTACGGTACACACAATGGGCAAAAAAGTAACAGAAACACAAGTGCAAATGAAAACGCAAAGGATGACGCACGTGGTGGCATTGGGGTGTGCATTGGGATCATCAGCCCTAACTCTCACCCCATGACATGTGTAAAGCAGCAGAAGTATAGGAAAATGGGGGTGAGAGTTAGGACCCACGATCCAAATGCACACCACAATGCCGGTTGGGGAGGTGGGTGGTGGGGTGCAAGGGGGGTTTTCAACCCTAACAGCGAATTTTCTCACTTTTGTCACTGTGGAACAACACTAACTAATGCATTAAATGGAGTTTTTTGCCTCTAATTTCCCTTATTTTTGAGAATGATAACGAGAAATAGTGAATGTAATGCATAGGCAGGAGTGCGGGGCCCATCAGATAATCGGTGGCCGGAGCCGGGCCCAGAGGGCCTCGCGTCCCCCACATGATGTGTTGTGGCATACTAACAGGGACAGCAATGCAAACAGAAATGCTAACAGTGGCGCATATGGTAACACAAGCGCAATGAGAACAGAAAGGGTAACGACATGGTGGCATAGATGGAATGGTCTGCCACGTGATGTGTTGTCACATAGTAACATGGTGCCTGCAAACAGAAATGTCAATGGGCATGGTGACGCAAAGTGAAACAGAAGAGAAACAGTACTGTAGACAGAAATGGCAAAAATAACGAAAGCATAGCGCACAAATGAAAGCATAAAGGATAAGCACATGGTGGCGTAGGCGTCAATGGTAAGTGAAAGCGGTTACAGAACCACAAGCGGAAAGGCAAACAGTAACAGTAATGTGTAAGCTCAGGCTGGTTTTCCAAAAACCTGCATAGAGAAAGACAGTGAGTACAAATAATGTATGCATAATAATGAGCAACGCGCAGAAAATGAGATCTTGGAATACTAAATACATTATATCTCAGGAACCGTATGACGTAGAAAAAAAATTTAAAAGTCATATTATTTACAACTGTCCTGGCTAATTTGAATCTTAGCCTGAAATGTTCTGACGAAAAGTCCGTATCTCACACCGTTTTCGAGATACGGGCCCTGAAAAGCGTGGCGAATGCCGTAATGTTATCCTATGGGAAAAAAAGAACAGTTTGGAGCTCCATAACTTTGCCTCCCTGTAATATTTTTTCACCAAACCACTGAAAGGCACATCTGTAGTCTGTTGGCTGTCTTCCATCCAAAGTTCAGGAAAAAAGACCAAACCGTTATTTTGCAGCAGGGTGCCAAAGGATTTCTGCAATGCGTTGGGGGCCGTAATGTTATCCTATGGGAAAAACCATCAATTTTGGAGTGCCTCAACTTTGCTGCCATGTAATATTTTTTCAAAACAACACTGAAAGGCACATCTGTGAGATGTCTTCTGCGTTCCCTCCAAATTTCAGCCTAAATCTCCCAACCATTCTTTTGCAGCAGAGTGCCAAAGAATTACTGTTATTTTGGGCATAGTGTTGCAAAGTAGTGTGAGTGATTTATGACTTCAATATTCTGTAACACTTCTAGTGCCATTAAATTACTTATGACACTACTTTCTTCAGAAATTTGAAAACATATTTCTGGGGTGTTTTACCCCAAAATAAAGACATGGCTAGCATCCTCAGGGCCCGACTAGGTGAATACAAAAAGAATTAGGTTGCTAGAGGGCCTCAATTTTAAATGCCAACCATTTTTCTGATCACCAACTGAAAACAAGATGGCGGATTTGCGACACTAACAGGGCCATTTGCAACACTAAAAAGTGCATTTGCGACACTGTCGAACTTTTTGTTAACTTTTCCCATTGACTTATAATGGGAAACTGTTTTTTGAATAACTTTTGAACCGTTTAATATTTTTTCATGAAATCTTTGAAAGGCACAGCGGGGACCCCGGCCACATGGTCCCTGAAGATTTTGGACCAGTCGCACAAACCGTATGACCTGTAGGCACGACTGTAGAATTCCAGAAAAGCGTAAACGCACGCACAGATCACGCTTAATAACTCCACAGCCGTATACCCAAGCAGTACAAAACTTGGCAGATCCCAAGGCCTATGTTTCTTGATCATGTATTCCAAATTTCAGGCAAATCTGTCAAACAGTTGCAAAGTTATTAAGGTGCAAATTTTGGGGTTTAACATAGAAATGGATCCTCAACCCTAACTATGGTAGCACTACCGTGCTACCATAATATATATATATATATATATATATATATATATATATCAACTCACCAAGGCTACTATTGGTCTACACACAAAGGGTACTCTTCCATCTGGTTGAGGTGATCACACCGCATTCGTGGGAATTGTAGCACACTTTGGACCAGCAACAGTTCTCTCATGGTCATCATTTTTGATGGAGCCCTGAATGGATTCATTTGTCATGTTATCCCTCCTTCACACGGTTTGGCAAGACACTGTGCATCATGAGTACATAATCATCACAGAGTATGTAAACTTTCTGGACACAAGACAGATGCATTTTAGGGATACAGAAACATTCTGGGGACTCTGTGTGACCACTGCACACATGAGTGTCTGAGCAATAAATTCTGATGGACTTTGTATGTGGTGTAATGCTCCTATTTCACTTCCTCGTACTTGGAAATTTTCTGGACACTAGGCAGATGCATTTTGGTGATGCAGAAAACTTCTGGGGATTCTGTGTGATCACTGCGCTCATGAGTGACTGCACAATACATTTTGTGAGACTTTGCAAGTGGTATAATGCTCCCATTTCACTTCCTCAGCACTTGGAGATTTTCTGGACACAAGGCAGATGCATTTTGGGGATGCAGAAAAATTCTGGAGACTCTGTGTGACCATTGCATGCATGAGTGACAGCACAATACATTCTGGGGCACTTTGTATGTGGTGTAATGCTCCCATTTCACTTTCTTAACACTTGGGAATTTTCTGGACACAAGACAGATGCATTTTGGGGATGCAGAAAACTTCTGGGGACTCTGTGTGACCACTGCACAAATGAGTGACTGTGCAATACATTCTGGGGGACTTTGCATGTGGTGTTACGCTCCCATTTCACTTCCTCAGCACTTGAGAATTTTCTGGACACAAGACAGATGCATTTTGGGGATGCAGAAAAATTCTAGGGCCTCTATGTGACCACTGCATGCATGAGTGACTGTGCAATACATTCTGGGGGACTTTGCATGTGGTGTAATGCTCCCATGTCACTTCCTCAGCACTTGGGAATTTTCTGGACACAAGACAGTTGCATTTTGTGTGTTGTGATTGTGAGCACATAATGTCATACTTAAATTCTAAATTAAAGCAGCAGTGCAGCAATGTGGTGACAATTTTGACCTGTACTTTTTTATGCTATTTTACATTGCCAGCCAGTAGTTACCTCCTGACTTGTATGATACCCTTATTTTCACAATCTGTGTCTGCTTTACTACTTTGTCTCATGTCTGAACAAAAAAAGGAGAACACCTTTTAATATGGCTCTGACCAGGTTTTCATCACTATTTGCAGCTGTTTTTGAATAAATATTGTTCTGGCAGGTCATAAAGCACTGCCTGCTGCATAATTGTTAATTTTACAAAAGAAGTAATATATAACTGATGGAGAAAAACAGCAGAAAATACTGATGAAGACCTGGTCCACACCGTATTAAAAGAAGTGCTCTTTTTATTATTTCAGACATGAAAAAAAGTACTAAAGCAGACTCAAATACTGGAAAGAATGGTATCATACAAGTCAGGAGGTAAGTAAAGTGCCAATGTAAAATAGCATAAAAAAGTATAGGTAACAATTTTCATCAGATTGTTGCACTGCTTCTTTAACATCTATTTCAAAAAAGAAATATTTCTGGAGCTTCAGTAATGTTTACTTTGTGTTGGGACTTGTGATTTGAAGTGTTTCACAAAAAGCAGGACTGAGCAGTGCAAGTATGTTGTGCCAAACTGCATGTGTGCCATCAGTGTTCTGGTGCATGGGAGAGTGTGTGTGACTGGGACTTGTTTTGCTGCTGGACTGTTTGTTGGCCTGGAACTGCTTTGAGGGACTCTGGGTTTGATGTGGATAGTGAGAAAATTGAGGAGGCATGTGGTGGAGTCATTTTTTGGTCTGTTGCCATCTTCGATATCTGAGGCCCTTTTTTCTTCCTTCTCTCACTTACCGGTGCTCGCTCGGGGGTTGGATTCAGGGTGTTGCCTGAAGGGTGACCCTGAGCCTATTATCCCTAAGCTTTTTGTGGATTCAGCTGGTGGGCTGTGTCTAATGAGACCTGAAGAGTGGAGTTGCTGGTGATTGGAGAGGAAGGGGGATTGTGGTGGAATACTTTGGTCAAAGTTTTGGAATGACTCTTTTTCTTGGATTTATAGAAGGCTGAAGGTTCCTCGTATGAATTGTTGGCGACCCAGGAAGCCTAGCCAGATTTGAACCAACAATTGGACTACAACCTGGTTTGACTTTTCCCTCATTTCTTACTGTTTTAGCCAGAGTACTACTATTATTATTATGGACAGTGAGAAAGCCTAAAGTTTAGATCCAGACAGTGAAAATGACTAACACTTACATCATTTAAATGATTTTTCCCTAATATACGTGCAAGGTATTATTTGGGAAATATAATTGTTTTATTCTCTGGGGAGGTGAAAGCTCCCTAAAATAGAGATAAATATAGGTCTTGGACTATTCTTCTGCTGCTGCTTTGAAGCTGTTGCACCCTGCTTTAAATAGTTTGTCTTATTTTAGGGGTTGAGGCTGGTATTTGTTATATGGTTATATATTATTTTTTGGTTTGGGTTATTTATTTTTTAGGAAAATGTGTTAGCCTGGGCTGATGGTTAGGCAGTATTCCCCCTCTAGGCTGAGGGATATTCATCCTTTTTGTTGCCCCCCTCTATCTCCAGAGGTGTACAGATTGTGTAGGGGGATTGGGAATAGTTAGGAGGGTTAGGGCAGGAACTTGGCCTGTTGGGGGAATGGGGAGGAGTGGGCAGATTGGGATTGTGGGGACAAGGAGACACCCTGGGTTGAAATGGGTTCAGGAAAGGGGTCCTCCCTGTCTGGTTCCCATACCCAAGGGTTCTGCTTATTGCAGACAAGAAAATCGGTCTCCCTTGGCTGCTCATTGAACTTGGGCAGTGTTATGCAATGCCAGGTCTATTAAAAACAAGACTGCCATAATTGGGGATCTTGTTAATCTGACTGACCTGGCTTGCACCACCGAGACCTGGTTGGATGGAAATGCAGGCCTAATTTTGGCTTCAGCAATTCCACCAGGGTATTCGATGATACATCGCCCAAGGATTGATCGTAGGGGTGGGATTGTGACCCTATGTTTTAAATCAGAACTGAACCTGAGGAAAATTCTATTGGGAGCCACCAACTCCTTTGAATGTATCGTGAGTGAGGGTGTGGGGTGCAGGATTCTTCTCATCTACCATCCACCAGGAGATGGGAATGTTTTCCTGCGGGAAGTTGTGGACTTCATCGCCGACCTAACATTGGGATCCCATAGATGGCTGATCCTTGGGGATTTCAATGTGTGGGTCGAGGATAAACTCCCATAGCTTGGACAGAACTTCCTCCAGGTAATGAGCTCACTGGGTCTCTCACAGGTTGTTTTCTCCTTGACCCATATTGGTGGTCATTCATTGGACTTGGTGTTTCTCCTGGGGATGGAGATATCCAACTTGGTGGTGGAACCAGTCAGATGATCAGACCATCATACCATCAGCTTCAGTTCTGAGGCCCCCCCAAGAGGCCTGCCCCTATGGAGATGGTCCAGTGCTGCTCTTTGAGGAGTGTATCCCCAGATGGCGGTACTGGACCTATCAAGCATGCAGAGGGAATACATGGATCCAGGGTATCAGGTATTTGCCTATAATAAGGCAGTGACAGAGGCCCTGGATTCCATTGCTTCTGTCCATGTTCTTCCACTCTTCCTTCATCCTAGGTCCCCATGGTTTGGTGGGGACCTGAGGGAGCTGAGGGGAGTTGGATGAAGGCTAGAGAGGTGATGGCGGAGATCCTGCCTGGTATGTGACAGGCTTAGTTTGATGGACCATTATTTGGTCTATCAATCAATGATTTCCTGTAAAAAGGCAGAATTCCTGTCCAGGGAAATTGCTGCCACATGGAATCGACCAGCTCAGCTTTTTTGGACTGTGGACAGACTGTGCAATCCACTCTGTCTTCAGCCCAGAAATTATTTTTCACAAGAGCAATGTGAGGAGTTTGCTCGATTCTTCACAGATAAGGTTGCCATGATCAGGTCCGATATCCACCTGACCCTTTCTCTAGGGAATAGCAGTGGTCGGCAGGAGATGTCAGACTCCTGGTTTGAGTGGTGCGACTTTGGCCAGCCTACAATCAATGATATTGTGATGGTAATCCAGACTTTATGTCCTACCAACTGTAGTTTGGATCTGGGCCCTACACGCTTGCTTGTTGGCTGCATTGATGTTATCAGCCTGGTCCTGCCTGAGATAGCCTGGTTATCCTTGGAGAGGGTAGTTTTTCCAGCTTCCCTTAAGGAGGCCTTAGTTCGGCCTCTCCTTAAAAAGCCTTCCTTGGATCCCGACTGTCTAGCAAACTACAGACCGGTCTCTAACCTTCCCTTTTTGGGTAAGGTTATTGAGAAGGTGGTGGCATTACAGCTGGAAGACCATTTGACCAGCCACAATATCTATGATTCTCTCCAGTCCAGTTTCAGGAAGAGACATAGTACTGAGATGGCTCCTGTTCAGGTACTAAATGACCTCCAGATAGCGAGAGATCAAAAGGCTTGTTCCATCTTGGTCCTTATAGATCTCTCTGCAGCATTTGATACTGTGGACCATGGTGTGCTGTTCGATCACCTATGGTTTATCTGCGGACTCTCAGGGGTTGTCCTCAGATGGTTTCAATCTTACCTCACAGGTAGGACTCAGAGAGTGGTGTCAGGGGTCTGTACCTCGGCTTCATTCTCCCTGCCCTGTGGGGTTCTGTAGGGATCCATCTTAGCTCCCATGTTGTTTGCAGTGTATATGCTGCTGTTGGGAGCGATTATCAGATGGTATGGCTTGAGTTTCCATTTCTATGCAGATGATACTCAGCTATACATGTCTTTTGTCCCTGAACAAGATGATGCTGTCTCAGTGCTCAACAGCTGTGTGACTGAAATTCAGGACTGGATGAATGTGAGCTGGCTAAGGTTGAACCATGAAAAAACCGAGGTGTTGGTCATGAACCCAGATCATCGTGAGGCAGGTATGTTGGCAGATTCACCTTCGGGTCTATGGCTTGGAGGTGTTCAGCTAGCTACCTCAGACCGGATGCTGAACCTGGGCGTTATGTTTGATGACTGCTTGACCCTGAAATCACAGGTGTCAGCAGTTGTTAAAACTTCTTTTTACCATCTGAGAAATATCACCCTGGTGAAACATTTGGTTCCTCCTGATGATCTTCCAACATTGGTTCAGGCATTCCTTTCCTCCCATCTTGACTACTGCAATACTTTTTACCTAGGGCTGCCGGGGGTTGATATCTACCACTTGCAGCTGGTGCAGAACGCAGCAGCCAGACTATTGACTGGTGCATCAAGAACCAGTCATTTGACGGCTGTGCTTCATGGTCTGCACTGGCTTCCTATACAGTGGCGAATCACCTTTAAGGTTGCTTTGCTAACCTATAAGGCCCTACATGAACAGGGACCGAGTTACTTGAAAGATCTCCTTTGTCCCTACCGTCCCCTCCGTCTTCTCCGATCCTCTGATGAGGGATTGCTAGAGATTCCCAGGGTAGGTCTGCAAACATCTGGAGCGAGGGTGTTTAGTTTTGCTGCCCCGTCCCTGTGGAACTCTCTACCTCATCGGGTTTGAGACTGCCTAACCATCCAGAGTTTTAAAATAGCTTTGAAAAATTATCTCTTTAGCCAGGCATTTGACTGAGGTTTAGTTTGCTTTCCTATGCTGCTATTATATTGCTGTCTGTTGAATTATATGTTTGTTAGAATAATTTATTCTGTTTTATGTATTTATTGTACAGGCGCCTTGGTTTTAGAAAGGCACCTTTTTATAAATAAAAATTGATTTGATTTGATTTGATTTCCTGTGTGTGTAGACATTGTCCAGCTTCATGCAAACATATATATGGTGTGACTTGTTGCAGTATCTAAAGAATAAAGATAAGAAAGAATATATGACATATATTTTGTTTGTACCATTAGCACCAGCGGAGTAAGTGATATGATATTTTTTCAGAGATATCGGGTCACTGTGCACCTCAATCACTCAAAGTACACACATGACTTAGCGGAGATCATAGCACAAAAAACACATGCTCTCCTAAAAGTCATGTGTACAGTATGTGACTAAGGTGCACACTGGCCAGACACCTCTGAAAAAATATCGTATCACTTGGTCCACTGATGATGATGGTGACAATTAAATATATGTTATTCTTATCGCTATTCTTTATACCATAAACACTGCAGCAAGTCAGCAATATATGTTTGCAAGAAGCTGCACAATGTCTGATGTCACACACACACACACATACACACATATACACACACACACACCACACACACACACACACACAGAGGAAACAACAATGACTGCATACATGCAATTTAGAACATCATATTTGCACTGCTCACACCAGCTTTTCTACAACCACTCCACAACAGAAAATAAACATTACTGAAGCACTGGATTATAATAGCAGGGCAATAAGGAGCATGTTTGACTGTATGTGTATGTATTTATTTAAAGGGAATCAGTCAGCAACAGGAGCTCCTGCCTCCTGCAAGGCTTACCCTCTGGTTAAACCTTTTAAGTATGTTGCAGCATTTTTCTCATGCCTCAACATACTTTATTTTAATAAAGAAAAGTCATTGAGCCAGAAGTATGGCAGACCGGACACTATGGGGGCTCATTATGTGTAAAGGAAAGGTGTGATGGAGATGCACCATGCGCTTCAAAACTTTTGTAGTGAAGTGCATGGTGCATCGCCATTGCACCTTTACACATAACGGAGCCCCCATAGCAGCTGCCATACTTCCAGGTCACTGACTTTTCTTTATTAAAATAAAGTATGTTGCGGCATGAGAAAAATGCCGCAACATACTTAAAAGACTTAACTGAGGTAAGCCTTGCAGGGGTAGGACCTCCTGTTGCTGACTGCTTCCCTTTAATACTGTGGCCTTCCCTCTGTCTGGTATTAAACATAAACAAAAGACAAAACACTACAGCAGTGGGGAGATCTGCTGAAAAAAAAAGCCAATCATAGGTTCATAGGAAGTTACGAACTCAGGAGGCACAAAATGCCCTTAGTGAGCTCGCCACCAACCAGGTGGGGTAATTCTATTATGGATGTGATATTTTTTTGTTGCTCATATATGTATCTAACTGTTTTTTTAAAAGATTCAATATTAGTACACTCCACTACTTCCCTTGGTAGGCTATTCCATTGTTCTAATGGGGGATCCCCTGATGTTCCAGTAGCAGATGGAGCATCGACACAATCTGCAGCTGGTGTTGCTCGATCTGCTAAACCTGCTGCTATACAGCACCCACCCTCTCATTATTTTCCTCCACCACAGCCCAAAAAAGTGCTATATCTACCTGCATTGCAGGCATTGTGGGGTCCACTGGTGCAGGGGAAAACCAGGTATTGGTGGTGGTGAGGGTGGTGCTGGTGGCAGTGGTGGGGTAGTGGTGAAGCAGCTGCTCCTGTGGCCCTCCTCCTGCTGTGGTGACACACAACAGCAGCACCCTCTGCCACTGCCCCAGAAGGGCCAGCAGGTGGAGGCCTGGCATGTTCGGTGACAGCCTGCCATTCCACCTTGTGGTGGTTCAGCATATGTGTGAGCTGGCCCCCAGCCCCCAGATGTGTCCCCCGGGGACCACGGTGCACCTGCACACCACAAATCTGGCACACCACAAGGCTTCTGTCCCCCCCAACACAGTTGAAAATCTGCCAAACTGGAGAGCTGCAGAGGGGACCAGGCACAGGAGGGGCAGATGTAGTGCCAGCAGCACGGTCATGCACCTGGGGCTCCACCTGCTGCTGTGGAGGTGGTGCTGCTGGAGCTCCTGTAGCTGCTACTGGCAATGGTGGTGGTAGTGGCAAACTTGGTGGATGTGGCAGTGGCACTGGTGGTGCTGCTGCTTCCGGAGTGGGAGAAGGCAGAACCAAAGAGTATGGAGCGGTCCAACACCACCCGGCTATAAACCCCACATGTGCACACTCCCCTCTGGCCGCAGGCCACATACTGTCCCTGGTACATTGCACAAAAGAATACTCCTTCTTTCTCTGACGCAATAAGAGATTTCACACACACACACACACACACACACACACACACAAAACTTATAAAACAAAGAAATCAGTCATCAAAAAGAACTGACAAAACAGTACAAAAAAACTAAAGAATTACGTAGCTTTTAAAAAAGCTTTTGGGTTTTTGGAATTTGCTCAAGAAATAAACTAATAATGAACTTTCCTCTCCTACACAAAATGCTTCCTTCTTCTACCTCTGCAAAGGAGAAAGTGAAAGTATCTGCTTGTATGACTCACTTCCTTCCTGCCTGGTTAAAGCATGTGACTTACAGTACTGTAAGCCATGTGATGTGTGTGTGGGGGCTGCTAAAGTGCCTATATTGTTGTCATTCTGCCTTACTTCACGTTAAGGCAGAATAAGATTGCAAAGTCATAGTAACAAACTGAAGTGAGCACTTTTCAATGCACATTTCACGTAGCATTATGATGACGCGCAGTGGCACTTCGTGTTCACTTCGCAGGTGGAATTTCATTTCGCTGCATCTCTATTTGCAATTTGTTTAATAGTACTCTGCTTGTACTTTACTTTGTAACAATCATCAATACTGTGTATGCTTTTATTATTGTATTTCCCGTTACCTTTCCCTGGGGTCACACCTGGAATGCATCTTGGCCAACTGTGCCTTTTTAGTCACCAATTTTCTAATAAGTGAATAAATACATAAAATACTGGAAATCTGGGATCTGAGAACTGACTCAGTCAGATAATAGGAGTGCAGAGAATGGGAAGTCCAGAGGCCTTATGGTTTCACCACACACAGAGAAGAATATACAGTAGTTGAAGAAATGGAACTCTCCACTCAAGGTAGTCACCTTGAGGTTTGCAAGAACTCACTCCAGGCTTTAAAGTGAAGAAGACAGCCTTGATCATGTGTGCAGTGGCATGGGGAGTCAAGAAGAAGTCCTCCATCAGCAATCACTGGGTTGTGGGCTGACTATGGCCTGCCAAGGTATGTGTTGTGCTACAGGAGACTTCTGAAAAATGACAGTAACCCACAGTAAACTGGAGCTATGAGTGGATTGCAGAGAAGCCTGGGAAGAGTTACCCAAGTAATATCAGGACTCCCAGTGGAGAGAATAACTGCAGATCCCAGGTACACCAAAGCGTGGGTCACTGATTATGGCCAAATGCCCAGTTCTGTGTGAAAGCAGTTAGAACATGTGGACAACTTGTAAATAGCTGTAGAGGACTACAAGATCTGACTAGAGGGTTCCCTAACAAGGTTCCCTGTAATTTAAGGACTCTGTGAGTATGCCCTATGTGTTTTTGTTACTGTAAATATACTGTAGATGTCCCACTTGGGGAACAATGCAACATGTCATGTGATCACCAAATGTTATCTGTGCTTGACTCTACTATGCCAGTGGAAGATAATGTTTGTGAATTTCTATATATTGTTTGCATTTAGAAACTACACCATTAATTGAGGAACCCCAATTAGCACCAGACACAGGTTAGAACCTTGTTTGGTTCTTCACCTTATAAGTTAGGGTCTGTAAATACCTAGCATCTGGAGGACCAGAAGCACAGAGATTTCCCTATCCACCCTACTGTCCAGGGTACTTTGTGATTTCCTTGGTAAATAGAAATGTGTCCTGGCTTATCCTGAATACCTATGCTCTATCCCCGTCCACTCTCTCTGTTGGTATGTTGTATACCTCTCAACCTCTTAGCACTAATATATGCTGCACTGGCCTTTAAAATGCAGATCAATTGGTCAGAATGCAGAACATTTTCATATTCAAGAATAATACTTTTAAGAACAGTAGGCACCATATCTGTAGCGGTATGGACTGTTTCTATCCAGTTAGTTTCTATTTTTAATAATGTGTATGTTTATAAATACCTCTGACATTATGAGGAATAATTGGTAAATCTTTGCAGAGCAAGGGGATGTCTGGGTGCAAAACAGCTAGCACTCTGCGAAACACACAGTAGTTGAGGACTATAGCTAGGCTATTCCATAAATTTACCACCCTCTGGGAAACCAACTATAAAGAGGGGGATCCATAAGCAAGGAAAAAAAATACTGTTGTTGCCATCAGTAGAACATTTTCTACAAAAAGGAGTATTTGTCCCTATGATTCCTTCTGATCCTGATGCCTATTCCCTGTATGGAGTGACAGGCAAGGTCTGTTTCTATGGAAATAAATTGGGATGTCACAAACTGCATTAAATATATTATGATTTCTGCTAGGGAGCAATCATTTTTTTATTGATTTAAAATGGTTTCAACCAGGATATCCCCATGGGACGTAGCATCTCATTTTCATGATGGTCCCAGGGAGGCAGAAGCAGACAGCAGGTAGAAATGCCCATCTAGTCAATAACACATCAACTCCATCATCCAATAGGAAACATAACATTGCTGTGAACTCTAACATTGTAATACTAGTGCAGCAGTCTAACAATAAATTAAAATGATTCTGAGGGTTACAGGATTTTTAAGAAGTTCAGATTGTTTGGTGCATAAATCTGGTGCACTGCACAGTATTTAAAAGCACATCTGCCTGCTTCCTTCCTTACCCAGGGAAACTTTAAAGTCATTGAGAATGAAACTAAGACAATTCAGAGTGGATGAGCTTTCAAGGAGAAATATCATGGTTTCTTGCAATAAATGTCCCAAATAACAAGTATTGGGCTACCTTCAAATCCAATCTTATTTTGAAAGATGGTTCTGTTGCCATCAGCTATGATATGTCTATTGTTTGATAGAGCTGTTTAACGTAAATAGTACTGATGGATGGACAATGCTGTGTTGTGTGCTGATACCCACAACAGCACCATAAAGCCACTGAACACCTTTTCCTATCCATCTTTATTTTATTAGTGTCATTGCAGGTGAGACTTGCTCTCTCAAAGCATCAAATTATGTCACTGCAAATGATATGACTGTCACCCTCTGCCTGCACTGTGGACTTCAGACATGAATTTCTACTAAGTCAGAACTGACAGGATTTTCATAAAAAAATATTTTCCAATAAAATCATTGGCACTTTAAACACATCTGACAGTGACTCATCTTTAGTAAAATACAATACAGTTGAATTGCCTGGTATTTATACAAGACTGTGTGGCTGACATTGAATAATGCTAGCCCCATTTTTTGCTGCATCGCCAAGACAGCACAGTACTGGAAAGCATGACAGCTAACTGTAGAATATGCCATCAATGTCTTGGCATGAGTGAAAACCCACAGTGTAGATGTTATAATTTAGATGACTTCTTTGTTGCATCCCCATTGTATGACATGCTTATTTTTTATGCCTAGAGCTGATCGTTATGTCTTACCTGCATCACAATACAATCATAATAGGCTCTTTCTGTAGCTGAATAAACAAACACCCAGCACAGCCTTGTGGGACAGTACTAGACCTGTAGCTAGATCTTGTGCAACCACCATGGTGGCAGAAATCAGTATGTGAGCTGCTGACCAGTTTGGCTAGTAGTTTTCAAAATGTATTAGCCAATTCAATATTTCTAGTGGCCATCATTTTGCAGAGTTCAAAAATTACGTCACTGGCAAGTACCCAGATAATTAGTATCAAAATATGGTAGCAAAACCAACTGCTTTACTAGCCATTGTCCACCTGGCTAGCTGACTTGTCTCACTCTAGTCACGAACGTATGGGGTGGAGTTAGGGTTGCTATATACCAGTTTCACTATGTTGACCTGTATGCAGTACCATACCATTGATGTATATATATAACCCTGCACCAGTAGGCTGTCATTGGGTCATGAGGGTAGGGAATGTGGTAGGATGGGTGGGACTTAGACATAACAACCCTAACAGCACATTTCCAAACTGTGTGGGAATTGTATTTGCAACCATAAAAATCTATTTCCAACCTCTGTGCAGAGTTTTTTTTTCCAGTAACAACCTTAATGCACATTAACATAGTTTTTTGCCATAAAATTCCTTACTGTTTAAGATACCTGTGTAGTAATTTCATTTACTCCTGTCCTTTGGACCTTACACAAAGCAGGAGGTGACTCCTTACATAATATTCACAGGACCCTTTCTGGTTTGTGAAAACCCAAAGGACTTTTGTGGAAAGGGACACTGCAGTTCTTCTGTGGACTGTTACATGTCATAATCCACTGCTCCTGTGGGCTATTCAACCACTGAGGCCTTCAAACTGAAAGCTAAGTGCCCTAGCACATTTTATGACACGGTATGTGTTTGATAAATTTGAAATATCTATTTTCAGATGATATTTTGCTGATATTAATTAAAACTGTACAGAATATATGCAACTGAAAGAAATCAGAATTTGTTAGGATAATATGTGTTGGTATAATAGTTTTCTTTAGGCTATCAGGATTTTAGGATATTGGTACTCAAAACGTGAAATCCTAAAAAGCACCAAGGATGTCAAATCAGATGTAGGACATTGAAGTATCTGACTCTGTCATTTAGCTGGAAAGGATGGGAGGCTTGGGAAGGGGTGAGGGGCCAGTAACTTAAGCTGCGGACCCTGCAAGATGAGCAGACTAGATAAACCAAATGGCCTTATTCAGCTGGCTACTTCATATATCCTCTTACGAAGCCTGTAAAAATCAATTTCATTCCCTTCCATCACCCTCATACCTATGCTCCAGATGACTAACTCTGCTACCCTCTGGCTTTCACAACTTCCTCACCTACTCACTTTCTCTACCCATATTTCTAGATGCATTTACTACCTGTAGATTCCTCACCAGGTATTTTCTCATCTGACCTAAACTGTTCTTATGACCCATGATGAGCTACCAGATATTTGCTGTTTTACTGTAAATCCCACTGTACTGTTTTTAATAACTCTATTACTGAAAATCAAACTGTCTCTCATAAAATCTTATACTGTTTCTTTACTACTGTATCACCTGCTACTGCAACCCACTGAAATTATGTCTATTTACTAAGTGTGTATCTTATGCTAATTTGTATGTAATCCAATCCCTCCTCCCTTTGGGTCACATCTGGAATCGAGCCTCGGCTCAGTATGACTTTCCCAGTTGCCAACTGTTTTAATAAAATAAAAAATAAAATAAATATGTTCGTATGTTCTGATATCCTAAAATTTGAAATCTCCCCTTTCTTACAATAAAACAATAGATGTCTGATGCCCTCCTGCCAAATTCTACTTCACCACATTCTTCCACAGTATGAAAAAACCCCCATTCCTGGAACAGAGCAAAACGCTCACCCAACACACCCACTAGCTCCCATCTCTCTCCTTCCCCTTTTCCTTATAATACAACAAGTAAGCAACAACTCCCAATGGGATATGGGGTTACTGGCAGTTAATCCATTCCCCGGGTGTGTTGTGAGGCATGAGGCCACAGGCCAACTGAGGTCACAGCACCCGGGGTGTGGATTAACTGCCATTATACCACAGGTATCTCTTCTCAGCCAATCACAACACAGAATGACTGTCAGTTATTCTCTCACAAACTACAGGTACAAACATACAGAGTCAGTTATTCAACAAAACCCCACCCACAGTCGTTTAATGGCCCTCTAACCACACCCACAGCCATTTATTCACATTTACTTTCATTCCCCTCCATGTCTGTGAGCTGTTCTGCTGTGGGACCGAGTAAGAAGATTGTTTAGACTAAGTCATGATTTTTAGCTTATATGTCTGAAAGTTCTAATATCAAACAGTTACTGCCACATAGATTATTTAAAAGTTGGTCTGATTTAAAAGTGAGCGCTAGAACCCTTTTTATTTTCTGTTTTGAAATCGATGCTGTGACTCACAACATGTGCATTACCAGCTTCGGTAATGCGCATGTCCAAAATCACGTATTCTGTTTCGCAACACAAAATAAAAAGGGTTCTGGTGCTCATTTTGAAATCGGACCAACTTTCAAATAATCTATCTGCCAGTAACTGTTTGATATTACTGCTTTTAGACATACAACCCAAAAATCATCATTTAGTGTAAACAAGCTTCTTACTTGCTCTGATGCTCTCCCAGCACTGCAGCTCACACAGGCAAGGAGCACATACATGCCCTGCGAATTAAATTTAAGTTGTACTAAAAATACATTTTTACCACAAATTCTAGTGGTATAATAGTAATAGCATTCAGTATTGTGAAGTATACTTGCAATAACTGGCTTCTGTGGAGATTAAACACCTCGGCTTTGCCTCAGCATTTAATCATCCACAAAAGCTGGTTATTGCTTCATATACTTCACAAAACTGAATGTTATCACTTAAATAATCCAATACCCTGGAGTGGGTTATTGAACTTATAATATGGGTGAGGCTAAACATAAAAAATATATCTAGAAAAGTGTTTTTCCCTTTTTCAGGAGGAAAACTGTGAGTGTATTCTTCTGACTGGCAAAAGAGTCCTGTAGAATCATGCATACTTTACTTATTGTATTAACATACAAATGCTAGAAATAGAGTTGTAAATGATTTCTGACATTTGTATGTTCAAACAATACATAACATATGCATAACTGAATTTCATGTGAAGTTAATCACTGTGAGCTTTTGCGTGTGTCTCTCTCTCTCTCTCTCTCTCTCTCTCTTTATTTATTTATTTATTAATTTATTTATGTCTTTGGTGACCAGGTATGTGCTCTGATCCAAGGGACCATTTTCAGGCACGTCCTGGGCCACAAAAAATGGCTCATTTCGCAAAAGAGAATACAGAAGGAGTAACATGGCCACAATGCTGGCCAGCAACAATCAGGTGCAGGGAATTACAGTTCAGAGGGTATTAATAAAAATGAGAATACAATAAGGTATAGGGTGAAGTTGTAGGTTAGCAACAAGTTCATACAGATCATCACAGGAACATGGAGAACAATACAGTAAGGTGACAAATTACCAGGTAAACCATATAAAGTGCAATTTCAAAAAGGCATGCCAATAACAAAATCAGGTAACAACCAGGTGGATATTCAAAATTCAGTGTGACAGACCACAATAACCAAAGTGCAGTGGAATAGAAGGGATGGGAGAGAGGGCCAGGTGTGGGTGGGAAAGAAGCTGGAGAGAAAGAGGTGTTGCAAGGGTGGGGACACCCCACAAAAGGTGGGAAGGGGAGGAAGCATCTCAGCTTACACAGATGGACAGCAGCGTTTGGTTTCCAGTAAAAGCCAATCTTTAAAGTGGGTTTTGAAGGATAAGTGGGAGGAGGATGAGTGGAGTGATATTGGGAGCTTGTTCCATAAGGAGGGGGCAGAGACAGAAAAGGCTTTGCTGCCCATGGTAGTGGAGATTCTGGGAACTACCTGGGGGAGGATGGATGATTCATGGAGGCACCTAGCAGCCACTTTGCCCATGAGTAGAGATAAATAATGGGAAAGGGGACCATCTCTGAGTGTAGTGTTCATTAGGCAGCCCAAGGCATAGTCAAAGCATCCTTGAAGTGGGAGCCAACCAAGCAATTTGTATAAGTCACAATGATGGATAGAAAAGGGTACGAGAAGGATGAAGTGGCAGATGCTGTTATAAACTGATATTAGCCTGGAGTGCAGGGCTGGTGACATGGGGGAATATATGGAGGAGCAGTAATCAGTAAGGGGCAGAAGGTTACCTTGCACAATTGTTATGGGCGCCTCATGGGACAGGAATTGTTTTAGCTGGTAGGCGACTCCTAATTTCTGATAACTCTACACATGGAAATATTAACATGATCAGTGAATGTAAGGAAGGGGTCAAGGATGATACCAAGGTATTTGAAACTAGAGACATTTTTAAGGGGAGGGGCCAATAAGTGTGAGTACAAGTAGAGAGGACTCCACTTTGGAGACCTTGGTGAGGAATGGTTTTGAGCCAATTAATATTGATTTTGTCTTTTTTACATTTACCGGGAGCTTTTTGGAAGCAAACCAATTGTAGGCAGCACCATAATTAAGGGTACGGATGGAGGAGATGTTTGCAAGTTACTTGTCATTATGGTATTGAACAAGATCATTTGCATAGAGAAGTGCCTCACAGGAGAGACTCTCTGCCGGGAGTGCATTGATAACTACGGAAAACAGTAAAGGGCCAAGGATGGAGCCTTGGAGGACCCTGGCAGAGACAGGCAGGGCAGGGGAGGATGCAGCCCCAATGGTAACTGACTGGGACCTGCCCTCTAGAAAGCTCTGAAATCATGAGAAAGTCTCTGAGGAGCAGCCAAGGCAGTGGAGAGTAGTGTAGGAGTGGTTGACTAGGTCAAATGCCTTAGTCAGATCCATGAATACAGCACCTGTGGCTTTACCTGAATCCATGTTTCTGAGGACATGGTCAGTGAAATGGGCTAAGGCCGATGTGGTGCTGTGGAGCTTGCAGAAACCATGCTGCTGGGGACACAGCAGCAAATATTTTCCAAGGTGTTCAGAAAGCTGGGAGTGCACAATTCTCTCTAGTGAATGAATAAATAAAATAAATAAATAAAATAGTGCCTTGCTCAGGTGGGGGAGGAGAGAGAGATGGGCCTGTAGCTATCAGTAGAAAGGGGACTGCCTGCTTTAAAGATAGGAGCAACATTAACATGCTTCCAGGAATCAGGAATGGTTGATATGAAGAGAGCTACTTCACCTCATTACTTCACCTCATTGTCTCACTGCCTTGCTAAATACAGATCATGGGGAACATACCGGGAAGGCTGCGGTCACTACATTACACTATGTGTCTGTCTCTCCCTTGTGGGGTGAATGTCCCTTGCTATGAGCTCTCTCCAATGTGCCAGATACAAACAAATTGGATAAACATACACTAAGTTCAGTATCTGTCCCTGGAAAGTGCCAAATATGAGCTGTCTCTTGCCGAGAGAATGTCTTTTGTTGACTGTCTCTCTCTCCACACAAGTCAGGGGCATTGTCAGTCACTCAGAAACAAGTTAGGGGCATAAAGGACCTGGCAGCTATGAAGCAGCACATAATAAATGTCTATCTCTCTCTCTCTCTCTCTCTCTCTCTCTCTCTCTCTCTCTGTGGAGGGAATGTCAAAAATCAGAAAACAACACTCATTTCAGTACCCGTCAACTACCCTGAAGCTGTCTCTCACTTGAGTACTGTATGTTTCAATGTCCACCTTTCCTGTTTTATTGTTTCCAATACATAACGAACACTGCTCTGCCCCATATTATTGCTTCACTAATTGCCAGCGATTCAAAGCAACTGTGCATTTACTAACACTTAATCCATGGTTAGCTGATGCTGTTTCCCCAGTTGGGTTTCTTTCTTTTCCTACCCCATGTTAGGATAGTAGATGATGTGTACTGACTGACACAAGCCGCATCTCTGGAGCCGGCTCTATCAAAATCCTACCCCCTCCCACCCTTGCACAATATTATCAAGCCCCCATCCTTTTTTACAGTTATTTTATTATTAAAAAGATGGCATCATAGAAACACTAAATCACTTTAGATTGCACAGATAGAGCATGACAATTGATACATTTAACAAACAGCGGTTGTGTAGTTAGGCAATCGGAGTGGGAGTGCAATAACAAAGGCATTAAGATATTCTCAGCCCTATGGAGTAATCTGTGCAGAGTCCATCATAGAGGAGTGGGAGGCCAAAAGGGGGCCAGATAAAATTATATTTGGGCACAGTATTCTTCACAAAATGGGACATTTTGGCCAGGGTGGATAAATTCCTAACTGTAAACAACCACTGGGATAGTGAGGGGATCTGATGGCTCCTCCACAACTACAGTGTGGGTTCCTTGCTGCAATGCTTATTGACAGAAGCCATTGCAGGTGCACATTTGAGACATGTACAGTAGATTGTTGTGGGGAGCCCCAGCAGGTACAACTGTGGGAATAGAGTAAGATCAACACCCAGGACATGGGGACAACACTTGTGAAGTTGGGACCAGAAATCCCTTATCCTGGAGCAACCTGACATGACATGCAGTATATCTGCACCAAGTTGATAGCAACTCCAGCAGAGATCATGGGTCATAAGCCCTAGGGACTTTATTTAGGAAGGATTGTGGTACCAGCAGTGCATATGTTTATTCTAAATAAGAAGGCTTCTAGAATCTGTGCAGCCCTTTCAGGTCAGAACCCACATTCTGTACCACAGGTCTTGAGTTATGGATATGCCAAGGGCAAAGGACAATTTGTGCCAGACCTTATCTGTTGGATTAGGAATTTCTTGTATAATAGATCTGTATATCAAGCTCACCTCTCTTTTGCTTCAAAAAAGCCCTACACGGCTTAGGTCCTGACTACCTGAAAGAGCTTCTGGTGCCTTACGCCCCTCTGAGACAGCTCCGCCCGGCTGACGAGGGGTTGCTGGAGATTCCGAGGGTGAATTTGAAGTCCTCTGGAGCCTGTGCATTTGGCTTTGTGGCTCCCACCCTTTGGAATTCTCTGCCCCGCCAGCTCCGAGAAAGTACAACTGTGGATGGGTTTAAGAAGGCCTTAAAATCATTTTTATGGATTCAGGCCTTCTCTGTTGTATTTTAAATCGTTTTATTTATTTATCTGTTGTATTGTTATTGTTGTCCTTGATTATGATAAATGTATGAAGACTGTACAGCGCCTTGAAATATATGAAAGGTGCTTAATCAAATAAATTTTATTATTTATTATTATTATTAAAAAAGCCATGATTTTAGTGTGGCAGGTGAAAGAGGGATCCAAGAGGACAGTTTCCTCAGGAGAGCATTTATGACTCTTCTAATTTGGAGATATTTCCAGACATCTGTCTGGAGCAATTTATAACATTTCTCAAGGTTCTCAAAGGAGTCAAAATGCTCAGTGATGGGTTGTAGTGGGTCCCCAAGGTGAGTTATGCCCTTCATTTCCAAGACCTCCCAGTATACACTTTTTTCTCACAGAAAAATAAGTGGGTTCATCCAGACAGGAATTAAGGACTTAGGGGTCATATGTTGATGCATCCAGGATTCAAGCTTCTTGCAGGCTTTCTTTAGAGGAGACTATTGTGGGGCCCTTTCTCCTGAGGATGGGCAAATGAGAGTACAAAGGAGCCAATGGATGAGCCAGCAGTTTGAGTTTTTTTTTTTCAATCTGAACCCAGAGTGGAGGACCTGTAGGGGAGGGGAGAGTAAAACAATGCAGTATTTGAGCACGCCTGAATACACCATATTAAGAGTGAAAGCAAGGCAAGCCATCTCATCTCCAATGAACTCTAAGATTGACCCTGCTATAACTGGGGCATTGCCCTCCCTGAGGAAGTCATTGACCAAAGAATCCATTTTGGTGAACCAGTGTGTATGGGAATATAAGACTAGAAACTCAAGGCAGTGTGTCAGTTTAGGGTCAGCAATTTTTTTGGGCTGTGATTTTCCGGGCTCCTGAGAGACACAAAGGCTTCACTGGTCAGACTGCTCTTTTAGTTTTTTAAGTAGCGTGAGACCATCCCTGACTTATCAGGGTGGACCCAGATCCCTAGAAATGTTATTCCTTTGGAAGCCAGTTGCAGGCCACATCTGGCCAGTAAGGTCTGGAAACATAGGAAGCTCAATGGCAGGATCTCAGCTTTGCTGGTGTTGGTCTTCAAACCAGAAATGTCTGGAAGGCCAGTAGGATCTTGAGAAGAATAGAAACACTAGAGGGTGCCTCCAGGATGACAACCAGACAGCTGTCTGCATAAAACATGATGTGATATTCTTAGTGCCCCACTTGGTTACCTGTCAGTGCAGTGTGTTGCCTCAGTGCCATAGCTAATGGCTTAATGGCCAGGGCAACAGCATAAGGAAAGAGGGGCCAACCCTGGTGCATGCCTCTATGTAGGATAACCAGAGCAGAGAGTACAGAATTAGTTAAGGTGCTTTGTGAAGGTTACGTATATATGGTATGTATCCACCTGCTAAACTGGGGGCCAAAACCTATTCTCTCCAAGATTGTGTGTGGGTATCTCCACTGCACTGAACTGAAAGCTTTCTCAAAATCAATAGCCCTGCTATGGCAGGAGTGGGGGCAGTAGTGGCCAGAAACATGAGGGCAATTAAGGACTGATGGTGATCAGCGCTAAGAAAACCTTTAGAAAACCAAACTGGGAGGGTTGGATTAGGTGTGGAAGCATATGTTCCAGTCTGGATGTGAGCACATTAGCTAATATTTTCACATCTGCATTAACCAGGGAAATGGGTCAGTAACTACCAGGGGCAAGGAGTCTTTCCCCTCATAGGAAGGATGATAATCATCACTTCTGTCAATGAAGGAGGGAGAAGGGAGTAGCCAAGGGATTCATGGAACATGCTCTACAGCACTGGAGCAATGATGGTGGGGATAAAGTGGTACAAATCAGCTGCAAAACTGTCACTGCCTGGAGATGTATGCTGGAGAGGCTCAAGATAGCCTTTTGGATCTCCAGTGATTGGGGCTTCCAATGCTTCCCTCTCAGCATCCATCAGAGACAGAAGGGATCAATTCTTAAAGAAGGCCTGCAGTTTGTCCTGATATTAAAGAGCCAAGAAAGGAGTATAGCTCATCATACAAAGTAAGCATAATGCTGTTAATCTGGGCTGAATGGCACTTCAAAGAGCTACCTTTGACCCAGAGGCCACAGATATGTCTGTCAGCCTTTGGCTTTTGCAGCCTATATGAGAGCAGTTTACTGACTTTCCCTCCCTCCCTCCCTCCTCCCTCCCAGTACCTCTGCTTCCACCTTAGCACTTCCAATTCTGTTTTCCTGGTTTTTAAGGTGTTAAGCGGCATATGGAGAGACCAAATCTCTCACAAAAAGGAGGGGTCTACCTGTGGAGACCTGCCCTCTTTTTAGCTTTTCTCCTTCGCTGTCAACTGCAATTCCAGGTTCTTTTCCTCTTCTTGTCTTTTACACTATGATGTGGCAGCAAACCCCATTATTTAGGCCCAGATGAAGACCTTAAAGGCTTCCCAGACAGTGGACTTACTGGTCATCCCATTGTTATTCAAGGCAAAGTAAGAGGTTGCCTCTCCCTGTAGCAGGGTGGGGAAATCATTATCCTGAAACAGGAGACAGTACAGACACCATGAGGGGGATTTGAAGGGAGCTGGGCCCCACATGACTGGCAGTTCAACTGGGGCATGATTGGACAGGTATAAAAGAGTAATGCTGGAGGCCTACAATATGTGCAAGGTGGCCAGTGGTGTTAGCCAAAAATCTTTCCAACTAGAAGTAGAGTGTGTGGATGAGAAACAGGAGTAATCTAACTCCTGGAGGTGCTTCAGGCACCAAATGTCAGTTATGGAAAGGACTGACGTCATATTATTCACTGCAGCCAAAGTCTTTGAGTGTGGCTCAGGGTGGCCAGAGTTCCTATCCATGCTAGCTTCAAGTGTGAGATTGAAGTTTCCACCTATTAAAAACAGAATGGTAGGGTCACCAGGATCCAGCAATGTGTGGCTAATGGCAACAAACAGGTCAGGGTTGTCCTGGTTCAGCCAGTAAACATTATCCAAGTCAAAATGGAAGATCTTCCTAGAATCATCCAACAGTCATCATATGACATCATCCTGAGTCTATCTTGATCAAATCTTAGAATCATATGCTATATATGGCTGAAGTCATCCCACCATATGCATGGAGGCTGAAATATTTAAATTAGATGCTGGACCGTTGGTGCAGCAGTTAGATTTCTGCTTGCGACACCAGCGACCTGGGTTCTGAATGAGCCCGGGACACTGGAGAGCCAGCCGGGGAGAGGAGGATAGAGCATCCTATGGACAGTTCTCCTTCTCCGGGAGGAGGATATGGGATAGCTCCAGCACCTGCTGGCTCCTAGCGGAGGCTGGGAGCAATGAAGGATGCACAGAACAACTTGTAACAGGACAGAGGAGTGGACGCTGGCGTATGCCTTGTCGTCACTATGCTGCCCTCCACAACATAAGGAGGAAAATGTCTGGATGCTTGCCAGATGATGGCCTCCAGATCCTCTGCCCATCTGCCTCCTCCAGGGAGCCACTCTCTGCAGGCCTCATCAGTGCCCTGTGGCCTAGGAAAAAGAAGTGCTGGTGTCGCCTCTCCACTGGTGCATTCCCCCTCAGAGGAGAGGGACCCGTCCAGCGAAGGGAAACGCCGGGATACCATGAGGTAGGCTACTATGTGGGACCTGTGGAGGGGGTCAGGACTTGAGACAGGAGTGCAGAGGGCAGGAGGGGTCCTAGGAATGCCCAAAGGAGTGGCAGCATCTGAGCAAGGAGTGGGGAAAAAACAAATAATGCAAAACAAAAAAAATAAATTAGATGTCTCTAGCAATGACTTTAGAAGTAATCCCAATAATTGTTCAAGGATGACATCAGAATTATTCTAGGATATCATCAGTATGATTATGGGATTACATCAGGATGACTCCAAGATGACATCAGGATTGCTCTCTGATGAATCTACACAAATTATGGGTCTTTTTCAACACACTGGACCATAACTATACAACTCCTCCAGGTGGCATGGCTACTGACCTGCATTACTGCCCAGGATGGGGGCTGGCATGGCCTAGGATACTCTTGTGTCTATGGGTATAGATATTATGCTCATCAGAATCCCTTTGCACCCTGTGTTTTTTGGGTCACATATCTTTCTGTAGGAGATGCTGGACATGAGCATCTTTCATGGTTGAACAGAACTCACAGACAAACTGGACATCAAGCACTTGACTATCTTTACTAGGGAGTCAGCCAAATTCATGGGTGCAGTATATTGTATCCTGGCCCAAGAAACACAGTCATTTAGCTTCTATACAGTTCATTAAAATATTTCCAAAATATTGCCCTGAGCAAAACAACCATGGCAGTAAATGTCCTTCCCCTCTCCTTGTGTTTTGTACTTTGTTTATATTGTGGCCAGACTGGATGGATGAAGTGTCTTTTTCTGCCATCATTTTCTATGTTTCTATGTTACTTCAGCATAGTTCCTTGGCTCTTTCTGTCCTTTCACTGGAGAACAGGTGCTCTCAGTACCTGGGGACTCCCTATCTTCACCTACACTAATCATTACTCTGGTAAATGCATGTAATTACCCAATATCCTTTTCTGCTGGATTTTCACTACAGGGTTTACTCCTGGCATACCAGGGTGGTGCCCACCCTTCATGGTGCATGTTTATCTCAGAAAGCACTCTCTCAACACACCCCATCCCACTACCACTTTATGAAGCACCAGCTGCTGGGCTGGGCCAGTCCCAGACTATACATCATGATGCAACAGGCACTGCATGACATCCCCTCCATGGGTAACTTCCAGCAGACAGGCAACCAGTGCTGTTTTTACCTCTTGGGGGATTCCTCATCTCTCTTTCTCTGCTTCCCCATTTTCCAAGAGAGAGATATGTTTTGGAAAAATATCAGCTACATCCAGCCCAGTGATGCTGGGTGGTGGTGCACTGCACCATCGCATGAGAGACCAGGTTTAACACCTAAGCCCATTTTCCCCACTTTGAGAATGTGGGATCTGATACACAATGCTGAGGCATCATCTGCCAACTCCAGGAACAAGAGTGGTGAATGTCCTGCTCTTATTAGTGAATCCTCTTGTGAGAAGCAGTGCAGGCATTTATATAGTGGGTAACCACTCTACATCAGTGAGCACTCACCAGATGAGTGGTGTTGCAGGATATCATTGGCTGAGACCAGGGGTGAAGGGTGAGCCAGAAAACCAGTGAGAAAACCACTAGCTGCACAGATGATGACACAGGAGAGCCTGCCCTACTATACGCCATGGAATGCCACTGAGGCCTCCTCTCCAGCAGAAACCTACTCTTACAGAAATAATTTTATGAAATGTTTTCATGTTCCACGCATAAAACTACCTATGTGATATGCATTCTGCAAGCATGATATAAATGTTAAATTGGGACCGGTTGCATGCATGTGGCATGCTTGCAGCAAGCAAGTGTGGAAAGCATGTTTTTTATGTGAAATTGGAACAGACTGCATGCATGTGGCATGCGTGCAAAAAGCAAGTGGTCACTGATAACTACACACATAAAAACTAAGTGATTTGCTCAGGATCACACAGTATACAAGTGGGGGTTGATGAGATACAAACCCAGGTCTTCAGGTCTACTGGTTTGCAGTTCAGTGCCTTTAACCACTAAGCTATACTGCCTGCATACATATGACTATCTTGTACTTCAATACAAATCCGCATATATCTGTACACATGTGGCATGTTTGTAGTTATTGTTATACTTTCTAGTTTTCTTGTTCCCCCCCCCCACATCTCAGCTGCACAGCTGAACTGTAGCACACATACCAATGGAAACACATGTGGTTCTTCCCACCCCCAATACACACATTTACCCACAAAACTACTTAATTACATCTGTCTGGCCTATACTATTGCTATTTTCTTTCCATAGTTTTGAATGCTTCCACGCAAACTGACTTTAAGTGGCAAACACAAAAGTAGCAATAACTCGACACCTACCTACAAAGCCAGTCACCCTCCCCCATGCACATACACTAGTGGGTGCATCCACACTGCTACAGACAACCCACCAAGTATAGATATAAGTCGAGAGTCTCTTACCTAAGTACTAGGGAGCTAGTGGTAGGCATCTTTAAGAGATGATGTCCATGGGTCAGAGTGCTGGGGCATACCCCCCTTGAAATGAATGGAGTTTTTTTTATTACTGTTTTATACATTATGATGATGAGTTGGAGAATAATGAAGGCCACTGTTCTACAAACAAGGCCCTTTTTAGTTGAGTGGTGGCCTTCATTAATCTCCAACTCTCCATCAATAATGTATAAGATAGTAATAAAAAAATGCCCTCATTCATTTCAATGGGGCATGCCCCTGCACTCTCTCTTGCCCTATGTCATAATGTGCCTGAGCATGGGGATGTGGAGGTCAGCTTCACTGGGAAGGGGGCATAAGCCTGACTATACCGGGGCTTCAATAGTCTGTGCATACCATACCGCTCAATTGTCCCTGAATGCAAGAGACAACCCTCATTTTACCTCTCAAAACTGCTCTGCCCCTCATCCATCCCTCATGGAAAACATGCTGCTCACACAGAGGATGCCCTGTAAAATAAGACTTTATGGCAGGGGTATCGTTTCAGATTTCAGTGGAGTGGGAGCCAAAAACCAGTGGAGGCCAGGTGCTAGTTAGCTCCTAGGCGGCAAGCTCTGGAATGTCTGGAATGACTTTAAAAGGTGAAACTTGTTTGTTGTGACTGAAAAGTGATATGCAAATCAGGAAAACTTCAAATGTATAAGATTCATCTGTCTATACCCCAGAGCAGTGCATCAGATTTGGGCTTAAACACACCCAGTTACTGGCCAATTTTTTTTCCTGGCTGAAGTTCTGAACCCCTACACCAGAAAAAAACAACAACTTTGTCCTAATTTCTCTCCCCAACTCCATTCCATTCAATACCTATCCCATGTGGGTCATGAAGCTGCCCAAAGGAGCAGAAATGTGAAAAACACATCAATATTTCAGTCCTTCCTCCTTCCCCAATCCCTCCTGTAATAAAAATATTTGCTTTTACTTACCCAGCCATCTGGCCAGAACCTGCAGCCTAGCCCAGTGTGCCACCAGCCCAGTTTTCAGTCTGCTCCTCCTCTGTCCTTCCTCCAGAAGCTGGATGCTAGAATCGACCATCCCAGGTCCCCAACATGGTCTCTGACCAAGTCACTTCACCAACCCAACCCACCCAACCTGTGTTGCTTGCTTCTTGCTTGGCTGCTGCTGTGGCTGCTGCTGAACTGCACTGATCAAGTCTATGAAGGCCGCCAGCACCAGTGTCACAGCTGCTGCATGGCTTAGCTTGCTGCAGCAGGGGGTCCGTGCTGGGTTTTTTTGAGAGATGAGCCTAGTAGTATAAGTAGGTAGCGTAGTCTTGATTTATTTTCTGGCTCACCCCCAGCCTCTTCAGCCACCAAGGGAGATGGAGACTCAGTAGAGTAGACCAACAAAAATATGCTGCCACAACACTGCTGTTGAGAGTTCAGTGCTCACTGACTCCTCCAAGCTGTAACGTACAGCCTGTTTACACTGTGTCAGGAAAGACAGTGTCTCACTCTCATGACTCATGTGCTCTTGCTTGGCTATAGCTCAAGTGTGATTGCATAGCCTCTAATAAGTGGAGAGAGTGGACAACACAATACAGACACAGTTGAGTCAGGAGTCCACCTGCAGCATGACCGCAGCACAGGCCAGGGTGACACATAGTGTGAAAAAGATTAAATCCAAATGTAATGCCATTATTGCCACATCATAAGAACAACCGTGGCTCAAATGTAGGGGGGGGGCAACTCCCCCCTTCTGCCCTACCTAAATGGCACCCTTGCTTTATGGTAGAAATTCATTCTCAGGTACTAATATCTGTGCAAGTAAATACAATGGTTTCCACTGTGTTCTGAGGTACTGTAGCTCCATGTTTCAGGATGTGTCCTGATCATCCAGAGGGTTAGTGTCTCTCATTTTGAGTGTCCATGTCCCCACATTTCAGTGACAAAATGTATTTATTTATTTGTTTGTTTTTGTTAACCGGGTAGGGCACACTAGACAGCCAAGTGCCTATTTTCAGGTGCCACCCAGGAAATGTAAGGTATGGTGCATGCTTCCAAGACCCCACTCAGCACAAAGAGTCCTTAACATGACCATAGTGTATATGCTCCATACAGAGTGACAAAGGGAAAGTAAGTGAGCAGAATCAGTCATGGAGAAACACATTTGTAACACTAGATATGCATAAGGGAATTTGCATGGCCCAAAATAAAAACATCAGGCTTCACTACAGAGAAGACCCTCTTTGCACATCTGGAATGGGGGATGTTGGCTGACTATATCCTAGGCATTTAATGTGGTAAGCAAACAATACTTTACAAATTAATGGCAATTTAATGACAAAAATCAAAAGCCATTAAACAGCTTGCAAAAGGATCAGAATTAATGAGTTTACCTAATTTTAATGGGAAATCAATGAAAAGTGTATTTTAATGGCTCTTATTGCTAGCATTAGTATGAGAAATAGAAACTTATGGTTTTTTAGATGAGATTTGCACCATCTTAGTTGCTGCACACATGGCAAGTGTGTAACATGTGAACCTGATGTGATTTTTAAATGATGTTCACACCAGCTTAACTGCTGCACTCATGTCAAGCATGCAACACACGAACCTGATGTGATTTTTCAAATGTTCGCACCGGCTTAAACGCTGCACATGTCAAGCTTGCAGCATGTGAACCTGATGTGCTTTTTAGACCTGGTTTGCATAGGTTCACTTTGTGTATGTGAACCGCATGCAAACATTGCACAATTAAGCATGTGGCATGCATTCTGCTTGTACACAGCACACATATTTCTGTAAGGGTTGGCTGCTCTTTGATTCCCATCAGTGTTCAGGCCAGGTTTCAGGGGTCCTCTGGGGAGAGGGGAAAGTCCCTGGGGTAATAGATTTGACAACTAGGAATGTATCAGAGGTTATGTATCCGTGTATTGAGGGGAGTGGGGTTTCTGATTGTAACACCAAGTTAAGTGAAATAATGTAGAAACTTAAAAAAATATGCCAGCTCCAGGCCAACTCTGTCATTTGAAATGACATCATGTTGTTATTTGGACCCTCCCCACCCTCTGTTCCTGACTGGGGGGTATCAAAAGTAAGAAAACCTTCCTTGCCAAAGATGCCCAGTCAACCCCCTTAAGCAGTGCTTCATCCTTTCAGTCACTGTCTATCACTCATACAGCATGACAGTGTGTGGAATTGGATGGGGGAGTGGAAAGGTGTGCATTACTGATGAAACAAACAGCTGTACTCTCTTCCAGGTTACATGCACCCTTGTGCTGGATCAGTGACTGCTACAGATCGAAATAAATGATGTACTGGGGGGATGACTGGAAAGGTAGAATTTCATACTGTTGGCCCTCTATTTAAGGACTGGAGGATAGGAGGAGGCCCAAGATTAAAACAAAAGCATTTTAGGAATTTGGAAGATTGATCTTGAGAGTGAGAAGATGTTTAATTACAATATCTTTTTAAAAACTTCTCTCCAAGCTGACCCACTGGATCAGCGATAGCACTACCACTGTCTGTGCCAATGACCCAGGAGTGTTACAGCACCCAGCATGTGCCTGTTACCTAGTGGTAGCGGAGAGGTAGGAAACCTGGGACCATTGAGAGGGAGTAAAGGAGCTGTGGCCATTTATGTCCTGTGCATGAGTGTATGCATAGTAATATTATCTTGGCCTTTCATGCCTACGTGTCCAAGGCGAGAACAAGAGGTAAATCCCCAGTCCTGCAGGATTACGGGTCTACCTCCCCCACAGGCTACACATCAATGATGGGGAGCCTCACTGCCCCGCAACGTTGGTTAAGCAGCAGGGATCCTGGAGTGGAGCTAAGCAATCAGGAAGCTTGGTGGTGAGGCTGGGTTGACTGATCTGGCAGTAGGAGGAAAAAGAAATTAACAAAAATAAAATAAAAAACACTCTCTCTCTCGCTCTCTCTCTCTCTCTCCCCCTCTCTCTCTCTCTCTCTCTCTGGATAAGGAAGCAGAGTGGATGGTGGAAAGTCTTGAGATGGGAGTGGGTGGTTAATGGACTAGTTCTGGGCATCTGGGCAAGGATATAGTGTAGGTTTTATTTAATTCTTTAAAATGTCCTGAATATTTTTTCATGAATACACATGGATAGGAAAAAATACTCAGTACTTGGAGCCAAGTAATATCGGTTATTTGTGGTGCTATATTTGGAAATGAATACTCATTATTCACACAGTCCTAGAGTAGAAGTATTCTTTTATTTGATCCAGATAATAAATATTATTGCTAATATTTTGGAATTAAAACTCATTGCTGCACAGCTGTACAGGCTGTCACCTACAGTACAAAGAAAATAATTTAACCATATCTTGTTATCCTGGTTTATGCCTTGAGTCCAGAATGACAGGAACACAGGCCAATAAAGGGTAAATGGAGTATCCAAGAGGGAACTCCTTACAGGGAATGCTTGGGCCCTGCACAGGGGTTTGAAATTAAGTTTTGCAGCCACAAGCCATCAGGCCTAGAGGCTGGGAAGATTTTCAGATTCCACTGATATTCCAATGCCAGCCAACAGGGCTAGTCAAAGGAAAAGATTATAAACCAAGCACAAAATCAGCTAGCATTTGTCAGGGCACAAGCCATTTTCCAACCCTGCTTTATTACTTGGTGAGCAGCTCCTGGTGGTAGTGCTGTGGTGTTACTCTGAATGAAGTGGATGTCCATGTGCCACTTTTTTGGACACTATCTAGGACACAGACACGTGTACTTTCATGGGTGGTAGATGGGGTAAGGACCAGAACAGGCAGTGGTCACTCACTAGGACTGCCAGATGATGGCCCCCAGGTTACATGCCACTTATCCCCTTGTTGTGTGATAACAATCCTGAACAAATCAAGGTTCTCCTTTCCTTGACTGTAGCAAGACAATCCTCCACCCCCTTTTACCAACTAGCTACTTCAAAGTTAGGAGGTTGGGAGGTATCAGAGGAACCAAGAACCTGGGAGTCTGGAGGCTGAGTGGCATGTGAGTCCTGCAGTAGCAACACTTTTTGAGCCTAAATTAGTAGGATTTATAGGGAGGGGAGGGGAAAGGTCCAGGTAGGGAGGAAAAAAAAAGAACCTAAGCACAAATCTAGGTTGCAGGTGTACTGGAGCAGTTTTATACTGCTAGTTACATGAAGCTGGCCTGCACGTCTTTTTTTCAGATGTATTAGTTTGGCCCCCTACCTTGCTGCTAGCTGGTAGCTGCCAGTTTCTCAGGCCACACTTTCCACCACATTTTGTTGGTCTCCTTCCACCATACAGCATTCAAATCCAGACCCTATCATAGTCAGAGATGTCTTGACATTTGATCCCTCTGGCTGTATTCAGGCTAGTGGCTGAGGATCAACTTAGGAGGTAATTATAACATGGAAGCATTGGGAGAGTTGTGCAGGGCAGTGCCAGAGATGGGGCTGGGTGCCACCATCAAGGACAGTGGTAAGGTTGCCCCCCCATGATGTAGGACCTCCCTCCACCCCATGACAAAACACATCTGCTGCCTCTCCTCCATTGGCCTGTGCCAGTGGAGCTCACTGTTTATGGTCACCTGGTTCCTCAGAGTCTAGAAGACAAATAGTGGAGTGAGCAGCACTAACTCCCCCTTATGCTGCCTATGATGTACGACCAGAGAGCTGAGTCTTTCCATGTGTGAGTACTGCACATTGTCAGCCAGTACCACCCTGCCAGCTCTGACCTGCATGTTTTTTTAACTCCTGGTAAACAGTCTACCCTCATTAACTGCTCCTCCCCCTGCACTGTCACTCCACTTCTCCTGGACTTTCCCATGCCTCCTCATTCCTAAATGGCTTAACCCCCAGTGTGGCATTAATGTGGTGGACCATGCCCCATCAGATCTGTTCAGTCCATAGGTGGGTGTCTTGTTCAGCAGTATGGGGCCTGCAAAGTAGGAGCAGGAGTCCTGTTTCTACAGGGGGTTTCTCATTTTTGTGTTAATGCTCCCCTGAGACACCAACAGGCAAGAGCAAATGGTGCACACTCTCTCACAAGGGTACATCAGCATATCAGAGTCTCTCAGCATCCCCACTCCCTGACTACCAACTTCACTTGCACCTCTACCTGTGATCACTCAGGTGGCAGTATCAGAAAAGAGACTTGGAACACTTCTTCCTGGAAGAGAACAGTATCCTTTGGGACACTCAGTGTTCCTCTTTGTTCAGGCCTCTCACTCGGACTCATTCCTAAACCCAGGTCGCCTGCATCATGAGCAGTAGCACTACTGCTGTGTTGATGGGCTAGCCATGACCAGCATAGGAACACACCAACATATGAAATATACCAGCAGAAGAAGGCCTAGCAGTCTGCCAAAACTGCTCATATTGTGAAGTCCCAGGTGGCAAAGAACTCTGCTGCTCAAAACTGCTACCCCTTCATTCTGACCTTTCCCCTATTGACCTTGACCATACTCTTTACCCTGTCCCATCCCTTTTAAATTCTTCCACTGTTTCCTGTGATGCTACTTTCTCCAGGAGTCCATTCTACCCTTCAACCATCCTCTCCATGAACAGATGCCTCCTGGACTTTCTTTTGAACCTCTCCTCCTCCAGCATAAAGAAATGTCCTCTCATGGTTTTATTGCCACTAACCCTGAAGAAGTTCTCCTTACTCACCTTGTTAATTCCCGTCAGATACTTAAAGATCTCAGTCATGTCTCCCCTCTCCATCCTCTCTTCCAGGGAGTACATGTTCAGGTCTTCCATACCCTCCTTGTATGTCCTGTCTTGTTAACCTTCAAGCATTTTAGTCTCCTTCCTCTGGACCATTTTTAAAAGGTTAAGGTCCTTCCTCAGGTAGGGACATAAGTACTGCACACTGTTCTCCAGGTGCAGTTGCACCAGCAATCTATATAATCACAATATGACTTCTTCCTGCCTGCTTCTGATCCCCTGGCAATGCAGCCCACCATTCTGTTGGCTTTTGATACTGCTGTCCTACATTGTGAGGATTATTTCAGGTCACTAGTGATTGTCACCAGCCCACTCCCATAGGGCAGGATTGCTTGCATCACAGAGAATCCCTCTTGAGATGGCGGGGGGGTGTTCAGGGATACCCTTCTTTTGTCCTTTTAGGTCGCTTGCTGTGTCACAACTAAACGTATGTCAGAGAATCCCAGGGTGCCCTCTCTCTGAATGAGGGGATACAAATACAGTCTTGAGTCTGTGTTCCTGGGATAGAAACCTTTCAACCACTGCACAATGAACCAGAAATGTAGACCTTGGTTCAAACCCCCCACAGACTACTCCTGAGACTCTTCGTATTTCTTCCCTCCTTTCATCACACAGAGTCCCTAGTGGTTCATTCCTTTGGTAGTGTTTTGGCCCTTATGCAATCACTCAGGCTTAGTATAGTTTGAACAACCCTCCTCCAAGGCAACACACACAAGTGACAGTGGCAGAATTATCTTAAAAGTAAGCCAAAAGCTTTACTAATTATTTAGTAAATGCAGTAAATACATAAAGACAAATAATTGTAGGCATTTGTTACAGGATATTGAAAATAAAATGAAAAATATACATAAAAATCTACACTCTAAAACTGTGAGATTAGTCTACCTCAAGTCCTTAGTTGCAGAATTTTGAAGTGCAAAGCCTTATTTTCTAAACAGTGTCTCACAGGCAGTTGTCCTGGAAATTGGTATGCCCAGGGCAAGTTCCTGAAGCAGCTCTGATGAGTGAGAGGGGGCGGGGTGGCAAGATGGCCATGGTGATGCTCCACTCCCCTCTGCATTCTGTTTTGCTCCTCATTTGTTAGCCTTTGAAAAAGCCGGGTTTAGTTTTTATCAATGAAACTTATGCTGTTTTTACTGATAATTGATGATACATTGCCTTTTTCGCAGTTCAAAAAGTTATAAAGTGGTTTATTTCAGCAGCTGGCTGTCCCGGTGGATAGTTAAAATTGGCATTGTTGTTTTTTTTTTGCACTACCAGCAGACATGTACCAGGAGAAGAATGGTAAAAATGGGACTTATTGCTATGGTCTGGACTATGGGATGCTACTGATTTTTGGAGAAGTTATTGCCTGGTGAGACTAGTAGAAACCAGAGAGAAATGATGGGACTATCTATACATCTGAATTTCATTTATGAAAGGTATGCTATCATTGCTGTGGTGCAAAGGGAAGAAGGGGTCTGTTATATTTGAAAGTAAATACTACGCTCACGGGAGCATTCTCTTTTACAGATTTGCCGCAGCTGAGAGCCATGGAGCTGGATTATAAGGAGGAAGATGTGAAACTGAGTTCAGGCTGAGCACAGAAATTAGAATGTTCCATTTTAAAACTCTCAGACAGAGACAAAAGAGGGAGTAAAATTGATGAGATCCGCCAAAGGAAAAAATTAATTTAAGGACACTGCTTCAGTGATGGTTAGAGGTTGGTATTTGATACCTCCTCCAGCAGATACTGTGTCTTTCATTATCTACTTGCAGCATTTTTTATGTGGGTCCCATATTGATGCTATCTGTAGTGAGGAATCCATTTAAAAGTAGTCTTTTGAGCTCTTTTTGGAATGAAACAGAAAAGAGCTGGTTGCCTGAAATTACACAGGAGTAGTTTTCTTTTTACAGGGCTCTGAGTGCTGTTCGGCATTCGGGCTCATGTTTTTGTAAGGTGCCTTGGAATCTATCGGTTTGTTACAATTTACAAAAACTTTGTCTGTGTTGCTGATATTAAAATGCATATTACATACTAGCAAGGCACCCCTAAACAATATTATCAAACCCAGGCTTAAAGTCTAGTGTTGCTGGTAATTATCAGAATTGCTCAACAAAGACTCCTAAGAATATGGGGAGAGGGAATTAAAATATGGAAATTGGCATTGGACACCCAGAGAAGGAGACATTTCCAGGTTTCTAGATTTTCTTCAACCCTTAGCTCAAACGTACCTTGTTAAAAAGAACTCTCAACAGCTAAGTTTCTTTAAAACATTAATGGGCCTATAGCGATTATGAACTCTCTAAGTGCCTGGAGTGCTTTTAACAATGAGTTGAATGCTAAAATTGGCAAGGTATTGGAAATAAAATATTTTTTTAGATGATTAGAGACTTAAGGTCTAACAATTATTAAATACTGACTTCTGTTGTGCTTTGAACCTTACATGGAACAATCAGTTTACCAGCTTAAACTTAATTCCGTAAGTAGCGGGTGCATGATGGCCTTAATAAACTGTCCCTAGTTTTAATTAGTCTGTATCATCATTTAGTCTCAAAGACTTTCTACAGTTTGAAACTTTAAGAGGACATTATAATAGTAGCTGATTTTAAATGAGTGTTTGTTATAAAGTTTAATGCTTTTTAAACAATGTTTGACATATTTGTTTTTTATTTTAGCATTGAGACATACCAGCATTTAAATTAAATGGTTGATTAATATTAGGCAGTGTTTAGATAAAACCTTTATGATTATTGTGGTGTTTAAAGGCTTTTTAGGGACATGTAAAAATGGGGCATGATTTTAAATGACAGCCTTAAGGGGATATACTGTACAGGAATAGATTATGGTTCTTTGAGAAAAGCCTAATTAAGTAAGTTGGTGTACTGGGACTAATACAGAATATTGGGCACTGATCACTTAATACAGTCCTGTAAGGTGGAAATCATAGATCTGTGATATAGGTGCATAAAATCAGGGCAGGACCAGATAACTGCTGGTACCCTAGAGGGCAGGAGAGGACCGATATAATTTCTTCCTTGTAATTTACTAGTGAAAGGGATAGATCTGGGTCCTGATGGCTGTTTTGCCTCAAAGGAAAGCCCCCCAGCTAAAAGGATTTTAAGTATGAGAGCCTAGTTCCAATGTCACCAATAGGCAGAGATAGGGAGATATTCAGAATGTTAGCCCTCTTCTAACTGGCTTTAATGTCTAGTGGAGCTGTTAAATAATGCATATAAATGTCACAGTACGGATTCCCCACAAGGAGTGTGAATAGTGTTTGTTGCCTGATAGATATTGGAAGGTCTGGATTATCCTTCTGAACAAGGGCTTTTATTTACCTAACTTTTGCTGAAATATATTTCAAAGGAGTTGGAATCATGAAATACTATGCAGTCTATGTTATTTAAAATTAAATATAAGTGCAAGTTTTACAGGGGACTTCACTATGGAAAAAATTTATAAAAATAATTATGACATGGCAGCTATACCGGGAATTTGTAAATGATTTATTTTTGTGCATCTAGACAATAAAGAACTATTGAATACTGCATGGAGAATTTAAGATTCTCAAATATGGATGTAATAATTTTATTTGGTGTTTAATATGCTTGTATTGTTATTTTCTGGTTCGGTGTTTGTATGTTTTGTTAATATTGTAATGACTTAACAGTTGAACAATAAAAAAGTACTACTAATTAATTAATAAATGCAGTATACATAAAGACAAATAATTTTAGACATTGGTTACAGAGTATGGAAAATAAAATGGAAAATAAACATACAAACCTACACTTTAAAACTCTGAGATTAGTGTACCTCAAGTCCTTAGTTGCTGAATTTTGAAGTGCAAAGTCTTTACAAAGGCAGCTGAAAATCTTGGTTCTTGGTAGTGCAGAAGAATTCTTGGAAGAAAATGTCTCTGCTTTCTCAGCAGGGTCCCCAAATGCTAAAGGCTAAAGGCACTGATACAGTCTTTGCACCCTTGTTTAATAGGCCTCTCAAAAGGGCAGGTCCAGTGGACAGTGGCTAGCCCTACGATTGGCAAGCATTCCATCTCTATGGCTACACAGCCAATTGAGTTTTAATATTTTTTGACAAAAAAGAAGCGAATGTTCCTCTCTGAATATTAGGGCAAACCAATTACAAGCAGTCTGAATTTCTGGAGCAGTTCCAGTACCCATTCCCTTTGAAATGGCTGTAATTAAGCTACACTCAGTACAGTCATTTACTTAAATGGTAGCCCATTCAGCTGTAATGAGATTAGATCAGGGTAGCCTTGCAAAGACAAAAGGAAGCCAGACTTAATGGCACCAGTAAATGCTGAGGGCCATTCAAACCCAAATGGATGTAATTGCGTCCAGCTCTGCTTAATTATTCTTTTGTTTCTTTTAAATGACTTAATTAACTCCAGTCCTTGGCTCACAGTTGACAGATTCTCTTCCCAGTAACAAGAGTTACAACATTATTCCTCAGGGCCCATGTACTTTGTACCCATGATCCTTTGCAACTTGACTTCTTACCTGGTGTATTATACACATATGATTATATGAAATATGACCAAAACAATAATGTATGGCCCTATCACACCACACTCCTCCTTCCTTGACAGAACCTGGGGGAACACACCACTTTTAGTAAGTGTTTTCACCAGTTCTGTCCTCTACTCTGATTGGTGAGATAGGTCATCTGCTTTGGCATTTGCAGGCCCTGACCTGTGTTTTAAGAACAACTCTGCACTTCAGCATGTGCTTTCATAAATAAGATGTTTCAACCATTACAATGTACTACAGCATGCATTTATTTTTCATTTTCAGTGCTCCTTTCCAAGATTTACAGCATGTCATGGTAATTTTTCTGAAAAGTCTGTATAGAAAACATTTGAAAACATCTGCATCTCCCCTGTTAACCTCACAGTGCATTTGTTTATGACATCATAGTGCTCACTGTGAGAACGGACTGTGATGTCACAAACAGCAATTGTGCAATTATCAGAGAAGACACAGATACATTTTTAAAAACTAAGTGAAATAATTGCTGCATTACAATATTTAGTAGAATGACAGTGGGGGAAAATAAAAAAAACAACAACTAGAAAACAATAAAGTTCAAACATAATTGGTATAAATCTAGTGTTTTTAAGCATTTTATTATAATAGAGATTTGCTCTTTAAAGTGCATGTCGTAGGCCTGTAGTGCAATGCTCCGTCTAAGGAGTCTCCCATTTTTCTTTCCCATTTGGGTTCACACCAGGGGGTTGTGGTCTGTCTGTACCTCAAAGGGCCTCCCATAGAGGTAGGGCTCTAGCTTCTTAAGTGACCACACCAGGGCAATGCAATCTATTTCCACAGTTGTGTACGCCTGCTCCTGGGAAGTAGCTTCCTACTTAGGTACACAACTGGGTGATGTTTCCCTTGTTGGGATGTCTGGCTAAGGGCAACACTAATCCCCACATTCGAGTCATCCATCTGCACCAGAAATGGTTCAGTGTAGTCTGGGCTGGCCAGCACAGGGGAACTGCACAGTGTGGCTTCAGCTGAGCGAAGTTCCTGTTACATGTTAGGTCCCATTTCACTTTCTTAGGTTGCTTTTTCTTTAGTAATCTGGACAGGGGAGCTGTCAGGGTGCTGTAATTTGGTACACATTTTCTGTAGTATCTTGCAGTTCCCAGAAAGCTTCTGACCTGCTTCTGGGTCTCTGGCATGAGCCATGCTTCAATGGCCTTTATGTTGGCCTGGTTTTGACATAGGTGTCCCCTTCCCAATACATGCCCCAAATATGATGCCTCAGCCATCTCCACCTGGCACTTTTCAGCCTTCACAGTGAGTCCAGCCTTCTGTATCCTGCCCAACACTTCCCTCATATGGGACAGGTGTTCCTTCCAGCTGGTAATGCCACTGCATACTCCTCAGTACACTGTAACACCTGGTTGTCAACCTTTGGAATGTTGTAGTGGTGTTCTTCATCCCAAAATATATCACCTTAAATTCAAAAAGGCCCATTGGGGTGATGAAGGCTGACAGTTCCTTAGTTCTGGCAGTTAACTCCACCCACCAGTATCCCTTTGTCAGGTCTATGGTTGTTAGGTAGGTTGCCCCCCCCCAACTATTCCAACAACTCATCTGTCTGGGGCATTGGGTCAGGATCAGACTTAGTGACTGTGTTGAGTCCTCGATAGTCCACACAAAGTGGGTAGACCCATCCAGCTTGGGGAGGAGGACTACGAGTGAGGCCTAGGGACTGTGGGATTTCTGGATTACCCCTAACTCCAGCATTTCCTCCACCTCCCTCCTAATGTCATTTAGGACAGCCTCAGACACCTGGGAAGCTGTCTGTTGTATGGGCACTTGTGTCCCCATGTCCACATCATGGGCCACTAAGGGGTTTGTCCAGGTTTGACCATAAATGAAGGGGCAAAGTCCTCTAAAACCTCCCTCATTTCCTGGGTCTGTTCTGGGGTCAATTAGGGTGATAGCTTGATTGTCTCCACTGATGATTCCTGCTTGTTTTCCTCTAACAAGTCCAAGAGGGGGTCTTCTTTATCCGTCCCTTCCCCAGAATTACAAACAGCAAACACCATGTTGGCTCTATTTACATTTGGCTTCATCATATTGACATGGTGCATTTGATGGGTATGTCTCCTGTCAGGCAGTTCCACAATATAGTTCACATCATTTAACTGTCGAACTACCTTGTATGGTCCCACCCACTCAACCTGCAGCTTGTCCTTCCAGTCTGGAATGAGGAACATTACCTCCTGTTCTGTGCTGTACAAGCGGCTCTGGCTGTGCGATCTTACCAAACTTTTTGTTTCTGCTTGGAAGCTGACAGGTTACTTTGGGCCATCCCCATAAGCTCCTTCGGCTTCTCCCTGAACTTGAGGACATACTCCATTATGGAAGTCCTCTGGGTGGTGTGCTGGACTTCCCAGTCTTCCTGGATCAAGTCTAGGGGCCCATGCATCTTACGTCCATATGAGAATTCAAAGGGGGAGAACCCTGTTGAATCTTGGAAACCTCCCTGTATGTGCACAACAGGTGGGGAAGGTATTTCTCCCAGTCCCTCCCATGCTGTTCAGCAAATGCTTGGAGCATGACTTTTAGGGTACCATTAACTTGTTCCACAAGTCCATTGGCTTGTGGGTGATAAGGTGTCGTGCATCCTTGCACCACACCACACTTCTCCCACAAAGACTTCATCAGGTCCGACACGAAGTTACCCTCTTGATCAGAGATAGCCTCCTGTAGAAACCCAACATGGGAGAAAATCCCTAGCAAGGCGTCTGACATTTTATCTCCCTTAGTTGAGGAGAGGGCGACCACCTCTGGGTATCGGGTGGCATAATAAACCACCATCAGAATAAAAGTTTATCCAGAGGAACTTGGGGTATTCAAGGGTCCCACAATATCCATTCCTACCCTCTGGAATGGCTCCTCCACAATGGGTAAGGGAAGTAGGCAGCTTTTGTTGTACTACCTGCCTTCCCTATCTGTTGGCACCAGTGACAAGACCTGCAATATTCCTTCACCTGCTGGGTGAAGTTGTGCAAATAGAAATTTGGCATGAGTGATGACCAGATGTCCAGACATAGGGATATCATGGGCAACCTTGAGCAACCACTCACAATACCCCTGGGGAATGGCAAGCTGCCTGTCCATCACCACTCCCTTTGTCCTCACATCCTGTGTATACAACAGTCCATTGTTCTAAATTACCCTATGTCTCATGTCACCTCCCTGTGTCCTGTCAGATTCTGCACAAGCCCTCAGCTTCTTCAAACTAAGGTCAGTCCTCTGAGTGACAGCAAAATCTTCACATTTTCCCAAAGCATGGGACGTGTCCCCCTCATTTCCTAAACTGGGGCCCATAGCTCTAGCAGCAGGGCATTCAGAGTCACTGCCATCCCTAACTTTTTGACCACTTGTTACTCTCCCTCCTCAGAGTAACCTTCTGTAGCTGTTTGTTGAATGGCAACTCGGGAAAGTCCTATCTCCCTTTCACTAGTCTCAATGTCAGGAGACACAGGCTGGGGAACCAAACTCCTATTCTTTTCTACTGGGGTTTCTGTGAGGTTCAGGGAACTACAAACAGCCTTAGCTGTCTGACTGTGGGTAACCACACACACCACTCCCTGCTGTAGATTATTCCCTATAATCACATCCAGAGCGAGGTTGTCTGTCACTGCCACTCTTTGCATCTTTTCTCCTGTCTCACCCCAATCCAGGAGGACACTAGCTAGTGTAAGGATTTTCTTTTCCCCTGTGAATCCCCTCACAGTGGCAAACTGATTAGGCATAAGCTGTTCAAGCTCAACCAAATCCCATTTTACCAGGGTAAGAGATGCCTCTGTGTCCCTTAACCCATGGGTCTGCACCCCATTTACAGTAACTGGGTGTATGTGCTCCCTCATGTTCAAAGACATATTCTCAGGGATACACAATGCACATACCTCCTTTCCAGGGACAGTTTGTCCACTCTGTGCCTTTTTAGGACACTGCCTAGCAAGATGCCCTGGCTGCTTAAAAAAACAACATTCATCACTCTTTTTTTCCCCAAGACATCCATTCTTGGTAACTTGGGGCTTCCCCCATTCTGTAGAGACATTGAGAGTGTTTGCTGCCCTGAAGGTGCACTTTTCCCCTTTTGCCCTGCAGCACCTGCTCCCTAACTTCCTTTCAGAGCAGGCCTGCTCCTGGCATAGGTTTCTGAGAGTGCTGCAGCTTGCTGTGCTGTTTTTGGATCCCGGTCCTCTAGCCAGGTTTTCAGTTCCACTGGGTAAGCCCAAAGGAAGTGCTCCGAAAACACAACCTCCTCAATTTTCCCCAATGAGTTAGCATCCACCCTTCCCACCAATGTTTTAAAAATTGCTGTTGCTTGGTGGCTAGTTCTTCAAAGCTCATGTCAAGGCATTTTTGGAGTTTACAGAATTTAGCCCTGTAGGCCTCAGGAGTTAGTTCATACTTTGTAAGTAAAGCAGTTTTAAGTTTCTCATAGTTGTGGCTGTCCTTATTGCCCATTTGGCCTAACACCTCACACCCTTTTCCAGTAAGCAGCTCGGATAGCTGAAAGCTCCAGGCCTCCCAGGGTATACTAACCTGGATACAGACCTTTTCAAATGAATTCAAAAATGTATCCATATCCTCCCCATCTTTAAAGTCAGCTATTAATTTGGAATTCAATTTATACCCCTGTTCTGGAGATTCAGGTTCACCCCTGCCACTTACCTCCTCTGGCACTGGTCACTGGAGTCTTAGCCTCTCCAGTTCAAACTCTCTCTGGCATTGCTGTTTCTCAGCCACTCTCTGGTGTTGCTTTTCCTGGGCCTCTCTGAGCTGCTTTTCCTGCAGCCCCAGTTCAAACTTTCTCTGCTCTCTTTCTTGCTGTACTTTGAACTTTCTCTGCTCCAACTCCATTTCCTCAGCTCAAATTGTAGCCTAATCCCTTCCAACTCCAGCTCTGTGGTGGCCTTCCCAGGTGCTGTGGCTCTGGGTTCCTTCTGATCTCGCTGTCCTCCTCTCTGGGACTAGACACTGTGATGGCCCTTGGCACCCCCACATCCAAGGGCTGGTCCCTTTCAGTCACCAGCTGTGACTCGGTATCTGGGCTGCTGCCTGTTCATTGGCTGCCTTGAAGACATCCATGAGGTGCTTCTTACTGTGTCCATCATACTGGACCCTTCTCTCCTGGCACAGCTGCTTTAGCTCTTTCACACTGTAGTCAGTGTACTTGGAAGGCATCTTTCTTTCCTAAGCTACCACTAGTCTGCCTTTTACTTGCAGCAACCAAGATCAAAATAGGATGGGGAATTATATCCCATAACTAAGTTACCCTTTTCCCTTTTTCAAAGATTTCTGCCCTCTTTGTGTGTGGTTTTCAAACAGTTCATCAATTCCCACCACTTCTCACCAAATTTGTCACCAGCCCACTCTCATAGGGTAAGATTCTCTGTGTCAGAGTGAATCCCTCTTGTGATCAGGAAGGGAGGTAGGGATATTCTTTCTCAGTCATTTTACCAGAAGATCCCAGGGTGCCATCTCTCCATGTAAGGGTGTACAAATACAGTCTTGACTCTGTGTTCCAGGGATGGAACCTTCTTGGCCACTGCACAATGAACCAGAAAGCCACAGGGGTGTAAAGGCTTCACTGGGCCCTATACACCCTATTATGTGTCTTTCCTCAGAAAGGCAGAGCTTGGTTCAAACCCCCACAGACTCCTCCTGAGACACTTCATATTTCCTCCCTCCTTTCATCACACAGAGTCCCTAGTGGTTCATTCCTTTGGCAGTGTTTTGGCCCTTATGCAATCACTCAGTCGTAGTATAGTTTGAACAACCCTCCTCCAAGGCAACATACACAAACGACACTGGCAGACTTGTCTTAAAAGTAAGCCAAAACCTTTACTAATTAATTAATAAATGCAGTAAATACATAAAGACAAATAAGTTTAGACAGTGGTTACAGGATATTGAAAATAAAATGAAAAATATACTTGAAAACCTACACTTTAAAACTCTGAGATTAGTCTACCTCAAGTCCTTAATTGCTGAATTTTGAAGTGCTAAGTCTTAACAAAGGCAGCTGATAATCTTATTTCTTGATAGTGCAGAAGAATTCTTGGAAGAAAATGTCTCTGCTTTCTCAGCAGGGTCCCCAGATGCAAAGGGCTAAAGGCACTGATACAGTCTTTGCACCCTTGTTTTATGGGCCTCTCAAAAGGGCAGGTTCAGTGGAGAGTGGCTTGCCCTGCAAGTGGCCAATCAGGTTTTAATATTTTATGACAAAAAAGAAACAAACATTCCTTTCTGAATATTAGAGCAAACCATTCCCAGCCAACCTGAGTTTCAGGAGCAGCTCCAGCCCCCCATTCCTTTGAAATGGCAGTAATTAAATAAACTACACTCAGTACAGTCATTAACTTAAATGGTTTTGTGGTTTTCTTTAAATCAGCATCTGTTAATGTGCTCTGCAGTAACCGAAAATGGTGAAGAAACAGTGAAGATGTTTCTGTCCCTGTCAGTGATCAATGACTTCATACCTGTCCAGCCTGCTGCTTCATCAATTAAATCCTTGATTGACTGAATAAGCTGTTACAGTTCCTAGTTACAGCAGTCTGTGGAGCTAATTGTTTTCACTCTGAGTTTATTATTAACCCATCTGGCTTGTGTTTAGAGAGATATACTTAAAATCTATCTTTCTGTTCTCATAAAAAGTTGATCATTTGGGGTTCAGTACTGAAGTTTAGTGGTATGAATAAATGTCTGTAAGAAATTACCTTGTCTGTATCACATGTCAGTTCTCTGTCATCAAAACTCTGCATTCTTTTATAGCTATATAACTCAGGGTTGTTTAATGTATGTAAATAAAAATCTGCATCCCATTAATTCATAGAAGCAGTGTATCTTTGATGTAGCCTCAATAAATAGGTTCATGTGAGAACAATTTTGTTTTTATGTCAGATTGACAAACGTGTCTGCCACACTGCTATTTCAGGAATATGTACTGTATGAACTAATAAAATTCAGTTCTTTGTGGGGGTCTGTGTGAAAATACATCATGTATGTGTATAACTAGAAAAACTATATGGCATCCTGATGCCCCTGTCTCCTGCATCTCGGTTAAGGCTGCTGCACCCTGCTTCCCTCTGTCCCCCACTTCCACAGTCAGGGTCAATACGCACTGTTGCTCCTCTTTCCTGTCTCCACAGACAGGGCTGCTGTGTTCTGCTAAGCCCTAGAGTCCCAAGGTCTCTGCCTTCACAGTTTGGGCTGCTGCACCATTGTGCCCCAGGCCACCAAAGGTGGGGCTTTTGCTGTACTCTGTTGCCCACTTCCATTGCCCCAAATGGGCAGGGCTGCTGTACCACGTGCACCCCATCACACAGTCAGGGGGGCTGTTGTACCCTGATTCCCCACTGTGCCCTGCACCACAGTCAAGGCTTCTGCACCATGCTGTTCTCTGTCCTCTGACACCACTGTGCCCTGCTGCACCATAGAGCATCTTGCCCCATGGTGTTGTTGTACCATGCTGCTCCCTGCTACTAGAGTCAGATTATTTGGTACACTGCCCAGAACTACCCCAATAGAAAATATGAAAAATACTTTCAGCTTGTGTTATAGGGTGGGGGACTGAAGGTAGCAGGGCGTGGCAGCCTAAACTGTTAGTGCAGGAGGCAGCAGGGTGCAGCAGCCCTGACTATGTGGAAAAGACAGTGGGCAGTGGGTTGTAGCAGCCTCATATGAGGGCAGGAGATAGGGGCTTTTGGGGCAGGTGAAAGGGGGAAGCAGAGATCTTCTGCCTCAGCTGTTGGACAGGAGACAGGTGCATCAGGGATTCTATATAGTATTTCTAATCATACACATATATGATGTATTTTCACACAGAAACCCTCAAAGAACTGAATTTTATGAGTTCATACAGTACATGTTCCTGAAATAGCAGAGTATGGCAGACACAGGTTTGTCAGCCTGACATGTAAACAACATTGTTATCACATAAATATATTTATTGAGGCTACATCAAAGATACACTGCTTCTATGAATTAATGGAATGTAGATTTATTTTATATCCATTAAACAACCCTGTGTTATATAGCCAGAATAAAATGCATAGTTTTAATGACAGAGAACTGACATCTGAGATACAGACATTCATTCATACCACTTCAGTTCAGCACTGAACCCCAAATGTTCAACTATTTATGAGCACACAATGATTTTAAGTTAATCTCTCTAAACACAAACCAAATGGGTTAGTAATAAGCTTTGATTGAAAATAATTAACTCTACAGACTCCTCTAACTAGGAACTGCAACAGCTTATTCAGTCAATCAGGAGCTTAATTGGTGAAGCTGAAGGCTGGACAGGTATGATGTCATTGCTCACTGACAGGGAGAGAAACATCTTCACTGTTTTCAGTTACTGCAGAGCACATTAACAGATGCTGATTTAAAGAAAACCACAAAACCAAATAGCATGATATTTTCAGGAAACACTAATCATGACACATGGATGGGAATTCAAGCTTTTTCTGAAATATGTGCATTTGATCTTTAATGAGATTGGCTCAAGGTAGCATTGCAAAGACAAAAGGAAGCCAGACTAAATGGAACCAGTAGATGATGTAGACTGTTCAAACCTAAATGGATCTGTTTGCATCCAGCTCTGCTTAATTATTATTTTGTCTCCTTTTAAATCATTTAATTGACTCCAGTTCCTGGCTAGCAGCTGGCAGATTCTCTGCCCTGTAACAAGATTTACAACATTATTCCCTAGGGCCCATGTACTTTGTACCCATGATCCCTTGCAACTTGATCTGGCTTTTTCATGGCCTTCCCTGGTGTATTATATACATAGGATGATCTGAAATATGACCAAAACAATAAGGTATGCTTCTATCATGCCACAGTTATCAACACTTTCAAGTTTTTCTCTTCCTTGAAGTTGGTGACCAGGACACCTCCCAGGCTATACGCCATCATTGGGTTCTTTGCTCTAATGTGCATGGCCTTGAACTTATTTGCATTGAAGCCAAGTTGCCATGTTCCAGACCTCTTCTTGAGTTTGACCAGATGATTCTTTAGGTCCTGTATCCCTTTTGCTGTATCCGCCCTCCCACAGAACTTGGTGTCTCTGCAAACAAGCAAATATTACCCTATATGCCTTCTACAGTGTCAGTAATGAAAATGTTAAACAGCACTGGCCCAAGCACTGAGCCCTGTGGGACCCCATTGGTGGTATCCATATAACCTGAGGCCCCACCACCCCACCCCTGGGTCTTTCTGCCAGCCAGCTACCAATCCAATGATCTTCTCTCCTACCTCCATATCCTCCAGTTCTCTGATCAGTCTTCTGTGGGGCATAGATTCAAAGGCCTTGCAGAAGTCTAAGTTCAGGATATCAACCACTTGGCCTCTGTCTACTGTTTTAGTGAGTTAGTCAAAGAAAGTGATTAGGTTTGTTTGTCAGTATCTCCCAGCCTTGAACCTGTGCTGTTGCTTGTCCTGGGGGCCATTTTCCTCCAGGTAACCTACCAGCCTTTCTTTAAGTATGGCCTCCATGAGCTTACAGATGACTGAAGTCAGGATGACCAGTCCACAGTTGCCCAGGCCACCCCTGGGTCCACTTACATGGAGTGCACCACATGCATCATTCTCCAGTCTAGTGGTACAACCCTTGATTCAAGTAAACTATTTAACAGGTCAGCCGAAGGGCCTGCAATTTCCCCCACTATCTCCCTTAGCACTCTTGAATGGATGCCATATGGGCTTTAGAATTTGTCTAACCTGAGAGACAACAAATCTTTCCTCATCCTGTACTCACTTACCTTTTCATCTGTGCCCACAATGGTACAAGGCATCCCTTTCTTTTTTCAAGACTGACCAGAAGAGATGCAGTCTGGCTTGGTTCTGACATATCATCCTGAGATGTGTGTGTGTCTTATCAAATAATAAAAATTGTTAAACTCAAAAAAGACTGACCAGAAGTATTCGTTCAGTACTTCTACCTTATCCACATTATCTTCTACCCACCCCTCGCCTTTCTTCCTGCAACAATTTGGTGGATTTTTTCTCTACTTGTGGAAGCCTTATCCTGCATCCCGGTGACAGCTTCTTTAACTGAGACAACTGCAGGATTGGGGACATGATTGTGCTCACCGATTTTCTTCAGCACAATTTCCCCATTTAAGTGTATTCGGGCAGTGCAATGGCCCTTATCATACTCAAGGCATTTGTAATATGCCTTTGCAGCTGTTGCTCTTTCATGGTGATACAGAAAGCCATTTAGCAGGGCAAGCTCTCCACCCTTCTGACTTTTCACATATCTTACTGTCTCACCAGGGGGCCCACACGATGACATGGTTGCTAACTGGGTGAAACTATGTGTGACATTTATGCATTATTCAATTGCACTGCTAGATGGCGCTATTTAAGCCGTACGCTTTTATCCTACGTGCTATTTCATACACATGCTAAAAAGTATGCGCTATAATTACTTGCACTACTGTGGATGCACTATTTTCACCGCATTCCGCCTTTCTTCAGCCATACTGTGCCATCCATCTTATTCCTCTTTTTACTAACATAGTTAAAAAAGGCCTTTTCCTCTTTTTAAATCCTAGGTAGATGAAGTTCTTTCTTGACTTTGGCCAACCGGACTGCTTTATCTGCCTCACTGGCTTTATTTTGGTACTGCCCCCTGTGTTCATTCCCTTGGGCACTCCAGAACTTACTGTATGTGGGTCTATTGTCCCTGATGGCCTGGACAACCTCATGGCTAAACCAGCTGGGTGCTTTGGCTTCATGTTTTTCACCTTAAGCCTGACACACTCATTTGTGGCTGCTGCTATTCCCTCCATAATGATGGACCACTTCTGATCTACTCCCATGCCTTATGGATGCCAGCCAGGTGCCTCCTTAGCAGCTCCCCTATCTTACTGAAGTCCACCCTTCTGAAGCATAGCACCTTGATCTTAGTGAGTGACTTCTCCCTATTGATGTACAACTTGAATCATACTGTGCAGTGGTCACTCTCACTCAATGGCTCCTCAGTAGAGATGCAGCAAATTTATACCTCGCTGATTAATTTTCTGCAAAGTCGCCCAACTGCTTGTAAGCTATGCTCATTCATTCATTCCAGATCAGTCAGGTGGTCAGCTGAGTTGGAGAGTGAAGGGCTGTGCTGGTCACCCAATTGGGGTCAGGGGAAGCAGGATGTGGGGAAATCTCTGACAGGGTGGTGAATCCACTAGACACCAGGGATTTAATTAAAAAAATATATGTATATATATATATATATATATATATTCACATTGGGGCCAGCGATAGGCCAGGAGGAGTGGACCAATAGACACCAGGGATTTATAATAATATGTATTTTTTTACATTGTGGCCAATGATCGGCGGTGTGAGGGAGGGAGGACCACTGGACACCAGGGATTTATAATAATACATATTTTTTGACATTGGGGCTGGCCATTGGCAGAGTGGAGGGACCACTAGACACCAGGGATTTAAATAACAATACATATTTTTTTTACATTGGGGCCAGTGATCAAAGGGAAGGGGGGACCATCAGACACCAGGAATTTATAATATTACATATTTTGTTTACATTGTGGCCATTGATCTAAGGGGCAGGGGAAGGGACCACTAGACACCAGGGATTTATAATAATACATATTTTTTTACATTGGTGCCAGCAATCATTGGGAGGGAGACCAGTTGACAACAAGGATTTAATTAATTAAATTTTACATTGAGTGGTGATCAGTAGGGGGTGTGAAGTGTGGAATTTCAACAATGACATTCCACATTTTTCGTGGCCAATCCATGCTCTGCAAATTAGCAAATTTCACAAATTGCACTTTGCAAATTTGTGCCAATTCACAAATTAATTAGTGGAGAAATTTTGCAGACTTCTCACATCTCTGCTCCACAACCTTCAGCTGGATCCATTGTCCTTCTCCATCATAGGGTGGGTACAGGCCCCCTTTGTGATTTGCCTTATTTGGGCTGGATGTGTCCATCACAGTAGCAGAGGCCTACTATAGGGTAGGCTCAGAGGGACCTGCAGGAAAGACATAGTCAGGCAACTATCTCTTAATGAAATCCTGCAACACTTCGGGGGTCTCAAATTGGTAATGAGTTCCATTTAGGAGAATACAGAGTTAGGCTGGGTATTATAGGGCAGCCTTTGCTCCAAGGTGCGAGAGTTTCCATTTCACCACTATGTAGGCCTGCTGGAGGTATAAGAATTCTTTGGAGAAACCTTGAACAAAATGAGATCAGGTGACCCTCTCAACTGAGTGGTCCCCTTTCTTGGGGAATTCTCAAATATTTTCTTTGACGGGGTACCTCAGAAGTTTAAGCAGCACAGGTCTCAGATGGTCTCCTGGGTTTGGGTGGGGTGCTAAAGTCCTATGAGCCCTCTCAATTTTAAGCAGAGGGCAGTTAGGGGTATTGAGGATTGCTGATATAAAATGTTGAAGGAATAATGTAATGTCAGGGCCCAAGACATCCTCCAGGAGACCAAGCAGGCACAGATTGTTATGCCTGAATTGGTTCTTCAGATTTTCCACCTTAGTAAGCAGATATTTAGTTGATTTGTACTGCTTCTGGATTCTGGCAAGCATATCTCCTTCTTGTTCCTGCAGTTGACCCAGATGGCACTCAGTGACGTCTACCGCTGAGCCTAGCTTTGCTAAATCTTGGTTCATCTGAGCAGCTGTTTTATTAATGTCCACCACATCTTGGAGTAGTTTCTGTAGCATGGCAATGATTATTATTTTTTTTTTTACCAGGAGAGGCACACTAAACTGAAGCTTGTTTACTGGTGTGACCTGGGAGCACAAGGAAGTTAACTGACTTGCTCCAGGTCACACAGTATGGAAGTGGGGGCTGTGGGATTCAAACCCAGGTCTCCAGGTTTGCAGCTCAGAGCCTTAAACCACTACTCTATACTACACATATTCAGATATGTGGGCCATATCTCAAGAAACCAGTGAAGAGGAAGCTATAATGATGTCCTCACTAATCATCACAGTGTCTGGCTAAGCAGACAGAATGTCAGCTGTGTATTTCACATTCATCTCACATTCAGAAAGCAAAAGTACCCAGGAATGTATCAGTTTACAGGTAAACTATCACACCATTCAGAAAAATAAAAAACACTGTCAGAGTCATTGGGTTGAGGGCTGTCTGTTCCAGCAAACAAGTTACTTAGATGGCCATGACACTGATCAGATGAATGGAGATTCTTCCCTAGTAGGCAGCTCCTTTAGACTTAAGCAGCCATCTTGCTGGCCACTGGCCATGCCTTCCAAGCCTCCATCTTTCAATAAGAGCAAACTCCACACACACACACCCACTAGCACCCACCTCCATGCATTGTCAGAAGCCTTCATTTGTTCCCCCATTTCTCCCTCACTGTAGTATCCCTTACAAACACATTTCAAAGTGCATGCAAAGTAGGAACACTATCCTACTGTAAATTGTAAAAGGTATTCATATTTTCAGTAGGGTTTGTAAAATTATGAACACTTTTCTTTTTTTGTTTCCCATATAGGTTTTTGTACCACTTACCTCCAGGCATGGCTAATCAGCCCTGTCCCCGCTCCCCGCCCACCTCCCTGGAACTCACCTTGCTATGGCTCTCCCATGAATTCTCCCTTATGGCAGTACTGGAGGGAGGAGGACTGTCCTCCCCCCACAGTACAACAATCAAGGGAAGACTGATGGTGAGTTCCCGGGTTGCGGCGCAGACTCAAAGACAAGCAGGCAGGGCTTTGTTAAGTACCTGACATTCCTTTTTACACTTTTCATCCTGAATCTTACCGTAGGATGTCAAGGTCATACATGAGGGTGCACACGCCTGACATTACCCACAGTGCCCTCCCTTCTATTATGCCAACCACACTGTACTGCTACCAGACCTCCACCTGGTGGCAGTCTCTGGCTGGACCAACAGATGTCCCCTCCCTGGGAGAGGAGAGCAATCCCTCGGCTTCTCAGACTTCTCTTGCTCAGCTGACCCCCAGTAACCTGAGGATGCTCCTGAACTCAGGCCACCGGTGGGGCAGGGAAACACTTTTCAAAAAGCGTGCAAAATAGGAAAACCATCCTACTGCAAATATTAAAAGTCTTAATATTTTGAGTACATTTTGTAAAATGTCAAACACTTTTCAAAGTGCATGCAAAGTATGAAACCATTCTACTGCAAATCTTAAAAAGTATTTGTAATTTTAGTAAATTCTCTAAAATTAAAAAAACTTTTCAAAGCGCACACAGAGTAAGAAAGCCATTCTACTGCAAATGTTATTACCTTTAATTATAACCCCCTAACGTAAGCCTCAAGCCTCTTGTCTGAAGCACAAAGTGCAGCTCCAAGCCCATGCCTCAAAGTGTCAGTGGCTCAGTAGGTAGCACACTGACCTCTGAAGCTCGGAGATCAGACGGTTGTGGGTTCAGTTCCCACATATGGCACTTGGATTAATATCCCAAAACTTACACTGTAGTGCAGCATGAGAGGGGTGCTGCACTTCTGAGGTGCCATCCTTTGGATAAGACTTTAAACCGAGGTCCCATCTGCCTAGATTGGTGGTAGTTCAGGTGGATGTTAAAGATCCCATGGCACTTATCAAAAAAGAGTAAGGGAATTTCCCTGGTGTCCTGGCCAAATTTCTCCCATTCACTAAAAATACCACCAACAGCTTAATCTGGTTCAATTTCAGTTGCTTACCATCTGTATCCCCTCCACTCCCCCTGGTTGCCCTTGAAAAAGGGATGTCTAGGCCCAGTGGGCTTACCGGTCAACAAAACATTCAATAAATAAATATAGTCAGTGGAGGTAAAGAAGTATGACTCAGTACATGTGGCCAACCTTGTTTGTTCATGGGAGGGGGCAGGCATTAAGGCTGAAACCCCAAGGAACACCCCACCAGTGATTCATCAGGAGTCCCAAGACACCAAACCCTTACCTTAATTTGTCCACTTTGCTTTCTTTAATACTAGTATCTGCATTAACATAGCTGTTTTTTGCAAATACATTTCCTTTCTTTTTGCGATGGTGGAATCATATCCTGATTCAAGCAGGTCCCGAGAAGAGTCTGTCTGGCAGTAAAAGTGCAGGGCCCTTTAGGCCCTTCACTTCTGTATGGCTACTGATGCATAAAACACAAGGGGCTGCAGAAGCGCAGGACCCTCTGGGCCCTATGCTTCCAAGTGGCTATAGATGGGGATACAGAGGGCCAAGAGTCCATCTGGCTGTGTAAGCGCCTTGCCCAGTCATGCAGCCATAGATGCAGGGTCTATCTGGTTCACGAAGCTCACCTCCAACCTCAGATCACCAACTTGGGATCAAAATGCGCTACCCACTGGACCAACAGCTGACCCTGCACACAACGTTTCTTCTTTAATGTTTTTTTTTTTTGCCTACGTCCCCAAATTTTCAACATATTCTTTTTATGACTCTCCTTTCTAAACATGACAGATGTCATTCATAAAATAAATAAAACATAATTTCTAGCCACAAGTGCAAGAACACATTTTGGCCATGATTTAAAAAATGACAATCATCAGATTCATGAGATGGGGTGAAAAAAATGTCTATATTGAAAATTTGGGGTTAAAATATTGAACATTATCAAAATTATACTTGAGCATTGAACAATGTCAACATACCTGCATAACTTTGCTTACTTTTTTTTACATTTTGACCCCACATTTTCAACACAGTCGTTTTATGACTCCACATACTGAAATTTGTAGGTGAAATGTTTCAGATCTAGCCCAAAATGTGATTTCTAGTGACTGCAAAATCATCTTTTCGCTTGGACTTGAAAAATGTTACTTCTTTTGATTATCAGGTGGGGTCAAAAAAAGGTCATTGAAAATTTGGGGTCACGATTTTGAGAAATAGTGAAGTTATGAGTGAATATTATACAGTTTAAATGTTCACTCATAGCTTAGTCATTTCACTCACAGCAGAAACTGCAGAATACTTTACCTGGATGGCTGGCATCGATAAAGTTCATTTGTGCGGGGGGGCAGGCATCTCCAGGTGCAAGGCTATAATAAACTTGTGGTTAGTAGCCACAAACAATTCAAAGAAAATAACTGAAGACCATACAGATGTAAAATAAGCAGCAAGGATCCCATTTAATATCCAACGAAACACTCCGTGGAGGAAAAATGATTAAGCTAGTTGATGTCTCAGTCCTGACCATAGGGGTCTTATAGTTTTAATAGTGTGCATTTGGCCATTATGGCCTCACTAAACTATGGACGGTTTGCATCTGGACTGGGATAGCCACTTTACATACAGACAGCTTTACTCAGGGCTGATAAGGCCTCCAGAAGTTTAGGCAGCAGGCACAGCCCACTGCTGTCTCTCTTTCTAGGCTCCATATCTACTCCTGCTCTATGGACCCAAATGGCAAGCCATTCCAAGTCAGGGTTACCCTCCCCCTCTAGCCTTCATGCAAAACTTGGGCCTTAGTAAGCGACTTCACCCAGGACATATGGGTGAATGTACCCACCTGGCTGTCACCTCCAGGTTGGGCATTTTGGACTCCTTAATTGTGGCTGTAGCTGTAAACCACTGCTCCCACTGGACCCCATTTCCTCACTGACTCCAGAACTGACCCCATGGATACTCGTGCACAGCTGTTGTCCACAGGTCCAACATTGGTGACTCCTTTCCAGTCTCTCTGTCTCTCTCTCTGTCTCTCTCTGTTACTTTACAGCAGGGCAATTGGGCTGAGCCATTTTTGCTGAGCTCCCAACATCTCCGCTCTCTGCTGTCCTCCTCCCTGGCCCATGGATTGCACTTTACTCTGCTGGGGTGGCATATTTGAGGACCCACACACCACAAACTGGGCTAATGGCCACCGCCACGTCAACCAGCCAAACTGTTCAAACACCCAATCCACAAAAGCACTCTAGTTTCCTGAGAGTGGCCCCACTCTCTTGCAGTTCTCCTCCTGGTCTTCCCGTTGGCCTGCCAAAATCCACTTATACTGTATACTCCCACGCACCTGCATTGACCTCCTTATCTGCAGAAGGCCCTGTTATGTGGCAGGGGGTTTAACCATTTGATTCAAGTCCCAAAAGGAACTTAAGGTGCACAAAATACTGTATACTCCCAAAGGAAAGGGTTACACCAAACTTTCAACATAATCATTTTATTAACCACCTCATGGACATGGTAGGTAGGTAAATTTTTTCAAATCCTCCCTGAAAAGTGATTTCAGAGAGTAACAATGAAATCACTCTTTGGCCCAGATCTGAACAAAATTCACCTATCTTGTTTATGAGTTGGGGTCAAAAAAGGCCATATTGAAAATCTTGAGAAAAAATGTTAAAAAATGACTGAGTCATGAGTAAAAGTTGAAAACCTATTGAATATACGTTAACAGGACTTAGCTTCTATTCAGTCACCTGCCGGTCGGGCTCCAGAGCAGCAGGATGTTTGATGATAAAAAGATCTTCGGTGGACTTTCTAAGGTGAGCAATAGATATGGGTGTGTGTGTGGTGGTAGGTGCTGAGTGGGTTGGTGGGCGGGGATGGTGGAGGAGGAAGGCTTAGATGGCAGTGGTGAACAGACATCAGTTGTCGGTTTTGTTCATTGCAGATAAAAAAAGACTATGTTAGATTGTTTTTTCATTACAGGTACGAACACTGAGGATTGGACATTTCTCCAAAAGTCCCCCCCCACACACACACCCCCACACACCCTTCAGCTTCTTATTTCTGTTTGGGTCGCACCTGGAAACGAGCTATGGCTCAGTGTGCCTTTCCCAGTTGCCAAAGTTTAAATAAACAAATAAAGCACTGTAAATCCTTCCTCCCACTTCACTCTTCCTTTTCCCCCTTTATCAAGAATATGAAGACACAGAGCATCTTTTTGCTGTGTGCATATTGTAATATGAAATATAACGTTTGTATATTTTTCTTGTTCCTTTTGCAGATTCCTACGCTTTTCTCTAGCACTCTCCATCTTTGAACACTTATCAAAGTCAGCTCCTGTGGTAGATGATTGCAGCACTCATTTCTATCTTGATCCATTTTAGACAGGTTTGGAATTATGTTTTAATAAATAAAAATATAATTCATGGTGTATTTTGTTTCATCACTGAGGTAACAGTTTGATGCATTTGGAATGTAAAATCCCTTGAAATTATTGTTTAATCTAGTCAAGAACCTAACACAGTATTTCCTAATCTTATCTATGGATTATGGATGTTAATAATGCTTCAATGTGATGTTTTATATTAAGAGTAACATTTTATAAGTCGATATGGAATTGTTTCAATGTTGTACCAGTAATAAAATGGTGTTTTTGTACTGTAAATGGGATTTGCACATTTAATGATATGTACATTATTATGATATAATTACCGATGAATGCTTTTTTCCTATAGGGAAACCCAATTATAATTTGCCATTATGACCAGCTGATTATAAGGGCATACACGTGCTGGGTGTCCCTCACTCCACACATGCGCCAACCGCCTCTCTTCGCTTTCTCAGCACTGGACACTTCACTGCCGCTTGCACTTGATGGTAAGTAAAATAAACTCTCCTCTTATTGCAATTTTTTAACCCTTTAAACCTTGACTGAACCTTTAGAAAAAAAGGAAAGGTTTCAGCTACCCGACCATGGAACATACTTCAACCCAACTGGACCGCAGCTGAACAGTGATGTATTTATATTTTTTATAATTGCTGTGGTGAAAAAAATGCTCCCAGCACTATTATCAAATGAAATATAGGGTAGTGTGTAAAACTCATATTTTACACACACACTTGCTGTTGGATGCTTAAATAAAGAAGAAGAATAATCAGCATTTATATAGCGCTTTTCATACACAGTGTATCCCAAAGCGCTTTACAAGCAAAACTAGACTGGTAGTGAAGTGACTGAATGTGTGGTAGTGGCCATATCACACATCATCACCCACACACAGCCTGGATAATTGCATGAACCAGTTTCTATGGGAAGGGGAATGTTGGCTAGGACACCAGGAATGTTCCCTACTCGGGAATGTTCCCTACTCTTTGCAAAGAGTGCCCTGGCTTCTTTTACTTCCACCTGGACACCCACCAGGATGGGCAGAAGGGATCTCAGTTTAACATCTCATCTGAAGGACAGCACACCCCAGCAGTACAGCACCCCCAATACTGCACTTGGTTGACAGAGATTTTTAGGTGCAAGTCCAATCCCGGTGTGGGATGAGAACCCACAACCTTCTGGTCTAGAGGCAGATGTGCTACCAACTAAGCCATGCTGACACCTAAATAAACACCTCAAGTTTCACTCTCAGGGTTTATGCAGCATCTAAGACCTTGTGTGTGTGTGTAAAATCTTGTTAAACAGACCACCCCATGTATTATTCTATATGTCATCCAAAGAGCTATATAAAAAAGGAGCAGTCCCTTGAGTCTGCCTTAGCCACACCCCCAGAGGAAGGTCAGGTGACTGAAGCACCAGGGTAGTGGGCTGATTATTGGAGTTATAATTGTTGAATGTGGATTTTTCATCTTGATTTTGGAATACTTGGCAAAATTGGACTCTAGAGCTGGGGGCGAAAGTTGCAAATTCTGCTTTAGCAGAACTTGCATGACATTTCATAACTTTCACAGATTTGTCCAAATTTTCACCTTTGGCAAAATTGGAAATCTTCTGAATGTGTTAGCACATTTTTACCCTGTTCCACGACACTTTCTCACTGAACTGCGAAACAGTGCCCATGAACTGCAGAAGTAATATATTAATCATCAATTCAGGTAATTAATCCTCAGTTAAGTGAGTGATTAGCTCTGTTCGGTTCCCAGTAAATTAAAAAAAACTTTCTCTGGTGTCTAGTGGCACCCCACACCCTCCGATCTCTAGCTCTCTGCCAAATAAAGGTTTCCCTGGTGTACAGTGGCACCTCCTATCCTCTGATCACCATCCCCCTTTGAAATAAATGTTTCCTAGGAGTCTAGTGGCACCCTTCCCCTCTGATTGCTGTCCCTCTATCATTAAATGTTTCCCTGACATCTAGCAGCCCCTCCGCATTACCAACACTGGGCTGATTACAGCAACCTGCCACCCTTCCCCCCCTTCCCGTAGTCTTCAGCACCACCACCACTTTGCCATAGGGAGCCAGTAGGGTGTCCGGCACAGCCCTCCACTCACCGCCTCAGCCAGCCACTGTATGCAATGATAAGGAAAGTGTTTTCAAAGGGGGAGGAGTGGCAGTTTATATGAGGAAAGAAATAGCTTGCACAATGGAGGAGTCGGAGGAAGGGGAGGTGGAGGCATTATGGGTTCAATTAAGTTCCAATAGAGGGAGAAAGATGAGGTTGTGGGTGGTTTATAGACCATCCAATCAGGATGAGGAGAGGGAGAGGGAACTGAGTTCAAAAATATTGGAAGCTGTGGGGAAAAGAGAGGTGGTAATTGTGGGGGACTTCAATCTGCCAAAGGAGGACTAGAGTATAGCATCCACAACATGTGGTAGGGGTCAGGTGATCCTGGAAGGACTGCAGAGTGAGTTTCTGATTCAGGGTGTCATAGAACCACCAAGAGCTAAGGCAATTATTGATCTGGTGCTCATAAATGGGGAGCATGTACAAGAAATAATGGTTAGGGAGCCACTGGGTGGAAGCGACCATTACACGGTGTGGTTCTAGTTGGATATGGGCAGGAAAAGCATCCCGACTAAGACCAAAATCTTGGATTTTGGGAGGATGGACTTCAGGAAAATGTGTGAAGTGCTAAGGAGTCACCTGGCAGGCATCAGAGCAGATATGGGGATGGACCAAAGGTGGTCCATCATTAACGAAGGAATACTGGTTGCCACAGATGAATGTATTAGGCTCGAGGGGAAGAATACAAGGGCCAGAGTGCCCAGCTGGTTCAGTTCTGGGGTTGCCCAGGCAGTAAGAAAAAATAGGTTGGCCTATAGAAAATTCAGGAAGACCAAGACAGAGGTGGACAGGGGAAAATATCTAAGGTTGGCTACTGAGGCAAGTAAAGAAGTCCAGTGAACAAAGGCACCGAAGGAGCTACAGATAGCTGAAGGAATTAAGAAGGGAGTGAAGGCTTTCTTTCACTATATAAGTGAGAAAAGAGACAAGAAGGAAGGGATTGTTAGACTTAAGAAAGGGGGGTAGTGGGTGGAGGATAATGGGGAAAAACAGAGATACTAAATGAATGCTTCTGTTCCGTCTTCACCAGGGAGAAGGATGGACCAGTGCCTTCAGGAGGTAAAAGAGCAGTGGAAATGTGGGGGGAGGGACACAGATATAATAATAGAGGAGGCTAGAATGAGGGAGGGGCTGCTGGCATTGAAGTTGGACAAATCACAGACCTGGACAAAGTACTTTCAAGGGTACTAAAGGAACTGACTGAGGTGCTGGCAGGGCCACTGGCAGACCTATTCAATAGTTCACTAGATTCAGGCATGGTGCTGTAGGACTGGAAAACAGCACATGTAGTGCCCCTCCACAAAAGCGGTCCCAAGGATGACCCAGGGAATTATGGACCAGTCAGCCTGACCACCACTGTGGGCAAGCTCATGGAGACCATACTAAAGGAAAGGTTGGTGGAATATCTAGAGGAGAATGGTCTTCAGGATGCGAGGCAGCATGGATTTATGGGGGGAGACTGTGTCAAACAAATTTGATTGACTTCTTTGACTCTGTCACTAAGACAGTAGACAGGGGCCAAGTGGTAGACATCCTCTATCTTGATTTCAACAAGGCCTTTGACTCTGTGAAACATAGAAACATAGAATTTGACGGCAGATAAGGACCGCTTGGCCCACCTAGTCTGCCCATTTTCCTACCTAACAGATAAGCTGCAGATCCTAGTTAACCAACAGCTTACTTCCTCCTACCCCCCCACTAGGACTGCCTTATGCCTGTCCCATGCATTCTTGAATTCTCCCACTGTTCTTGACTCCACGACCTCCTCAGGGAGGCTGCTTTATGCATCCACAGCCCTCTCTGTGAAAAAATACTTCCTCACATTACCTCTAAGCCGTCCCCCCTCCATCTTCAAATTGTGCCCCCTTGTTCTTGCACATTTCTTTTTCTGAAAGATGCTACCCTGTTGGACTTTGTTGATTCCCTTGAGGTACTTGAAAGTTTCTATCATGTCCCCTCTCTCCCTTCTTTCCTCAAGGGTATACACATTAAGCTCCTTTAGTCTTACTTCATATGTCTTCTGGTGCAGACCCTGCACCATTTTGGTTGCCCTCCTCTGGATGGCCTCCACTCTATGTCTTTGTGGAGATGGGGTCTCCAGAACTGCACACAGTACTCCAGATGAGGTCTCACCAACTGACTGTACAGAGGGATAACAACTTCCTGTTTTCTACTATTGATTCCTCTTCCTATGCATCCCAGTATCCCCCCAGCCTTCCTTACTGCCTTCTCACATTGCTTGCCCACCTTTAGGTCATCTAATATAATTACCCCCAGGTCTGTTTCCGTTTTTACTGTTGTCGGTATCTCACCCCCCATTGTGTATGCTTCCCCTGGGTTTTTGTTTCCCATGTGCATTACCTTGCACTTCTTTGCATTGAATCTGAGCTGCCATACATTTGACCATTCCTCCAACCTTGCCAAGTCCCTTCTCATCCTTTCCACTCCATCTTGTGTATCACCCTGTTGCAGATCTTTGTGTCATCTGCAAAGAGACATACTTTTCCTTCCAGTTCCTCTGCAATGTCACTTATAAAGACATTAAAAAGGACCGGTCCCAGTACTGAACCCTGCGGTACCCCACTAGTAACCCTCTTTTCTTCACTGTGTACTCCATTTACTACTACCCTTTGCGTCCTGTTGTCCAGCCAATTTTTTATCCAGGCTACCACCTTGGTACCCACTCCAAGGCTGGCTAACTTGTGTATTAATCTTTTGTGTGGGACTGTATCAAATGTCTTGCTAAAATCTAAGTAGGCCATGTCCACAGCCCCTCCCTGCTCTACTACTTTGGCCACCCAGTCAAAGAAGTCTATTAGATTCGTCTGACATGACCTTCTCATCGTGAATCCATGCTGCCTTGGGTCCTGTGCCCCACTGGCTTCTAGGTACTCAACAATTCTTTCCTTCAGAAGTGATTCCATAATTTTCCCTACCACTGAGGTCAAACTAACTGGTCTGTAGTTTCCTGCCTCTGTCCTGCTCCCACTTTTGTGAAGAGGAATCACATTTATCGTCCTCCAGTCCTCGGGTACCAGTCCTCTGTGCCCCATAAAAGGTTGATCATAAAGTTGGTGGATCTCAGGGTAGGGGAAAAGATGGCCAGATTGGTGGAAAACTGGATGAGGGACAGAACCCAGAGGGTAGTTGTGGGGGAAGAGATATCTGGCACCAGAGAGGTAACCAGTAGGGTCCTGCAGGGCTCGGTGCTTGGGTCGGTGTCATTCAGTGTCTTCATCAATGACACTGAGGATGGCATTAAGGGTAAAATGTGCCTATTCACAGATGACATCAAGCTCTGCAGGAGAGTAAACACAGCTGAAGGGATACTGGACCTACAAGATGATCTGGAAAGCTGGAGAGGTGGTCCAGGATCTGGCAGTTTGGCTTCAATGTCAAGAAATGCAAAGTTATGCATATTGGAGCCAAGAATCCCAGGACAGAGTACTACATGGGTGGAGTCCAAATATCTGCATCAGAGGAGGAGAAGGACCTGGGAGTGATGATCACTAGTGACCTGAAGAACTCCACACAGTGCAAGAAAGCAGCAGCAAAGGCGGACAAGATGCTGGGATACATATCTTGGGGGATCAGTAGTATGAAAAAGGAGGTCATACTGCCCTTGTACAGGGCCCTGGTAAGGCCTCATCTAGAGTATGGAGTTCAGTACTGGTGCCCACACCTCAAAAAGAACATTAACCTGCTGGAGAAGGTCCAGAGGAGGGCTACAAAGATGATAGCAGGTCAGCAGGGTAAGGCATATGAGGAGAGATTGAGGGCACTGAACATGTATTCCCTGGAAGACAGGAGAGAGAGAGAGAGAGAGAGGGAAAGAGAAAGAGAGAGAGAGAGATATAGGACATGATTTGGACCTTCAAGTACTTGAAAGGGATAAATAAGGTGGATAAGAAGAGTCTCTTTAAACTTGGTGGCAACCATAACACAAGGGGGCATAGTCTTAAGCTGGAGGGTGGGAGGTTTAGGAGGGAGGTCAGGAAGCACTTCTTCATAGAAAGGGTGGTGGACACTTGGAATGCTGTGCTGGAAGAGATGATCTCATTGAAGACAGTGGGCAGCTTTAAGAGAGGCTCAGATAGGCATAGGGGAAGGTAAGGATCATGGGTAGGGAGGATGGGAGGTGTGGGGAGGGAGGGCAGGGACAGTAGCTCAAGCTGTGTACCCTGCAATACGAGCAGACTAGATAGACTAAATGGCCTTCTTCTGCTGGCTTCTTCCTATGTTCATATGTATGTTAGTGCAAAACATAGCATATCAAAAGCAATAGTTCAGCAAAGTACAACTGGCAGCCAAATATGTGATGCAAAGAAGATAGGGAGGACAAAACGGACAAGCCCAAGAGGAATAGGGGACAAATGAATCATGACAGAACGGGGGAGGCAATAAGGGGGAAGGAGCTGTGAGACTAATCTAGGATCAGTGGCAACTGCTGTAAAAAAGCTTTCAGCTTAGTGTGCTACTCCTGGTTAAACAACTAAATAAAAAAAAAAGTAAATTCATACAGAAGGGATTTTAGTGATAGGGAAGAGGGAGAATTGCAAATAGCAATTGAAGGGTGCTCCAAAGTTTGGGGAAGTGGAAGAAGAAAGTAGCTTGACCAGCAGAGGGTTTTACAGTACAGGGTGAGGCAGAGAGAGCAGGTGTTAGGGCTGTGGCGGGAGAAGGAGGCGGAAAGAGGGAGAAAAGGAGGGAGAAAGGATGGGGAGGGAGATAAGCCTGCATTTGGAAATGACAGTGGTGCAATGTGTGAGGAGCTTTCCATTAAAAGAGGACAAGGGAGAGAGAAATACAGGGAAGAGTGGTAGGTTCTGGGGAGGCAATCCAGAACAAAGCCACAGAAGGAGTGAAAGAGGGGATCCAGCCTGGCAAGGGTGGTCTTGTGAGAAGCTCTATATACAATGTTGTAATCAAGGTTAGGTAGAAACATCTTTGTGATAATTTCCCTATGGGCAGAAAGAGGGATGTTTGCTTTGTTCCTGAAAAGTGCCCCAAGTTTAGGATGCAGCTTATGGAGGCTGGCATTCATTTGAGTAAAGAAATCAAGATGACAATCTAACTGTACCTTGAGGTATTTAAGGACAGAGGCATCCTCAATCACAGCACCATAAAGAGACTGCAAGAAGATGGGAGGGGAGATCTTGTCAAGTCTCATCTAGTGTCAGTGGTCATTGAGACTATTTTTGTGGTAGTGACGGATGGCCAAATTGCCCAAAACTAATGCTAAATGTTGTTGAAATCCAGTTGGAGTCGGGTCATGAGGTCCGAGGCAGAGGAACCAAAGGCATACAGAACCATACCATCAGTGTACATGTGAATGGGTGCACAGGAGCAGGTGAGGGGATGGTTGTTTAGGAAATTGGAGAATAGGATAAGACAAAGGATGGATCCTTGGTGGAAACAGGAGCAGATAGGGAGATGAAGGGAGGTGATGTCACCGATATGAACAGCTTGGGTTCTGTTCTCAATGTAGGAGCACAACCACTCAATGGAGGAGGGTGAGGAGGATGAGAGTCCAGCCACTTTCAGTCTATACACAAGGTGAAGCGGGCAACATTGTCAAAGGCTTTGGCCAACTGACAACAGATGGCAGAGGCGACCAGCCTCTTGACCATGCCAGAAAGAATGCCATTTGTGACCCTAATAAGGGAGGTTAGGAGGAGCTGCATTTCCTAAAGCCAGACTGCAGTACAAGTCACATTAAATTGTTTCTCCAACTCACTGCTCTTTCATGATTTTTTGTGCTAACAATGCAGTGGCAATTCTAAATGATTAAAGTACAAACTCGTTCTCAACCAATCATCAGCTCAATGCAATGCAATGCAGTTCTAGCCACTGTAAATTCTCTTCAGCTCCCACTACAGTGGTCATGTAATACATTTTCAAATGCATTTACAGTGCAGTACTGTACTGTAAATAATTTCAGCATTATCTGCAGTCTTGCCTCTCACCCGCATCTACAATACAGTCCATAAAGAATAGTTTGTATAGAGGCTCAGTACATCTCTGACAGCTTTGCCATTTTGCCATTTTAATCTTGTTTTGTTAAATTATTTAATCATCTCTTAGATTGCAATCTGCACCATTTGTGGGTGGTAGCAGTGACCTCTACTGGTATTCAGGAAAGAGAGCGAGAGAGGAATTTTTCAAACTCCTCAAACTTGGTATCAGATATGACTCCCTTAACAGATAGAAACATAGAAACATAGAATTTGATGGCAGATAAGGACCTCTTGGCCCACCTAGTCTGCCCATTTCCCTACTTAATGGATAAGCTGCAGATACTAGTTAACCAACAGCCTACTTCCTCCTGCCCCCCCACTAAAATTGCCTTGTGTCTGTCCCATGCATTCTTGAATTCTCCCACTGTTTTTGACTCTACCACCTCCTCAGGAAGGCTGTTCCATGTATCCACAACCCTCTCTGTGAAAAAATACTTCCTCACATTACCTCTGAGCTGTCCCCCCTCTATCTTCAAATGGTGCCCCCTTGTTCTTGACATCTTTTTTTCTGAAAGATGCTACCCTCTTGCACTTTGTTGATTCCCTTGAGGTACTTGAAAGTTTCTATCATGTCCCCCCTCTCCCTCCTCTCCTCAAGGGTATACATATTAAGCTCCTTTAATCTCTCTTTGTATGTCATCTGTTGCAGACCCTGCAAAATTTTAGTTGCCCTCCTCTGGACAGCCTCCATTCTGTCCATGTCCTTGTGGAGATGGGGTCTCCAGAACTGCACGTAGTACCCTAGATGGGCTCTCACCAACAGTCTGTATAGAGGGATACCAACTTCTTGTTTTCTACTGGTGATGCTTCTTACTATGTATCCCAGTATCCTGCCAACCCTCCTTACTGCCTTCTCACACTGCTTGCCCACCTTTAGGTCATCTGATATGACTACCCCTATGTCCCTTTCCATTTTTGTTGTTGTTAGTATCTCACCTCTCATTGTGTACTCTTCCCCTGGGTTTTTGTTTCCTAGGTGCATTACTATAGAAACATAGATGGCTTTGTATTTGCTGTATTTTTTTTTTCTTTTTATCTAGATTAATTTTGTGGTTTATTTATTTAATCACTATCTCACGGTACAGTATCTAACTCATCTTACTGACTTATATCCAGGTTCTGCTTTAATGACAGCACCCTACACCATGCTAATACTGTACTGTAATATTGTAATTGCTAAAGGTGACAAAAGCAAATAATAGACTTTCAAACCAACACAGCACAGAGTTGTCAGGTAATGGAGTGTGCAACCAGGAGGAACAATGTATTCTGAGATAAAATTGAGAGAGGCTGAGAGCACACAGTTCACCATACAGGCAATCAGTAATACAGTGGTGTTCATAGGGAGCAGCTGATTTCTGTCAGGAGCCATGCACTCTATTTGCAATAGCAGGGATTTCATTATACTGTACCAAGATTTGGTATAGTGAGGGAGCCCTGAATACTGCTTACAACTAAAAACAAGCGCTCTAACCCATAGATAGAAAAATAAGGAACTGCCAAATCTTTGGCTCCAGGCATACGCGATGTACTACAAACATACGAAATTTGCCAGCAGATAAAGGCCTAGTGATCTATCAAGTCTGCAGCTGCCCTTCCTTCCCACCCTTCCCCTCCCTTGACCCTTCCCCTTGCACTGTCCCAGCCCCTTTTGAAGGAGTCCACCATTTTGCTGGATATAACTTCTGCTGGTAATGCATTCCACCCAGCTACCACTCTCTCCATTAAAAAGTGTCTCCTCATCTCCCTCCGGAACCTTCCTCCCTCCAGTCTCATATCATGGCCCTGGGTGTCCCTCCCCTCCCTTACTTTGAACAGCCCCTAAGTATCTGTCTTGTTTATTCCTATCATGTACTTGAAGGTTTCGATCATATCCCCCTGTCCCTCCTCTCCTCCAGCAAGTACATGTTCAGCTCCCTCAGCCTCCTCTCATATGGTAAGTCCTCCAGGCCCTTGATCATCTTTGTCACCCTGCACTGCACTACTCCAATAACTTAATGCCCCTCTTCAGATATGGGCACCAGTGTTGCATGCAGTACTCCAGGTCTAACTAATGATCTATACAGTGGCAGAGTCACCTCCTTGAGGATACACCCCTTGCAATGCAACCCAGCATTTTGCTAGCCTTTGCAGCTGCCTTCCTACATTGTGCCGAGTTGTTCATTGACACCATAATGAGTACCCCCAGATCTTCTCCTCCTCTGTCTTGGCTAGCTGCACTTCCCCAGCTGGTAACTCCTCCTTGGGCTTTTCACCCCAAAATGCAGCATCTAGCACTATTTGGAATTGAACCCCAGTTGCCAAATGCCTGATCAGGTTTCCAACTTTTTTAGATCATCCTGCAACCCCTGCCATCCCCCTAGGGCATCCACCACCATTCCCATCTTGGTGTTATCAGCAAACAGACTGATCTTGCTCTTTATGCCCAGTGATATGTCTTCAATGAATATCCCAAACAACACTGGTCCCAACACTGAACCCTGCAGAACACTGCTCGTCACTACCCTTGGGGATGAGAGCTCGCCACCACCCACTGTATGTACAGTGTGCATACTCAGAGTCAAGAATTCAGCAGATTCTTATCTTTCTTTCTACAAGTTAGATTGCTCATTTTTAGACGTGAGCAGAATATTTCAGTAAAGCTTGGAATGTTGTCTATAGAAGCTTCACAATCAATAAAAATATCAGGTGGCATATAATATTCAATAACTCATGAATGCACAAGTCTACAATAGCTACTGGATGAGCTCAGACTGTCTGTAATTACATTGTTAAAAAATAATGGCTCCAATGCAGTGGTTAAACATTTCATTGAGTTGCTTATTGTGTGCATAAGCAGCAGAAAACCAGGTGTTTGATTTTAAAACTACCCTAGATAGCTTTTGGCAGAGAGCAGCAAGAGGAAGGAGGTGCTGTTAGAACTTTACTTCTCTACTATTAGAACTAAAGAAATAGAACTTACTACTGGGACCTTCAATTAGGATAAAAAACAAACAAACAAAAAAAAACAAGAGTTAGTGTGCTTGTCTGAGTTGGGTAAATGTAACTGTTATCTGTGGAGTTAGCTAGGTGAGGAAGTGAGCTGTAAATTAGGGTGTGTGGCTTAGGTAGCAGAAAACCAGGTGTTTGCATTTAAAACTGCCATAGATAGCTTTTGACAGAGAGCAACAAGAAGAAGGAGGCACTGTTAGAAATTTACTTCTCTACTACTGGGACTGTATAGCCATCCCTCTCTCACCACCACCCCAACCCTTTGCCAGTTCCACTTTTATAGGCACCAGATTTGACTGACAACAGGAGCTTCCTGTTTGGGAGCAGGAAGGGAGTGATCACAGAGACACAAGACACACCATACTAGAAGGAAAAGAGTAGCCCCCCCCCCCAGCTGCTGGAGGTCTGATTCTGAGCAAGTAAGGAGGCTACTGAGGAATATAGGAATGTCCTGTCCCAGAACAGGAAGGGCAGGAGCTGTAAGGGCATGAAATCAGTAGGAAAGTAGGGGAAAAAGCAAACAAAATAAAGACGAATCAGAAAGAGGAAAGAGTAAGCATACAAAGCAACAGGCGAGGGGCCACAAATACTGTAAGACATGATGGGAGTGGTGCAGTGCAGTGGTTGTGGAGCGGCAATCTTCTGTGAGACATTCTGGAGTATGCAGTGTTGTCCCATCTGCAGGCACCTCTCTGGGCTGAGGGAGGAGGCTGCTGGTCTCCAGGCTGAGTTAGTCAGGATTAGGGGGACCTCCTCTCCTACCCAGGGACCACCATGGCCGCTGACACTTCCCCAGAGGTTGCCAAGAAGGAGGAGTGGTTGGACCATGGTGGACTCAGGGATGGTGAGGGTGGAGAAACAGAAGTGCATCCTTCCAGTTGTACCTCTCCACAATTCATATGCTGTTCTGGTGGAGTGTGGTTCCTGTATGGAGGCACCTACAGTGGAGACCAAGGAGAATGCTGGGAACCTCCACAAAGGAGACTCACAGGACGGTGGCATGGGACCACACAGGGGAAGGAAACAACTCCTAGTGGGGGACTCAATTGTTAAGAGCATAGAACTGGGGGAGAGATGGAAAGGGTGGTAAGATGCCGTCCCTGTGCCATGGCTTGGTGGGACAGGGAGCAAATCCTCAGAATCACTAGAGCAGCAGCAGAGGAGAGGGAGCTGGACATCATTGTCCACCTAGGGACAAATGACCTGGCTAAGAATGGGATCAGAGCAGTGCAGGAGGACTTTGTGGAGTTGGGAAGGGGACTTTGAGAAGTAGCACGCATGGTAACCTTCTCAGAGGTGCTACCTGTCTATGTCATGGGTGAGGCTAGGGTGCTCTGTACCATGGGATTCAATGAATAGTTGAAAAACTGGTGCAGAGCTCAGGGTTTTGGCTTCATTAAGGACTGGGGGTCCACTTGGAGGGATACAAGCCTATACTGGCTTGATGGTCTGCATCTATCGGGGAGTGGAACCAGAATCCTAGGTGATAGGTTTAAATGCCTAATCGTCAAGCATTTAAACTGACCAAGGAGGAAGGCACTGAAAAGGAGCAGGGGAATCTCTGCCCCCACAAAACAGGGTGGTTAGCGAGGCAAACACCAAGGTAGAGAAGTTCATAGGGAAAAGGATGGGGTAAATGGAGAAAAAGGTGAAGACAGAAAGGACAGGGATGGGGCTAAAAGGGGTAAGGCCATCAACAAATGGAGGGCAATGATTACCAATGCCCATAGTCTGGGTAACAAGCTCCCTGAACTAGTGGCGTTGATGGAAGAGGGATGCCTGGATATTGTAGCAGTCACAGAAACATGATACACAGAGAACCATGACTAGGATGTCAACATACCAGGATACACAATCTACAGGAGGGACAGGGAGGGCAAAAGAGGAGGAGGAGGAGGAGTAGCTCTCTACATAAGGGAAGGGATCAAAGCAATGGAACTAAAGGGTAAACAGGGAGGAGACGAGGCAGTGTGGGTCACCCTGGAGACAGGAAATGGCATCACAATCTGTATTGGGGTTACATACAGATCCATGTCTCAGGGGAAGGAAATGATAGAAGGCATCCTTATGATGGCAGAAAAAAGGGAGATATTGTTGATGGGGAACCTGAATATGCCAGATGTTAACTGGAGCACCTTTGCTGCAGCCACATCCAAAAGCAGCAGCATTCTTGATGCCCTACAGAGGGGCATGCCTCAGACATCTAATGGAGGGAGAGAGCAATCTTACACCTGATACTCTCAAACGGGGATGGAGAGAGGATCTCAGATTCAGAAGTGGGTAACCATCTGGGAACAAGTGACCACTAAACAGCATAGTTCATGATAAACACAGCCGTAGAATCAAGCCATACAAATGTGAGGGTACTGGACTTTAGGAGGGATGACTTTGGCAAAATGAGAGAGTGCCTCAGAAAAGCACTAGCAAACAGGCAAGAAGGAGGGGTGGAGAAACAATGGGGACAAATCGGAACTGTTATCACCGAGGCAACAAGCCTTTCTGTGAAGCAAATAAATCACAATAAAGGAAAAAAACACTACGGATCTTAAAAGAGGTGGCGGGGAAGGTAAGGGAGAAAAAGATACCATTCAGGAAGTATAAGGAAACACAGAAGGAGCAGGACAGAGAACTGTACCAGTTATAGCAGAAGGGAGTAGGGAAGGCAGTCAGAACAGCAAAGGCCCAAACCAAGGAAAAGAAGCCCACTCAACTAAGAAGGGGGATAAAACATTTTATAGGTACATTAGGGAGCAGAGAAAGACCAAGGGAGGGATACTGAGGCTTAATAAAGTGGAGATTGGGTGGGCAGAGGGTGACAGTGAAAAAGCAGGGATACTGAATGAATACTCCTGCTCATTATTCACAAAAGAAGAGGAGGGAGAGGTACCTAAACCAATCAGTAGAAGCACTTTGGACTGGGGGTTGATACCAGTCCATTCACAGAAGAAAGGGTCCTGAAGGAACTCCTAAAACTGAAGGTGGACAAAGCAGTGAGGCCTGATGGGATTCACTCCAGAATTCTAAAAGAACTAAGGGGAGAACTAGTGACACCATTAACTACCCTTTTAAACAAATCATGGGAGGATGGTGTGGTACCTGAGGACTGGAGGAATGTGAATGGGATTCTCCTTCACAAAAATTGGAGCAAAGCAGAGGCAGGAAACTACAGACCTGTTAGTTTGAACTCAGTGGTAGGGAAAATGATGGAATCACTTCTGAAAGAAATAATTATTGAGTACCTAGAGTCCAGTGGGGCACAGGACCCAAGGCAGCATGGATTCCAGTGGGAAGGTCATGTCAGACAAATGTAATAGATTTCTTTGACTGGGTGACCAAAGTAGTAGATCAAGGAGGGGATGTGTACATGGCCTACCTAGACTTTAGCAAGGCATTTGACACAGTTCCACACAAAAAAATTAATAAACAAGTTAGCCAGCCTGGCAGTGGGTCTCAGGGTGGTAGCATGTGTAAAAAATTGGATGGACAAAAGGACACAGAGGGTAATAGTAAACAGAGTCCACTCTGAAGAAAGGGGGGTTACTAGTGGGGTACTGCCGGGTTCAGTATTGGGACTGGTCCTTTTTAATGTCTTCATAAGTGACATTGAGGAGGGACTTGAAGGGAAAGTATGCCTCTTTGCAGATGATACAAAGATCTGCAATAAGGTTGATACACAGCGTGGGTGGAAAGGATGAAAAGGGACTTGGCAAGGTTGGAGGAATGGTCAAAAGTATGGCAGCTTAGGTTTAATGAAAAGAAGTGCAAAGTAATGCACATGGGTAACAAAAACCCAGGGGATGAGTACACAATGGGGGAGGTATTAACAGCAGAAAAAATAGAAATCGATCTGGGGATAGTCATATCAGATGACCTAAATGTAGGCAAGCAATGTGAATTAATTAACACCCTCGACCCTGATCGTGCGCTTGAACTATTTACCACCACGTTCAACTCTGCCTGTGATAAGTTCTCCCCCCTAACCAAGAGCACATCTAAGGGCAATCATGCCACCTGGTTCTCTGACCTCCTCCGGGGCCTTCTGCGGCACCAGAATGCTCTCTGGTATTGAGCAAATGAAACCCAATGGCCTGAGGACAGGCTACCATACAGGGAGGCCCGAAACAAGTGCACATGGGCCACTTGCTCTGCCAAAGCAGATTACTACAAAGCTGCTTTAACCTCCACCTGGGGCACCGGCTGCAAATTTTGGAATAATATTAAGGAACTATGTGGCAAGTCTACTAATCTGCCTCCCAAATATTAATAAATGGTAAGCTCACCTCAGATCCCCTCAGTATAGCCTCGGCCCTAAACTCCACCTTCACGGATCTCAACCATGCCACCTCCCAACTTCTTCAACCCACCACCTGCCCAGGAACCCCCACCACCACCCCAAGCCCCACCCTTCTATATACACATCCTTACACGTAAGACAGTCAAACCCTACCTTTCCAAAGCCCTTAACCACTCTCCCCTCAGTAATGATTCCCTAGATCTCAGACTTCTCCGCCTCACCCTCCGGGAAGTCCTCACCCCACTCACCCATATTCTCAACCGCTCCTTGTGCCATGCAAAATTTTCTGCACGTTGGAAAGTGGCCTGTATCACCCCCATACATAAGAGTGGGGATCGCACCTCCACAAACAACTACCGCCCCATCTCCATCCTATCGTCCATATCCAAAGCATTAAAGCGCATAGTCGCTGATCAGTTCACTGACCACCTCACTAAATATAACCTTCTATGCAGCCAGTAATACAGCTTCCACAAGGGTCATAGTACCACCATGGTCCTCCTTGAACTTACCTCTCATGTCCACTCTGCCTTGTAACGCGGCCCCATCTCAAGAGCCATTTCATGGACCTCTCGAAGGCATTTGATACCGTCAACCATGCCCTCTTACTGAACACTCTTGCCTACAGTGGCCTCTCTCAAGATGCCTTAAACTGGTTCACCAGCTATCTATCTGATAGAACTCAACTAGTTAAGGTATTCACTGTCCTGTCCATTAGCCTACCAATCCACTCCAGTGTACCTCAGGGATCCATTCTTGGCCCTCTCCTATTTTGCCTTTACCTTAACACCCTCCCACCAGCCTGCCCCAGCAGACTGCTCCTCTATGTGGATGATGCAGTCCTGTTCGCTTCTGATCCGAACCCCCTCAAATTACACCAAACACTCCAACACGCTCTCCGTGAAACTGAACACTGGATCACCACCCAGCTCCTAATCATTAACTATAACAAGACAAAAGTCATGATTTTCTCCCAACTGCAAAACCCTCTTAAGAGCCTCTGCCCCCAATTTCTAGCCATAAATCAAACCCCCCTCGAATAAGTGGACACCTTTAAATACCAAGGTGTCACACTAGACCCAGTGCTCAATTTCTATCACAAATCCACCTCCTATCCACTGCCCTTAAGTCTAGATTAGACATACTTTATAGGTACAAGCACTGCCTCACCCCTGAGGCACTGCGCCTTACCATTAACTCCTCTGTACCCTCCCTCCGGGACTATGCCATTCTCATCTACAGTGCAGCTCTCACCTTGGCCATTGACAGACTCCAGCTTGTTCTAAACAAGGCCTGCCATCTCATCCTTGGATGTGACTGCTTCACTGACACCTGCGACCTCTACAGTACCACAAACTGGCTAAACTTAGACAACAGAATCAAGTACCACACCTGCCTAATGACCAAAAAGATTACCCTTTGTCTCAACCCTCCCTAAACAAAATTATTTTCCCTACTCCTCCTGTCAGAACCCGAAACTCAACCAAACAGCTACTATGGGTATGCCGCTGCTGGACCTCCCAATACCAAAGAACATTCAGTTACAAAGCCCCCTCCTGGACAAATGCACTCCCTAGTCTAATCACCAACAAAACAAGAATAGGCCATTTTAAATCCATTGTACGTAATCACCTCCAGACCGCAAACCGATGTGACTGCCCTTGACCTGTTCCCTCCCTGATTACCAAGGCCAGTTTCTCGCCGGTCGCCTGACCAATCTTCACCAAACTTCCTACTTTGACAAACAGTCTCACTGATTCTTTTGTGGCTGTGCTATAATACTGTATTTCATGTGATTCCTGTCTTCAAGTCCCTCTCTGTACCATGCATGTGTCCTGCAATATGATGTTATATAATGTCCGAAAACTGTATCAATGTTATCCTTGTCCCTCTATATGTTTGATGTGGAACCTTTGTAAATGAGTCTTTGACTCAAAGGTCTTTCTGAATACCTCAAATAAATAAAAAATTAAAAAAATAAAAAAAAGGTAATAAGGAGGGCTGGAGGATATTGGGATGCATAGGGAGAGGCTTCACCAGTAGAAAATAGGAAGTTGTTTTCCCTCTGTACAGATAGTAAGTGAGGCCCTATCTGGACTACTGCATGCAGTTCTGGAGACCCCGTCTCCACAAGGACATAGACAGGATGGAGGCAGTCCATTGGAGGGCAACTAAAATGGTGCAGGGTTTGCACCAGGAGTCATACGAAGATAAACTAAAGGAGCTTAATATGTATACCATCAAGGAAAAGAGGGAGAAGGAGGACATGATAGAATCTTTCAAGTACCTCAAGGGAATCAACAAAGTCCAAGAGGGTAGCATCTTTCAGAAAAAGAGATGTGCAAGAACTAAGGGGCACAATTTGAAGACTGGGAGATGGCTCATGGGCAATGTGAGGAAGTATTTTTTCACAGAGAGGGTGGTGGATACATGGAACGGCCTTCCTGAGGAGGTCGTGAGGTCAAAAACAGTGGGGGAATTCAAGAATACATGGTACAGACATAAGACAATTCTGGTGGGGGGTAGGAAGTCATAGGCTGTTGGTTAACTAGGATCTGCAGCTTCTTAAATAGGTAGGAAAATGGGCAGACTGGGTGGGCCAATTGGTCCTTATATGCATTCAAAGTCTATGTTTCTATGTATGCACTGCTCATTGCACTGAACTGATAAATGTTTCCACAGAGCTGCAATGTAGCTGAAGAAGAATAGTAACTAGAAACAAACCATTAAACATAGAAACATAGAAGTTGACGGCAGATAAGGACCGCAAGGCCCATCCAGTCTGCCCATTTCTTTTTCTACCTTATAAATGTGCCATCAGCCTTTGCTCTGTCAGTGGCCTATCTATTCATACTCATTTGTATTGCTCCCTTATGCCTATCCTATGCCTGTTAGAAGCTCTGCACTGTATTCTTAGCCACCACTTCCTGAGGTAGGCCATTCCATGCATCCACCACCCTTTCTGTGAAAAAGAATTTCCTCACATTCCCTCTTAATCGGCCCCCCTCTAATCTCATGCTGTGTCCTCTTGGCCTGCTATTTTTCTTATATTTAAACATGTGAGACTCTTTCACCTTGTTAATGTCCTTAAGGTGTTTGAATGTCTCGATCATATCACCTCTCTCCCTCCTTTGTTCAAGGGTATACATATTGAGCTCTGTTAATCTGTCCTCATATATCTTCAGATGCAGTCCCTGCACCATTTTGGTTGCCCTTCTCTGGACTGCCCCAATTTGGTTAATGTCCTTGTGAAGGTGTGGCCTCCAATACAGCACGCAGTACTCCAGATGGGGCCTAACCAGTGTCTTGTAAAGAGGGATTATTACCTCCCTTATGACTTGTGATACCCTACTAATACACCCTAACACCCCTAGCCTTACCTACTGCTTTAGAGGTCTGCTTGGATGATTTCAGGTCATCAGTGATGATGATGCCCAAGTCTCTTTCTTCCTTTGTGACTGCCAGCAACTCCCTCCCAGCCAATAGGTGGCTTCAGGGTTTCTCTTCCCTATGTGCATGATCTTGCACTTCTTTGCATTAAATCCCAGTTGCCACTCTTCTGACCATTTTGCTAGTTTATCCAGATCTCTTCTCATTCTGCCCATCCCATCTGATCATCTACTCTGTTGCAGATCTTGGTGTCATCTGCAAACAGACAAGCCTTACCCTTTAGTCCATCTGCAAGGTCACTAATGAAGATGTTGAAGAGGACTGTCCCCAGGACTGATCCCTGAGGTACCCCACTTGTGACATGCATCTCTTCTGACTATACCATTTACCACCACTCTCTGTTTTCTGCCCGTCATCCAGTTGGTCACCCAGTTGACCAACTTCTGACCCACTCCGAGCCTACCCAACTTATTTATCAATCTTCAATGTGGAACAGTGTCAAAAGCATTGCTGAAGTCAAGGTAGGTGACATCAACTGCTCCCCCTTGGTCCACCACTCTGGTTATCCAGTCAAAGAAATCTATGAGATTAGTTTGACAGGACCTTCCTTTTGTAAACCCATGCTGTCTTGGATCCAGTGCCCCTATGGATTCCAGGTGTTGCACTATCCTTTCCTTAAGGAGTGCCTCCATAATCTTGCCCATTACTGAGGTAAGACTGACTGGTCTGTAGTTCCCTGCCTCCTCCCTGCTACCACTCTTGTGGATCGGGGTCACATGAGCCCTGATCCAGTCTTCTGAGATCTCTCCTGTGCTCAGAGACTCACTAAACAGTTCTGCTAATGGCTCTGCTAGTTCCACCCTTAGCTCCTTAAGTACCCTGGGATGTATGCCATCAGGTCCCATTGCCTTATCCACCCTGAGCTTAGCAAGCTCTTGTAGGACCCTTTCTTTTGTGAAGGAAGTAGTGCTCACTTCCCTCCCCCCGTGTCCATGGTGCTGAGCTGTGGGCCCTGCCTTACCTTCTCTTCAGTAAATACTGAGTAAAAGTATCTATTTAAGATAGATGCTTTTACAGGGTCCTCCTCCTCACATGCTCCCTTTTCCCCATTAAGCTTAGCAATACCCCCTCTGGACTTTCTCCTTTCACTAATGTATCTATAGAATGTATCATTAGGAAACTTTTATTAATTCATTTCAAAGAACAGTGCACACATTCAGCAACCCATTGAAAAATGCTAGACCGAGGAGTTGGAGGAACAGGTTAATGTGACTTTTATTGTAGTAAGGAGTGAAGAAGAAGTAGTTATCAAGGAAAGGGGAGAGTTATGAAAAGGATCAGGTGTTCCTGTTTAGCCAGGGAAGGGAGGTGGTAGATGGGGTGGTATTTTCCAGGGAGGGAGGGATCGCATCTTTGGGAAGGGGTATGATAGTAGCCTGCTTCCAAACACAGGGACTGAGGCAAGTGACAATGAGCGATTTAGGAGGTGGGAGATGGGAAGGGCTATTGCTGAGGATGGAGCGTGACAAGAGTTTGGGGTGAAGGCCATTGGGGCTCCCTCCCTCCTTTGTGTAGGTCTAGAGCAAGGAGGGCCCTGTGGTGTACAGACAGAGTGGCAGGGGAGAAGGGAAGGTATGGGGGAATGTCTTGAGGAAAAGGGGGTGGGGCTGTGGGACAGGGAAGTGGAGTGAAGGAGGGAGAGGGCACAGGTGGTGAAAACAGTTAAAAGATCAGGTAACTGCTGCAAGATCAAAGATTGGGGAATTGCTCATCTTAATTATGGTGGAATGGGTCTGGAAGGGTGGAAGAAGAGGACATGAATAACCTTCCAGAACTCTGCGGGGCGGATATGTCTGTTCTGGAGTAAGGATGCAAAGCAGTTAGCCTTTGCAAGCCTAGTAGCTCTGGTACAGGCATTGCAAAGTGACTTATAGTTAGCAAGGTGAGTTGAGGAGTGGGGATGGAGAAAGGGAGGGATAGTTTCAGGAGAAGCATCTCATATGTAGGGAGGAGATTGAAAGTACAAGTTGAATTGGGTGTTGAGGAAAAGTGGTTATTACACCTCTGCTCCTTTTAGTTAAAAACCAGCAGAAGGGGGGGTGGAAGAGGAGGAGGGGGAAAGGGAGAAGAAAGTAGAGGAGGGGGAGATAGATGGGAAGGGAGGAGGGGACATTAGGAGGTGAAAGAGAGTGAGGGGTAACTAATAGCATGATAGAGAAGCGGTAAGCAGTTGCGCTGAGTAGTTGAGCAGATGTATAGAAGCTATTTAACAAGAGGCTGTACCCAGAAGAGAGTTCTAGATGGATTGGGGAGTGTAACAAACTTGGGAGAAGGAGAGGGATCTAGTGGAGGTTGATTGTGGGGTTACCCTCAGACAGGGGGTAAGCAAAACATTGGAACTACACCCAAAAGGGGTGGCAGTACTAGTAAGGTGAATGGGGATGTGAGCCACACCTATTTGCTGAACACTGCTGTTGGTTAACCATTCTATGAGCTCTCAGCACTCTGATTGGGCTGCAACAGTGAGTAGAGTGAAAGAAGCGGTTCCAGCTGCTTCGCAAAGTCCCTGAAGTTGAGCTGGCCTTTGGAAAAGGGAGAGCCCTGAAGCAAAGGGATCATGACAGCTGCCATTCTATCAGTCTTCCTGGTTGATAGGCATACATTATCCTCCACTTTGAGCTATTTCCAACCCATTTCGTTAGTGTCCCCCCCCATTTGTAGATTCTTCAGCACAGTCAGCCTGTAAATCTGTGCCTATCCTTTGTTTTACACAGAGTCAGGGGACTTTGGACTGCATTAATTCAGCCTATCAAATATTTGTGAATCATCTTAACTCTGCATGTATTTTAACAATGGAGAGGTTCTTCTGGTTGAGTGGATGGGGGTATTAAATATATGTTATTTTAGGGGCTGGGGATTGATATTGTTGCGGTGTTCACTACTGTTTGCAATGTGATTTATTGCACTTGTGCAATGATACTAGGTGGCTATAAGTGGAGGGGGGTTGGGGGACTTCCAGAACCTTCCCAGTGGAATCTGAGGAATCAGGATGGTGGCTGGGAGAAAGGTAATGGTTTCTGTGTGCCTCTCCCCTCCTCCCTGTTGTTGAGTTCCAGCTCACTTAGTTCTTAATTAAGCTATAATACAACATCCTACAACTGAGTGTGCTGCAGTAACTAGGTAACTGCTGCGAGCTCACACTGCTTATCAGTGGAGAATGTTGCCCTCAGACTTCTGTAGAAAAGTGTTGTGGTTGCCAGGCCCCTCCCACAGAGACCAGGGTAGCTTGGCAGGCAGGAGGCAGAGATGTACTGCACCATGGTGGCAGCATGGGAAGTGACAGTTATTTATTTTCTCCCTGCTGCCTGCAGTGGTAATTCCTGGATTTGCCTTATTTACTTGGTGTCTTGTTTGACCTTTGCAGCAGCTACTATTAACACACAGCATTTTACTTTAGACTAAAAGGGGGCACACCCTCTTTCTATGGTACTCCCTCCTCTGGGTTTAGTTATTTGACATTTTCAGATATTTCTTTTATTACTAATCTGGTTGACATTCTCATTGAATCTGCTTTTCACCTAATTGAGAGTCATATTATAGAAGAAGAGTCCCTGGACTCCCCATATGGGGCCGTCTTCATATTCTCTATGGTAAGGGGCAATCAAGGTGTATCCTTATTTAGGAGGCTGCATTGGTCCCAGGTTTTGTGACTCTTACTCTTCAGGGGGTCCTGACTCAGTGGCATGGAGGACATTGGTTTAGTGGCCCAGCCTTTTTCCTCTGTCAGATGTGGCCCTGGGCACATATTATTGAGCAATTTCCTGTCACTGGGGCAAAGGGGGGGAATTCTAATATCACACATGTTGCTCATTCGGCTGTTGGTGTCTCTGAGCTCTTGATTTTTTGGAGGGGAATCTGGAAGTGATCCCATGTCGCAAAGGAATTTATTTCTACTACCATCCTTCAGCTGGAGCTCCATAAGGGGAGGGTAATCCAGTGAGCCTCAGAGAATTTTTTTATGTATCCTCCTGCATTGGAAGATCCAAACTGCATCAATACATTATCTTCCTAGCCTTGTTGCCTTGTTTTTTTTCTGTTTGCAATTTTGTAAACAATGAATGGTCTTTGACAGGTGGTTCTCTGGTGGATGAGGAGGAGGAGGGCATTGCTTTTTTTTGAACACATCAACAGGGGTAACATGTATTATAACATGGGTTGACACTAGGGGGAAAGGTCATTCGCCAAAGAGCATCACTTGACCAGGGACTAAATTCACTATTGAATTCACAGTTTGGGTGAGATGGTCAGCCAGCAAGATTCCTGGGCAGAGCGGGACTTGTTATCTGTAGGAAAATTCAGCACTGAGAGGCAGCCATTAAAAATACAGCTAAGTGGGAGAGTGCCGCAGTGGTAACTTGGTGGCTGACTGTCAGTGCTGTACCTGATTCCCCTGTAGTTCAGTAAGTCCTGTCATGAAGGAGTACTGCCAGCTGTTCCCCCTTCCCACATGGACTGCTGAACAATGCAGCTTTATATGTGCTGGTTCAGTCCCCCCAACAGTGCAAGTAAGACTACGACTCCTGAGAGAGACAGCAAGAGAGAAATAGAAAGAGAGAGAGAGGCAGTGAAATCTCACCTGTTTTTGTATTTTGCCATTGTCACCCTGTGTGTGGGCAGGACAGAAACCCAGGTTTCAAGCAGGCGTGGTAAACCAAGTAGCCTAAAGTATGTGTGACTTAATGAGTCATGCAGTGGCACAACTGAGCGCCACAGAATTTCTGAGAGTGCCAGAGTTCGCGATCCCACTGCCATCCCCTGGATTATTCTGCAGGTAGAGTTGCCGTCTCCCCCCTCAACCAGAAAAGGTGGCAGGAGAGATGCAGCAGCAGTGACCATTACAGACTGCAAGAGAGAGAGAGAGAGAGAGAGAGAGAGATCAACAGTTGTCTGGCAGCTACATCTGCAGCCCCCCGACAAAACAGAAAGGCAGCATAATGCAAGCAGCAGCAATTTGTGTGTTGGACACACACACACCAAGATAAAGTGGTACACAGGATCAGGACACATATGCTCAAGTGCTGCAGTGTTGTGTCTGTTTCCACTCCCATCCCATGGCGAAGTGCTCGTTCCCCGTAATGTGACTTGAGCACTTGTTTGAATGGAAACCCTGATCCCAGTACACTGTGCAGTCATTGAGTGTGTGCCACAGAGACAGAGAGTGAGACAGAGATAACGCCTTTCAAGTAGTAAAACTTTTGCACTGTGGCTGCTTCTCATATCTCTCCCCTGCCTTGAGATTTGGACATCTGATTCACAAGTCCCGCAGTCCCCTGTGTGTCTCTCGTGACTTTTCAGTGGACAGATTTTTGGTTTTGGGTGTTTCTCCTGCTGGATTGTGTCTCAGCACTCCATTCCTGAGGAAAAGAAACCCACACCAAGAGAGAGAGAGAGGACTGACAGCAGACCGAGACATAGTCTATCTCTGTCTGTGATCGGCAGCCTGTGTGTCTCTTGTGGGGGGGGGGGCACAGCAAACTGCTTAGGAAGTGTAACTAAATGTATTATGCACAACAAATGTCAGAAATAATCTTATTACTACATTTCTGACATTTGCATGTGCAAAAAATCAATGAAATTTGCAGTATTTGTTGGGGACTATTTTGTAAGATAACAAGATACAGCAACTGTCTTGCTATTTAAAGAGGGGAAAAAAACTTTCTGTGGGGTTTTCCTTGTGATCAACATAACCCATGATATAAGTGCAGTAACTCACTCCAGGGTATGGAGTTTTAAGTTCAGACACAAAGGGCAACCCCAGGAGGCATACGCCAAGTGCAGTCCAGCCCCTAGCCTTGCTATCTGCTGAGCTTCACTGATCTTCACCAATTTGGAGAGAGACCAATCACCATTGGAAGGCAGACTCTGACAGGCATAGAAGCAGGTATTCCTTTTTTTTTTTTTTTTAATTTTCTTTTTACGCCCCTTCTCACCCCAGTGCTTCCTTACCTTTGGGAGTCTCCTACGGCCTTGTGCCTCCCTGCTCATCTGTCAGCACTGGATGCAGTCATCCCCCCACGCTGCCGTGGTTTGATCCCCAGGAGGGTACAAGGCGGGGGCCCCCCTTTCCACCGCCCGAGCGACTGAGTTTTCATCGGGGATCAGTCATCCGTGCTGGCAGGGGCCTTGGGATCGGGCCTATAGCTCCATCTACAGGGAGCACCGGAGGGTATTTTCCTCTTTTCCACCCATCCCCATAGGACATCTGCAAGCTAGGAGAGCCTAGGAGTGACGCACATCACAGCGTGCTAATGCTACGGCTCCCGACAGACGTCCTCCCTCCCTGCTTGATGCAGTCCTCGCTGCACCACCACCTGTGGTCACCCAGGTGGCGGTATCACAGCGAGACCTGCATCCCACCCCACCCAGAGGAGGAGAGCAGCTTCTGGGTGCTCGGTCCTCCTCCCCCCGGCTGGCCCTCCAGTTCTCCGAGTCCATTCCTGAACCCGGGTCGCTGGCGCCGTGAGCGGTAACCCTACCGCTGCCCCAGTGGGCCTGCCAGAAGCAGGGATTCCTTGACAGCAGTTCTACCTGGTGCATCCCTTTTAAAGTGAACAGTCCAGGTTCCTTTTTCTGCTGATGGTGCTTCTCTCCTCGCTTGTTCTGCTCAGTCCCAGCCAAGCACTGCTGTCTCAGCATAAGCAGCTGTTGGAATGCTCACCCAGAATTCATGGCTGCTGTATCTAAATCAGCATTTGTACTGCTGTACCAACTACTGAAATAGTGGCCAGCTAAGAGAAAGCTCTCAATTGAAAGAAACAGCTCAGAAACAAAAGGCACTCCTAGGAGGCATGTGCCAAGATCGATCCTGCCCCTAGCCTTACTGTCTGCTGAGATTCACTGATCTTCACTGACTGCTGTACCCACTACTGTAATAGTGGTCAGCTAACAGAAAGCTCTCAGCCAGAAACAATCAGAAGCAACAGCTCAGACACAAAGGACACCACTATGAGGCATACGCCAAATGCCGTCCAGCCCCTAACCTTGTTGCCTGCTAAGCTTCACTGATCTTCAACAATTGGGAGACAGACCAATCACCATTGGAAGTCAGACTCTGACAAGCACAGAATCAGGGATTCCTTGACAGTAGTTCTACCTTGGTGAATCTCCCTTGAAGTGCACATTCAGGGCTCCTTTTTCCATTGAGACTGCTTTTCTCCTTGTTTGCTCTGCTCAGACTCAGCCAAGCTCTGTTCTCTCAAGAGGAGACCGGGCTGGAGGAGACCTATATAGTTTGTTTTTAAGGGGCTAAACACATAGGACAATCCACCCACTAGGGCCAGAGACTCAGGTCAGAAGTGTGTGTTGATTGTTTCCGGTGGCAGCACGCTGTCCTACATGCTTCGCTATAACGGACCTAACAACTCAACAAAATGCAGCATGGTCAGAGATACACCGCCTTCGGCAAAAGCTCATTCAGTTCTCTAGGATCAACAACACAACAACAGCACTCAGCTATCCCCCTATGCAGGCACCCCTACCACAAAAAGCATGCCATCCAGGGGGCTCGCAAAGGGTTGGAATTTGTGGGATAAAACCAAATTGCATAAAAAATGATGGAATCCTTCCAACATACTCATCAAATAAATACACACCACTGTCAGTCATGCATTCTAAAACTGAGGAGTGCATAGAGATGGTTAGGAAATCTGCACCACACAAGGTTATTCAAGCTACCAAGAAAAGGACGAAACAAAGCATCCCAAAACCAGTACTCATGATCGGAGACTCTATGATTAGGAAAGTAGACTCTCAACTCCAGCATTATGACTAGGCTAGGCTCACGGTCAGGTGCCTCCCTGGGACATGGGCATGGAAGGACACAGAACATACAGACAATATTGTGTGCAATAGGGAATGCGTCACTAAAGTCACCCTCCACATAGGAACAAATGACCTAGTCAGTAGGTCAGTGGAGGAAACAAAGCAAAGCATAATTACAACTTGCTGCATGTTAAAACGACTTAGAAGTAATAGCTCCTCCTCCCTACCTACCTCTGCTTATAGCTGCCTTTTTTGTGTCCCTTCCTACAGTGCGGTCATGAGGACAAGCTGTTCAGCCCTCCCCACAGCCACCGAATAATCCCCCGCGGACAACGGAGCAGCAAAGAGCACCAGGTAGTGATCCCAGCTTGTAGCTGATTCAGGGAGCTGCGCCACAGATTTTAAACTTGGTGCCTTTTTTCCAAACAAAGACTGACTGTGCCTTTTGATTTTGTGTCGGTGGAGCAATGCAGATAGTTTTTTCACAGCACTCTGCCTCAAAAACCGACCTGAATTTGTATCAGAGGAACAGTACTTAATGGGGAATAGAGCTGTACTGCTTTTTACTTTGATGGGGAACTGAACACTGCATGTAAAGATCTTTTACCCGGCTAAGCTACTCTGCTCACCAGACTTTTTAAACTGAGCCTGAACCCATTACTTTTTTCTGAAATCTTACAGCCTGTAACACTGCTATAGAGATTTAAACTGCATAATTACAACTTGCTGCATGTTAAAATGACATAGAAGTAATAGCTACTCCTCCCTACCTACCCACCTACCTCTACTTATAGCTTTTTTGTGTCCCTTCCTACAGTGCGGTCGCGAGGCAAGCTGTTCAGCCTTCCCCACAGCCACCGAATTTCCCCCCGCAGACAATGGAGCAGCACAGAGCACCAGGTAGTGGTCCCAGCTTGCAGCTGCTTCGGGGAGCTCTAGCCCCGCCCCCACCCCCACCCTTGGTGAGCTCCTCCTTATATAGCGTTGACCTTGTGAGCTCGTAAACCAATCAGCTCACTTTCCCATTAGCTCCTTAGATTATTCAGCCACTAGTGGCCACCGCAGAGCAGATTTCAAATCTACTACTGAAAAAAAATGCAGTATCTCACACTAACACTTATTATGCTTTGCCTAACCTTATCTTCCCTTCCACCTTCATCCCTTCCTATTTTACCTGGCTCATTGCCACTTCTCTCTTCGGATACAAAGCCACCCCTTTACTCCTCCTCAGCACTAGTGGACCACAACCAGTACCACTGGAATAATTGGTCCCTGGGGGCCTCTATCCTCCCTCCCTCTTTCCATGCTGAGCAACCAGCCCTATATATCCCCTTCTACTCAGACCCTAAGCCTAACTCGCTAACTCCCAACCATCCCACTCGATGTGGGTCATCACTAAAGACCATGTGCTTACTAAGGCACACCCTGGCTCTCCTTCTCCCTATAGCCAGGGACATAGAATGTAACCCGAGACCACCAGCAACCATAGCTGGCCAACCCCCTGCACCAGCTACACACCTCCCTAAAGGTTTTAAAATTGTCCACCTAAACATATGCAGCATCCTGAACAAAATAGCAGCCCTACAAACTACTGTCCTAGCCCTTCGCCCTGATATTGTAATCATCACTGAATCTTGGCTTAAGCCTCATAACCCGGACAAAGAATTCTCAATACCCAGTTTCTCCTTAATCTGCCAAGATAGACAGGGCAGAAAGAGGGTGGCAGCACTGCCATGTATATCTCCTCTAATCTCCAGTTTTCCAAAATCACACTGACAGCACCCATACAATCTATAGATTCTCTTCTAATCAAAATCCCCCAGCCACACTCTATCCCAGTATACATAGCAGGGTCATACTGCCAGCCAGACACACTTCTGGGTAGCATCCTTGGCCACCTTGGCAACCTGAGGTCCCTTACGGCAGGCAGCGAACTCCATATCCTTGGAGATTTCAATCAGAACTGGCTAGGCAGCGCAGCCTCCAAATCACAATGCCAAATAAATGCTCTAAACTTGTCCCAGCAAATAGGGGAACCCACTCGCCTAAACCACAAATCCAATAAACACACACTACTGGATTGGGCACTTACTACCCACCCTCATTGGATAGTTAAAGCTGGCCTTCTACATGACTCAAGTGGCCACCATATAATTTATATGGTGCTTAAAATCTTCCGACCCAAGGCCCCACCACCCTGCACGCTCTACAACAGAGTATATAATTCCCTTGATCTGACAGCACTTCTAAATGACCTCACCAGCATTGACTGGTCTTTCATCCCTAGGGCCACCTCCATGGACGAGACCCTGAAATTTTTATCTACTAACTTTCTAGCCATCTGGGACCTCCACACTCCTCTCAGGAGATCCTGAGTAAGAGGATCCCACTTACCATAGGTAACAACTAACCTCATGGAACAACTACGAGCCAGAGACTGAGCCTGGAAATCATTCAAGGCCACAGGTGCTCAAATGGCTCAGCAACACTACTGGTCACTAAGAAACGCCTGTACAAGACTCATACGACAGGCCAAATCAAATTACTTTAAAGCTGTGTTCAGCAATAACTTTGGTCACCCTACCCAATTCTCGAAGTCAATAAAATCCCTTCTTTCCCCACCAGCCCAATCCCCCACTCCCACTCTCAACCTTGAAGGAAGAATCATCATGGATCCTAGCTTGGTTGCCACTGAGTTTTTTTTATTTTTTTATTTTATTTATTAAATTCTCGGATTACAAATACCTTTGAGCAGAAACTGCTCGTTTACAAAGGTTCCACGTCAAAGGATGAGGGTCAACATACATACAGAGGTAGTAAAAGAATGCACAATAAACAACCAAAACAACTAAGAGAAAAAATAAAGATACTCAGTTATAACATACTTTGAGATAATATTCATAAAACGAGCAGCTTGAGTAGGCAGCTGGCTGCAGTAACAATAAGAGATAGAGGGCACCATAGGCAGTTAGTATTGCAGGCATGTGACTGGGAGAGGAAGTTGGCATGCTAATGGGCCACTGTCCGATGGTGGTGGAAAATGTCTTGTACCAGTGGAGATGTGAAGCAGGAAAGGAGACACAAGGAAGGCTCAGTGCCAGAGGGAATGAGATTGGGAAAGGGTGGGCTGTGAGACATGAGTGAGCTGGGAGGTGTTTAGAGAGATCTCTGTTCAATGAAGCAGTCACATTGAGTGGTAGAGGTGAGGTAAAGTGTGAAATTCCTTTTGAAGGGTCCAAGTGTAGTAGAGGAAAGTGCTTCTTTATTGAGGGAATTGAACCATTGAGCAGCTCTATAGATAAAGGTCCGCTGACCCATGGAGGTACGACATCTGGGAACCTGAAAGGTTGGAGATTGGGCACCACGTGTTTGTTGAGTTCCACTGAAGGTAGTAAGGAGTGAGCTAACACCAGGTGGCATGAGACCAAGGAGAATCTTTTTGGTAAGTAAGCAGGTCTGGTATTGTATTCTGCTGTGTAGGGTAGCCAGCTGGCCTGTGCATAGAGGTCACAGGTGTGAGTTTGTCGGGTTGCACCGTCCAGTAGTCTACAGGCTTTGTTGAGAGCAGCTGAGATCCCGTGGAGGGCACTTGTTGGGGCAGAGCCATAGATGGAAGGCCGTAGTCAATGATAGGGTGACAGAGCTGTAGATGGCTGGTTTAAGGGCATCCGTAGGCATACAGTGCTTGTGTTTGTGTAGTAGTCCAATCCGTATATTGGCGGTCTTGGCAACAGTGTCAATATGCCGAGTGTAGGAGAGGGTACTATCCAGGGTAATACCAAGGTACTTGAACTCTTTGACATGTTCGAGTGAGTTCCTAGCGTGGTTCTTGATGGTTAGGGACAGAGAGTTGCGCCTGCTCTGTCGGTTACAGAAGGACATGGCTTTAGTCTTGCTGTGGTTCAGGACAAGTTTATGAGAATTGAATCAGTCTTCGATGCGATTGAAGTCGAGCTGCAGCTGGGATTCGAGGACTGTAATGTCACTGTGGCTGGAAAACAGGACTGCATCGTCTGCGTATAGTAATATGTTTTGGTGGCAGGCACTGGGGAGATTGTTGATGAAGAGGGAGAAGAGTAGAGGGCCCAGAATAGACCCCTGCAGGACTCCGGAGTGGACCGGTTTCTCATCCGAAGAGATCCCTGCAATCCTTACATGTTGGATACAATTATCAAGGTAGCTGGTGAACCATGGAAGGGCATCTCTGGAGATCCCAATGGAGGACAGTTGCTTGAGCAGTAGGGGGTGGTTAACTGTGTCGAATGCCTTGGTAAGGTCTATAAATACTGCCCCTCCACAATTCCCTTTGTCAAGCATGGCATGGATGAAGGTTGTAAATTCCAGTAGTGCAGTGGTGGTGCTGTGCCCTTTTCTGAAACCATGCTGCTCTGGGCACTGTACATTGTACTTATCCAGGAATTCAACTAGTTGGTCCGACACTATTCGCTCCAGCACTTTGGATAGTGGGGGGGAGGAGTGAGATAGGTCTGTAATTGGTGTGCAGTGTCCTTTCTCTGCTTTTGTGAACTGGTGTGACAGTGGCTTTCTTCCAGAGAGAGGAGAAATGGCCCAATCTAAGCGAGATATTAAAGATCTTTGTAAGTGGTTCTAAGATTTCATCGAGGACTTGTGCCAGCAGTTTTAGGTCAAGGGAGTCACCACTGTACCCTTGTTTGCCGATGGCCTTTTGAATGTATTTTCTAGCTTCTTGTGGTGGGACCTCCTTAAAAAAAAACTTTGGGGTTGTACATTCTAGTTGGGGGGTAACTTGGGAGGAGCTGGAGGGGAGGTCATCGAAAAAATTTGGTGGAAGGACACTGTCCAGGTTTGTAAATGCATTATTAAAAGTGCTGGTGATGATACCTAGGTTGAGTGTAGGAGTGCCATGAAGGTTGAGCATAGTGGGTGGTGCTTTAGGATCCTTGCCTGTGAGTTCTTTCATGTTGTTTCAGAATTTGTTTCCCTTGCCCCAAGAGTTGGTCAGAGCCTCTTTGTAATAGCTGCGTTTAGCATTCCGTATTCTTCGAGTGCAATCATTTCTGGCTGCTTTGTATAATTGTATGTTTACTTGTGTCGGAGTTGCATGAGCACAATGCCAGAGGTGGTCTCTGTGCTTGAGCAGAGTTAAAGGTCAGTAGGAACCCAGGGGTTGGTCTGTCCTTTGACCTTCATCTTTTTCACTGGTGCATAGATGTCACAGGCTTCGTTGAAACGTTTGATAAATAGGTCCAGAGCTTTGTTTGATGTCATTGAGGGAGTCAAGCACTGCCCAGTTCAGCCTGGTTAGATAGGATTTTAAGAGCTGGAGGTGCCCTTGTTTGATAACCCTGGCATAGATAAGCTTGGCAGGGGGCTTGTGGTATTTGTTTGACCAGGAGCAGATGACAGGCAAGTAGTCACTTATTGTATCTGGGAGTACAGAAACATTGGAGATGCATTCAGGGCGGTTAGATAGAATCCAGTCTAGAAGCGTAAGAGAGCCTGTCCTATAATTACACCTAGAGGGGACATTGACCAGTTGAGTGAGGTGATGTGCCGTGGCTGCATCCTTATAGGTAGCGGCCTCAGTGGAAAGCCAGTTAATGTTAAAATCACCCATGATTATGGTTTCAGAATTATGTTGCTGGACCCTTAGATATTCCATGATGCTATGGAACCCAGCAGCCCGGTCTCTTGGGGGTAGGTAAACTGAGATGACAGTGAGTTCCTTGTTATGTGCACCAAGGAGGATTTTGATTGTGAGGACCTGAGAGGAGTTGCTCAGGCTAGGGGATGGGATGATGTGACCCATAAGGGTATCTTTAAGATAGATGGCACAGCCCCTACCCCGTTTAGCAATCCTGTCTTGCCTGAAAATGCAGTAGCCAGGGATAGAGACTGAGGTATCAGGATTTTAGGGTTTAGCCATGTTTCCACAACTGAGAGGACATCAGGGTTGTGCTGTAGGATCCATGTTTGGAGGGAGTCAAGTTTGTTGAGGATGCTGCAGGCATTGATGGATGCCATGGTGAGTGTCCCTGTCCTTCTGCTTGGTGCCACTGCTGGCTGCCCAGGTGGTCCTGGGTTGGGGTGAACATTTCCTGAGAGCAGGAGCAGCATAAGGAGAATTTGTAGGAGAAAGGATTTCAGCATCTTGTATATACCTGGTGGTTAAGTCATAAGCCAAAAGAAATTATCAACAGCTGAGGTCCAGAGTCACAGAATGTGTTAGAATTCCTGCAGGTGATGAACTTTGCCTGCGCATATGCAGGATGTGAAATCCTTTTGTCTGCATGCTTTTTTGTCATTCAAAGAGGTTGTTGAAAAGCCCACATACAGATCATGGAGCAGGTCAGACGAAAATGTGGATTCAAGCAGACCTAGAGTCACTGAGTTTGTCAGACTTAATTGCTTAACTTATGTTTTGCTTGGGATAGCTTCCAAAAAGTTGATTTTTAAATGAAAAATGCAGATACCTGGTTGTGATGTTTTGCAGAAATCCAGTTCAGGATACTTTCATGGATGTGGTGAGCAAGAATGGTGTAGTTACTCCAAGCAGAAAACCATGTAAATCCACAAAAACTAAGCTACAGACACAGACAAGCAGCCACTACAAACAAAGACTTGTTTAATTCATATTTGTCCACCACTACTTCTTCTCTACTCTCCTCCCATCCCCATCCCCCACCCTTTGTTCCCCCTACAGTATCTTCCCAGGCCTACTTCTTGCTCTGCCCAGTATCACCTGGCCAGATGCTAAAAATATTGCAGTCACTCAACCCATCCAAAGGTAAATGTCCATCAGGCCTTGATTCCAAAATGCTCCTGCTCTCAGCACCTGCCATAGCCCACCCTCTAACCTTGCTCTATAACTTGTCTTTTAGACTCGGGGCAGTCCCCAAAATATGGAAACAAGCCACAGTCATTCCCCTAGCTAAAGGAGGGGACCTTTCCTCCCCATCCAACTACCATCTCATATCTCTGCTTCCCATCCTAGCCAAAATTCAAGAGTGCCTTGTACTATCCCAGCTCCACCACTATCTAGATACCATATAATTTTTCACCCCCTACCAGGCCGGCTTCAGAAAAAATCACTCCACCACCAGCTCCCTCCTTCGCCTCACTAACTCCATCCTTACGGGTATGGACAAAGGGGAAATAACAGCAGCCATATTTATCGACCTGGCTAAAGTCTTCGACATGGTCTTTCATCCCCTGTTGTTGGCTGAACTCACCCAAGCTGGACTGTCTGTGAATGCAAATAACTGGTTCCATTCATGTCTGTCGCGTAGGTCCCAATCAGTCCATATTGGCCCGGCTAGATCCACCTCACTCCCTGTCACCAGTGGAGTCCCCCAAGGGTCTGTACTCAGCCCTCTGCTGTTCTCTATCTTTCTCAATGACCTGCCTGCTGCCTGCCCACAAACGGCTATCCATATTTACGGAGTTGATACGGTGCTGTTTGCCTCTGGCCCATCCACAAGTGCCGTGACAGACTGTCTACAAAAGGACTTCAACTCCATCCACTGTTGGTTCCTCTCTAACCAACTGTTCTTAAACTAAAAAAAAACAGTCTCTCTCATCTTCGGCTCTCGGGCCAAACTAACCCGGCTTACTGCCCCACCCACGTTCTACACTCTGGATAGCTCCCCAATAGAGGCCTGTACTTCATATCGATATCTCAGTGTCTGGCTAGATCAGTACCTTGACTTTTCAGTGCATATAGATGCTCTACACAAAAATCTGCATCCCATGCTGGGAGCTCTTTACCGGAACAAAAATTGCATACCTCTACCAACCAGACTAGCAATAGTCCAAAAAATTATCCTCCGGATTATGGATTACGGTGATGTTGTCTACTGTGCTGCCCCCCAAACTTCCTTAGCTAGGCTTGATCCCCTCTTCAACTCCTTCTGCTAGTTCTCTTTGGGCCATCCTCCCAATACCTATCACTGTGACCTCTACCAGTCCTTGGACCTCCCCTCTTACATAGCCAGCGATTGCTTCACTGTGCTAGAACCACTGCTAAGTTCTGGTCGCAGACACTCCCTTCCTACCTGTCATTCTCCCTAACTACCCTCTCCCCACCTGCCTACACTCTCAGAAACATAGTCTCTAGGCTCCTGCACATTCTGCACAGATCCACTTGGTCTGGCCAGGCTGCTTTCAGCTTCAGGTTGCCCAAATTATGGAATTCCCTGGCAGCCAATATTAGACACACCACAAGTACTCCACAATGGAATGCCCTTCTTAAAACGCACTTCTCTTCCAACTGCTCCTGTATCCCCCCCCATTGAACCCCTCTCAATCCCTAACTACCAGCTGTTATCACCAGTCTGGTTACTCCATTTTCAGTATTTTGTGATGCTGCTTAGCACCTAATGTTATTGAAATGCTAATGAAAATGTACCTACAATATTGTATTATGACTGCCTCATCCATTGTTTGTACCAAACATATTTATGTATGTTTTTGTTCTTCTGTATTACTGTACCATTGTAAACCCCCAACCCCCAGGGCACATCTGGAATCGAGTGGTACTCTGCTCAGTATGCCTTCCTGGTAAATCTCTTAAATAAATAAATAAACTAATCAAACTTAGCAACAAACTGGTTTCCCTTTCATGTAGTATATCTTTCTTGGAGATTCTGCCTCTCTGGGAGAAAGGGGACAGCAGGCAGAAGATCAGAGAGAAAGACATAACCGAGCTTAACAATTGGTTAAAGGTGTGATGCAAGGAAAAAGGACATCACTATATAGGAGACTGGCACATCTTCTTGAAGAAGGAGTGTTTTGCCTTCGATGGCCTACACCTCACAAGGCAGGGGACTCGAGTGCTTGTGCAAAAGTTTGATGTCCATATCTCTCAGTTAAACTAGCAGAGGGGGAGGAAACGATGGTGACCATTGCATCAAAGAAGGCGTCATATAACCCTCCTGCATTCTCAGCTAAAACGGCATCTCAGCACCATAAGGAAAGTGAAACCTTCAATCAGAATGAAAGAAAAAAGGGTAATCCACCAAGGAGAAGTGGTAGGGTTACAAAACACAAACAATTTAAACCAAAACTGCATATCCAGACCCAACAAAGGCAATTTCAGGGATGGCAGGCAATGTGCATTAACGCTTGCAGCCTACCATGCAAACTCCCAGAGCTCACAATCATATTGGTAGAGACACAACTAGATGGGTTGTAGTCACGGAAGCATGGTTCACCATGAACCACACCTGGGATGTGGCCATACTAGGTTACACACTCTTCAGAAGAGATTGCAAGGGGAAAAAGAGTGGGGAGGTAGCTCTGTATGTCCTCTGGACAAGTGGAACACCCTGCCAGAGGAAGTGGTGGATGCTGAAACAATCAATTAAGAATGCATGGGATAGACATAAAGGAATTCTGGAGGTCATGGGTAATGGGCAACAGACTTCTAGGAAGACATAAATCGAACTTACAAGCTCAAATGGGCAGACTGGGTGGGCCATAGGCCCTTATCTGCCAACACAGTCTATGTATCTATGTATCTATGTAGGGAAGGGGATCAGTGCAAGAGATCCAGGGAAAACACAGAAATGTGGAAGCCCTGTGGGTCACTCTGGGAGCTGGGGACAAGGACTCCATTTGAGTGGGGGTTATATACAGACCCCATCCCAAGAAGCAAACATTGACAAAGAACTCCCAGAAGCTATCTCAATGATGGCTGACAAGGGTGAACTACTACTAGTCAGAGACTTCAACCTGCCTGATGTAGATTGGACCTCTTACACAGCATCCACTGAAAGGAGTAGGGAGTTCCAGATCACACCGAAAGGTGCAGGGCTTAACCAACTAGTGAACTCACCCAGTAGAGACAACACAACCCTAGACCTGGTGCTCATAAACAGCTCAAGAGTTTCAAATTTACAGGTGGGCATCAACCTGGGGACCAGAAACCACAGGTCGGTTTGATTAACAGTCAACAAAGCAGAAGGAATATGTCACACAAAGATCAATATCCTTGATTTTTGTAAAGCAAACTTTCCAGAGATGAGATCAAGAATCAAATCAATGTTATCCAAGAGTAACTGGGAATGTGGAAGATGACTGGCAACATTTTGAGGAGGCCATAACTACAGTCACTGAACAATGTGCTCAACAAATCAGTAAATCAAAAAGAAGGAAAAACCCTCTCTGGTTCCCGACAGACATAGCATCACAAATAAGGGAAAAGAGGAGGGCCCTTAAGTAATACAAAAAATCAAAGCATGAAGCTGATATGGACAATTACAGGAACAAACTCAGGAAGGCAGGAAGGGCCATTCGAAGGGCCAAAGCACAAACAGAAGATAGGATAGCACAGGGAGTTAGGAAGGGAGATAAAACCTTCTGTAGGTACATGAGGGAAAAGAGAGAAAGGGAGGAATAGTCCAATTAGCAGCACAAGATGGCCAATGGTAGAAGAAGAGAAACTCTAAGCAGAGGTGTTGAACAAATTCTTCTGCTCCATATTCACAATAGAAGATAGTGGTAAAGGACCATCATTAAAGCAGATAGAACACAATAACAAGGGTAGAACACTATCCCCTTCACAAGGGAAAGGGTCCTAGAAGAACTAAACAGATGTAGGGTTGATAAGGCAATGGGACTGGATGGTATTCACCCGAGGGTGTTGAAGGAACTACAGTAAGAAATTGCAGCACCATTAGCAGCACTATTCAGTAAATCACTGGAGGATGGCACAGTATCTCAGGACTGGAGAACAGCAATAGTAGTGCCCTTGCACAAGGGAGGAAGCTGAGAGATTACCAGAAACTATCGCCCAGTCAGCCTAACCTCTATGGTAGGAAAAATTATGGAGGCATTACTAAAAGAGAGAACAGTGGAATACCTGAAGGAAAATGGAAAACTAGACCCCAAGTAACATGGCTTCACTGCAGGTCAATCATGTCAAACAACCTTGACTCACTTCTTTGACTGGGTTACCAAAACAATAGACCAGGGTGGTGAAATGGACATAGTGTACCTAAACTTCAGCAAAGTCTTTGACACCGTCCCCCACAGGAGACTGGGAAACAAATTAGAGCATGCAGGGATAGGGCATATGATAGTTAACTGGGTTAGGAATTGGCTACTGAATAGGAAGCAGAAAGTCTTGGTCAACGGGGCTTTGTCACAAGAGGGGTGACCAGTGGCATACCACAGAGGTTGGTGCTGGTTCCAGTCCTCTTCAACATCTTCATCAGTGACATCACAGAAGAATTGGAGGAGAGAGTATGCCTGTTCACAGATGATACAAAGCTCTGCAACAGAGTGGATACACAGGAGGGGCCACAAGCATGGTAGCTGACCTCAGGAAACCAGAGGAATGGTCAAAACACTGGCAGCTAAAATTTAATGCCAAGAAATGTAATGTCATGCACATGGGAAAGCGAAACCCAGGGGTAAAGTACACTCTGGATGGGCACCAATTGGAAGTGACAAAGATGGAAAGGGACCTGGGTGTACTCATCACCAATGACTTCAAAGTCACAAAACAGTGCAAAAATGCTGTGTAGAGAGCAAGTGACATCCTCAGATGTATAGGTACAGTAGGTGCATTATAAGCAGAAAGCAAGAGGTAATCATGCCACTGTACAGATCCTTGGTAAGGCCACACCTGAAGTACTGTGTCCAGTTCTGGAGGCGACACCTGAAAAAGGACATAGACAGATTAGAGACAGTGCAGAGAAGGGCTAGTAAAATGGTACAAGGGCTGCACCATGAGACACATGAAATTAGGCTCAAGGCACTAAAACTGTACTCACTAGAGCATAGAAGAAGTAGAGGAGACATGATAGAAACATTTCACTATGTCAAGGGACTAAACAAGACAGAGAATCTCTTCCAAGTAAACAAAGGAATTCGGACATGGGGCACAACTTGCATCTGGTGGGAGGCAAGTTCAGGAGCAACTATAGAAAATACATTTTCACAGAGAAGGTGAAAGACCCATGGAACAGTCTGCCAGCACAGGTGGTGGAAGCTAAATCAGTAAGAGAATTTAAATTAGCATGGGGAAACAGTGTGGACAGCATGGCTTGAACAATTAAAGGGGAGGGGGGTAGCCACCTTAGGCAGACTAGATGGATCAAATGATCTCCATCAGCCGACACCATTCTTATGCTCTTATGTTCTTAAGCATGTAATCCATGCCTCAGATATGGTGAGGACACTAGACCTATGGCCTCATGCCTCACAACACACCCGAAGCATGGATTAAATGTCTATAACCCCATACACTGTTGTGAGTTATTGCTAAATTATCCATTTAGATATCAACCCCAGTGGCTAAGACACTTACATATAATAAAACAGCAGTGTCACTTTCCCAATTAAGAGAACATACAGATTTAGTATTTGCCGTATTGGTCCTTGTAAGAACAAATCCAGAAGCAAATGATTTGATACATTTTATTGGACCAACATAGATGTAGCAAAAAGAACAAAGTGCTTTAGCTTTCGGACCAACCCAGCCCTTCTTCAGAAGCATAATGACAGTTATTTAGAAAATCCCAAACTTTTAACACCCAGATCATGCATGAAAAAAAACAGAAAAAATTTTCATTGGTTTAAAATATTCATTTAAAAAATAACACAAGACACATCAGAGAAGCTGAAAAGTACCAGTTCAGCTTCAGCTGAAAGGGCCTAAAGATCATATGTGCTTAGAGCAAAACAACATGCATGGAGTACACTGCACATAAATTAAAATTACTTACAGATACCTTCAGATTAAGATAAGAACATCTCGAGCAAAGAACTGTAAAGAGAAGTAAGACTATGATGTAGGTCTAGCAATCCAAAGCAGATTTTGTACTAATACAAGACACTGACATCTGATGTGAAGCACGAAAAGGTAACCAAGTTTGGATTCCATCAAATCCACTTCTCCTCATATAAAGCTGCCCAGAGGAGAGGTGTGGTGATTTTTGTTCCAAACAGGATTTCCATTACGGTGCAGGAGGTTCTCCCTTTTAAGGAAGGTTGGTTCATGCTCCTTAAGGGTCTGTACAATGAATAGATAGCTACTTTTATTTCTGTGTATGCCCCCCTCACTATCAAAGGAGTTATTTGTTGGTCAATTGTTTATGCCAATAGTGGAACAAAGTTGAGGGGGTAGTTATTTATGGAAGGGAATTCAATTTAACTTCTGTTCCTCAAACTGATAGCACCTTGCAAATCCCACACACAGAACATATAGTGCCTAAGAAGGTTAAAGCTTTTAAAAGAGAGTTTGTTTTGGACACCTGACAGCACCTGTGCACCCAGTCAAGGGGCTAGACCTTCTGCCTAATGGCCACCAGATTTACTGCAGGATGGACATTTTCCTGCTTTCTAAAGATGCTAATAGTAAGCTACAGAGGTTTTAATTAGGTCTCTCCAACCATGCACCTTTCTTTCTACAACTGAATCTGCAGACCCTTAAAATACCTCATTTGGGAGGCTGAATTTGTCCTTGCTGCAGACAAATGATGTTCAAACTAAATTCCCCAAATGACTAATCAGACTTTTCAAGATGATGATACTCTTTACGTTGCCCTGGGAATGCTCTGAGACATAGTAAAGGTGATTCTCTGGGGTAAACTAATTTCAATCACAGCAGGAAAAAAAAGTTCTAGCAAGAGCCACTATGGCTACAAAATAACAGTTTGTGGGCAGTGACAAATGTGTAAGCTACCAATTTTTGCACTAATCACTGAGCCACCTAATTGCACTTCTAATTGTTGTGATATACACATACACTGACTGATACATATATACATATATGCACATATATTCCAATGCAACATAGCAGTGCACTGTCTACACACATTTTTACAGATTTAAAGAAAAGACATTGAGGGACCGTTTTCTTCTTTTCAGGCTCTGAACAACATCAGAGGGTGGGGGTTGCCACTAGACAACTCATTTAAATCAGCAGTGACATGCATAAGGCTGAAACTGATCTAGGTAGTGGGAAAATGTAGACTAGCAATTTTTGCACTGAGCACTGAGCCAACTAACTGCACTTTCTAATTGTTGTAACGTACACACACTGACTAATACATATACACATATGTGTGTACATTCCAGTGTAAGATACAGTACAAGTCACATTAAAGTGTGCTTCCAACTCATTGGTTTAGCATTTTTTCAGTGAGTTGCTTAATGTGTGCACTGCTCACTACAATGAATTAATAAACATTTCCTAATGGTTTGTTTCTAGCTGATATTCAGTTTTAGCTTACTGTACTTTGCAGCTCTCGGGAAATTATTACCAATGCAGTGCATGAGTATTGCACACATTAAAGGGACACTGTCAGTTTTCAGCAGCTTTACTAAGCTTGTGTGACCAGAGTGCCTGTAACAACATCTATGGCAAAATCAACTATTCATGTGCCCCAGTACAAGTAACAGTAAGATCTGTTACCTAAATTTTAAGAATACATACTTTAGCTCAGACCAAGTACATTACCTTAGTGCTTGGCCGATCTTCTGCTGCCGGATGCCTCTTCTCAATGTGAACACGTATTGCACGTGTGCAAATTTCCTGAACAAGTATAAGTGATAGAGCTAAAATTAAATGCTTTTTTGGGCATAGGGATATTTGTAAGAATAATGCAGAGTGTTGCAAGTCTTGCTTTTACCACTGTGAAAAACAGGACCATGATCCTTAGCATCCATGTCACGTCCATGGCAATGTCAAGTGCATGCTCAGGATGACAATCTTGTTTTTCAAAGTGGTAAAAGCAAGACTTGCAATGCACACTGATCACACAAGTTCAGTATAGCTGCTGAAAGCTGACAGTGTCCCTTTAGTGTGTGCACTGCTCATGCACTGCATTGATAACAATTTCCCGAGAGCTGCAAAGTACAGTAAACTGAAACTGAATAGCTGCTAGAAACAAACCATTAGGAATCTTTTATTAATACACTGCAGTGAGCAGTGCACACATTAAGCAACTTACCGAAAAATGTTAAACCAGAGAGTTTAATGTGACTTGTACTGTATGTTTTAATGGAATATATATGCATATATGTGTATATCCATTAGTCAATGTGTGTGTGTATCACAACAATTAGAAAGTGCAGGTATGGATGCAGAAAAAGCATTTGATCAAGTGGATTGGCAATATTTGTGTGAGGTCCTTGCCAGGTTTGTTTTTCTCCTACATTTGTGCAGTATGTTCAGACACTTTGGGGCCTATGCTCTAAAGGATGGGAATTATGCGCTAAAGGCACATGTCCCACCCATGGAGCTCCACACCTGCAGACAGGTGTGCACCAGCAGCATTCATGACCCCCAGCCACCTGTCCATGGCCCCGGTGCATGGGTACATGCAGGTCTGCATGGGGTGGCCTAGGTCGGAGCTGCACACCTAGGACGGCATCCAATGGGATGTCCATCCTGGATCCCTCAGTAGATCACTTATGTGGTGGGGGTACATTGGCTGCACTGCCCAGTGGATGTCTGCATTGCTGGTAGCTGTGGAGGTGAGAGGTGGGATGTGCCACCAGACATGTCATGCCCCAATCTGATGTGGAGGTATGAGAGTGGGAGCAGTGCTGGAAGGTGTGTGTGTGTGTGGGGGGGGTTGACACAGCCCACCACACCAACCAGAGTGCAGGGAGACACAGAGGTGGGTGGGGGGGTTCTGCAGTCCAGGGGACAGTGCCCCCATGAGTGTGTGTGTGGGGGGGTGTTATACACAGGGATGATGGGGGCTCGGCTGGGTGCTGGGGTCAGTGGCCCTGGACACCTATGGATGTGGAAGCTGTGGTCCCCTTGGTGTGGGACAGATGTGTGAAGCACAAGGGGACTTATGGAAAGGTCCTCCCTGACATAATTCATGATCACCTCTGCACTCCAACAGCTAGCACTATGTGCCATTGTGCATCATATGTAGTGCTGGCACACTGCCTGCCCCATGTGTGTTGCGGTCAGCGCGGGTGGAGGATCAGGTGCAGAGAGGCAGTGCACCCCATTTTGTCCATTCCACACAGGGGGCACAATGGGTGCAGGGTGTCTACATGTTGAGGATGTGGGTCGTGTAGCCACTCCACACTATTGACCATAGGCCCCTTTATACCTGCACTCAGACATACATATGGGCTAATGTGTGTTTATCTTCAGGGTTTAGTTTGAGCCAAGGGAGCTACCAGGGCACCCATTCCCTACTATTATATTTGCCTTATAGATTAAACCCCTCCCACAGATAATATGGCAAGATGGGGGTACACACAGGTTCCACAGGGTCAATTTGATCACAAAATAACATTATTTGCTGATGGTGCACTTCTGTATTTAGCAAACCACCAGAATTCACTGGATCATTACATGGAAATGGCTGTAGAGATTTCCCAGTACTTGGGGTACACCACTAATGCTGCAAACACAGAGGTTCTCACATTTAATGAATTAGTCCCACCTGAAGTGCAACACTGACACCTAATGAAGTGGAGGGCTAAACAAACTGAATTATTTGTGGATCTATTTAAGGGCAAATACAGCCTCTTTTTAGCAGGAGAATTGTGATCCCCCTGATGACTTTTCATAAGAAAGATATTTGCCATTGGTCCTTGCTTCCCCTGCCTTTATATTCCAGGATCCTGTCAGTGCAAATGAACATTTTGCCCTGATACTTACATCTTTTCCAATGTGTTCATGGGTTTACTAATTCTCAGAGGCAACTCTTTCAATTCATTTCAGCAGGTGGCAGAACTAGGGGTTGTAGTGGGTTACTCCTAGGTGGGAAGTGTTGGTGGGTTTGCCCTCCCCTCTGTAGTGGCTGCTGGCATCAGGGTTGCTCTCCTCTGGGACCATCCTACTTATCCTTCATTCAGGAAAAATATAGAGTTGAAGGCATAAGAGGTGTTCCTGCTTCTAGCCATAGTTTTTGACTTGACACAGTGGAAGGCCTTTTGAGATGGTACTAGGTGAGAATATAGAAAATAAAAACAGTGAGTGCAATAACAGTGAAAGCACAGTAGTGCCTACCATGTCGGCAATGCTACAGAATAGTAACAAGTCAAGATGGGGAAAACCTGGGTCCAGCCCTGAAATCACTTATATGTGTAACCAGAAGAAATCCCATTGGACACCCAAAAATTCAACCTCAATCAATAAGTTGACAGAGGGGCTTCACCCACTGCACCCTCTCACATGGGGGACTTTGTCCCCTGCACTCTCTACCTCTATATAAGCATCCTCATCATCGCAGGAACCACCACACCTGTGGAGTCACACAGGCAGCATTGAAATGCACCATCGCTCTCATGCCCCAGTCACTAATATGAATGTTGCCCTTTTCCCGTCACTGGCATATATTCACCGATATTACAATGCTATTATCACCTAGCACCTTTTGGAGATGCCATACACACAAGTCTTGCAGTCATACTATTAGCATGTGAGAGATACATTAAATGCCTAAGGGTCCAGAAGCATTTATGGAGATTTAGGTGGTTTGCCTGGGGGGGGGCACATTTTCCCAAATTTTAATAGATCCATGGTATCAGAGGCAGGTCAGACTCGGGTTTAGGGCCCCTTGTCAGATTGTAGCGAGCATAGCTCTCACTGTAGGGCAGAATTTAAACAGAAACAGATGGACCACTTTCTTTACTTTCAACTACAGGATTATGTTTCTAAACAGATGTGGTCCAATAAGGATGATCCTGAGACAGTGCAAGGAGTTGTCCTTTCTTTCCTTATTAACTAATTTACAATGGAAGGGGCAATCTCACTTATTTATCATTTTTTTGTAAAAGGACAGGTACTCTAGAACAAGGGGACATGCAATGAATCTGAAGGGGGTAAATTCAGAAGGGATGTGAGGAAGTACTTTTTCACGGAAAGGTTGGTGGATCACTGGAACAGCCTTACAGCAGAGGTGGTGGGGGTGAAAACAGTGGAGGGGTTTAAAAATGCCTGTGACAGTCATTAGGGAAATTGTAGTGGGTAATGAAGGAATGGGAAATGATGATGCCGTAGGTCAAATGAGGTCTACAGCAAACAAGCATTTGTCAATGCGGAATGTTTGCTTGCTGGTATTGGCATTGGTACTGCATGAGATAGAGAGATGCATAATATGAATGGCAGCGAAGTATTAAACTAATGGCAACACCCACCCCCACCCTGCAAAGATTGACAGGTGTGGGTTATGCCTTGGGGTCGTCAGTCATAACGATCACACCATTTCAACTCACCCCACCCTGCAGACACTGACAGGTGTCACTGTGTACCTTGGGGTATTCGGCCCTTATGTTCACCCCATTCCATAAGGAAATAAGCTGAGATGGGTGCAGTATAGGAGAATGGGGTGAATGTTAGGGCTGAAGACCACAAGTCACACCTTGATGCCTGTCAGTGGCTGCTGGGTGGGGGTGGAATGGTGTGAACATTATGGCCAATGACCCCAAACCACACCCCCGACACCTGTCAGTCTGTACAGGGTGGGGCATTATGGTTGGAAACCCTAATTCCCCTGGTGTTTGTTGGTATTTTCACTCTAAATTTTCAACATGGGCTTTTTGAGATCCCACCTCATGAACAGTTGCACTGTCATTTCATTACTCCATCCTGAAAGGTGATTTAGCGCAGCGAATGGCCATTCGGCGCAACAGGTGCGAAAATACATTTTGGGCAAGATGTGAAAAATTACATCTGTACTGTTCATGAGGAGGTGTGAAAAAATGGCAATGTTGAAAATCTGGAGTGAAAATATGAAAAAGTGGCAAAGTTACGAGAATGCATAGAAATTGCATAACACACGCTCGTAAAGCAGTCATTTTTTTGAATTTATTCTTCAGATTTTCAGCATGGCCTGTTTGGGACCTCTCCTGATGAACAGTGGCACTGTGATTTCATTGATCTGTCCAAAAAAATAATTTTGCACAGTGACTGCGCCATTCTGTGTCACAGGTGCGAAAACACATTTCGGGCAGGATGCAAAAAATGACAGCTGTACTGTTAATAAGGAGGTGTGAATAAAAGGCAATGTTGGAAATTTGGAGTGAAAATATTAAAAATGGGTGACGTTAAGAGCAGACATACAAACTGTGCAATGTTCACTCAAAACAGTCCTTTTTTCGGAGTTTTTTCACCAAACTTGCAACATGGCCTTTTTGAGACACTACCTCCAGAACAGTGGTACTGTCATTTGTTTAATCTTTCATGGAATTAGTTTAGTTTTACTCTGGCAGTAACATTCAGTTTGATGCTGGCTCATATATCTACATCAGATGTAGACCCTCAGCTGGTTCAGAGTCAGTGAATGAAACAAAGTCCAGGCAGGAGTTTAGTGGTAGACAGAAGCAGTGCCATCAATGCTACATGATCACAATCCCCCCCTCCCCCAACTCTAATAGTCACAAATTCAGTCAGAGATGACCTTGAACTGCTATACAACAATGAAACAGTATGGCTAGCACATTACTATACTTCTTGGAAATTACAGGCCAACGTGCAATTAGAATCCATAGCACCCAGAATCAGTCCACCCCAGCATGCATTGTGAATGTACCAAAGGGTCATTCACAAAACATGTAGCCTCTCATACTGCCTTGGGTTTATACCATGCTTCATGAGTAGCCCTATAAGTCCTTAACAAAGGGCAGAATCACCTTGGCAGATGGGCTACTGGAAATGGGCCCCAGGTGGCCCAGTTTTCTCCTATAGGACCAAACAACTTCCCATCACACCTAAAGGAATAAACTATTAAATTTTTCGATCATGGACATTGTGCATACAGTAAACTTGACAAAGTTGTTCACAGTGTTTTTTCCCCCTGCAAGGTGCAGTTTTAAAATGTTCCATTGAACCTACTGGAAAAAAATGTATGACTACAAAAATTGTACACAACAAAGGATTTTGAAGCGCAGTGCAATTTATCACTAACTTGCCAGCAACCGCAAAAGTAAACAGACAAACAGAAACACCATAATCTCAGCTACAGTCACTAGGCATCTCCACAGTGGGAGAGATCTCAGCATCTCTATGAGGAGGGGCCCCACACACCAAGTGCTCTACAGGGCTTTTTTTCTCATTCGACTATTGCATCCTTTACCTTCCAGAAAAGCTGGTACTAACCTCAGAACATTCCTACATAGGGGGAATGCAGGCTATATCAATAGTCCCACAAAAAGAGGGAGTGCTATATAAAATACAGCACATCTATAAAGGCTACAGAATATCAGGGAAGACAGAGGGAGACCAAAGTAATGTAGGTCACTCTGGAGCCAGAGAATGGGACAGCAACATGTACAGCGGTGATCTAAAGCCCTCTGACACAGAGGAAGGAAGTAGACAAGGAACTAGTGGAGAACATACAGAACGTGGCAGCTAAAGGTGAAATCCTGCTACCAGAGGATTTCAATAGGCTGGACATAGATTGGGCCACCCAGATGGCTGCTTCAGCCAGAAGCACAGCCATCCTAGAATTCCTGCAGGGGGTTAGACTCAGGCAGCTGGTGCATGAGCCAACCAGGGACAAGTCAATTCTGGACCTGGTATGGACCAATGAGAACAGAGTCAAAGAAATACAGATGGAAGGGCAGCTGAGGTCCAGTGACCACCATACGGTATGGTTCATCATGGAGACATGGACTCAATTAAACCACACAAGGGCAAGAGTATTAGATTTCAGGAGGGGAGATTTCACTGAAATGGGTGGATGTATACAAGCAGTTCTGGGGAAGGGAGGCGTAATAGAGGGGTGGAGGAACAATGGGAGAAACTGAAAGGAACCATAGTGGAGATAACAAACCAATGCTTTAGTATAGTGGCCAAAGTGAAAAGAAGAAGGAAACAGCTATGTTTCTCTAAAGAGGTGGGGAAAAAAGTCAGGGCTAAAAGGATGAGTTTCAGGAAATATAAGAGGAATCAGAGAGAGGAAGACAGGGAGGTGTACCTTGAATGTCTAAGGGAAGCAGGGAAGGCTGTTAGGAGGGTGAAGGTGCAGACAGAAGAAGGTTTAGCATGGTCTGTAAACAAAGTAGATAAGGCATTTTATAGGTACATCAGTAAAAGAAAAAAACGGAGGGATTGTGAGGCTCAAAGAGGAGAAGGAAGAGGGGGATCTGGACAAGGCAAAAATACTGAAAAAATACTTCTGCTCAGTATTCATTAAAGAGGGGAGGGTCAAGGACAACAGTTGGGTTGCAGAGGCAATGGGGCAGGGAGAAGTGGACACCAGTCCATTCACAGTGGAGAGAGTTCTGGAAGAACTCACAAAGCTGAAGGTGGATAAGGCAATGGGGCCAGATGGCATCCAGCAGAGGATATTAAGGGAACCATGAAAATTACTAGCAGCACCTCTGGTGGCCCTGTTCACAGAGTCACTCAACATGGGTGTGGTTCCAAAAGACTGGAGGAGGGCACATGTAGCACCACTGCACAAAAGCAGCCATAGGGAGGAGGCAGGGAACTACAGACCAGTCAGCCTCACCTCAGTGGTGGGAAAGATCTTGGAGACACTGCTGAAAGAAAGGATAGTAGCACATCTGGAATCCAGCAGTGCTCAGGATCTGACGCAACATGGATTCACAGCAGGAAGGTCATGTCAAATGAATCTAATAGAATTTTTGATTGGGTGACTAGGAAAGTAGATCAGGGAGGGGCAGTAGACATTGCCTACCTAGATTTCAGTAAAGCCTTTAACACCATCCCACATAGAAGACTGATTAACAGGATTGATAGTTTGGGAATGGGAGACAAGGTGGTGAACTGTGCTAGTAACTAGTTAACAGACAGGACACAGAGGGTGGTGGTAAATGGGGTACAATCTGTTGAGAGGGGGTGACAAGTGGGGTACCCCAGGGATCAGTACTAGAACCAGTCCTGTGCAATTTCTTCATTAGTGACATTGCAGAGGGGCTAGAAGGAAAGGTCTGCTGTTTGCAGATGACACCAAGATCTGCAACAGGGTGGATACTCCTGAAGGGGTGCAGAAAATGAAGAGGGACCTGGAGGAGCTTGAAAGATGGTTAGAGATGTGGCAACTGAGGTTCAATTCAAAGAAGTGCAAAATTATGCATCAGGGTAGAGGGAACCCTGGGGAGACCTACTGGTTGGTGGGGGGAGCTGACTGTCAACAAAGAGGAAAAGGACCTAGGGATTATTATCTCTGATGATCTTAAGGGATCAAAGTAGTGCACAAAGGTGGCAGGGAGGGCCAGTGGCATGTTGGAGTGCATAGACAGGGGTATCAATACCAGGAGGTTGGTGGTGGTGATGCCATTGAATTAAACATTGGTAAGGCCTCACCTGGAGTACTGCATGCAGTTCTGGAGGCCACACCTGAGCAAGAACATAGGTAAAGCGGAACCTATCCAGAGAAGGACAACAAAGATGGTGCAGGGCTTGCACCACAAAACATATGAAGAGAGACTGTACTCACTGGAGGAGAGGTGGGAGAGGGGGGAGCATGATTGAAACTTTCAAGTACCTCAAGGGCATAAACAAAGTGCAGGTGGGGGAACTTTTCCAATGCAGAAAAAGTATTAGAATAAGGGGGTACAATATGAAATTGGAAGGGGGTAGATTAAGAGGTAGTGTGAGGTGAGAAAGGGTTTCTACACAGAAAGGATAGTCAATGCTTGGAATAGTCTGCCATAGGAGGTAGTCGGGGAAAGCGCAGTGGAGGGGTGTAAGCATGCCTGGGACGGGCACAAGGGAAGCTTGAGAGGGGAGGGAGTGATGAAAAGCCATTGATCACATAGGGTCTGTGGCCACATACAATATATAGGGCCTACGGGCAGACTAGATGGGTCTAGCAGTACTTATCTGCCAACAATTTCTATGTTTCTATGTTTCTATGAAATGTGTGTATGTACCTATAGAACCTTTCCAAAAAGAGGGCAGATGGTTTATCCAATTGCAGCACAGAAGGCTGTATTGCATAGCAGATCTATTCTACAACTTAAAATGGGTAGATATTTCAAAGGGGTAGTTGGTCTTTGGCAATTGGATGGGCAAGCACTTTTAAGAGCATCTAAGAAATTACATTTGATAAATTATGGTGGCCTTCAGGTGAGTGTGGGGAATTATGTGTAAAAATATCTGAGCAGGGAGAGAAAAGATACTTTAAAAATTGTGAGACTACCATGGGCCTCCTGAATTGAGCTCAAATAGCAGTTTAAAAAACTGTATGTGTGGGCATATTAAGGCACTGTTCAGTAACAGGTAGGTTTAGAGGATACAAAATGCAAAGGTTGAGGGCATCAAGCAGCTGTTGGATTTCAGTGTTGGTGATGCAGCTGGCTTTTGCCATGTATTTGTTGTATGTTTTGCAATGGATAACAACCAGTTATATTGCTGGAATTATACAACCTTCTTTTAATTCACTAAAACTTGACACATTGCTACTAGTTTTTCTCTATTGGTTCATCAATAAATTGCAGTTCCAGATAATTATAATAATTATAATACCTTCTTGGCTTTTTCATTTCAAAACTCACAGCAGAGAAAATACAAGTGCTTGTCAGGTTTATCTATATGTTTGATATATCCTTGAAATAGTACTGGGACAGCCCTTTTATTACATTGCTGCTCTGGTATAGTTCATTTCGTCTGGATTGTATAATCTTATCTTGATTACTAGCTTACAAATTTACATGAGAATTCAGTTTATGGCCAGAAGAGAATGTTACATTCATTTTTATTCAGTATAATGTATATTGTACAACAGCACTTTACAAAATGCAATATGGGCTTATTATGTTAAAATACAGTTGCCTGCTGTAGATTTGTTGTATAGCAATATTTCCACGTTAATCATTGTCTTCCTCATGTAATTGTATCATTCTGAGTGAACTGCTCAGCAGTTATATTACTATCACTGGGGAAGGCAGTAAGAACAGTTCACTACAAGGAGGCCACAATCATATTAAAGGGCTGGTATTCACGTCAGTAAGCTATTTCAAAAAGCTCTGTTTGGATATTACAATTTACTAGAGAACATTTATATTTAATTTCTTTTGTCTTTCCTTTGTTTTTCAGTACAGTGGCTTGTATTCACAACCATTATATGCAGTGCTAACATCACTTTATTTTGCTTCTGACCCAATTCAGCAAGGTGCCAATAAACAACAATGATAGGGGCGGGCTGAGTCAGGTATCTCCACAGGTAATGTTCATAGAAATAGGCAATCGTGTCTACTTTTCCAGACAGACTGCATGAAAAGCTTACATTATGGAATCAGAATTTGCTGACTTCACAGTGCACTTGCTATGACATTATACTGCTCATCATGAAATGGTAAGACAGGAACAAAAGAAGTATTATCCTGAATTGAACATTATATGTAAATAGCATAGAGAATAATGTATGGAGAGGGGCATGTCATGAAATTTTATACACAGTGGAGGTATGTGATGCTTTATCAACTACAAGAGTCAAGCTGAAAGGGCTTATGAAGGCATAAGACACCAAGGATTTCTGTAAAATGTTATTACTTAACCATTCTTCATGAATTACTTTTATATTTATTGACTTTCACTTTTTCAAATTTTTGGCCATCAAAATCAAAGATAGTGGCAATCAAAGGCAACAAGAATTCAACATTCCATTAAGTGGCAATCATTTGAATTAATTAATTAATTAATAAGCCACAACAGTTCAACATTTCATTACATTAATTAGTCTGGCAATATAGTCTAGAAGAGGCTGGCAAGCGGCCATACAGTCTAGAGGATAGAACGATAAGCTGTAAATAGGCTTGGTATATCCAGCAGTCTTAGGTATGATTCCCACAACCTTAACGTCTATACTGTGTGACCCTAAGCAATGCACTTAACCTCCCTGTGCCCCTGGGTCACCCCTGTAAATAAGCCATGTGCCCAATGGGCCTTACCTGCCAAAGGAAAATAAATTGCAATTCTCCCTTTTCTCCTGAACTGGACTCTTCTTCTTTCAGCATCTGGCCAGTGCCAACTCATGACCCCTCAGGCTCCTAGTAAAAAGTAATCAATCATTTTCACTTATTCATCGTTTTGCCAACAATGTGTGTTTCTCATCTTAGGCTGTCCCTCACAGCTAGGTTTAAATGTGTTGTGGGTCAGCACAGTTTAAAGAGCCAGGGCTTGACAGAAGAGAAAGGTGAGGGCAGGTTGTGGCATTCATTTCTTTCATTGGCACATGGACACTGGGTAATTGCAGGAAAGAAAATAATTTGATTGACAGTTTTAGATGTCTTACGCTCATCACTACACATGGCTGTGTGTAATGAGTAATTAAACCATAGATATACAATATGGGTGTATCTAAGGTTAATCAGTTATTGTAAAATATTTGTTACACATACCAACATGAGTAAAACACATGCTGAAATGATTTTCAACCACAAAGGTGCAGGGTGCACATATATGGAATACAAAAAAAAAAAAAACAGAGGTGAGAAAGAAATAAGTGCCTTAGCTGGGGTTTTTAACCCAGGTTGCCTGGAATACCATTCTGGTTTCACCATCGGTTGTGTCACCAGGGCAACTGGAAACCTGGGACTCCCAAAAGTAGCTTACTCTTACTCATGAGAGTGTAGTGTGGACATACTTGGAACCCAAGCAATTAGAAGAGTGAAAGAAAAAAAGTGCCTTAGCTATTATCTGAACCCAGGCCACCTGGAATACTGTACTGTTAGCACTACCAACAGTGCCTCCAAATCAGCTGGAAACCTTGGATTCCCAGAAGCAGCTTACTCTTTCTCTAATGAAATAATACTAAAATGAGCGTTACATATATAAAACTGTGTCGTCACATAATAGATTTAGTATAATAAATATGGGCCCTATTTTTTTAATACATTTTGCCATTGGCAAAAAACGGGAAAAGCCCTTTCACATTTCATTTCACTAATTCATTTTTACCGCCAAAGTGGACTTGGTCAATTGATCTGTTTTCTGCCACACCTGGGGAAGGAGGGGCAAAATAATAGAGAAGACAATTTTAAACATAGCATTTCAGATCCATAGAATTAAATTACAATGAATATCATCTATAACGACATACAAAATTAGTTTAGTTGCCATATTGGTCCTTGTGAGAACAGATCCAGAAGCAAATGGGTTGATACCTTTTATTGGAGGACAGCTTATGTAGTCCCCTTATACAAAGCAGAAACAAAGAGGGAAAAGAGGAAATGGGGTATTACAGACCAGTCAGTCTGATCTCGGTAGTGGGGAAGATCATGGAAGCACTACTGAAGGAGAGATTGGTGGAATATCTGGTTGCCAGCAGACTGCAGGACCAAGGCAGCATGGTTTTACTGGGGGAAGGTCATCCCAGACCAACCTCATTTAATTTTTTGACTGGGTGATAAGGGAGGTGGATCAAGGGAGAACAGTAGACATGGCCTATCTGGACTTCAACAAGGCCTTTGACACTGTGCCACATAGAAGGCTATTAAACAAACTGGGGAATATAGGAGTGGGCAGGACAGTAGTGCAGTGGGTAGGTAATTGGCTGGGTGGCAGGATACAGAGGGTGGTGGTAAATGGTTGTCACTTCACAGAGGGAAGCGTGACCAGTGGGATACCACAAGGATCAGTGCTGGACCAGTCCTATTCAACATGTTCATCAGTGACATTGCGCAGGACCTAGAAGGCAGAATTTCACTGTTCGCTGATGAAATGAAGCTCTGCAGCAGAGTGGATACATCAGAGGATGTAGACAGAATGAGGAGGGACCTGCAGAAGCTTGAAGAATGGTCAAGGGTTTGGCAGTTGAAATTCAATGCAAAGAAGTGCAAGATAATGCATATGGGACACAAGAATTCTGGAACAACATATCAGTGGGGGGGGGGTGAGGATACAGCATGCACCAAGCAGGAAAGGGACCTTGGGGCTATCTTCTCTGATGACCTTAAGGTAGGGAAACAGTGCGACAAGGCAGCAGGTAAAGCAAACAGGATGCTGGGATGGATAGGCAGAGGCATCACCCGCAGGAAAAGGGAGGTCAAAATTCCACTATACAAGACACTAGTGAGGCCCCACCTGGTGTACAGTGTAAAGTTCTGGAGACCTTACCTACGGAAGGACATAGACAGGGTAGAGAAGGTTCAGTGAAGGGCAACAAAGTTGTTACAGGGATTGCATCACAAGTCCTATGAGGACAGGCTGAAGGACTTGAATATATGTACTCCCCGGAGGAGAGACGGGAGAGAGGAAATATGATAGAGACATATAAGTACCTTACAGGGAGGAACAGGGTGCAGGAATACAATATTTTCCAATGAAAAAGATGTTCCAGGACTAGAAGGCATGGGATGAAGTTGGAGGGAGGGCAATTCAGAAGAAACGTGAGGAAGCATTTCTTCACAGATAGGGTGGTGGACAAGTGGAACACCTTGCCAAAGGAAGCAGTGGGGACTGAAACAATCATGGGATTTAAGAATGCATGGGATAGACATAAGGGAATTCTGGAGGTCAGGGGTAAAGGGTAACAGACTTGTAGATAAACATAAAGTGAACTAACAAGCTCAGATGGGCAGACTGGGTGGGCCATAGGCCCTTATCTGCCAACAGTGTCTATGTATCTATTTATCTATGAATCTATGCAACATAGATGTTATAAAAAGAAAACAGGGCTTAGGCTTTTGGATCAACCAAGTCCTTCCTCAGAAGCATATGCATTAAGCTTCAGGAAGGACTCTAATTGATCAAAAAACAAACTGTTTTCTTTTTGTAACATCTATGTTGGTCCATAAAAGGTATCGAACCATTTGCTTCTGGATCTATCATCTATAGTGCAATTTTTACCCTGCTACGAACAGATACATATCTAGGGAATGGGCACTAAACTACATGCTTCAATATAGTTGCAGGTAACATTTTTACATATATATTCTTTGAAACCTTGTTTAAAAACAGTACTTTCGGTGAGTGGATCTTATCTCAATTCAAAGTTTATGTTTAATAACCTTGGTGCTTAGTGAGAAAAGGAGCATTCAGAAGTCTTAGTTTTCATCGTCTTTTCTTGATATTTTTTTAATTTATTTATTTTAAATTAGTGACTGGGAAGGGCACACTGAGCTGAGGCTCTTTTCCAGGTATGACACGGGTACAAGTTGTACGCTGAGGAATGCAGAGAGATACAACAATAGCTTTCTTCCAACATTAAATACAGCATGAATACATTACAAATATTAACATTATTTAGAGTATGTTAAAATCTTAGGGCCAAAAAATGGATGTTTTGCACAATGATTTTGAACTTTCTGATGATTGAAACTTTCCAATAGCCCTGTATAAGTCACAATGAGGGGTCAGTTTGGGCATTCCTGATGAAAACCAACATATGTTGCTGAACACTGTCTTATTCATAACACTGTCAGGTAAACTGGTGTATATAGCAGCACAGCATTGCACTCTAGGGCTGGAAGTAAGACATGATTTTATTTTTTTTCTTATGTTAGGTGTCAAACTCAAGGGAATTAAACTTAATTTTTTGTTCACTTTTCTCATTGCCTTATGTATATGATCCTGGAAAGTAAGCAATTGTTCCACTGTTGAGCCCAAATAATTAACATTTCTAAATGATTTCAGCAACAGCCCATCTGTCCCTAAGATTTTTAACATATTTCCTTTTACTTCAAGCTTATGTCTCCTCCCAATGACCACAGTTGTAGATTGGTATAAGTGCTCTGCAGGCATTTTCCTAGCTCCAAGCCTGTTCTCCCAGTACAGTAGAAGTCCATATTGTCTGCATACATACTGTGATAGTATTTACATCTTTGCATACACTTGGTAAATCATTGACAAACATGGAGAACTGGAGCAATACACCCGTAGGTATCTCCAGAAATGAAGATTTCACTGTACCTATTTTGGACATTTGTTTTTGCCATAATGAATACTCCTTAAACCACCTTAATGTATTATCACCCACCACTATATTTGAAAGCTTTATAATTAGTACCAAATGGTCCACTAGACTGAAGACCTTGGACACGTCAAAAAAAATAGCCTCTGTTAACAGTCCTTTCTCTGTTTTATCATAGACAATCCCAATCAGTTGGTGCCCGTGCAGTACCAAAATATTTAAGGCATAACAAATCTGTAAAACAAATATTAAAATGAATATTCCACATGTCAATATAGGTAATATAGGTATAACAAAGACACTACAACACATATCAAAATAAGGATTATAGTATATAGTTAGGGCATGTTGTGTATGGAAAACAATGATTTTCCAGATCTTGTTGTAGGACAGTTCAAAGGTCAAAAAATTTGTTGTACTATCATTCTGATGTCACAACGATAGTACAACAACTTCTTAGCCTTCAACTGTTTCCTGATTGGCTAAAACACTGGACTTCCCAAAAAGTACAGAACAACATGGCGGTGCTGCTAAACGAGCAGTTGGGCATGAGCTTCTCAGATAGTTTGGACACGGATTGCCATAGTCGGCTCCATGTTTCCAAACTATCAATTTGTCAACAGTCTTTTTTTTTTTAAATCAGTGACCCTATTAATCTTCAGGGTCTGGAACAAAGCAAGCTGGATGACAAAGATAACCAGTACCTTCAGGGTCAGCAGCGGAGAGGGTCTGCAATGAGGACAGGGAGGAAATGTCATTGTCAACACAAGGTATGGAAACAGACAAATCCTTGTAAATTAAACTGGCACAGTTTTGGGGGAACCATATACTATATAAAATAACAGACAGGGAACTGTGCACCAACAAGGCCATGTTTGCCATCTTGGGAGGCTGATGACATCTTAGAGACCTCCACAGCTTCACTCTCAAGGTCTATGATGTCATTGACCCCTCGATGGAAACACAGCCTTGTTATGCACAGTTCCCTATCCATTATTCTATATATATGGATACTGATTTTTTTGCATTCCTAAATAAATGTTTTACATTGTATTTATCTTATTTATTGATTTTTGTTACCCAGACTGGCTCATTGAGACCAATGTTGCTTTCTCAGGCGTAAACTGGAGTTAGTTACATTCAACAGGACAATAAAACTCACTTTTACAGAAAGTAAAATAGTCCAACAGAAATGAACAGGGATGACAAGTAACATGACACTAGTATTGAGGCTAATAAAATACATACCAGATGTACATCACACCAAGCAAAGTCCAATGTGTCATATTATATGTATGGACAAATCACAACATAGACACAAAAATGCTCCAGAAACTTCTTTAAGGTTCAGTGTACCTTTCAGGTCAGCAAAAAGGATAGAAGTTTTAAAATTGCATTCTATTTTTAGTGATAACCACTCAATAGAAAAGCATTCCAATAATACAGTTTTAAATTGCTTAGGTTCATTATATGTTTAGGTATATTAAAACGGTGCATGTTAGATACATTACACATTATCTATATAAAATTAAAAATAGCTATGTTGGTCAAAGGAGGAATAAGAACAGTCATATTATGTTGGCATCTGGTAACTGCTGCACTTGAAACATTATCTTATGCAGATTTACTATGGTCCCTATTGTTTCAGTTACTGAACAAAAAATAGTTAATGTAGGGCTGGGTTTTCAAAGGGGTCAGATACAGACTGCGATGGCATTACCCACCAGCATGTCTATCAGTTTGACTCAGACTGTGGTCACCCATCTGATATTCAAAAGGAGCTTCTGCTTGCAACTTTTGGTGACAGTTTGTGGCACAACTAATTTGGACAAAAATAAAATGTACAAAAATACTAAACCATCAAATAGATTATGTAATAACTCTGGTGGTTGCAGATGCAAGTCTGCAAATGAAGTTGCAGTGAAGCCATCGAGCATGAAACACAAGTCTGCAGCAATCTGCTTCAGAGTTCCTGCAGGAAACCAGACAGTTTCAATGGGAAATAATCCTTTTGGTCATGCAGTAAACTGTGGCCCGGTGTTTCATCCCAGCAGGTTCCACTGTATGAACAGAGAAACCTGAGATGAAACTCTATTTAAATTTTATGCTTAGGGTTGGACCAGCAAAGCATTCTTCGATGGACACATATGAGAGGTGCACAGCTCAGAACTGCATAACATTTGCAAACCCAGATGGATATGCAAAGTGGGTGGGTTGAGACCAAGAATTGTGAGATTGTGCAGAGTTGTTTTCATAGGATGGGGTTGGTTCTACAGATGATGTCATATGTCCACTAATCACTCCTGAACCCCAAAATATAAGGAGTGTCTAGCCCTATGCACCTAATGTGGAAATGACAAGTACTATTACTGCAGAAATGCTGGTGAGTACTGATGGTATAGAACAGCCAGTGGTACTGCAAGATCAGGTACAGCAGACCCTCAGTATAGAAACACAGGTTGTGCATGGCAGAGGAAGTGTCTATGTTATCCTGTCATACAGGCATCCAAGGACTGCTGTCACACCAGAAGAGACAGCAGTACTGGCTGCAGAGATACAGAGCCATTATTTCCTGATGTATGGATACGGGATATTAAATGGCCACCTGCCCATAAGCAACTGCTATGGGATGGTACCCAGACTGCAGTCAATGTCACATCACACTGAACATAGTAGTAATAAAGTGCTGTACAAGTCACATATCCTTAGCACCATTGCTAGATGCAAGCTGGCACTCTATAGGTGTGCACAGCTGGAAACCAGTTATGGTTGACCTACTGATGTATTTGAACTAGCCTCAATTGAGTATGTTGCTGTGAATACCTTTCCTTAATGGTCCACAAATGGTGAAGATGATAACTTCAACACAATAGATGGTGAAGATGATAGCATCAGCACAATAGATGGTGAGCAGCACACAAGCACTAGTAACTGCCAAGGTGTGTACTAATGTTCCAACAGTGCAACTCTCTCTTCTTCACAGATACACTGCCGCACCAACCATTAGGGCACATGGAGGAGGACAGACAAATGCAATATGGCACATACCGTACCACGTCAGGCTACCAGGCGATGACAGACTGGCTCCTAGCAGTAGTGGTTAGTGAACATCCAGTTGTATCTGTTGTTCCCACCAATTTATCCATCCAACCAGTGATGTCCAGTTTCTTACCTCCTGCAGGTGTAGATGGTGACACATGACCAGTCGATGGCACCTACCAGTCCATCTTTCCCACACCAGTGGATGATAGCACAGATGTCAAATGCAAACATGAAATAGATAAGAACATCACCACATTCACATATGTGACACCCATACCTCAGCCATTGAGACACCCATTAACACTGTGCACACCCTTACTTGAACCACAGAAGGTACACTTCTTAGCACCCAGAATACAATATTAGTCTACCGATCTGATGCAGCCTCCCATAGCCATACAAGATAATACAACCAGCACACATAATAATGATATCTTTGCACTGTGTCAGTAAATGGCTATAATTTTGAAGCAATATGCCATGTCAGTGTCATTCTTCAAATGTCTATGGTATTGAATCATGCCTTGTTCTGCATTGTGGAGTGGTTGTGTGTTGTGTTGTGTTGTGTTGTGTTGTTTTGTGTTGTATTGTGTTATGTTATGTTGTGTTGTGTTGTGTTGTGCCGGTGGTGTCTTTGGGAGGTGACTGTCTGATGCATTCACATTAGCAGACCTGATGTGCTACATTCACTGTATTCTTGTCTTGGTTCTCTTGGTCTGTTTGTTCACATAACTCTTGGACGACATTGTGCAGAGCACTGCATGGTGCCCATCTCCTGCTGTGTTTGGAATATTATAGTTCATATGTTATTGGGAGTGTGCCATCTGTAATGCAACCATCCTGTATGGTGTATCTCACTAGGCCACTTCCCACACACATTGGCACCTACTTCTTGCTGTGTATTGTCCTTTATGCTCATGCAGCATGCAGAAAGCTGCACATGATTATGCATGATGTTGTGCACAACTGGTGCATAGTGCTATGCGCTCATCCTTTCCACTGTGTGCATTAGTTTACCTTGAATAGTGCAAAAGTGTCCTACTTGTCTCTGTGCCATGTATGCACCCTATTTCAGGATGTGGAGTAGGATCTTGGTACTGGTAGTGAAATCTACTTTTTATATTTATAGTAACACTTTTTAGGGCTGCATGGGTGGAGCCCTGCTGTCCTCTTGCTAGGAATACTAGAAAAGCACTCCTGCGTTCCTTGCAAACTAACAATATGATGAGGTGACAAATGTCATCTCCGCGCCTCTGTACATTGAAACTCCCTGCACTCCTGCTCAGAGGCTTGCACTACTTGTTTTTCTGGTCTTTTAGGAGCAGCAGCCACTGATTAGCAGGGTTAGTGGTGGTGCTGCTCAAGAGACAGGGCCTCTCCTCCTTCGCCACCATCATGTCTCAAATTCAGTTGGTTGGGACACATTGTCAGCAGTTGCAGCAGCAACTAAAGGCATCAGTTCAAAGAAATCTGTTATCGCAAACACATAGCACGCACCCCTCCTCCTCCTCCTCCACCATCTTGCCTACAGCTTAGCCTGTCAGGACACATTGTCTGCAGGTGCAGCAGCAACCAGAAGTATCAGCTCATGCAATCTGTAAATACAAGCCCATAGCACCCTTACACATTAATACACATAGCCCGGTCAATCCTGAAGCAGGGCATAGAGTGAGGTTTCTTTCTGGCAACCGGTGTGCTTGACCCTTGGACACCTGAATGCGAACCCCTGCCTGTTTGGAAATGGTAGAGCTGACACCGAAAGGGACTTATGTGACCGCCGGAGAGATTTCCTCACTGACTGCCATCCACCCACCACAGTTCTTTGGCTACACGACAGCTGTGCACGACCTTTGCATGACACAACCTCTGCTCACCATGCCTTAAAATTGCAGCTAGGTGGGCAGCATTCAGGTTTTTTTTACACATAAAGTAATCATAAATTGCAAAATGCATTTTGTGAGCAGTAAGTTACACTGAAATAAACAGTGCTTTTTCAGGGTTTTTTTTCTCTACAAGAGATTGTATGGGGCCAAGGTCTCAGAGCCCTCTCCCCAGACAGTGACCAGCCATTTTCCCACACACGGAGCCTGCCCAGCATACCAGGCTGCTCTGGTGTCCATTACTGGGTTGAGGGCCAAGGTCGGTAAAAGAAAGTTAAAGCAGAGTCTGTTTGTTGGCTGTTCCTAGTTTTTTTTTTCCTGGTGAGTACCTCTGTTTCAGATAGGAAGTGTTAGGAAGCATTATCCACTCTATTTGCTGCAAAAGGCAGAAAAATTATTGGTCATAATACAATGTAACACACACTGCACTCCATTTACTTGTCGCTAACAGCCACTGCTATGACAGAAATGGGATCACTTCCCATGCAGTCATCCAAGAAAAAGAAAAAAATAACTCTTAGATATTGATTCAGTATCACACAGACAACATGAGCAATACTGTGGTACAATACAAAATGTTATCCTGCCACTACAGTGCATAAGGGGAAAAAGAGCTAAAAAGCATATCTAAACACAAGTACACCACTGCTCTGGCAACAGGATGCCCTGTTCAACTTGACTGTCAGTCCTGATGTTTAATATTGCAGCACTCAATACAACAGATTCAATCTCTAACAATGAAAGAAATGTCAGCTTGGCAGATGCGGTGCACCATAGTAAGCAGGGTAATAGGCAAACTGGAAACTAGGCAGCTCAGCAGCACTGAAGAAGAACCACTAAGATAGAGGAACTGGTAAATGCTGCAACTGTAGCTTGTTTTTTTTTTTGTTACAAACTGCACCCCCTGTTTCCCTCTGTGAGCACTCGCACCCACCCACTCTCTGTTCTTAGCCCATACAGGCTATAATTCCCCCACATGCTCAGCGCACCCACCACACCAACCCCTCCCCGAGTCTCCTACTTGTTCCATAATCAGCCTTGTTTCTACAGTGATTTGCTCTGTTCTAAATATATTGGTGATGCAGCCAAGGTTCAGAGCACTTCAAAGAAGTTTAATTCTCTCTGTTTTTGCTCTTGAGGGAATTCAATGTTATCTTATCATCTTAGCAGATTTTGTGAGATATAATAATAGTGTTAATACAAGTAATGGCTGAAATACAGTTTATTTGACATCTGCTGTCAACAACAGCACTCTGATAGAGCTGTTACCTCTTTGGCTGCCAGAGTAGAATGAGCTTTGGAATGCCCAAATGTTATTGTCTGGCCAATAGCAGACTTTTGATTTTGCCATCACCGCAGTATGATCAGCTTAGGTAATAACATATATGGGAAATGCCAAAATCCTCGGCTCCATCAGAACTGCTAATGGTAGGCTGGTGGCCACCGAAGCCAAGGTCGCCCCATGCAGCCTATAGGAGAGCAGCGCAGTCTCCCATCTGAAGGAGTACAGGGCTGAAGAGGACCTGCTACCCTGCCTCAGTCTCCACCTGCCCACCATGCTATAGCTCCTGCATTATAATCTGATGATGCAGAAATTGTGCTGTGCTATCCTTGCCTGTGACTTTGGGGCATGTCTGTATGTGTCTTAGATGCCAGCTGTTGTCGTCTAAGTTGAAGTGCCGTGAAGTCAGTGCAGCAGTAGACAAAGTAATGTGTTCTCAAACAACTGACAGTGTTTTCAGAGATCGTGGCTTGGCAGTTTTTACATACTGTAGTGAGCCAGGAAAGGTAGTGTCCGACCAAGGAAAGGGAGAGTGAGAGAAAGAGACACATATACACACACACACACACACACACACACACACACACACACACACACACACACACAGTGACTGCACAATCGACTTCCAACAGTGTGTCTCTCTGTCTCTTGTTATCACACAGTCAAGTGAAGGGAAAAAACACTGTTTCCCTTTCAGTACTCTTCCCAACCTGATGATGAGCCTGTCAGAACTGAGCCCACAGCTCCCTTTCTCTCACTATCTATGTCTCTGCAGCTCTGTCTATCTCTATCTCTCTCTCTCTCTCTCTGTCTTTCCTGCTCAGAAGCCACTCCTTAAGGATTGACTGCATTGTTCCTTGGGGAAGGGGGGGCAGCTCAATCTGAGTGCAGGCCTCTGACCACACAGACTCAGACAGCCTGTTAACAGGCAACAGCATGGCTTCAGGCTTGACATGGAACTGGTACTGCCCAGATTAGATTCATGAACACCATCCTTCAAGGCTTCAATAGGGGAGTTCTCACTGGAGCGGTGTTTGTGGACCTAACCAGGACATTTGATTTAATTGATCATCCCTTGCTTTGTATTAAATTAAGTGAATCAGGGATTTCTACTAATGTTAACTAGGTAAGGGATTATTTATCTAATAGATCTCAGTTTGAATCAATTAAGCCTGTTTGCGCTGGTATGAGGCACCTTGAATGTGGTATGCCTCAGGGGTCTATACTAGCCAGGGCCTTTGCTGTTTTTTCTATGCATTAGTCAGCTACCTTATGTTTTTAGTAAATGTCAATGTCTTTTATATGCAGATGACCTTATTATGTTTCATCAGGCTACATTAGTTGTGGAGATTCAAGATACTCTAGAATTTGAGTTCCGATGGTTATGTTCATGGTTGTCTTCCAGTTTATTACTTTTGAATGTGAAAAAGACCAAATCTATGGTTTTTGGAAGTTCTTTTATGCTTAGGGACAAGCCTGAAATGCTTTTACGTTATAGTTCTGACATTTGTATTGAACAAGTAAAAGAAGTTAAATATCTTGGAGTTTTGCATGACCCTGGTTTGACCTTGTTATCCCAAGTTAAGGCTGCTAGTAAATGTATTAACTTGAAGCTTGGTATGCTTTATAACGTTAAACAGTTTTTGTATTTTGACACTCGTCTGGCTATTGCAATGGATATTTTGTTACCACGCATAGATTAGGTTTCGTGTCTATATCATAACCTGAGCACAAGGGAACTCTAGATTCTCACTGTTACTTTTAATAATATTTGTCGTTTTGTTCTTGCAGCTCCATCTAGGACACATCATTATTCTTTATATTCTACTATTGGTTGTCTCCTAAGTTAAGATTCTCTTATTCCTTAGGTCGTTTGGCTTATCAAGCTATTTATTCAGGTATTTCCTTTCCATTGCCTGATTTAATTTCTATTTGTGAATCTTCTTTTGATCTTAGATCCTCTGAGGGTAAAATTGTGGATGCAAATTTGCATAAAAACAAATATAGTTTATGGTCTCTCACTATTGCTGCTTTAAAATTGTTCTGATTTACCTATATTTGTATCCTCTACTACCTAATTTTCTAGTTTCAAATCTCATTTTAAGGATTATTTATTGCCATTTAATATTTGTTATTGTAATATTTAGTGTTGCTGTTTTGTGTTCCCATTTCTATTGTAATTGTATGTGTCCAGGTTGGTCCTGAAAAAAGGCTTTTGCCCAGTGCAGTTACCAGGTTAACACATCTAAATAAATAAATTGCTTATGTCCTTCAGTACCAGACTGATAGCAGACAGGATGGGATTCAGTGCAGTATATGGTTGTGCTGTAGGGATTCTGTAAAGTCTGAGAGTGCCTCTGACAGATGACTATGACTGTGGGAGAGTGACACGTGCACGCCCTGTGTCTTGAACCACTTTCCTCGAAGCAGCTGCACAGCAGTTAAGGAAATTTATAAAACACTCAGATATACCGGCAAACACATGTTCAGAACTTCAGATCACTTGTGAATGTCCCCATCACTCTTTCCAAGCCATCAAATTACCCACAAGTTGCCCACTAGAAGATCAGGTGTATTGTTTTTAAATAATCTGGTTTTCTAGGAGAAAGGGAAAGGGAGCAGGGTCAGGGTTTTGAATTGACTGTCATTCTTAAGAATAAATGCTGTTAATTTCCCATCTAGAAAACAACGTGATTTAATTGCAGTCATACTGCACCTCCTCTTTACACTTTGAGGGATATCCTTACGTGATATGCTGTTCATAGCAATCCAGCTTCAGTCACTCTTGTCCTTCTATTGATTTCAAGGTGACTTGATACATACTTCTCAACCTTTCATCGCCCAAATATGTGACAAGATGAGTGACAACTGTACAAAATGAGTGACACATTATCAAACATAACACTGCAAGCTCAGAACACTGTGGAAATATATGTACTAATGTTTATATTGCTTGCTGATAATGTAGCATGTAATATAATTATAAATTATTCCCTAAAAGTCTCACTGGTCAGTGCTTGATGTTAACTTCTCAGTGTGGGACAGAGGGTTTCTAAGAGATAAAATGAGTGACGTACCTCATAATGTGTGACAGTTGAGAGGTATGACTTGATAACCTGATCATACTGACAGAGAAAACTTTATGACTTGGTTATTTTCTAACCTGTACAGTTGGTACAGACATAGCCTCTCTATACTCCTACAAAATACATACCATCTAGGAGGTAATTATTTTATTATTATTTTTATTTTTTAGTTCTTTTGTTAACTGAGTAAGGCCCACTATGAACAAATGCCTGTTTTCAGGAGTGACCTGTGAGCACTGGGGTGGTTAAGTGACTTGTTGAGAGTCACACAATATGCAAGTGGAGGTTGTGGGAATCAAACCCAGGTCTGATGGATATACCAAGCTCATTTACAGCTCATTAATCTAACATCACTTGTACATTATTAGATGGTAAACCAAAAATTATTCATTATTCTATTTACTGTATATCCATTTAAAAGCATTTAATTATTATAAAAAAGTGTATGTCTTTAGATGTTTTCATTTGATGGTTATTTTGATGCTTATTTTGACATTTATTTCTGGTATAAAGCCAGTACACGCTCATAAAAATTATAATCCTCACTCTAATACTAATGTAGGAAATGTAAAACACAGATATACAGCATACATTTGTTCAGAACTCCAGATCACTTGTGAATGCCCCCATCCATCTTTCCTAGCCATCAAATTAACCCCCAAGTCACCCACTAGAAGATTAGATGTATTTTTTTTTAATAATCAGGTTTCTTCAGAGAAAGGGAAAGGGACCAAGATCAGGGATTTGATAGCTATGCTTTAACTGACTGTTATTTTCTAACCTGTGCAGTTGGTACAGAAATATCCTCTCTACACTACTACAAAAATAGTACAGTCTAGAATGTAATTCTTTTTTTTAATTCTTTTGGTAACTGGGTAAAGCTCACTAGGCACAAGTACCTGTTTTCAGGGGTGACCAGGAGCACTAGGGTGATTATGTGACTTGCTCAGAGTCACACAGTATGCAAGTGGAGGTTGTAGGAATCAAACCCAGGTCTGCTGGATGTACCAAGCTCATTCACAGATTGTTACTCTAACATCACTTGTACATGATTAGATGGTAAACCGAAAAGAATACATTATTCTATTTATATTCATTCCAGAGCATTTAATTATTACAAAAATAGCATCTGTCTTTAGATGTTTTCATTTGTTGTTTATTTTCATATTGATATACTGACCACTAAGACCCAGACAGCCTATTAACAGGCAATTGCTTGTGTCCTTCAGTACCTGACTGATGCTCACAGGACAGGATTCAGTACAGTGTTTGGTGGTTGTGACAGGTGATAGCTGTTTTTTTTTTCAAAATGTTTCCTGAAGATGGCAAGACAGTGTGTCAAGGTTGTTGAGAGGGCTAGTGGCTCCACAGTTTGCAAGGGGGAGTGGTATCACCAGCAGAATGATAGAGGTGATGTTTCCTCTGCATAAATTATTGAACAGATCAAACAGAATGATAGAGGTGATGTTTCCTCTGCATAATTTGTTGAACAGATCAAACAGATACTACGGTGTTAGATTCTAGCAGCCACATCTCTGGAAGTGCATAGATAGACTTGAGGCGTGACAGAGGAGAGCATATAAAACGGTGTATGATATGCCCCCCCCAAAAAAATAACTGAATCACTCTCAAATTACCTCAAAAAATGCACTCCCTTCTTCTGATGACCGTGATGAGTGATAACATAGAGACCTGTATGTACTTCAAGGATGGAAGTAAGTTACAGGTAATAAATATTTTTCATAGAAAAAGGTAGTCAAGAGCATAAAACATACAGTATCATGATTATAGATAGGAAAGATTCAGTGGAAATGCAAAGTGGAATTCCTCTCACAATGAGTAGCGAATTCATGGTTAGCATTCCAACAGAAGCAGTGAGAAGCATACACATTGGTGTTGTTCAATAATCAATCAATCAAATTTTATTTATAGTGCACTTTTCAGCATATCAAAGCGCAATTACAAAACAACATCTTACATAATAAATAATGACATAAAAACAATAAAAAGCAGCAATAAACCTATCCAAAAGCTAACTCAAATAAGTAACTCTTCATGGACACCTTAAATGATTCCGTGGACAGGCACTCTCTAATGTGACACGGTAGAGCATTCCACAGGGTTGGGGCCATAAAAAAAAGCTCTAGTCCCTGATGACTGAAGATGAAACCTGGGAATCTCTAGCAATCCCTCGTCAGCAGAGCGGAGTGTGTGGAGAGGGTGGTAAGGTTGAAAGAGGTCTTCCAAGTAGCCCGGTCCCTGACTGTGTAGGGTCTTATAGGTCAGCAACATGACCTTGAAGGTGATTCTCCACCACACCAGCAGCCAGTGCATTTCACGTAGCACAGGAGTGATATGGCAAGTTCTCAGTAGCCCAGTCAACAACCTGGCTGCCGTATTCTGCATCAGCTGCAGGTGATGGAGATCCACCCCAGTAACCCTAGATATAGAGCATTGCAGTAATCAAGACGTGAGGAAACAAAGGCATGAACCAACACAGGAAGGTCATCGTGTGAACAAGGTGTTTTATCCAGGCGATATTCCTCAGATGGTAAAAGGAAGACTTGACAGTGGTAGATACTTGTGCCTTCAACGTTAACTCACTGTCAAGAATTACACCCAGATTCCACACCTGTTCGGAAGGTCTTAACTGGTTACCTCCTAACACAAGGCCAGAGGGGGCCCAGGAATTAACTTCTCTACATGATGGCCCGGGTCCACAACCAACACCTCAGTCTTATGCGGATTTAATTTCAACCAGTTTGCACTCATCCGGTCCTGAATCTCAGTGAGGCAGTTATTAAAGACCGATAAGGCATCATTCTGTTCAGGTACAAAGGACATACAGAGCTGAGTGTCATCTGCATAGCAGTGAAAACTCAGCCCATAACACCTTATAATGTCTCCCAATGGCAGCATATACACCGTGAACAACATGGGGAAAAGTACAGAACCCTGTGACACCCCACAGGACAGAGCAAAGGAAGCAGAGGAAAAAATTTCTGAGACTACCCTCTGACTTCTGCCTGTGAGGAAAGAGTAAAACCATCTAAGGACTGTCCCCGACAGTCCGCAGCACAGCCGCAGGTGATCCAGCAACATCCCATGGTCCACAGTGTCAAATGCTGCAGATAGATCAAGGAGGACTAAGATCGAACGGCTCCTCCGATCTCTCACTATTAGGAGATCATTAAATACCTGAACCAGCGCTGTCTCTGTACTATGCCTCTTCCTGAAACCAGACTGGAGAGGATCATAGCCCTCATGGGTGGTAAGAAAATCATCGAGCTGCAATGCGACTACTTTCTCAATAACCTTGCCCAAAAATGGTAGGTTAGAGATCAGTCTGTACTTAGTGAAACAGTCTGGGTCAAGGAATGGCTTCTTTAACAGGGATGTCACGATAGCCTCTTTCAAAGACTCTGGAAACAACCTTAGGTCCAAAGAGCACCAGACTATCTTGGCAAGGACTGGTCCGATCACATCCATGCACCCCACAAGGAGACATGTAGGACCAGGATCCAAACTACAGCAAGTCAGTCGCAAGCCCTGGACAATCTTCATGATATCCATGATCACTGGCTCGTCAAAATCTGTCCAGACAGACCAAGGGCCTGCAACCCCACATCGATCACTGCCATGCTCATTAGGATGCATACCGCGGATCTTCGACCTGATCAATGACACCTTATCCTCAAAGAACTGAGCAAACTCATCACACTTTATTTATGAAAAGGCTCTCCGACCCCACAGACAGGCTGGATTGCACAGTCTGTCCACGGTCCGGAAGAGCTGAGCTGGTTGATTTCTTGAAGCAGCTATCTCCCGGGACAGGAACTCTGCCTTCTTAAGGGAGATTTCTGATTGATAGTCCACACAATGGGCCATCAATCTAAGTCTGTCACCTTCCAGGCCGGATTTTCACCAACAGCACTCCAATCTTCACCCCCTTTCTCCTCAACTCCCTCAATGTCCCATCAAACCAGGGGGACTGAGGGCAAAGGGAGAGGGGGTGAACACGGACAGGCACAATGGAATCCAGTGCCCTCAGCACCAAATTATTATAGTGCGCCACTAAGGCATCTGGTTCCATGCACTCCATAGGCCAATTCGATAGGTCCATCACCGCCATCAGACCCTCAGGTGTAACTCCCCTCAAAGGGCAGTACCAGACCATCTCCAAAGGGGTAAGTCTCACAAGGGGGGTCACAAAATTGAATCTTATGGAGTGATGGTCAGAACACACAACTGGTTCCCCTACCAGTTCTGTGATCTCCATCCCCAGGGTGAACACCAGATCCAGAGAGTGACCCTGAATATGGGTAGCAGCGGTAACAACCTGTGTGAAGCCCAGCAAAATCATTAGTTGGAGGAAGTTTTGACCAAAATGCAAGAGTTCATTGTCGACCCATGCATTGAAGTCCCCCAGGACCAACCACCTGGAGGGCTCCAACACCAGGTCGACAATGAAGTCAGCAACTTCCTGCAGAAAAACTTTCTCATCACCGGGTGGACGGTAGACGAGTAAGGTTCTGCTGCCCACACCTGCTCCCATGATACACTCAAAGGATCTAGGAGCCACCACTGGAACCTCCACAAGATCCAACTTTGATTTAAAACAAATAGCGACCCCCCCACCCCTTTGATCCAACCTCGGGCGATGTATTACCGAGTACCCGGCTGGAACAGCTGATTCCAATATGGGACCAGCATTTTCATCCAACCAGCTCTTGGTAATGCAAGACAGGTCAGATGACTCAACAAGAGCAGCAATAATTGCTGTCTTGTTTTTTATTGACCTGGCATTGCATAACACCGCCCGGGTTGGATGAAAGGCCCGGGAAGAGCAGGCCACTTGCCTACTCTTAATGGAACCCTTGGGTATGGGAACCAGGTATTGCACTCCCCTATCCTGGACCCATTTTGCCCCAGGGCATCTCCTAGACCCCATGACCCTTGTCCACCCACTCCGCTCCCCTCTCACAGCAGAAGAACCCCCTTCTACCTCCGCCATGCGATCCCAAAGGCACGACAATGCCTATATACCTCGGGTTGCAATGGAGGAATATCGAAGGGGTGCAGGTCCTTCAGCCTAGAGGGGGAATAGCGCCTGACCACGGATACCTGATCCCAGCACATGCTACTAAATATTTAAAGCCTAAAATAATTTAAACAACGGTCCTTACCCCAATAAAACATATAAACTACCCCCTCCCACTATAAGATGACTTTAACCCCAAAAGAAAAAAATAACAACAAAATAATACAAAACGATCCCCTCTCACTGGAAGGAAACAACAAATAAAGAAAATTCTCCCTCTCCCACAGCCCTCTCACAGCCCAGGAGGAGAAAATAACAAACAAAAAATAAAACAATCCCCTCTCACAGGATAAACAAAAATCAAAAAATAAAATAAAAATATAGGCACCCTGGCTCCTTCACAACCGGGAAACCAAAACAAATAAAATCAGGGAAAAAAGTCATCAAATGGTAGGAGGAGCCAAAATAATCCAACATAATCCATTGGAGGTAGAACCAAATATTTAGTCAATGACCTAGAGCGGCAATAATTCTGTCAACTTCAGGTAGGTGCTTTTCCAATATACAGGAGCCACAGTCACAGTAAGACTCCAAAATGAGCCAAAAAATCTTCAGGGAAAGCCAAAACAAGTGCAAACTAAACCAGTGGAGAGTGGGAGCTCCGCTTCCCACACCCCCCCATCCGCCTTATCAGGTCCAATTTTGCCCCCCAGGACCTGCAGCTACAAATACCCCAAGGCCTCACCAAAAGGACCGACCCGGGGATAAATTAGGACCCCCCCACTAAACCCCAACCACCTGGGAAGAAGTAAGACAGTTCCTGCTCAGTCCCAGTTGGCACCCAAGATTACCCAGGCAGAACTAAGGGGGGGGGACTGAGACACCACACAAACAAACCACTTATTTCAGCCCTGAACTGCAAAGAAAAAAGGGGCTCTGATCAATGAACCAGGCCCCCCACTCACAATACTCCAAGTCACCACAGGCAATCCCTTCTGCCAACTTCAACATTGGTTCAGCGTACAGCAATTGCAGACCAATCCTTCTTTATCCATCAAAGGAAGGTATATCCATTTGATCGAAGTAGAGACTAATAGATCCAATAGTCGCAACCATAAGCAGTAAACATAGCGCCTTAAATTCAATAGCTCAGAAATTGAAACTGTCATGGAGTCAAGGCCAAGTTCACCAAAAAAGAAAGGCAGTCACCATAAAAAATTGATCCCTCAGAATGGGGGATTAATAACCTTGAGAAAACAAGTCCACCCTCCACTTCCAGGCTGTAGGCTGACTTCCGAACTAACGAGATGTGCACCACCTTGTTGGTACCGTCACCACTCCAAAAAAAGAAACAGCTGATCCCCTGGCTGAACACCAACGAAAGGGCACCCCGCTACTTGAGCAAACAAATGACTCGAGTAAATAAATAACCAAATTTCCGGTAAACAAAATATGCTCCTCTTCTCGGCTATAATGAGTCCATATCCTCGACTGGCAAAAAAGGAGGCGCGGGAAAAACGCTGCTAGGGATCAGAGACCAGAATGCCACAGAAAAAAAAAAAAAAAAAACGAATATTAAAACAACTATATGATAAAATATATATGTTAAAATAACTGTAACCTAAATAAATAAAAAACAAACAACAGAACACAGAACTGGCAACCGGGCAACAGAACACAGAACTGGCAACCGAACACAGAACCGGGGGCTAGTCCAGCGCGACCGCCATCTTCCATGTTGGATGTGACCACGAAACATGTCACGTATATAAAAGTGTATGGTGGTAATGGACAGTACTACAGGGATGTGGAGTCTTGGCATCATGTCCAGTTACCAGCAACTGAGCATGATCAGTGGCACTCATCCCCTCCCAATGGAGAACTGCTTGACAGCAGAGAATAAACAGGGTGAGAACAGGGTAATTAATCAGTTCAGTTCAGAGTTTCTCTCAATCCAAGAAAAAGGACAACACCCTCACTTGCACCTCTGTTCAATGTGCTGACTGTTCCTTCCAACACCTGAACAATGTCGGCTTTGCCGATTCTTTAAACAAACTGAGCTGTGGCACTTGATTTCCATTTCTCTCCTCCTCTGATCTCTTTCTTATCTCTCCCCCGAAGAGGCCACCAATTTCTCTTCTGACCTCCATCCAATCTTTGTACCCCCCAACCTTAAACACCGGCAAGCCACTCTGCTCTGAGCCACTTGATTTTGTCTCCCTGTTGTGGTACTGACTTTGGAAATGCTTAAAAACTGGAGAAATGACAATGGCATTCCTTAAGACTCACAGATTAATGTCTAAAGGTTCTAGTTAGTATACAATCAATCAATCATATTTCTATAGCAGCCCATCCTCAAAACTCTAGGCACTATATATATAATATATCGGGTACTACAATTCTTCTGCATGTTGGTGCTGAGAGTCCTCTCCTGTGATGGGAAAGTCAAGTGGATGTTGATGTACAGAAAATTCAGATGGTGGCATCATAATTTTCTTTCATCAATGTTTGGAATATAAAAGAACCCTCTAAACTGAACATGAGGAAACAATGACAAACATAAGTGCCAAAACCATGGATACATTGACTAATGTATAGGGCAATTTGAAAGGGTTGCAGTGATACCCATAATGTGTAAGTAATAAGGCACAAAGGGGTCTGTATAAAACATATTTTACAGCATGACCAGGGGTGTAGTAAGGCTCAAGGCCAAAGGTCAAGTGACTTCAGATGCTGGACATGCTGTAAAATATGTTTTACACACATCCCATAGTGCCTTATTGCGCTTATAAAATTGGTTCCTTTTTATGTTGGCTTTCGTGCTTGCGCACCAGCCAATACCTTGTGATAGTAGCAGATTTTGGAGGTGTGTCAGGGTGGGTGAATGCAGGGCATGCATTAGTGGGTGCATCTCTCATTCCCCAATAAGCCAGCATGCAGGCACTCACATAAAAAATATGTAAAGAGGTCAACACATTAAAGGAAAGTGCCACTGCAATGAGAGACAAGCTCATCATGCAGCAACACAATAACATGCCTCCTGACATGCCTTTCCTGGAGAAGTATTTCAATAAATATGGTTGCAGTGGCTGCTCCTGCCCCTGACGCACAATGTCTGCACAGTCGACTTCAGGGGTGCCCAATCCCCCTGTCGGCATGCTAAATCATTCCCCCCAAGATTGTGTGGCACACTGGGAGCCCACCCCAGTGTGCCTCCCCATAAAGAAAGCTGACTGTCATCAGCATATTCTGGCCCTCACCCCCATTCTGTGCCACACTGGGAGCCCACCCCAGTGTGCACAACACCTGTAAAGAGAAGAAAACTGTCTACGCTGTTCCTTTTTTTTTATACCTGGAAAAAAAAAAACAGTCCCTCACCATGGGGCCCCCAACCCACACCACCCTCTGTGTACCCCACTTCCCCACACCCCCTCACCCCATACTTACCTCTGAAGCTCAGCGTGATGATCTTCGTTGGACCAGGAACATGTCTGGACTCTTCAAAGCCTATAGCAAACTAAAGAAATGCTGGTAAGCTGTATAATGACATAAATGTTTTTTTCAACTTTGGTACATATCTCAGCCACTGTTTTGAAATGTTGCCTCCAAATGTTCAACATGGGGTGCTTGAGACCCCACCTCATGAACACATGCACTGTCATCTCGTTACCTGGGCCCAAAAGGTCATTTTGCGGTCACTGTGCAAAATCACCTTTTGGGACCGATTAACAAAGTGATAATGCCACTGTTTATGAAATGGGGTCCCAAAAGCCCTATCTTGCAAATTTGGTGGAAAAATTCCAAAAAATTACTGTGTTATGAGCTTGCATTTTGCAGTTTCAATGCACACTTGTAACATCGATAACTTTTAATAGTTTCATTCCAGATTTTCAGCATTGCCCTTTTCTCACACCTACGTATGAACAGTATAGCTGTCATTTTCCACATCCTGCCCAAAATGTGTTTTCACACATGTGGTGCACATTGGCACAGTCATTGTGGGAAATCAGTGTTCGGGCCAGATTAACAAAATCACAGTAACACTGCTCATGATCAGAGTTCCCAAAATGCCTCTGTTGAAAATGTGGTTATACAAATCCCTAAAATAATTGTGTTGTGGGCGTGCATTGTGCAGTTTCTATGCCCGCTCATAATGTCATCAATGTTTCATATTTTCACTCCAGATTTTCAACAATGCAATTTTTTTACACCTCCTCATGAATAGTACAGCTGTAATGTTTCATATCCTGCCCAAAATCTGTTTTTGCACCTGTGGTACCAAAATGCACAGTCACTGTACAAGATCACCTTCCGGCAAACAAACTCATAGTGCCACTGTTCATGCGGTGGGATCACAAACGGCAATGCTGAAAATTTGGAGTGAAAATACCAACAAATGCCCTGGTCATTAGGGTTTCCACCCATACTACCCCACCCTGTTCAAACTGACAGGTGTCAGGGGTATGACTTGCCATTGTCAGCTGTAATGCTCATGCCATTCCACCCTCCCATCTTTCAGCCAGTGACAGGTGTCGAGGTGTGCCTTGGAGTCTTTTGCCCCAATGTTCACCCCGTTCTCCTACACTGCACCTACGTCAGTATATTTCCTTATGGAATGGGTGAGCATAAGGCATGAAGACCCCAAGTCACATTGCAGCACTTGTCGGGCTCTGCGGGGTAGGGTGAGGTGAAATGGCATGAGCATAAAGGCACAACCCATTGCCTGTCACTCTTTGCATGGTGGGGCTGGAGTCGCCATCAGTTCATTACTTCACTGCCAATCCTATTGTGCATCTCTCTAACTCCTGTACTACCACTGCCAGTGCCAGCAAGCCAACATTTGGCATTGACAAATGCTTGTTTTTACTTTTTACTGTTGGAAAAATCATGTTTATATGTAGAAACAATAGATTTACATGTGTGCTTTTGTGATAAAATAATCCTTCCACCCACTGCAAGTGATGTCATTGATGATGTCATTGTATTCTTGCCTACTTTCTTCTTCCTGTTTTTTTTTTCTGTTTTTCTCCACAATCAAAATATAGAATGTTTGTCATGAAATATTTACCACAGAATACATGGATTCAAAATTCTGCTCAATTCCACTGGCAGGATGTTTCTCTCCTAACACACTGTACACACAGACAACAAAGGCCTTTGTTATAGCCAGAGACTCAATTGCTGTCAGGACAAGAAGAAGAGAGTCCCCTGATGAGCAGGTAAAGACAGAAGTGGGATGTTTCACTGCCAAGAAAGAAACTGTAGTAGTGAAAACTATAAACAATACTTATTGTTTTTAATTTGTTTATGTATATCAGGAGAGTGTGATAATCAGGAAAACAACATTTAATTCATTTGTTTTACTTTTTATTAAAGGTAGTGTTATTTTAAGGGCCCAGTTGAAGTTTTTTTACAGTATAAAGGTAGCAGCCACATTTGTGGTGGAAGATCAGTTCTGGCTTCAGGGGCTAACTGAAATGCCTGTGTTCTAAATTCCCATTGATCTGGTTTCCAGGCACTTTACTGCTGAGCAGTCCTTTTGTTAACCATGTGTAAACCATATTTTACACATAAGTAAGAGCCAATCAGATTACATGGTTTTACCCTGCCATTTTATAAGTTTTATTCATGCACAAAACAGGCTTCTCAAATGGACATGGTGCAGATTAAATTTTTTTTTTCATGTGTAAAGAGAAACAATGAATGCTTTATCAAAGCTTCAATCACTCATGTCCTTCTATTGATTTCAAGGTGAATTGATAACCTGATCACAGTGACACAGAAAACTTTATGACTTAGTTATTTTCTAACCTGTGCAGTTGGTACAGAAAAAACCCTCTCTATACAACTACAAAATACATACCGTCTAGAAAGTAATTTTTTTTTTTTATTATTCTTTTGGTAACCGGTTAAGGCCCACTAGGCACAAGTGCCTGTTTTCAGTGGTGACCCAGGAGCACTGGGGTGGTTAAGTGACTTGCTCAGAGTCACACAGTATACAAGTGGAGGTTGTAGAAATCAAACCCAAGTCTACTGGATATACTAAGCTCATTCAAAGCTTGTTAGTCTAACACCACTTGTACAAGATTAGATGGTAAACCAAAAAAGACACATTCTTCTGTTTATATTAATTTTAGAGCATTTAATTATTACAAAAATAGCATCTGTCTTTAGATGTTTTCCTTTGATGGTTATTTTGATATTTATTTTTTATATTTGTTTCTGGTATAAAGCTGGTACAAGCTCATAAAAATTATAATTCTTGCTGTAGCACTGGTGTAGGACATATAAAACACACAGATATACAGGCAAACATTTGTTCAGAGCTAAAGATTGCTTGTGAATGCCCCCCATCCCTCTTTCCTAGCCATCAAATTACCCACCAAGTCACCCACTAGAAGATTAGTTGCATTTTTTTCAGTAATCTGGGTTCCCAGGAGAAAGGGAAAGGGAGCAAGGTCAGGAGTTTGATAGCTGTGCCCTAGCTGTTCTTCTTTAGTATAAATGCAATTATTTTCCCATATAGAAAACAAACTTTATGACTTGGTTATTCTCTAGCCTGTGCAGTTGGTACAGACATACTCTCTCTATATTACTACAAAAATACATACCGTCTAGAAGGTAATTATTTTTTTTTATTCTTTTGATAACTGGATAAGGCCCAGTAGGCACAAGTGCCTGTTTTCAAGGGTGTCCCAGGAGGACTGGGGTGGTTAAGTGACTTGCTTAGAGTCCCACAGTATGCAAGTGGAGGTTGTAGGACTCAAACCCAGGTCTGCTAGATGTACCAAGCTCATTCACAGCTTGTTACTCTAACATCACTTATACATATTAGATGGTAAACCAAAATGAATACATTATTCAATTTATATTCATTTCATAGCATTTATTATAAAAATAGCATCTGTCTTTAGATGTTTTCATTTGATGTTTATTTTGACATTTATTTCTGGTATAAATCCGGGACAAGCACATAAAAATTATAATTCTCACTGCAACACTACAGGTAGTGTAGGACATTTATATTTGATCATTTGTATTTATCAAATTTAGGTTTTCGTTTTGTTGTTGTTCTTAATCTTTTAATTTTTTTTAATTCTAATAGTTTACAGAATCAAACATTATGTTTAAAAGAGCAATCTTTTTTGTATTTCCTAGCCACAGTTATTATAATGCTTGACAAATTTATGTTCAATATGAAATATTCTTTGGTTACTTGGATTTGCTTATGTTTGACTTACATGTCATGGTACGTGATTTTATTTTATTATTTTAAGTATATTGTAATTTGATAATGTTGGTTAATTAAGCAATAAGACATGACCAGGGGTTAGATTAACAGTCTGTTAATCACCTTCTAGGGGTGTAATGTGGCACGAGGAGCAGCCAAGTGCCATATTGCCCAGGGGGGTGATTGCCTGTTAATCTAACTCCTCGGAGTGACTTATTACTATTATAGAAAATTATTCCAAAAGAAAAGTGTTAAAAGAATACTGTTTTGATTGATTTCTTCATTAAAGGGAGAATTGTAATAAAATAGTTCTTCCACCAACAGTGCATTTTAGCCAATGGCTAATTTTTAGACTCTAGCATTTACTCAGCTGGCATGAAGCAGCACTGGACCAATTGTTGGATGTGCAAGGGAAATATATTGCAGCTATGTTATAAGTGATTTCCCAAAATGAATAAAGTGATTAAAACACAATCCAAGGTCTCAAACTGTAAGCAGCATGATTGTCTGTGTGTTATTACTGTGTAGGAATGTCTGGGCTATTAAAAATTAAACAAAAATAAATAAAATCCCATACTGTAGCTTATTCAACATTGGTATACAGCTGGATACCAACATAATACAGTAACTTCATACAGTATGTACCTATCATGGTGTCACCACTCTGAGTAGTATATTGCTTCACACATGTTCCCCTTGATTTTTCTCCCTTGCTCAATGCATATATTATTATATAGACAACGACAGCAGAAAAAGATCAAAGGTCCACCTAGTCTGCATAGATTTCCCTATCTGCCCTGGGACTTATTGTCCATACAGTGCACCCCTGCTCCCTCCTTAATGCTATTGACCTGAGCAACCACCAAGCCCTTCATTACATCACAGCCATGCCTGAAACCATTTATGGTTTGGGTGCACTTCACCTCCACTGGCAGACTGTTCTACAGCTTCACCACCCTTTTCATAAAATAGAATTTCCTCACATCCCTCTTAAACCTTCACCCCTCCAGTTTCACCTCATTACCTCAGGTTCCTCTTTGTCAAAACATGTTTATTTATAGTCCTTGATCAAATCCCACTGCATCTTTCCTGGACTTGGGACCCCCTCCCAAATAAAACATCATTACCCAATGGGGTGAGATTATGGAATCCTCAGTGGCTGCATTGTTTGGTGGTGTTTCTAAGTTCAGGGAGTATACTGCAAGAGTATGTCAAGGATTTGAAACAAAACACTGGGTATAGTAACACCATTAGCAAGCATTTCAGTTCTACTATGAAAGGAGCTGATAAAACAACCAGCAACATTAATTCATTTTAGAAAAGATAAGCAATTAGAAAATACGGTGCCTCAACTAGAAATAATATGATACAAAAAGGGGTGACAGTGACCCCTTTAAAATAAAAATTTTTGGGTGAAAAAAGAGAGATAGGTCCTGTTCTTATTTATCTCAGTCATTAATGGGGGTCAAATTTTATTCTTCCAGACAATGGGTGTGCAGGAAGGATCACCACCATCACCTACGACTACTGTAAAATCAATGGAGCTAACATTTCTAGGCTCCCTTTCACCACTGTGGCTAAGACATTTGGATGGATGTAACCAAATGTGGCTGGCTGTCACACCACATCACTGCAGGCCGACACTGTCATATCCATCAGAATGTTTGGGCAATTGGTGCCATGCAGTAGAGCAATTTTATTGGGGGGTCTTCACAGAAATCATGAGCAAAGCCTGCTAGAGACTGCAAGTTCACTCACTGCCCCTTGAGAACATGAGATCTGTCAGTCCATTTCTGGCACCACGCAGTGGAGAACCTCGGGATGTTTGGGTCACAGAGACAGAAAAGCAGAAGCATACTGTGTTTTTAGAGTGGCTAATTCAGTTCACAAGTGGTTAAAACACTGGGTGCATTTTAGCCAGTGGCTAATTTTTATCACTGCTTTATTTTTCCCTCCTCTGCAGCCACCACTCTGCCTAACATCCAGCCACTGCTACGCTTCCCCTGATGACCCACGGGGGTACCCCCACACACCAGCTGGCATATGCTGCTGTACCCATGAAAGGGACCCCACTATATCCCCATGCCAGACCAGGATCCAATACCGGCATATCAGGTCACCCCTCGGGTTGCCGTTGGTCTTAGGAAGCTGTGGCCATCAAGCTGCCACAAGTGGTGATGCTAGTTTTTCCTCCTTTGTTCCCTAGGAGTGCAGACATGCAATAACATTGTGCACTGGCTTGCTGATGTCCACTGCACTCCTCCCTCCATTGCACCAGCTCTAGCAGGGCCTCCTGGCTTCCCCATGGGCTGCTGCAGAGCAGTGGAGACCCACAACCCTCCCCAGGATAGGAGTGCAGTCCTCCGGACACTCGATCCTATACTCCCCTACCGACGCCTGACAACATGGGCTTGCATCCAAACCCGTGTCACCAGTGTGGCACGAGGTGTGGTGCCCAGTGCCTCAACCCTCAGAGCCACCGGGCTGGCACAGTAGCTAATTTTTAGACCCTAGCATTTACTCAGTTGGCATGAAGCAGCACTGGACTATTTGCTGGATGTGTAATGGAAATATTTTGTACCCCATCCCACATCATATTCTTTTACCCTTAGAAGTTGGACAATAAAAATTTCTACTAATTCTTATTCTTTATCACAACCCTTTGTGGGAATATGGAACTTAGAGAAAACTAGACACATATATGCATAGGGGATAATTAAATTACCATTTTACTTGATTATGAGAAAACTATATATGGATGTAAAATACCTCCTGTTGTCTCAGAATTCCTAGTAATAACTCTCAAGTATTAGAGAAAAAAGCTTTGGAAACAGGAAAACAATAAGCTTTGATCAGTTTTTTATGCCTACAGTGTTGTGTGGAGGCATGACATCAGACTGTACATGGATGTCAGGTATCCAGGCATTCTTCTGCACTCTGTGCACAGGACAATACATGTGACCAGCTGTCACTGAGCTTGCAGCACATAGCTATCTCAACTCCTCTATCTTCTATTACCCATTTGATAACCGTGTCTGTGTAGCATAGTACAACATAAATTATGTATGCCACACAGTTTACAGTATTGACATTGCATATATTAATAATTTTACACTGTAGCCATTTGAATCATATGACCTGTCATACATAGAAACATTGAAACTGACAGCAGATAATGACTGCTGAGCCCATCTAGTCTGCCCGTATTTAATTCTGTTCACTTTTGCTGTAGACCCTACTTGATTAACATCACTGTCTCTTCCATCTTCTTCTGCCCTCCAAACCAAAAGTTAGTTGGTTGAACAGAATTGAAGTCTCATTACAAGTGATTTTCCAAAAATGAATTAATAAAACAAAACAAAAAAAACAAGGTTGCAAATTGTAAAGTGCATTCTTGGCTATTTGTCATTACTATGTAGACAATATCTGGATTATAAAAAAACAAAATAAAATCCCATGTTGTAGCTTACTCAACATTGGAATACTGCTGAGTACCATCATAATACAGTAAATTCATACAGCATGGACCTATCATGGTGTCACAACTCTATGAGTAGTATATTCCTTCACACATGTTCCCCTTGATTTTTTTCTCCCTTGCTCAATGCATATATTATTACTGATTTGATTATGTCTGTATAGCATAGTACAACATGAAATATTTGTACTACACAATTTACAGTATCAGCTTTGTGCATATTAATAATTTTACACTGTATTCATTTGAATCGCATAACCTGTAATACATAGAAATATAAAAACTAATAGTAGATAATGACCGCTGGGCCCATCTAGTCTGCCCATTTTTAATTATGATCAGTTTTGCTGGAGACCAAGCTTGATCCATAGCACTTTCTCTTCCATCCTCTTCCTTCCTCTAAGGGTTCCTTTGTGCCTATCTGAGGGATTTTTGAAACCCACTACTAACTTCACCCCTACTGTCTCTCATTGAAGGCTGTTCTAGGAATCCACCACCCTTTCTGTGAAGAAATACTTCCTCACATCTCCCCCTGAATCTACCTCCTTCCAGCTTCATATCATGACCCCTTGTTCTACAGCACCTTTTTCTCTGAAACATACCTCCCTTCTGCACCTTATTAACACCTGTGAAGTATTTAAAGGGCTTCATCATATCCCAACTCTCCCTCCTCTCCTCCATGGTGTACATATTGAACTCTTTCAGTTTCCTCTCATAGGGCTTCTGAAGCAGACCTTGCACCAGTTTGACATCCCTCAGGTATCTTCTTCTTGTTTTCTGCTTTTTCCAGCTGTTCCATCTTCCTCAACTTTCTTCTTTGACTGCACATTTCTCCCTTCCTCCTTTGCTAACCCCTTGCTTGGGATCTCCCTACCTTGTATCTCAGCCTGTGGTAGCCTACTTTCTGCCTTCCCCATTTGTTCATCACCCGCTCAGCTACTTTAAATGTCCATGGAAGTAACTTAAACTGTGTACAGAGGACTATGGTTCCCTCCTTAATGGAAGCTGGCCATCACCTCAGTATAGGCTCTTATACTTCCAGGTTGGTCCTCAGTCCCCGTTGTAGCTATAACTCTCCTCTCTGCACCATTTCTTCTACCATAACTTGAAGGCCTCGATGTAACACTCCCTCTCCTTCCCCGCATAGTACAAGATGCAGTCACCGCTCACATTTTATACACATGGGAAACCCAGGATGAACCAGATAAATAATTTAACTTTACCTAAAATGAATTATACACACAAAGCTGCCTACAACAATTCACCTTTACATTTACGCCCATGAAACACCCTTATCAAGTTAATGCATTAGAAGCCTTAATGACTCTGATGAGAATTTGTTTGATAATGTTTGCTTTTCACTCTCTTGTCTTTTTTTTCAGGTCTTGTGGAATAATTTCTGCTCAAGATGTTTGATACAAAGCCCAGTTTATCAATCTGATTATGAATTAATACTGCTATTTATAGTTTAAAGTGAACTTCTTGTACTAAGGAATTATCCAATCTATTTTTATGGTATTTCAATGAATTACTTTTTTGTATATAATGCAGTCTGCCAGTACTTTTTCTACATGTAGCTATCTTTTAATAAGATATCAGTATATATTTCTTTTTCAATTTAACTTGCACTTAATTCACTTTAATTGTAACTGCCTGTTTAAATTCTGGATTTAAATATATTAGCTGAATTTAAAGTCACACCTCCCCCTGAAGAAGAACTTTAATGTGTTCAAAGCACTGGGGCCATTGTGTCTGCTTGTTTGTCATTTTGCACTTACAAAACACTGAACATTTAATCTTTTGCATCACTTCTGCCTCTCTTTGTGCACCTATCCTTGTTGGCTATCAATGGTACAGGATAGTGCCTAAGTATAAATGACAGTATATCCATAAACATATACAATTACACAAATACTTGCATCTGAACACACACACACACACACACACACACACACACACACACTTTCTTACAAACAGTGCTGTGTATTACAGTTTGCAGCAGCAGTTCTTTGCATGGAGGGATTTTATAGATATTATATTAGAGAACTTTCTTAATATTACCACCAGCAGTAATAGCACCCTGCCACAGAGGGCCTTTATCAGTGCTGTCACAAGCTGCAGTGACTCCCTTGTCTGATAGTTACCCCAGCTGCTTCCTCTTGAAAATATAAATGATGTGGTCCAAACTGTCAGTACATTTCATTTTACCTTTATCTATTTCAATTTTGTTACCTGGGTCAATACACTGGTGACTCAAGGACACCATTTCAGGAATGACTTGGTTGGTACAACAGCACCCCTGGAATGTTACCGTACACTGGAAACAGGAGCAATAGAGAAATAGAATATTAGCCACCTCATAAGCAGCTGAGCATGAGATGACAACATTCCTGTCAGGAACTGCAGCTAAATGTTGAATATGTGTGCTAGAGCCTTGCTGTGCAACTGTACAGGAAAAAACTACTACCCATGCTACAGTCTTGTGACTGCTTAGCTACACAGACCATACAACTGGTGTATGGCTGAATCAAAGAAAAAGTAACACACATCTTGGAAAAATTTACATAAAGCCCAAAAGGTAGTGATTTGTGTTGTATAAATTTAAATATTCCTGTCTTGCTTTATAGTATAAGGAAAGGGAGCTTGAAGATGTCTCTTGGCTAATCCAAAATGTTTCCTCATGACTTCTTATGGTTCAAAAACTGAGAAACAAAACTGAATGGTTCTGGCACCCAAAGAAATTACAGTGGGATGCATTTGATTAGCCAAGAGACATTGCCAACCCCATTTTCTTACTATTAAATATTTCTTTCCTTCTTTTTTTTTTGGTTATTATTTACTCAAATTTCATTCCAAAGGGAAATGTGATCACTTTGGAGTAAACAATGAAAAAAGAATGGAAAGTTAGATACGTGATATACCTGAACAGTAGGATCATGTGTTCTGATCACTTCACTGCCTGGGTTTTATTTTGTACTGGTGTTCCAAAAATGTTTAAACATGCTGTTTTTGGTTCTTGAAAAACACTTGTTGCTTTTAAGCAGGACTACCCTAGGTAAATACATTGTAACATGAATTAAAGCAGGACCCCACTGAAATGAAGACATTTTTAGCTGGGCATTCCTTCGTAAATAAATTGTAAAATAGAAACAAAAACAATGTTTTCTGAGAGTTACCCTGCTACACTGTGCATACTAAGCATAACAGTTTCTCTTATACAACATAACCTATTGCAGTCTTTCAGTAGTGCTCTATGAAACTTGGCAGACCACTCACCCATACAAAGAACGAAGGGCTGCACATTGGGGAAGGAGAGGACTAAGCATCTGGGGGCAGCTGTTACCCATTATAATGGCTTGGGGGTCAATGGGAAAGCACTACAGGATCAGTCACAAAGTTACAGGGTTTGGGTGGTAGGAAAAGTGGGTTAAGATGGTGACATGCCGGGGGAAGGGTTGTGGCAGGTTGAGCAGATATTATGCCCAATCGGCATTTAACAATTTTATTTGTTATATTTTACCAGGTACTGTAAGTAAACAGAGTCCAGGTGGGTACATTTCCAGTTGCAAACTGGGGTGAAGAGGTACAGGGAACATTAGGGATTATGCAAACAAACAACGCAGGGTATGCAACAAAAGAGCAGCAATATATACAGAGGCAAACTGTACCATAAAATAACAACAATATGTGCAATGACAACATATACAGAGTCAAACTGCACAACAAAATAACAATTATAAAATGGCAAGAAAAATCCCTGGCGCTGATTGGTCAGTCTGGGACTGGACCCCTGATGTTATCCTAGTACAACATCATAGGTCTAGTCCCAGCACACAGATGACCACATAAACTGTTACTGGAATCACTCCACTGTAGCCTGCTTAAGTCATCATCCCTGCTGGCCAGCCCACTTCAGTCATTCCCACTCTGAAGCTGTCTGCAGTGTAGTGTTCACTGCCCTTTACTGCTAAAAGTACAAACCTCCCTCCCATTAAGCCACTCTCTACTCCCCCAGCACAAAAAGTAAAAAAAAAAAAACAGAATTTCTGTGTCAGTTCTTTCCTCCGAACCCAGCTGCTTCAGTCACCACAGAGGCCATAACTGCCAGTCATGTGGTTCACTGACTTCTGCTATCCCACCCATCCCGAACAGACTGAGTGGTCTCCCAAACAGAAACTCAGCTCATGTTTTATGGCATACTGCTTCAATTTAAAAAAAAAAAAAGTAATTTGTCATGAAGTCTTCACTCCCATAAATGTCAGTGCTACCCACTGAATGGGAATCTACTGTCCCCAACCATCTCTAACAGATGGACTGGTCAGCTTCTACTGTCCCTGCCTTCCTGGAACAGACTCAGTACAAGGTGAGTTTTCTGATCTCCTTTGTTTTACTTTTCCTGGTATCAAACACATGGCAACTGCACCACGCGATATCAAAAATGAGTGCAGGGAGGGCTCTTTCTGCCTCACAGAGACAAGCAAGCAACCAGGGAAGCAACAAAGTGAGAAACAAGGGGAAAGCTGAAAATAGACATACATAGGAGAACATAAACATGGGGTTGGGGGGAACCACAAAACAACAAGTGTTTTTTACAGGATAGAAGCAAGGTTTGATGCATTAAGCCACTGAGCCACACAGTTACAGCAGCTCCACCTTCTGACTGAAAGATGAAATATTCAAGATAAAAAATGGATGGACTACTTTATGAGGTGCAAGGTTACATGCCACTTTCTAGAAATTAAAGATTGAAAACTAAAGGAAAAAATCCTGCACATTTATTTTTTTACAGCTAAGCCATTTTATAATACAAATAATGCACTCCAAGGTGTGGATTGTGCTGGGATAATGTACCACCTTGCCTTTGGTCATACTCAGCCTTCGGCCTTATGCCCAACCATGCAAGGCATGATATTATCCCAGCATAACCCACACCTTGCCATGCATTATTACTTAAATAACAGCAAATGTGCACTGACAATATATACAAAGTCAAACTGTATAACAAAATAATAACAAGTGCAATGACAGCATATACAGTCAAACTGTACAAAATAATATGTGCAATGACAATATATACACACTCAAACTGTACAACAAAATAAAAACAATATGTGCAATGACAATATATACAGAATCAAACTGTGCAACAAAATAAAAACAACATGTGCAATGACAATATATACAGAATCAAACTCAACAACAAAATAAAAACAATATGTGCAATGACAATATATACAGAATCAAATTCTACAACAAAATAAAAACATTATGTGCAATGACAATTTATACTGTACAGAGTCAAAGTGTACAACAAGACAATAGCGATATGGCGATGAGGAACACATAGGGGAGTAGTTACAGATTCTGGCTGAAAACACAGTAAAACACAAAACTGTACATAATAGAAATTTGTATATATATATATATATATATATATATATATATGTATATGTAAAAACATGGGACGGTGCCAGGTGACTTTCATACAAATCAGGCTGAGACTTGGACAAAGACAAGACAAAATGTTTATGAGACCCAGGGAATAAGACTAGTGGCCACATTTTGAGCCCCACAACAAATCAAGGATGAATGCAAAATGATTGCTATTACTGTGCAGGGTCAGTTGCCCCAGTTATTTAAAGGACTGGGAGTTGAGTTAGGAAGGAAGTACATTTCCATAGGTAGCTTCAGGTAGGAGAGTTGGCAGGTTGATTAGTTTTTTTCTCAAAAAGGTAGTGGGGAGGACCACACGATATGGCTATGCTGAGAGCAGCACTGTTGTGAAGCTCTGCCAGGGTTGGCTTAAATCTACCAAGATCCTCCTTCTTATGGGCATCCATAAGTGATCAAAGTATCTTAAGAAGTGCAGCACAATGCAAGAACAAATCAGTGACATTGCTGATGGTCTGGAGGGGAAGGTTTACCTATTTGCAGATGATATCAAGATTTGCAACAGAGTGGACAATCGGGGTTGAAAGAATGAGGGGGGATCTAGGAAAGCTGGAAAAATGGTCAAAGGTGTGGCAGTTGAAGTTTAATGCAAAAATTGCAAAATCATGCACCTGGGGGTGAAGAAACCCTGCAGATAGCTACAGAAGGGAGGGGGTTGCTGACAGTCACCAGGGAAGAGAAAATTTAAGGATAATCATTTCAGATGACCTAAGGGTGGTCAAAGAGTGTAACAATGCTGTGGGAAGGGCCAGTAGGATGTTGGGGTGCATTGAAAGGGGTATCACTAGCAGAAGAAGGGAGGTGATGATGCCATTGTACAAAACACTGGTGAGGCCTCATCTAGAATACTGTGTTCAGTTCTGGAGGCCACATCTTCACAAGGTGGAGGCAGTCCAGAGAAGGGCAACCAAGATGGTGCAGGATTTGACTCAGAAAACATATGAGAGTGGGGCACTGCTGAGCCTTGATCAAGAGAGTACACTCTAGTTTGGAGTTCCTCATTTTGAGCTAAAAAAACTCAACATCCTAATTGTTTTTGTTTTACTTTTTTTGGTAAAATACTCTCGGAATTGTTGAGTTTTCTTTGGCTGGACTAATGGATACATTTGTTTCCCCTAAAATAGTCGGGAGAGGAGCTCCAGTGCGAGGGCCCGAGGGATCTCTTGCAATGGCTGGAGCAGGAGCCTCACCCACACCGCAAACACGTTCAGACCACGGCGCTAAACCCAAAACACAAGGAAAACCTATTTTGGCTTCCATCCAGTCACTCCTCATTGACTTTCAGACAAAGGTCCATCAATTGACAGTCAGAATAGAGACTTCACTTGCAGAAATTTCTTCTCTCGCTGTGCAGAAATAGAGAAGAGGGTAGAGAATACCGGGCAATCAATTAAAGTGTATGAAAATGAACTGAAGTTGCTTTCAGGAAGAACTCTTATACTGGAGGGTGCAGTAAATGCCGCACTTCATGACCACATAGCACTAGCCTCAAGATCTGAACATCTAGAGAATGATTTAAGGAGAAATCTCAGATTAATTGTTTTTTTATGGTGCTGTACCTGATTCAGAGCTGAAACTAGCAGTGGAAAATGCACTTACTTTGTTTTTTCCTTGGAATCTCCTCTTATTTTGGAAAATGTCTACAGGCCTTCTAATTGGGTGAAGAACTCACAGAACTCACAGAAGGCAAGATTCATTATAATAACTTTCCATAGTATGCTGCAGCGGAATAAGCTTCTTCAGCTGGCCCGTATAACCAAGCAATGTTTCTTCGAAGGGCATCATCTCCATTTATATCCTGACTTTTGTTTTCAAACTCAGAGACGACATAAATGTTTTTTGCCCATAATGTCAGAATTTAACAAGGCTGGGCTTATGGTTAATCTTTTAGCCCCAGTTCGTTTGAGGGAACAATTTCAAGGAAAAATGTTCTTCTTTGAATATATTGATTCTGCAAGAGCATTCTTTGGTGCTAATGTAAAACTGCCTAAGGATATAGGTTCTGATCTTGAAGATGATGATGAGGCTGATCTTATAGACTACCATCTGTATTAATCCTAATAATATTTAAAGTACACCGACAAGAGAATTTTTTCTTCTTGGCCGCCCCTTTTTTTTCTTGGGTTATTTTGAGTGGTCTCATACAATAACTGATTGGGGGGGAGATCTGAACTTAAAAGGTTATGGGTTTAAATGTTCTTTTGTTTAAAATTTAAAGCTGGGAGTAAAAGCTTTGAGCCCATTCAAGGATGACTATAAATGAATAATATCTTTTGGTTCTAAAGTACATACATATTATATCGTATTTTCTTATATAATACCCCTAAAACTTTTCAAAAAATTCCTTTATGCTTTAAGTATATTCTAAATGTAAAAATAATATTTTGCTTAATGTTATTCTTTTTGTTTTTACAAATATTGTAACATTTTTTACCTTTTTTCTTAAGGAATTAAAATAAAGTATATAAAAAAATATTAGGTCAGATTTTTAATTTTTTTATTTTTATTTTGTTAACTGGATAGGGACACTGGAATTGGTCTTTTTTCAGGTCTGACTGAACAAACACAGAACAGTTAAAAAAATAGAAAATTACACAAGACACAACTATTACACAATAAGACACAACAGATTAAAATACCTCAGTATGTATATACTTGAAGAGAGGAGGGAACGGGGGGAGATGATAGAGACCTTCAAGTATCTTAAAGGCTTGAATAAAGTGCAGGGGATGACATCTGTCAGTACAAGAGTTGTACAAGGATAAGGGGGCACAATATGATACTGGAGGGGGCAGGATAAGGGGAAATGTGAGGACATTTTTCTTCACAGAAAGGATGGTGGATGCTTGGAATAGCCTACCCCAGGAAGTGGTGGGTGCTAACACAGTGGGAGGATTCAAACATGCATGGGATATTAGACATAAGGTAACCCTAGATATGGGAAAGAGAGGCAATAGACAATGACCAAGTAGGGTTAGCGGCTGCTGATGCAGGCAGGGAATACGGACAGACTGGGTGGGCCTAGCAGTCCTTATCTGCCGTCAACTACTATGTTGCTATGTTTTGAATCATCAACAGACAATCTACCTTAGAAAATGCACAACTTGGCTCAATCCTCAGCTAATGAGGCCTCACTCAAAAACAAGATATCTCACACCTGCCCAGAGTTGGAAACAGGACATAGCCTCTTCAAACTCCTGGAAATAAAAAGTTTCATGGGCAACATCACGTCTGAACTCAGACTCGGAGATGCGTGTACCAGAGTAAAGATGTTTGGTCTTAGGGACTCCAGAGTAACAGGCCAAGGATTGTTCAGGCCCACAGAGCACTGTATAGGAGTGGCAGAGGCAGAGTTCAGCACCCTATGGAAAAAATCTTGAAGACTAGGAGATGTGCAAACTGCAATAATATTAGAATATTCAGCCTGCTGGAACGAGTCAAGGAATCAGACATCATGGGCTTTTTGCAGAGAATGATCCCTACAGCAATTGTTTACTACTGGGGCACTTAAGTAGAAAATGACTGCTCTCATAAATTCCCATCGCACATTGCACTGAAAAAGCAAAATACAAAACCAAGGCTGCTGATCCTGCACTGATCCAATGGCTTTTTGAGGTACCAAGATTGGGAGCTCATTCTCAATAAATCCTGGGCCAAAAAGGACTTGAGCTGGGAAGGGGTGAAAATTTCAAGTACAGTTACACTTTCCCCAGAGAGTGATAGATCACAAAAAATCATTTGATAGAGTCCATGACCTGATCAGAGAGAAAGAAATGAAATGTTCACTAATCCTTCCAACAGTACTACAAGTCACCGTGGATGGCAGTTAGCACACATTCACTGAGCCAAAGATGGCTCAATAAATTATCCTGCAGAATACAGTGCTTAGAAGCCCAAAGGCATTGCAACCCAGCAATGGCAGCCAGAAGACAATGCCTTCCTATGAAAGACGAGTGGCAGGTGCAGCAGGCAGTCACCAGAGACAAAGGGAATGAATTTGCTGGGTGTCACTGATGAAATGGAGATGAAACTGAGAATGCAGTTAATGGGTAGCAAAGAAGAATAATGTGGCCCGCAGGGCTGAAGGAATTTTTTCTCTAAACTGATATCCTTTTATATGCTAGTTAACATGGTCAAAGAAACATAGCAACTGATGGCAGAACAGGACCACTTGGCCAACCTAGTCTGCCCATTTTCCCTACCTATTGTAAGACCACAGACCCTATTTGATCTCTAGCCTTGCACCCCCCTTTCCTTACTACTAAGGTTCTATTATGCTTCCCCCATGCCTTCTTGAATCCCACTAGTTTTTGCCCAACCACTTCCTCAAGTTTCTGTTTCTGGCATCCACCACTCTTTCTGTGAAGAAGTACTTCCTTACATCTCACCCAAGCCTACCCCCTCCAACCTCGTAGCATGACCTCTTGTTCTTGAGCATCTTTTTCTCTGAAAAAGGCTTCCTTCTTGAACCTTAGTTCTGCCCATGAGGTATTTGAAAGTCTCCATCATATCCCCCCTTTGTCTTCTTTCCATCAGGATGTACATATTGAGGTCAATCAGTCTTTCCTCATAAGACTTTTGATGCAGACCATGCACCATTTTAGTTGCCCTCATCTGGATCCCCTGTACTCTGTCTACGTCCTTCCAGACAGGTAGTCTCCAGAACTGGACACAGTACTCTATGTGTGGTCTTACCAGTGGTCTATTCAGTAGAATAACCACTTCACTCTTCCTGCCTGATACCGCTCCCTATGCACCCTAGAATCCCACTGGCTCTCCCCGCTGCCTTGTCACATTGTTTGGCCATCTTTAGGTTATCAGATATGATTACCCCATGGTCCCTTTTCTGTTTGATGGTTACCAGTATCACTTCCCCATTTTGCATTCCACCCCTGGGTTTCTGCACCCCAAGTGCATGATCTTGCACTTCTTCACACTGAAACTTAGTTGCCACACTCTTAGTCACTCTTCAGGCTTTTCTAGATCCCTATTCATCCCCCCCTGGAGTGTCTACCTTATTACAGATCTTAGTGCCATCTGCAAAAAAAGCATACCTTCCCTTCTAGCCCCTTTGAAATGTTTCTAATAAAGATATTAAAGAGGACCAGTTCTAGTACTGATCCTTGATGCACCTTGATGCACCTTGCTGGCCACCCTCCTTTCTCAGAGTGAACTGTTTGCCACCACCCTCTGTAGCCTATCCCCCCAACCAATTTCCTACCCTATTTATCACATTTGGGCCACTCCCAGGCTGTCCAGTGTGTCATTAGTCCCCTATGTGGAATGTTGTTGAAGGCCTTACCAAAATCTAGGTAGGCAACATCCACCGCTCCACCCTGATGTAATGTCCTGGTCACCCAGTCAAAGAAATCTATCAGATTTGTTTGACATGACCTCCCTTCACAAGTGAATCCATGTTGCCTCAGATCTTGTATGTCACTGGATTCAAGATATTTCATTATCCCTTCCTTCAGTAGTGATTCCATTAATTCCCCCACCACTGACGTCAGGCTGGCTGGCCTGTAATTGCTAGCCTCCTCCTCCTTGCTCCAACATTTGTGAGTTGGGACTACATCTGCCTTCCTCCAGTCCTCTGAGACCACACCTGCCTCCAGTAAGTGGTTAAATAGGACTGTCAGAGGTGCAGCCAGCTCCTCTCCGAGCTCCCTCAATATCCTGGGGCATATCCTTCAGGCCCCATTGCCTTGTCCACTTTCAGATTTGCGAGTGCCTTCAGGAATCTTTCTTCTGTAAATAGAGTAGTGTCCACCTCCCTTCCTATGATGCCTCTCACACGTATCAGTGGCCCCTCTCCTTCCCCTTCCTCCATGAACACTGAAAAAAAGTATTTGTTCAGGATGTCTGCTTTTTCCTTATCTCCTTCCACACATCCCTCCTCTTCCCTCCTTAGTCTTCTAATCCATTCCCTGGTCTTTCTCCTTTTGTTTACATAACTGAAAAAATGTCTTGTCCCCTTTCTTTACTGCCCGAGCTATTTTCTCTTCCATTTGTGCTTTTGCACTCCTGACTGCTTTCTCTGCCTCCCCTCTGCTTCTCCTGATATTCATCAAAATTCTCCTCCTTCTGTGTCTCCTTATACTTCCAGAATGCTAACTTTTTTGCCCTTACCTTCCCAGCCACCTCTTTTGAGAACCATAGTAGCCTAGTTTTCCACTTGGTTTTGCTTACTTGCCTTATGCAGATCTTTGTTGCCCTGACTATCCCTGCTTTTAGTTTTGCCGATTGTTCATCCACTCCACCCAAGTTCTCTTCCCTGTAAGGGCATTCCTGAGGCATTTCCCCCATCTTTGTAAAATCAGCTTTCCTGAAGTCCTGGACCCTTGCCTTTGTGTGGTTCGCTTCTGCCACAGTTCTTATATTGACCCACACAGTACAGTGATCACTGGTTCCCAGGTGGCCAACCACAGTGATGTCTGTGACACTGTCCCTGTTAGTGAGTACAAGGTCTAATATTGCTCCCTTGTAAGTGGGCTCCTATATTAGTTGTATGAGGAATGCTCCCTGCAGGGAGTCCTGGATGTTCCTGCTCCTGGCTGAAGCTGCAGCTGGGATGTTTCAATCTACATCCAGCAGATTGAAGTCCCCCACCAGCAGACTCTCCCGCATATTTACCACCTTTCGAATGGTTTCCACCAGATCCTTATCCAGCACCACCCTCACACCCAATGCTGGAGGTCTGTCAATCACACCAGTGCAAATAGCTGCTCCATCCCCCTTTTGTAGGGTGACCCACAGTACCCCTGCCCCTCCCTGTGTTCCCTGTATTTCTATGGCTTTTATGCAGTCCATCATGTAAAGAGCCATTCCTCCCCCTTTCTTATCTCCCCTGTCCTTCCTGAATAAAGTATAGCCTGGTATGGCTATGCTCAAGTCATGGTGCTTATTGCATCATGACTCAGGAATGGCGACAATGTCCAAGTCAGTCTCTACCATAATGACCACTAGGTCCAGAATTTTATTTCCTAGATTTCGAACATTTGCACACATGGTAGTGCTGTGTGGAATTTTCAAATTCTGGTGAAACAAAATTCAGCAACATTTTCAAAATTCCACTGAAACTCTGCCAGAATCAGACTGGTGCAATTCTGCAACAGAAAATAGTTGCAGAATGATTTTCCATGGGGAAAATGCTGTTCCATGGAATCTTATTCGATGGATCTCAATATTTTCTGCAGAAATTGTTGCAGAATAATTTTCAATGGAATAAAATGCTGTTCTGTGGATCACAGTAGGCAGAATTCCACAGAAAAACCAGTAAAATTCCAGTGGAAATTTCACTGGCGGAATGGTCATTCCAAGCTAATTCTGCTGGCAGAATTCCACATTCCACACAGCACTAGCACATGGCCTTACAAATTCTGCTACTACCCTGCTTGTGATTCCCCTTTTTCCTCCCCTTTTCACCCTCCTCTACCCTCCTCCCCATCTCTCTTCATTTCTGATGGTTTGTTTTTCTTATCAGGTACTCTATGGGATTTATCTCCTGTCAGGTTTTCCCTACTGACTACTTCAGCTTGGGGGGGGCTGTTTATGTCTCCCTTCTTTCTATCACCGCCCTCCTTGGGTAGTTTAAATGCTTGCCAATGAAACAGTTAATCTGCCCACTAAGGATCTGGGTTCCCCTCCTGGATGGATGCAGGACATCCTCATGTATAGGCCTGGTTGGCAAGCTAACTAGATCCATCAGTTTTAACTAGAGCTGCTGGGTGTAAAACACTTGATCACCAACTTCAAATTTGTAAGACATGTCTTATCATTGCTTTCTCTCTCTCTCTCACAAGTTGCATCACTTTCCCTCACAAGTTTGAGGGTAATGAAATCTAATGCAGTGCATGGTATGTATTAGGAACTTGCACTTGACTGTTGGGGTGGCTGCCCATGAGTCTGGGGGGGGGCAGGAAGGACCAGAGAATATGTAAGAACAGCAACTAGCCCTCCTGATCTCCTAATCCCAACCAAGGATCCCTTACTGAGCTGAATGTAAGTCAGACTCAGATTCAGCAACTATAAGGGAGAGCTTTTGAACTGGTACCAGAGCACAATGCCTGTGCCCCTACTAGTGCCATTCAGCACCTAGACTTTACCCCTCACAGATAGCACTCACAGGATGAATGACTCCCTAGAAAAAACAACAGGAAGGTTGATTATAAGGGTGTGTCAATACCTTACCCTGAATACTTGGCAGAACATTTGTATTCGGTGCCTAAGTATTCAGGTATTCAGTATTCATTATCCGTGTATTTGACTGGTTTGCTGTTCATTAAAAAAACATTTCTTTCCTAACCAGACAGTCACAGCTTTTCTCCTGGCTACCCATTATCCCCATATCTAAACTGTACAAGGTCTTCCACCGAACTCCCCCTTATCCCACATCCCAGAGTTAACAAAATGCCATATTTGCAAATTGTCACTGGCACCGTACTTGCATAACAATTTAAAAGCTTCCATGGACAGCACAGTGTTAGTCCCTCCCTCACCACATGATCAAACATCATCCATTCTGCCACCCCAGCTACCACAATCCTTGATTTCGACTTAGGGCTACCAAGACTAAAACCTGGCTTGTTAGTCCAACACCCTTCCTCTGCAGTATGCGGCTGCACATCTGACTGTAACAGTACCTGCTGAAATTAGCATGTCAATGCAGAAGTGAGTTGTAGTAGAAGTAGTCCAGGAGCCATGATTGCAAAGGGGGATGGGAAGTACTAGCACATTAATGATGCTAGGCAGCCTGAGCCAATCAGCACACAATATATCCTGAGCAACCAATTTGTTTTGTTAATTTTATTTATCACACATTCCTGAAGATTGTTCTTGTTATGAGTAGCTAACAGAATTTGTCTGTAATGAGGATTTTCTAAATGCCTTGTTTAATGAATATTATCCTGACAATGATGTGTGGAGAAGGCATAGATCAACACAGATCAGCAGTAGCATTTACCAAGGAATCCAGAGAGATTTGTAATCCAAGGAGCAAGTTTTATGTAGCTCCCGCCAGGTATGTTGTGGTGTACTGTATCTATTTGAAGAATTCCGCAACCTGTACTTTATGCTGCAGAAGTCAATAAAATATTAATTAAAAAAGGTATTGTGGTATTGAGACCAGGGAAGGGATGGGTAAACGTAGCTCATGAATATGTGTGCATGCTCTTTGTCATGATTTCCAGTCTCATTTCTTGCACTGTTCTCTGTGTGTTTACTTTGTTGTGTTTTCTAGATTAAAGGAGTACTGTCCTCTTCATAGTATGAACATCTAAGGTAGTATTGGTTCAACAAGGTGGACTTTATTGGGTGTGGGTTGGCCATGAAACTAGCCCAGCCCACTTGTGGAAGGGGAAGGTGTTCTTATTTATTTATTTATTTTTATCCCTTGATCAAAATAGCCAGGATATGGCCTAATAATTGTTATTAGTATCTGAATAATGCATAACCCATTATTTGTGATATTTGGGAATTAATGTTTTCACTTGCAAAGCCTGATTATCATTCCTACCTGTTCTATAAGTAAATTTATGCAATAGGAATTGGCACAGAAGCAGTTAAATAAATTCATTTTTCATTGGTGTTAAATCTCAGAACCAGCCTTTAACACCCTAACGTCAATCAGCCACTATTTATTTAGCATCCTAATGTCAGTCACAGTGCTCAGCTCCCTAATTAGCATAAAAACCAGGCTGGAATTACTTCATACTTTACAGCTAGCTTGTTCTCAGCAACACCACATAACTGTACCCAACACAAAGCAGCTTTGTAAACTAATTTGAATTGCAACATTTTGTTTGTAAATCCATACCGAAGTCATGTCTGATTAAGTCATTCCTCCCCCATTCTAACTTAAACACTTCCAAATGTTGCTATAGTCAGTTATGTTCCTCATTGTCACATTACCTCCTCAGTCCTTCACACCCCGCTCCAGCACAAATGTATAGCTTTCAACCCCCCAAACAAAACCTTTACAAATCAATACAATTTTGTTTCTTTTCTCCAGCCAGCTTGCTCTCTGACTCAATCTCCTGGCCACCCATCGGCTCAACAAATAGATGTAACCTCGCTCCCGCCACCTGCAGCTCTTGCTTTCAGACAGCTCCCAGCTTCAGCTCTGTTTGTGGTCACTCCCTCGGCATCAGTTGGAATGTGAAACTTATTGAAAAAAGAAGAAGGAAAAAGAAAACTATGCAATTCTTGGTGGCAGAAACAAAAAAGACATTATTTTTGCTTTTAAAAAACAAAATCCCAAGATGGGCATTGCAAGGACTGGTGCAGGCACACTTCTGGTTCAACTCACTCAAACAGAAGTCAATGTCACCCCTGCAGACACACTATACAAAAAAGGCAGGAGTGAACCAACCAGACAATGAAAAACATCTTATTTTATTCTTAATAAAATGACTCAATCTCATTGCCACCCACTGGCTCAACAAACAGATGTAACCTCGCTCCCACTGCCCACAGCGCTCACTTTCAGATGTCTCCCAGCTGCAGTGCTGCTCATGCCCACTCTCCCGGCATCAGCTGAAATGCATAGCTTATTAAAAAAAAGAAAGAAGAGCAAAACTATGTAACTCCCAATGCCACAAACAAAGCAAGCAATAATACTGGACAGAATGGGTGGTATTGGACAATACCAGACTGCCCAGAGGCATAATGAGGCCTGACTCTGTAGGTGGAGGGCCTTATAACCCCACGAAAGTCCAGTATTGCTCAATACCACCCACCCTGGAGGGTATTATTGCATCAAGAAAATGGGCTTTGTTGCAACTTACATAAAATACTTACAAAATATGTGAAAAAGAGTAAAATGTAAATAAAAAAGATTACAAACAGCATGATTTGTGACACAATCCTTTCACTGCTACATCTGGCAGTAGAGAGTATTGTAGTGTGATATCATTTTTTTCCAACAGCATATTCATCCTGGAAACAGTATTCTCTTTTTGCCATTTTAATCTTTTTACTTTGCAGACTGTGGACCCCCCCAGCTCTCCACCAGAAAAGCAGTTATATTTTAGTTTACTTTCACTGCGAGCTAAAGCAGGATGGGAGCATGTTGGCAGTCCTCATTTAAACATTTTCTCCCACTTAGAAATGCCACTCATGGAGGAAAAGTATGATGAGGGACACAGAACATCTATCATGCTGGCAAACACAGACTATTTGAAGCCATTGCTGAAATTGAGGAGGATTTGTGGGTGTATTATTTTTTATTTACTGCTGAGCATCCTGAATGAGAAGCAATGGCTCCAAATATGTGGTTGGGGTACTGGATGAGTGTGTGGTGAGACTGTGGTCTAAAGACAGTTGGCTCTGCAGTGGAGGTAATTGCAAATGGACAGCAGCAGGGGTTGCAGAAAAGGACTTTTTTTTAAACTTGACATGAAAGGCATATTGCTTTGTGTGGAGGATTGACTTACTATCTGACGGATGGCTTACTATCTGACAGAAGACCCTTCTACTGTGTTGAATTTGTGTGTGGCTGACAGGCTGGGCTAAAGCAGTAATGGAGCAGAGCAGGCTGGGAGGGGTGCCATTTGATGTAAAAAAGTGTGTTGGTTGGGCAAATGGTTTGCTGGATAGCTTGAAGTATTTGTTTCTATTTCAGTTCTGTTATTTATTCAGCTTTATGTAAGAAAGATGGGGTAGGGGTTTGACTGCCTGCTAACTCACCCACTAAGTCAAAGAAAATAATGGTGGCAAATCAAGTTTGAAAGTTTTGACACCATGATGCCAGTGATGGGGTTGGCACAGCTGGTACCTTTTTTTACAGGGCTTTAACTGTATGTTAATATACCTCTCTGGCATCACTGACTGCCAATCAGAATCCTTAGATTTATAAGACCATGTTCTAAAAATAAACTATTTTTACTTTTATAAAACAAACTCCCAAGATGGGTAATGCAAGGACTGGTGCAGGCATGCTTCTGGTTCAATTCACTTGAACAGAAGCTGACCTCACCTCTGCAGACCCAATACACACAGAAAGCAGTACCTTCCAGACAATGAAAAACATTTTATTCTTGTTTTAATTTTTAATAAAATATATAGACTAGCATAATACAACAGCAATGTGGTTCACTAGTGAAGTGCTAAACATAGAGCCACCATGTTTTTTAAACTCTCTAGCCCACCCACATATAAACCGGCAACCAATTGCAATTACTTCTGTTAAGGTGTGGACATGGCTTCCTTAGCAATGCCAAAGGATACCTACCAAAGCAGAAAATAATCCCACATATTTTATTAAAAAAACAAACAGAAATTAAACAACAAAATAAAAATCTGCTTCCTTAAAATCCCTTCATATTACATAAATGGAATATGCAATTGAAAACTTGTGGAATAAATGATTTATCTGCACTCGAGCAGTTTGACGTCATATACCTCATTCGTGGCTTACGCCACTCATTCGGGTACCTGAGGTCAAACTGCTGTTGTGCAGATAAATAATTTATTCCACTCATTTTCATTGTATATCCCTTCTGTTTTCCACTCTTGCCATGCACATTCTTGTACTGTAAGTACTGAAACGTGTATATACTTTTGAAACTTACACTTGTGCAACTCTTTGCATTATATTGAAAATAAACACTTTGGGGTAGTTTTCTAAAAAATATGATGTGGATGCAAATGCAGGCTGCACATGTGTCTGCTCCATCCGCTTGCATCTAGGCAGCCCCACTTTTTTTTTTAGAAGATGTGTCCATTGATTACAGAAAGTCAAAGTTTGCAGAAGAAACAGATGCAATTACAAGTTGTAGCATTTTGGATGCACTTTTGTCCAGTTTAGACACACTTGCGTCCATTTTTGGACACAAGTTACTGACTCTGGTAGGCGATCAATTAGATGACCTTGCAGGTTTGGACACACTTGTGCTCTGAAAAGAGCAGCAGACAAATCTTGAGGAAATCCTTCTGAAAAGCATATCCTTTGTATACCTTGCTATACCAAGAGGCCCCCATAAAAAATTAATACAGTATTTTTATCTCATGGGGTTATTCTGGTATTGAATTAATAAAAATGTTACTTAAATGATTAAACAAGAAGAAGAATCAGCAATTATATTGTTCTTTTTATAGACATTGTATCCCAAAGCACTTTATAAACAATGCTACACTGGTAGTGAATTGATTGAATGTGTAGTGGCAGCCTTTCTGTACATCAACACTCACACATAGCCTTAGACAGTTGCATGAACTGGTTTTATGGGAAAGAAATGTTGGCCAGAACACCCAGAAAAATCCCCTATGCTCCAGTAGGGGTCCTCTGGCCATCTAGTGTCCTGCCAAGATGGTCGGACCAGCAGAGCTGGAGTGCATGGAGGTGCTGGAAGTGGGGGAATGAGCTTCCTCTCCTGCTTCTGTATTTCTAGAGGCTGTGAATGTCACTGAATTGGACTAGTCTATATTGGAGGTACTCATCGAGGATGTGCACTTGACTTCACCAAGTACAACTCCAATAATACTGACCAAATTGAGTAACGAGAGGCTGTGAGTGGAAGAAGCTTCACTTGCTGCATGAATTGGAATTGAGAAAATGTCATCTATTGAATTTACTGGATGAAGAGAAGAAAGCTTTTGACCAGGAAAAGAAGCAGCTTGAGGCTTCTACCGATCACCTGTCAAAAATGGGCACAATGAATACTGGTACAAGACATTCTGTGTTTGTTACCTCTGCTTGCCCTGTGCCTGTGGAAATTGTTATGGAGACTCACATGGCCCCAGAAGGCTCATCTATGCAGGTAAATTGAGCTGATTCCATGGAGGAGGGGATTACTGTTCAAATTCAAGTTTTTTTCTATTTCAGGTTTTGCTGTTCCAGAAACTGTTTTGTTCTCCAGCAAGCTATTGCCTCATGCTTCTCAGGTTTTACCAGAGCCATCCCCCATGCTGCTTGACTGTGCTGACCCCACACCTTCTGTATTCCCTAATACTAGGAGGATGTCCATTCCATTGCCATCAGTAAGCATGGCTTCTGCTCCATTACTGTTGATCCATTGCTGCCTGGGTCTCCAGAAGAATATGTGTGGGCTACTTCTATCTGTAAAACTTTACATAAATGGTCTGCAGAAGGGTCCCTGCTAGCTGCTGGATGGATTTGGGCAGCGGATGGGGTCTCCAGGATTCCTGTGAACACTAGTTGCAATTACAGCTCTGCCAGTCGGTGTCCCTTGCTTTCTACTGACTGTCCTTCTCAGTTAGAAATGATTGCTCCAGATTTGGGTTTGCCTTTTGATGTCCCTGTGGTTGCCTGCCTTACAGCTGCTCCATGCTGTTCTGCTTTGGGGACACTCCCTGATCTCCCCTTGACCCAGGGCAAAGGGATTTCATTCACAGGACTTCCTCCTTCTTCTCTTCCTCATGCTGATATTCCTGCTGTTTTGAACAATAATTTCAAAATGTCTGATTTATTTACTGCACCCAGGGATTCTGTGCAGTGGAGGAATGTTATTAGACTCCACTATCGAGGGAGCCTAGATATCTCTCCTGATAGGATGTATGCTATCAGAAAATTATTTAAAGATTCTTTTGGCTTTTTAGCTTCTGATCTATACATTTTGGTTCACATATCTGGGGAGAAAACATTTGATATTAGTTTTTGTACCTCTACCACTCTTGATTACTTCTGGTTTAAGTATGACTAGATCAAGGAGTCCCCTCTGTGTATTTCTTTTGTAAACATCCCCCAATCAAAACCCACTGTTAAAACTGTCACCTTGTTATTGTGGAATGAGTGTGTGGATTTCTCCAACATTCTCTATTGGGTCAAAAAGAGATGTAACATTTTTGACACTCCCAACCCCTAACATTGACTGCAAAAAGATCTTGGCAGGGATTGGAAACTGAATGTTAAACCTCAACAGACTGCTGCAGCTGGAATAAGTCATCTTCCTGGGCACTGTTACATTGAACAGGATAAGGGAATCTTCTTTTACCTGGGCCAGCCCCAAACCTGTCACAGTTGAGGATCTCATGCTCACTGTAGTTCCATGTGTGATACAGCCTGATGTAATTGCTGTCATGAATATGGCCACACTTTCCACATGTGCCCTAATCCATTTAAATGTAATATCTCCAAGGAACAGGGCCATTCTTTTTGTCAATGTTCCTAGACATTTCATAATTGCACCAACAGCATAAATCAGGATTCCCTCATTGCTTGGGAACAGACTCAGGTGGCAAGTGAAGCTGATGACATGGCTTTGACTAAAGATCTCTCGCCAGCTGCCTGGTCTTGCTTACTGCTTTGCCATTGTCAGAGGTTTCATCCACCCTGAATCAGGAAGCAGATAAGACTTATTCTCTCTCCTTCTCAGAGTCTTTAGCTACAAATAGATTGCCCATTCAGTCCCTCCAGTGAGTCCCCTGCTACCATGCCACCTCCCTCATGACCCCTCCTTTGGATAAGTATTCCTTTCCAGCCCCCTGCCAAGAAATGTGGCTGTCAATCTAAAGGGAAATCTAAATCTTTCACTCCACCTACTCTCCCCTTCATAATAAATTCACTGCCTTGGCCACTTCCACATAATGGGGGAAGGGGGACACAGAATATGTAGGGGGAGGATCTGATGGCTCCATACCATCCTTTCATAGGCATGGCCCTCCTGATGTTCAGGGCTGACAGGACTCACAACTGGCAAAACACTTCCTGGGCAGGACTCAGTCTCAGTTGCATTAAGGTGGGAGATTACCTATCTAATTCTTTATGCCTTCACATCAGCGATTTTCCTTTTTGTCTCTAAATGTAAACAGTATGAAATCATACAGGAAGAGGTTATTAACCTATTCAGTTCTAAATTCTCTTCCTGGTGATACATATAAGTTTTTTGCAGGACACACAGATAAAACCTACAAACTTTCTGCTGCTCAAAAAGCATGGTGTCAGTGACCACCCTTTTGGTGTCAGGGACTGGATTTATATGGTGGGGTTGGAATCCTTCTTAGAGGTTTTGACTTCGCAATGACTAGATTGATTGATCTTTCCCCTGGCAGGAGACTGCTTTTGGGTTTACTATTTGGCAACCTCTCCATATGGGTTATAAATGTGTATGCTCCAATCCAAAGCAGACCAAGTTCGGCTATTTTGAACTGTTCAACCCTCCCTTTATACTACCCAATTGATCGTTTTTTGGGGGGAGGGGGATTGATTGTCGGTTAAGTATAAAAAACCAGGGTGGTAAGACATTAGAAGCCTATTGCAATTCAGCACTCCTGAGGAATATGGTTACAATGGATTGGTTACAAGAGAGCCAGCAGGTATCACCTGTGACCCCTAAAGTTACTTTTATAAAAGACCCATTAAAAACACAAATAGATTTTTTATTTTTGTCCTTGGGATTCCAGGTGTCTCAGTCTTCTATTCTTCCTGTTGAAACCTCTGGCCATTTGGCTGCCTTCTGTTATTGTACAGAGGTGTCCTTTCCTGTCCTTGGAACTAGGTCTTGGAAACTTCGTAACAAGTTATTAGCTCACCCCTCAGTTAGGAAATGTTGATTGGAAGAGTTTTTTGCCTGGTGGTCCATAATCTATGCATATGATGAATTTGTGGTTTGGTAGGAGGACTCCACACATGTATGTTGATCCCTTTTTCAATGGGAAGCATGTTTTTGAGTACTATTAGACATTTGCAATACTTGAATTTATGGTACAAACTGCAGAAGCTTCTCTCCCTAATGTAAGCAACTGGTAGAGACTTATTTATTTATTTATTTATTGGGTAGCTAGGTATGCCCAATGAGATGAGACAGTCCCTTTTTCAGTGGCGACTGATAAATGCATACATTGATAGTGCAATAATTGACACAGGAAACCATACAGATATGACAACTGCAACAACAGGACCAACTAATATAGTTACAGGAACATGTCATAATACAGCACAATTATGTCATACAAACATTCACAACTAGCTTAACAAAAATGCAGAGACCATCATTACTACAGTAAAGAACCACTAGTATAGATAACAGTACCATAGAGTATACTATGACAGACAATAACATAATCATCAGTCACTGTTTATAAAATCACATTGTACATAATTCAGATTGTACAGATAACATTGTACCTAATTGAGAAATCCAGTGATGCTGAGCACACAGGGAGTGGAGATGTAGAAAGCCCGGACGTCATCAATAGCAGAAGCAAGGTGGGGCAGCTAGATGGGCCTGCAGCAAGCACTGAAATTGAAGGAGCAAAGAGCAAGCCAGGACTGAAGAGAGTAATGAGTTCCAAGAAGACACAGCAGAAAAGGTGAATGATCTCTGGTCCACATAGAGATGCAGGTTTGGCACTACGAGCAGGGATAAGGAGGCAGTTCTGAGAGCATGATGGGGGGTCGACATTGAATGATATCAGCTAGTCAGGGAAGTGTGAATTGATGTACTAATTCATGAACAAAGCTCAGGGTGGCATAGTGCATTTTAGCCTCATAGGGCAACCATCCCAGGGCAGATAAGACATCACAATGATGATGGCGAGCATGGACTCCAAGAGCAAACCTAGCAACTCTGCTGTAGACCTGCAAGAGATGGGATGATATGGTTGCAGAGGCCAAGAGAAGCAACAGGGCACCATACAAGAGGAGAAGCAGGAGGGTGGCATCCACAATCATGCCACAGGCAGCTGAAGTAAGGAAGGAACTAATGTGGTAAAGGACCCTGATTTTTGGTTAATGATTTTGGTGAGAGCTGTTGCATGTGCATCCAGTGTAAGTGAGGGATCCAAGGTGACCCCCAGGTATTTAAATGACTCAGCAGATTCAAGGGCAGTCCCAATATGCAAAAGCACCACCAAACGGGGTAGGCTGCATGCAGGCGATCTAGAAAACAACATGCACTTAGTTTTTTTTTAGTGTTAAGCACCAGTTGCTTTTGAATGAACCAATCCTTCAGGGTGTTAAAATTGGATTCCAGCTTTGCATTGAGCCAGCCTATGTCAGAGGAGGAGCAGTAGAGGATAGCATGGTCTGCATAGAGATGGACTGAGGAGCCACCTCAATTATTAGGGAGATCATTGATGTATAAAGAAAAAAGTGGAGCCCTGGGGAACACCATGGATTATGGACATGGGAGCTGATTGGGATCCTACCCATTTCACATGCTGAGTGCAGCCATAGAGGTAGCTTTGAATCCAAGCTAGGGCAGAGGAATCAAGGCCAAATATGTTCAGCTGGCATAGCAGCAGGTCATGGCTGACTAAACCAAAGGCCTTGGTCAGGTCAACAAATATGGCACCCATGGCATGGCCAATGTCCATGGCATAGAATATGTCAGATGTGACTTTGACCAGGGCTGTCAGGGTACTATAAGTTTTCCTAAAGCCATGCTGGGAGGTTGCAAGCAGTTGGTGTAGGTCCAGGTAGTCCTGCAGGTGATCATAGATTATTGCTCAGTATTACTCAGTTGTTTGAAAAGGGGAAGAGAGCAGTAGGCCCATTGGGACCACCTTCCTTACACTTAGTAGGGGGAAATATCAACTATTCATGCCTAAGAAATAAGTGTCCAATGCATGCTTGAAACATTATTCATTCCTGTATCTTGGCTAGCGGGCATAAAATAGAGACTTGGTGGAAATTTTCCACTATGGAGTTGGGACCTCTCTTGTGGATGGGGACAACTGCCATCACCTTCCATTTCTCTAGGATGGTACGAGTAAGCAAAGATCTGTCATCCTTCAAATTCTTGAGCAGATGATGGACTTTATCAAGGGTGTCTAATTTTAGGTGGAAGACAGGACCAGCCATGGAGTTAGCTGATTGCAGAGGGCTCAAAGGGGGGGGGGGTTGTTAAAAACAGATGTATATTTATGAAGATCTGTGAAGAACTCATTAAAGCCAGTTGCTATGGAGGGAGGGTCACAAAGAATGGAACCCTGGGCATCAAGGCTGCTGGGGATCTCGGAGGTATTCCCCTCTAGAAAGGAGTTAACCTGTCTCCAAAATTCTTTTGGATTGCTGAGGTGCTCAGTCTGGAGATTCCTTAAATGTAGGTGTTTTGCTTTCTGGATGGCATTCTTGAAGCTGTTCCTTAGCTGCCTACAAATTTGCCAGTCAGTAGGTAATCCAATATCCTTATATCTATGCCAGGCTTTATCATGTGAGGACATGAGCTGCCTCAGTTCTTTAGAGAGCCATGGAGCTTTGACACCTTTTATACAGTATCTCTTCATAGGGACATGGAGGTCAATGATACCAGTGAGTTTAGTCACAAGGTAGTCTAGGGCTGAAATGACATCCAGTAGGGTATTTATTGGGCATCAGTCAGTATCTTGGATTGCATTCAAGAAAGCTTTGGAGTTGAACTTTGTCATTTCCCAGACCATTACAACCCACCTCAGAGGCTGACTCCTTTAAATCTCAAATGCTTACCTATCAGTATGGCAGGGCTAAAACCTTGGAAAGAGAAACCACAATTGGTACACAAAGGATCAAACAATTCCTGGATGCATACAAGGTGTGCCTCTCGACTTCAGAGCAGACATATGTGAGCTCGGCATTTTTCTTCTAATGCCCCTCCTACTGAAGATTTTGAGAGCATTGTGAATTCTGTGCATGCTCATGTTTAGCACAAATTTGGAATCTCTCCTTCCCCCAGTACTGACACATTTTTGACTTCCAACTTGGATATCCCATCATTGCCTGCTAATGTTCAATTTCTGTTGACACAACTGATACAATTGTCGGAATTGGTAGACCTTCCAACCTTGCTCTGGGCACTGCTGGACTCACCCCTGAATTTTATAAATCCTAATTGATTATTTGGCTGCTACTTTACAAGTTCTGTTCACTCAAATATTGGCTATGTGTAAATTGCCCTCCTCATTAACTGAGGCATTGTTTATTTTTTTGTACAAAAAAGGGGACAGGACCTTAATGGATAATTGGAGACTATTGTGCCTACTAAGTACAGATTATAAAATTCTTGCTAAATTATTTTCTCAACAATTGACTACAGCTGTGGGTGTCCTGATCTCCCAGTATTAATGCTGTGCAGTTCCTACATGTCAGATTTCTGACAATTTTATTATGCTTCAGTAATTATTCTAAAGGGGTAAACAAGGCTGATGTCAAGGGTATGTTCTTTCTCTTGACCAAGAACAGGCATTTGACCGGGTCAACCTGCACTATTTATTTGAAATAGTGCACTAGTATGGTATCTCTCCCCTTTTTGTGTCCTGGGTCAGGTTATTGTATACTGCTCCCCTATGTTAACTCCACTCCTAGGTGTACCTATTCTCCCTAAACAGGATGTGAGACTGGGCTGCTCCTTGAGCCCTTTATTATATGTTTTTTTCCATAGACCATGTACTTTGACTTTTACAAAGTACTCTATCTATCCATGGTATTCAGCAAATGCCAAACACTAGTGACCTTAGAGTGCTGGTGTATGTTGATAATTTATGTGTCCTTTTATAAGATTTGGAATCTGGGGCTATGGTTAAGTCTCTGCTGGATGATTTTGTGGCTATGTCATGATCTAAAATTAACTATGCAAAAATGCTGCTGTGCCAATTGGTATCAATTCGCAGCTTCACAACTCAGACATTGCTTGAGTTTCCATTAGGACTGACCCCGTGAGACTTCTCAGAATGTATTTTAATCACCACAATACAGTCTTCCATATATGAGAAAAAGGCCTAGTGAAGGCAGAGGAGAATTTAACAATTTGGAAACACAGGAACCTAGCTAAATTGAAGAGTGTTTCTAATCAAAACATTGTTGCTTCCTTCTTTTACATACCTTAGTTATGTTTTTCCACTCCCTCCTTCCTTTGAAACTAGACTGTTGAGCCTTCATTTTCAGGGGCTTTGGGGTGGTGTCCCATGATAAGAGCGAGTGCATAACGGTGAAGTACAAAGACAGCATAGACAAAGCAGCGCTTGCCATTTTGTCAACTGATGGATTCCCCCCATCTCAAGCTGCTCTCTCTGGAGTTGGTTATAAAAAGTAAGGGAGGTGTGGGAGGTGAAGTCCCCCCACAAATGGGGGGTGCAGGGTGTGAAGCCCCCAGAAAATCCTGCCCTCACTCTTTCTGTCCTCGCCATTTTGTCCTAGTTGTTTTCTCTTCACCATTATGCACTTGCTCTTATCACATGGAACCCTCTGTGGTTCATGACTAAACCCTATTAAAAGAGACATCACCTATTAACCAAGAACCAGAGGAGGTGATTGCATGCCAAACCCTACTGTGTTTTATTTCAGTGTCTTTTATCACAGAAATTCTGCTCCCGTACTTCGCGGAGCACCTTAACACTGGGTTCCGTTGGTAGAGGATTGGCTTTTGCCTTTCATGACCTTTTGGAATACCAATGGTGCCAGGTGCCAGGGCCAAGAATATGTCGATGTCATTCCCTTGTAAATGAAATCTGCTATTCAGAAATTACTTTTGTGGCATCTAAATTTTATAGAAAGGGCTTATATTGTTATATCCTTTATTCCAATCATATGCCCTCTATGGAATTGAAATGTTGCCTGCCTGACAAGGCTCAGGTGACTCTGTCCCAGCTTACTAATGAAGCAATCCCACACTACATGTAGGATATCCTCTGGCTTAGCATGCATGGTAAATTGGTGGCCAAGGACTCTTTGAAACATAAGTCATTGATGAAGAGAATGTGCCCAAGACTTATCTGTCCAGGGAAATGCAAGATGCAGTCTCATGTCTTATTCGAGTGGTCTACCAGTTGTTCTTTTTGGAAACATACAGTATAAGCACCATCTGGCGCTCTCCTGTTTTTTCTGCTGATACCTACAAATTTGTTGTAATAGGTATATATCCACCATTGTGGAATTGTTTTTTACAATGAACCATACAGATGTGTTTCCCTCTTTGTCAATATTATTTATGTTAAGCACATTGTGCATTCACACTTGAACAATAGGAGAGTCCACCTACAACCATTGTGAACATGTATTTTAAACAGCTTTATTGGCAGAATAAGTTGTCTCTTGTTTTTCTTTTCGTAAACTGTGGTCTGGTGTTCATAATGTCTTTTGTTATTGTTGTTAATGTTTTCATTTTTGTGATGTATGCAGCATAACTGTATATTTATGTTATGTTATATATATTGATAATAAAATTCCTCTACTCTTGTGAAGGCTTTGTCAGCATATCCATAAGACTCTTGTAATGGAGGGCAACTTCAATTTTGGTATCACTCAGACTGGTGCTGTGAGTGACTAAAACAATTATACTGTGTCACAAATTATTTAACTGCAGGATACAGACTGTCTGGGCCCAATTCACAAAGCTTATGGCATGGCGCAATGGGCCTGCACCAAAAAGAATGTCGCAAGGTGCACCTTGCACCCAGAGATATGCCAAGTGTGATTCACAAAGGCAACCTGCATCACACACACCAAGCCCCATTATGCCCATTCCCCCCCTTGAAATTACTATCATACCCTGGTGGTCTATTGGTACTGCACACCCCCACCCTGGGACGTTGTGTTCACCCAGCCCCCTAACCTGTACCCTGGTCTGGCACTGGCATACCCCTCCACACATGACCGTGGCTGGCACCAACTGAACTGTCACTGAGTGTGATTATAATAATACAGTACACACATATAAATGAGTGTGCACAGAATTACAATACAAGCACTCGGTGACAGTTCAGATGGTGCAGGCAGAGGTGGTGTGTGGAGGGGTGTGCCAGTACTGGCTCGGGCTATGGATTGGGTGGCTGAGTGGACATGACCTGCCAGGGTGGGGGGTGCGGGACCACTAGACCACCAGGATACATTATGCTAAATGCACAATACTGGGCATATTGGGGCAGAGGGCGGGTTGCCTGTATTTCTAAACAACATAACAGGCATACTGGGGTGGGGGGACTGCTTGACCACTGTGGATGGGGGCATGGATGCCTGCTGTGTCTGCTGGGGTTGTGGCACACCCCTCCCATGCACCAGACATTTGTCACAAGGCAGAGTTTGCCACAAGTGTGGAGACTTAGACAACAGGACCCCACCTGTACCTGAATCTGGTGCAGGGTCCCTGGCTTACTGGGCTTCAGCGCAAGCTGCGGTTTGCCACAACTTGCACTGATCTAAGACACTTTTGTGAATCGGGCCCCCTGTCTCAAGAATGCTCACAGGGTTTTACACCCTAAAGGTGCTATGACTTCTATCAATAACAACTTGGCCACTAGAATCAACTATTTTTTTGTGTTACAGAATATTTTAATATTAATTGTAGAACAGTGAATAATATAATATTCTGCCAAGAGAATGCCCACAGAACTATCATTCTGATTCTTTGGAATTTCACAGAATTTGTGTGAAAGTTCTGTAGAATGTTGCCAAATTTTAAATGTCAGTTATTTTGGTCTAGTTTTTAAAGTATGTATCCAAATGATACCGAATTTTGCATGCTTACAGGTATTGAGGGTTTGCATACATTTTCCAAATGTTAGAGTCCTAGATTGAAAGTGAGCTAAGGTATGGATGGCCAAAGAGTTTATCAAAATTACATTTTCAGTTTTTCCCATCTAATTTTGAAGTGTCTTATTCAGATTTCAGCACAGTTTCAGGATTTAGAGAAACATGCAGCCTGATTATGTGCACCAAGATGTAAGTCTCCAGCTTTAAAGGGGGGCTGTGTTATAGCTAGCCAAATATTTTGCCAAAATTTGGATTTTAGTTTAATATAATTTTGCAATCATTCATCAGAATGTTATAAAATTATTCATGTGTACAGAATATTTCAACATTTATAGATGAACCCAGTTTTAGATTTCTAGCTCCAAAGGTGGCTGGGTTATATGCAGGTAAGAAAATATTCATGACATTTTCTACAAAAAAATAAAATGACAGATTTTGAGCACCTATCGTTTTGACACAATGTGTCCTAATAGCATGTTATTTTGGCACCCCATTAGAACTCCTATTAAAAAGTAACCATGATAAATTTCAGATCTCTAGCTCAGAAAAATGTTCAGTTATGACCAAATTAATAAATCTAAAAAAGTCACTGAGTTTTGTCAAATGTTAAATTTCAGTTATTTTTGTGTAGTTCTCAGACTGCATATCTAAATGGTACCACATTTGGTAGGTATACAGGAGCTAGGGACTCACATAGGTTTACCAAATTTCATAGTCCTAGATTGAAAGGGAAGATTTCTGGGTGGCCTAACATTTAATCAAAATGTAATTTTCAGTTATTTCCATCTAATTTTAAAAATTCTTATCCATATTTCTCCCCAGTGTTAAGATTTAGAGAAACATTGAAGATGAGTATGTGCACCAGGTTTTAAGTATCAAACTTTAAAGGGGATGTAATATAGGCAGCCAAACATTTTGTAAAAAATTTGATTTTAGTTATTTTAGTATAATTTTTGAAAGCATTCATTGAAATGTCATAACATTTTCAGGCATAAGGGTTATTAATACATGTATATATGTACCTAGTTTTAGATTTCTAACTCCAAAGGTGTCTGAGTTACATGCAGATAAACATTTACATGTAATTTCCTTCAAAAATAACATGCCGGACTTGAGCACAATAAACAGAATGGCTAGAAAAAACCCTCCTCCACATTGCAAACTTTGGTGACTAAATAATCCTTTGCTTCAGAATGAAGACACTAAACATCAAATAATAGACCTTTATAAGACCAGGCAGTCTGTGTTGTTTACTTTGGACACCATGTCATCTTGGTGGGAAGATACAAAGATACTGTAGAGATAACAAAATATTTTATTGAAATATACAGTAGGCAAAAAGCGGCAGAGTCATGTTTAAAATAGCTGAATCTTCATAAAAAGTTGCAACACTTGATCTCTTCTCAAGGGAAAACTGTTAATAATAATAGCATATTAGAAATGAAACAACAAATGGGGGAATTTCAGTGTATTGGTAGAAATCCCTACAATCTGAATTATGACCAAGAACTGGATCTATGGCAATTTAGCTAATGTCATATCAGCACGGCACAAAGCAGAGCAGGAAATTCAGTGTACAGTAGTACCACACTGATAATAAACAATGAAAGCAAAAAGTCAGTGCAACTACAAAGTAGCGCATGTAATGTGGAATGGCAGCTGACACATACTACTAGAAACCCATAAGAAATGAACGCACAACGAGAGATACACATCAGCACACACAGTTGACAATTATCACCAACACTCCATCACCTCTGTTAGGCCCTCACACCTCTTATACCATACCATTATACTAGTAAAACTCATGCAACCTAATGAAATAATCAGCCCTCTACCACTTGCAACACATCAGCACTCCATAAAAGCAGCACAGACCTGCAGCACGCAAGCACAGAACTGCAGCACATCTTCTTTACTTTTCCAGCATTGCTTGGCTAGTTTTTATACATTTTCATTTGTTTCACAACTTTTGAGGAAGTTTCTGAAATTTTGCCTTTGGTGAAATCAGAAATCTTCCAAATGCCTAGTGGCACCCAAAGAAATGTTTCCCTGGTGTCCAGTTGTCCCCGCATCCTCAATTGCTGGTATAGTAATAAAATAACATTTTCCTGGTGTCGAGTGGGATCCCCCTACAGAAATGTTTCCCTGGTGTCTAGTAGACTCCCCTTCCCTATCACCAAGCACCTGTATAATAATTTTTTCCTGCTGTCTAGTGGACCCTCACCCCAGCAGGCAGTGCCCCACAACCACGCTGTTCCCTTACCATCCTCGAGCTGTCAACTGGCAGAGCCCTACACTATCCACCACAGCTGGCCACTAACTAGCTGTTAATGAGTACATCCTGTAACAGCTGATTGTACATTATGCACTCATTTACAGCTCAGTCAGCAGCCAGCTGTGGTGGAGAGTGGAAGACTGTGCTGTCACCAGCTCAGAGATGGGGAGAGGACAGTAGGGTGGTGGGACGCTAGCTGCTAGGGTGGAGAATCTACTAGACACCAGGGAAAAATTACTATACAGGTGCTCAGGGATAGGGAAGGGATCCACTAGACATCAGGGAAACATTTTTAATAGAGTGCTTAGGAATCAGAAGGGAGGGTCCACTAGATGCCAGGTACAAATTACTATATGCGCAGTCAGGGATAAGGAGATGGGGTGTGTGAGACACCAGGGACAAATTACTATATGTGCACTCAGGAATAGGGAAGGGGGTCCACTAGACACTAGGTAAATGTCCTTTTATTACTATATGGGTGCTCGGTGATAGGGATGGGGCCCACTAGATGCCAGGGAATCCCTGGTCTCAAGCAGACCCCCTCCCTATCCCCGAGCACCGGTATAGTATTGAAATAACATTTTGCTGGTGTCTAATGAACCCCCCTCCCTATCCCCAAGTGGCATGGGGTCATAATGTCACAAGACATTCTGCCACATGCAAAAATTGTGCTGCCAATACAGCGCGATTTCTTGCATGTGGTAGAAGTCCTTTTTTTGCTGGGGGGTCTGCTCCTGCACCCTCTGTTGTGGGGGGCTGTGCCCCCAAACCCCCTAATAAGGATTCTCAATTCTGGGGAAGGGGTAACAGTGACATCACACAAAAGTACAAAAAATATAAAAATTCTCTTGTGTCTGGGACCGGGAATCAAACCCAATCCCAAATGCAGTGTTTGGGTTCCCTGCTGCCAGTGGCTTACTCCATCAAGCCACGGCAGCTGCTCAGCTGAACCCCATCCCAGCAGAGCTCTTATCCTCTGCCTAGGATAGTGTACAGCAGTTTTCATGGTATTGCACCGCTCACCCCTCCCTACAGCACTATTTCAGGCTAGCGCTAATGTTGTATGCTTAATAATGTATGACATATTGACCTGGTAACTCCCCAAGCACACATTTAGTACTAAAATAGCATTTCCCTTGTGTCTAGTGGACCCTCACAGTCCCTGAATGCCCATATAGTAATTTTTCAGTTGTGTCTAGCGGAACTCCCTCCCTATCCCCAAGTACCCAAACAATAATTTTTCCCTGGTATCCAGCAGACACTACCTCCCTATCCTCAAGTGTATGTATAGTTTTTTTTCCCTGGAGTTTTGCAGACCCCACTCCCTATCCCAAAGTGCCCATATAATAATTTTTTCCTGGTGTCTAGAGGACCAATATCTCTATCCCCGATCACCCGTATAATAATTTTTCCCTGGTGTTTAGTGAACCCCTCCTGTCCCTGAGCACCTGTATTATAATTTTTCCCTGGTGTCTAGCAGACACTCCACCTCAACAGGTAGCGTGCCACCACCCCCTTCCCCCCTCCCCATCCCTGAGCTGGCAACAAGCACAGCCCTCTGCTCTCCACCACAGCTGGCCACCGATTGAGCTGTCGATGAGTGTGTACTGTACAATCAGCTGTTACAGTATGCACTCATTGACAGCTCAGTCAGTGTCTGACTGTGATGGAAAGTGGAGGGTTGGGCCAGTCACCAGCTCAAGGGTGGGGGAGTAGGGGAGTGGGGCACTTCCTGCCAGGGTTGGTGGTGGGGATTCCGCTAGATAGCAGGGAAAATTACTACATTGGCACATGGGAATAGGGAGGGGGAATCTGATAAACACCAGAGAGGGACAATTCAATAAATTCATACATTCATTCCATAGTTCAGTGACCCACTGAGGTGTGAAATGAATGTGTAAATTGCCTGCTGGTGAAAGTTGCCAAAATGATTTCTAGACTTTCATGGAACCAAAAGTCTGACTTTTGCACCAATTCCACCAGCAGAAGATTTTTTTTCTTACAGCACTATTGATCTCATTCAAATTGAAGTTCTGACCTTAACATACTGTAGCTCCTTTTTCAGGGTGAACAAGCAATGTATTTCCAGGGTAGTGCTCATTCATTGACAGCTCAGTGGGCGGCCCAGCCATGGCAGAGAGAGGAAAGTTGTGCCGGTTGCCTGTTGGGGCTTGGGAAGGAGGGGAATGTAGTGGTGGGACACTACCTACTCTTGGGGGGGCAGGAGGGGCACTAGACCACCAGGGATTTAACATTTTAATTCATGAAATGGGGATCTGGGGATAGGGAGTGGAGTTCACTAGATCACCAGGGGAAAAAATGTTTATTATACTATATGGGAGATAGGGATGGGGGTGTTACACTGACTGGACACATTAGGTGGGTGATCAGGTAGGAGAAGGGACCACTAGCCACCAGGGCATTGTCAATAACAGGTCAGGTATGTGACTGGGTGGGGGGAGGGACTGCTAGCAACCAGGGAATTGCCATTTTTATTTCATGCAGGGCTTGGGGAGGACACTGTACACCAGGAAAAGTGATCATTTTTGGTTTTTCTTCCACCTAATTCTGAGCTGAACAGGGTGAAACTTCACCCAAAATATTTGGAAGTTTTCTGATCTGCCACAGGTAGAAGTCTGGAAACTTCCATGAAAGCTGTTAGATTTCAATGAAGTTCTGCTATGGTGGAAATAACAATTTTCGCACACCTCTGTTATACACTGAGATGGAAATTTTAAGAATGACATCCTTTTCCTTCAATCACCTTTAGGAGCTTGAACATAAATCACAACATTTTTCTTGGTTCAGAAATGATAGCTTCATTTTGAATGGCTTGCTGGTTGGATCGGTTCTAATACCCCTACTGCAGTATGGTAAATGAAATCTTTCTTGCTTACTGTTGCTTTTCCAAAAATAGTGCTGATTATGTTTTGTGGATAGATTATTGTGTTTTATTTTCCTTTCTTTTTTTATTGAAGTAATTTTTTGCTTATGATCAAAGAACAATGTTGCTTTTTGTTTTCTTTCTGTATTGTGTTTGCTTTTGGATTATTTTAATAAACTTCCCCTACTCTTGCAAAAAGTGCCTTGGGTTCTTTTACTTTCACCTGGACAGCACCAGAGATGGGTAGAAGGAACCTCAGATTAACATCTTATCCAAAGGACAGCACACCCCAACAATACAGCACCCCAAAGTACAGCACTCAGGTACTAACGTTTAAGGTATGAGCCCAATCCCATTCTGGAACTAGAGCACATAACCTAATCCAGAGGTGGATATGCTATCAACTGAGCCATGCTGACACCTCAAGAAACAAATTCTGATCAGAGTCAGTACAGATGCAAAATGCTGAATTTGCAGAATAGCTTTCTTATTACCTCACCACATGAACTATGTTGGTGAAAGTGTTCAAATCCCTGCCGAAATATGATTTTGCACCATCGAAACATCAAGCCATATCACAGGTGCAAGAACAGACTTTGGCCAGGATCTGAAAAATGACAATTATCACATTCACAAGGAAGTGTGAAAAAATGTCAATGTTGAAAATTTGGGGTCACGGTATTTAAAGTTATGGAAGTTATAGGCGAGTGCTGAAAATTTTCAATGTACAATCTGCCATTTGGACATATTTTTTTTGTAGTTAAACATTTTAGTAAGGAAATTGTAAAGGGTAACAGTCATCCTTCAATACATGACTCTATATAAACATGAAGAAAAAACATGAGAGAGCAATGCAGTATCTGAAACAATACATGATAACTGACATGAAGAATCATATGCCATAAAGTTTAAGCTAAGTATTACGAACCATGAAACTAGGGATATCTTAACATTATGCAATTAAGGAATAGTGTGGAAGAAGTAAATGAATAATACAATGTAGATATACATGTTTATGAATTATGATATAATTGTATTGTAATGCAGTAGAGTATATGCAGGAAGGAAGACATTATAAAAGAATAAGGAGTAGAAATTTAACAAGAAAAAGGAGGAAGAGAATAGAGTAGAGAATGAGACACAAAGGGAAAACATGTAAAGAGTAATAGAAGAAGAATGTAGTGTGTAATAATCCACACATAGAAACACAGAATTTGATGGCAGATAAGGACTGCTTGGCCCATCTAGTCTGCCCATTTTCCTACCTAACAGATAAGCTGCAGATCCTAGTTAACCAACAGCTTACTTCCTCCTATCCCCCACTAGGACTGCCTTATGTCTGTCTCATGCATTCTTGAATTCCCCCACTGTTCGTTAGCATTAATTAGCAGTGGAATTTGGTGAATCCAGGTAATTAAAATAGTCCTGCCAACATTCATTATATATGTTGAGACGGTCAGAAGAGATATGTGTCATATGGTCAAGGGAAGCATAATAAGATAGCTGTTTAAGAATGTCATAAAATTTAGGGTTTGTGTTGGATTTCCAAAGCATAAGTATGAGGTGCTTCACTTCTGAGCATGGGAGATTTTGTAGGAGTGAAAATTAAAAGTATCTAGTATGCAATGTTTAGGATCAAAAGTGAAGGGGAGGCCAATTACTTTTGTTCCGAAAAGATGAATATGATGCCAAACATTATATATAGGAGGACAGTTCCATAAAATATGTAATAAGTCTCCATTGGGAGAATTACAGCACCAACAATTGTTATTGTTCATTAACCCCATTTTCTGCAAAACTGTTGGAGTTCTGTACCACAGATGGAAAATTTTAGCTTGAATTAAAGAGTTACAATTATCCTTAAAAGTTTTGTGGCATGAAAGCCAACACCTGTTCCATTGTGTATAGGTTATATTGTATTTTAAAAGTGTACTCCACTTGTTTTTTTGCAATAATAGATTGATCTGGAAGTGCATGTTTAATGCACTTGTAGATTGCACTGTTTAGATTGGTTGTCGTCTTAAGCCATTTAGAGATATATTGATCTTGAAGGAATTGTTTGGATAGAGGTGAAAAATAAGAGCTACATGCAGTACAAAGCTGTAAATATTTCCAGAAATCATGATGTGGAAGCTTCCATAGAATACGTAGTTCAGAAAAGGATTTACATTTTAAATCATAAGATTCAAGTATATCCTCCAAGAAGAAAATACCCCTGTTTTTCCAGGTCCGTTAAAAAATTGGATGATTATCAAGAGAAATAGCATGGTTTCCCCCTATAGGAGCACAGGCAAGAAGAGTTGGATTTGATTTAAGATATTTGTGAGTTATTTTCCAATAGAACAAAGAGGATGCAATGGTAGGATGAGATTTAGAAAATACCATCAACAGCTTAATCTGGTTCAAGGTCAGTTGGCATTCATCTGTATCCCCCTCCCTCGGGTCGTGCCCGAAAATAAGCAGGATTTGTCTAGTGCACTTATCTGGTCAACAAAAACTAAAATAAAAAAATAAATACAATTAAAAAAATTATGCATAAAAGAGGTAGCAATATTACCGGGACATAGGGAGGCTTCCATAGTGACCCATTGTGGAGATGAAGTATTAGGTTTACTAAACTATTTGCTGGTTTGAGCTGAACAGAAGGCCCAAAAGTAGGCCTGGAACTAAGGGAGCCCAAAACCACCTCTTGAGCAGTGTGAGCATAGTTTATTGTGACTAAATCTGGGGATTTTCCCATCCAGTATAACATTTCTGATGATTTTTTCAATTTTGATAAAAAAGCTAGATGGGAGAATTAAAGGAATATTAGCAAATAAATGTCAAATTTTAGGAGCTATTGACATTTTGATGGTGGAAATTTTCCCATTAAAAGAGAGATTGAGAAGTTTCCATCTATCACTTGTGGACTTAACAGATTTAACAGAGGCAAAAGGTTAATATCCAACAATTTGTCTAATTTAGGAATAATATGGATGCCAAGATAAGAGAGACATTGGGGTGTCCAGCAAAAGCCTAAAGGAGTATTCATAAAGGGTTTGCAGAGGTTATTTAATGGTAGTGTTTCCGATTTATTTAGATTTAAAGCTAGCCCTGAGAGAGAGGTGAAATCGTTAAGAAGTTTAACTAGTGGTTGTACCGAGATTTTCTAATAAGATGAGGAGATCGTCCTCATAAGAAAGAAGTACAGCCAGAGTTAACAATAGGAATGCCTTTGATTATATCAGATTGATGAAGGGATGCAGATAAAGGTTCTATGGCAAGAATAAACAACAACAGCTATAAGGGACAACCTTGCCTGGTGCCTTTGCCAGCTAAAAGGAAGGGGACAGAGTAGAATCGGTAAGGACACAGGCAGAGAGTGAAATATACAATAATTGAATCCATGCACAAAAATTGTTAGTGATACCAAAATGGGATAGTACATAGTATAAACAATTCCAAATCAGGGAGTCATATGCTTTTTCGAAATCAATAACGATAGCTGCAGCTGGTGATTTGAGAGTTTTTACTTCATGAATTAAGTTAAATAAAGAGCAAAGATGGTCAGAACCAGTTCTATTTTTAATAAATTCAGTTTGAGAAGAATGGATAAGTTTCAGGATTAGTGAGTTTAGCCAAAGAGTTAACATTTTTGTGAAAATGTTACTGTCTGTGTTAAGAAGCGAGATCGGCCTACATAGCTAGAGGGGACAGAGAGATATTTATCTTTTTTTGGCAAGACAGTAATAATGGCATCAGTCATTGTGGGGGGAAGTTTACTTTGGGAAGTTGCTTCCTTGAAAACATTAAAAGGTAAATGGCAGAGAGTGTCAGAAAGTGATTTGTAAAAATCAACAGGAAAACCATCACTCCCTGGTGATTTACTGGATTTTAAAGAAGATAGGGCATCTTGGATCTCTTGAAGGGTAAAAGGCTTGTTCAGCTTTGCTTTATCTTGTTGTGAAAGGTGAGGTAAGTGCAACTTCTCCAAGAAACTTTGTATTTGACTGGTTTGCATACAGTGTTGTTGAGAGTATAACTGTTGGCAGAAGGATCACATGATACTGTTATTCGAGGGGTTGTCAGTATGGATTTTGCCTAAGTGATCCTTTAAACCAGCAATATGTCTCTCCATCTGTTGAGTTTTAAATTTGGACATATTTTGACCACAAATCTGCAACATAGCCCTCTTATGATACTACCTCATGAGTAATGGTGGTGAAAATTTTCTAATCCCACACAGAAGGTGATTTTGCCAAGTAACTGCAAAATCAGATTTCAGGCCTGATTTGCATAATTCCACCAAAATTGTTCATGAAGTGGGATCCTACAAAGGCCATGTTGAAAATTTGGTGTGAAAATATGCAAAAAGACAAAGTTATGTCTGATAGTTCAAAACTCCTTTGAAACACATTAAACCACACTTAGTGTAGTTTCTTATACTGCAGTCTTTGGTTCAAGCAGCAATATATCTCTTCAATCAGAGAGTGGATCTTCACCCTGGGATATGTTCAGGTGAGTGAGTGTGTGTGTGTGTGTGTGTGTGTGTCTGTGTGTGTGGGGGGGTGGAGTATGCAGGGTGAAAGCTGAGTGGGAGTTCAGGGTGGAAGGGGTCAGATCATCCAGGAAACCTTTTCTGGTACAGGTTTACAGAAAAAAACACTGAGGGATGGTTTTCCTTAGTACAGGTTAAAGTACAGTAATATAAGCTGGCCCAGTGGTGCTGAGGGTCGAGGCCCTGGTTGAACAATAACATTTTGGATGGAAAAGTTTCTTTAGCTGGGTTTAAGCACCATCAATTTGATAGAGTTGGGAAACGAGGGGGATGGACAATGATATATGTTCATGAAAGGCTCCATTTTACTACCCTTGATTGTCCTTTAGATGGCTTAGGTTGTGAAATGGCATCAATTAATTTATTGTTTGGTCAAGATAGACATCTTACTGTAAGTTCTATTTATATTCCTCCATGGAAAATTGGGCCAGGAATTGAGTTAATGACGACATTCAGTAGGATAGCACTCATGTAGAGCGCTGATTATTGAGCTCTGCACTTTTGAGTGACTCAATAATAGCGCTCTACAAGACAGCAAGTGGTGCAATATGTCGCTATATCCTGTATAGTGAGTATAGCAAGGAGCTATACTCACTATTACAGGATATAACATCCTTTGTGACCAATTTCCACGGAGCTGCTTGCATAGCGTAGTGGTGTACACCACTGCTTGCAATGCAAGCAGACCTGGGTTTGGGTATGACTATAGGCAGAATCCTTTTTTTTTTTAATCCAATAACTTGCCCTGTATTCCGCACACCCCTCAGAGTTGATTATTTAAGTTTGGGTGATGCGGGGGGCTTGATTTCTGTGTGGTTCTGAAATAAAGAAACACAGAAACATAGAAGTTTATGGCAGATAAGGACCGCAAGGCCCATCCAGTCAGCCCATTTATTTTTCTACCTTATGAATGTGCCATAGGCCATTGCTCTGTCAACGGCCTATCAATTCATACTCATCTGTATTGCTCCCTTATGCCTATCCCATGCCTGTTTGAAGCCCTGCACTGTATTAATATCCACCACTTCCTGAAGTTGGCTGTTCCATGCATCCACTACCCTTTCTGTGAAAAAGAACTTCCTCACATTACCCCTTAATCAGCCACCCTCTAATCTCATGCTATGTCTCTTGTCCTGCTGTTTTTCTTATATTGAAACATGTTAGACTCTTTCACCTTGTTAATGCCCTTAAGGTGTTTGAATGTTTCAATCATATCACCTCTCTCCCTCCTTTGCTCTAGGGTATACATATTGAGCTCAGTTAATCTGTCATCATTTTTTTTCTGATGCAGTCTCTGCACCATTTTGATTTCCCTTCTCTGGACTGCATCAATTTGGTTAATGTCCTTGTGAAGGTGTGGCCTCCAGTACTGCACGCAGTACTCCAGATGGGGACTAACCAGTGTCTTGTAAAGATGGATTATTACCTCCCTCTTCCAACTTGTGATACCCCTACTGATACACCCCAACATCCCTCTAGCCTTACCTATTGCTTTAGAGGTCTGCTTGGATGATTTCAGGGTATCGGTGATGATGACGCCCAAGTCTCTTTCTTCCTTGTGACTGCCAGCAGCTCCTCCGAGCGTGATAGGTGGCTTCAGGTTTTTCTTCCTATGTGCATGATCTTGCACTTTTTGAGTTAAACCCCAGTTGCCACTCTTCTGACCATTTTGCTAGTTTATCCAGATCTCTTCTCATTCTGCCCATCCATCTGGATCATCTACTCTGTTGCAGATCTTGGTGTCATCTGCAAACAGACAAACCTTACCCTTCAGTCCATCTGCAATGTCATTGATGAAGATATTGAAGAGGACTGGCCCCAGGACTGATCCCTCAGGTACCCCACTTGTGACTTGCATCTCTTCTGACCGTATACCATTTACCACCACTCTCTGTTTTCTGCCCGTCAACCAGTTTGCCACCCAGTTGACCAATGTCTGACCCACCCCAAGTCTACCCAGCTTATTAATCAATCTTCTATGTGGCTCAGTATCAAAAGCTTTGCTGAAGTCAAGGTAGGCAACATCAACTGCTCCTGCTTGGTCTACCACTCTGGGTACCCAGTCAAAGAAATCTATGAGATTAATTTGACAGAACTTTCCTTTTGTAAACCCATGCTCTCTTGGATCCTGTGCTGCTATGGATTCCAGGTGTTGCACTATCCTTTCCTTAAGGAGTGTCTCCATATTCTTGCCCACTACTGAGGTAAGACTGACTGGTCTGTAGTTCCCTGCCTCCTCCCTGTTACCACTCTTGTGGAGTGGGATCACATGAGCCCATCTCCAGTCTTCAGGGACTTCTGTGCTCAGAGACTCACTTAACAGTTCTGATAATAGCTCTGCTAGATCCACCCTTAGCTCCTTTAGTACACTGGGATGTATGCCATCAGGTCCCATTGCCTTGTCCACCCTGAGCTTATCGAGCTCATGTAGGACCTTTCTTTTGTGAAGAGACTAGTGCACACCACCCTCTCCCTTGTGTCCATGTTGAAGAGCTGTGGGCTCTGCCCTACCTACTCTTCAGTAAATACTGAGCAGAAGTATCTATTTAAGATAGATGCTTTTACATGGTCCTCCTCCTCACATGCCCCCCTTATCTCCTTTGATCTTAGCAATACCTCCTCTGGACTTTCTCCTTTCACTAATGTATCTATATAAAGTCTTGTCACCTTCTTTCACTATTTGTGCTAGTGTGTCCTCAGTTTGGGCTTTTGCCTGCCTTACTGCCTTCCCTGCTTCCCTTAGGGAAGTTTGGTATGCCTCCCTATCTTCATCCTGCTGCGTTCCCTTATATTACTTGAAGGCCAGCCTTTTGGCTCTGACCTTTTCTGCTACTGTGTTTGAGAACCAAAGTGGTTTCCTTCTTCTTTTTCACTTCCTTTTCTCACTAACACAATGGGATGTTGCTTCAAGTATTGCATCTTTAATACTTGTCCACTTTGCCTGTACCCCCCCCTCACCTGTATTTCTTTTTGCCAGGGCTAGCTTAACTCTGTTGGCCATCTTATCAAAGTCAGCTCCTCTGAAGTCCCATATTTTTGCCTTGGAATTGGAAGATTTTATTCTAGTGGCCAAACTGAACCATACCATGTGATGGTCACTGGCACCCAGGTGACCTTCTACCTGGAGATCTCTGATCCTTTCCCTGTTAGTCAGTACTAGATCTAGGATAGCCCTGTCTTTTGTGGGTTGTTGTACCAGTTGTTTGAGGCCCTCCCCCTGCAGGGAATTCACCATGTGTCTAGTTCTGGCACATGTCCCTGCTGGTATTGACCAATTTGTATCTGGCATGTTGAAGACTCCCATTATCAGAACCTCCCCTTTAGCTGTCATGTTTTGTACATCTTCTAACAATAATGTGTCTATGTCCTCCCCCCTGGTCTGGAGGCCTGTACACAATCCCAGTTTATATGGCTGTCACATTTCCTGTTTTCAGGGTGACCCACAGTTCTTATGGCTCCTTATGTGTATTCTGAATTTCTGTAGCTTTGTTATTTTCATTGACATAAAGGGCCACTCCACCCCCCCTTTTTACACCTCAGTCTCTTCTGAACAGTACATAGCCAGGTACTGAAGTCTCCCAAGTGTGGTTACTGGTAAACCATGTTTCATTAATGGCTACTATGTCCAGTTTAGCCTCTATCATTATTGCCTGCAAGTCTGGGATCTTGTTTCCCAGACTGCGAGCATTTGTGTACATAATTTTCCATTGGTCAGATTTCCATAGAAACATAGAATTTGATGGCAGATAAGGACCGCTTGGCCCACCCAGTCTGCTCATTTCCCTACCTGATGGATAAGCTGCAGATCCTAGTTAACCAGCAGCCTACTTCTTTCTACCCCCTCCCCCTAGAATTGCCTTATGACTGTCCCATGCATGCTTGAATTCCACCACTGTTTTTGACTCCACAACCTCCTCTGGAAGGCTGTTCCATACATCCACAACCCTCTCTGTGAAAAAATACTTCCTTAAATTACCTCTAAGCAGCCCCCCTTCTATCTTCAAATTGTGCCCCCTTGTTCTTGCACACCTCTGTTTTTGAAAGATGTTACCCTCTTGGACTTTGTTGATTCCCTTGAGGTACTTGAAAGTTTCTATCATATCCCCCTCTCCCTCCTTTCCTCGAGGCTATACATATTAAGCTCCTTAAGTCTCTCTTCATATGTCTTTCAGTGCAGACCCTGCACCATTTTAGTTGCCCTCCTCTGGACAACTTCCATCCTGTCTATGTCTTTGCAGAGTTGGGGGTCTCCAGAACTGCACAGTACTTCAGATGTGGTCTCACCAGCTGTCTGTACAGAGGATAATAACTTCTTGTTTTCTACTGGTGATGCCTCCCTATGCATCCCAGTATCCCCCAAGCCTCCTTGCTGCCCTCTCACATTGTTTGCCCACCTTTAGGTCATCTGATATGACTACCCCAGGTCCCTTTCCATTTTGTTGTTGTTAGTATCTCACCCCATTGTGTACTCTTCCCTGGGTTTTGTTTCCCAGGTGCATTACCTTGCACTTCTTAGCATTGAATCTAAGCTGCCATACATTTGACCATTCCTCTAACCTTGCCAAGTCCCTTCTCATCCTTTCCACCCCACCTTGTGCATCAACTCTGTTGCAGATCTTTGTGTCATCTGCAAAGAGACATACTTTTCCTTCCAGTCCCTCTGCAATGTTGCTTATAAAGACATTGAAGAGGACCGGTCCTAATACTGAACCCTCCGGTACCCCACTGCTAACCCCCCCACTTTTTTCAGAGTGGACTCCATTTACTATTACTCTCTGTGTCCTATTCTCCAGCCAATTCTTTACCCAGGCTGTCATCTTGGGACCCACTCCCAGGCTGGCTAACTTGTATATTAATCTTTTAGTTGTGTTAGTTGTTGGGCAAGGTCCAGTGTTTTCCCTGTGCATCGTATGGGGAGCTGGACCTTTTTCTTTACCTGGTGATGTAAATGAACTACAAACATGCTGAACTCCTGTTGTTTGACCACTAGCTGGGGGGTGTTCTTCCCATTCGACATATCGGGTGATGCACCCCTCTCCCCATTTGCTAGTTTAAATATTCTGCAAAGACATCAAACTTCTGCCACAATGCAAAGACTCCCTCCTTAGTCAGATGTAGTTCATGAAATTTAAAGAATTTTCGCTCCCAAAACTGTTGCCAGTTCCCTACAAATTTGTGTCCTTTTTCCTGGCACCAGCCTTTGAGCCACATGTTTAGCTCCCCTATTTCCCCTTCTCTGACCTTCAGTCCATCTGCCCCCCCTCTCTCAGACTGGCAGGATCTCAGAGAAGGAGATGCTGGATGAAATTGATGATAGTTTGTCACCCAGCCTGGTCAGATGTTCCTTGGTCTCCACAACTGACTGGCTGGTGAGATCGTTAGTCCCTATGTGTACCAGGACATCAGTGTTTTCTCCTGCTTCCTGATCAGTTTTAGCAATGTGGTCAGTGTGTCTCCATGCTGATGTACCTGGGAGACATATGACTATTACCCCTGGCTGGAGATATGTGTCAGCTCCCTGAATCATGGAGTCTCCTATGATCAGAAGTTTTTTGGATTTCCTTTTTGCTTTTTTTTGTTTTGGTTCCTGTTTTGGGTGAGTTTTGTTGTGCTAGTTCCTGTGCTGCAGTGTCCTACTCTGCAGTGTCCTCTACCCCTTTGTTTGATTTCAGAGATAGAGGCAGATGCCTGTTTGTAGTTTTTATATGGTTTGTGGAGGTGATATGTTGGAGAGCACCGAGTGATGGGCACCCAATTTGCCCCTCCTAACCACCTGCCAAACTCCTGGACCAACTACCCTCTGTGGTCAAGGTGCTTCTGCTGGATGCTGGGGAAATGGTGGGTAGTTCATATAATATATTTCCTCTTGAATATGTAATTTGAGGCATGCAATCTCTGCCTATGCTGCCTGGAGCTGAGCCCTTAGCTCTCTTATGGCCCAGCATGTAGGACAGGGTCCTAAGTCCTGTAAAACTGCCCTTCTGAAAAGTGTTCCACAGTACCTGCAGTTAATTGTATCCATTCCAGGTAAGTTGCTGGGTTTTTAACCTGGTCAGAGTAATTAGAAGGAAGAAAATGAAAGCAAAAGTGTAATTTTGTGGGGTTTTTTGTTTGTTTTTGCATAACTTGTTATAACAAGTTAAATTACTAGTGTCCCTGTAAATGAGTTCACTGTGTGGCTACCCCTCTGATCTGCCCCTTCCTGCTTTGCTACAGGAAATGTCACAACTGTGCTACCCTATAAAAGGAGTATACTGTGGGGTGGTTGGGGATGGGGGTGGGTGTCTGGGCCCTTCCCCTGCTGAAAAAGAACCACAGATGAAAGAAATGAGGAGGTAAGAGCAGAAACAATCAGACAGCAACAAATGCAGTAGCCCTGAAAGCTTATCCTAATGGCAGATAAAACTGTGAAACCTGTAAAGCACCGCCTGTAATAATTTCATAGAAGATATACCCTGTAAGAAACACTTTGCTACAGAGAAAAATAAAGCAGTAACAGAAGATATACCTTGCTAAAGACAATTTGAATCAGAAGATTACAGCAGTACTCTGTAAGTACACACCTGTAGGCATACCCTGTAATAATACAGCAGAAGGTATACCCAGCAACAACAGTTTAAATCAGAGAAAAATAAAGCAATAAAATGTTAGCAACAAACAGTAACAATCCATGTGAGTACAAAATAAAAATAAAAACACACAGTAAACCTGCCTAGCCAAAAGAAGCCTTAATCCTTATTGTTGCTCTGGTAAGGTTCTTTGCTCTGTCCTTTCAAACAACCTAGAAGAAAAGAGCTCAAGTGAAGCTAGGTGCCTTGGCCAGCAAACCTAATCTTTTGGTAAGTATTGTAGTGACCATCGCTACTTGCGACGGTTGGTACAATATCCATCACCCTTTTTATTATGGGCTCTAGTTTGTTCGATCTATGTGATAGGCGGTCTTTCAGATTCGCCTTTGTCACATAGAACCATTTCATATTGGGTTACCTTTCAATAAGGAATGTAATCTCTTAGGTGATTTTAATTGTAATTGGACTTTAGATTTTAAAACTGGTATCCCCGAGTTATTTCTGGATCTGGGGGTTCATCAAATTATAGAAAGAGAAACCAGACCTAATTATAAAACCGGTGCTGGAACACTTTCGGATTGAATTGTGGTCACTCATCCTGATAGGATCACCAATTTTGGGGTCCTACCTGATGTGATGAGTGACCACTGTCCAGTGGTCTGCAACTGGTCCTCCAGGGTAATAAGAAACCTGCCAAAGTATATTGAAACAAGAAAGCTCTCTCATTTAACATTGGACACTATTGAGACTGTATGTAATGAATTTGTTTGGTCAGTGTTTGACTCCATTAATGATTTGGATCTGCTTCTTGAATTATTCCATAGGGTTTTTTTCTGATATTGCTAACAGGGTTGCACCATTAAGGAAAATGAGAATTAGAGCCAATAAACAAAAATGGTTAACTCATGAGTTACTTCTTCTTATAAAATCTAGAGATATGATTTGGAGGCAATATAAAAAAAATAAGAACCTGTTACCTTACAGATGTATAAAACCTTGAGGAATAAATGTAAATCCAAAGTTAGGACTGCAAAAAAATTGTACTGTCTTTCTAAACAAAGAAATTTTCTTGGGGACTCTAAAAAACATTGTGTACCTTAAATAAATTGATTGGTGGGGTAAAAAAGATGTCTGATATTACTTTACAACATAATGGTCACCTCTTTGGTGATTCTAATTTAGTGGCAGAATTGTTTAATCAATATCAATCAATCAAATCTTTATTTATCCAGGTGAACATCACATCGTTGAGCAGAGCTCATTTGCAAGATGGACCTGGTTAGGTCAAGGTTAGTTACATAAAAATATAGTACAATGCAAGGAACAAAACACGATGAAGAAACAGGTTATACAGGCATAAAGGATACCAACACATGGATATGTTCAATTGGCAAGATCCATTGACACTAATTCACATATTTACATATAATTAGGAAATTGGGGGAATACGAATTTGGGCATGAAGAGAGAATAGGTGGTGACTAATGTATAAAGTATGGGGGAATTGTCAGAGGCAGAGGAGATAGGCAGTGAGTGGTCTGGGCAGATGAAGGAGGTGGTGCTTCAGAGAAGGAAGAGGGGGAGGGATGCTACTAAGCAGGGAGGGGTGACAAAATAGGCAATTACTGGTCTGAGCCGGTGATGGATGGCAGGGCTTACAGAGAAGGGGGAGATGCAAGTAGGCAGGGAGGGAGGAAATAGGTGATGAAGGAGTAGGGAATGTGAAAGGGAGGAATGATAGGGCACTATATGCTGACATGGGTAAAGAAAGTGAGAAGTAAGGTAGGAATGCAGGATATGGAATTAGCGGAGAGAGTCAGTGGAAGGGACAGGCATGGAGATGAAGGAAAGGAAGAGGATTTTCCCTATTACTGTCAAAAACAGTTGCATTTTTCCTTGATAAGCCTAGAGTAGATGGATTTAAAGGACGTAATGGATATAGATGTACTCAATTTCAGTATTTTCTGCAACTTGTTTCATAGGGAGGGCAGCACAAAACTATTGGCTGTCCTTCCAAAGTGAGAGTTGACTTTGGACACTTTGAGCATGATGGAAGTGTAGCTTCTTAGGGCATATTTACTTAAGGTAACTTGTGTGAAGCAATCCAAGACATATTGTGGTAATTTCTTGGATACAACTCTCAAGATCCATGGTGTCGCATTTCTGTCCCTTCTGTACTGAAGGGAGGTCCATCCAACTGCTGCATAAAGGGAGCAATGGTGGGTGTTGAATGGAAGTCCTGTGATATATCTCAAGGCCCTGTGGTAGAGTGTATCCAATTTTCCCAGGTATGAGATAGGGCAACGACTGTATAAGAAATCAGCATAGTTGATTACAGACAGAAATGTGGCCTGGACCAGCTTTAGCTTAGCATCACGTGTGAGAAAGTGTTTTATTCTAAAATAAAGCCCAAGTCTTTGGCAACATTTTTTTAGGAGTTTTTCCTTATGTTCTATGAATGAAAGTCTACTGTCGAGCCAGACATCCAGATATTTGAATTTTGTGACAAATTCAAGGTTTTCACCAAGGATAGTGGATTTGTGTGGGAGTATACTTGAGACTGAATATCCTGCATGCTTGTGGGGAGAGAAAAACATTGCCTTTGTTTTCTTTGCATTGAGCAGAAGTTTTTTGCTTAGGAGTTGATGTTGGAGTAGATTGACCTCTGCTTGTAATTCTTTGCAAGCTGCCTCTGGAGAAGGGTGGCTGACATAGAGCACCGTATCATTGGCAAATAGATGTACAGTGGCCTTGGTGATGTTATTATCAATACTGTTGATGTAAATGGTGACTAGGATAGGACTGAGGATAGATCCTTGGGGTACTCCTCTTTGTAGTGGTTTAAGTGGAGACAACTCCCCTTCTGCCTTAACCTGCTGGAACCTTCCAGTAAGGTAGTTGTTGAACCATCGTAAGGAGAGTGAATCAAGCCCTGTGGATTTCAGGGATGAAAGGAGCAATTCATGGTCAACTGTGTCGAATACCTTACTCAGATCTAAAAACACAGTGCAGATACAATTTTTTTTATCCAATTCTAATTGCCAGTCATTGGTTACTTGTGCTCGGGCTGTAATGGTGCTATGTTTGGCTCTGAATCCAGATTTTGCTGGGTTTAAGAGGTTAACTGATTCAAGGTAGGCTCTCAGTTGCGTGCTTACAATCTTTTCCAGTAGTTTGGATAGTACAGGGAGGATGGAGATTGGTCTGTAGTTGTTGAGGTCAGAAGGGTCCCCTGATTTAAATAGTGGAATGACCTGTGCAGTTTTCCAAATCAAAGGGATAGTCCCTAGTAGTAACGAGAGGTTAAATAAATGTGTTATTGGTACTGCTAGTAAAGCACGGCAATCTTTAGGAAGTAGGGGTCGAGGGAGTCCGCACCTGCACTCTTCTTTATGTCCAGTTGGCATAGTAAGTCTTCCACTTGCTTCAAAGTGGCTGGTTTTAAGGAGAAGGTAGAGTTGGTTACCTAGATTTCAGTAAGTTGTATGCCTAACTGGGAATGCATTAAGTTTGCAGGAGAGTTGTCAAATGCTAATCCTGCACTCGTGAAATGATTGTTAAAGGACTCTAGTACTTCCAGCCTGTCATTGATGATGGCCATCCAGAGATTATCTTGGCTGGGAGCGAGTTACTTGGAGCATGTCCAGATATGTCATTTATGGTATTCCAGAATTTAGCAGGGTTATGGAAAGAGGAGTCCAGTTCAGCACGACAGTAAGCAGCCTTTGCATCTCTGACCTTCCTGGTACATATGTTCCTGGCCTTTTTGAACTGTCCCCAGTCTGAAAGTGTCTTTGTTTTATATGCCTTTTTCCATAGATTGTCTCTCTCTAGGACAGTGGATTTGAGGTCTGGTTTGAACCAACAACATGTTTTGTTTCTTATACACACTTTAGATAATGGTTAAGAGCTCCTATGATTATGTCATTAAGAACATCATAGACTGAATCCACCGTATTTGCTAAGTAAAATTCTTGCCAATGTGTGGAGTACTTCATATCTTCCAGATATGCATGGATGTCAAAATTCTGCTTCGATCTTCTCACTGAGAACTTTGCGGTGGATGCGGGTTTATAGGTTGTTCTTATGCTATCAATGAAACAGTGTTTGCTGATATAATTGAAAAAGACTCCAGAATGGGAGAATAGATGAGGCTTGCTCATCAGAATAACATCCAAAAGTGTGCTATTACTTGGGGTCTTATTATTAATTCTGGTAGGCTCATTGATGAGCTGTGTAAGGCGGTGTGTGTGTCACAGAATGATAATAAAGGGGTTGCTGCCTTGGAAAGCCAATTTAGATTAATGTCCCCAATAATAATAGTTTCTAAGAACCCTTTTTCAGTTATCTCACCTAGATGTGATAATAGTTTGTGACCAGCAGTCGGAGGTCTATAGCAGCCTATTACCTGCAAAAATGTGATATATGAAGTTGCCACTTTAAGGGATAGTCATTCAAATTCGTGCATCACGGAAGATGAGGTGAGGCAGGTTGCAGTCAGGTTGTCCTTCACGTATATAGCTACCCCCCCCAGATTGTTGATCAGCTCTGAGTAGTTGGTAGTTGGGTAAATTTATATCCTTGTCGGCTGTGGTAGGCCTAAGCCAGGTCTCAGAGACCACCAAATTATCTGGTACGGTATGGTTCACCCATGCTTGGATCATAGTGATCTTTTTAAGTAGGTTGCACACATTAACGTGAAGGAAGCTTAATCCTTTAAGCCTGGCTAGGTCAGATGGTGCAGCAATAGCCTCTGGAGGCCCTGGATTAAGTTCCACATTTCCTGAGCATAGCAGTAGTAAGAGCAGAAGTTTCATGATTGCAGCAAGGGATAGTTTGTAGATTCTTGATTTTGCCCGCTTCTTTGTGCTCTCAGTCGATATTCTATGAATCCCAGGTGAGATGCTTTGTCCTCCTAGGAGAACAGAGACTAAAATTCTGACTAAAAGGAGCAGTGAAGGTTTTACTGTAGGGAGAGGGTGCTGTACTTCTGATAATAATGAAACCGACTGAGTCCCTCCGTAGTAGGTTAGCCAAGGGCGTAGCTGTAGCTGGAGGAAGTTATAAGCACATACCCGATCTCTTGCTGCTGTTATGGTGTTGTGGTAGAGCAAGGTCAGCCTCCAGTCCCCCTGTGGAGCATCCTGTGATTGGTGGCATTGTCCTCAATGATCCAGATATAGAAGGAGTACAAGGAAAACCCACAGGTTCCCCCCCATTATAAGCACTGTGGGAAGGGTAATGTTCATTCTGTGGGTTTTGGCCTGTACTGACAGGTGCACAGCAAAATGTTTATTAATATATGTTTAGTATAGCCACAGTGAGTATCCTATCTAGGTTCTAGGCAAGTAGAATAGTTCTTTTGGCAGAGTATGGACTAATCCTGATGTGTGTAAAAGAGTGGAGATACGCTTATGGAAAAATGTATGGTCTATTTAACAAGCATATGCCAGAATGCATTGAAGAGCAAGGGAGTTCATGCAATTAGGGACTGACTGACAGTATATAAAATATTACTTGTAAGTTGATGTTATTGAACTGGAGTTAATGCCATAGGGCAGTAAGTTACCATGGGGCGTGACTTTAGAAGGAGGTGGGGGAGAGGGTCTATAAAATAACAGCAAGGAAGGGAGAAGGGTGGGTGGGCGTAAAAGTTGTGGCTTTGCTGAGAGGTCCTCGGCTTCCAGCGGCAACTGTCCAGGCTGGTGGGTTCGAGCGGTGGCAGAGGAGGCTGACTTCCCACTGGCCGAATCTTGCCCTGATGCTTGGCTGGGGGCCCCTTCTTGGAGCAGTCCTCAGCTGGGGAAAAGGAAAGAGGCACTCAGATTAAATGCTGCACAGACACAAAGCACCTGCAGAAGCAGCAGGGGGTCTCAATTTGCAAGTAAAAGGCTTGTAAAGTGGGTTTTGGTGCCTGAGCATCTGGACCAAATTACAAAGCACAGGAGGGGCTGTGATCACAAAAATATTAGCACTAATCCAACAGTCAGTATCCCCAACCCCACAATTACAGTGAAACAGCTTTTTAGGACAAATTACACATACAATTCCCAGTAAAAAACAAGAATTAGCAGTTTAAAAGTAGCTAGTGAAGTGGGGACCAATCGGAAGCAGAGCTGTAGAAGGCGCTCGCGTTCCTATTGGTTACAGCTTTGCCATGCCTTCCAGTGGCAACTGTCCAGGCTGATGGGTTCGCGTGGTGGCAGAGGAGGCCGACCACCCGTTGGCCGAGTCTTGCCCCGGTGCTCAGCTGGGGGATCCTTCTTGGATCAATCCTCGGCTTTCAGCGGCAACTGTCTGGGCTGGTGGGTTTGAGTGGTGGCAGAGGAGGCTGACAGCCCACTGGCTGAGTCTTGCCCCGGCGCTTGGCTAGGGGGCCCTTCTTGGAGTGGTCCTCGGCTTCCGGCGGCAACTGTCTGGGCTGGTGGGTTCGAGCAGCGGCAGAGGAGGCTGACCGCCTGCTGGCCGAGTCTTGCCCTGGCTCTCGGCTGGGGGGGCCCTTCTTGGAGCGGGATTTTGGTGATCTTGGTAGCTACAGAACTTCGGTTAATGGCCAAAGTCAATTGCAAACTGGCTTAAAACACACACATGATGAATTTAAATGTGTGTCCGTTACACCGGAGTTAGTAAAGGATTATATACTTCAATGTGATCCTCGGCCTAGTGTGGTATTTACTGGAATTGACTATAGAATTATTAGGTTAGGCATTACTTTTTTTTCTTACACTCTCTCTTGATTTTTAATTGCTCTTTAAAAGATTGTGTTTTTCCTCAGTGTTGGAAATCATCTATCATCAAACCAGTTCTTAACAAGCATTTGTCAATGTCAAATGTTGATTGCTTTGCTCCGTTGAGCTCTCTCAGTCCCCCTCCCTCACCCTCTCATTCTGTTTGTCCCAGCGCTGCAGGCTACTCTTTTGTACTGGGCTCCTGCCTGTGTTGGCACCTTTTTCTGCTGAGAAAGAAATCCGCAGCAGTCCTGACAGAGTTCAGTTGAGCTCGGTCACTCCCCCTCTCTCACTCGCTCAATCCAAATCTGTCCCAAACACTGATTTCCAAAAATGACTGTGGTATTCTACGCTGGAAACGTGAAAACACATTTCAGCCAGGATGTGAAAAATTACAGCTGTACTGTTCATAAGGAGATGCGAAAAAATGCCAGTGTTGAAAAACTGGCATTAAAATATTACTCATTTGCGAAGTTTCAAGGGTGCGTTGAAATTGCACAATGCACACTCGTAACACAGTCATTTTATGGAGTTTCTTCACAAAATTTTCAACATAGGCATTTTAGGACCTCTGGTCCTGAACAGTGTCACTGTGATTTTCATAATGTATCCCAAACACTGATTTTCCACAGCACCCATGCTATTCTGCGCTGGAAGTGCGAAAACACATTTTGGCCAGGGTGTGAAAAATGACAGCTGCACTGTTCATAAAGAGGTGTGGAACAATGGCAGTGTTGAAAATCAGGAGTGAAAATTTTGCAAATTGGCAAAGTTACAAGCATGGGTGGAAACTGCTCAACACACACTCGTAATACAGTAATTTTATGGACTTTCGTCAACAAATTTTCAACATAGGCATTTTAGGACCTCTGCTAATGAACAGTGTCACTGTGATTTTCATAACGTGTCCCAAACACTAATTTCCCACAGCGACCAAGCTATTCTACACCGGAAGTGCGAAAACACATTTTGGCTATGATGTGGAAAATGACAGCTGTGCTGTTCATAAGGAGGTGTGGGAAAATGGCAATGTTGAAAATCTGGAGTGAAAATATTGCACATTTGGGAAGTCACGAGTGTGTGTATCAACTGTGCAACTCACGCTCATGAAACAGTCATTTTTTGGATTTTTTCCACCAAATTTGCAACATAGACTTTTTGAGATCCCACCTCATGAACACTGGCATTGTCATTTTATTAATCTGTCCTGAAAGGTGATTCTGTGCAGTGACCGCAAAATCACCTTTCAGGACCAAATAATGCCATGACAGTGACTGAATTCTTAAGGAGGGGTCCCAAAAACCCCATGTTGAAAATTTGGTGCCAAAAGTCCAAAAAATGCCTGAGATATGCATCAAAGTCGAAAAAAAACTGTTTATGCCATTATACAGCTTACCGGCATTTCCTTAATTTGCGATCGGCTTTGAAGAGTGCAGACATCTTCCCAGTCCACTGAAGATCATTGCGCCAGACTCAGCAGGTAAGTATTGAAAGAGGGGGGGTGGAGAGGCAGGGTGCACAGAGGGTGGGCATGGGTTGTGGGAGGGGGCAGGAAGGTGGCTAGGGACCATTTTCTTTCTCTACAGGTTAAAAAAAAACATCGTGGGACGGTTTTCTTTTTTTACAGGGCTATTCGGCATGCTGGGGTGGGCTTCCAGCATGCCAACAGAGTGTTTCTTGGGGGGACAGTTCTGGCAGATGGGGATTGGGCACCCCTAGTTGGCACAAAAGGGCACAAGAGCCGAGGGATTGGGCACCTCTGCACAACTGCACTGGTTGTTTGTGGGAGGATTATGCCGACAGGAGTAGGCTCCCCTATTGGCAAATTAAACTATGAAGGTGGAAATAATGTCAATGGAGTGGGCTCCCTTGTCGGCAACATGAAACTCAGGTCACTGAAGCCGGCGGGCATTCGGGCTAATCGGCAGAGCAAATTTGCTGTGGGGCAATGCTGCCAAGGGGATTGGGCACCTCCTCGGCAGTGGGGTGTGTTATATTGTTTGTGAAACATGGTGGCAAGCTGCTGCCATGTTCACAAACAGTATCACAGTACCAAGATTCCACCCAGCAATAATGGATCGCTCCCTCATTGCAGCGGAATGGCTTACACTGCAATGATGAGGTGGCTCCTGATTGCAGCGGCTGAAACTTTACAAGGTTGTGGCACGTTGGCTGAACTAGTGTCAGCAGCAGCGTGCATCCCCATCTGCAACAGTGGACCAAGCCTCCAAAGGCTGAGGGGGCATTGGCCACAACAGTGCCGCGCCTCCACAACTTTCTTCTGCAGCAAGCTGCCGCAATATGTTTCTTGCTCAGGCGCACAATCAACATAAAAATGGAAATCCACAGATTGTATCTAATTATCAACCTATTTCTATGTTGAACCCCTTATCAAAAATCTTGGAAAGGATTGTCCTAGATCAAACTTTAGAATATCTTACAAAATATCAATTTGGACTGATTGTCAGCATATGGTTTAAACCAAATCATAATATCTGGAGGCGGCCTTGGTGAGGTTCGGTGCCCTTGACAAAGGGCACTTTGTTGGGGCTTTATTTGTGGACCTCACCAAGGCCTTCAACCTAGTTGATTATTCTTTATTGCCATTAATACTTACAAATCTGCATTTTTCAGTTGAGGTAGTCTAATGGTATTCTGACTACCTCACAAACAGGACATTTAGGACATTGATCGGTGATAGCTTTTCAAAAACAATAGTGGTGCAGAGTGGGGTGCCCCAGTGTTCTATCCTGAGCCCCCTCATTTTTCCCTTTATGTTAATTCTACCCCAAGTGTTTGTACTAAAATGTCTATGATTTTATATACAGATGATGCGGTTATTTATAGTGACGGAGAAAATTTAAGTGCGATACTGAATGATGTTCAAACAGATTTTGTTCTTTTTCAAGACTGGTTGATTCAGAACCATAAGGTTCTGAATTAAAAAAAAAACTAAACTTATTATTTTTTCTTGTGGGTCTAGTGGAAATGATGATGAACTTATTTCTATTAAAGATAAGATGAGGGTTGATATTGATTTGGTGGAAAACTTTAAATATCTAGGAACAGTATTGGATAGTAAATTATCTTTTGAGTCACATATTTTACATCTTAGAAAGATTATCCAGCAAAGACTAGGTCTTCTATATCGTGCAAAAACATTCCTAACACCAGATTCTCATTGGTTGCTTGCACATAGTTTCCTTTTAAGTATTTTTGATTATGGTTTATTGGTTTATTCTTCTCCTACGACTACAGTTTTGAATAATTTGAGGGCTACATATAATTCAATACTACGGTTGGTTTATGATTAGTGCACCTTATCATATACACCATTGTCAGTTATATTTATCCTCTGATTGTTTATCTTTGGCTGACAGAATTTTTCATAAAATGGGAGTTTTTCTGTTTAAAATCATAAATGGGTCTCTTCCTGTATCAGTCACTGATCTTTTTCAAAGACTTTTTAATCCATGTAAAACTAGGTCCCAGAATAGATTTGTTATTAAACTACAGTTTTCCAAAAAAACAATCAGTCTAAGATCATTTCTGTTCCTAGCACCTCTATTTTTTAATACTGTGCCAGTTGATTTGTTTGATTGTTAGACTGTTTGCTGTTATAAATCTCGCCTCAAGCAATGGCTTTTCAGTAACTCTAAATGCACTTGTTGTCCACACATTTTATGTAACTGTAAAAATGACATGTTTTTGTATTTTGTGTTATATAACTTATTTATTTATTTAGCTTTTGTTTACCGGGTAAGTACACTAGACAAGTATTATGCCTATTTTCAGGAATGACCCAGGAGAATACAACATGAGGAACAACAGTCAAGGAGACATGGCAAAGAGAGTACAATTTTTTGTCACAGTAAACAAACATGTGGAAAATACTTCATTTGAAGCTAGGGGAAACATATAGTAGTAAGCACATTTCAGATTATACACTTTAGACTAGCTAGTTCAACACTCAGATATATACAGGTCATCATACATAGGAGTGGATTGGTCATAATATAAATTATAACATTATCGTATACACCCCCTAGGCTAGTTGGATCATGGACAGGTGTATACAGCTCATCACATTTTTCTAAATATGCACATGTTAGACAGAAACAGAAACACTTTGTGGTACAAGTTTCTACCAAGTGACTAAGGTGCAATATGTCATGGTTAGCCTATGACCGTGGAGCAATAATGGGTGTAAAATGCCAAGGCTTTTTAGGCAGGAGAAGTCAGAAGTCATTGATACAGTGGGGAAAATATCTCCAGGAATTCAATGGAGACACCCTGGGGAGGTTCGGACAAAACAATTTGACACTTTACTCTAGGGAGGTTTGGGGCAGTCACACTCTGATGCTAGTTTTAGGAAATCCCAAAGGGAATTTTGAAAACTCAGATAGGAAGGGGCAGCTTGGATATCTATAGGCAGCGAATTCCAGAGTCTGGGCGCACTTATGGCAAAGTCCCGATCCCCCATAAGGGTCCAGGTAGGATGGTCTTTGAACATCCCTGATGTGAGATACCTAAGTTGGTAGGGGGTGGGATTCAGTTAGGTAGAAGCCGGGTCAGCCCTGGGATGTGCTAGTTCTGATGACTTTCCCAAAGAGGCATCCCAAACCAAAATCAAGGTATCTAGCTGGTGAGAGCCAGCAGAGGTTCTCATATAGCTCACAACAGTGGGTGAGTCGGGGGGGCAGCCAAGGCAAAACGACAAATGTTATTGTATGCAGTGTACCACCGGGTGAGATGTGTCTTTGGAGAGTGAGCAAATAGGTGCAGCCCATAGCTGAGGGAAGGAAGAAGCACACCCTTCACTAGGGCAAGCCTGGCTGCTGGTGTAAGGTTATACTTGGCCCTATAGGCCAGACCCAGTTTGCAGTTTGCCGTTTTGCAGATGTTAAGGATATGATTACTCATGTCAAGTTGGGGGTCAAGTGTTACCCTCAGATATTTGATGGAGCTCACTATGGGTAATGAGGATCCATCTACACTGGTGATGTGTAAGCAGGCCGATGAGGCTTTGATTTTAGCCATTGAGCCAAAAAGCATAGCCTGTGTCTTTTTCAGGTTAAGGACCAGCTTATGACTAGTAACCCATGACAATACCCTGTTAAAGTCATCGGTCAGGTTCGGGTTTAGGGTAGAGGCATTCTGGGAGTGAGCCAGGATTACCAGATCATCTGCATACATGGTGGCGCTACAGCTGGTAGTAACCATGGGTAGTTGATTGATGAAGAGGGAGAAGAGGAGGGGACCCAGTACCGAGCCTTGAGGCACTCCGGAGGTCACTGGTAGGGGCTCAGAGAGGACTTTATTGAAGCAGGTATGCTGCTTTCTGCCATGTAGATAACCCATTAGTCATTTAATGGTATGGAGGGAGAGGCCAAGTGACCACAACTGTGCACCAAGCAGTTTGTGGTCAACGAGGTCAAAGGCTTTGGACAGGTCAATAAATATTGCACCAGAGAGTTTGCCCTGGTCCACGGCTGTCCAGATACTTGATGTAACCAAGATTAAGGCTGTGGTGGTGCTGTGTCCCTTACGAAAGCTGTGCTGGGCTGGGGACAGAAGTTCAAGAGAGTGGATATATTCTGAAAGCTGCTTAGCCACTACCTTTTCAAGGAGCTTGCTAAGGGTTGGGAGAATGGCAATCAGTCGATAATTGTCAGGCAGTTTGGGATTTCCTTGCTTCAGTACAGGGACAATCCTCTCCTCTTTCCAGATGTCTGGGGTGGCCCAAGACCAAGGGATGGGTTGAAGATAGAAGCTACTGGTGAGGCAATGTGTGCAGCACCAGGCTTAAGGAGTTTAGGTTCCAGGTTGTCTAGGCCAGGACTGGAGTACTGGGAGAGGCCAGCTAGACATTTCTGCAAGTCCTGAACTGATACAGCCCTGAGGTGGAACATTTGACGAGGAGGGTGACCCTCCAGCAGAGTGGAGGGAAGGGGGTGGGACAGAGCCTCATCAGGTGAGAAGAGGGTTGTGAAGGCAGATAGGTCAGAGAAGTGATTATTTAGGGAGTTGGCAATAGTATGGGGATTATTGCAGGAGACTCCATTTATGACCATGTCCGTAACCCCTGGATGGGAGGATCCACTGACAAGGGATTTAATATCTCTCCAGAACCTCCTGGGATTACTGGCAGAGCTTAGTAGGGCGGACTTGCAAGAGTCACTCTTTGCTGCCCTGATGGCCTTTTTGCACTTGTTCCTGAGGTGTCTGTACCTTTGAATAATCATGGGATCACTGATACCTTTGGAATGAGCCCAACACTTATCTCTCTCCTGCATCTGGGCTAGGAGATTCCCATTTAACCAGAGGGTAGCGGACCCCCTCACCCTACGGTAACCTTGGGAGCATGCTTGTCTTGCAAGGCCCCAAAGGTGGAGAGGAAGTAAGAGGTTGCTGCAGAGGGGTCCGTGGCATCATACACCCTAGACCAGTCAGTAACTCTTAGGTCTTCCAGGAACTCCTCAGTATTGAATCTAGAGTAGTTTCTGACATGCATAATTTTGTGTGGCATCTTGGGGGTGGGAATTTTCCATACACAGAAAACTGGTGAGTGGTCAGAGATGGAGTCAGATAATGTACCCGCTGATGAGATCCTGTCAGGATAGTTAGACATGATCCAGTCCAGTAGGGTGCTGGAGGATCCATTTGCTGTCCACCTAGTTGGTTCCTGGATGAACTGGGTCAGGGCAAGGTTAGCAAGCAGAAGCTCAAACTGCTTAACATTACCACTATCCCAGTTAAGGTTTACATCCCCCAGGATTATGAGTTCATTATCCCCGCCTCTGGGACTAATTTTGTCCATGAGGTGAGTTAATCCAGGTAGCCCACCTCTTGGAGGATTATAGGTGCACACCAGGTGCAGTTTCTTTGCATTCCCAAGTAGCAGTAGCACATGTAGCAACTCACAGGGGGACACATTTGAATCCTGGTGGGCAATTTGGGAGATTTTTAAGTGGCTCTTATGGTAGATTAGTATGCCACCCCCTGCCCCAGCTCTGTCCAGTTGGGTGAATTCATACCCAGTGAGTTCACAGGCAGAGTCAGGACAGAGGGTTTCAGCCAGGTCTCCGCCACTCCTAGGATGTCGGGTTTGTAGAGTGCAACCATGCTAATAGCTCATCACGATTAGGTAGCAGGCTCCTAATGTTAAGATGAGCTATGTTTAGCCCCTTACCCAAGCCCCATACAGGAGGGATTTTGTGGGTCAGATTTAATGGGCCAGGGTTGGTTTCAATATCACCGGCCAGTAGTAGTGCAAGTAGGAGGAGCCAGGGGAGATACCACTTCAAATGCGCTTGACAACCTGGGAGTTTTTTAGCACGGTTATGCTTTACCCTGCTTGTATACATAAGGCACCGAAGATCTAGACAGCAAGTAACACTGCAGTGCATTTCGGAGATCACAAGGATATTGGAGAAGGTGTAGTCGGGGACCTCGTAGGTGGATGACCATCCCCAGTTGTCACCCAGTGCTATTGGGGGGAGGTGACCATATGCAACAAGGAGAGTCCCACTATAAGACCTACAAGGCCTATATCCCTGAGGATGACAGCCAGCACCCTCTCTACCTTTAATATTTGAGTATCCCTATCCTCACTAGATGGATGGGAAGGGAACCATGTCCGCATCTTGGCTGGAGGTATAGCACTAGCCTGTGAGATAATTATCAGTCAGCTAACAAGAACTGCTGTGAAGGAAGGAGAGATGGATGTACTAAGGCTGGAAGGAAGTTAGTGAGATTTGCTATTGGTATGTGCCAAGTAAATAAAATAAGGCCTGCACAGTGCAATTCAAGGCTACCAGCCATGGACGCAGGGGCTGAGGTTTATTTCTGGGCAGGAGTTCCTGCCCTCGCCCATTGTAAGCACACTTACCACCTGTTGACAGTTATATGAGGACAGGGTTTAGACAGTCAACAACCAAGCAGTGCAAGTGGGGTTAGGATTGGTACAGTGATTTGGGTAGAAAGGAGAAGAATCCCTCTAGTGGCAGGTCTGTATAACCTGCTAATGGAAAACTAGCCACTAAAAAAAAAAAAAAAAAAAACTTCTATTACACAGTTGAAATGTGCTTAGTTCTATCGAAAATCTACTTGCTAAAAGTGCCAGATGGCTGAAGCAGGAGAAAAGTCCTGGCCAATCAGAGCAGGTTTGCTGGAAGCACCCATGTTCCAATTGGCTGTGCTGTCCTGTACCTTGCAAGGAGCTGCAGGCGGGCGTCCTGGTCTCGGTCGGTGGCTGGCTGGGTGCCGGCCGACTGTGGGGGAGCTGAAGCAGCCCTGTTCAAGGGCAGACAGCTTCCAAGGAGCTGCAGGTGGGTGTCCTGGTCTCGGTCGGTGGCTGGCTGGGTGCTGGCTGACCGTGGGGGAGCTTATGTCTTGTACTTGTTATTTGTATTGTTGTAACTTGTCATCTGTGAAAACAGGCAACTTTGCTCATCAGATTTGCAAGTATAAAAAAATTAAAAAATGAAAAACAAAATTTACATACCTGCATACCTGAAAATAGGCAAATGTCTGCCTAGTGTACCCCACCCGGTTAACAGAAGCTAAATAAAATAAATAAATAAAATTTAGGTCACCTACGAACAACACTTCCCCTTTCTCTGCCATTTTAAGGAAGTCATCTATAATTTCTCTATCCATTTCTTCCCTTTGCACGGGGGTCTGTAGATAGCCCCTGTGTGAATAGTGGTGCCATGTCCTGACTCCAGGGTAAGCCACAGTGCCTTCCCTCCTCCCTGCTTGCCCTTTATCTCAGTCATCTTGATCCCTTTTTTGACATAAATCACTACCCCTCCCCCCTTTTTGCCCTCCCTGTTATTCCTGTAGACTGTGTACCCAGGTATATTAAAGTCCCAGTCCTGTCTTTCTGTAAACCATGTTTCAGTGGCTGCTACTATATCTAAGTCCCACTCTGCCATCAAGGCCATTAGGTCAAGGATCTTGTTACCCAAGCTGTGGGCATTTGTACTCATGGCCCTCCATGTTTTGATGGCTTCACCTCATCCCTTCCCCCTGTGCCTTTCCTGTCCTTACCCTCTGTTTCAGTTTGTTGTGTTTCCTTATTCTTAGCATCCTCTTTTCTGTCTAAATTGACCTGTAAGGGGGGGGCAGTTGAGTTCTTCAAGCATAATTCCACCTCCTCCCTTGGCTAGTGTAATCTGCCAATGAAACATTCAAACATTTTGCTCGGGATCCTGGTCACCTCCTTGTACAGATGTAGACAATCCCTTGTGTACAAGCCTACATCTCTCCACATGGGTCCCCAGTCCCTGATGAAGCCAAAACCCTCAACTCTGCACCAGTTCTTCAGCCATTCATTGAACCCTCTTGTGCAGAGCATCCTGGCATCTCACATAGGGTAGACTGGTAGCACTTCCAAGAAGGTTACCATGTGTGCCACCTGTCTAATACCCCTCCCCAACTCTGTAAACTCCCTCTGCACTGCTCCAGCCTCACTGTCAGCCAGGTCATTTGTCCCCAGGTGGACAATGATGTCTAGCTCCCCCTCCTGTGTTGTTGCCCCCACAATCCATAGAATGCACCTCCTATCCTTCCAAGCTGAGGCACTGCTTAGGCACCTTACCTCTCTCCATCCTCCCTTACCCACCCCCAATTCTACTCCCCTAACAATGGAGTACACAACTAACAGTTGCTTCCTTCTCCTCTGGGGTCCCTTGCCTCCCCCCCCAGGGTGTCTGCTATGGAGGTTCCCTGCATCAGCCTTGTCCACTGCTGTGAGTGTCCTCATGGGATAGTCTCACTCAGCCAGAATAGCACAGGAGCTATGGAGTGGAACCACAGATGGAATGCGCCTCTGCCCAACCTCCCTCACCCTTCCTGAGCCCACTACTGTCCAGCCACCCTTCTTTACTTGCATCCTTTGAGGCAGAGGGGATGGCATCAGTGGTCCGGTTGGAGTTGCTCAAATCCTAGGAAACTGTGCCTGGAGATCAGCAATGTCCTCCCTCAAAAATGAAAGGTGCATGAAGCTAGGGCAGCACTGCAGCTTCCAGAATGACTCCTGGACATCCTGGATACAGTCTAGGTATCCGGTCATGTTCTTCCAAAGCTCCGTCTTCTGTTATGTAAAAGCAATATGTCAGCATGGCTCCACCCATATGGCCCTGAAAATAACCTTACTCATGAACATATTTTTAACCTAAAGTGGAGCTCACCAGAATGCAACATAATGCTGCAGAATTTTGCAGCAGTTACTGCAGAAAACAGTGCACTTTTAATGGCAGTTAATCCCTTTTGCCATACAGTAGCTATGCTCATGACACTGCATTGTATCCAGGGAGGCTCCACTGTACTTTGACTTTAAACCCTTTTGCAGATTCATAACTGAAAATAACATATAATTCCAAAGCATCTCTCCAGCTGCAGAGGTAAAAGTTACACTGATCATCAGGAAGATTTCCTAAGTATTTTCCTAACTGCATTATGGTTGCTTCCCAATGTCATGTTCTTCTCTACATATAGTACTCCTCTTTGTTTTATACAAATTGCAGTATATACTACAGTATCCCCATTTTGATATATCTTATACTAATATGGTTATGTGTATCATAATATTCATTTCAGTATGGTATATGTTAGACGCATTTTACATAGAAACATAGAAACTGACAGCAGATAAGGACCGCTAGGCCCATTCATTCAGCCCATTTTCGCTGCCTACTGTAAAAGCCGCAGACCCTACTTGATCTCTGGTTTTACCTCCTTGTTCCTATTTCTAGGGTTCCCCTCTGCCTGTCCCATGCATGTCTTGAATTTCCCCACTGTGTTTGCCCCCATCACCTCCACTGGGAGACTATTCCATGCATCCACCACCCTTTCCATGAAGAAATATTTCGCCATGCTACCCCTTAGTCTACCCCCTTACAACCTCATGTCATGCCTCCTCATTCATGGACATCCTCTTTTCTGAAAAATGCTACCCTCTGGTACCCTGTTTATGCCTTTTAGATATTTGTAGGTTTCTATCATATCTCCCCAGTCTCTCCTCTCCTCTCCTCTCCTCCAGATTATACATATTGAAGTTTCCCAGTGTCTCCTCATATGACTTTTGGTGCAGGCTCTGCACCATCTTTGATGGCCTTCTTTGAACTGCCTGCACCCTATGTCTTTACTGAGATGCGACCGCCAGAACTGGACACAGTATTCCAAATGAGACCTCATCAATGATATATGTTATGCTCATTTTAGTATACAGTATGTCTTACTAAAATTGGTTTGTGTTATATTAATTTCCGTGTGTTTCATATTCAATTCCTTATCTGATATAAACATTTCTAGACTGTGTTATACTCACTTTGGTATGTATTGTACTCATTTGTGTAGGTCTCATATTTATTTCATAATATATAATACTTGATATGTTTGTGCTCTTATCCATGTTTTTATGTCACATTTATTTTTCTGTGTCATGTTCATAAAGCAGCAGTTTTGAATTTACTGGTCTCTCATATCTTTCTTGCTCTGTTTTACAGTTAGGATTATATAATTCACTTGCAGCACTAGCAAACGTTGGGCAAATTGAAATTCAAGTGACTGATTCACAAACCTGTTAAGCAGTAAAACATTGTAGTAAATACATTACAATCTAAGAGGTTCTTGTCCAAATAATATGGAAAATACATGCGTGGCTGCCATTATGAAATATGTACACTTCCGTATACAAGAGGGTCCTGGAATGCCACGTATATGGTGGGAGGCCTATTGGTCAAAATGGAGCCAGGAGTTGCAGGAAGATATATCTCCCAAAATATGGAATAGGTGGTAGAAAATGGCTCACCAAGGCACCACACATGGTAAGTACCAGGTTATACAGAAAAAGTTACTGGGGGAGGTTGCACGGAACCCCAGGAAAAGTACTGTATGTCCATATGTGGTTCAACATTACCAGTGAATGGTGGAGGAGTCATAGGGTGCCAGGGAATTTGGCCTACTTTGTTTGGTCATGTAGGGCTGTCACAGGTTTCTGATGCAAGATGAGCCAAAGGGCAAAAATGTTTATTGGGGGGGACACACCTTGTAGTCTCCCCTGCTATTGGTGCTGGAGGGGAGGGGTCTAGGGCAACCGTAGGGCCTGGCAAGAAAAGTTCTCTCTCTCTGATACATGTAATGACCATGGAAGCAAATATACACATTCTGCTGTGATGGAGGCAGACAGAAGCACCAAGCATTGCAGAGTGGGAAGCAAAGATTACAAGTATAGCCTCCTTCATGCAGGAGAAATACAAGGTAACAAGGGCTCTTTCAGCATATAATGGGATATAGGAGCCATGGTTCTGCAGAGGAGGTGAAGATGATTCATAGATTCAAGGAGTATGAAAGACAGGTGGCTAAGATAGGTCTGCTTATCAAATAGGGTTTTAGGTTCAGTTGATTTTTACAGATATCTCAAGTTAGATTCAGGACCCATCTCAAAAGAAGATTGGACACGCTATAAGAAGGACAAGCAATACCGCATAGATGTAAAACGTCATTTTTCTGTTCTTTATATTCAGCTGCATATCTCTCTTTTCTTATTTTACCAGCTCCAGGTATTGATCCATGGTTTAGGAGGTGTTATGTAGTTTGTCAATGTCTTTTTAAGCCTTTGTTTCAGGATCTTGCTTCAAGGAGGGTGGGTTGCTGTTGCATGCCATAAACAAATCCAGACTGAGGATTTGGACCAGCACATCTATAAGCTATAAACGATACAATTACACAGTTATACAGTAACATAACATGTTTAAATGTTCATTAAAATGTTTGTTAATTAACCTTAACCTTTTAGCTCAGTATACACAGGCTGCATGGAGTTCTAGGTCATAATGTGGAGTATTAATCATTAGCAGGATAGGAAAATAACTGTTTAGCATATATAAAAATACATACTGTTATGTATGTAATTTCCTGTGGTCAACTCCTTTTGCAAGTATCAGTTAATATTTACTGTGAAAAGCTTCAGTTAGAGTTGTATCTCAATGGGGCTAACCCCAGCTAGGAATGTGATTGTGTGATGCTTGCAGTATCTAATGATTGGCTTTGCTATATCATTTTTTTATATACAATAAGGAAAAAATACTTAAACTACCTAAAATGATTAAACACAGGCTCTAACAGCTAAATATTAACCTGTTAAAATGACATTTGTTACTCTGTCTGAATAGCGCTTAGTGAATATTCCCTAAAAGTGCTGTCAATGCACAATCATTTGATGCAAAATCAGAAAGTGTGGGGAAAACTGCTGGCACTTTCCTTGAAGGATACCAGGGTAATATACATTATGAAATCAAAGGCTTTTATTACAGAAGTAGATCTGAATCTCTCAGGTCAGATCACAAGGTATGGCTGATGAGTGGCCTCATATCTTGGCTGAATGCACATTATATGTATCGCACACAATCTAGAATATTTCAGAAAGAGCTTTTCTTTGATGAGCTCCCCGGTACTGAATGGCTATGATCAGTGAATTAAACTACTGTACACTATCAGCCCAGAAAAGTAGTCCCTCCATGGCATGAAAGGATTTTGGCAAAGCAGTGCAGGGAAGTGCTCCCTCCATAGTTCTCTGCTATTTCTCACTTGTAGATTACAGACTTCAGTTTACATGTTTGTAAGCAATAAATTCATCAGTAAGGTCTGAAGAAATGATTATTGAACTTAAATCAACACAACAAATTTAATTTAAACTTTCAATCTATATAATTTCTTACAAATAGAATTGTGTCAACTAGAGCTGCAAGTTCTGTTTACCTGAATATCAGTCGCGTGGAACTTTGTATGTTTCCTTCTTGTGGAATCTTACAAATATTTGAACCCAAAGTTTAACTTTTGGTTCAACTGGTGTAAACCAGTCAAACTGGCTACAGCAGAACCTCCTTACTCCAACATATGCATTAAGGAAATAAATGACCTGCACTATGCACTGAGCCAGGACCTAACACCCCTTTAAAACCAATATCTCCCTTCTCCAATGCCCAATCCCCCTAAAATACCATTATTTTATAACCCACATGGACCTCTGACCCATGAGAGATGGGCAAGCATTTAATGAAATCAGTTAAACTCAGATGTTCACCTTCTCCATCTTGCAAAAACTACATAAACATTCTTTCCATCACAGTTACTCGGGACCCTCTGCCAGGGAACTGTACTGGTTTTGAATTTGATTTTTGGGTTTCTGCATTGAACACTAAGGCTAGTCCTTGGGAAACTATTTATTAATACCACTAGCTTTAACTCTGCTGTAATTTTTATACCGCTAGCTCTAAAGTTAAACTGTTCTGCAACTGCTGGCCTTAAAACTAATTGTATTTTGTACTGTGTGATCTTGCCCTGCCTTCCCTCTCCTTACTCATGCTAATCTTCCCCGTCTCACTCCTTGTGAACCCCATGCCCCCTGATTTTCAGCCTTTTAGGCAGGTAATTCTCCTCTGGCTCCTATGCCCCACTGGTTTCTGTCTCCCCTGGCCTTCCCCCACCATCCCTGGCCATTGTTCCTTCGCTGCTCTAATCTCTGCCTTTTTCTATGTCTCTCTCCAGATTGTCTGGGCCCTGACCAGGCCACCAACCTCCTAGAGGGTGGTGTGGCTTGCTTCCCTGCTGTGGCTGCACTGCTTTGCTCTCCCCGGCTCCTTCTTCGGACCGCCACCCATCTCAGGTAATTTCTTCAAGCACCTTTTCAGTGGCTTTAATTGCAGGATTCAGATTGGATGGCCCCAGCCAATCCGTTTCTCCCCAAAGCCCCTTTGAAAATTGGAGCACTTTTCTTTCCATCACAGCTACTCAGAACACTCTGCCAGGGAACTGTACTGGTTTTGGACTTCATTTTTTGGCCCCCCTCCACCTCCAACACTCTTTAAATGCCCTCCCTCACTCCCTCAATCATCATTTCCCCGCCCAGTACAAATTACTACTGATGCCTCTTAAAGTAGCAAGCACCTATCTGGCACTTGAAGTTACTTCTTCTCCCCACTTGAGAGTAAATTATTATCTACACCCTCTTTCTTTGCCCACCTCTAAGTAATTAGGATAGGATAATGAATAATCACATAATCCTCCTTACACTCAGCTCGTTGACTGGGCTACTAATGATGACTGGCTTCTCATCTGCCATCCTGGCTGCTGATCAGATCTGCCTACAATCCATTACTGAATCATTTAAACCAATCAACCCCCATCCCAGCACAACTAGGCATGAGTTGTCCCCTATGAGCTTTACCATGTTGTCTTTACTATCAAACCTCAAACATTGGCTGCTTGGATGTTTTGTCCACTCCCTTACCTTCTAGTCCCTCTGCTGGCTCCCCCCTTCCTGTCCCCTTCTCTCACTCCTACTCCTCACCAGTAATGTGGAAAGCAATCCGGGACCCCCTTACGTACACAATGACCATATAAATGTTACCTGGGCAGGTCACTCGGGCCTCAGAATTGCACACCTAAATTATTTTTTTTTTATCATTTAACACTTTTCACCTGCAGCCACAGTCCTGCTCTATATGCAGCCACCGCTCCTCTGTTCCACCGCCAACCTCGAAGCTCAGCATGCCCAGCTGGCAGACACAACTACACCTGCAAAAGGGGCACCCCCCCGTAGCCCCCACTCCCGGCGAGGAACCATTACCGGCACATGCCTTTCTGGCATCATCGGCCAGTGAAACTGTGGCCATCAAGCTGCCACGGACTTGTGCTGCCATTTTCCCCACTTATCTCCCGATGGAAACACGGATGTGCAATGATGTCAGCGCACTGGCATGCAGATGTCTGCCATGCTTCCCCCCACTAGGCACCCACACAGCTGCAGTACCTCCGGGCTTCCCCAGGGACCAGCAGAGTGCAGTGTGCATCCACCCCTTCTCCCCAGGACTTGGAGAGCCATTGTCGGACACCCAATCCTAGTCCTCCCCTGCTGACCCCCGATGACCCAAGCTCATTCCCGAACCAGGGTTGCCAGTGTGGAGCGAGGTGTGTCGTCCAGCACCTCAACCCTCAGTGCCACCGGGCCAGCAATTGCACACCTAAATATATATAGCCTCCCATCTAAGTTCTCCAAGCTTGAGGCTTGGGTGGCCCTATATAAACCGCATATCCTGGGCCTCTCAGAGACTTGGCTGAAGCCACACCTCACCAATACCTCATATAAACTCCCTGGTTACTCAATACTATGATTACACAGGCCAGGAAGAAAGAGGGGCGGAGGCGTAGCACTGTATTTGCTAGACCATATCTCAGCCACCACCATCACTTACTCTTCCCCCACTTCCGCTAGTGAATGGCTTATTGCTGAGCTTGCCCTGGCAGCCTCAAAAAATTTCACGTAGGCTGCTGCTGCAACCCCCCCACTATGGGCATCCAGGATCTATCCAGTTTTCTGGATGGCCTTGTCTGCACCTCCCTCTCCAGAGACACAATCCTACTAGGGGATTTCAGTCCCAACTTGACTGACACCCCACTACCTGAGTATGCATATCTCCTAAAAACACACCAATTAGAACAAGTCATCTCTTTCACCACAAGATATAACATGCACTCAGATAACCATACCACCTTAGACTGGATTATCACAAATCGAGTGGACCTGGTCATAAAAGCAGGCGCAATATCCGATTCCATCAGTGACCACACCCCTACTTACATTGTCCAAACCACCAAATCAATCCAGTCTCCCCCTAAACTCCTGTCTTTCAGGAAGTTTCACCACCAGAACATTGACTCCATCCTAACTGATTCCAGGACTATAAACTGGTCTGTACTCTACTCATGCAGGGATGTCTCAACTGTGGTCACATACCTCATTGATGTCCTACGGTAGCACCCGCCTGCAACCAAGGAACTACTGGCCCAGATGAAAATCAGGGACAAACTTAGATAGCCTATAAGTTATCTCCCTCTCCCCAGCTCTGGAACACATTCAGACAACTGCACAATTCCTGCAAGCAGGCTGTGAAGTTGCTACAGTGCAAATACTATACCAACTTGCAAAAAGACATGCCCAGCAACTAGCTCAGTTTCTGGGCCTCAATAGGGTCCCTCTTAAATCCTAAGTCTAACAAGCAGATAACACAATATGCTCATCCTAAGGTCCCATCACTGAACCTGGTGCAATTGCGGACAATTTCAAAAGAATGTTTATGGATCTGTCTCCCTATCTTTGCATGCTCCCTACTCAGTCTCCCTCTGAGCAAAATAGCAAACCTCAATGCTCCCAGTCCTCCCTTAGTACTGCACATGCTACTCCATTTTACTTTAGGGTTATTTGTGTAAAAAACACTTTCAAACTCTTAAAGACACTTCCTACCAGAGGTAGCCCAGGTAGTGATGGGCTATACCCACCTTCCTGAAACTGCTGTCCTCAGTTATTGTAAAGCCCCTAACCTACATTTCAATCTTACCCTTTTGAATTCAACAATACCTGACTAATGGAAGTACACCCATGTCATACCCATATTTAAGGCTGGGGATCCCCTCGCCCCTGAAAATTATAGGCCCATCTCCCTCCTTGCTTACCTGAGTAAATTATTAGAGAAAATGATTCACCACCAACAATCAGATCATCTAGAAAAATACCACCTCCTGTGTCATCTCCAGCACAGTTTCTGAAAACACCATAGTACTTCCTCTGTCTTGACGCTTTTCTCTAACCATATCCTTAGAAATATGGAGAAGGGCAGGGCCACAGGCACAGTGTTTGACCTCGTAGACCACCATCTCCTCTACTCTGCCCTGCTAAACTTCAGCTGCTCACCAAACAAGGTCACATGGTTCCATAGTTACATATCAGGCAGGTCCCAGTCTGTCTTGATCCTCTGCTCTGCTGCCTAACCATGCTGGTGTAACCCAGGGCACAATACTTGGGCCACTACTTTTTTTTCTATGTTTATTGATGACCTCCCTGCTGAAAGCATAAATTGCAAGGCTATCCTCTATGCAGATGACCTAGTTATATACCACGGCAATAAATACATAGAGTCCTTGTCCACCACCCTCACAGCACATTTTGGGGTCATACAGAACTGGTTCCTCTCCAGAAAACTTATCATTAATGAGAAAAAGACAAAGGCCATGCTCTTTGGCTCTAAGTCATTCCTAGCAAAGGTAGCCAGGTCAAAAATTCCACTCATGATCACTACCCCTGCCAGCCCTCCACTCGAAACTGTCCCATCCATTAAATATCTAGGTGTCACCCTAGACCCCTCTCTTACTTTCAACAAACACATCAGCAACAGAAATTTAGAATACACATAAGGAGCCAGAAGAACTGTGGGTCACCCTGGAAACAGGAAATGGGACAGCCATATGAACTGGGGTTGTGTACAGGCCTCCAGGCCAGAGGGAGGACATGGACACATTACTGTTAGAAGATATACAAAACATGACAGCTAAAGTGGAGGTTTTGATAATGGGAGACTTCAACATGCCAGATACAGATTGGTCAATACCAGCAGGAACATCTGCCAGAACTAGACACATGGTGGATTCCCTGCAGGGGGAGGGCCTCAAATAACTTGTACAACAACCCACAAGAGACAGGGCTATCCTAGATCTAGTACTGACTAACAGGGAAAGGATCACAGATCTCCAAGTAGAAGGTCACTTGGGGTCAGTGACCATCACATGGTATGGTTCAATTTGGCCACTAGAACTAAATCCTCCCATTCCAAGGCAAAAATATGGGACTTCAGAGGAGCTGACTTTGATAAGATGGCCAACAGAGTTAAGCTAGCCCTGGCAAAAAGAAATACAGGTGAGGGGGTACAGGCAAAGTGGGCAAGCATTAAGGATGCAATACTTGAAGCGACATCCCATTGTGTTAGATAAAAAGGAAGTGCAAAAGAAGAAGGACACCACTTTGGCTCTCAAAAAAGGTAGCAGAAAAGGTCAGAGCTAAAAGGCTGACCTTCAGGAAATATAAGGGAACGTAGCAGGATGAAGATAGGGAGGCATACCACACTTCCCTAAGGGAAGCAGAGAAGGCAGTAAGGCAGGCAAAGGCCCAAACCAAGGAAACACTAGCACAAACAGTAAAAGAAGGTGACAAGACTTTCTATAGATACAGTAGTGAAAGGAGACAGTCCAGAGGGGGTATTGCTAAGATCAAAGGGGATAAGGGGGCATGTGAGGAGAGGAGGACCATGTAAAAGCATCTATCCTAAATAGATACTTCTGCTCAGTATTTACTGAAGAGAAGGTAGGGCAGGGCCCACAGCTCAGCACCATGGACACAGGGGGGAGGGAGGTGTGCACTAATCCCTTCACAAAAGAAAGGGTCCTACAAGGGCTCGATATACTCAAGGTGGACAAGACAATGGGACCTGACGACATACATCCCAGGGTACTAAAGGGTGGAACTAGCAGAGCCATTATCAGAACTGTTTAATGAGTTTCTGAGCACAGGAGAGGTCCCAGAAGACTGGAGAAGGGCTCATGTGATCACACTCCACAAGAGTGGTAGCAGGGAGGAGGCAGGGAACTACAGACCAGTCAGTCTTACCTCAGTAGTGGGCAAGATTATGGAGGCACTCCTTAAGGAAAGGATAGTGCAACACCTGGAATCCATAGAAGCACAGGATCCAAGACAGCATAGGTTTACAAAGGAAGGTCCTGTCAAACTAATCTCATAGATTTCTTTGACTGGGTAACCAGAGTGGTGGACTAAGGGGGAGAAGTTGATGTCACCTACCTTGACTGCAGCAAAGCTTTCGATACTGTTTCACATAGAAGATTGATTAATAAGCTGGGTAGGCTCGGGGTGGGTCAGAAGTTGGTCAACTGGGTGGCAAACTATCTGACGAGCAGAAAACAGAGAGTGGTGGTAAATGATATACAGTCAGAAAAGTTGCAAATCACAAGTGGGGTAGCTCAGGGATCAGTTCCGGGGCCAGTCCTCTTCAATATCTTCATTAGTAATATTGTAGATGGACTGGAGGGTAAGGTTTGTCTGTTTGCAGATGACAGCAAGATCTGCAACAGAGTAGATGATCCAGATGGGGTGGGCAGAATGAGAAGAGATCTGGATAAACTAGAAAAATGGTTGGAAGGGTGGCAACTGGAGTTTAACGCAAAGAAGTGCAAGATCATGCACATTGGGAAGAGAAACCCTGAAGCCACCTAAAGGCTGGAAGGGGAGTTGCTGGCAGTCACAAGGTAAGAAAGAGACTTGGGCATCATCATCACCGATGTCCTGAAATCATCCAAACAGACCACTAAAGCAGTAGGTAAGTTTAGAAGGATGTTGGGGTGTATTAGTAGGGGTATCACAAGTCGTAAGAGGGAGGTAATAATCCCTCATTACAAGACACTGGTTAGGCCCCATCTGGAGTACTGCGTGCAGTACTGGAGGCCACCCCTTCACAAGGACATTAACCAAATTGGGGCAGTCCAGAGAAGGGCAACCAAAAGGCTGCAGGGACTGCATCAGAAAACATATGAGGACAGATTAACTAAGCTCAATATGTATATCCTAGAGCAAAGGAGGGAGAGAGGTGATATGATCGAAACATTCAAACACCTTAAGGGCATTAACAAGGTGAAAGAGTCTAACATGTTTTAATATAAGAAAAATAGCAGGACAAGAGGACACAGCATGAGATTAGAGGGAGGCCGATTAAGGGGTAATGTGAGGAAGTTCATTTTCACAGAAAGGGTTGGTGATGCATGGAATGGCCTAACTCAGGAAGTGGTGGATATGAATACAGTGCAGGGCTTCAAACATGCATGGGATAGGCATAAAGGAGCAATACAGATGATTATGAATAGGTAGGCCATTGACAGAGCAAAGGTCGATGCCACATTCATAAGGCAAAAAAAAGAAATGGGCAGACTGTTAATATTCAGTTATTATCACAACAGAAAATAGTGGACAGGATACGTACACTAATTAACCAATACTTAGAGCAAAACAAGGGCTCAGTAATGGCATACGATCAGTTATGGTGTTCCCTAAAGTGTTACTTGAGAGGTGAGTTTATAAGACTCACGGCTACCCATAAAAGAGTGAGGGAGAAGGCTGCTAAGTCTTTGTTAGACTCCATTCAGAATCTGGAGAATAGGACTAACTTTTCTCCAACTGAGGATGATATGCATCATCTTACAATCTTTAAAGACCAATATGCAAATCTGTTGAGGGAAAATGTTGAATATGTGCTGTTTAAAACACACATTAGATACTTGGATCAAGGTGATAAGGCGGGACACCTTTTGGCTCTGAAACTGAGACATCAAGAGGAGTCCAGGCTGATTACACACCTAACTACGGGGGGTGGGGGGAATATAGTAGTCACGCCTAAGGCTATAGTAGATGAATTTGAAAACTTTTATAAAAAGTTGTATGGTCAGTCAGATAACGGTATTACCGCTATTGAAATTCAACAATATCTATCTAAATTTTCCCTTCCCACCCTTAGTCAAGATCAAAAAGCCCAGTTGACTTCCCCCATATCGGCTGCTGAGATAATAAGGGCCATTCAATCATTATCGCCTAACAAAGCTCTGGGACCAGATGGATTCCCGTCAAACTTTTATCATACATTTGAGAAAGAGCTTACCCCTATTCTTCAGGAATTATATAGTTATATTTGTGCCCATGGCATTGTCGACTCAACGCTACTAGAAGCAACTATTATTGTTTTGCCTAAACTGGGGAAACCTAAAGATAAAGTTTTTAATTACAGGCCCATCTCCTTGATGAATTACGATGTTAAGATTTTAGCTAAGATCTTGGCATCTAGAATTACTAAGGTTTGGTATAGTTTAATTAGTCCTGAACAAAAAGGATTTATCGGTGGCAGAAATTCCTTAGATAATTTTCAGAAATTGGCCCACATCTTCTCCGTATCCAGGGAAGCACACTGTTCGATGGCCCTTGTCTCCCTGGATGCGGAGAAAGCTTTTGATAGGTTAAGTTGGAATTTTTGGTTTAATACTATGGACCAATTTGGTTTCCCTTCAGAATTTATTGGGTGGATTAAACATTTATACTCTAACCCCATAGCCAGAATTTATTGCAATGGGTTGTTTTCTAACAGTTTTCCACTACGTTCTGGAATGCGGCAAGGGTGCCCGCTCTCACCTTTGTTGTTTAACCTGTATCTAGAGCCTTTGATTCACAGTTTGAAATTATCCCCAGATATAGTTGGAATCCCAGTTGGCCCATTTGAACTGAAGTTATCAGCTTATACGGACGATCTCCTACTTCATATATCAGATCCAGTCAAGGGTATACCTAAAATGTTGGATATAATAGGAGAATTCAGTAGGCTTTCTAATTATAAGCTGAATATTAGTAAAACTGAAATTATGCCACTTAATGTATATGTACAAAAAGGTGATATAAGTGGGTTCCGGATTACCTGGACTAATAGACTTAAGTATTTGGGTATTACTTTAGCGACGTCAGGTTCTCTTCTGAAAAAATACAACTTAGACAATCTCCTACTAAATATTCAGCAGGACTTAATTAAATGGTCCCCTCTATATATGTCACTCCAAGGGAGAGTTAATGTCATTAAAATGAATGTATTACCCAGAGTGTTTTATCCCTTGAATATGCTGAATATATATCTTCCATATACACAGTTTCGGAGGTTTCATAGCATGATTATGAGACTTTTGTGGCAAACTAAACCTCCACGAAAATCCTTTAGTCATCTAAGTGCCCCAAAAGATTTGGGTGGCCTGAAGCTTCCAAATTTTTATTATTATTATTTGGTGAGCCATATGGCAAAATACATGAGGTGGACAAATACGGCCGTGGATTCTAACTCTGAGTACATTCCTATATGGTTACAAATAGAGAGAAATATGATTAAAAATTCCAAGTTGACACCTGATAGCTTATGGTATGTACTTCCCAAGACAGTTTCTAAATTGATAGGGTCCATGGTGATCCTTACATCGATTAAGGTTCACAACCAAATGTGTAGGTCCTTGGAGATTAAACATATTAGAGATGTCTCACAACCACTGTTTGGTAACCCTAATTTTAGGGTCGGAGCAGAGATCCTTTCACCACATAAATGGGGATTGCCTCCAAATACGAAGGTCAGTGATTTAATTGAGATGGGGAAGTTGAAACTATTACATCAAATACTAGAAATGTTTCATCTTCCATTTAAATGTGCTTTTTACATTTACCAAATTAGACATCTACTTATCGCCTGGTTTGGGGCCAACCGGTGGAATAATGATGAAGGGGAGGCCTTTTGTGTATTTCAGTTCCTTGCTTGGCTACCACATGCGGTTTCCAGTCTAGTGGCTGCCTTGCAGGAAAGAGTATATCAAAATAAAGTTGCATATTCTCATTACTGGACGGATATATTCCCTAGTAACCATTTTAGCTGGGAGCATATATGGAAAGGTGTATACCTATATAGTAAAAATGATAGACTTAGGTTGATACAATTTTATATTCTTCATTCTATGCATTTGACCCCATTGAAGTTATGTAAAATGGGGAAACTCCCACAAGATGACTGCTTTAGATGTGGTCAGGCACAAGGCTCCCCACTTCATATTTTCTGGGAATGTCCCTTGGTGGCCCCCCTATGGTCCGAGATTAGGACTAGAGCAGACCCCCTGTTAGGATTACAAGATTTATTCACTCCGCAAATCTGTCTATTGGGGGGTTACACAACAGTTACAGTGAAGGAAAGGAGATATTACATTAATTTAATATCACTCATGGTCAAGGCCTTAGTTCTTAAGCATTGGAAAGATCAAACTGTTATCTCATATCAGGAATGGCTTGCCGGACTATTGTATAATTTAAGGATAGAGAAAACTATAGCTAGTTAAAGAAATGCCTTGCCTAAATTTAATGCCAAATGGGAGAAGTTTCATGATTTTTGGACAATGGACTTGTCGCATTAATTTGATGCACATAGCTCTTCCTATAGTAAGGTACTGGTGCAGTCTACTGTGGTCTGAAATCATATAGCATTCCCTAGGTATGCTTTACTTTTTCCCCTGCTCTACCTCTTATCTAATTAGGAGGGGGTAATTTGTTTCTCTTAATCCCTTTTTTTTTGTACAGAGATAAGGATGTGGCCTGCAGGATCATAATCAGGGGACTGGCTAGGGGACAAACGGAGGGAAGGGGGGGATAAAGGGGGGTGGGGAGAATATTCATTGCAATTTGTATGTATTAGGTCTAATGAACATCTGCTGTTTGATTTAATGAAGTGTTTGTATGATGGTTCTCTCTAAGAAAATTGAATAAAACATATTAAATTAAAAAAAAAAAAGAAATGGGCAGACTGGATGGGCCTTGGGGTCCTTATCTGACATCAACTTCTATGTTTCTATGTAACATTGTGATGAAAATCCACCAAAAATTAGGTGCAGCCTACCACCAAAATCAATTTCTGTCCCACAAAGCTTGCCTAGCCATTGCTCAAGGAAACCCCCTGCCCCTTCTTGACTACTACTCCCCCATATACTCTGCTGCATCCTCTTCTTTACGGACCCACTTACATACCACTAACAACTCCTTCTGCCACTTTGTCCTTTAACCTCGTTTACCACTCACCACTGCTCGCTATACTAGTCTCTAGGGTGGCTCTCTCTGCAGGGCCATTTTGACTTCACTATGGGCAGCCTCACTGACAGTGCACTCAGGAACCATCAACTATCGCCTACTCCTTTCTACTCACTGACAGTGTGGTCTCTCAGAGCCTCCAATCCTCCTTTGTTCCCCACTGGAAGTCTCATGCAGTACTACTGCCATGGGTAGTAAAGCTTTCTCTGTCTGTGCCCCTTCCCTCTGAAATAGACCTTGCTTTGTCCATCCAATCATCCACCTCCCATCAGTCTTTCAAAGCAAATGTAAGGGTGAGACTCCTAACCATGGCTGCTTGTACCTGTAGCTGTTCCCTAGGTGGTACCAGGGCCAGTACCCTGGCATAGCACCTATTCATGCCCTCCCCTACCTCCAGTGTCCCTACCCTCTCACGCTGTCTGCTCTTGTGTTCAATCTAGATATGATTACCTGTTTTACTGAATTGTTAGCAGGTTCTGCAACTTAACTTAAGTTGCATTTCTGCCTATGACTCCTGCCCACACCACCCTGATGTTAGATTGAAACTTTGTTTTAACTGTACTTATTTCCTTGGCTCCCCAGTGACTGTATGTACATTGCATGTAATTAATTTACCATAATCATCATTTTAAGACTTTTATACCACATAGCAACTTAATGTATATCACTACACTGTCATGTACTGATTTCTTTGAAATATTTGTACTATGTAATATGACCTCATACCAAGTGTTTTCAGCAGTCCTGTTTTGTTCTAATTGTCTCTCTGTATTGTATTGATTTTTGTTGTGTTTGCCATCCTAGTGACCCAGGTTGCAACTGAAAATGGTTCTCTGGATCAGTTTGCTCACCTAGTTATCAAAGACATAAATAAATAAATAAATAAATAAATAAATAAATAAAACAAAACATTAACTTTGCTGGCTTCTAACCCCGTGCCAGGAGCCACAACTGTATTTAGATAGAATCCCCCCTCTTAGATCAGCCCCAGAACACCAAATGCCTATATTTCAAAGGTGTCCCCACTCTTGATCCCTCTTCCACACTTTGAGGGAAGGGGGAAACATTCAAATCTAGGCAACTCCTTAGGGCCTATAGAACATATAAACATCAAATATGATGGTAGATAAGAATTGCTTGGCCCACCTAGTCTGACCATATTTCTCTACCTTCTGTATCACCACAGACCCAGTTTATCACCTTTGATCCCACTCCTAGGTTATTCAGCTTGCTTACTAATCTCCTATGTGGCACAATGTTGAAGGCCTTCCTGAAATCCAAGTAGGTTCTGCTCTCTGAGGTGTCCCATTCATTTTAGTTAATGAGACTGTTAGGGTGCCATGAGCACATATAAAAGGATTGGAGGTTAGAGCAGTCAGTGGCAATGATGTGCCTCTAGGTGTGTGTATATGGTGCTCTAACAGCATCATAGAGAAAACTGAATGGAACCCTTTGGCACTGCGATGAGCAACACACTCACAACAGAGGACTATGTGCTGTGTGTCAGGCAATTTAACTCAGAAATGAAAGCAGACCAGGAAAGCAACAATTTAAACATAGATGACTGAGTTTGGCCATAGTGAAAACTGAAAGAATTAGTGGTAAAAAACACAGCAATAGCAGGTAACCACTGCATGCTTGGAGGAAGTCGGGTCGGAGCCATAACATTTCAGCATTGTTCTTTTTGATATTGGTGTGGAAGGTTTACAAAATAAAGTTAATTTTTGAATATATCCTGGGAGTTGTGCTATCTAATTATACAGTAATTACTAGTGACCTCTTTTGTAAACCTGAAAGCAGCACTCTATTATTTATTTTTATTTATTTATCAGTTGGTAACTGGGAGAGGCACAATGAGCCAAGCCTCGTTTCCTGTTGTGACCCGAGGAGGAGGGAAGAGGAGGTACAATTTCATCAAATACATGGTGTTGACAGTTTACAGTGAGACAAGGCAAAACTATAAAAGTACAAGTCATGAAACAGGTTACAAGACATGCCTGGCATGAGGCAGATGCATATAACAAGATGCAGGTATACATACATTGTGGAGGCAGTGTAAGGGAGCAAGATACACAAATGTACAAAACATTGCCTGGGAAGTGGCATGTGCAAGGTATTTCAATATTGTGAAGCTGCAGTGCAGACAAGCAGATTATCACACATTTAGGTAGCTCAAAAAAGTGAAGTGCAGTCATGTAGGTACTACAAGCAATAGGGGTTTGCACAAGATGCAGGAATCAGGTGGTCATTTTAGGGACTTGGGAGTTGTGGGATATAGGTGATGGGTCAGTCATCTTGCGGGCACAGCAGGGTGGAGGTGATGAGTGGTAAAGGGTCATTTTGAAGAGGTTTAATGATGGTAGCATTTGAAGAGAGGAGGGGAGGAAGTCCTACAGATTTGGGAAGTGTAAGGAGAAGGCAGCCTTTCCAAAATTGAAGTGAGGTCAAGAAAGAGTGAAGGAGCTGGAATCCCTCATGTGGAGGCAATAGGAAGTGTGCAGGGAAGAGGACAGGAGAGAGGTGATGTTGGAAGTGAGTGTGCCAAACCAGTACTTGGCTGAGATGATGGGGGTGTAATCGTTATAGCAGGATGATAGGGAGGAGAGTGATAGGGGAGAGTAGAGGGTACAGTGGTGAGTCCTAGGAGAGGCATTTATGGTGAAATGACCAAAAGTCATTAAAGAGGATGTCCAGTCTGGAAAGGGTGGATGTGGAGGCAGACCTGTAAACAATATCTGCATAACTGAAAAGTGGAAGGATTGTCCTGGTGAGGAGGATCTGGTGAACGGGGAGGGAGAAGACATCTTTATTTCTGTAAAGTGCACCAAGCTTGGGGCAGAGCATGGAGTGAATGTGGTTAATGTGTGTGGTGAACAATCTAGTCCAAGATTGCCTCATAGGAGGGAGTGAGAGTAGAGGTTTCAGGCTCTAGCCTGCAGCCCTCTGAATTCTGCTACGGAGAAGAATGTTTTGGAGACCACAACCTGAATGAAAATAAGTAAAAACCCTAGAAGGACGACAATTGTGCTGGAAGATAAACTCATTCAAGTTATACACTATAAAGAATTTACTCTAGAGTTCACCATACCAACAACTCAACAATTCAGAACCTAATTTTCTAAACTGGCTTCTATGTTTGTATGTCTACGGAATATTTTCAGAAATTACTCTGCCTGAAAGCATGCAAAGGTGCACCAGGAAAGGAAAGTTGTTAAAAGAAATAGTTTCACCAACAAAGAAAGAGTCAAATAAAATGACTGGTCAAATACAAAAAAAAAATTACCATTCCAAACGTGGAGCAGAGAGAGCCTTTTAAACCAGATCAATTAAATAAGGACAACCAGCAGACTCTGCACTGGATAGTGCCCACTGTACTGTTCTTGTTTGGAGAAAACATGGTCAAACTCTCAAGACTAATATCACCCTTGCCCCGGACAAAAGGTTTGAAGATAGTAAAACCTAAGGATGGAACAACAGATATACCTGTGGCTGCAGGCTCAGTTTCTGTGTAAAACCAAATGGAGGATCACATCGATGACCGATGGGATGAAGGCCAGAGTGCATCCTCGGAAAAATCACACCCAGAGAGCCATCTAAGGAGCCACTTAATGAATCAAATTCTTCAGATGAATAAGAAGAGTTTGTTCTGGCTGCAAGTAGCACAACAAAAGCCAATCATCAACAATCAGCTAAAAAACCTTTTTCGAAGGATTTTCCAACTGCAGAAGATCAGGCTGGCACTAAGGAATTGGAGACTCAGAGGATACAGAGTGATGGATCAGAGCCAGGACAATTGGAGATTATGGATGTTAAAGAAAAACAGCCAATGGTGGTGGATGGGATAGAGAGTAAGGTAGCCTGGCAAGGGGACCTGGATACTCTGGAGAGATGATCACGCACCTGGAAACTGAAATTCAACACCAGGAAATGTAAGGTGCTTCACCTGGGGCATAGGAACCCAGGCCAGGTGTACACCCTAGGAGGGGACATACTGCAGGTTTCTAGTGAGGAAAATGACCTGGGGGTGCTGGTGGATGCCAAAATGAATAATTCTGAGCAATGTAGGGGGGCTGCAGCCAGGGCAAATAGGATGCTGGGTTGTATCACCGAGGGATTACCTCAAGATGCAGGTAGGTGATTCTGCTGCTGTACAATTGCTTGATCAGACCACACCTTGAGTACTGCATGCAGTTTTGGCATCTACACCTAAAGAAAGATATTAAACTCCTTGAGCAGGTTCAGAGGAGGGCAACCAGTATGATCTGGGGTTTGGTGGATAGGACATGTGAGGAGAAGCTTGAAGAGCTCAACCTATTCTCACTGAAGGAGAGGAGAGATAGGGGGACATGATTGAGGTCTTCAAGTATCTAAAAGGGACGAATGAGGTAAACCTTCATGGGGTCTTTCAGAGGAGGATAGGAGGGGCCACCAGGGGGCACAGTTGGAAGCTGGAAGGTGAGAGACTCAGGGGGGAAGAAGAGGTGGTACTTCACCGAGAAGGTGGTGGAACCATGGAATGCACTGCCTGAGGAGCTGATGGAGGTATCTATGGTGGAGGGGATCAAGATAGGCTGGGACAGATACAGGTGGGGGGTGAAGCTAAGGAATGCTTGTCTGGGGGAAACTCTGGTGGAGGAAAGTGGGATCATGGCAGGGGCCAGGAGGATGGTATCGGTACCCACTCAGGATACTGACTCCCAAGCAGACTTGCTAAACCATGAGGCCTACTCTGCTGGCATTTAATATGTTAGTATGTTAACAGAACAGGACAATGAGTCAACCTGGTGAGGTCAAAATGCATTTAATATCAAGCTTTCTGTTGTAGATGTCCAGCAAATAAATACACAAATCACTTTGAATCCAAAGGAAAATACTATACTAGGAATAGGGGCAATGGGAAACAACAAAGAAGCAAATATGGGGGGGGAACTGGAAGCGTTTATGCCATCATTGCATGTCCTGCTAATACCAGCTCAGCAGCAAATAGAAAAAAACATTCACGTAGCAGAAATGGAATGAATGCTGCAGTTAATCAAGAGAAAAAACTGTATATACAGCAAAACGATGATCAACACCAGAATAAGGTAGGCCAAATGATCTTTGATGATGGCTTTCTTTCTTGGGGAGCCTCCAGTGAAGTAATTTTTCTGGCGAGTACTACTAATAAATACAGTACTCAGTTCTGCAAAGGCACTATAAATAAAGGAGTGCTGGCCATAACAGAATTAACTAAAATGATTTATCCCAGGCAGTAATGTTTGTGCCATCAATTAATCAGGCAGCCCCCACCCCCATGCAGATAAATTTCAGCATGAAGTGCTGCAGGGTATTGTGGCAATACAAAAATCATTAAGCTCTCTTACAGATGCTGTGGCCAGAATTAATGTGAAACTGGAAGCTTTAACACTCAGGACAGACCACGTCGAGACCAGAATTCGCACCCTGGAAGACTCAATGGATCCAGTAAAAAAATCAGTTTTTCTCCACTCGGCTTAACTGAAAGCACTAATTAAAAAAACAAGAACATTAAGATAGGTCCTGTAGAGGAAAATTAAAGTTGGGATGCATTTCAGTAGGGTCAGAAGGGTCAGGGGACTGCACAGCTCTTTTTGAGGAACTAATAACATTGGGTATGCACAGAAATTATCATGAGCAGAAATTCCAGCTAGACAGAGCCCATAGGAGTGGGGGACCCAAAAGGTCAGAATTTCCAAGATTTGTATATGTACAACCTCATTATTTCCAAGAGATGGAAATTCACACTTAGGCCAAAATGGAAAGTGGTCTTTCAGCTAAAGGATATAAATTTTCATTCTACTCAGACTTTAGCTCAGAAACTATGAATGATCGTAGAGCTTTCAACCATGCAATTTCTCTTTTAAGAGAAAAAAGTGTAAAATACATACGACTTTCTGCAGCTTAGTTGAGGGTCTTTCTCAGTGGTCAAATGAGAAACTTCCAGGGTTTTAATGATGCAGAAATGGCTATACGGGAAGTTTTTTCAAAACCCTCTTACTCCAACCATTCACAACATTCCAGTCCAAGACACTCTCAGCAAACTGGAAATGAACATTCAGCATTTCAACAGGATTTGAATAACCAATTCGCTCCTTTGGGAAAAACTTTGGTTGAAGTCACACTACATAAAGATACAGGAACTATGGAAACTTCATTTTGATATTGTAAAAGTAGAGAGAAAAGAGAGAAAAAGGGAAATAAAAGAGAGGAAAAGCAGTAGATAGAAAAGGAAAGAAAGGGAGAAGGAGAAAGAAGGGGGAATGGTGTTTTGATAATTTCAGGTTTCAAGATTTTTTCAGTTGGTGTTTTGTCTTGTTTTATTAGTGCGCATGGGATCCCACTATTGGTTGTGGATATTGAAGGGGGGTTGGGATCCAGAGTCATGTGCTCACACCCCAATTTCACAAAGAAGGAGAATAGGCTGTCTTCTACAGATTAATAAGGAGGGAGAGGAGGTTGGATGGGAGGAGGATGGGGGTTGGATTTTTTATTTTAATAAACAGAATTCTATTAATAAAAAGGGATGGAATACAGAAACAAATATGTAACAATGTTTATGGGAATGTACAAAGAAGAGCAATATACAATAAATTTGCAAGTGTGTGGTGGGTTAGCAAGCCAAAGCACTTAAATATAAAATGTCAATTAAAATAATTACATGGAATGTGAAGGGCCTCAGAGAGTGCCAAAAAGCTACCAGAATTTTTAATTACATTGATAGAAGCAAATTAATATCCTATTGTTTCAAGAAACCCATATTCTAGCAAGGGATCTGGAATTTTACTTACAAAATGGGGACCTGGAGTGGCAACTAATTTTTGAAATGTAGCAAGAGGGGAAAAAAAAATCTGAAATAGAATTTGGCAGAACTGTTATTGATACATAAGGGAGATATATAATTGCACAGATCAAAACACTAGAGGGGAATTTTACATTGGCTAATATATACGGATCCAATGTCAATGACACACAATTTTATGTTAATTTATTTTTTAGAATTAGAAACACTTGATGACCCATATATTATAGGTGGTGATTATAATGCTGCCCTAAATTGAAAGTTAGATAAATCCTTATCTTTCACTGATAATATGACTTCTACAAGGAGAATAGTTAAATAATATATGGAAGATCCAGCACTGGTGGATATCTGAAGAGATCAAAACCAAGATGTACAAAGGTACTCTTTTTTTTTTAAGCCCCCCCCCAGTGTAATACCCAAATCAACCATTTTCTAACAACACATAAATTATAGAATTGTATCTATTCAGCTTAATATCATAATATATTTAAAATATGGTTCGTTTTCCTCCTATCGTAAAAACTCGCTTTTGTGAATCTTGCACAGTGTATGTATTACCTGTAGTAATTGTACTCTACCTTGCTTATGTTTATTCTATGCATATCATGTAACTGACAGTACTGTATATGTTTGTATGCTCTCCCATTCTTTGAAGTACATCATGTAATGGACCTTACTGTATATGTTTGTATGCTCTCATATTGCCCCTACCCCCCAGGGTGCATCTGGAATTGAGCAGTAGTCTACTCAGAACGCCTCCCTGGTTAAACACTTAAATAAATAAATAAATAAATAAATAAATAAATAAATAAATAAATTTCTGACCATGACCCAGTAGAATTGGCAATAAATACCCTAAATTTAAAGACAGACAGAATCTGGGCTATGGATCCATCACTACTCAAAGATAAAAACTTTTTAGATTCAACACTTAATTCTATCATTAAAGTTTTTCAGTTTAATAAACTAGAAGAGACCTCAGCATCCATACCTTTAAGGCAGTTATTCGGGGGACAACTATAAAATACTCATCAAATAAAAAAGGCTAAATAAACAAAGTTTATCAAACCTAAAAAAAGATCTGGACCATCTTCAGGCTATCTATATGACTATTAAAGACTCAGCAATTTATAAACAGTTATTAGTGGTAAAAAGCTAAATCATCACAATTACAGTAGAGGAAGCAGAGAAAGTGATCCTATGAAGAAGAGCTAAATATTACTCATTAGGGGATAAACCCAACAAAGTAAAGAGGGTTGCCCTCCTTAAAAGGGCAGGCCCCATTGTCCACAGGATCCAAAGCAGGAAGTGTGGATGACCTGAGGCAAATGAAGGAAGAGAAAGAAGAGAGATGGGGGAAGAGGAGGGGCTTAGTGAGATCACAAAATGGGAGGGGCTATGACATCAGAGAGGGAGTGAGGTGAGAAGCAAGGATTGGAGGGGAAAAAGACAGAGAGGGGTGAACTGCAGGGGTATTTAAGAGCCTGCAAAGGGCCGGGGAGCTCACAAATTGCTTCTAAGAGTAATTTTCTCCAAGAAGCACATCAATTTGGCAAATTAGCTTTTGAGTTGAGCCACTGGGCTCTTGATTCTAGGTATTCTGAGTTAAATAACTTGTTTGGTTTTCTAAGGAATAATTTACTGACTGGGGTAGAATAATAAGTTCCAAAGGACAATGAGTGTAGAGATATCAGTGAGTACTGTGGTGAATTCAAGAGCCAGGTAAGTCACAACTTTAAATAAGATGCTTCATATTGGGGTTGTTTGAAGAGTGGCACCATGGCTGTAGGCCCCAGAGGGCGTGCGGCAGACAGCCTCCTGCAAAGCATGGACTCGAGGTAGCGGTAATTAAAAAAAAAAACGAGACAGAGAGAGAGAGAGAGACGCATGCGATGGAGCTGTTCCGAGAAGCTGGCTGGGTAGGCGGCATAGTCAGCCCCATGGCTCATGCTGTTCTTTCCATTTGTCTGAACAGTGGTGAAGCAGTGTGGTACAAGCAGTAGCGCAGGCCCCTGTGGTTGGAAAGGGTCTTGGTGTGGAGAGAACAGTGGGCTTTATTGGGTAGAAAGCGTGTGCAGACAGAGAGAGAGAAGGCTGTGGAGCAGATCACATGGGACTGGTGGGTGACGTCAGTGCCACATGGCCTCTGCCATTTCTGCAGGCCACAGCAATAGGAACGCTAGCGGCAGGGGTAGTGGGAAGTGGCATTTTGGGGGCAGAAATTGGTGTTTCCTATTCAATTTGAAATGGAGGACTGAGAGAGAAGCCCACAGAGTGGGCTGTGTGGGCTGGAGGGTGACATCAGTGCCACATGGGCATTGCCATTTTGTGAGGTAGCAGCAAGGGGATGAGGACGTATGGGAGTAATGGTTAGGCAAAGGGGACTGGCCATTGGCAAAGCAAGGGGGTTGAAAACCCAGCGGGTGGGTTTATTCACCAATTTAAAAGAAAAACAAAAGAAAAGTGGCCCTCAGAGGGACCCAGCAGGTGGTGGCAGCACCAATTGGTCTCCATTAGCTTGGAGACACTGCTCCAGGAGGGGGAAAGGGCTTGAAAGTAGGGGAGAAGCCTGTGCTTGTGGGGACAGCAGTGGAAAGGATGGAGAGCCCAGCATGATGAGAGGTAGTTGCTGCCCCTCGTGGCCTGGTTGTTCAACAATTTTGGTGTTCTGGTTTATGGGCCAGTAACCGGGCCACGGGCGTGGTAGGTACAATGGATGAGGGCTAGGCGGAGACAAAGGGGGGACAGAGGGGGGTGCATGGCATGGCTTCAGGCACCAAGAGGTGAGGCTCAGGGGAAAAGAAGAAGGTAGAACATGTGTAATGGCCACTATATAAGAGAAGAAATCAAAGCAACAGAACAAAAGGGTAAGCAGGGATGAGAAGAAGCACTGTGGGTCAATTTGGAGGCAGGCAATGGCACCACAATCCGCACAGGGGTTGTATACAGACCCCCCTCTCAGGGGGAGGAAATAGACAAGGAAATGATAGAATGTATACTTAGAATGGCAGATAAAGGGGAGATATTGCTGATGGGTGATCTGAATATGCCAGATGTTAACTGGAGTGCAGTTGCAGCAGCAACTTCTAAGAGTGGGGTTATTCTAGATGCCCTATAGGGGGCATGCCTTAGACAACTAGTATTGGAGCCCACTCGAGAGGGAGCAATCTTAGACCTGGTTCTCTCAAATGGAGATGAAGAGGATCACAGAGGTAGAAGTGGGTAGCCATCTGGGAACTAGCCGACCATCAAACAGTATGGTTCACAATAAACACAGCAATAGAGTCAAGCCATACAAAGACAAAGGTACTGGATTTTAGGAGGGCTGACTTTGCTAAAATGGATGAGTGTGCCTAAGGAATGCACTAGCAAATGGACAGGAAGGAGGGGTGGAAGAACAATGGGGAATAAAAAAACTGCATCACAGAGGTAACAAGCCTTTGTATAAAGCAAATAAACAAACGAAACAAGGTAAGAAACCACTATGGTTCTCTCAAAGGAAGTGGCAGTGAAGGTTCAAGAGAAAAGAAAGCATTCAGGAAGTACAAGGAATCACAGAAGGAACAGGACAGAGAACTGTATCAGTTAAAGCAAAGGAAGCTGGAAAGGCAGTCAGAACAGCAAAAGCCCAAACCGAGGAAAAGATAGCCAATTCAGTTAAGAAGGGGATAAAACCTTTATAGGTACATCAGTGAGCAAAGGAAGACCAAGGGAGGGATAGTGAGGCTTAATAAGGGGAGGGAGGGTGGGCAGAGGTGACTGTGAAAGGCAGAGATACTAAACAAATATTTTGCTCAGTATTTACAAAGGAAGAGGGGAGGTACCTAAAACAAACAATAGAAACACTCTGGATACAGAAGTTGATACCAGCCCATTTACAGAAGAAAGGGTTCTGAAAGAGCTCTTAAAACTGAAGGTGGACAAAGCAATGGGTCCTGATGGGATTCATCCCAGAATTCTAAAAGAACTAAGCGTAGAACTAGTGACACCACTGACTACCCTCTTTAACAAATCATGGGAGGATGGGGTGGTACCTGAGGACTGGAGGAGGGCAGATGTGATTCCCCTTCACAAAAGTGGGAGCAAGGCAGAAGCAGAAGACCTGTTAGTTTAACCTCAGTGGTAGGGAAAATGATGGAATCACTCTGAAGGAAAGAATTGTTGGCGAACTAGAGGCCAGAGGGGCACAGGACCCAAGGCAGCATGGATTCACAGCGGAAGGTCATGCCAGACAAATCTGATAGATTTCTTTGACTGGGTGACCAAAGTAGTTGATCAGGAGGGGCTGTGGACATGGCCTACCTAGACTTTAGCAAGGCATTTGACACAGTCCCACACAAAAGATTAATATACAAGTTAGCCAGCCTGGGAGTGGGTCCCAAGATGACAGCCTGCAAAGTATTGGCTGGAGAATAGGACACAGAGAGTAATAGTAAATGGAGTCCACTTGGAAAAAGGGGTTAGTAGTGGGGTACCGTGAGGGTTCAGTATTAGGACTGGTCCTCTTAATGTCTTTATAAGCGTACATTGCAGAGGGACTGGAAGGAAAAGTATGTCTCTTTGCAGATGACACAAAGACCTGCAACAGAGTTGATGCACAAGGTGGGGTGGAAAAGATGAGAAGGGACTTGGCAAGGTTAGAGGAATGGTCAAATGTATGGCAGCTTAGAGTCAATGCTAAGAAGTGCAAGGTAATACAACTGGGAAACAAAACCCAGGGAAGAGTACACAATGGGGGTGAGATACTAACAACAACAAAATGGAAAGGGACCTGGGGTAGTAATATCAGATGACCTAAAGGTGGGCAAGCAATGTGAGAGGGCAGCAAGGAGGGCTGGGGGATACTGGGATGCATAGGAGAGGCATCACACAGTAGAAAACAAGATTATTATCCCTCTGTACAGACAGTTGGTGAGACCACATCTGAGTACTCATGCAGTTCTGGAGACCCAATCTCGCAAAGACATAGACAGGATGGAAGCTGTCCAGAGGAGGGCAACTAAAATGGTGCAGGGTCTGCACTGGAAGACATATGAAGAGAGACTTAAGGAGCTTAATAGTATAGCCTCGAGGAAAAGAGGAGAGGGGGACATGATAGAAACTTTCAAGCACCTCAAGGAATCAACAAAGTCCAAGAGGGTAGCATCTTTCAAAAAGAGGTGTGCAAGAACAAGAGAGCACAATTTGAAGATAGAAGGGGCGGCTCAGAAGGTAATTTAAGGAAGTATTTTTTCACAGAGAGGGTTGTGGATGTATGGAACGGCCTTCCAGAGGAGGTTGTGGAGTCAAAAACAGCGGTGGAATCCAAGCATGCATGGGACAGTCATAAGGCAATTCTAGGGGGTGGGGGTAGGAAGAATTAGGCTGCTGGTTAACTAGGATCTGCAGCTTATCCATCAAGTAGGGAAATGGGCAGACTGGGTGGGCCAAGCGGTCCTTAACTGCCGTCAAATTCTATGTTTCTATGTTTCTATGAGTCGGGGGCCTATGAAACAATGGCACAGGGGGCAAAGGGGGTGCCCCCCACCCCACACGTGCATGGTGGCATAAATTGACAATGGGGGCAAAGAGAGTGGGGGCAATGATAAGTTCACAGGCACTCTTACAGAGGCACTAGGGCCTCTTTTCTGCCATGGAGGGGGGCACGGATTTGTATACCAGGTTCATTACCAGAGGTCAGGGAGGGCCTCTTGTAGCAGCAAGTGACAGAAACAGGGAGGGGAATAGGAGAGCCGGGCACATGGCAGAATTCTGAGAAGGACCCAGGGGGTAGAGGACCGCATGGCATACTGGGATATGATACAGCAGATCTGGATATTAATGATATGTGTTGTGTTGTTTTCCCAGGTAATTCCAACAAACATGGCACCTAGGAAGAATAAGCCTAGTAAAGAAGAATGCTACCAGGCAGTGATGGAGCTGGTGTCAAAGGCTAACATGTTGTTGGAAAGTGTGGAACCAGCCAGTCCCGCCAAGTGCAGAAAGCAGAAGGGGGTAAGTAGCCGAGAGGGGAGAAGGATAAGAGGTTCCCCCAGGCACTGACGGTACCCTCACCACCACAGCCTAGGACTGACCCCAGCTGTCTGGTACTTCCCGCAGTTCCAGTGCCTGCCCCGTCACCATCCCCGATTCCTCCGACTGCCCCTATGACTGAGCCCATGGGGCCACTGGTTCCAGTTCCCCCTGCACAGATGGAGCCGGACAACATTATTTCTGGACCAGTCAGCACCTAGCCAGCCACGGTGGCCACTCCCAACCCACTGCTGGGGCCACAAGGTAATAAGGGTATTACAGTGGAAAGCAGTGTGAAAGAATAAGTGGAGCAAATGCTCAAAATGATGAGGGACTTGGGGGTCGGGCAGGTTGAGAAAGCCCTACAAGAGATAAAGAACTAGGAGAAAGGAGGGAGCAAAGGTGACGAGGATGCAACTATGAATGGCAACAGGGAAGGGGTGGAGATTGGGGGGCCAGGGGTCCAGATAGGGGATCATGTCCCACTAGCCACTAAAGAAAAAATTAGAAACAGGGAATCTTCACCCTCGCTAATGTTGGCAATTTGGACAAATACGATGAGAAAAAGAGCTTCAAAAAGAAGGACATGGCAGCAGCTGTGGTCCTTTTAGGAAAAGGGGAGGCAGAAAAATTGATGAAGGGGAAGACATGGGACAATTGGTCTACTGGGTTTACTCATTTCATGGCAATAGTGATAGAGAAAAGACAGAATTGGCCATCCCCCTGTTGATTTACTCATTAATCATAAATAATGCATACAAAAAGGGGGATTTAGTTGGTTGAAGTATGACAAGAAGTTTAGGAAACAAATGGCACATTTTGGGGATGTGAAATGGAATGCCCGGCAGATCAACCTATGGCTGGAGATATACATGGGGGCACCAGCACTGACAGCAAAGGAACAATAAAGGGGGGGGCATGGCAAAATTTTTTTGGACATACAACTGGGCATTTTGCTCATGGCCAAACTTCGTTTCAGGCATGCTTGCTCAAAGTGCAGGGGAACCACCCGGCCTCAAAGTGCAGGTACATCTGGGACAGAGGCCATGGTAGTCAGGATGGATCTTATAATCAGTCCTTTAGAGGACAACAAATGGAGTTTAGGGGACAATAGTGGGGAAGGGGGAGTTGGGTAGAGGAAAGGAGGGGGGACAGACCTCATAAGGCAGACAGCAGGACAGTTCAGGTGGGGGAAGTTAGGCCATTTCACCTGGCCCACACTCTCATAAAAGTGGAGGTGCTGGAGAAATGGTTAAGGTCCTACCTAGACAGAGGGGCGGCTGACACATTGCTGAGAGATTTTAGGGAGGGTTTAAAGCTGTGTTTTAATGGGGCCTGAAAGGAGACAAGGCCAAAAAATCTAAGGTCAGTTAAAAGGAGGGAACAGTTGCTGGAACAGAAGATTGGTAAGGAGATAGCAGCGGGTAGAGTACAGGGCCCCTTTGAGCAACCACCCTTCCCAAATCTGAGGATCTCACCCCTCAGTCTGGTTAAAAAAAACAGCTGGGGGAATTCTGGGTGATACACCACTTGTCTTATCCAGAAGGGGATTCTGTCAACGACCACATCAGGGAGGAGGACAGCTGGGTGACATACCGCACCTTGGATGAAGCAGTCCGTTTGGTTAGGGCATGGAAGGGGCATGGCTAGCAAAAACCAATGTTAAGGAGGCTTTCTGGTTGCTGCCTGTTCAACCAGCGGACTGGGATCTCCTAGAATTGCACGAAGGGGGCATATTACTTTGACAAAGCCATGCCCATGGGCTGTTCCATTCCCTGTGCAACATTTGAAATGTTCAGCACATGGTTACAGTGGGTATTCCAGGAGAGATATGGACATCAGGTGGTGGTCTATTACTTGAATGACTTTCTGCTAATAGGACAGGGAAGTGAGACCGAACTGAGCAGATGTTGCAGGATTTCGAGAACATGGTTAAGAGCCAGCCGCACTGCCGCTCACCTCCAGGCCGACGCTCAGTACCTCCCAGCTGGACCTTGCCCTGGATCGGGTGTCTGCAGCCCTACGCCGGAGCAGCCATGGTGTAAGAGCCAGTTTCACTGCCGCTCACTTCCAGGCTGATGCTCAGGACCTCCTAGCTGGGTAACATCTGCTAGACTGGCTGGGGAAGCAGTGGTTTGCCACCATTGGCCCAACGCTCCCGGAGTGAACCCTGATTGGACTACTGCATTCTCTCTCAACGCTCATTGGCTGCTCATCGCACTCTCAATTTTTCCCCTGCTTTGGGCTGTTGTTCCCATTGACTTGACTGGGAAGCGGATGGATTTTTACGCCCGCCTCCCTTCCCCCACCTCACACCTTAATTAAATAGACCATCGCCACGCCCACCCAAAGGTTCCTCCCCCTAGAAAGCACATCACTGGTCTCCTGCTTGGGTCCCCCCCTCTCTCCACCTATCATTGCCCTTGCATCCCTGAGTTTTTACTGCCTCCTGACCCACCTCTTCCTCTGCTCTTTCTCAGCCCTATCATGCATTCGTCCCTGTCACTCCTTATCCTTATCCTCTTTAGCCTGTTCCCCCTACTCCTCCCTCTTGGAGCCCCTTTCCCTTCCCCCTCACTAAGTTTCCAGTTAACCATCGCATATTGCAGCTCTGGCACTCTTTCACATGGGGTAAATCATACCCCCTTGGGACACTCCCTCTCAAAAATACCTCCCTCTCGCCTGTGGATTTTGGATCCACACACCTACCCCACACACAACCTTACTGCTGAACTTTTGCACCCTCACTACTGTACGATCCTGCCCAAAAAGTAAAAGCAAGCTTTCCATCAAGGAAGTACGTCTGGGCACCCTGAAGCTCCTGCTCCTCATCCTACTGCTATCAGGAAATATCCACCCCAACCCTGGCCCAAACAAAACCAAGATCTCCATCCAAAATAGACCTTCTGGTGCTCTCTCAATCATATGCCTAAACATCTGCAGTCTCCTCCCCAAGTTTGACTCACTCCAATCCTCTGTAACCTAACACAACCCTGATATCCTGGCAGTCATTGAAACCTATCTCACCCCCTCAGTACCGGACCACTCAATCATCCTCCCAGGCTACAATGTTTTTCGACTGGATCGGACATCAAGAAGAGGTGGAGATTGTACACTATACCTGAAAGACACACTCCTGGGGCACCCCATTGATACTGCCCTCCCGGCCACCCGGGCACAGATTCTTCCCATTAGAATCCTTCAAGGGGCTCACAATAAGGCTCTCTCAATAGTTACTGTGTACATTCTTCCTAGAGAGCAAAGACCAGGACTGTCTGCGGTACTGGACCTCGTCAGGTCACAACAACCTGACTCTGAAACCATCCTGCTTGGAGACTTTAATATCAACTGGCTTGCAGCCGAGGCTGGGGCTATCAGAGACTCTGTCATATTGGCCAATCTTACACAGGTGCTAGACTCCTCTACCAGAAAGAACTATAAAATAGGGACCAGTACCCTCCTAGATTGGATCCTGACCACTCACCCCACCAGAATCACGAACCACACTATCCTTCCTGACTCACTAAGTGACCATTCCCCAGTTTGCTGTACCTGGTCCAACAAATTTTGTAACCCCCCCCAAAACCCTCTACAGCAGAGCTCTACATCACGGTCAGTTACCACTCCTCAAATCCCACCTTCTCCATCAGGACTGGATGTCTGTTCTCAGGGCAACTGACACCAACTCCGCTCTGGACCACTTCATACACATATTTAATGAAGCCTGCAACAAATTTGCTTCCCTAAAGAAGCGCAAAGTTAAATCTCTCTGCAACCCCTGGCTATCAGCAGACCTCCTTATGAAGCTGAAATCTAGGGACAACCTGTGGGAACTGGCCAGATCTACCGGTAGACAAGTTGACATCCAGAACTATAAACGTGCACGTAACGACTGCACTAAATCCATTCAGCTACAGAAGTCCATCTACTACAAGAAAGCCCTCACTGACACTTGGGGAAATGGGAGAGAGTTCTGGAACAACATAAAAGAAGTCACGGGAATGCAACCCAAAACGTCACCGGCCATGATCAAGGTAAACGGGAGCACATTACTTGACCCAAAAAGCATTGCTGACACTTTCAATGAGGCATTCACCGACCTTACCAGTGTGCTTCCCCTGATTTCTTCAAAGATGAGGACCCCCCCACATCCCACAGCCACACCCTCCCTGCCAAACACCCTCCATTCTACTTTAAGGCAATAAAGGTGCATGATGTTCGCAAATATTTCACCAAAGCTCAGTGCAAATCCAAAACCAGCAGCGACTCACTCGACCTCAAACTTCTATCCCTCACACTAGAAGAAGTTTTAGGGCCTCTCACCAGGATATTTAATCTCTCCCTCTCCCTCAGCCAGTTCCTGGACAAATGGAAATCAGCCACTGTCACCCCAGTCCATAAAAGTGGTGACAAGACTATACACGGCAATTATCGCCCAATCTCTATTCTACCTCCTCTCTCAAAGGCATTGGAATGTATAGTTGCTGACCAACTCACTGACTACCTGGACAAATGTAATATTCTCTGCCAGCAGCAAAATGGCTTCAGAAAAGGCCATAGTACTGCATCCACCTCCTGGAATTCACAGGTGCTATCCACAGCTCCCTGGACAACGGTAAACCTACTGGAGCTATCTATATTGACCTCACAAAGGTCTTTGATACTGTACACCATCGCCTTCTACTTGGCCAACTTCAGTCCTCTGGTCTCTCTGCTGATTCAGTCACTTGGTTCAAAAGCTACCTTGAAAATCGATCCCAGCGTGTAAAGATCACAGATGTGCTCTCCGATACCAAATCTTTCAACTCTGGCATCCCTCAGGGCTCTATCCTTGGCCCACTCCTCTTCAGCCTGTTCATTAACACCCTCCCAGAGTCCTGCACTGAACAAATGATACTCTACACTGACAATGTGGTAATTCTTGCATCCCATCAGAACACAAATCAGCTGCAAAAAAGTCTCCAGCAGGGTTTCAATATGGTCGAAAATTGGTTCATAAGGCATAAACTGATCCTTAACCAGAAAAAAAACAAAACCATGATTTTCAGCAGCACCCACAGTAAGTATAAGGATCACCACCTCACCATAAACACCACACATGGTGACCCTCTGGAACAGGTCCAATCATTTAAATACCTTGGGATCACCCTTGACTCACACCTTTTCTATGTTGATCACATAAATTATGATGGAAAAGCTGCAAACTCCAGACTAGGCATGCTTTTCTGACACAGACGACACCTGACCGCTGAAGCACTGGGTGCTGCCGTCCAGAGCTCCATCATTACCACCATTGACTATGGCCTTATAATCTATGGCTCTGCCACTGCTACTGCACTCAAACGTGTAACTACCTCTCTAAACAAGGCTTGTTGGCTCATCACAGGAGCTCAACGCCTTACTCACACCTGTGACCTTTATACCCAAACTGACTGGCTGCACTTAGAAAATTGAATAAAATATCAAACCTGCATGATGGCAAAGAAAATTATTATGAGCCTTGCACCTCCTGGAGTCTGTTCCCTCCTACAACCCAGAAACTGCAGCCGCAACACCAGGGGAACTAAGCCACAGCTACTCCAAATTCTCCACTGCCGTACTACACAAGGTCAAAGATCCTTTGCCTTTAGAGCTTCGAGCTGGATGAATAGACTCCCTAGTGGTATTACCAATGCCACCACTCTTGGCTCCTTCAAATCCAGCCTCCGCAAGTCTCTCACTGCCTCAAGTGCCTGTGACTGCCATTGATCATAACTGAATAATCCATCACCTATGCCAGCCTGACCGTATGTAAACCCCTACCGGCTGGGTGATGGTCACTATCCTTAACTCTTGCTAACATCTGGGCACCCTCTGCTAATCTCTGTTTCTTTGACAATGCTTTCCGGGTGGCACGCCCCCCCACCTCAGACCTCCTCTAACTACAGCTCTGTCCCCTAACTACACCTCGGTGCCCTGCCCTCACCCCTCCCCTCACTGTCTCATCTCCTGCCCTTCCCTCTCTACCTTTGTCAACCCTAGTTCTAGCTTTGTATAGATAAGTGATTATTTGTCATAATGTCATCCTTGTTGTATTGTTGTACCATTTGATGTGGAACCTTTGTAAAAGAGCCCTGGCTCAAAGGTATTTGTAATCCTAGACTGAAATAAAGAAAAAAAAAATAAATGTGTGGGGAGATGGGGTGCCTTTGGCTCCAGAAAAGACAGAGGGGCCTAGCAGGAGCATTGAGTTTCTAGGCATCGAGATAGACATGGTTGAGGGCTTGTTTAGGCTGCCTGGAGATAAGGTGAACAAGCTAAAGGGGTTGTTGGACATGGTCAGGGGATGTAAAAGTGTACAGCTCCAAGAAGTCCAACAGCTTATGGGTCACTTAAATTTTGCTTGCAGGGCAATAGCACCAGGCTGCACATTTACACTGCACCTGGCAAGGGCTATGCATGGGGCAAGCAGACCATACCACTGGGTGGACATTAACAAAGGGGTTAAGGAAGATCTAGGGGTATGTGACATGTTTCTATGCAGTTACAATGGGAGGACCTTTTGGCAAGATGAATGGGCATTTAATACAGACCTACAGTCATATACGGATGCAGTGGGGAGCATTGGTATGGGAGGATACTTTAAGGGAAAATGATTCACCTCAGTTTGGCCCACTGAATGGGCTCAAGCTGGGCTGACAAAGGACATCAACTTTTTAGAGATATTCCCCATTTGGGTGGCCATGGAGGTATGGGGGGAGAGTTTAAGGAATCAGAAAGTCACTTTCTGGATTGACAATAGGGCAATGCTGGATATGTTGAACAACAGGGGGGCCATGTCTTCCAGTGTCATGCGAGCCCACAGGCAGCTAGTTCTCAAGGGGTTATCACTAAACCTTTCATTTAGGGCTAGGCATATGGATGGCATGGACAATGTGATAGCTGACTGCCTCTCAGGGCATGGCAGGATGGGGCCACATGATGGCCTGCAATGGGAGGACATTACATGGTCTTGGGAGGAGGTGTCCATACTGATAAGGAGGTCCAAAACTGACCAGTTTGAAAAAGAGGCCCAAGTGAAGCTGAGGCACAGCAGACAAGTATCCATCTTCTCAGTGGCAGCCCTGCATGCATACGCAGCTATGCGCCCCGGGGAGGTATCCCCCTACTGTTTGTGCATGAGGATGGGACCCCAGTTAAAGGATTACAGATAGTGGCCATGTTGAAATAAGGTATGTGGTTCCTAGAAGAGGATCTGATAGAGTATTTCTCTCATTCATTTAGGATTCAGGCAGCCTCAGAGATGGCAGCTGGGGGGCATACCGAGGGACATCAAGACAAGGGGGAGGTGGGCTTCTGATTGTTACAAGAGATATGTTCGTAACATATTACCTAAGCAATAATGTTATCTCTTTTTCTTCCTTCTAGCAGGTGGGTGGTTAGGCCCCTGAGATGGGGTTTATGGGGGGCAGGGAAGTGGGGGGGAGACACAGTAGGATGAGTATTAACAATTAATTTGTTATGGTCCCCAGGAGAGAGAACGCGGAGGCTGTAAGCCTGGATGTGCAAACATTGCTTCATACATTGCGCAGAGAAATGGGCAGCCAGGAGGCCTGGGGGGAGACAGCTGTATTAGGACCTCGGAGACATCAAATTGACCTGGAAGAGAGAAAGAGGCATGAAATGGGCACAGCTGATCCCAACACTTAGGGACTTAAGGAAGAAACACAGCTGCCTGGACTTAATTATGATTCACTTGGGTGGCAATGACCTGGGGACCAGATCATGGTTGGACATATTCTGTCACATCAAATGGGATAGGGAACAGGTTAAGGCATGGTGGCCAGAGGTGGTCCTAGTGTGGTCAGATATCATGCCACGTAGAGTGTAGAGACATGTGGAAAGCCACACAGCACTAGACAGGGCAAGAAAACGTATGAATGCCAGAGTAGGAAGGATGTTTGAAAGCATGGGGGGGCAGTGGTGCACAGGGGGATAGTGGAAGAGAGGGAAAAATACTACAGAGGGGATGGGATACATCTCTCCAGTTTAGGTCTGACACAATTTAATGAGGAAATCACCAACATGATAGGGCCTTGGGTGAAACAGAGTTTGGCTAGAATGGGATCTGTCCCCCTCTCCCACTAATTTGCATATGGGGAAGTCCACCATCCTCCAAAGCAGGAGGTGGACTAGTGGTCAAATAGGAGAGGGGGAGGGTAAAAAGGGGGGAAAGGGGGTGAGGACAAAAGAATTAACAAATAAAGAAAAGAAAAGAAATTCAACAGAAAGTAGGGTGTCAGAGCATACGCTAATACCACCCTTGGAAGAAAAGAGGATGACAGAATACAGCCCCCATTATATACGTCTGTGGGGGAGAAGAATGCAGAGAATAGAAGAAAGTGATATGAAAAAAGTATAACAGAATGTGCAAGTGATTAATGATGAAAGGATTATGGCATAATGTAAAGATGTAATGAAAGAGTAATGAAAGAACTTTTTAAATATGTGGAACAAGGAAACATATAATGAATGTAAAAGAACAAAGAAAACATCTAAGTAAATTGATTACCAGATTGAGCACCCACACATACCTGTCCATGTCTTTCTTTGTGGGGTTTCTAGAGGAAAATGGCTCTTCAATTAATAAAGATCAAAAGAAATCAATAATAATTTAAGTAAATATTATAACAATTTAAATCAATCAGATACAAATACCGAACGGCAATTAATGTCTTTCCAAAAAATATTACCTTCCTACAGCTATTAAGAAAGCATAATAATATATTGGAGGCTCCCATCACCCTAGAAGAAATTATTCAGACAATTAAGTCAATGACATTAGGTAAGGCCCTAGGTTTGGATGGCTTCCCAGTTGACTTCTATTATCAGTTTGCAACAACTATAGCCCAACGCTTCTTGATGTATTCGATGAAGTTCTTCCAAAGGGTGAGCTACCAGTATCTTTTTACAAGGATAAAATATCAATTTTTGCTAAAAAGGAAAAGAATCCCTGAACTGACTTCTTCTTACCACCTAATATCACTTCTGAATAATTATATGAAAATCTTAGCCAAACGTTTAGCAACCAGATTGGAAAAGGCAGCTCCAACTCTCATTCGACCCGATCCAAATGGTTTCGTTAAAGGCAGAAAATTGGGAGCCAATATTAGAGAATGTAACATTATAAACACTACTAAACAACAATAGGCTCTAATTCTTATGCTGGATGCAGAGAAAGCTTCTGATTGTGTCAAATGGTATTTTATTATGCAGGATTTAAGGAAATTTGGTTTTGGAAATACTTTTATTAATTGGGTTCAAACTGGCAGCAGTAGTACAGTCAAACCTAATTATCTCTAAACAATTTCATCTAACGCAGGGAACCCACCAAGGATATCTGTTATCACCCCATCTTTTTGCCTTTATAATAAAACCTTTGGTGATTGCAACCTGAGGGCCTGATTCCAGAAGGCATGGTGCAAGTCGCCAACAATTGCGACTTACAAAAAAAATGCAGATGTACTGGGGACCCTGCACCTGATTCCAGAACAGCCAGAGTCCCCAGTGGCTATGTCCACAACTTTTGGCACCCCTAGCATTGCACCAAAGGGAGGGCACACCTGAACAGGGTGCCACAAGCTGCAGTAAATGCCCACTGACAGGCTGCAAGCCCCACCAAGCCCCGATCACTATGTAATGCCCTGTAGGGCCAATCATGCCCCCAGTCCTCCAGCACTGCCCCACAGGGCTAATCATGCCCCTCCACAGCCCTGATCCCTGAGGTGAATGCCCCATAGGGCTATACATGCCACCCCAAGCCCCGATTCCTGATCAACAGCTCACCGGTAATTGTACAATGATCGAGGAAATGCACAACCATTATCCCTGGTAGTCTAATGCCCTCCCCACCCAGCAGTGCCAGTCCCCCCTCCCCCACACCCATTCCCAGTCAGCAACGGACACATCCATTCACATCTCCACACAGTTGCTGACTGAGCTCCCTCTGAGCATGCACTACTGTACACGGAATATACCCAATGAATGACAGCTCATTCATTTAGTGCATATTGTATACAGTAGTACTCACTCAGAAGGAGCCCAGTCAGTGGCTGGCCATGGAGGTGTGAGGTGGGATGTGCCAGTCGCTAACTGGGAATGGGCGTGGGGAGGAGGGGGGACTGGCATTGCTGGGTGGGGGCCACTAGACTACCAGGGATAATGGTTGTGCATTTCTGCAATTGTTGTACAATTACAGGTGAGCTAGAGATTGGGAATCAGGACTTGGGGGGCATGTATAGCCTTGTGGGGCTTTCACCTTGGGGATTAGGGTTGGGGGCATGATTATTTATTTATTTTGTAATTCTTTCTTTTTGCTGCCAGCATCCACCGAGTCCTCAGCCCAGTCACGGACCCCTGGACCCCCACTTCCATACTGGCCATGACTCTCAACACCCCTGGCTTTCCCCATCGGGGTGGGGTTGTGGCACCTGAGCTCAGTGCCGCAAATGTGGGACCAGAATTGGGAGCTGGCCTGGAAGCTAATGAGGGCCAGGGGCGGGCATCATGCATGGCAGCTGTGAGCAAGGTTTTTTGTTACTTGAATCCCCAGGGTTGGGGAAGTGCAATGATGTCCTATGTCCACCCCGCCCCTCTGACTTTTGGATGCCAGTGCTTGTGATTCCTCCTGGCCTCCACCAGGAGTCCTCATGCACTGGGCAGTCTCCCCGAACTTCCCCCTGGAGAAGGACAGCAACCCTCGGGGTGCTCTATCCTTCTCCCCTGGCCAGCTTTCCAGCTCCCTGGATCCATTTCTGAACCCGGGTCACTGGTATTGCAAGCAGAATTCCAACTGCTGTGCCAGCAGGCTGGCTTGGAAGGGGCATGATTAGCCCTGCAGGGCATTACTTGGAGATCAGGGTTTTAAGGTGTCAGCAGCCCACAGATGGAGTTTCTGATTATGTGACAATAGGGGACTGGTGGCGGAGCAGCTTATGTTGATCATGGGGGTGGCTGTTGGGTGCACATGGAACATTGGTGCACCCTCGGTGGACACAAAGTGCACTTAGACCAGTTGATAGCTGGTCTAACTTTACTTAGACCAATGTCCTTTGGGGAATTTCTTGGAATAGCAATTGTGTTGTTCTGGCAGTCACCCTCCCAGAATAGGGTGCAACTGCTGCCATAAACCCCGCAGCACCATGTCACGGGGGTTCATTGTGTACCTAGTGGTGTAGGACCACTTTGGCTCAGGCAGCCTATGACATGTTGCAGGCTGCGTTTTGGAATATCGATTGTCATTACTCATGGTTCAAAGTGCTACTTGCACCATTTTGGGGGGCACAAGTCACTTTGTGACATGTGTAACTGTTCTGGAATCAGGACCAGAGAGTCAAAAGACATTCAGGGAATAAAAATTGTAAAGGATTTGTATAAGATCAGCCTTTATGCTGATGACATCCTAATATAGTTAAGCAAACCACAAGACTCATACACCTCCTGTATTAAAATAATAAATGAATTTGAGGAAGAATCTGGTTACAAAATTAACCTGGTTAACACATATAAACCCCTCAGCAAGTGTAATTCTTGCCCCAGAAATATAATCTTTGGCTCACATCAGATCACATATTTAGGGGTTAATATAACCAAAGATGTAAATCATCTATTTGAACGGAAATAGCTGGTAGTGCTTAAATCAATAAAAGAAGATCTAGGAAAATGGCAAGATCTTCCAATTACATTAATTGGCAGATGTAATGTGGTAAAGATCAGTATACTACCACCAATGCTATTTTTATTTCAGTACCTTCCCATTTTAATTCCATTTAACTTCTTTCATGATTTGGATAGACGTATAGCAAGCTTTTTATGAAAAAGGAAGAAAGCCAGACTTAGTTTTAAAAAACTTCAACTCCCCATGCAACAGGAGGGACTAGCGCTACCAAATTTTAAAACATATTATTTGTCAGCATATATTTTACAGATCCAAGGCTGGTTTTGGGGAGAAAGGACAACTAGCTATAATATTGAAACCTCTCTACATAACTACTCAGATCCAAAATACATTTTGGGATCCAAGTACTACCCATTAAGAGAAGCTAAATGATTAAAACTACTAATGACTGCAACTACATGTCAGTGCTGGAAAATGTTGCATGACATTATTAAATGACAAAATCTTTATTCAAAATAAATTCCTGTCTGTGACGATCATTGGTTTAAGCAATCAATAACAGATGAAGAATTTAAAAATTGGCAGACAAAAGGCATTCAGAATATTGCTGATTTATTTATGGGAGAAATGATAATGACTTTTCAACAATTAGATACAACATTTAATATTTCCCCCAACATTTTTTTAAGATGTTTGCAGATAAGAAACTATATTAATGGAGCCAAGATTATCCAAACTCCCTCTCCAGTTACAGATATTTTAACAAACTCAGATAAACCACTATCTGGAATGTACCACTTAATAATGGAAAATACTCCCTTTAACCTCAATATGCTTAAGTACCATTGAGAGCAGCATTTGAACCATGTATTTACAGATGATGAGTAGTTAAGGATTCTGTGCTATCCCTCAAAAGAGTTATTTGCAGTAAGACTCCAGCAGATACAGTTTAATACATTACACCATATGTATCTTACACCCTCTAGACTCCATAAATTTAATCCCGATTTATGTGATAAACACCTCAGATGTCTCAGAAATCCTGGTACCTTGGTGCATATGTTTCTGACTTGTAAGACATTGTGTACATTTTGGGGACAAATACAGGAGACTTTGGAGAAAGTTACATTATATAGATTATCTTTAGACCCTTTAGCAATTATGTTAGGAGGTAATATCCACTTGTAATGTTCAGAAGAACAGCAAAAGCTACAATCATTGGGAATTATCATGGCAAAAAAATTAATTTTATTAATGTGGAAAGATATGACTCCTCCCTAGTTTAAAACATTGCTTAATTTTATGATATATCTTTATAATTTGGAAAGGATTCATTATTTTTATAAAGATAAAGCACTTAAGTTTGAGAATATTTGGTCTCCCTTTATGACACATTTGAGGTCTAATACAGTAGGTAATAGTAACAAAATGTGATCTGGGGTTTAAGGAAGGAGTTATCTATTAATTTGAAATTGCTTGCACCTGTTTGACCATAAGATTAAGTTAGGTAATGTTATTTTTAGACATATAACATACTGTGTAAAGTAGATGTTCTGTATTCATTCAATTATAAGAAACACTATATGAGACTTTCCTTTGTATCTGGATCTAAGGAATAAAAAACAGAAAAAAATTACAAATTAAAAAAAATGATGTGTGTGGTGAAGTCTAAGCAGCTGTTGAGTCAGACACCTAGGTACTTGTATGCCAGGACTATGTCTATGATAGATCCATGAAGAGTGGAGGGGGGGGGTGGAGCTTGGCAAATTTTAGTGGTGTGCCAAAGTTCATGGATACTGTTTTAGTAGTGTTTACTTTTAGCTGGTTGTCCTGGAACCAGTTCAGAATGCGATTGAAATTGGATTATTGTAGGGAATATACCTCAGAGGTTGACAGGCCAGAAGTATAGGGGATAGTATCATCTGTGTATAGGTGAATGTGGGACTGATGGCACATGAGGGGGAGATCGTTGAGAAAAATGGAAAAGAGGATGGGACCCAGCATAGATCCTTGCGGGACATCCACTAGGATTGGGAGGGGAGAGAGTATCTCCAGCCTAGATGCACTGGAATCGGCCTGAAAGGTACACACAAAACCATTGGACTGATGGGGGGAGAGTCCAGATAGTTCAAGCTTGGTGAGAAGGAGCAGATGAGAAATGAAATTAAAGGCCTTGGCTAGGTCTATAAATATGGCTGAGGTGAGGTGGCCTAGGTCCATACCAGTGAGGATGGCATCTGTCACCCAGAGTAAAGAGAAAACTGTGGAGTGATTATATACCATATTAAATGGTTGTGACATCACAACTGTACATTATGGCATGTCATAACACTCTGCTCACCCATGTCACTCTGTGAGTCATTGCTAAACCCTCCATCACTCAAAACTACTATATTTTTAAATTAATTCACTTATCTGGTTGATCCCACTGATTCTACCATGCTTTTGAGTTTAAAAATGAAACAATAACTACAATAACTTTCAGTGCTAAGCCACACTCTGTTTCCACCTGACACATCTTAACTTGTGCTGGTGGAAAAGACTGCACTGAGTCTCTACTTATTTTAAAATTTAAAGCATCATATTAATGGCAGGATCAAATGAATGAATAAATAAATAATAAATGAAGTGTTTTTTGGAGGTGGAGATTTTGGTTATGACACAGATAGGAAGCACGGCGCTGTTATACATTTTTTAAAACAGCGTAGACAGTGTGGGCAAATGTTGGCGAGGCACAAAAAAAACACAGTAATTATGAAAAAGAGAAGTAAGTGTTATTCATTTTTTTTTTGCAAACCCTCACAGTGTGATGTCTGCATTTATTGACATCACACACCTCAGGCGTATAAAAAATACTCATAATAAATTAGTTATATGCAATACTGTATATGTACTAACCAGTGACCCCATATCACCCCATTTATTAGTGCCATCAGATGCCATGGTACCGTAAGAGGGTATGTCGTCATGCCTAGTTATTACAGTATTGAAAGGCTCACATTTTATTTTTCTATTCCAAACACACTGCTTAAAGTGCACAATCCAGATTGTTTGCCAACCCATTTGCACACTTAAACACTAACCAGAAGCTAAAGGTATTCACTGCAGAGTTTTCAGGTCAGGGAAAATCCTATCTGGGGGGTGGGGTCAAGTCATAGGCCAGTGTAGTGGGAAGGAATATGACAGCTCCCCAGTTGTATTTAGCTGAGGGGGGGTGTCGCAGGTTGGTGATGCGGGGGGGTGCAAAGGCTATCAGCTCCCAGTTGTATTTTAGCAAAGATGGGGGTGCATGAGCTGATGTTCCCCGCAGCCCTAACCTGTTGGTTCTTGCCATTTTGTTCCACAGACCACGATGAGCTTTAGGAAGTACAGAAATTCCAAGAGCAGGTGGCCATTGAGAATCTGATGAGTACCAGACAGACAGTACTGGGTTGGGGTGGGGGACCTGGGGTACCAGATGGAGGAGACCAAGGGTAGTGGGCAGGGGGGAGAGGGAGATGAAGAACTAAGGCATATGAATCTTGCAATGAATTCATTACCCTGGTTTTATCTTACATTTTTAACACCCTGCTCTACTTATTCTAAAAGATAAAACTTTTCCATCACCATTTATAGTTCATCACACACCTTGGGTGCATAAAACAAGCTCATTACACACACTTGCCTATGTATTATTCTACATTTATTTGCTGTTGAGGACAAATAAAGGCTACTTTACAATATCAAGCTTTCCTTTTGCCAAAGGAACCATTAATATGTAACTTTCTGTATTTGTTGGATGACTCAGTTTGCCAAATTTTGTTAACTAATTAACCCTTCCCCAAATCATGGATCCAAAGTCAGTGGAGGTTAGGCCAGAAAGAGGACTTGGTTTAAAAGATAGTGTCTGTTCCAGAGAAAGTGCAGGTAGTTATAATATATGCATGTGTGGAGGGGTTTATGGAAATGACAAAGGTTCAGAAGAGTGTTGCAACAGACTTGCCCAGTACACTTGGGGAGGGCTGGGAATGTTTTTTTTTTTTTTGCATTATTTGTTTATCCCTCCTATGTGCCCCAGAGTAACCTCTCCTTCAGGCCGCCATGGACCAGGACATTCCCCTACTAGTTCCCCTCAGCCACCTACCTCATATCTGCAGCCTTTCTCGGGATAGTCCGGTGTAACCCTGCACCGGATGGGTCCCCCTCCTCCGAGGGGGAAGGCACCAGCGGGCAGAACCAGCACACTACTCTCTCTGGCCCTCGGAGCTTCTGTGGCAATTGTGGCTCTCAGGGAGTCTTCGGGGATGCCTGGGGCCGGCGGCCATCATCCGGTTAACTTCCGGAGTGGTTTTTTTCTCGTTTTTCTTGTTCCCCCTTGTTGCGTCGCTTCCTGCAGTGCCTCCAGTCTCCATTGGGGGCCGCTGCATGAGCGAAGACGCTCCCTAACCCACCCAGGACAGGAGAGCAGTCCATCAGATGCTCGATCCTGCCCTTCCCCTGCCGACCCCCAGAGACCCGAGTCTTTTTCCGAACCCGGGCTGCCGGTTCGGGTCGAGGTAAGGCGCCAGTGCCTCAACCCTCTACACCACCGGGCCAGCTGGAAATGTTTGTTTTTATGTTTTGATTTGTTCATCTTGCAGTTTTATTATGTGAACTGCAAACCTTTTCAAACTATTGTGAACTTCAGGCTGGCCTGCTGCTACAGTGGTAGTGTTACCTCTGCGGCACCAATGACCTGGGTTTGGGAGTGAAGTTGTGGCATTGGAGGGCTGACTCGGGGGGAGAAAGATGAGCCTGCTATGAACTGCTGTCCTTCTCCAGGTTGGGGATGGTGTGGGAGCCCGGTAAACACTGACCCCTGGCCATGGTTAGGGGTGACTGACTGCACCTGAGACCAGAGCTGAGGTACAGGATTGGTGGGCCCACAGACTTCTGCATATTGGAGTTGGAAGCATCCTCCATGCATGCTAACATCATTGCATGTCCGTTTTCTCAGGGCAGACAACTCAAGCCAAAAACCCTTCCATCTCATGTGCAGCACAACAGCTAATAATCAGCAATGGTGCTCTCTCTCTTCTGAATGATGCCAGCCTAGCTAATTGGGGGGTTCTAAGGTGCATCTTGAACTCTCACCTGCCCCCACAGGGGAGCATGACTGTGAGGGGTAAGTCACGGGCCTTCCCCTGTGTCGGGGAGAATGGTGTCTGAAGGGCAAGTTATGGTGTATATCCCTGCTATAAGATGGAGGAGAAACAAAATTGAAAAAATAAACAATGGTGAACTTTTCTCTGGTTCAAAGTTTGATTGACCAGACTTTAGGAGATCTGTACTGTTCTAATATAAATGTGTTTTGAATCTGAAAAGTGATTTCAGGAAATACATTTTAAAATATCATTTTAAAACCAATTAATGTAAAGACTGAAAATTACAATAATGAGAGTTGACACTGAAAGAACATTAGGCAGAATATGGAATGTGTGCCATTCCCGAATTGCATTGCAGTATGGTGTTTGGAGAAGTTCTCAGAGTAGTGTTCATGTTTCCCACCATATATGCTGGGTATCAGGCCCATGTTAATGTCTCCTGCACTATAGTGCACTAAGGTACCAAATAGGTTGCAGAATGGTTTTCACTGTTTAGCAAGAGATAAAGAACAGAAGCTAAAATTAATGAAAGCCAACATTTGGAAGAAAGTGTTAAGATTTCTGTTAACTGAAAATTATACAGTGGAACTTGAACAAAAGCTCTGTGAACCTCTTATGGTTAGACTTTTCAAACTTCGGCCACTGAACCTTGAAAAATTTGACTAGTTCTCTGATTCAATACAGTTCGACACACCAAGAAAAAGAAAAAAAAGGTTGAAACAGTTAATTAACTGTATTATGTGTTACATTGGGACAGTATTTGTTTCCACTATTTGCTTTAGAAACCCCACCCTCCTTACAGTGATCCAGTGTTCCAGATAGAATGAACGATTCACATAGCGGGGTCCATACTGTGCATCAGAAGGGAGTGGGACTATTCAGAGTTTTTTCAGAAACAGGTGAACACTTCTATTACTAAATATAGCGTATTTGACAATGCGTCCAAGAAATCTTACCAGCTTATGTGCTTTCTTTTGGTGAGGTACACTACTGATTTTGCAGCACACCCTTGCTGAGTGTTTGCTGGTACCACTATCCTCCCTGGGCTAAGTACAGTCAGAGATAATTGTACCAAGCCTTTCTAGAACAGCAGGACTGGCAAACAACTGATCTGAACTTATAACATCTCTAATATGCACTGCAGGCTATTAAATCTCCCACTGCTGCAGCCCTTCTCTGATGTCAGCTGCAGAGGATTCTTGGATTTGTATTTATAGAAAATATCACCTTGGAAGTCAGCAAAGTTAGTCTGATACATTCTACTATACTGCAGTAAACAACAAGTAAAAAAGGTTTTTGCACACAAAGGGCCAATTCTCAAAAAGTCAGAGCAAGCCATGCCAAAGGTGGCTTGCCCCAATTGCCAGTGTGCCAGGGACCCTGTGTCCACTTCTGTATCAGGCAGGGTCCTGGCTTCAAAGTCCTGTGACTTGTAGCAAACTTGTCCCTGTGCCACACAGATGACACAACAGGAAGGGTTGCCGCAAGTTGTGGGTCAGCCCTGCATCATTAACACCATGGACAAGTGCCTGGTGCCTCCCCCATGCTGATCCCCAACCGGCATGTAAAAAACAATAAATCTCCCTGGAAGTCTAAGGTACCCCCCCAAAAGCCACGATCCCCATGTAAAATGTGAATAAATCACCCTGGTAGTCTAGGGCACCCCCCCCAACAGCCCTGATCCCCATGTAAATTATGAATAAATCACCCTGATAGTCCAAGGCACCCCAATATCCTTGTAAAAAATACTTGGCCTGGTAGTCTAGCGGTCCCCCTGCCCTGATCCCTGATCCTCTGAAAAAATATACCAACCATTCCCTGGTAATCTAGTGATCCCCCCACCACCCCCACCCCAGTCAGCAGTGCCCCACCACCCTGCTCCCCCATCCCTGAGCCGGTGACCAGCACAGCTGTCCACACTCCTCTGTGACTGGCCGCTGACTGAGCTATCAGTGAGCACATACATATGTGCTCATTGATAGCTCAATCGACAGCCAACCATGGAGGTGTGAGGATGGATGTGCTGGTTGCCGGCCCGGGGGTGCAAGGGAGTGGTGTAGTGGGGCACTGTCAGCTGGGGTGGGGGACAACTAGACTACCAGGGAGATTCTTTTTTACAAGGGGATCAGGTTGTGGGGAGGGAAGGGGATTGCCGTAAAGAACCAGAGAGATTTATTCATAATTTACATGGGGATCAGGGCTGTTGGGGGGGGCTAGACTACCAGGGTGATTTATTTGTATTTAACATGGGGATCAGGGCTGTTGGGGGGATGCTCTAGACTAACAGGGTGATTTATTCATATTTTACATGGCGGTTGAGGCTGTTGGGTGGAGGGGGTGCCCTAGACCTACAGGGTGATTTATTCAGCATTTATTACATGGGGATCAGGGATAAGGCTATGATAGGATTGGGACCCTGGCACATTGGCACAACCCCCAGAGGACAACTAAGTACAGTTAGACCAGCCCCTGGGTGGTCTAATGGTACTTAAACAGTTGTCCTATGGGGGGGTTAGAATACTGATTTAGGGGATGTGGCACTTATATCTGCTGCAAGCCCCCCTAGCATCATGCCACAACCCATTTTGTGGGGTAGACTGGCGCAAGCCCCCTTTGACACAGGCAGTTTGTGTTTAGCACAAGCTGCTTTGTAGAATAGCAACAGGTGCATCTTTTGATACATTGTGCCACTTGTGTCAGAAATGTTTGACGCAAGCACATTGCATCCCTCTAAGGGCTTTGAGAATCGGGCCCAAAGTGCATATTGTGCTAGACCCACACTTAAGTGTGGGTCACTTAGTGTTAATTGTTCTCCTTTAAAGCAATTATTAAAATATAAATTAAGTATTAACATGGTGAAAAGGTCTTACATACATTTTGCCACTAAGACTAGCTGATACCCAAACATTCAGTTGACTTTTGCTTTACTCTGTACTGCAAACATTCACATTTTAATTGTTGTTTCCATTTATAATTCAGTCCACTGAGGGAAGAATGTTCAAAGTTATGAAATGCTGGCAGTGTCCTTACTATTTGATTATGCAAAGGAGGTAACACATTTTTCATTAACAGAAATCAATAGCTCTACAGAACAATTTTTTTGAGTTTCAAGAACATACTGCTGTCCAAGTGCAATGGATATGAGGGGTCATAAGATCCGTAAATGCACCTAGGTAACACAAATGATGGCAATAAAGCAGCTCATAGTTACAGAATCAATATGATTACTGAACCCAACAAGACACTGAGCAATCCCTTAAGCAAAAGAAAACGATTTATGACGTGAATATTAAGCACTGATCAATTTTGTAAGTATTCTAAAACCAATAATGTGTTTAACAGAATTTACAGCATATGCAGTTAGAAATAAACATTTTAATAAGTTGAACCATAAAATGGAGTGGTACTACACCATATATAAAGCGTGTTCTCTAGCTTCGTTTCTACACTTAAGCTCTCAATCACTTTTATGTGTGTGTCATAAGGAAGAGCACTGCTGCACAATACTCATTATAGTTGAATGGTAATGAGTTGCTTTTGTATTGCCCAATAAGTTACTGCACATATGTGTTGTTAGAGCAGTGTTGATTCTTTGCAAAAACTGTTGTCTAAGAGTGACAGCAGCAGATGTATTCAAGTGAGTTGTAAAAACTTTTCCTACACATTACCCTTGAGCTGGCTAAGTAATGTCAAACAACAGAATGTGCATTGTGAACAAATTGGCAGCTTAAACTAGAAAAAATGATGTGGTTCTCACTGATAGAATACCCGAAGTATGTTCTGATGCAGCAGTCAGTAGGAGATCATGCTTTGTTCACCTCCATGTAACAATCTGACACCTGATTTGAAGTACATAAATGCATGAAAACTGTACTGACAGTAAACAGCCATGTCAATTTAACTCCAAGCATGCCGTTAAACACTATGTTCCTAGCAAAAACTGTTCCAAAGTTAACCCCTTTCAAATAAATTATTTTTTGAACAGGCTAAATGTGGAATAAGGGTGAGCTAATGCTGAATTTGCATTCAGTGGAGGTGCGGAAATTCAGCACTTTCACTTTTGATAAAGGGATGTTTGTTGTGGGGCATCTCAGGTTACTAAGACCATTTGGCAAATTCTTAAAAAAAATCTAGCTTTTTCTAGATGACCAGTGCTAGTCCTGTAGCCATTCCCCTCACCCATTCGTCACTTTCCACCCTCCATCCCCTCCCAGACTATTTTTTTAATGCCTGTTTCTGGCACTGTGCCAGCATTGGAGACATTTTATTTTGAAAAAGAAAAAGGTCTAGAGGAACAAGGATGGATGATGAAAAGTAGGAAGTTATAGGGGTGGGTGGGTGTGTGTGCTGGAGGAGTTTCTCATTCCCTTATTTTCAACCTGCTAGACCCTCCAGATCACAAACCCAAAGTGTTTTGAAGGAAGCATGAAAGCGGAACTGAAGTCATGGGGCCATATTTAATACTGAAATGAATTTGTCAGTTGCTAGCACCTCTCACACTCACTGTGGAACCATTAGGGCTACAGTAGGAAGTTTTTTTTTCTAATGAAAGTTTGGTGCTATGTTGGCTTAACAGTAGAATGCTGATACAGCATTTATGTACTGTTTCACTAAATCTTTGTAGAGTCACTCTACTCTATAGAGACACACTGTCTCTGGTTAGTTGTAGTGTTTTTAAAGCCCTAACTGAAGAATTATGCACTGAAGTTTGTAGGGATGGGTGAAATTTCCAATTTTGGCCATCATGGAAGTTCTACTGAATTTTAAAAATTTTGTGGAATTTTCCACTCTTCCACCTGAGGTGGAATTCAGAACTTTTGCCAAATTATGGTGCATTTTTGCCTAGTACTGCAGTACTTGTTTGCGAACTGCAGATATTTTGTTATGAAGTGAGGAAATAAAGTGTCTTGTCAACTACAGTATTTCACCATATCAGGTAATTATCCATGTTTTCTAATGTGATTCTGTGGATTTTTTTTCCACCAGCAATTGCTGTCCATATTTCTTTTTCTACAGGCGGTATTGCAAATTTGAAGGTCACATACTGAATTTAAGCACTCAACCTGTCGAGCACCTTAAGTGTGGTGTCAGCAATTAACCCATTCTGTGTTTTTCAATTGCTTCTTTTTTTCTTCCTTTCCTGGTTGTATTTCACGTTGTTTGAATTTCGCCCAACCCAAGAATTGAGTTCCTTTTAATTCAGCGGTATATGAAACATTACGCAGTTTAGAATAGAAATTCCATGAAAAGGTAAATTTTTACTCCATGTAGCTGTAATCACATGCTTTGCAGCTCTACAGTCATGTGGGGGTGTTGAGGGAAGCACTGTACTGTGTTATTTATAGGGTAACTGCAGAATTTTACTTAAGAAATGCAAAAATAAAGTGTATTCACTCTCTTGTTGTCACCTATGTCACCATATTGTGTAATTATCTTCGTTTTTCAATGTAATTCTTCAGATTTGTTTTCCGGTCACCTATATATGACTTTATTTGTTTTTCTACAGGTGCTATTGTAAATCTTAAGCTCCCATAGTGAATGTAACCACTCAAGCTGTTGAGTACCTTAAGTGTGGGGTCAGCAATTAATCTGTTCTGTTTTTTTTTAATTGCTTTGTTTTTTTCCTTTTTTCCTAGTTTTATTTCTCGTTTCATTCTTTTGAATTCTGCAGAACAAAAGCATTCTGTTCTTTCTAATTCCACGGTATTCAAACAATTCCATTGTTCAGCACAGAAATCCAATGGAAAGGCCAAATTACAATGCATGCAGCTCTAATCATATGCTTTGCAGTTCTGCAGCTGCATGAGGTGCAGAAAGAGGCATCAGGTGATAGCACACATGTCTTACTATGTAGCTACTCACTTTTGAAGAGTCTTCTTGTTTTTAACATGAAAGATTTTATTAGTTTTCTCTTTTGTCAGCACATCACAGGACATCATAACAATATCGCATCATATAAACAATACAGACAATGAAGCCTTATGCCCCCCCCCATGAGGAGGTACAATACACCCAAAAGAACATCTGGTACAGTATCAGTCAAATAAATTACTCCATTTCAGGAGCCCAGGTTAAATAAACATAACAAGAATCACTATAAAATTAACTTCTAACCCAGCCCCTAAGAGGCCTAGGGAGTTGGTAGAGCCCTGAAGCTCGACCAAAAAGAGCCAGGGAAGTAGAGGGAGCAAATCATTCAGCCACTGAGTCACACAGGACTATAGCCAGAATTACGTATGGTCTACCTACTAGGTTTAGCATAGTGGAATAGGTTGAGAGGTTCTTTAAGCAGGAAGGTTGTCAGGCGGTGTAAGAGGAACTGAACATAGATGTGAATGCAGGTAGGCATCCCATTTCTTGTGGAATTTATAGATTTGGTTCTGTCTGGAGAATGAGAGTCTTTCAAATGTGGCCAGCTTCTCCAGTGTGGGGTGCCAGCTCAAAATGGAGGGAGGTTGGGGTTGTCACCATCTCATCAGGATGTCACATTAGCTTCCATCAGGGCAGGAAATACCCTGCTCTTGTGCGAGGCAGTGAGGGGTTCCAAAGGAGAAGAGTTGCCCAAAAGCAGCAGAAGGTGCAGTTGGCAGATCTCTATGCCTACCACTCTGGAGCAATCCTCTTGGATGACTTCCAGAAGGATGCCAACACTGGGCATTGCCAGAGTACATGCAACAGATGTGCAGGACTCTGTTGGCACCTCCAGCACTGTGTGTGGCTAAGTATTCCCATGGTGTGTAGCACGGCCAGAGTCCTATACCACCTCATGAGAATCTTTAACTGAATTACCTGGCTTCTTGAATTCCTATATGTTGTATGAACGGCCCTAATGCATCTACCCCAGGTTTCATGGGAGATGGTCACCTGGATATCCGCCTCCCACTGCAGTCTGCACTTCTCTGTAGGATCTAGTTCTGAATCTTGCAGTGTCTGATAGACTTTCCCTGTCAGTCCCCTTTACTTGTCTGGCTGGAGAAGCATGCACAGCCAGTACCATATGGTATCCAAGACCTGACAGATTTGGAGGGTGCAGACTGCACTATGGATCAGGACATATCTCCAAAAGTCTTGAACAGGGGGATTGAACCATGCCCCCAGCTGTTCAAAGGACATCAGCAACATCATGTTGGGTATGTAGAGATCTCTGACCTGCTTGATACCCCTGTTAACCCTATGTGGCCAAGCGAGCAGCTAATTGTCTATGGAGATGCATCAGTTATTCCAAAGGTGGGTGAACTCAGCAGGTGGGTTCCACACTATCCTTGGCATGTGGGAAGCTGCCATGGCAGCTCTCCAGGCTCTCCCTGTTTCCATCATAATAGGGGTGACTGTAAAGGTGGGGACAGCTGGAGGAGAGAAGGACACAGAGGGTTTCCTCCTGCACCAGGGAGGCTTCCAATCTGACCCACAAGGGGTGCTAGGGGAGGGAGCAAATCATTTAGTGACTTGTGCTACCCTATATGCCATCTGATACCCCTGTAACCAGGGGAGACCTAGACCACCTTTGGACCAATGTGCCTGCAATTTGGACCTACTCCAGCAAGTGGATTTACTTTTCCATAGCAAAGTGGAGACTTCGTTGTCCAAGGTTTGGAATAGCTTCAGAGACAGGTGGATGGGGAGGTTGTGGAAAAGGTAAGAAACTCTTGGAAGGATGAACATCCGTAACGCTTCAATCCTGCCCTTTAGGGAAAGGTTAAGCTTGCACCATTGGTCAATTTCAACTGTTAATGAGGCCAACAAGAGAGTGAAGTTAGCATTTTCCAGATCTCTCCATCTGGTAGTGATATTTACCCCTAGATAAGAGAAGCCCTGGGGGCCCAGGAGATATCTGTTTCCTGAAGACAATCCTTGGGGCAGGCCTGGTTTAAGGGAGAAAGAGTCATATTTTCTTGCTTCACAAGGAGCCCAGAGAGTTTTGTGAAGTCCTGCAATGTTTCTAGGGTCTTGGGCAGAGATCTCCCTGGGTTAGATATGGCAAGGATAAGGTCATCTGCATAAGAATAAACCAAATATGTTTGTTCTCCTACCTGGATTCCTGAGATGTCCATGGAGACCAAAAGTTTCCTCACTAAGGGTCTAAGGTGATAAGGAATAGCATGGGGGAGAGGGGACAGCCCTGACGAGTGCCCTTCTGAAGGAGGAAGTAAGGTGAAACATTTCTATTGGTTAGAATATTGGCAGAAGGTGAATTATACAGTGTGGATATCCACCCCCAAAAATACGGTCCAATGCTGTATAGATTTTGAACTCCGTGAAGGTAGTTCCACTCCATAGAGCCAAAAGCCTTGGAATAATCTACAGCAAGGGCCACCATAGGTAGAGGTGATTGCAGTGCCAACCATTTAAGGTTGAGTACCAACCTTAGATTATCTGTCCCAGACTTCCCTATGGAGAATCCCGCTTGTGATGGATGAATCAGAGAGCATAGTATATCCACCATTCTATTGGCTAACACCTTAGCCACTATCTTGGTGTCTACTGACAAAGTGAGATAAGACAAAGGTTGACACAATCAAGGGGGTCTGAAGACTTCTTTGGTAGCAGGGTAATCAATGCTTCTTTCATAGTTGGGGGGAGGGAGCCTTTACTGTTGGCTTCCTGTAGGGCTTGTAGGAGTGGTGTGGAAATTTCCTCTTGCATAAGTTGGTAGAGCCTACTGTCATCCCATCTGGTCCGGGTGCCTTACCCTTGGATAGTTGGGACAAGGCAGAGCAAAGTTCAGACACGGCAATGTGGTTGTCCAGCTGTTGGGCTAGCTCTGGGGAGAGTCATGGAATATGAGTGGGTCCACAAAAGTCATCTAGCTCTCTCAACATACTCGAGTCATCCAAGAGTCCAAGAGAGTTTTGGACTGGTAAATGGACTGGTAAGAGAACTGCATGAATTCCTTGATACCTTTGGGATCAGAGATCACCTTTCTGAAGTGGTCCCGTAGGGCATGTATCCTGGATGTGGGCTGCTGTTTCCTAAGGTGGTAGGTGAGCAGTTTGCCACTCTTGTTCCCCCTTCCCAGAACTTGTGTTTAGACCTGAGGAGTTGCCAATCTGCTTTGCACTGCAGCAGGGTATTGATACAGTACTTGAGCACGAGTATGGCGGTTAGGAAAGTGTTATCTGTAGAGGGGGAGGAGGATTTGAACCTCTACTCCAGAGCAGTTAGTTCCACTTGCAAGTTTGTGATCTCCTCTCTTTGGTCCTTATTCTTAGCTGCCATGTAGGAGATGATGCGCCCTCGTAGCACCTCCTTGAAGGCCTCCCAAACAGTACCTACTTCCCCACCAGAGGTTTTTTTTTATTAATCTTTTTATTGCCCCTAAGTGCGCCCAAGCTGCCTCCCCTTCAGGCTTCCAAGGTCCACAGGCATTCTCCCTACTATACCCCATTTGACCACCTTAACTCACATTCTTAGCCGTCCACAGAGTAGACCCGGTGTAACCCTTCACCGGGTGGGTCCCTGCTCCTCCGAGGGGGAAGACACCAGCGGGGAGGAGGCACCAGCACACTATTTTTCCTTGCAGTCCAGAGAGCTGCTGACGTATTCTGTGGCTTCTCGGGGAGTCTTCAGGGATGCCTGGGGCTGGCAGCTGTCACCTGGCTAGACTTCTGGCGCGGATTTTCCCTATTTTCTGGTTCCCCTAGTGCACTGCTTCTGTAGTGCCCCCGGTTTCCACTGGGGGCTGCTACATGAGCGAGGCAATTCCTAACCCTCCCCAGGATAGGAGAGCAGTCCATCAGATGCTCAATCCTATCCTCCCCCTGATGACCCCCAATGACCCAAGTCCGTTCCCGAACCTGGGTCGCCGGCATGGGAAGAGGTACATCAGAGTTGTTAAGAAAATAAGCCCTCACCTCCTCCACCATTGTGGAGTGTAATTACTTATCCTGGATGAATAGGGGGTTGCACCTCCACCTTGGGAAGGGTGTGTCTTGTCCTGGGGGGAGGAAACTGCAAGTGATCAGGGCGTGGTCCAAGATCAGTGTGTTGACTATTCTGGTGTTGCTGATACCTTGTGAAGCCTCCTGGTTCATCAGCCAGTAATCAGTATGACTATGAGTGTTATGTACAGGAGAGAAGAACATATAATCCCTCCCCGTGGGGTTATCCTTTCTCCAGGGGTTCATCAGATCCCATTCTTCTATTAGCTCCTACAGAGCTGCTCTGCCCTTGGGATAGTCCTGCAGAGTGGGGTGGGACTTGTCTAAAACCAATATTGGGGCAAAGTTAAAATCTCCCCCTATTATGATTGGTATAACTTGACACCCTTCGGCAAGAGAGGCGAGCGCCTGGTTGATTTCAGTGGGGAATTCAGCCGAGTCTGTGTTGGGGCCATATACATTCACAACTACAGCTCTTCCTCCTGGGTATGTAAAACATGCTGTGATCCATTGGCCCTGAGCGTCCATTTTAACAGATTCCTCGACCTATGGGCAAGCTTTATAAAGTAGAATGGCTACACATTTTGATTTGGAGGATGCAGAACTCACCAGAACCCTACCCACTCACAATTGTTTGAGCCATTGTACCATTCTGGCAGTGAAGTGTGTTTTCTGGAGGAGGGCAACATCTGTGCCAATTGACTGGAGATGTTGTAATACCTTAGTTCTCTTAACCGGGTGGTTAAGCCCCTTGATGTTCCAGGAAACACACCTCCATCCATGCCTAGTGTTATCTGACATGGTCTCCCTGCAACAGTGACCAGATTCCACTTACCTCTAAGCAATCAACTAAATGGGACTAATTGTCGCCTGACTCCTTGCAGACTCTGGAAGTATGTACTCCTCATCGTCAGTGAAAGCCAAAATATATGTGGGGTGCTGTTCTTTTATATGATGTTTTCTTAGTACTGGGTTTGCAGATGTCCTGATAATAGGAAGAGTAACAATGGTAAGTTTATAATATATGCTAAAGGCTAAGAGACAAACTAAGGTAACCGACAATAAGGCCTCGATCACCTATCTTAAACTTTCTGGTGGCCCCTGTGGTTCTTGGGTGAAGGGGCTTTGCCACTGAAAGGGTAAGCACAAGGGGAAATAAGGTCACAGTGGTCCAGGAAAGAGATGAGGTGATGGTGCCTAAGCCACCCCACCAAACAAAAAAGGGGGGAGTGATACATAACACAAAGAGATCTAGTCACCCGGTACTGCTGGGCAACTGCACAATCTTCTATATTCTCCATCAAAGTTGTAGATCCTTCAATATAGTAAATGTAGTTACACTAAGGATGTGGCGTTAAACACATATGGGAGTCCCCGCAGTAGCCGAGACCCCTAGCTATGTTAGCTCACACACCCAAATGAGGTTATGGATAGGTCGACCGTAAATGGTAGCCTACCCTGCCCTGGACATTACACCACTAATAGGTGATCCAGGTGAGTGGAAGGGGAGGATCTGTAAACTTCAGGATCCAAGGGGAGGGTCTGCAGGAAAGGGAGGGGGTAAGACCTGACTCCCAGCAGCTTTCCAGAACCAGTAACTTAAGTAAAATTAAGGGAATCATGCTATTGTGACAACAGTTCAAGAACATTGGAAAAACATATGAACACTTAATTCAGCCAACGTTACAATGTGCTGCAATATAAGTAATTTCTATAGAGGCCCCCTTTAAAAAAAATAAATAAATGTCCCCATAATCCAAAGGCTAGGGTATGAGGCGGTCGGGCCATTACAAGGAGAACCAGGGAAAGGGGAAAGGGATTCCCTGAGCTTCCCCCAGAAAATGTGGGGAGATGGGGGATTAGGGTGGGAGGGAAGTATAGTTCTGCCATAGAAACATAGAAACATAGACTTTGATGGCAGATAAGAACCACTTGGCCCACCCAGTCTGCCCATTTCCCTACCTATTAGATAAGCTGCAGATTCTAGTTAACCAACAGCCTACTTCCTGCAACCTCCCACTATAATCGCCTTATGTCTGTCCCATGCATGTTTGAATTCGCGCACTGTTCTAGACCTCACAACCTCTCCAGGAAGGCGGTTCCATGTGTCCACCACTCTCTCCGTGAAAAAGAATTTCCTCACATTACCCCTGAGCCATCCCTCTAACTTTAAATTGTGCCCCTCATTCTTACACATCTTTTTCTGAAAGATGCTACCCTCCTGGACTTTGTTGATTCCCTTGAGGTACTTAAAAGTTTCTATCATGTCCTCCATCCCTCCTTTCATCAAGGCTATACATATTAAGCTCTCTCAGTCTCTCTTCATATGGCTTCTGATGTAGACCCTGCACCATTTTAGTTGCCCTCCTCTGGACTGCTTCCATTCTGTCTATGTCCTTGCGTAGATGAGGTCTCCAAAACTGAACGCAGTACTCCAGATGGGGTCTCACCAACTGTCTGTATAGAGGGATAACCACTTCCCTTTTTCTACTTGTAATGCCCCTCCCTATGCATCCCAGTATCCCCCTGGCTCTCCTTATTGACTTCTCACATTGCTTTCCCACCTTTAGGTCATCTGATATGACTACACCCAGATCCCTTTCCATTACTGTTGTTGTTAGTACCTCCCCTGTTATTACGTACTCTTCTCCTGGATTTTTATTCCCCAGATGCATTACTTTGCACTTCTTTGCATTGAATCTAAGTTGCCATATGTCTGACCATTCCTCCAACCTTGCCAAGTCCCTTCTCATCCTCTCTACCCCCCCTTGTGTATCAACTCTGTTACAGATCTTTGTGTCATCCTCAAAGAGGCATACCTTTCCTTCCAGACCCTCTGCAATGTCACCTATAAAGACGTTAAAGAGGACTGGACCCAGTACTGAGCCCTGAGGTACTCCACTAGTAACCCCACTTTCTTCAGAATGTATTCCATTCACTATTACCTTCTGTGTCCTGTTGTGCAGCCAGTTTGTTACCCAGGCTACCACCTGGGACCCACTCCCAGGCTGGCTAAGCTTGATTATTAATCTATTAAGTGCGGGACTGTGTCAAATGCCTTGCTAAAGTCTAAGTAGGCCATATCCACAGCCCCTCCCTGGTCTATTACTTTGGTCACCCAGTCAAAGAAATCAATTAGATTCGTCTGACATGACCTCCCTGCTGTGAATCCATGCTGCTTTGGGTAATGTGCCCCGCTGGCCTCTAGGTACTCAACAATTCTTTCTTTCAGAAGTGATTCCATCATTTTCCCCACCACTGAGGTTAAACTAACAGGTCTGTGGTTTCCTGCTTCTGCCTTGCTCCCACTTTTGTGAAGGGGAATCACATCTGCCCTCCTCCAGTCCTCAGGTTCCACCCCATCTTCCCATGATGTGTTAAAAAGTGTGGTTAGTGGTGTCACCAGGTCCCTCCTTAGCTCTTTTAGGATTCTAGGGTGAATCCCATCAGGCCCCATTGCTTTGTCCACCTTGAGTTTTAGAAGTTCTTTCAGTATTTTTTCTTCTGTAAATGGACTGGTGTCAACCCCACTATCCAGAGTGCTTCTACTGTTTGGTTTAGGTAACTCCTCCTCTTCCTCTTTTGTGAATACTGAGCAAAGCATTCATTCAGTATCTCTGCCTTTTCACTGTCTCCCTCTGCCCACCCCTCTCCTTTATTAATCTTACTATCCTCCCTTAACCTTTCTATGCTCCCTAATGTACCTATAAAGGTTTTATCCCCCTTCTTAACTGAGTTGGCTATCTTTTCCTCAGTTTGGGCCTTTGCTTTTCTGACTGCCTTCCCCACTTCTTTCTGCTTTAATTGATACACTTCCCTGTTGTGCTCCGTCTGTGATTCCTTATACTTTTTGAATGCAGCCTTTTTCTCCTTAACCTTTCCTGACACCTCTTTTGAGAGCCATAGTGGTTTTTTATTCCGCTTTTATTCCATGTCCCCGTATGTTCTCATCTGTAAACAAGGTTCTATGGGGGCCCTTAAATCAAACCTCAACTCTATAGGGGGCCCATCCAGATAGGGTTTAACCCCGATTCGCCTTGTTCGCAAAATCCTGAGGGGGGAGGATTTCATGGTGCAATGCATCCGGAGATATGGCAACCCCCAAGTGACCCCCAGTGAGGTTTATTAAAGAGGGGGGACTGTCTGGGCCATGGCTTCACATAGTAATTGTAAGCCCCTGAACCCTGGGGTCTTCTCCATATGAATCCCGTAGCTGGAAATAAAGATAGGTAGCATATGGCAAAACAAACAAGAGTAACATGTAATTTCAGTAATAAAAGTCCATAGCCTAGCCTTAGTTGAAGAAGGTAGCCTTGTGCTGTGGAGGAGTTTTTCTCAATCAGCCCTCCTTTCCTAGTGCATTGGAGCTGTTGAAGCAGCCTCCTGCTTTTCTTCACGGTAGCGGATCTTCTGCCACTACCGCAGCAAAGGATTTCAAGTGAGTTTTAACCAGCAGTTGCTGCTCCTCAGGAATCTCCGTCGGCTCTGATGGTTCAGCAGCCCAGTCCAATGGAGCAGTAGTGTCAATCACTTTAGTCATTGGACCTGTGGACTCATCTTGCTCTTCATCACTGGGGGAATCCTCTCTGGGGAGTTTCGCAGGAGGTGAGATAAAGAGCTGTTGGTGACCTTGTCAGTGGTGACTCTGGGATATGGGCCTTGGGTGGGACACTTGGTGGGTCTTTTCTGGCTCACTGGTCAGTGTGAGGGGCATCTGCCTCATCTGAGGAGAGGTATTCACTGGGGAGCTGTGTGCAGAGAGATCCTTCTTTCCATGCATGTGGGCCCTGCTGTGGGACTGGTCCATCCAGTATTGTAGTTGCTGTGGAACTACTTCCCTTTACCCCAGTTTCGTGTGTACAGTACTTGTTCACCTGGGACCCAGAGGCATATGGGAGATGTAGTACTTTTGAGAATTGTAGGCCAGTATTTATTGAGCCAGGTCTCAGCCTCTTGTGGGGTTTCAGCCAAAAATCCTCGTCATCTTTAAATATCAGAAGGGATGTTAAGCCTTTGAAACAATACTTAAACCTGCCATACTGGAGAATCTTTTTAAGCTGTACAAATGCCTTGTATCAGACTGCTACCTTGTGGAAGAAATCCCTGTAGAACAAGAAGAGATACTCTCTCCAAATTATGTCTCCTAGGCCTCTGGCTGCCTGCAGAACCTGTTCCTTCATGGAGTACCTCAGGAGGTATGCGATGACTGGCCTGGGAGGGGAGTTGGATGGGCCCGCTTTGCCATGGACTCTGTGTGCTCTTTCCACCTCAACCAGGCCTCTCCAACATTCACCAAGCAGTTTGGGGATGAATTAATTGAGAAATCATTCCATGTTCTAGCCCTCCATACCCTTGGGATGCCCAGGATTCTAATATTATTATGACGGCTCTTCTTTTCCTGGTCCTCTGCCCGCTCCCAGAGCCTGATCAATTTTGCTTTGTGGTCATGCAGGTGTTGCCAAACTAGGCCCTGTTGCCTCTCTAGCTCCTCTGCCCATTGTTCAGCTACATTAAGTTTATCTTCAAGCCTACAGACGTCGGCCACATTACCTGTAAAAGCCGTGCTAATGCCGTCCACTCTTACTAGTAGGGCTTTCAACATCTTTGTAATGTAGGACAGGGAATCTGAGACTGGGGTTTGCTGACCTGTGGTTCCTAGTGGATCCCCTTGGGTATTGAAGGGGGGTTGAAGAAGCAGCCATCCTTCTGGCCTGAAGCAGCAGGGGTGTGCTGTGTGGCCCCACGCAGTGCTGAGTCCTCTTGTCGGTAAGTTGGATTTTGTTGTTTTTGCCTGTCCGCTTTGGTTTGAAAAGGGGTGTCCGTGATTGGTATTGGCAGGTCTCAGAAGTTAACATATAGTGGGAAGTGCAGGCTACAGTCCGATTGGCCTATAGGGTTTAGTGCATTGCTATTAGTGGTACTGGCATGTTCTGTTGTAGCGAGTTAAGGCATTCAAAATTGGTACCAGGCAAAAGGCAAGGGTTCGTCGGGTCCTACCCTGACAATGTTGTGGCAAGTTAGACCTTGATCACATTTGTAAAGCATGGATTGCATCCAGGTAGAGACAGAGCAGTCAGTTTAGCCAGCCATCTTGCCAGCAGTCAAGCCACGCCCCATCTTCTGAAGAGTTTTCTGAAGAGGGAAGAGCTCTGTTTGTTCTGCTGCACAGAACAGGCTTTCTGAGTGACAATCTGCCACTTGTTTTGGTTAGGAGAAGAAATATAGTGCTGGTATCTGTACGTAGAGTGCTAGGGTAAAGATATTTCAACATTTTTGCTGATCTTTGTGATTATATCATATGTTGTGGTACTCTATATTCTGCAGTCTCAGAATGTAGTACTGCTGCATTGTTTTTGAATACTTGCTGGTATTTAAGGCTTTAGTGAAGCACAGAAAGTACAACATGTCAGACAAAGGCAATGGGAAGCTTGGAGGACGTAGAAAAAGTGCCATTGGTACTAGATCACTCACAAGGGTATCATGAGGAGGTGTACATGGTGCTGGGGATGGTGGTAGTAGGAGGAGCAGCACTGTTTATTGTACTGCAAGTTCTGGTGGTAGTGCAATGCCAGCAATGCCATACACTGTGCCAGTGTCAGCTACAGTGGGAATCAAAGCTTCCAGCTTCTTTGGGACACAGTGCAGTACTGCTACTTCCAATGTAGCTGTTGCTCATTGTTCAAAAGAGTGTAAAAAGACTGCTATGGTTGTCGCTGCACTACCCTGTGAGTTCCTAGGGTCTCAAGAGCAGCAGAAACATAGTGAACAGTCTCAGTCAAAAGACACCAATGAGTTAATTCAGGAGCTGCTAGGGACTGAGAGTGAGGAGGGGTTTGGTTCCAGTGCCAGGCATTATCAGAGACGATGACAGTAAGTGTTGTGCAGGACCAGTTACTGTGGGAGAGTAGAGATTGAGAAGGCTCAACAGCATAGACAGTTACAAAAGGTGTTGGAGGAGCAAGAACCTCCTCAAACCGAACATTCTGTTAGTGTCACTGTTCATGTGGCAGAGAAAGCTACTGAGGAAGAGGGGTTGGGGTACAGTGAGCCCTTACTGTCACAGCCAGAAATGTCAGAAAGCAGTGAGGGTACTAGTGATGAGGGTGTTGAGGGTGAGGGCTATGAGGATCTGGTAATAGACCCTAATTGGCAGCCACCCCTTCCAAAATCAGCAGCCACAACAGTCAGTGGTAAACGGCAGGCAATCACTTTTACGTCACCCCACAAGCAGCAACCTGTCAGGGTGAAGGGACAGCGATTGCCAAAAATAGGATTTGAGGATCAGCAGCAGCAGCAGCAAGTGCATCCTGGGAAAACAATTTTGCCCGCTCCTCCATCCCTGTCCCCATCTGCACTGCCCAGAAAAATCTGGTGTGTCGGTGGACATTCTGATGACAGTGTGGCTGTGTGCAACGTCTGTCATTAATAAATTAGCAGGGATAAGCCAGGTTCACACTATGGAATGACTGATATGCACAGTCATATGCAGAGTAAGCACCTCATTAAATGGACACAGCATAAGCTGTTGGTATCCATGCCCAGTCTGATAACTCAGCACACTCTGAAAGAGAGGGTCCCCAGTCTGCTGATGAGGATGTGGAAACATTTGACCCCTTGTTTTGTTCTACCCCCAACACATGCAGTTACAAGGGGAGGCAGTCAAGCTGATACACCCACCGGTGCACAGATAGAGAGCTTTTTCCAGCATGTCCCTGCTGGTGGACAATGCATCCAAAGCCTCAAGACCATACCTGACGAAGTCAAAACACCCCCAACAGTTCAGCACACTGTGAGGTTTAAGCAGCCAGATATTAAATCAGCATGAACCAAGCATGCCAAATATCATCAGAAACACCCAGTTACAAAAAAGCTTAACACAGATGTCGCCAAGATGCTGGCAAAAGGCCTTTTGCCATTCTCATTTGTCAAGAATCCAGGTTTCAGAGAACTTATGGAGAAGGTTGCGCCTAACTATAAAGTGCCCAGTCAAACTTATTTCATCAGTAGGACTCCTCCGGCAATCTATAAAGACCTTGCATGCATGGAGTTACATGCTCAGTCCCACTCTGCAGTAGTTAGCATTCACCTCACCACCACCAACTGGACCAGTGTCCTTTCATCAGGTTTTTATGTTATTTATTTAAGTCTTTGGTAGCCAGGTAATTGCACTGATCCAGGGGACCATTTTCAGGGTTAACCCAGGCCACACAGGCGGTAGTTACAGAGATAGTGGCAAGTTAAACAACGAGTACAAGCCATGTGGATATAAAGACATAGCTGGTGAACAAAGTGGATATACAGACATCATTGATGAACAAAGAAAGTGACATAGGAAAGTAAAATTAATGAAAGGATGAAAAAAACAATTAGTACATCATGATAAGCAACAATTATTATACAATTATTTACTAAGAATAAGTGGCAAGTGCAAATTAATGCATGATGTACAAAAAAAAAAAAGTACAAGACAATAGCCAAGTGGGAGAGCCCAAGAGGGAGGCAGTGAGGGATATAAGACAGGAGTACAAAGAGATGAGAGAGGGCAGGGGAGGCCAAAGCAGACCAAGAGGGAAAAGTCAGAAAGGTGGTGGTGGTGGTGGGGGGGGGGGGATCAAAACTAGCAAAGGCATGTGGCCTCATCAAGTAGCCGGGATTTGAGATGTGTCTTGAAAGTGGCATGGGAGTCCAGAGAGCAGATTGGCATGGGGATTCTGTTCCACAGAGTGGGAGCAGCTACAGATAATGCTCTGCTACCCACAGCTGAGGAGACTTCCGGGATATCGGGGACTGAGGATGCACACAGACACCTGTCCAGGAAGCAGCCAAGCCCATAATTAAATTTGCAGTATAGTAGTAGCCAGACAAGAGTCTGGTAGAGGCGGCATTGATGAGTGGAATATGGTGCCAGGAGAGTGAAGCAACATATGTTGTCTGTGGAGCAGAGGCATGCATGCAAGACTGAGGATGTGTGTGAGTAAATAGGGGAGCAGTAGTCAAAAATGGGTAGCAGGTTCCCTTGGACAACAGCTAAACAGGCTTCTCTAGTCAGGAGTTACTTTGTCCAATAAGCCGCACCAAGTTTGTGGTTAATATGGTAGACAGCAGAGGAGATATGATCAAAAATGGAGAGGAACGGGTCCAGGATAACTCCCAGATATTTGAAAGTTAGTACATTTTCAAGTACAGTGTCATCCGGTGAGACTACTGAGAGGGTGGACCCAGCCTTGGCGACCTTAGATAGGAAGGGTTTAGATCCAGATAGCATGGATTTAGTTTTTTTAGCATTAACAATTAGGTGATGTGAGTGGAACCAGGTGTGCGCCTCAGAGTAGTTATCGGATAAAACCCTGGATATATTCTCAAAAATCTTGTGACTAGGGAAGAGGACAAGGTCATCCACATAAAATAGGGTATCACAAGTAAGACAGTCAGAGGGGAGAGAGTTTCTAAACAGGGAGAATAAGAGTGGGCCCAGGATGGAGCCCTGGGGTACACCGGTAGTGACTGGGAGGGCAGGGAGGTGGAAGGTCCTACACATACCGACTGAGATCTATCGGAAAGGTAACTTTAAAAAAACTGCATGGTCTCAATAGAGCAGACTAGGGTGCAGAGGGTGGACAGTAAAAGGGTGTGGTCGAGCAGGTCTAAAACTTTAGACAGGTCGACAAAGACGGCACCCGTTGGCCCTTCCAAGGTCTATGTTCCTAAGAATATGTTTGGTAAACAGAGAGAGGGCAGATGTGGTGGAGTGATGTTTACAGAAGCAATGTTGCTGTCTGGACAGTAGATTGTGTGTGTCAATATAGTCAGACAGTTGTCAGTGGACAACCCTTTCCAGGAGTTTACTAAGGTGGGGGAACAAGGATATAGGCCGATAGTTATCTGGGGATAGCTGGTCAGTCTTAAAAATCAGGACCATCCTGTGATGCTTCCAAGTGCTGGGCACTGAAGAGGTAGTCAATGCTAGGTTAAAGAGGTAGGTGAGTGGTTTTAAGACGGCAGATGATATAAATTTAAGCATAGCAGGGAAAAGACCATCACTGCCTGGGCTGCCCTGGCTAGGCAAGCTCTTCAGCAGATTGGCAATGTCCCTGGGGGTGATGGTCTGGAAGAAGAAAGAGGGAAGGGGAGGGGAGGAGTTTAAGGGGTATGGGTAGGGGGATGATCAGAGAAACCAGTGGTCATCAGTGGTGGCAGCTTGCTAAGGAGGGCAGACAGGTCTATGAATTTTTTGTTGAAGGCCTCGGCCACAGCAACAGGGTCAGACAGACATCCAGAGGGAGTGTCAAGATGAATAATGGGGTCATCAGTGCTTGGGTTGAGAAACAAGTTGACCTAGCCCCAAAAGCAATGGGGTTCACCAAGACTGTCCCTTTGTTTGCCCTGAAAGAAGGCATGCTTTTTGCAAAGGCTGGGGTTTATAATGGTTTCGTAGCCTCTAATATTCGTTCCATTGGGCAGGGGAGGGGGCTTTTTTGTAGGCTGATCATAGCTTACCCCTTTCCCTCATCATGGCCAGGAGATCTTTGGTAACCCAGCATGTACAGCCACCCCTAACTTAGTGAGTAGTCAGTGGGAAATGTTGATTTTGGAGACAGAGGAGTGCGGTTGTGAAGAAACTGTCAGCCTCAGACATGTCAGAAAGGGTGTAGAAGGCTGATCAGTTTAAGGTTTTAGTTATATGTGCATAACTGCACACTGGGCATATTTCTCTTGGGTATATGCCTTGCACCCTGTCCCTCATCTACTTGTCCCATGACTGCTGACAGTGGCAAAAGTATTACTGCTGGTCGACAGCATATCATAGAGTATGCAGAGTATGCATGGGTCACATACATCTGCCAGAATTCCCATAGAAACATAGACTTTGACAGCAGATAAGGACCGCTTGGCCCACCTAGTCTATCCATTTCCCTACCTACAGGATAAGCTGCAGATCCTAGTTAACCAACAGTCTATTTCTTCCAAAACCCCACAAGAATTGCCTTATGTGTGTCCCATGCATTCTAGAATTCTTCCACAGTTTTAGACCCCACAACCTCCTCAGGATGGCTGTTCCATGCATCCACCACCCTCTATGTGAAAAAATACTTCCTCACATTGCCCCTGAGCCATCTCCTAATGTGGCCATTAGACCATGGCAAAAGCCACATGGATTCAGGGCTGAGTATATTGTGAGTGACAATGCCTGGAATGCCATCAAAGCAATCTCTGATGGCTGTTTTTATCATGTCCCCTGCTTTGCTCATGTGTTGAATCTCAATGTGAGGGCCTTTTTGGAGCATGAAGCAGGGAGTGCTATGTTGACTGCCAGCCACAAAATCTGCAGCCATTTCAGTCACTCTGCATTGGCTAGAACAGAGCTCAGGGCTCTACAGAAGGCCAATAATGTACCACAGCACTGCTTGAAGCTTGATGTGCCAACCTGATGGAATTCCACACTGTATATGCTTGAGAGGCAGTATGAACAGTACAAGCCACTCAATGAGTATGTAATGCGTGTGTGATCAGGAAGCACAGGAAGCCATGTCGCTGAGTCCCTCCCAGTGGTTTTGATGGACAGTGTTATCCAAGTACTCCATCCACTTGAACAGGCGACACAGGTTGTGAACACAGAAAAATGCAGGTTTGAGCCAGGTGATACCATTGCTGTGTGCACTCCACCAGGCACTCGTCAATTTAAGGGGACAATTAGAAGTGGCTGCACACTCTGTTGGAGTAGAGCTGGCCGACGACATCATGCAGCTGTGTGATGATGATCCCTGGGTCATTCACATTAACAACTCGGAAGCATACATCCTGGCAACCCTGCTTGATCCTAGGTACAAGCATGGCATGATGGCACTTCTTCCAGGGGGAAGGCTGATCTTGATCACTAAGTGGTCATCCTGCATGGCAAGCTCCAAAACTGGATGATGCACTCAGAGGTAAGGTTGGAAAAATCGGTCACAGCACAGAAACCGGAAACAGCAACTGCCCCCACCCAGTATTCTTCTCCTCCACCACTACAGTGTCTGAGACCTCACGCTCATCATCATGTGTTAGCACTGGTGCCACAAACCCCCTCTGGTCCATGCTGAAGGACATTGGTGTCTCTACATGCCTGATCCGGAGGGCAACATAGAACTGCAGCTGTCTGCACACCATGTGGTGCAGTCATATATGGATGAACCAGAGCAAATAAGCATTGATGATGAGCCCTTGGACTATTGGTGGAGCAAACTGGAAATTTGGCCTGTGCTTACAGCTACCACCATGGAGTACCTCACCTGCTCCTGTGCCAGTGTAAGCTAGGAAAGGGTTTTCAACACTGCAGGTGCTATTTTGACTGACTGCCAAAGCAGCCTGTCTGATTGGAATGTTGAGTATTTTAACATTTGTTAAAATGAACTTCCATTTCTTCCCCAAGCAGTACATTGTGTCAGCTACAGCAACATTCCATGATCCTGCTGAAGAAGATGGTAAGCAGCAGGACTCGTCAGAAGATGAGAAAAGTGTGACAATGGCGGGCTTGGAGTTCTCCGGAGTAGGAGGCAGAGTGAAATAATATGTGTGTTGTGTGCAGAAATTGTGTTGTGAAGTACCTCCCTAACACCTTATATGTTCAATTATATTACCAGAATTAAGATCCTTGCACCCAGAGTCAGTGTGCAATGCCCGAGTCATAAACTGCTGTGTTACAAAAAAAGTTGATGAAGCAAAGGATTACCACATCCCAATTTATGTTGAAAATTCACACTAACATCAGCAGCAGTTCTATAGTTTTTTTTTTTGTTTTGTTTTATTTTTTTATTTATGACTTTGTGAACCGGGTAGGTGCACTGATCCCAGGGATCGTTTTCAGGCACAACCCAGGACACGTAAGGCGGCACAGAGTAGAAACATCAAAATAACAAGAACATAACAAGAGCAGGTAATACATAGTGAAAGGTTACAGCTGTTACATTTGGCAATACATGGTGGCAGTAGTTGAGGGACAACAAATAAAGCAAATTAAGGCTCATGGTGGTACAGTTTCAGTAAATAAGAGAAGCTATTTGGCCCTACCCCTGGAATCTATGGGGAGGGGGACTAGTCCTTAAAGCAGTGGCAGGTGGATGAAAGTAATGCAGTGTTATAACTAAAAAAAATGTACACCCTGGACAAAAGAAGAGAAGGGAGGATATGATGGAGACTTTCAAATAATAGAAATAAGGTTCAAGAGAGAAGCCTTTTTCAGAGAAAAAGATGCTCAAGAAAAATAGGTCATGCTATGGGGTTGGAGGTGGGTAGGCTCGGGTTAACCAGGTTATTGCACTGGCTCCTGACCTTGAGGTCTTCCAACTTGTCCTCGAGCCGATGGAGCTTCTGGAGCATCAAAGAAACATCTGGATCCAGTTTCTGTTGCCAGCATTCCACTTAAACTATGCGAGCTTCCGAGTCGGTAACCCAGGTGGCCAATGAATCCAATGTGATCCTGATGCACTGCAGTTCATCAGTTAAGGCAGAGAATGCCAACTTCAGGGGATTCATCTCCTCAAGAAAACATTCTTCAGATAAGGCAGTCCCTGTAAGCAAGGTCTTAGTTGATGCTGTGGCCTGCTGCCACGTCTGCTTTGCTTTCTTGTCCCTTTCTGGAGTGGGAAGTGTTGTGTGGCACAGCAGTGGGTTTTTCATCTCCATGTCTGCCATGCTGTCCATCGGAGTACACTACAAAGATCACCAGACAGCTCAGAGATCACAGCAGGTAGGCAGAGGTCTCCATACAAGAAAAAGAGAAATATTAGCAAGCAGTGGTGGAGAGGAGCTTCGAGAAGATTCTCTTCCTCAGTCAGCCATCACATAATCTTATTTGTCATTCCACCCGCTTTTGTTTTGTTAACCAAGCTAACCATTTGCCTCCCTCAAAGTGATTGCCCACCTTAGTGATTAGCAACTGATGTTTGATAGTCTTAGAGGTGTACTGATACCATTTACCTTTAAGTTTATTTAATTGTGTATAGTCTACAGTTGTGTCCCCCCTCATAAGCTGGGTTTCTAACCCCTTGATTTGAGCTTCCAGCTGGTCTCCCCCCTGTTGCTCCTGCACATGTCTTTTGACTGTGAAGGAGATAGTAAGACCTAAAAAGTAGGCCTTCATCATTTCCCAAATTGTTATGGCCGAAGTGTCCTCCACTTTGTTATGGGAATTGGTATAGTCTTAAGGAAAGATTCATTATCTTAGTTAGGGGCAACATAATTTCATCCAGTCTAAGGGAAACTAGTTTGAGGTTAAGCGCATCTCCACTGAATCTGGACTTCCCAAGCACATTTTGGATATACTTTCTAGCCTCTCTTTGAGTAACAGCTTGGATATAGAAGGGGGGATGTACTTGGTGTTGGTTATCTACCTCTATGCAATCCAAGTTTAGAGCATCATCAAAGAAATCTGGAGGAAGAACACTATTTAAGTCCATAAACGCATTATTCAATGTGTTGGCAATGATCTTCGGGTCGAGTTTTGGGGTACCATCAATATTAATCATGGTAGGTGCCAGCTTAGGGTCTCTTTCTGTTAAGTCCTTAATGTTATTCCAGATCTTCCTTCCATCATTCCAGGTGTGAGTTAGTGATTCACTGTAGTGATGGCTTTTTTCATTACGGATGGCTTGGGTGCAATCATTTTTTGCTCTTTTGTAAGATAGTATATCCTCTTGCCTGCCTGATAATGGTGCACACTGCCAAAGGTGGTCTCTAAGTTTCATCAAGTCTATTAAATATGGTGTGATCCCGGGACTGTAGTCATCTCTGATCTTCTGTTTTTTTGAGAGGAGTGTGTATATCGCAGGCTGCATTGAAACGGTCTATTGGTGACCAATCCTGAAAACGTCGGAATTGTTTTAGGGGTTCTAGGTGGCCATGGTTTAGGACTGTTAGTGTGTCTAAAACCCCTGATCAGATTCTTGACAGTTTTGGACTAGCAAAAGAGACATGGACAAGTGGCATATTTGGTAATAAACTTGCTTATTACACAAAAGGTAATCAGTTGCCCTAAGCAGTTCTTACCATCAGACACTTGGAGCCTATGTTTCCCAATACCCCCATGAGTGAAGAAGGTCTCGAGAGGAATACGTAATACAACAGGTTATATAGTTTTGATTGTAAATATGGTTACCAGGAGATTAGATACATAAAATAAGCCCTATTGGCCAAAAGTTAGGTGTCTCCACAATGTTATCTACAGTTATACAATATCCATAAAGTCAGTTAAAATTACAGAACAAAAGGCTCATACAAAGCACAGGATATTGTGCAGGAATACATAAATCTGCATTGTGGTATTGTAGACTGTATAATGACTTCTCAGAAGATAACAAAGACACAGGTGTGCCTTGGCACATTACTTGCAATACGTTTCCTAGCAAAGCAATATGAATCAATTTTTTCCTGGCTACTTACTCTTGTACAGTAAGTGCCGACACCCTACATATTATGTTTGGTCATAACATACTGTATATATGTGACATAAGTTTGTCCAGGGTGCACAGTGGGAGTCTAATTAGAGTGCTGGGACCTCGGAGAAAGTGCTTGAGCGGCACTACAAGGTGTTCCGGTGGTGCAATTTGCCAGCTCCATGGTTGCCACCTGCCAAAAGCTGCAAGATCCAGCCACCCTCCTGACTCTCCTCCTCAGCTACAGAAGCAAGGAGAAAGTGCCTGAGCAGTGCTACGAGGTGTCCCGGTGGTATGATGGGCCAGCTCCAAAGCCGCCGCCCACCAAAAGCTGCAAGATCCAGCCACCCTCCTGGCTCTCCTCCTCGGCTACAGAAGCAAGGTACGGTTGCTACTGCCTTCATAGCATCCAACTGGGGCAGCGTCTCACGGGTGAACCCTGATTGGTCAGCCTGCTTTCTGGACTCTATAGTGATTGGGGCACCTTTCCCTATTGCTGTAACATAGCTGTTTTCGACTGCTTTCTATCTCTTGTTCTCAAGGGTTTTTCCCTGCCTAAACTGTCCTGCAAAGGTGCTTTAATACTGCATTTTATCTATTGCAAATTGTATACTGTCTTTATTGCAATTAATATTTTATTAAACATTTTAAACACACAATTGTGGGAACAGTATCAAAACAGTCCATAACATACAATTCAGTACACAAAACCAACATTCGTAATTATTTATACAAAAAGGGAAGACACATAAATCCCGCAATCCCCCCTATCACCCCACCCCCTACCCACACCCTCCAAAAAAAAAAAAAAGGCACTGCAAATGATTGTTAAAACACAGGCAAACGAAGAAAGAAAGGGCATTTCAGGACAAGATTATCTATATATAAACCATTTCCAGAGGAGACAAGATTTTTCAAAGCGGGCACACATTATGCAATATAGCAATCATCCTCTCAGTTCTAAGAAGGAAAGGAACTCAGTCAACCATTCAGAGTATGAGATAGGGCGAGATTCTTCCAATATCTCAATACCAATTTTTAACTGCACTAGCAATCATGGATATATGGAATTTCCTCTGTTTAACCCTGCAACCTGACATGTCACCCAGTAGACAAACTTCTGGAGTAAATAGATCCTTTAGACCCAGCAATGGGTCAGATTTACTTTTGATTTCATTCCACAGAGGAGCTAATGTTAGGCATGTCCAAAAATATGAAGAAGATCGCCCTTCCTCTACCACATCTATAACACAGGGATTCTTCTACTAGTTTTAAGTCTTTTAATTTCTGAGGAGTATAATAAATATTGTGCAATATTTTAAACTGCATTAATCGAAGGTGATCTTGTTGTATCCATTTATGACAATTCTGCCAAATATGTGTCCAGTTCCACTGCATGTTCGGGAAAGTTTTGGCCCAATATGAGGTTGGAGCCAGATTATCCTTAAAGGCCCAACTGAACAGTGTTGAATAAATCTTAGAAATAGCTTTGGGGCACCAATATATGAGTTAAGATCCTCCCAAAGGAAATACAGGGCGAATGAACCCTTTGGTATCAATCTTTGAATCAGGGCATGTTTAAACTGGTATATTTTAAAAATATCTTTATGGAGTAAATTAAGCTTTCCTAATATCTGCTCGGATGATAACACCCTACCATCCATATTTATAAAATCTCTCATGGAGCAGTCGGCTAAATTAGGTAAATTAGGTACCCAATTCCTTTTAATAGATTGAAATCCTATTTTCCAGTGTGGGTTACCCCAATAGGCTGATCCCAATCCCATATATGGTCATATTTTAAAAAATTACAAAGCTGGTTGTGTATTCTAGCTGAAAGTTCCACGCTGATTTTCAGTAATGGTGGAGCATACGAGGTGGGATGAAAAACAAAGCCTTAGGTTAATGTCTAGACCTTTAATAAAGTTCAACTCTAATTGAACCCATAATGGAGTGTATCCCATGCTCTTAGTAGCACTGTCATGATACATCCATCTTCCATATTTATTCAAATGTGCTGCCCAGAAATATAACGCAAAAGTGAGGCATTCTTAGCCCACCAGAATTCTTAGGAGCTGCCAGTTTTGAATATGACATTCTAGCCTTCCTGTGGCCCCATACGAAATCAGCCAATTCTCCATGAAGTTTCCTAAACCAGGAGAGGGAAATCCAAATGTTTAACATAGATAAGGGTTAAAAAAGTCTCGAAATATGTTCATCTTTACAATACTAATCCTCCCCATAAGGATAGTGATAATTGTGCCCATCTCTTGAGATCAAATCTAATATTTTGAAGTAAAAGTTCAAGATTAATTTTGAGGGAATTAGCCTGGGTATTCGTTATGGCGAGACCTAAATATCTAAAAGATTTAGGTTCCCATCTTAAACCAAGTGAAGCTATAGCCGCTTTAAATACTCTGTTATTTAAGGGATATACAATAGTTTTGTCTTGGTTAAGTTTATAATTAGATAATCTGCTGAACCCTTGTATAATCTCTAATAATTTAGGATGGAGGAATCTGGATTGAAACATAAATTAGTAAATCATCGGCATAAGCCGTAATCCTTAATTATACAGCCCTCAGATTGATACCTTCAATCTCCCAGTATAATACTATACTCCTTATTAGGGTTCCATATAAAGATTAAATAGCAGTGGCGATAGAGGACATCCTTGCCTTGTACCAGCTTGCAAATTAAAGACAGACCGAAATAGCTCGGTTACACATAACCCTAGCTGATGGGTCCGTATACATACTTGAATCCATTCCACAAATTTTTTTCGGAAAGCCAAATTTGTGCATAGTTTCAAAAGATAGTTCAATGGATTTATCAAATGCTTTTCAGCATCTAAGGAGACCAAAGCCATTGGTATCGTAGTCTCTTCAGAAACCAAAGAACATGTGCCAGAGTTCTAAAATGATCAGAAGAAGATCTACCCTCATAAAACCCACTTGTTCTGGACCAATCAATTTTGATATTACCCGATTGATACGGACAGCCAGTATCTTAGCCAATATTTTAATATCATAATTCAGCAAAGAAATTGGCCTATAATTGGCTGGATTTTCCGTGGTTTATTAGGTTTGGGTAGTAATACTATAAGGGCTTCCGTTAATGAAGAGTCTATTTTCTGCCAGCTAGGATATATTTGAACAGATCAAGGAGAATAGGGAAAGCTGAGTGGCTAATGTTTTGTAGAAATTAGGAGAGAAACCATCTGGACCAGGAGTTTTATCCAGTGCTAATTTTAATAGCCGCCCACCTCCTCCTGTGTAATCTCCTGAATCAGCCCAGCCTGATCTGACTCATTGAGGTTTGGGAGAGGCAGTCCTTTTAAAAAAGGGAGAGAACATCCGTGGTCGGGACTACTTGCATATCAGCGTAAAGAGCGGAAAAATATTTCTGAAAAATCAGAGCTATATCCTCAGGGTTTGTTTTTATAGTTCCTTCCTCATTCGAGAAAATACCCTCTATCACACGGGAGGCCTCATATTGAGAAATACGCCTGCCAATATTTTGCCCGCTTTAGCTCTTGATCAACATATTTTGCTTTAGTTTTAATAATTGCCAGCTCTGCCTTTTCCCCTAGCAACTTTAGATATGTATCCCTCTCCCTAATTAACTTTATCTTTGTATCCTCAGTAGGGGTATTAAGATATTCCTGCTCTAGTAACTTGATTTACTCTAATGTTCTTTTCATATTAATTCTTTCCTCCTTCTGTTTTTGCACTGCCTGACTGATTAGTATTCCCTGCATATATGCTTTAAATGCTCCCCAAAGAATATCTAATTTGGGCTGATCAGGGGCATTAAAAGCGAAAAATTCTTTAATTTGAGCTGACAAATATTGGGTTACCTTAGGATTCCTCAACATCTGATTATTAATCTTCCATCTGTTATTTCTCCAGCTTAGTGAAGGCAAAGAACAGTAGAGTCCACAGCAGAGTGGTCTGAGAAAGGGGCAGCAACAATTGCAGAGTTAAGAACCCCGGGGAGTAGATTACGAGATACCAGAATATAATCAAATCTAGAGAACGACCCATGGGATGGAGAAACAAATGTTTAATTTCTTTCCTGAGGATGAAAAACCCTCCAAACGTCTGCTAACTCCAGCTGGTCCACCAATTCCCTGAAAGCTCTTGATGCAGGGTAACTAATGGTTGAGCTCTAGCCTTCTGTCTAAAGATGGGTCAAGCACCGCATTGAAGTCTCCTGCTAGTACCATTTGCATATGAGCAAAAGGCTGTAAGACTTGGAGCAGCTTAATGAAAATTCCTGGGAATCTGAGTTGGGCCCATAAACTGCCCCAAGCAATATATTTTACCCTGTAATTTTCCTTGAACAATAATATATCTTCCGTCATCATCCTGAATAACTTTACTGGGGATAAACTGTAGAGATCTGTGAACATTAACATAACTCCTCTGCTCTGTGTGGTACCCTCATGATGAAAAAACCTTTCCTATCTGTAGTCTCCTCATAACATTACATTCTTCCTGTAATAGATGGGTTTCCTGTAAAATATTATCCTAGCTTCCATTGTTTCAATATATTTCAATATTTTAACTTGCTTGACTTTGTCTCTTGCCCTTTAACATTCAATGTAATCATTTTAATTGCCACATCCATCCCCCTTCCAGAAAAATCTGATAACCCAAAACAGTTGCCTAATTATCCATTCACCTATAATTAGCTTTGCAGGCCTTAAACCCCCCATATATAAAAAACTAGAACCCAAAATACCCAACACACCCTCTACTACCCACCCACCTCTCACGCATGGTTCATGATGACAGTCCACTTGGCCCATTCTCCCAACCTCCCACCCTCCGACTACATAATAATTAATAATTAAACCAATTTGTGAACTTGTATTATTGAATTATTCCAAAAAATTCAAATCAAATCCCCATTACGCTATCCAATTGAATAATAAACTGTACATAAAACCCAGTGAGGTTACTTTAAACATCCAGAAACCTTCCCATCTTAACATTAGGGATACGCTTTGTCCATTTCATGCTTTAATCATTTTTAGTCCGCAGTATTATCCCCTTTGCACTCCCCACAGTTATTTAAACATTAATCTAGCGATCACTCTAGAATGCGCCGCTTCTGTTCAGGCATTGTAACAGCATCTTCGGCCATGCCGATCTATCCAGTAATAATGACACTTCACAAGAGGAAGAGGGTACCCACTGTACTCTACATAGCTTCTCGATCCCACTGGAAGACCCCAATCAACTCTAAAGATTTCGATAAGTGATAGTCCCAACCAATCCTGGCTTCTTAAACTACTCTTTAAAGAACCTTCCCGTATCTCATGGTTTATATTGCACTATCACGTAAAGCTGAATGACTCTTAACCGAGCTCATGCTATGCAGACATTACTCGCAATGGAGAGCGCTACTACAACTTTGAACTGGGTACCGCAACTTGTCGTGCCACCATAGTAAAGAGCATCTACTAATTATGCTATCTTCAGTATGTTTGCCTTTAAAATACAGACCGCTGAAAAGAAAATCTGACCTACACACTTATATGTAGCAGGAATGCCGGTTCCATTCAGATGTCGAATACCATGACCACAGCTGGGTGAGAATGGCAAAATTTCAAAAAAGCAGCCCCCGATGTTCTTCCTTTAAACCATGTTATGATTTGATTTTTGAAAACAAGAGACCTCCAGGATGGAGCTTTCCGCTGCCTCATATTTTATGTTAATCTAGGCTATCAAGTAGCTCTGAATAGATTGGGGAACGAGACTTGCAGCTCCGACGATGCAATTTCTGCTGTTTCGAATGCCTTTCAAACATCACCAATCAGAACCTGAAATTTCACTGGGTATCCCATACGGAATTTGATGCCTGCTGCCAACAACTTGGTTATTAACAGGTGAAAGGTAGCTCTTTTTTGCCTGATTGACAAAGGTAAATCTTGTGCCACCCTAAACTTGGTCCCCTCCCAGCTTAACTCTTTCGTTTCTCTGGCTTTTGTTATGAAGAGCTGACGTTCCTGAAAGTTGAGGAAATGAAATATCAAGGATCGGGGTGGAGCATTTGGTGGGGCGTGAGGACGTAAGGGCTCGAATGAGCTCTTTTCAATTATATATGAAGATCCATATGGTGAAGGCCCCTTATTTTTCTACCAGTCTTTGAACGAATTTAATCAGATCTGTGCTCTTCCGCTTTTTCGGCAGTCCTATGATCACCACATTATTGCAGGCACCTTCCTCAAGATCCTCTACTTTGAGCTCTAATTTGTTAACTTTTGCTTCAGCTGTACCATAGTAGTATCCAACCTTTCTTTATTATTTTCCAACGATCGGATTCTTACTTCGTTGTCGGCTATCCCACAGTATTCTCTTCTAGTGCACATGTTAGGCTTTTAATCTCACTTGCCATTTCTTTCATTTCTGCCTTAAACGGCCGAAACTCCTCCAGAAATCTTGCTAGTGTAAGGTTGTTCTTCTTCTCCCATTCCTGCTTCAGTACTTGCGGCTGTTGAAAGGGTAAGGCCTTGATTTTTGCGGCCTCTCTGGTGTCCGCCAAGGGTGCTTAGGGGTTATTTTGCGAATTTCCACCTCCATAAACCCCTTCGTTCTAACTATCAGATCTTCCGATCCTTTTATCCTTTTTCCAACGGCTACAGAGGAGGTCAGTAATGACAGATAATCAAATTTGGAGGAAGAGTGGTCGGAGCTCCTGGAGAACGCAGTTAAGCCATGTTCTGCATCACGTGACTCCTCTGTATACTGTCTTTAGTCTGATTGTAGATTTTAGCCTGCATTTATATCCAACTGTGTCACCTGCCTTAAAGTGATAGACTGCCTGTTTTAAATGAATGTGCTCCTTTCTAATGCTATGTGCTAGCTCCTACAGCCATTGCCTAATTTTCTACTGATTTTACTGTGTGCTTATCCTCTGCTCCTTGTTTCTCTCCCAACCCCCTCTCTCAGCTCTTCTCTATTTTTCCTTCTTTAACTCTAAATTGCAGACTGCTCTGTGACCTGTAACCCTACCCCAAGTAGACTCCTCTCACTTTGACTAGTATCCACCCTTCTTTCAGCCCATTGTCTCTACCTAACCCATCCCTGCCATCCTGATCTGTGGCTTTTTAATTTCTCTTTCACCCCTGCCCTCTGTTGACTATCTGCTGGCTTTTCACCCCTACCCCCCACTGGCAATCTGCCACCTGACATCTGCCCCTTTGTCCTGGAACCATTATATTTATCTTGTATCCCTCTCTCCCTCTATGTCTGGGAGAAAACGCCTGAGCAGCACTACAAGGTGTCCCAGCGGTGCGATCGGTCAGCTCCGTGCCCTCCAAAAGCTGCAAGATCCATCCACCCTCCTGGCTCTCCTCCTCGGCTACAGAAGCAAGGTACGGTCGCTACTGCCTTCATACCATCCGATTGGTGCAGCGTCTCACAGGCGAACCCTGATTGGGCAGCCTGCTTTGTGGACTCTATAGTGATTGGGGCACCTTTCCCTATTGCTGTAACATAGCTGTTTTTGACCACTTTCTATCTCTTGTTCTCAAGGGGTTTTCCTCCCTCCCTCCACCTCCTCCCAGGCCTCCTTTAAATACACTATCACTTCACCCCCACTGCTTTATCTCACATCGGATTGGCTATACTGTGTCTTTGTCTCACTCTATCCCTGATCAATATCGCTGTATGACCTAGATACCATACCTTTATTATACTTCAGCTCAAATCCTACTAATTTTATCTCTCTAAAATCTCGTTCTACCTATTCTTGACTTGCCCTCTACCCCCATTTCACATTATTTCCCTTTGTTACCTTTCCCAAGCTTCATCTCAGGTATTTGAACCTCACCATTTCTGTCACTCCTGCAGCTCTGACCACTGTCCTTGCTAAATATTATAGTCACCTAATTCTGGGTGTCTTTAAGCCACATCAGGCTTAAGTTCTGTCGTAACTTTGGTTAGATTATCTCATTTTTTTTTCTCTTTCTTGTGCCTGCTTTGGTTTTAACCTATTTGGCATCTAAATCCCAAAATCTGTCCAAAATTAAATTTTATTTGCTGCTGTCCCTCCTTGTGACCTCAATGACATTGATCCACCTATGTATGCTTACTCTACCTCGAGCCCCCTCTACTATCCCAGAATTCCAGCCCAATGACTTCTTATTCTCTAACCTCCTACTGATGCCTCCTCAAAATTGTGACCCTACTCTGATGCTATTAAATAATACCTGGATCAAACTGGTTGCCTATGCCCTAAAAAATGGCCATGTCCCTATCAGTACTCCTTGGCTCTTTCAGCAGCACAAACTATGGTATCTACTGCTGCTTGCCTTATTGCTCTCAGGGGATGTTCACTCTAATCTGGGCCCTTTTGGCAACTCATCTACCCCCTTTACCAATGTCAAAGGTTTCACGGTGGTGCACCATAATATTAGAAGCCTTGTGCATCATTTAGCTGAATTGGAGGATTGGGCAGCTCTCCACAATCTGGACATCATCAATCTCACTGAAACTTGGCTCAAATCATCCACCCCAGACTCACTATGCTCCCTCCCATCTTACAACCTGTTGAGACTGGACAGACCTGCCCCCAAAAGAGGTGGTGGCACGGCTATATATTTGAAAGAACATGTCCATCTCTCAACAATCTGCTCATTTCCTCTAACCAACTGTGAAGTGCTTCATGTTCTCCTTTCTCTTGGCTCTAAAAAGTTACACATTATCTGTGCCTACAAACCCCCTCAGGAGGCCAAACTGGTCTTGATGAACTATTGGAACAAACCTCTCTTCTTTCTGGGAGAAATGAAGTCCTGATACTTGGGGACATCAACATAAATTGGTTAGGAAGCTCTCAACCTGCATCCCTTACCAGGCTCCAGAGTTTCAATCTGCACCAGCTGATTGGTGATCCTACCAGAACTGCCCTGTGAACAAACTCCAGTACCCTGCTGGACTGGATAATGTCAAACCATCCTGAGAATATAATCTCATCTAGAGTACTAGCTGATGCCATTACAGACCACTCCCCCACTTTTTGCATATGGGGTAAGAGTAGGCCACCTTCCTCCAATCCACATTTTATTACCTTCCGAAACTATTCTCATCTAAACCCACTGGCTTTCCTAACTGACGTTAGTGCAATTGACTGGGCCCCTCTTTTCAAATCTAATGATGTCCAGACAGCTCTAAACCTATTCCTCACTCACTTTCTTGTGCTTCAGGATAAACACTGTCCCCTTGAAACCTGTAGGGTTAAAAATCATCACACCCACCGGCTAAAATCTGACCTCCTCTCCAAACTCCAGCAGCATGACAAAAGCTGGCTACATTATAGAAACTTTGGGTTACCCGCTGACTGAAATACCTATCGAGCACTGCAAAATTCATGCAAGAAGGATAGTAAAAGGGCCAAAAGTGCCTACTGTAAGGAGCTATTGACAAACTCCTATGGGGACTCTAAAAGTTCTGGTCCCACATAAAGTCCTTTCTGAGTACTAACCAGGCCTTGACTCCCAATGACATGCTAATAAATGGCGTGCACTGTAACAACCCCAACACCACTGCAAATGTGTTCTATACTCAATGTTCTGATCTTACCAAATTCACTTCTTCCATCCCTGTCCTATCTAACTCTACCTCCCCTCCTGTCAACACTGCACCTAATTTATTTTTCAAGGCAGTCTCTTACCACGATGTCTTAAGATTGCTCAATAATATCTCTGAGTATGCGGTGACCGGGGCTGATGACCTTGAACCTAAGCTGCTAAAACTAGCTGCCCCCATATAGCTGTCCCTTTTGCTAAGATTTTTACCCTCTCCCTCTGCCAAAGCCACATCCTGAATATTTGGAAGACAGCTAAAATCACACTGGTTTTCAAAAAAGGTGACCGTAAAGATCCTTCCAACTATAGGCCAATTGCCATCCTGCCAGTTCTTAGTAAACTTCTTGAAAAACTTGTTGTTACTCAAACCTTACACTTTCTCCAGCAATTTGATCTTCTTACGACTGCCCAACATGGATTCTGTAAAGGTCACAGTACCACTACAGCACTTCTCAAGTTTACATTTGATACTCTATTTGCCATGGACTCTGGATTCCTCACTGGGCCATTTTCATTGATATGACTAAAGCATTTGATTTAGTCTACCACCCCATCCTCCTAACAACTCTTAAATCTTTAGGCTTCTCACCTAATGTTGTCAGGTGGTTTGGCAGCTACTTAGCTGACAGGACTCAGATAGTTAAATTTAACTCAACCTTCTCAGACAATGTTTCCATTAACATTGGAGTGCTGCAAGGGTCCATCTTAGGTCCCCTACTCTTTTCCTTATTTATAAACAATATCACCTCCAACCTTGTACACACACATTCCCTGCTATATGCAGATGATATTGTCCTATACACCAGTGCGAAGTATATAACTGACATCAACACTCAACTGTCCCAGAACCTCCAAGCTGTTCAACAATAAACTTCTCCTAAATGAAGGAAAGACTCATGCCATGCTATTTGGTTCCAATACTAAACTCAAAACCTCCCAATCTAATTTCAATGTCTCCTCAGCAAATGGCTCATCTGTTGGGGTAGTAGAATCATTTAAATATCTCGGGTATCACCCTTGACCTAACTCATAACTTCGATCTCCATATTCAGCAGACTTGCAGATTGGTTAACATGAAACTTGGCATTGCCTACTGGACTAGCTATGCACTCACATCATCTGCTAGGCTTGCTATAGCTCATGGCATACTAATACCGGGTCTCAACTATGGTGTTGCAACCTACGTCACTGCTGGTAAATCGAGTCTTCTAAAATGGGATGATACCTATAATATTTGTCGCTATGCATCCTCCTCACCATGTTTGAAACACCACTGCTTCCTCTACTCTGATCTTGGTTGGCTCTCCCCTTCTGCATCCAGATTTTATGAGTATGGATTGCTCATAGATAATGTTATCAGATCCCAAAACCCAAAAACCTCTTGCAGGACTGTTTCTAAATCACTTATCCAGCTATGGTTTTCACTCTGCTGATAATGCCCCTGTCCTCATCCCCAGATACCGAGCATCCAAAGGTGCTAGTGCTTTTGCCTGTCATGCCCCACAATTCTGGAACTCCCTCCATCTAAGTATTCACACAGCATCATCCCATGCCTCCTTTAAAAAATTACTTTCACTCTATCTAATAGACTCCAGCAGTTGCTCCTGTTTCAATCCACCCTAGACTTTGTCTCCTCTCCTTAAGTCTGCTGAACCTACACCACTTCATAGTTTACTGACCCTTACCAATGCTTAGCTCTTCTTCATAACACCTGCTTCCTGCTTTCTTATTACCTAAGGATTTTTATCTCTCACTGGGTCCCTATCTTCCTATCTTACCCTCCCCTATCTATTCTATTTCCCTACTACAACCGTAATCTCTACTGAATTTGTCCTACATTGTCTAATATAATGCCTCCATCACCTCTCTATTATCCTCCTTTAATTCCATGGTATTGCTAGCACTTATGACCTAATCAAACTGTTATCTGCCTTATTGTAATTTTTACTCTCCTCACTTTTGTTTTGACTTTGACTTTGTTTAAGTATATTGCTAAACTTGTTTTTAAACTCTAGCATGATCTAATTCCTGCGTTTGTTTATTGTGAATCCATGTATTGTAACCTGTTATTTCTGATTGTTTTAGACTTGTACCCTCCTGGGTTGTGCCTGAAAATAGTCATTGCTATGGCTAGTGCACCTACCCGGTCATCAAAAACTAAATAAATAAAATTAAAATACCCCCCCCGTTACCTTACTGAAAAGGCAACAACACTATGGAAAAGTAGTGGGAACAATCACCATCATTTACCAATCCAACGCACAAACCTAGTAAAGGAAATCGAGTTGCTCATGGTGTTGTTTGAGTGCATGCCTTATACAGCAAAGTAATAGTATCAAAAAGACAATCAAAAATGCTTGTATAATAACAAAACCTTTAAAAGTTAATTCTAACCAAGTATTTTAAAATGTAGTAATTAAATCACCATAAGTTATAAGGGTGTTAAGGGCATCTCCTGCATTGGAGATAGTATTACTGATGTAGATGAGGTGAGTATCCTTTCTATCTAAAAGTGTTTTCAAAGTTAATGTCAAAGGGTCTATGTGGACATTGAAAGTGGGTAAATACTGAGAGAGAGCAAGCAACTATTCAGGGTCACTGTCAATAACATCTGGTTCTGCGATGGGAACAGGAGTAACCACTATATGATCAATAGAGGTAGTCTGATGAGGAATAAAACAAAAGTTAGGATATTGTACTTCACAAGTTTTATTACCATAGGAAAAAGATTTATGGTTAGTCACAACAAAGTACTGTTCATCAGAATTATATGACATTTTAACAGTTGGTACTCTCCATTTTTGCAGTTGGATTGGGCAGGTAAAAGATTGATATCTAAGTCTTGTAGTCAGTCAATGAACCTCTTCTGCATAATTCTTGTACAGACATCCAGTGTTGCCAATTGGAGGTGGTTCTGTTGATGGTGCCCTTGGGATATCAGTGTAATTTGGGTTAATGTTTAAGTCCATTGTAAAGTACCAATCAATGCTGTCTAGTGAATATCCACATATCGGCTTGATGACGTCGAAAACATCACAATGACACAAGTAATGGTATCCGTTTTTAGCACAGCTTCTGGGGTAGGATGATAGACCAGAAGAGGTGGAAGGTCAATGCATTCTCTGTAGATGTCCTTGTCAAGATGCTCAATGGAGTGAATGGAGGCACGTTTATCAAATAATTCAGTCTCCAGGATCAAAGTGGGGCAGAGATGCAGTAAAAGTAACAAACATAGTGTCCCAAATAGTGCAGTGGCGAGCAGTGTAACAGGGACATCTGTTACGGTGGCATGTGACATAACCTAAATTTCTAGCAATTAATAATGGAATTGAAACAGATCTGGACATACACATTGAAATGCAAGCAGTGGATCTACAATGTTGACCAATACCATTTAGCAAGTCTTCTATCATTGATAATATCTGGAATACATCCAGATTCCAGTTCACAGAAGAGATTATTGACAGTGGTTATGACATAGGAGCCATAAGTCGAGCACAGGAATTCACTGGCAATATATTGCTTGCCTGCCTCCTTGTTATTCTGGAAAACAAGTTAATTAATCTTATTCTTAGTGTATTAAAACGTTTAGCAATCTCATGCATGTTGTAAATGGTATAGTGTTCTTCCTGACTAAGTCCATCAAAACTATGTAATAACGGGGGTAAAACATCATTCTTCATGCCAGTCTGGAATTTAACTGTTTGACTTTTGATGGCAGCAATGTATGCCCTATTCCAGATGGACATGCTGGATCTGAAGAGTCTGGATATGGTGCCAACTGCACCAGTGATATCAGCAGTGTCACGTCTCCTTCATGAGGAGGAAGGTTTCTACTTGTTTGGGTTTGGTCTAGACCTAAATAAACCTAAATGTTCAATGGTATGTGAACCAGCCATGGGATCCTGTGTGCATGTCTGGTAGGCAGCAAGACTGTCTAATAAGTATGCCATCACTTTGGCAACAATTTTACCACGACTGACACTACAGCAACAACAGTGCCAGGTTGCCATAGTGTCTTTGCAGGACCCCGGCACTGCTTTCTGGGGGTATTTCACCCCTCTCCGAAGCAACCCCAACTTGGAGTTGATTAATTTAGTAGCAGGGGAAGTGGGGGGGCAGAGCCACCCGCATGGGGGATTGCGGAATGAAGCCCTCTGATGAAAACACAGTTTGAAGTGACTCCCTTTATGCCGACCGCAAATGTAGTTGACATGAAGGAGTCACTGTAACATTAGTCAACAATAAAATTGTTGACCGACTTTCATGGATCTGTGTAATGCCATAGTACTAAAAAAATTTGATGTATTAGTTCTAGAGCACATGCCAAATTTAGCCATATTCCAATGGGTAAGATGAAAAATAACTGGGATGTGCATAAATTACATATTATTCACAGGGATAACTGGGATAGAAATTGCAGTGAGATCACTTTGTGGGCCAGGTTCCTTTGGGGGACATTCAAAAAGTTCTGCTTCAGTAGGGGGTAAAACAGATAGAAACATAGCTGCTGTAGCCATGTAATTATGGGTACAAAAGGCTTTTGTGGAGTCTTCTGGGAACCTCTCACAAAAGGCAGGGTCAATTAAAGCAGTATGGTTATATAAACCAGTATGTCTATGGTTAGCTTGGTGAATGGACAGGGTACCATTTGGAGCAATTCTAGTATTGGGCCAACCCTGAAAAGTGCCTTTGGATAGGTGGGCAACAGGGAGTGTCTACCCATTGCTGTCAGTTTGCCATTCAGTTTGGAGGGATGATTTGTCAGGTGCCAGAACTGAGGCAGTAAGGTGCTGTAGGCATCCTTGCCTTCCTGAACAGTAGTTAATTTGTTGGGAACATCTATGCTAACTCCTTCAGGGATAGTGGTGGGTTTTTCTGCTGGGATCAAGAATCTTCCCTGAGGATGATCAAGTAGTGGAAGGAGTTGCCTTAGATGTTAATTGTTGTTGGATATAGTTTTCATATCCTTGCCATGGAATGACAGCAGGAGGGCCAAATGCAAGATAGCCATCTTGTTGGAATACCTGTAAGGAAAAAGAAAAGGTCAGTAGGTACAAATCTGCCCAATGGGGTTAGGAAAAGTAGACATACTCCTTTATAAAACTTTAACTGATTTGCATACAACCATTTCTCAGTAAGTTTCTTTTGTTGGAGGAGTCTAACTTGGTAGACTGTGGAGCTGATTTTGTTGACAGTGGGGTAGGGTCCTTCCCATTTGTTGGAGAAGGAGCGTGTAGGGCGAACAAATCTGAGTACCATTACCTGATCTCTGACTTGCCATTCCACTTCTTGTGCATGTTTGTCAAACTGGAGTTTGGATTGTTATTGGACCTTTCCAATATGGTTCGCAGCATAAAAGTGGGTCTTAACAATGTCATCTCTGAGTTTTGCAACATATTTGTCTACAGACACTGCTAAGAACCATGCTAAGGATTGTCAGGAGCTAGAAGACATAAGCCCATTTTTGCTCCTATAGAACTTATTCAAAGTATAGAAGTTTCCTTCCACTTAATATGTATGTGTCTAACTTCCATTTAAATTTTTTTGTCTTACTAATTACAATTTCAGTTGGCAGAGCATTCCAAACATTCACCGCCTTAGATGTAAAAAAATACTTTCTGGTGTTACTTCTAAATTTTAATCCACTGAATTGTAATGGGTGCCCTCTTGTTTCCATTATTCCTTCCTTAAATTTTTTGTTGAGTTCATTTAGCAATATGGGTCCTGCATGATGTCATTCATAAAAAGCATGTCTCCACATATGCATCTATTTATAAGTGACATCAGATCTAATATTTTTAACCATTCCTCATAAGTTTTGCCCTCTAGTCCTTTGATAGATTTTGTACATCTTCTCTGGACTCTTTCTATGTTGTTCATTTCATTTTTCTTATATGAGTTCCATAACTGGGATGCACAATCAAGGTGCGGACGGATGTGTGCTTGAAAAAGTGGCATTATTACTCATTTATCTCTAGAAGTGATATTTCTTTTTAGTGCCCAAATGATTTTGTTAGCTTTCTTATAGCCTCTAATGTTTGTTTGGAGGTACTGAAATCATCCATAATATAAATACCTAAATCCTTTTCATTGTAAGATTTTATTAATAGCTGGCCATTTAAATAATGATTTTTTAGTTGGTTGCCCTTCCCCAGATGTGTCACTTTATATTTACCTAGGTTAAGTTTCATTCCCCATTTGTCTGTCCATGAAACTATTTTTTCCAGGTGTTCCTGGATCAGAGCCATTTCTCTATCATTTTCAATGGACCTACTATATTGGTGTCGTTAGCATATTTTGACATCCAACTATTTAAATGTGATGTTAAATCTAATATAAATTTTTTTGAATAGTATGGGTCCCTATACAGATCCCTGTGGGACTCCACTTGTCACACTTCCCACCCCAGAGAGGTGCCCATTCACAGTCACTCTCTGGCTCCTGTTCCTGAGCCATTCAGTTATCCAGGTGATGACAACTTCATTATTCTCTGTATTTTGTAATTTTGGATGATTGCCCTATGAGGAGTGAGATCAAAGGCTTTGGCAAAGTCTAGATATATAATATCACTGGGTATGTTTTGATCTAGAGTCTCACTAACTTTTTCATACTGTAAAAGCAGAGAAGATTAGTAGTGCAGCTTCTGCCTCTTGTAAACCCATGCTGTTCTGGGTCACAGTTATCTATCACTGAGGTCAACCTATCTTTAATGATTGATTCAAGTATTTTGCAGATTACACAAGTCAAACTTATAGGTCTGTAGTTTTGTAGTTGGGACTTGTCTCCATTTTTAAAAATAGGAACAGCATGGGCTAATTTCCAGTCTGCTGGTATAGGTCTTGTTCTTAATGATTTCTCAAAAAGTAGTTTTAGTGGTAGTGTTAAATGATCAGACATAATTTGCAGTAGTGTAGCAGATATTTTGTCAGGGCCATGGGATGAGTTTGTTTTGAGATGTTTAATTTTAATAATTTCTTCTTCTGTAATAAGCATTTCATCTTCATATGAGTTTATTTGACTATGTGGTTGTTGGTCGTTATAAATCTCACAGAAGTAGGTGTTAAATGGTTCTGCTAGCATTGCATTGTCCTTAATTGAGCCCCTTTTATTTATAACAGGTTCTACCTGGAGCTGTGTTTTTTTAAGGAATTAATATAGAAATAAAACTCTTTAAAGTTGTCTTTTTTGCCTTTTTTGCTAGATTGTTTTCCATTGTTTTTCTGGCAGTCTTTATTTCCTTTTTACACTGTCTCTGTACGAATGTAAATGCTTCTTTTGATGTTTCTGTATCTAGCAACTTTTGTTGCTTATATAGTTTTTTTTTCTTTTAATTAACCTTTTGATCTTTTTATCTAACCATTTTGGTTTTTTGGTGTTGTGCTTATTTTTCCTTTCAATTGGTATAGCATCATTTGCAATATTCAGTATTTTGGTTTTAATGATATGCCACATTTCTTCAGTGGTTTTATTTTGTATTATATAATGGCAAGAAAGAATGCTGGCCCCTTATTGGTCAGTCTGAGGCTGGACCTGTGATGGTATCTCAGCATAACATCATGGATCTAGTCCCAGCACAAAGCAGACTACATCAAATGTGAAAATAAATCACTCCATGCAGCCCCACTGGTCTGTCCAGCCTCCTTCACCAACTCCCACTTTAAAGTCACTTATTCTATCCCTGACTCACTTGCCACCCACCACTAGACACAGTAACAACAATCCTCCCCCACACACACAGTATTTCCCAAAATGAACATCTGTTTTTTTTTAAAAAAGCCCTCCTCTGAGACAGCATTTTGTTTGTTCCACTGATGCAATGTGAGTGCTTCCACACAACTGCACTCCTCGCTCACCCACTGGACAGACCGACAGCTCACATTTTAAAATAAATGTCTGCACACAGAGCTCCTTTCTGAAACCACACAGGCTCAAATTTCTATTTGTAAAGACCAAAAAAAAATCATCAACAGCAGGACCAAGTGACTTATAATCACCTGTGAAGCAGAAGTCTCTCAGTCCTTGCGAGTCAGTCAGCCAATCAGCTTTCCATTTTGCGATCCAGACTCCACATTAAATTCATCTTGCTTAACTAACATCAGGGACAAAACCACAGACAACAAGAAAGAAAGAGAAAGAAAGAGAGAAAGAAAGAGAAAGAAAGAAAGAAAGAAAGAAAGAAAGAAAGAAAGAAAGAAAGAAAGAAAGAAAGAAAGAAAGAAAGAAAGAGAAAGCGAGAAAGAAAGAAAGAAAGAGGATGGCATACAACACAGAGAGGAGAGTGGGTAGAGAGAGAGAGAGAGAGAGAGAGAAAGAGAGACAGAGACAGACATAAAAACTCTGACAGAGAGGAATTCTGCACCACCTACTGGCCAAAACAGGAGCATCAGAACTTATTTTTTTAAACTGTATACTTACACTTACAAAAATACCACAAAAATATATTTCAAAAATGCATTTTTGTTATCCTTTTTACTTTTTTTTTATAAAACAGCCATTGTATAATAGGAATAATGCTTGGTCTTCTGGAGCATATCTGCCAATTTGTCCATTCTGGGGAAACTCGTGGGCTCAACTTTTTCGCAGATAACTGGAATCATGTTCTGGAGGTACAAGTTCTTGTACTCAGTTAGGTCAGTGTCTGTAGTTTCATTTGAAAGTGCTTTGCCAGTATGGTAGGCCAGCCATAACCTTTTGAAGCATGTCCCTGGGATCTCCTTGGCATTTTGTTTTAAAGAGGAGGCCAACATCACACCTTCTATGTCTGGGGTGTCCACGGAAATCAGTTTGGGGGCAATATCATCAAAAGTCACATCCGTGGATTGAGGAGCTTCCTCCAGGAGTTTCAACCAGAGGCTGGTGTCTATGGTCTGCCGGAGGATCTGTACCTGTTAGGCCACCAGCAGACTGAGCATTTCACATTTGGAATGCCATTTTCCAAATGGCAACTGAGATTATTGCTGAGGTTCATGCAACATATGCTGTCAGTGACCTGCTATACAGAGTGGGCCAACTGAAGGGGATTATTCTGTAAACAAGCAGGGGAGGGATTTAGGTTTTGTGCTCCCTGAAGGGCAGCATCTGCTGTGGTTCAGCCACAGTGTGGATGACAGATGGCTGGCAAGCACTTTCCTTCATCACCATATCTAGATGCTTTTTGAAGGCTTGTCTGCTTTCCTCAGGCACCTCCATCTTAGTAAGGCAGCCTCAATCATTTGATCGATCTCCATTTTTTAGGCTCTTGTTAGAGTGGTAATTGGAGGGGCCATACCTTGGCCTCGACCTGACCCCCTATCATGATGGTCACCATCTTGGCAATGCATGTAATAGTCATCATTCCATTGATGATGTAGGGTTGCACTGTCATAGTGCTGGGATCCACCATCTTGTTGGTGGTGGGGGGACACTAGATCACAGTGAAGGTGTGACTGGATACCAGTTTGGCAGGTTTTGTCACCAGAATCATCATTACCAGATGACATGAGGCTGATGGGTGTGTAGTGAAACCTGCCAATTGCCTTGATCTGACCAGCAAGTACCTCTCACTGGTGATGCAGTTTTGCCATCTTAAGTCTACAAGCTTTGTGACTAAATTTTGCAATGTCCTGTCCCATACCTTTTGCAACTTCTTTCTGTAACAATCTATATGCGGCACCCAATTTGCAGTTGTCCCTAAATTCCCTATCCTACTCTTCACTTACCATTTCAGGTCATCTTTCAACTCATTAAGCTCCTCGTGCAATGTCTCATTCATATCACTCAACAAATTATTCTTCTGCAACACCTGCTTCTTATCCTGTCTCAGTCTATCACATTCATCTCTCAATGTACATAACTCTCAATCATTACCTTGTACAAAACAGTGCAAAATAATCTCATTCTTTGTACGCAATGACTGAAGTTCTGCTTCAAGCTGCTGCTCAGTTTTCAAACTTTCAGATGCCTGCAATCCCATCTCTTTCTTAAGAGATGCGAGTTGCAGTTTGAGGGAATGAAACCTTTCTTTCAGAAGCTTCTAGAACAGCATAGAGAGCCATGACAAACAGCCCTTTAGCATCATGCCTTTTGGCTGTTTGTCTTGCCTTGGAGTACTGGGTTGAGACCCCCAGCACGAGGTTTTTGGACCAATTTGCATCCTGCGCAAAATTGTTCTAGCCTCCATGGGAGGTAAGGAAGTTAGAGACAGCTAGTCTCATGTCTATACAGATATTAGACATAGTGATATCAGTAAAGGTTTTGGGAAACACAAAAATAACCCATCAGTGGTTGTCATGCTGTGTATCATCCACAGTGGGTAGACCAACAGAAGGTCATGCTACTGTACTTTCACAATCCTGCAATTCAAAACTGCTGTTGAGCAAGGTGAGATGGCATCAACCTCACCCAGTAATCATCCAGACTTTACAAGAGGCTATGGAGCAAAAATATATGGGTGAGGTGATACAGGTGTGTACATCTACTTACTACCTACAAAGGAAGGGTAAGCCAGCAAATTGAGAAACTTTGCTAATCCAGATCACCTGCACATGGTCACCAATTTGTTAGGGTGTCTAAAACCCCTGATCAGATTCTTGGCAGTCTTGGACTAGCAAAAGAGACATGGCCAAGTAGCATATTTGGTAATAAATTTGTTTATTACACAAAAGGTAATCAATTGCCCTAAGCAGTTCTTACCATTAGACACTGGGAGCTGAGGTTTCCAAATACCCCTAGGAGTAAAGAAGGTCTCAATGATAATACATAATTCAGCAGGTTATATAGTTCTGATTATAGTTATGGTTACCAAAAGACTAGATACATAAAATAATGCTCTATTGACCAAAAGTTAGGTGGCTTCACAGTGTTATCTACAGTTATACAACATTTGTAAAGTCAGCTAAAATTACAGAACAAAAGGCTCATGCAAAGTACAGGATATAGTGCAGTAATACATAAATCAACATAGTGGCAGTGCAGTCTGTATAATGACTTCTCAGAAGATAACAAAGACACAATTTTGCCTTGGTACACTGCTTGCAATATGTTTCTTAGCAAAACAATAAGAATCAATACTGTATGTCCCTGGCTACTTACTCTTGTATGGTAAGTGCTAACGCCCTACATATTAATAAAAATTGATTATAACATATATATGTAACATAAGTTTGTCAAAGGTGCACAGTGGGAGTTCAATTAGAGTGTGGGGGCCTTGCATAACATGACCCTACTTAGGACTGTTTTGGCTGGGGGCTTGATGAATTTATTTGACTAGCAACATATTTTAGGTGAGTGGTCACTAATGGCATCTGAGAGGATAGTTGTATTTGTGACATGTTCAGGATGATTTGTGAGAATACAATGTATTAGTGTGTTTGTCCCTGTCCTGTAATTCATTCTAGTAGGGAATTCTACTAGCTGGGAGAAGTGGATAACAGAGATGTCATCCTTGAATGTGCAGGCATAATGGGAGAGTCAATTAACATTGAAGTCTCCCATCAAAATAAATTAAAATTTCTGGTGCATGTTGTGGATGCAGTTCAGTAGTGAATTTAAACCTGAGACTTTTTGTTCAAGTGGGATATATATAGAGGCCACAGTAAGAGCTTTGTTATGTGCTCCTAACAGAACCTTGATGGTTAGCAGCTTAGTTCTACTGTTTTCCAATAAGTCTCACACTGTAGATGTATCCAGCACAAAAGTATGCATAACTGGGAGGCTAGGGCATAAAGTTGCAAATGAGGGAGATTATAGCCTCCCTTCTCCCTGGGGAGCTGAAGAATTAGTACCTAACCCTGGGGGCGCCTCCTCCTCCAAATAAAGTGAGAAATCAGCTTATTCCAGGCCCAGAAATAAAATTCACTAGTTACAATAGGGAGTGTTTATAAGAAAAATAAAATGCAAAGGGGAATATTTTGCTGAATGGTTAAAATCATATTCAAAACACTGAGGAGAAGGTGAGACCACCAGGACAGGTCCTCAGTGAACTGTTGCATTAAAGGTCCATAATTGAGGAGTTCCATATGGAGAAGAAGTTTAGTCAATTTAATGCCTAAATAGCGCATAGCCTGGGTGTTCCATCGGAACGGTAGGTAGAAATTTATTGTTTGGTAAAATGTCATTACAATTATAAGAAAATAGCATAAATAGCCATACTATCATCATTCATAAAATCATTTTAGATAATTAAACATAAATCTCACACTTCTCACAAAGTGTTTGTACAAATCACTAACATACTTGGGTAGAAGTCTATGTAAATTATTATCATTTACCCCTTTATCTTTTCTTTTCATCACAATTTAATTGCTGCTAAATATCGACTCAAACTCTTTAAAATTTCAATATCTTTGGAGTTAAAGAGGAATAAAAGCATCATATCAGAGGGAAGACTGAGGGTTGACAAAACTGGTCCCAACCAATATTTTCTTTGATTATTATGTTCAGGACAATGTAACACAATATGTTTCAAATCATCTTTAACATCATACCTACAATTACAGTATGCTGTTTTAACTTTATTTCTCCTTTGTTTTAACATGATATAATTTTTCAGGGTACAATTCCATTTTGAGTCTTATTAAAATTCTTCTTTTGTTCCAGTCAGTCATTACTGTCAAATATTCTTCTAATGCTCTAGTTATTTTTATATTTTTATACCATCTAAAATTGACTAATTGTGTTATTTTAATATGATCTTCTGACCATTGTATATCTGCTAGCCTCGTCTTAATTTGTAATGTTATCTCCTTTAATGGGCTGATATAAAATAACTGCCCCAATCCTAAAGGAAAAAGAGCCTTCTTAATTGTCGTTATAGTTGGTGGTACAAATCCCTTTTGATTATATTGTAATTCCTCCTCCAAACAAATTAGCGGTGAACGGTATGAGGGTAAAAGGAATCATTTTAAGAAGACTATTAACCTTCTTTCAAGGACCTAAGTTTTAAAGGATTTTTGTCCAAGTTCATGTCTCAAATCTTCTGCTGGTACCGATTGTGGAATCCTTAGTAAGTACTCATATGCCTGATTAATAACCATTTCCAAAGTTTTCACATTGGCTACTGCCCAAATTTCAGAAGTATATAAAGTACTTGTTTTAACATTAGTATTCAAGATTCTCAGCAAGCCTTCAACTGACCCTTGAACTTAATTGAGATAGAACCTCTTAAACACATTTGTTGTTTCATTTAATTTTTTGTTTGCTTTGTTATATGTTGTTTCCATCTAAAATTCTGTGAAAATGTCACAACCAAATATTCATAACTACTAAATGTTTTCCTTTTTTCCCCCATTTATAAGAATAGTAGGTAAAGATTTGGTCCTAGCACCAAACACAACCATATTTGTTTTATCTCTATTAATTTGCAACCTATTAATTTTGCAAAGTTCTGAAGAGTGTATCAATTTGTGTTGTAGCCCAAGTTTTGATGTCAATATTAAGACTATATTGGCTGTGTATACAAGACAAGAAACCTTACTATTTAATATAGATGGAGAATGGAACTCTGGGTTATCCAAAGCTAACAGTACTGCATTAATATAGAGATTGAACACTAAAGGAGCAAGGTGACAACCTTGTCTCACTCCTAAGTTAGTTTTAATTTGTGGGGTTAAATTTCCATTCTGGTCATACCTCACATTTAACCAAGTATTTCGATGTAATGTACTTATAATTCTCAATAAGATTGGGTCTATACTGTATGTCTGTACCTTTTCCCGAATAAAATTCTGCTTATTGACTCAAACACTGTTCTTAAATCCATAAAACAGTAATACAATGTTGTTTTTAAGAGTGACATATTTCCATAAAAGGCGATTCAAGACATAGCAATGCTGAACTGCGGATCTCACTGTTCTACATCTATTTTGTGTTTCTGTCAAGAGGTTCTTTTCCTCAACCCATTGTTGTAAACATTGTAAAATTATTCTTGTAAATATTTTCTGTGACAAATCCAATAAACGTATTGGTCTATACATTACTGGATTGTTTACATAGCCCTTTTTAAATATCGGACAAATTATACTTCCTGACAAGGATTCTGGAAATATATCATATTGGCAACACAAATTAAATATGGAGTGCAAAACTGGTACCTACCATACCCTAAATGTTCTAAACATTTCTGACAAAAGTTTGTCTGGGCCTAGCACTTTATTTAAGGAGATTTTTTCAATAGCTTCCATAATTTCTACTTTTGTGATGAAAAAGGGGCAAGGGTGCATTTTTGGATAGTGATAAACTATCTTACCTCTATATTTTTCATCATTAGAGAAGTACAATTTACTAAAATGCTCCTCCCATTTACTCGGGGTTATTATAGCTATAACTGTATTGGCATATTGCCCGAAACCTTGGGAAACTAATAGCCAAAATTGTTTGATGTCTTTCTTGATTATAGTTTTCCTAAGTTTTTCCCACATCATTTTATGGTATTTTCTCTTTTCCTTTTCCAATATTAATTTATAATTGATCCTTCCATTATTTAAAGCTTTTTTATTAACAATATTAGGGTTCTTCATATAGCTGTATACCAATCTATTTAATTTTCTCTTTTCTGTCTTACATATGTTATTAAACCATGTTGTTTTGACCTGTCTTTCAGTGGTTTTTCTAGAAAAAAGTGGAGCCAAATAAAATACCATAAGCTTCCATAACTCCACCAAATCTATATTATCTGCTGTTTCTATTATTTTAGATTTTAAGTCTACCATATAATCAGAGTTTAATATTTCTTCAAAGGTATTTATTGTTGGTCCATTCCACTGTATATGATGGGAATTTATTATTATTATTTGTGTTGGTTCTATATTTCCGATTATTTCATCTCTCAATTTTTCAATACACCATGATGTATATATGGGTAAGTGTGATGATTCTGGGCAGGATAATACAGTTAAGTCTTCACATATTCTAGCTGCTTTCAGATTTACCCAGACTAGATCTACAGTGTATGACTGACGATCCCTTCAGGCCTATATATATGAACTCTCCTTCCAAATTCCCTGCAATTCTTCCATTCATCAAATTAAAGTTATATTTCTCCATTATCTGATACATTAATTTTCCTCTTTTGTTCATAATTCTATCCTTAGATTTTCTTTCATAGCATAATTTTCAATTTATTATATCCATCCCCTGCATACTAACTGTTGGGGTAGTTGTTAAATGAGCATTATAATCTCCCATAAAAGATAATAGGGGTACTCTTATAATCTTCCACCAATATGTGGCTTTTTCCTTTAAATAAAACCCACAAATTGCTACTCAGTGATTTATTATTTGGTGGTAAATATACATTCATTAATATCATTCCCCCCCTTCCTTTTCCAATTTTAGAATCTATATTTCTATTATAGTAGTTTCCAACTGGCTAACTGAAATATTTAATGTAGTCCTAATATAAGTAATTAAACCTGTGCAGGGTCTACAGTTTTTCTTTTTCTTGAAAGCTGGTACATTATAGCCAGTGAAATCTGGGAACACTGGTAGTATATCATCCAGAACCAATGTTTCTTGTAGGCATATAATGTCCATTTTCATCAAAAATCTTTGGCACTCTAAATCTACCTATTTAGAGGCCAATTCCTCTATATTCCATGATAAAATAGATAACTTATCTTTTTCCCACTATTCCATTTATCTATTTCTAATATGAGGTTGCCAATGCTGTAAATGGATTCCCAGGGCTGGCACTATAGCCTAGCGGTTAGAGGAATGAGGTGTGAACGAGCTTGATACATCCAGCAGACCAGACCTGTGTTTGATTCTCACAACCTCCACTTGCATACTGTGTGACTCTGAGCAAGTCACTTATCCACCCAGTGCTCCCAGGTCACCCCTGAAAATAGGCATTTGTGCCTAGTGGGCCTTACCCCAGTTACCAAAGAATAAAAATAAAATAAAATATAATAACATTGTTCTCTTTGACAAGTCCATTCACATATGCTTTGTTTACTGTTCTGTAGTCTATAAGGTAAATACCATAAGTATCCAGTGATAGACCATTTTTCAGTGTAAGGTCAGTGAGCTTTGCTGATCTAAATGCAATATCAATTTGAAAACAATCTGGATAGGTCCTTATTCTTTCAATTACATTTTTTGCAATGTTCATTTTTAACACACAAGACAGAAAGGTTCCATTGGGAATGGGAAATTATTTTTCAGAGAATTGGGAGGGACAAAATTGTAAGGAAGGAAGGACCTCAGTCTTCTGTTCATTCACCCTATATCCTGCAAGGGAACCAAACAATGTAAGCTGTTCCCAGATGTCAGGGATAGATTGCTCTGGAGAGGTCAAAGTTAGGAACATATCATCCACAAATAAGGAGAGCGTACGTGTGTGGGCTCCAATGGGGATTCCTTCAATAGCTGGATACATATGAATGGCCACCACCAATAGCTCCAGGCAAAGGGCAAAAAGCAAAGTGGCACCTGCCTGGTGCCCTGGGAATGTGGGAATGGGTCAGACAGGGAGCCATCTACCTTCAGATAGGCCTGGGAGGAGTAGTAACTATGCTGAAGTTGGGGAATAAACTGTAGTGGGAAGCCTAAATGTAACAGGGTCACCCAGAGAAAAAGCCAGGCAACCCTATCAAAGGTCTTTTCTGCATCAAGATCCAAAAGAACTAATGGTAATTTCAGGGTATTTGCATACTACACCAACAAAAAGGTATGTCAGACAGCATCTAGAGCCTGTCAGGCCTTAAAAAAATCCCACCTGGTCAGGGTCAATAAGGGAGGGAAGGAGGATTTCTAGTCTATGCACTAAAATGGACATATAGACTGTATAGTCACAATTTAACACGGAAATTCAAAGATAGGAAGTAGGGCATCTGGGGTCCTTTTGAGGTTTGGGAATGGCTGTTAGTACAGCATACTTCTAGGAAGGGGGAAGTGGATCAGACCTTTGAACCATGTGGTAGGCTGAAAGCATGGTAGGGAGGACTAGATCCACAAATTGGTTATAAAATTCATTGGGGTATCCATCAGTGCCAGGGGCTTTAAACATTTTTATCCTTTGCAAGGGCTGACTCCACTTCTGTCCTCATAATTGGGGCTACAAACAATTTTACCTGATTAGTGGTTAGCTTCAGTAAAGGAAGTTTTTGAAGGTAGTCCTCTAATGAGTGAAAACTCTTATCCAGTAGATTGTCCCAGTTCTCTGATTACAGGTCTAAATTATATTGAAAAAGAGATTAAACATCTAAATAATTTAATTTGTGTACAAAAAACATGAAAGACAGTTTCTGAACTTGTTGGGAAAGGCTGTCCCTCACATATAAGCTTGGAAAAGGTTCAGAGGGCATCTGCCTCCTCTCAAACAGAATACAATAATGATATCACTGTCAATGAACACTCTCTGTATCCATTCATAACAATCCTAGGACCCAACAATTGGGTAATATTAGATAATTATGAGCAGGTTGAACAAATGTTAGATTAAGATTTGTGTTAGACATTGACATTGGAATGGAAGCTATCCTGGATGTCAGGGATATGCAATAGGATTCTGCCACTCTCGTAGATGTATCATGCATTGTGTTAGACAGAAAAGGAAGTGCAAAATAAGAAGGAAACCACTTTGGTTCTCAAATACAGTAGCAGAAAAGGTCAGATCCAAAAGGCTGGCCTTCAGGAAATATAAGGGAACACAGCAGGATGAAGATAGGGAGGCATACCAAACTGCCCTAAGGGAAGCAGGGAAGGCAGTAAGGCAGGCAAAGTCCCAAACTGAGGAAACACTAGCACGAACAGTAAAAGAAGGTGACAAGACTTTCTATAGACACATTAGTGAAAGGAGAAAGTCCAGAGGGGTATTGCTAAGCTTAATGGAGAAAATGGAGCATGTGAGGAGGAGGACCCTGTAAAGGCATCTATCCTAAATAGATACTTTTGCTCAGTATTTACTGAAGAGAAGGTAGGGCAGGGCCCACAGCTCAGCATCATGGACACAGGGGGGAGGGAGGTGAGCACTACTCCCTTCACAAAAGAAAGGGTCCTACAAGAGCTTGCTAAGCTCAGGGTGGATAAGGCAATGGGACCTGATGGCATACATCCCAGGGTACTTAAGGAGCTAAAGGTGGAACTAGCAGAGCCATTAGCAGAACTGTTTAGTGAGTCTCTGAGCACAGGAGAGGTCCCAGAAGACTGGAGAAGGGTTCATGTGATCCTGCTCCACAAGAGTGGTAGCAGGGAGGAGGCGGGAAACTACAGACCAGTCAGTCTTACCTCAGTAGTGGGCAAGATTATGGAGGCGCCTCCTTAAGGAAAGGATAGTGCAACACCTGGAATCCATAGGGGCACAGGATCCAAGACAGCATGGGTTTACAAAGGAAGGTCCTGTCAAACTAATCTCATAGATTTCTTTGACTGGGTAACCAGAGTGGTGGACCAAGGGAGCAGTTGATGTCACCTACCTTGACTTCAGCAAAGCTTTGACACTGTTCCCATAGAAGATTGATAAATAAGCTGGGTAGGCTCAGGTGGGTCGAAGTTGGGCAACTGGGTGGAGTGGTGGTAAATGGTATACAGTCAGAAGACATGCAAGTCACAAGTGGGGTACCTCAGGGATCAGTCCTGGGGCCAGTCCTCTTCAACATCTTCATTAGTGACCTTGCAGATGGACTAGAGGGTAAGGCTTGTCTGTTTGCAGATGACACCAAGATCTGCAACAGAGTAGATGATCCAGATGGGGTGGGCAGAATGAGAAGAGATCTGGATAAACTGACAAAATGGTCAGAAGAGTGGCAACTGGGATTTGCAAAGAAGTGCAAAATCATGCACATAGGGAAGAGAAACCCGAAGCCACCTATAGGCTGGGAGGGGAGTTGCTAGCAGTCACAAAGGAAGAAAGAGACTTGGTATCATCATCACTGATGACCTGAAATCATCCAAGCAGACCTCTAAAGCAGTAGGTAAGGCTAGGGGGATGTTAGGGTATATTAGTAGGGGTATCACAAGTCGTAAGAGGGAGGTACTAATCCCTCTTTACAAGACACTGGTTAGGCCCCATCTGGAGTACTGCGTGCAGTATTGGAGGCCACACCTTCACAAGGACATTAACCAAATTGAGGCAGTCCAGAGAAGGGCAACCAAAATGGTGCAGGGACTGCATCAGAAGACATATGAGGACAGATTAACAGAGCTCAATTATGTATACCCTTGAGCAAAGGAGGGAGAGAGGTGATATGGTCGAGGCATTCAAGCACCTTAAGGGCATTAACAAGGTGAAAGAGTCTAACATGTTTAAATATAAGAAAAATAGCAGGACAAGAGGACACAGCATGAGATTAGAGGGGGGCCAATTAAGGGGGAATGTGAGGAAATTCTTTTTCACAGAAAGGGTGGTGGATGCATGGAATGGCTTACCACAAGAAGTGGTGGCTATGAATACAATGCAGGGCTTCAAGCAGGTATGGGATAGGCATAAGGGAGCAATACAAATGACTATGAATAGATAGGCCACTGACAGAGCAAAGGCTGATGGCACATTTAAAAGGTAGAAAAACAAATGGGCAGACTGGATGGGCCTTGCGGCCCTTATCTGCCGTCAACTTCTATGTTTCTATGTTTCTATCATTTTCCTCTGCTAGGGCAACAAATTATGTGTGGCTGAATGGCTTGACTGTCCAAAATATTGCAATGTAATATTTCCTAACTGACGGAAATTTAACAAGAAATCAAACAAGTAAAGAACAGTACCCAATGAGCCAACCTATCTTTGCACGTTTGGTCTTACAAGATTAGAAAATAAAACTAGCTATAAACTCACTGATACTATTTATAATCTCATTGAGAATATTCTCCAAATAACACTTGGGAAGAAAGGGAATATTAGTGCAAAAATATCAGGTGAAGATACTCAGGTTGATCTGCTACAGTAGTTAATAGCAGGAAACTGGCTGACAGTATTCTACAAAGAGCAGACTTGTTGGAAAGTCTAAGTCTTTTTGTTGTGGACTCAGCAGTGCTGGTAGCAAATAATATGAATGAAGGAAAGATGAAAGAAGAGAGTGATAACCATAACACAACTAACAAGTTCCATTCATTGGCAGATTACTGTGATTGACATTAGGATATCCTGGGCTTCTACTCAGCCTCTACTAAGTACAGTGATTTGACTATTGAAAGTGTTGGGAAAATATATGTGTTGTCATGGAATATTGCAGGATGCATTAACAAGATTTTTGATAGTGACTGGAAAACATTCATCACCTAGTATGATAATATAGGTTTCCAAGAAACCTGGCACAATAAAGTTGAGGAAGTTCATTAAAACAGTTATGAGAGTTATCAGTGCCAGTAAATGAGGTTACAGAAGCTGGGTAGATGCTCTGGGGGCCTGGCTATCTACTTGAAGATTGAATCTTTTCATAAAGTGAAACTGCATTTGTGTGGAAGATAACTTTATTGTCATTTATGTGGATATCAATGACAAGAGATTTATTACAGTTAATGGTTATATTCCTACAGAAAACTCCAGCTTTTATAACCCAAATATATGGGGCAAATTTAATAATCACCTTAGAGAACTTACCCAGAAATATATAGACACAGATTTATTAGTGACTGGAGACTACAATGCTAGGATTGGTAGCTATGATGGTTATCTGGTAAATTCTTAATATGACTATAACAACAATTTAGATCACATTCATCTTAGACACTCTAAAGACACCAAAAGAAATACTTCTGAGAAAAAATTAATACATATCATGGATGAATATAACATTTCCACTGAATGGGAGGTTAGATGGGGATACACAAGGAGAATGGACATACTCATCCTCCAGATGAGGTTGATTAAGCTCTGTGGACAGGATTACAGTTGCCTTGAGAAAAACTTCAAGTTACTGATCACTCTGAGTGCGGCCATTTCCCTCTGTCTCTTACTACTAATACAAGTTCATTAAATAACCAGGGAATCAATGAGCCACAAGCAGTCTTATTTACAGAAATTAAGGCTTGTAAAAAAATCATATGGCATAGTAATTCAGATATAAATGTGAGTAAAATAATGTATGATTCCTTTCTTAACAACAGTGTTGTCTACCTACAGAGTTTATCACTTAAACAGTTTGGTAATTCCTTGGACAATCTATCTGGTATAATCAAAAGTGACCTGGAAGTAAGGATAAGATCCAAAATGCTTGATATTTCCATTAATAGGTAGTATGATAATGAATGTAAAAAAGTGAATAGGAACATAAGAAAACTGTATAGGACATATAAACAAAGCTACTGTAGTGTCACCTTAAAATAACTTAATCAGGCTAAAAGAAATTGTAAGAATCTACTTAAGGAGAAGAAAAGAGCATATTATAAAAGGCAGTGGGAAGAAATGTTGGATTCAATAATTTTCAAAGATAGTAAAAAATGTATGAGACTGGTTGCCAGGAGAACCAATAATTATAAAACTACTACAGATACACATATAGTGCATAACAAATGGATTGACTTTTTCAAGAAAATCTTTTCGGAGTCCAGAACTCAAGAAATATTCCCAAACAGTAACTGTAATCGTAGTGAACCTATACTGATTAAGTATGAAGAAGTTTTATTCATGATAAATACACTGAAATCTAACAAAGCTCCCAACCTGAATGGTATTCCATCCGAGATCTATCATTGCCAAATGGGACTATGGGGAAGATGTCTTACAGTCTTTTATAACAAATACATATCCAAAGATACATTTCCTGAGCCATGGAAAGGAGCAAACCTTGTTCCAATGCATAAAAAGGGCAGTACTGCTGACCCTTTACTGTATCACCCTATTAGCCTGCTAGATATAAATTTGAAGATCTTTTCCAAAGTAATATTGGAAAGACTGAATTTAGAATTTGAGCAAACTTACAAGCAGGATTCTAGAAAAACTTTTCAACACTGGATAATATCTTTGTACTTAGACCTCTAATAGAAAAACACATTTTCTTCCATAAATAAAGGCTGCACATGTTTTTATTTACTATTCAGTGGCCTTTTGACTCAGTATCAAGAAATATCTTAAGGAAAACACTATTGAATAGAGGAATAAACAGGAATCTGGTATACAGAACAAAGGTGCGCATCAGGGATGTGTGCTAACCTCCACTCTGTGTTCAATATATGTTAATACTCTTTTAGTTGAGCTTAATTCCTTATCTTCTGATTCCCCAAAAATTGATCAACATCTTTGTGCCACTGTAGCCTACATGGATGACTTTGTCTTGTTTTCTTTAATGAAAAAAGGGCTGCCAAAAAATGGGATTTAATAGATGACAGATTTGGGGAATTTCATCTTAAGGTGAATATTCAAAACACCAACGTTGTAATTTTTAATACTAAAGGCAAGGCATTAGGGACTTGGTATTTAGACAAACAAAATATCGAAGTAGTCCCAACCTAGGATTATCTAGGCATTGTATTTAATGCCAACTGTTCATGGATGGTTCTATGTCATATTAGTTATCACCGAATGGTGATTGCTATTATGGCGAGTATATATCTCCGAAAAGCAAATCGACGATATACACTTACAGGCAAACCGAAACCCAGCAACCTAAAGTGTTTTTGTGAGGGGGGGGCTTTGCCTCCCAGACACCCCTGAATTAGGATTCCTAACTCCAAGGGGGTGCATGTTGAAGAAGGGGCACAAATCTGGGCACAAAGAAATTTTAATCCAGGAGCCGTTGCCTTCAGCAAAATTTAGCCTCTCTCATCCCCAGCCTTGAAACTAATTTCTCTTTTATTTTACTGTCCCAAATTTCTGCTCCATATAACAGCTTGGCCTGGCATGTTGCCTTTATAACCTGTATTAATGGTTGAATTTTCCCGCTTCCAAATCTAAAGTTAAATCTCTCCAGCCTACGTGTCATCTTGTTCAATTTCTCCAAAGTAACCGCTATGTATTAGTCCATGAATGATATCCAGTGATAATAGTGCCAGAATATGAGCGACCATCAAAATGGCGATTCCATATTTGGTGCTATTGGAAGGGGCTACCCAAAAGGGTAGCGATTGGTTCTACCATGAGGGTAGGGGACAGCGACTGGAAAAAGGGAATGGCTAGAGGAAGGGGAGGGATGGGGCAGACTGCTGCCACTGAGCCAGCCATGTGGTGTGGTGGTGAGGGAGGCTGGCTCTGGCACAGCTGGTACATAGATACATAGATACATAGACAGTGTCGGCAGATAAGGGCTAATGGCCCACCTAGTCTGCCCATTTGAGCTTGTAAGTTCAGTTTGTTTTCCTAGAAGTCTGTTTCCCCTTACCCCTGCCCTCTAGAATTCCTTTATGTCTATCCCATGCATTCTTAAATCCCGTGATTGTTTCAGCCCCCACCACTTCCTCTGGCAGGGTGTTCCACTTGTCCACCACCCGTTCTGTGAAGAAATTCTTTCTCATGTTTCCTCTGAATCGCCCTCCTCCAACTTCATCCCATGCCCTCTAGTCCTGAAACATCTTTTTCGCTTAAAATAGTGTTTTCCTGCACCCTGTTCCTCCCTGTAAGATACTTGTATGTCTCTATCATACTCCCTCTCCTCCTCTCCTCCAGGGAGTACATGTTCAGTTCCTTCAACCTGTCTTCATAGGACTTGTGATGCAACCCATGCACCATCTTTGTTGCCCTCCTCTGAACCTTCTCTACCCTGTCTATGTCCTTACGTAGGTATGGTCTCCAGAACTGTACACTGTACTCCAGGTGGGCCTCACTAGTGTCTTGTATATCGGAATTATGACCTCCCTTTTCCTGCTGGTGATGCCCTGCCTATACATCCAGCATCCTATTTGCTTTACCTGATGCCTTGTCACACTGTTTCCCTACCTTGAGGTCATCAGAGATGACAACCCAAGATCCCTTTCCTGCTTGGTGCATGCTATATCCTCACCCCCAACTGATATATTGTGCCAGAGTTTTTGTGCCCCATATGCATTATCTTGCACTTCTTTGCATTGAATTTCAACTGCCAAACCCTTGACCATTCTTCAAGTTTCTGCAGGTCCCTTCTCATTCTGTCTACACCCTCTGGTGTGTCTACTCTGTTACAGAGCTTTGTGTCATCAGCGAACAGTGAAATTCTGCCTTCTAGATCCTGTGCAATGTCACTGATGAAGATGTTGAATAGGACCGGTCCCAGCACTGATCCCTGTGGTACCCCACTGGTTACTCTTTCCTCTGTGGAGTGACAGCCATTTACCACCACCCTCTGTGTCCTGCCACCCAGCCGGTTACCTACCCACCACACTACTGTCCTGCCCACACCCATATTCCCCAGTTTGTGTAATAGTCTTCTATGTGGCACAGTGTCAAAGGCCTTGCTGAAGTCCAGATAGGCCATGTCCACTGCCCTCCCCTGATCCACCTCCCTAGTCACCCAGTCAAAAAATTCAATGAGGTTGGTCTGACATGACCTCTCCCTGGTGAAACCATGCTGCCTTGGGTCCTGTAGTCCATTGACAACCAGATGTTCCACCAATCTCTCCTTCAGTAGTGCTTCCATGATCTTTCCCACTACCGAGGTGAGGCTGACTGGTCTGTAGTTCCCTGCTTCCTCTTTGTTCCCACTTTTGTATAAGGGGACTACATCTGCTGTCCTCCAGTCTTTGGGTACTCCCTGTTTCCAGTGATTGGCTGAACAGGATAGCCAGAGGTTCAGCCACCACATCTCTTAGTTCTTAAGGACCCTGGGTGCACCCCATCTGGCCCCATTGCTTTATCAGCTCTTATTACTTCCAGTTCCTTCAGGACCCTTTCTCATGTAAAGGACTTGTGTCCATTTCTGCACCATTCTCACCCTTGTACTCCCTTCAGACCCATTACCCCTCTTCCTTAGTAAAGACTGGAGGAGAAATACCTGTTCAATATGTCAGCTTTATTGTTGTCATCCTCCACGCGGCTCCCCATCCTCCCCTTCAGGTCACATTCTCCTCCCTTGTCTTCTTTTTCACTTATGTACCTGTAAAGGTTTTGTCCCTTTACCCACTGATTTTGCAATGTGTTCTTCTGTCTGAGCTTTGGCTTCCCTTACTGACCTCCTGCCTCCTTTGCTTCTCCTGGTACTTCTCCCTATCCCCTTCTGCCTGTGTCTTTTGTATTGCCTGAATGCACTTTTTGGCTTTCACTTTCTTTTGCTACCTCTTTGGAAACCATAATGGTCTCCTCTTCCTTTTCCTCTTGCTAACCTGTTAATGCATAATTTGTTGTTCTTATAATCCCCATTTTAAATACTGCCCACTGTTCCTCAACCCTGATTCCTGTCCCATTCCCCTTAATGCCTCTTTCAAGTATCTCCCCATTTTCCCAAAGTCTGCCCCCTAAAATCCAGGATACGTGTTTTTGTGTGGTTTGGTTCTGCTCTTTCTGTGATTTCAAACCACAATGACTGGTGGTCACTGTTACCCAGGTGCTCCCACTGTTACCCCATCACACTGTCCCTGTTTGTGAGCACAAGGTCCAGTATTGCCTTCTGCCGAGTTGGTTCCATGACCAGTTGTTTGAGGAAGGCACCCTGAAGGGAGTCCAGGATAAATCTGCTCCTAGTTGATGCTGCTGCTGGATACCCAGTCCACGCCTGGTATATTGAAGTCTCCAACCAGTACTACTCACCTTTGTCTGCCATCCTTTGGATGGCTAGCATCAGCTCCTATCTGTTTCTTCCTCCTGGGCTGGTGGTCTATAGACCACACCTGTGCGGATGGCTGGCCCCATTTTCCTTTCCAGCTTAACCCACAGTATCTCTCCCCATTTTGTTCCTCCTGGATCTGTGTGGCCCTTATGTCATTTTCACATACAGTGCCACTCCTCCCTTCCTGCCTGCTCTGTCTCTTCTGAATATGATGTAGCCAGGTATGGCCATCTCCCAGTCATGGTTATCATTACACCAGGTTTCAGTGATGGCCACAATGTCCAGGTCTGACTGTACCATGACAGCTCCAGATCTTCCATCTTGTTGCTAAGGCTCTGGCATTTGCACACATGGCTTTCCATGATTTGACCTCCCAGACTGCTTCACTGTTCTACTCCAGCCCCTTCCTTGGTTGTCATTTATCCCTGGTTCTCCTTGCTGCTTAGTCTCTTCTGCTGAATTTTGCCCTTTTCTGCTTATCCACCTTGGACACTAATCTCCATCTTTGCACACTGCTTTGCAGAGGTAGCCACTCCTCTGGTTCACTGGTTCCACTACTAGCTGTGGGGGTGAGCAAGTAGGTACTGTCCTTGCTGGCCTGCCACCCTTTGCTAGTTTAAATGCTTGTCAATGTAGCATTTAAACTTATCATTGAGTGTTGGATTCCCTCCAGGATGGATGCAGGTCGTCAGGCTTGAACAAACCTCCATCCCTCCAGGTGGGTCCCCAGTCACCAATGAATCCAAACCCTTTCCTCACAGCACCAGTTCTTCAACCATGAGTTAAAGTCTCTGGTGCATGCACTCCTATGCTCTCCCTTGCCTCTCACAGGTAGTACTTCTGAGAAAGACAGAAGTAGCTACTTGCTTGGACCCTCCCCAGTTTCCAAACTCTTCCTGAACTTCTCTGGCTCCCCATTTGCCAAGTCATTAGTACCTAGGTGGATAATGACATCCAGCTCACCCTCCCGTCTTGCCTTCCCAGTGATCCCCAGTATCTTCCTTCCATCCTCCATGCCGTGGCACCTGGTGGCACTCCACCTCCCTGTCCTCCCCTCCTGTGTTCCTAGCTGGATCCCTCTTATGATGGAGTCCCCACCAGGATTCACTTCCTCCTCCTCTGGGGTCCACTGCTTTCCCACTGAGGTCACCTCCTTGCCTAACCTCCACATCCTTTCCTTCCACTTCCCTGGGTACCTCTATTTGGTTGTCCTCATTTGCCAGTGTGGCATATGAGTTCTTGAGAGAATAGGATCTGGGATGTGCCTCTGCCTGACTGCTCTAACCCTCCCTGAGCCCACTGTCATCCAAGTGCTCCTCGTTCTTGGCATCCTTTGAGGCAGCTGCATTGGACTGGGTGGTCCCTGGATAGGGGTGATGGTACTCCTGACCCAGTTTACTTCTGCTCTGAGTCTGGCTACCTCATCCCGCAGTCCAGAGAGATGCATGCAGATAGGGCAGCACCTCAGTGTCCAGAAGGTCTGCCTGAATATGGCTGCCCCACAGCCACTGCATTGCACCACTCCCCACATTATACTGCAATTCCACTACTTCTCTGCTACTGAAGCTCTCTTAGTTCTCTTTTTATTTATTTACAGTACTAAAAATCCTGTAACTGATCGTCAGATATATATTTTTTTTTTTAAGGAAAAAGAAACCAATAAATAAATAAATGAGTCAAAACACTTGTCGTGCTGAGGGTGGTCTTCTTCCCCCTTATGCCCCTCCTACTTCACACCTCTTACTATACCCTGTGTTTAGCTCCTGTCAATCAGATTTATCAGGGCATATAATTAAGAGTTGGGGGAAGGGGTGGGGGCAAAATTGCAGCAATTAAAGACAGCACAGAATTACACCACCACTATGTTTTAAATTTTCAACAGCCCAAAAACAATTATAAGTAAAGACAACACAGAAAGAAAGTATAGTGTCACTACAAGCCTACAATCTAAGTTTAAAAGAAAAATACCAATTACCAGTTACTCTAAAGCACTGAATTGAATATATTTCCTTCCTTCACCTTCTGGCTTCTTCTGAGAAGATGAACCTCTGTTTGCTGCTTTAACTGTGACTAAGCCCCACCTCTAGTTATCACGTAGCTGAGGTCAGAGGCCAGACAATTAACACCCTTCACCCAGCTACAGGACAGTCAGACAAGCCAAGATAAAATTTGCAGCAATTAAAGACAGCACAGAATTACACCAGCACTATGTTTTAAATTTTCAACAGCCCAAAAACAATTATAAGTAAAGACAACACAGAAAGAAAGTATAGTGTCACTACAAGCCTACAATCTAAGTTTAAAAGAAAAATACCAATTACCAGTTACTCTAAAGCACTGAATTGAATATGTTTCCTTCCTTCACCTTCTGGCTTCTTCTGAGAAGATGAACCTCTGTTTGCTGCTTTAACTGTGACTAAGCCCCACCTCCACAATGCCACAGACATATTGTGTGGCAAAATGAGGTTGGTAAAAAATGCCACCAAAATTACAGAAGCGCACACCAGTGTAAAACAAAGCAAAATTCTTGTTTTTGTGGGGGGCTCTGTACTCCCACACACCCCCAACTAAAATAAATAACTCCAAGAGTGGTATGAACCCAGGGGAAAAGGGAAATGTGGAGCAGGGGAACTTAGTTGTTTTCGCAAATAAAAAACAACATGTTGCAAGATAGGGATTCATACCCAGAACCGTAAGCCTCCACTGCACCAGGTGCTTTTGCCTTAGCCACTCCACCATGGGAGCAGCTCAACTAGTCATAGCTCCTGTGGCATATTCAGCCCTTTCTCCAGTTCATATGGAGTGACAGAGGTAGCAGTAGAGTCCTACCACTATCCTACCCCTGTCGCTGTATTGCATTACGTGCTTTAGATCTTGCGGTTATCCTTGCATGGTTTTCTCTGCTATAAATTGACATGGTACCATGAAATACAATTATAGCTTTGGGTACAAGCTCTATCTGGATTTGTGAGTCGATGTTGAAATGCATAGGATTTTTCTGAGATATAAATTCAAAAGGTTACCAAGCAATGTTTTACAAACTAGACATGATAGCCTTTCCCAGGAATTTGAAAAATGTCCATGTCAGGATGGAGGAATTGATGACCTTAACCATGTTCTGTGGAAATGTACTTGGTATGTAAATGAAATAACTTTTTGGCTGGGGTCGTTTTTGAATCCCAAATATACTGTTAATGAGGAATTGCTAACAATTATTTTAATTCACAATGCCGATGAGTGGGCTTTAGTAAGAATTCCTAAATATTTTTATGCAATATACAAAAAAAAAGCAGAAACTATTAGCTAACCAAATACAGCTATAGTTAAATCTATTTACTGTAGATCATATAAACTTGCTAATATATGCTTTCATTAGAAGCAGGGTGGTCCCTGTTGTTCCTGGTGCAGTCTGTTTATTAATTTGATATCAACTTGAATATTATCATGTATTTTTTTTTGTACCTAGTGTAACAACTGATTTTTAACTATTGTGTATTTTGTTTGATGTGTCTTCTGATTTATTTGTTAATGGCTATTTAGCCTTACAATAAAAGAATTGATTGACTGGCATTAAACTTTTTATACTTATGTGCTCTTAATGGGTGCTTCCACAAATGTGCGTGCTAGTATCCCACTTTAACTGCGGTGGATACCACTTTAAGAGAAGCAGTGTGGGCAGGCCTATACTGAACAAAAGATGGTGGCCTAGCCCATCAACAACACTGACTGGAACCACATCCTGGTGTACCAGCTGTGGAAATGGATGAACAAAGATGTCCACCTCAGACTTTACCAGAGTCCAGGGAAACAACAGAGCCCACAGACGGTTTCTTGGATGGTGCACTACCAGGATTCCACTGGTTATTCTCCAGAGATGCAGGAGATTTTGGACCCTGAGGTGAGAGTCTCATAGCTTTGGCCATTTCTAAGCCCTGGACAGAGGATGCTTCGAACAAGTTGTCTGTGCAGTAACTCTGGGGCTTGGGCTCGAGTGGGTTTGGTGGTCAAAGCTTGTTGAGTGGGACATATCTGGATCCATAAATTTCTTGATTGGATCCACTGCCTGAGGACTTCCTTGCTGTACTCTGGCTGCAGATTTAGCATGAGGGGAGGAGGGCTCTGTTCTACTGTCTGCCTTCCCATTGCATTTGGTCCCCTCTCTCCCTTGCTTCTTTCCAGATGGGGAGCAGGCCCTTCCAAGTTTGTGTGATGTGATACTGCTCCACTGCCCTTTGGGTATGTTTCGTGGCCCTGGACGTTTTTGGCCAGGGTTATGTCCATGTTGTTCTACTGTCAGTAAGAGGCCATGCCAAGAAAGCGAGCTGTAGGCCAGGATCCGCTGATTAAGTCCTCTGCTTCCCTAGGGTCCTCAAATGAGTGATGTATTCTGTTACAGGTGATATGGAGAGTTGCTGGACATTAGAGGCTAAATGGCACTTGTAACACCATCAGTGCATGTCAAGCCTTCATTAACTCCCTGTGGTGCTCAAACAAGGCTGCAGAGAAGTTGGAGAAGATCTGAACTGTGTGTTCCTGCCATTGTAGGGACCCCAGTTCTTGAGTAAGCTGGACTATCTTCTCCTTCACTTGTAATCGGAGAAATTTCACGATGAATGGCCGAGGCCGATGCCTCAGCTTGAAGGGGGGGGCCAAGGGAGTGGTTAACCCTCTTAATTTCCAATATTCTGGGCCACTGATTTGTGAACACAATCAGGAGCACTTGTTGAAGGAAAGTTATTGTCTCCGTCCTTTGCTCGTCTGGAACTCCTACTTAGGCGTAGGTTGCTTTTGGGGCCCAAGGTTCTTGAGGTGGTCAAGTTTCTCTGTTAATTGTTTAATCACTGGGTCTTGTTCCCATATGTGATCTGCAATGTGGTCCATGGTGTCTCTCTGTATTGATAGCTGCCTTTCATTATCTGTCACCCTTTGTGATATTGACACCACGTTCTGCTTGATTAAGGCATTCTGTTGTTTTAATTCCCCTATTTCTGTCAGTAGCTGAGCAAACATCTCCTTTATTTCTTTTAGATCATCTGGGGTCCTGACAAGATGATCATCATCAGATTCACCATGGTGCACCGTGAGGCTTTCAGGATGTGCTGCTGCAGGCTGGACCATCACTTTCACAACCAAATCAGGTGAGTGGTGATGCTGCTATATGGTAAAAAACTTTACAGTTCCATCCACCAATGTCCTAGTGTCCTGTAGCTTTATAATATATTGTAAAACAGGCTGCAGTTAGAGGAGGATGTTGTAGGATATCAGGAGGCATGCAAGAGCTAATATTTCAGACTGCTGCCATCTTGTATTCCAGGTCACACCACCAAAAATGTTTTATTTTATAAACCAAGAGAACAGATTAGGGGAAGTTTGTGTTGCAAGTCCAATAATAGTTTTAGCTCTACAATCCCTTTAGGACACTGATTATGCTAGCTGAAAAAAAATTGACTGAGTAGCAGATTCTTATGAATATTTTCACAACCTTAGTGCATTACAGCTAAGAAACCAACAACACACACACTGTTGGTAAATCTATCCTTGCAAGAGTTGAAGGGCATAGAAAATGCATTTACAATTCCAGTTGTGCCATTTGTAATATAAAGTAAACTGTATGTAGCTAAACTAAAGGTTTCTTAAACATGTATACTCTTAGTAGAAGTTGCTAGCATGTTTTCTATAATAAAATTGTATCTAATGCCACTGCAGGGATATTTGTTACATAACTAGCAATGAGTTACACATTAGGGTTTCTTTGTTAATTCAACAAATGAAACCCTCAGCAACAACAAAAAGAAAATAACAGTCTTGAAAAGAGACACTATGGCTGAGTTGCTTCCACATCCCTTTCCCTCCTTCTTTCTTATGTAATCCCTCTTCCCAATGTCTAGGGACCAGGTGTACTGGGGAAGGGTGGCCCAGACTCCAGAAATCTCATCAAGTTCTCCACAGATTCAGTAGCAGAAATTTTTACATCAGTAAAATGTGCCTTACCTTAACATGTCTTCTCACACTGGCACCACGTCCCAAAGGTGTACCTTTTCTCCCAGCAAGCCGAACCAGCAGGCGGACTGATCAATTCTTCTTCAGGATTTTCCTCCCACTGGTCCCAGATCAGGAGGGCACATGAAACAGATGCTTCAAGACCCCAGGGAAACCATGGAAATCCCTAAAAGCTAAAGGACCTGTCATTTCATGAAAATCCTTCATTAGCAATGATCAGACTGGACTCTGGTTTCTCCCCAGAACAAATCAAGTTTATTCTCCTGAGCTCTAAAAGATTGAAAGAGCTCAGGGTCACAGATACTTGAAACTTTCAGATTTTTTTCAGCTCCATGGTGCTTAACTTTTTACACAGACTAACTTCTATTGAGAGATATGCAGGCTTTCTTAGGCTTAAATTTTCTGTACAAACACAACCAGCAGCAAGTCTCAAATTGAGGACCAGAACAAATCTCAGAAGTTTCCAGAAGAGTGACATTGCCACTAACCCACTGACACTGATAAGCATCTTAACACTGGTACAGATTTCCACACTGAATTTCTTTCCCAAAAGTCTTCTTATGACTGCTCCATTCCTAATGGGCTTTTTCAAATTTTTTTTGTTTCTCTTTTTCCTCATCCTCATCAGGGGAGCGATGTGCTTCTCTGCCACTGCCGAGTTAGTTCAAAAGTGTTTAGCAGCCTTAAACTCCATGGCTGCCCCCTTAAAGTCTCTCTCACTTTAGTCCTGGACCAGCCTGGTCCCTGGTGCTTTCTCCCTCTGCCAAACTTGCTCCTAAGGCTCTCCCTGAAGCCAAGCCTCCTAACAGTTACAGTGGCTCCCTTACTTTCAAGTCCTTGTTGCCTCAGCTGAGTTATGGCATGTATTGGCCTAAAGACCTATTCCAGATATGTAGGCCCCGAAGCCCGTCCACCGCAGTTCCCGTTTAGTCCAGGCTACCACCCACTCCCATCTGTATGCTCCTTGTGAGCCAAAGTGTCACTGGGGAAATGGGGTTGAGAATCTGCCACCATCCTCGGAACCCCCTGCCAAGGTCCTGCCACTGCCTCGGCAGCCCCTGATGGCTCACTAAATCCAATCCTCAAAATGAGCCCAGTGCCCCTAGGGTCCTTCGCTACCTACCCGTCGATGCTGCTCTGACACCCTGGATGATCTCACCACCCAGTCCCATTGGGATGCAGTACCCAAACAACTGCAGCTGCCTTTCTACCCACCTCCCTCAGAGACCCCAAAGCCCAAGGACTCGGCACACAACCACTGAAACTGCCGACCTGCCTAAGAAGGGGGGGACGCCCCTCTGGACTGCCCTGCAACATCACCCACTGAAGTCTATATATAGAGGCCCAAACTGCTGCCCCAAGTGACGGCAACAGGGAAATTCACCCCCCAGTTGCACAAACTCCATAATCACCATGGTGGGTCCTAAGTGTGAGAAATAAGGCCCTCGTGAGGGGGCTTACACTTATATTCAGTTAAAATTGGCATGGTAAATTACCACTAAGGTCTCTACCTGAAACTTTATTCATTCTGATTGTTATCCTGAGCAACTTGTACTAAAGCTGAGCTGTCAGCCCTACTCTCAGTTCTTGTCTTCAATGCAGCCTTCACCACTTTGGCATTATCATCTCTCCTTCCAGACTGCTTCCTATGAGAGTTGCTTGGAATCCACCAAACTGAATCACATTCATCAGATTCTGACCCAAGTATCAGATTTAGGATTTTTGGATTTGCAGTCTGAAAATCTTAAATCCTAAACTGAATCCTAAATGCCTATTTTTACATAGGCATTTAGGATTTAGGATTTCAAATCCATATCCTATATCTGACTCTTAGGTCCTTTTAGGATCTAAAATGGAATTAAATTGGGATTCAGAAGTTACAAAAATCCTAAATCCAAAAACCTTATCAGAGTCAGTTGATTCATAGCAACCCTTCTTCCTATATTAGAAGACTTATTTAATTCAAAGATGAAGTAGGTAAGCAGTGTTGCTTAGTGTCATGTTTCTCTGGTAAACTGTCAAGACAGCACTAAAATCTTAAAAAAGTGAAATGCGCGGTGACATAAATAGCATAAGTGAAAACAGCTACTGTACATGGAGTTAACAGTGGGGATGTTATAGCGCTAATCTTGTAGCTGTTTTCACTCATGCTGACTTGTTGAAGTTTGCTGGCAGCATAGTATGAGGTTAGAGTGACAGCCTGTGAATGGGAGTGCTACATCCAGCAGACATGGGTTCAGTTCTGGGACCTTCTTTTATTACTTTTTCAGTCTGTCATGCCCGCTGCCCCCCCCCCGAACTGCATGCCCCCGGAGTTGGAATAGTTAATTTCCCTGCACTTGAGTTGCACCCACGCCAGTTACATCCCCTCCAGAGCTGGAATAGTAAATCCCCCCAGCCCTGAGTTGTGTCCCCCTGGAGTTGCAATAATAAATCTGAGAGATGTAATCAAAACAGCTCCATTGCCCAAGACTGTGCAAGGTAATCAAAGTGAAAGTAACAAAATAAATACCTTACCAATAATAGTAAATCCCCCACCGCCACCCCTGAGTTTCACCCCCTCCCGATTTTTCTTCCCCCCTGAGTTTGACAGGTAAATCCTCTACCCTCCAAGCTGCACCCCCTCCAAGGTTTGCCCCCCTGAAGTTGGATCCATGGAAACCATGGTATGTAAGAGTAAATCACACTATGTCTGATATGCAGCATTTTGGCATAGTATGATTAACCATTTTGCTGTTTTCCCTGCACGGTTGTTGACGGTGACATCTTTGCTTTAGCTTACTTGTGGGTGACCCTGATTTTCCTTGTCCAGTCATCTTGTGACACCATTGTCATTATACTCTGAGTGATGCGTAGACATAATGGTTGGAAACACATAGCAGTTAGTTGTGACAGCTTTGTCCATTCTTGCCAGTTTGTATCTGAAGGTGCTTACTTACATGACTAGACAAGAAAGAACTTGACTCTGAGCACCGCTGTAGCAAGGGCATGTTCTACCAGTTCCAAATGTCAAAACCATATGTCATAGTCAGGTTTAGCATTTCCTTAAAGTGATAAGCCTATCTCAAAATCAAGTTTTTTACCTTCTCCACGGTGGGGTGATGTGTGATAAGGCTAGGTTTCACCTACTCCATGGGGCGGAGTATTTTTTCAGGATCATATTTTATCTTTACCTATGAAGATAGTGTGGCCTGCAACTAGAGTTTGGAAATCTGAAACTGAATATCACAGGCTCAATTCCCATCATAGCCACTGGGTATGTGAGTAGCTGTGAGCAAGTCAAATGCCCTCGTTATGCCGTAGTACTCCCAGTTATAAAATTGCACTGAAGTAAGAAACCGCTCTGAGTGACATATGGCTGTCACGGATAAATAAATGATATAGTTAAGCAAAAATGCATGCCAGGGGTTATGGAAATGTTCTATTCAATCACCCACTACAAATGTGATGTGGCACAAGACAGAGATGAAAACTACTCGTGATTCAGAAATGGTACCTACAAATGCTAGCCTATGAGCCATTTTGCTATCAGAAGACAATACTTTTTCATCTAAGTGACTTACTGTTAGTTATTAATAGTTTAAGAGTCATTATGTGCAGTGGTTGCACAGGGCCTATATGCTGCTTGCCCGCACCCCACCCCCCAGCAACACACAATTGCCCAACAGTCAACATGACTGAAAATGTAAAGGTTTTTACTCTAATGTATAGAGTGCTGTTTGAGTTTATTGCTGGGTTCATTAAAATGTTGCAAATGGTAAGAATAATACAAGAACTTCATACGTGCATGTAATACTGACTGCCGCCCTCTAGAGTGCAGTTGTAGGAAATGCTGTTGAGGCCAATACTGCACATCTTGTGCTGCAACCTGAGATTGCAGATTGTACAGAAAAAAGCTTGGAAACAGTGCTGTGCTTTAGGTGGTATAATGATCATTGAAATCAAAGGATAATTGTTAGACAAATGTGACACTATCTGCAATGTCACAGGCAGCTAAATTGGGTCAAGAGGATCCCAGAACTGCAAAGATGGTAAAACTGTACACATTCCCTTGAAATAAGGAGGGCAGCCAAAAATGCTACATTGTAAAATTAGAATCATCATATCCGTAGTAAGTCTCATATTTATTTATTTATTTTCAAAGTCGCATTTACAACCTTTGAGTCAGGGACTCATTTACAAAGGCACCTCGTGGCAGGGAGGGTAGACATTGTTACAGTGTGAGATATAACAGTGGTAACATACAGGTGCGATACAGATAACAAAAAGAGCACAATATAACAGTGGTTTACGGGATAAAGTTAGGTGCAGTAAATAGCAATCGTATAACAAAAAAAGAAAGAAAAAGAAGGGGGGAAGCAGTCCAACGGACATTGTCAAGGCTATGGTCAAGAAACGGGGAGGGACCCCAAAATTAGGTTGATTAAGGGCAACTACAGCTTCAGGCACCAAAAAGGTGATTATGGAGAGTGACTTTAAAAGGACCAATTTTGGTAGACTTAGTGATAGAGAGTGGGAGGCAGTTGAACCATGTGGGGGCACGGTAGTGGAAGGACCTTTGGGCTAGGGAGGTCTTGGTATGGGGCACCAGAAAGGTGGCCTTAACTGAGCTATGGGTGGCAATGGATGGGGATGCAAGCTGCAGGGATGCAGTGACCCCTGGGGGGGGGAGAGTACTAGCAGGGATTTTCTGGCAAGTAAGCAGGTTTGGTAGCACAGGCACTCCTCCAAGGTGAGCAGGTTGGCGGTGGAATAGAGCAGGCAAGTATGGGTGCGGGTGTGGAGGGATGCATTGATCAGGAGCCTGCAGACCTTGTTTATTGAGGTCTGCATTCTGGTGAGGGCGGTATTGTTGGCCGCAGCATAGATAGGTAGGCCGTAGTCCACTAGGGACAGGACAGAGAAGTTGATGGCCAGTCAGAGAGTGGTTTGGGGGAGGCAATCTCTGTGGTGATAGAGAAGGCCAATCCAATAGTTTATGGCTGAGGACAGGGTATTGATGTGGGTGTGGAATGTAAGAGCCGAGTCGAAGGTAATGCCCAGGTACTTGTAGGATGACTCCTGCTCGAGAGGGTGAGCATTACTGGGGAGAATGCAGAGGGGGCATTTTTGGCCTTATTCTGGTGATGCAAGAAAAGCATAGATTTGTTTTTTTTGAGGTTAATGACCAGCCAGTGGTCAAGGAACCACTTTTTGGCTTGGTTGAATGTGTGCTGCAGGGATTCCTGTAGAGATGCTGGGTCAGGGTGGGAGGCAAGGAGAACTGCATCATCGGCATAGAGTACCATATTGCCCAAGCAGGAGCTGGGGAGGGTATTGAGAAACAAGTAGAACAGAACGGCGCCTATGATGGAACCCTGGGGGACCCCCGAGGGAATGGGCAGGATATTGGACAGGGTGCCGTTTACCTTCACGCACTGTGATCTGGCAGAGAGGTAACTGGTGAACCAAGTCAGTGAGCCAGGGGAGAAGCCAAGTTGGTGGAGGGAGTCAAGTAGGAGGGAGTGGCAGACAGTGTCAAAGGCCTTGGAGAGGTCAATGAACACTGCACCTGCAACATGACCAGAGTCAAGAGCAGAGTTGAGGTACTGGGAGAACTCCAGGAGGGCTATAGTGGTGCTGTGTCCAGGGCAGAATCCATGTTGTTCTGGACACAGCAGGACTCAGAGTGCTGAATGGCCACTATTTTTTCTAGTGCTTTGGAGAGACGGGGGAGAAAGGAGATGGGCCTGAAATTGTTAGGGGAGGTTCTATCTCCACTTTTATGGATAGGGGTGATTTCTGCAATTTTCCAGGAACTGGGAAATTGACCAAGACATAGTGACCGGTTTAAAAGGTTTAAAAGGTTGGTGAGATGGGCTAGTACAGTATCTAGGACTAATCAGAGAATCCTGGAGTCCAGGGGATCACAGCTGGGGTTGTTGCTAGCTAAGGCTTTTTGCAGATGAGGCCTAGCTTCAAGGGGTGATATGGTACGCAGATAGAAAGGGGGACAATCTGAGGTGGGGGGGTGGAGGCAGGGATAGGGTCAAAAAAAGTAGTTGGGGAGGACTGAGCTTAGATCTGAGAAAGCCATATTGAGGCACTCAGCTATGCGGGGAGGATCAGTAATGATGGTACCGTCTATGGAGAGTAGTGATGGTGGGGGAGAGCGGGTCTTTCCATTGAGCTCTTTCATATTGTCCCAGAAGGCACAGAATGAGCCCCAAGTGGATTCAGGGGTGGCTTGATAATATTTGGCCTTAGCCTGCCTTATAGCCCAGGTGCACTTGTTACGTGCTGCATTATAGGCTTGTCTGTCAGCCAGTTTGCCTGTCCCGACAGCAATATGCCCAAGATTATCTCTTTGTTTCAGTGTTTGGATGAGGGATGGGGAGATCCATCAGGCGTTGTGTTTCTTGTTACGGATTCTGGTCAGTGGGCGAAAAGGTCGCAGGCCTTGCTGAAGGCACTGGAGAAATAGGCTAGGGCAGAGTCAATATCCATTGCAAGTAGGATTGAAGGTTTGATCTTTTAAGTTACTTTGTTGAAAGCTGCAAGCCATTTTGCAACCCTGATTTCAACCTTGCTCAGAAATGCCAGTTTCACTGAAGAGCTACTGATGATGTCATAACCAGAACTCACAGCCTAGTCTTCCATGTCAACCACCTTTTAGGACTTATTTCTCCAAAATTTAAGAAACTGTTGTTGTAGTACTCATCTGAAAAAAAAAAATGACACAGGATTGGGTGCAGTGCATGCATTTTCCAAATGTTCAGATGCATGGTACTGTGCTTTAGAATGTGGCAGGAGATTGTTTTGGAATGCAGCATGGAACAAAGATATGGAATGTCAAGGTGGTGCTCCGTTTCAGAATTTTGTGAGGGGGGAACATGCAATCTCAGAATGTGGCAGGGATGCAACGTCTCAAAATGTGGTTTGGACATACAGTTATGGAATGTCATCGAGACAGACATCTAGGACTTTGGGGGGACTGACAGTTTTGGAATATACTGTAGTGGAATGCACACTGTCAGAATGTGACAGGACACACCATTTTATTCTGAAATTGCATTTTCCCAATCAAATTCCAGAACTGTACACACTCACCACATTTCAAAATCTACAACACATCTCCCTCACATTCCTACATTGTGAGTCCCTACCACATTCTGAAATGTTGCCTTCCCGTCACATTATAAAAGTGTATATCCTCATCACATTTTAAAATTTCATGTCCTCACCACAAGCCAAAGTTGTGTGTCAATGCCACTTTCTGAAATTGTGTCATCATGACCACATTCCAGAACTGTGTCATCGCCACATTCTGAAATTGTGCTTCCCTGACACATTCTGAAATTACAAGTCACTGCTACATTCTGAAATTGCATGTCCTCACCACTTTCTGAAATTGTGTGTTCTGGACACTGTCCTAAATAGTACATCCCTGCTGCATTCCAAAATTCTGCATCCCATCAGATTCCAAAACTGTTTATCCTCACCACATTCAGAAATAATGCATATTCCCACCACATTCTGAAATTGTGTTTCCTTGCCACATTCCAAAAATGTGTGTCCACACGACATTCTAAAATTGTCCCAGTCACAATCTGAAACTGTACTTTCTAGCCTAATTTACCTACCTACTGCCCATACGCTAAAAGAAAACACAAATTATCACTACTGGGACCTGCGCCTCTGTTCAATGAAGCTCCTCCTGCTTCTCCTACTGATCTCGGGCAACGTCCATCCAAACCCTGGCCCGGGCTGTTCAAGCCTTCTGAAAAAGGCAGGAGCCCTCACCAACGCAACTATTAACATCTGCAGCCTGTTACCAAAGCTTGATGCACTTCAAGCCTTTATCAGCCAGCATAATCCTGACATCTTTGCTGTAGTTGAAACATGGCTGACACCAAAGTGCCTGATCTGGCAATTACCTTACAGGGCTACAGTGTTTTCAGACTGGACCGTGTCTCTAAAAGAGGAGGGGGCTATGCCATCTACATTAAGGATAATCTCCTGGGACACCTTGTTCCAACACCCATCCCTGCCTCCTCGGCCCTGCTTCCACCCATTAAAATTCTTCTAGGTCCCAATCAAAAAGCCCTCACCATCGTCTCTGTATATATTCCACCTCATGATCAAGATCTTGGTATCAAAGAAGTTCTTAACTTCGTCAGCTCCCAACCTCCTGGCTCTGAACACATTCTGCTTGGTGATTTCAACATAAACTGGCTCACATCTGATGTCTACACGCATAAGGATGTCCTTGCAGCTGCCAACCTCTAACAATTGGTCACCACACCAACTTGGATAAATTACAAAACTAGCACTAGTACTCTGCTGGACTGGGTTCTCACCAATCACCCTACCAGGATCTCTCGTACCACCGTTCTCCCAGACTCTCTCAGTGATCACTCCCCAGTTATATGTGAATGGTCAAATACAGTTCTAAAGCCAGCCCCTATAATCATTACCAGCAGAGTCATCCCCTGTCGTCAAACTTACCCATCTCAAACAGTGCCTATCCTTGGAAGACTGGCTGCCCATCTAAAAGGCGATGGATGTTAACCTTGCCCTCAGCTACTTCATCACTGCCTTCAGAGGGGCCTGTGATCTCTTCGCTCCTTCAAAACAACAGAGAACAAAAACCCTCTGTAACCCTTGGATAACTGCGGAGCTCCCTTCCCAGCTGAAATCCAGGGACCACCTCTGGGAAGTGGCTAAAGCCACTGGCAAACAATCTGACACCCAAAAATACAAACATGCCCACAATACCTGCACAAAATCCATTTGTCTCATGAAAAGCTCATATTATAAGGACATCCTCACCAACACGTGGGGAAATGGTCATGCTTTCTGGGACAATATCAAGGACATTACCCGGAAACAATTAAAGTCCCCTCCGACCATGTTAATTGTTGAAGGGTCCACTACACTTGATCCCATGGTCATTGCAAATACCTTTAACACAGCTTTTACTGACCTCAGGACTGTTCTACCACCTGACTTCTTCACAGTCAGTCACACCCCCTCTAACACACACTGCACTCTGTCAAACCACCCTCATTTTTACTTCAGGGAGATTAAGATGAATGAAGCTTGCCACCACATCGCCTCAGCCATCTCCACTTCCAGAATCAGCAGTGACACCCTGGACCTTAAGCTACTATCACTTACACTTGACGAGGTCCTCAGTCCCCTAACTAAAATTCTTAACTTCTCTCTCTCCACCAGTACATTCCCTGAAATATGGAAAACTGCCACTGTGACCCCGGTCCACAATACTGGGGATAAGACCTGCCACTCTAACTACCGCTCGATCTCCATATTGCCACCACTATCCAAGGCCCTAGAGTGTATTGCTGTGGAGCAGCTCACAGATTATTTGGACAAATATAATATTCTGTGCACACAACAGCACAGTTTTAGAAAAGGGCATAGTACCACAACTGCCCTGCTTGAATGTATTGGTGCAGTGCATACAGTGGCGTGAAAAAGTATTTGCCCCCTTCCTGATTTTCTCTATTATTGCATATTTGTCACACTGGATGTTTTCAGGTCTTTAGACAAAATATAATATTAGATAAAGGGAACCTAAGTGAACAAATAACACTTTTTTTTTTTACTTATTTCATTTATTTAATGAAAAAAGTTAACCAACACCAACTGGCACTGTGTGAAAAGTAATTGCCCCCTAGTTAAATCAACCCAATTAAGGGATAATTAGAGTCAGCTGATTGAACACAGCCAGGCTTGATTACAGCCAGCCCTGCTCAATATAAACCTCACTTATTTTGGCCCTTACCATCAGAGTCACGTTGCCAGCACAAGATTCAACGAGCACATTATGCCATGATCAAAGGAAGTTCCTGAAAAGATCAGAAAAAATTTGTTGCCCTCATCAGTCTGGAAAGGGTTACAAAGCTATTTCTAAGGCTCTGGGACTCCATTGAACCACAGTGAGAGCCATAATCTCCAAATGGAGAACACTTGAACAGTAGTGAACCTTCCCAGGAGTAGGGCGGCCTGCCAAAATTACTCCAAGGGCGCAGTGTAAAATCATCCAAGAAGTCTCAAAGGATCCTAAAACAACATACAAAGAACTGCAGGCTTCTCTTGCCTCAGCTAAGGTCAGTGTTCATGACTCCACAATCAGAAAGAGACTGGAAGCAAAATGACATGAGTAGCAAGGCAGTGAAACCACTGCAACTCAAGAAGAACATAAATGCTCGCTCTCATTTGCCAAGAAGCACCTGGATGATCCACAAGCCTTTTGGGAAAATGTTCTATGGACAGATGAGTCCAAAGTGGAACTTTTGGACAACATGGATCCCATAATGTCTCGCGAAGCAAACACAGCATTCCACAGTAAGAACACCATACCAACAGTCAAACATGGTGGTGGTAGTGTGATGGTGTGGGATGCTTTGCTGCCTAAGGACCTGGATGACTTGCCATAATTAAAGGAACCATGAATTCTGCTCTGTACCAGAAAATTCTTAAGGAGAATGTCCAGTCACTTCCGTCAGCTGAAGCTGAAGCGTAGTTGGGTCATGCAGCAAGACAATGATCCAAAACACAAAAGCAAGTCCACATCAGAATGGCTAAAAAGAAGTAAAATTAAAGTTTTGGAGTGGCCTAGTCAAAGTCCAGACTTAAAACCCAATAGAGATGCTGTGGCAGGACCTGAAATGAGCAGTTCATGCTCGAAACCTACCAAATGTTACTGAATTAAAGCAGTTCTGTGAGGAAGAGGGTTAAAATTCCTCCACAGCGATGTGAAAGACTGATATTGAATTATAGGAAGTGTTTGGTTGCAGTCATTGCAGCTAAATGTGGCATAACCAGTTATTAAGTGTAAGGGGCAATTACTTTTCCACAGTGCCAGTTGGTGTTGTTAACTTTTTTTCATTAAATAAGTGAAATTAAAAAAAAAAACAAGTGTTATTTGTTCACTCAGGTTCCCTTTGTCTAGTATTACATTTTCTCTAAAGACCTGAAAACATCCAGTGTGACAAATATGCAATAATAGAGAAAATCAGGAAGGGGGCAAATACTTTTTCACGCCACTGTAGTTTCCTTTATAAAGAACTTCTTACAGGGGCTGTCTTCATCGACCTCTCAAAGGCATTTGACATGGTCCATCATCGGCTGCTGTTTGACCAATTACTCCTTGCTGGCCTCACACCGGACTCAGCCCACTGATTCAAAAGCTACCTTGACAACTGCTCTCAAAGAGTAAAAATTGCCAATGCTATCTCGGACACCTTGCCTGTCTGCTCCAGAGTACCTCAGGGGTCCATACTGGGCCCTCTCCTTTTCAGCCTCTTTTTAAACTCCCTACCACAATCCTGCTTAGAACAAATCATCCTGTATGTGGATGATGCTGTTGTCTTTTCTACACACAAGGACCTTTCACCACTACCATACAGCCTCCAACATGGATTCAGTGCCATTGAAACTTGTTTCCACCAAACATAAACTAGTCCTCAATCACAAGAAAACCAAGTCATTGCTATTCTGCAGTTCACATAACTGTTACAAGCAACACCCCTTTGCCATTTCCACCAAGCAGGGGACTGTCCTCGAACAAGTTTACTCTTTCAAAATACCTAGGGATTCTGCTTGACCCCAATCTCTCCTATACGGCTCATATTGACAGCGTGGCTAAAGCTGCCAGCACACACCTTGGATTACTCTACAAGCACAGGCAGCGCCTCAAACCAGAGGCCCTGAAGATTGCCATCCAGAGCTCTGTGATGTCAATTATTATGGCCTCATAATCTATGGCTCTGCCACTACGTCCGCCCTCCGACGTTTAACAACTGCTCTTAACAAAGCATGCTGACTCACAACTGGTGCCCACAGCTCACCCACATCTGTGCCCTTTAAGAACAATCCATATGGCTCCAACTCTCCAACCGTATAAAGTATCTCACATGTGCTATGGTGGGAAGAAACAACCTTGGCTTCACACGCTCCGGTGTTACTGCCTTGTTACATCAAAACACCAATTGACAGAACACCAGGCACTCAACAACCTAGATTCTACAAGTTCCTCGCTGTCAAACTATGAAGGGCCAACATTCCTTCACCTATAGGGCTCCTCTATGGATGAATGGTCTCAGCCACACCATCTCCTCTGCCTCAACACTAGGTCTGTTCAAAACCAGGCTCCGGGCCCATCTCATTGCCTCTAGCTCCTGTGACTGCCTCTCGTAGATGATGACCTACACAGCTTTAATTCTAACTTATATAATGCTTAACCCCAGGCTCCCCAGGCCCCCTCCCCCAGCTCCTGAGGCACCACTTCAATTCTCAAGTCTTCACACCACCCTCATTAGTCTCTCCTTGCCCCATTACAGCACTTATCCCCCCACCCTGCCCCCTTTCTCTCCTATCACTCCTTCCCATTTATTTTTCGACAAATGCCTCTGGCTGCATCTTCATTCTCCCCCTCTCCTCTCATCCCTGTTTCTCTGCCACCCCCGGGCACCTGACCCTACCCATTCCTTGTGGGCACATGCGTCTTAGCTGTGTTCACCATTTTACTATAGCTGCCTCTGTTAACTACCTACACTTCTCCTCCTCCTCTACACCTTACTCTTCCTATAATTGACCCCTTTCAATAGCACTGTTGTACATGAATTGTTTATTGTTATTTCACTGTTGCTTCCCTGTTGTTTGTTTTTTCTGATATAGAACCTTTGTAAAAGAGCATTGGCTCAAAGCTACTTGTAATCCTAGAATAAGTAAATAAATAAATAAAATAAAAAAAGAAATAATTTTGAAATTGTGTATCACTGCCACATGCCAAAATTACCAGTCATCACATTTGAAAAATGGGCATCCCACCATATTCCAAAATTGCACATCCCCCCAACATTCTAAAACTGCGCATCCCTGACACATTCGGAAATTGCACGTCACTGCCAGATTCCTAAATTGTGCATAACCATTAGAGATGCAGCAAAGTTTTACTTGGTATATGAACCTGAAGTGGTCCATCAATTTGGTATAGCACTAAGGATTTGTCAGTTGAAAACTTGAAATTTGCCTTTATCACTTTACTTTGCATTGTCCACTTCAAGTACATGAAAGTTACAGTTTGATAAGGTGAAGTTATTACAAAGCAGAACACAGATCACATGCCTGACTGTCTCTGCAGGTCACATGATTCAGGGAGGCAGTCAAATAGGCAGAGTGCAAAGTGGGCACAGATGCAGTGTGCAGCAGTCAGAATTTGCTTTATTTCATGGTACTGCAGAAACTCCTGTACCACCAGATTTTAACAGTGGGCCATACAGGGAACCCACACAAAGCCACTATTGCTGACACATTTCACAATGTTTGATCCATTATCGCTAGCTATGAACAGGGCCGGATTAACCATAGGGCAGAAGGGGCAATTGCCCTGGGCCCCCTAGTTTGATGGGCCAGTGATTTCATTTTCTTTTCTTTTTTCCTTGTATTTTTTCTTCTTCCCTGACCACTATACTGAAACCTCAGAGGGGGGTGTCAGTCGTTCATGGCCACCGGCACTGCCAACCATTTGCCCCTCCACCTCCCTCGACTGTCCAAACAGCTTGGGCACTTTTGTTTCCCCACGGACTTCTCTCTGGCTCTGGGGCAATGCTAGCTAATGAAATGGCTCCAAATGAGGTCTGTTGATGATTTGCACCCTTCCCCACACCCGGACCAGAACTTTTCTGTCCCCCCTGCCCCAAGGTGGTCCGTGCATCACTGCGTGGTGGTACCATCACATCCCACTCACTTGAAGTCCCGCCCGGATAATAGAAAAAGGTGCCACACACCACCACAGACTCATTCTCTCAGACAGCCACAAATTCATCCTGCTGTCAGCAACAATATTAGAGAGAGAGTGCTCCTGCAGCCTGTCACAAGGCCCACTGTCTGGCCTGGCCATGATCATCAGCAGGACTCAGTCTAGTCCAGTGGTGACTCGGGTCTCGAGGTCCTGTTAAAATATTTAATTTAATAACCCCCCACAAAAAATATAAGCGTAAGTGTTAGCGGCACAGTAGCTGAATTATCATCAGCCAGACCAAGGTAGTGCAGCTAACAGACTGAGAGAGCCGGTTGTTGAGTAGTACCAGTGGGAGCTGATATGAGCACAAGCAGTAGTTCCCTAGTTCTTCTGTCAGGTAAAAAAATAATAATAATGCTCCTGATGAACAACTCTGGCTGCAAGTGATTACGTGAATGTGACTATTCCTGCTTGCGTTAGTAACACAAGTGTGCTAGTTATTTAAAAAAAATTCTAAATAAAATGATGTGAGGTTAAGAGGATCATACTATGTCACATACAGTATTCTCTTCTCAAGTGTATGGTCCTCTTCTCACTTCATTTTATTTAAAATACTAACAGTAAGAGGGAGTGGGAGAAATTCAGGATCTCTCATTGCACCAGCCAGCTTCTTTCACTTCTTCCCCCAGTGCTTTGTTTGTGATCATGACAGCAGTCAGTGACGTTTTGTAAGGCAGGCAGCCAACGTTACTCTGGTGGTCTATTGCTATGGTCACTGGTCAGCTGTGTGACCCCAGCAAACATTCACAGTAGCTGCAGCAAGTTTGTAGCTGGGTTACCTTCCTTGTCCCGCACAGCACCCACCACTACCTGCTGCCTGACACAACACCAGGTACACCAGCCCACTGATCAAAGGATGGCTAACACATTTAAATGGCATTGGCAGGCTGTCCAGAGTGGGCAAGAGGGAGAGCAGTAGGCGCTTATTCAGCAACATTTCAACAGCAAACTGCAGTCCTTGGTAGTTGGTAGACAGGAGTAGTGAAAAGCTGGTGGAAGCTGAATCAGATGTATTGGAGTCATCAAATTGGTCCTGGGTGGGAAGTAGATCTGGCACTGTCAGAAACTTTCAAGAATAGTGACTCATTACTTCTTATGCAGTATGTGAAGTATTTAGTCTTTTCCCTTTTCCTAATCAGAAGATCCATACCTGATATTTTTGGGTGCTGTGAGGAGCAAGGTTTGTCTCTGTACAGTACGCATCTGCAGTATTTGATAACTTCTTTGACCTAAATCATTGATATGTGCTAGGGTCCTGGGAATGTGGATTATCTGTCAGGTATGAGCCCCCCACCACAGGTTGGAAACTTTGGGGGTCATGATTGTCCACCACACACTCACAGGGCAGGCTACTATCTATTTGGGCTGTGGCAGTGAGATGTTGGTGTGGAGGGGCCAATAACACATGGTTTTGCTTGGGTGCTGACACTCAGAGCGAATGTACTCCAGCCATCCAACATCAAACAATAACCTTCTATTTCCACCCCAACAATGGCATTCAGAGTAGCTAGGAACCCCTCCAAATGCATTTTAAGGCAATAAAAATCATTCAGCTTTAGGGGCCTAGGCGGCCCTCAAATCGCTGGCCTATTGGTTAAGTCACAGGGGGCCCCACAATTCGAAATTGCCCAGGGCACCACAACTTGTTAATCCAGCCCTGGCTATGAAGCCAGTTTTTAGGGACAGGGAGTGCAGCCACTCATCAATTTCTGTCAGTAACAAGGCAAACACTGTTCACCTATATGCAACCCTGCTTCACTACACATTGCAATCGTGGCATGCTGTCTAATGCCATGAAAGTTGATACCACCACCACAGTCTGACTTATTATACTGCTTTCCCATGCCACTATCATGGACAACCCCAAGTAGCTGTGCCCAATGTGCAGTGATACACAAATAGGAACTACCTGCTGTTTTGCCACTTGTCCACGTATCCATGCTTAAGTGAATGTAATGTGATGCCGAATGTTGAAGGGCATGTCTTACATACTGTCACCATCCAATATAGCTCAGGGACAGCACAGGTGGAAAAGTATGTCCAGGACAGGACCTTCCATTTAGGACATGCGCATGCTGCAAAGCACCAGAAGCCCGCATATTCCACAACAGAAAATGGCAAAAGGTCAGTTGCCAGCATTTCCGCTATGGCAGCATTGAGTTCACATGAATCTACATGATTGGGTAGATATTTAGTGTTGCGTGCAAAATGGCTGTACAATGTGGGCTGCATTGTTTGTTACTTTACACGTGGCATGCCAAATGGCTCTACTCTACTAACTGACATGCATAGGGTACCTTGGATATGTGATGGTGGGTGCACAGGTGACAAGCCAATACATGTGGTTATTTTCCTTGTTTTAAGCACAGGGGTTGATATAGTAGATATACTGCATGGACCGCCACTGCTACTCTGACAACTGTTTGAACATTCCAAATCATCATCCTCCTCATGCATGTAGTAATCCTCTGGTGTTATTTCCCCACTTTTACTAACATGGCTACTTACACTGACAGAAGGGGATACCATGCTCGCGAAGGTGACTGAGGGTGAACGCCCAGCTATGGCATTAGCTCCCCTCTGGTGCTGCATCCACAGTGCCTTGTGCCTGCTCTTCAGATGAATGTGCTGGCCCCCAATGCCCAAATGGCTACCCCTTTTACCAGGCATCACATGCACTTGGCAAAGCTGGCAGATTGCCACTGTTTCATTGTTGCTCTCTTGTACAAAAAAATCCCAAACTAGGGATTTGGATGCCCTACTCTTCACATGTCGCTGCTGGTGCTGGTGCTGCATATGTAACTGCACTCTTGGTGGCGATGAAATGGGGTGTAATGCACGATTTCTGCTGTTGTGCACAATTGGACTTTGACTGAACATCATAGTCTATGACTATTAATTCAGGGTCATCATCAACAGGCACAGCTACCGCAGAACTTCGAGGGGGGCAATTGACTAACAGACTGTTTACAAGCAGCCACCTTCACTTTCTTTTTTTCCAGTTCCCAAATGCAGTTGCTAGCATCATCATAATCCTCATCCACTAATTCACTTTGGAGGCTGTCCTCCTTTGGGGATATCCCAAGTTCAACAGCAGCCTCAGTATTATCAGCCACACTTTTTTTGTCAATGTCTGAATCAGTTCCATGTCATAATGGCAATCGCAGAATAGCGATCGCTGTTTGGGCAAGTGTACATCACCAAAATTTACACTCGCAGTGAACCTCAAAAGGGAGCATGATAGTTAGGTTTTTACTGTTATGCGGGGGGGCTAACCCCCAACTAAAGGATTGTCAACCTCGGGGGTATGTCGAGGTGCAAATAAAAAAAAAGAAAATCTAGACCCGTTGCAAAAAACAAGAGTGCCCAGAACCAACCCCAGCCTGCTACCAACCCACTACACCACATGCCCAGCTCGGCAGCCCACCATCGCACTACACCCCACAAACCCTCCTTCTCCTTCTGCTTGTTGCATGGCATGGTCCCTCCCCACCCACACCCCGGACGCATATATACAAAGCGACATTTTGTCGCTATATTTGCCTACACCCCCATCTGGTTGCCCTCTGCTAGGTAGCCCTATACACAGGTGCCGTGATTGAGTTGCCCTTTTTGAAAGCAGTCAATCATGGTCACAGTCATTACAGGCTACCGTCTGAATGTTTGGATGGCCTATCCTCAACATCAGTGAAAACATGAGACTGTGAGTCATCATCATCATCAGAATCATGTTCAAGTACTACAGGTAGTGGGACACCAACTGCACTCAAGTCTGCGGATTCAACATTTTTCCCACATGTTAAAGTTAACAGGGTTGAACTTGTAGCAATACTCATGTCGTTATCAACCATGCCCTCACTAACTTTACTAACAGCAGGGACAACACCATCTCCAACCAGCATTGAAGTGACTGATTTCGCTGTGGAAAGCATAGCCAGACAAATCCCTTTACTTGCAGCAACTACTACCTTTCCTTTCTGCTGCAGACTACCACAGCCATGACCACTCTTAACACTGCTACCATTGGTAGCCACTGATGAGCCTGACTCATCTTCACAACAACTTCCACTGCTAATAGTCTTCTTGGCAGCAGCACCACAGCCAGAAACTGATTTGCCTGACCGTCTCTTCATGGGCGTTTTTTCAGATGACACAGGCAATTTACAATAACTTGATATTTTGGCATTTTTGGATGGCTGGGAAGTAAAACACTAAATGCAGCCACACAGGTACAACACAATACCTGTCCTTGTATCCTTAACCAGTCTTCAAAAAGCCGACAGTCAAAAACATGATACCATGTTTGGATGGGGGGGGGGAGACGCAGTTCCTAGCTACACAGAAGCAGGGAAATAAATTGCAGACAGGCTTAGAAATTCAGAGTACTGCTATTGCTGTGCCACAAAGAAATGCATATCAATTGACATCATGCACACAGATTAAAGATCAGGCACAGAAACTTTAACTGTTCAGTACAGTACAACCCAGACAGTCGTAAAAAGACTGAAAAACAGCCCAGCAAACAGAAAATATTTATAAACAATTCAGTGAAGTTGTACTGTGTCTACCTGAGCACAAAAATAATAAAACAATAGCTAACAATGGTTGGAAAAAATGCCTTTCTCACTGCTCTTCCTTCTATACTACCGATCAGCCCCTCTCCGAGCACACTTTTACAATGTCTCTCAGTACAGAGATTGAATCAACTAAATTAACATTCAATATTTACAAAACATCAATAAATGCTCAATGATACAACCACATCAGGGTCTACTACAATCGATCTACTAAATTTTGTCACAAAATTCTGTGATAAAAAGGTGCTTTTAAAGGTTTTTAGAGGATTTGAATCTCAGAGCTCTGAGAGTAAACTGTTTCCAGCTTTCTACTACACACACTATGATGAAGTGAGGCTCTACAAGACAATATAGAGACCACGTGACCTTACTTCCCATCATTCACTGCAAAATTCACCTTAAAGAGCACAAAAACAAGGTGAAGTAACACAAAGTCAATAGAAAACAAGGCAAAGTAATGTGAAATCCATAGAGAAAAATTGGAACTTTGCGTTACTTCGAGATGCGTAGTTATTTATTTCTCTTTGCGGAGTATTAAGCTAAATTTGGGGTCTATGTGAAATACTAAGAGTAGCAAATTTTAAGCACTTTGCCCACCACTAATAACCATTACATTCTGAGCATGTTTTTGTTTGCCATGTTCCAAAATTACCCATCCCACCACATTTCAAAAATGAGCATCCCTGCTACATTCTGAAATCATTCTAAATATTTATGACACCACCAAATTCTGAATGTTAGTGTCCCTGACACATTCCAAAATTGTGTTACAGCTAATGTCTGACATTGAATCATTGCTGCATTCTACAACCGCAGCAAGGTGACATTCTGAAATCTCATCCCTATGGTATTTGAATTTGTACACAACTTTTGCATTCTGTAGCCATGCTTGCTGTTGTATTCCACCCTCCGCCTGTGTACATTCTTAAGTATAATCACCAGCATGACCACACACTTGATCTGATGTTTCAGCTGGGTCTTGAGATTAATAACCTCAAGACAGACTAGGTCATTTGGTCTGATCACTGCACTGTGGAGTTCAATTTTGGGGCTCCCCTTAAGTCCTTCTCCTGTGGAGATGGTGAGCTATCATGCCTTAAGGGGTGTTGACCGAGAGAGACTGTTAGTGTTAGCTTACCTATTTAGGGTTGATGCGGCATATGTGATTGGCACTGGAGAGGTGGTGGCCACCTACAATTGGGTGATTGCTGATGCTCAAGATGCCGTTGTATCAGTTTGTATGTCACCAAGATCCTCTCACTTCAGATCCCCTTGGATTGATGGGGATCTCAAGGTGATGAAGATCAGGGGTCAGAAGTTGGAGCATTGCTGGTGGGAGACTCCACTGAAGGCCGACAGGTTTGCCCTATGTGCTCACTGTGTTGAGTACCAGGGGGCAATTTTCCATAAGAAGGCAGAATTTCTGTCCAGGGAAATTGCTGCAGGGATAAACAAACCATCTCAGCTGTTTTGAATCATAGACAGGCTTTTACATCCTGCCTGTCTTCGGCGAAAAAAAGCTTATTCAAGCAATTTATGTGAAGAGTTTGCTCTGTTTTTCTCTGACAGAGTGTCAACCATCTGGTTGAGGATTCTGCAAGGGAGGCTTCGACCTTGCAGTGATCGAGTTGGGAGTTTCAGAGGTGCTCAGTCTGTCTTGGAGGAGTTTAGGCCAGTGGAGGTGTCTGAAGTGATTAAGGTGATCTTAGAGCTGAAGCACACCTTTTGTGAACTGGACCTGGCACCAATGTATTTCTTATTAGGATATGTTGATGCCATTGGCCCGCTGTTTGCCAGGATTGCCAGGTGTTCAATGGCAGAGGGGATCTTCCTAGTTGCTTTGAAAGAAGCACTGGTGAAGCCCCTCCTAAAGAAATTTTTCCTCAACCCAGACATCCTGGCAAATTACCGTCCGATCTCCAACTTGCTTTTTTAAGCAAGGTTGGCGAGAAATTGGTGGCACAACAGCTTGAGGATCACCTGGTGTCCTTGGATATCTATGAGCCTTTCCAATCAGGTTTTCAGGCCAGACATTGCACTGAAAATGCTCTAGTGAGAGTACATAATAATCTGCTCTGGGCTAGAGACAGAGGAGACAGGTCAGTTCATGTACTCCTTGATCTCTCCTCAATATTTGACACTGTGGATCACATCATGCTTCTTGATCAACTCTGTGAGTTTTGTGGACTCACCGGTACTGTCATCAAATAGTTTGAGTCCTATCTTTCAGACGGGGTGCAGCGGGTGGTGATGGGTAATTTCTCCTCTTCCTCAATGCCTCTGTCCTGTGGAGTTCCTCAGGATTCGATCTTGTCACCGATGCTGTTTGCAGTCTATATGCTGTCCCTGGACCAGATCATTTGACAATACAGTGTAGTGTTTCATTGCTATGCAGATGACACCCAACTGTATTTGTCCTTTACACCCGGAACATTGGGAGCTGTTGACATGCTTAACAGCTGTCTGGCTAAAATCAATGACCAGATGGCTTCCAATCAGCAGAGACTCAACACGGCTAAAACTAAGGTGCTGGCGATCAAACCTGGTCATGTGCATGATGGGTTGCCACCAGGAGTGGACTTTGGATTTGTTCTAGGGTCTGTGCCACCGATGGTTTCTCTGAGGATGTGAAATCTGGGTGTGATCCTTGATTGTAGATTGATCTTTGAAGATTAGGTGTCATCTATAGTCAGCAGTGGTTTTTACCACTTGTGGAACATTGCCCAGATTAAGCTCCTCATTCCACCCCAGGACCTTCCAACACTAGTGCACACCTTTGTGACTTCCAGGCTTGACTACTGCAATGCTCTGTACTTTGGGGTCACAGAAAGGACCCTCCATAAATTGAAGCTAGTGCAGAATCCAGTGACTAGGTTGCTGATGGACATTTTGAGTTCCACTCATGTGACTCTGGTCTTGTGTGCTCTGCAATGGCTGCTGGTCAGGTGGAGAGTACTTTTCAAGGTAGGTCTTCTCACCTTTAAGGTCATATACAGGCTGGGTCCTGGTAACCTGTCTGAACTTCTGACACCGGTTTCCTCTGCTCACTTCTGCCTCTCCTATTCGAGGGCCCTCCAGGACGTTCCCAGGGTCTGGCTCAAGATCTCAGAAGATCATGCTTTAGTGTCTCTGGGCAGACCCTGTGGAACTCACTTCCATCTGCAGCCCAGGAGGCCCCCTCGATAGAGGTGTTTAATGGGAGGCTAAAGGCCCATCTCTTCAGTCTGGCCTTTGACTGCTGTCATCTTTAGTTCTGACCAGTCCCTTGAATTTTGACTTCAAGGAACCTTTTTTTGTTGCAGAATATTAATTTCATGATGGTTTTAATGAGGTTTTATTATATGTTTTAATTTATTGTTGTATATTTTCTCATGTTCGGCACCCAGAGTCTCTGCGATAGGGCACCTTATAAATAAAATTGCCTTTCCTTGTCCTACTTTGGTTTGCACGTGCACATTATGGAATGTATGTCTTATACTCACCCAGTGTCAGCTTTCCTTTTTCAAACATTTACTCTAGTCACTTATTACAGAGGATATTAGAGTCTGTACCTCCTTTAGAATGACTCTGTCTTACCTTAGCTATGCTTGGTCAACTCAGTGTGAGGCAACATGCTCTTTCTATGATTTATTGAGCCTTCCAACAAGCTTGGCCTCTTACATATCTTTCACCCTCTAGATACTGGCCTGAGACATTGACTTGAGGATGGGATGCACAGTAATGGTGTGAGGTCTGGCAGAACCTGCACTGTTATCTCAAATATGATGGTCATCAGTTTATTCAATTTAAGATTACTCATGCTATTTACAATACTCCTGTTAAATTATGTAAATGGCACCTGAGGACCTTGATGCTTTGTATCAGGTATAATAGTGAAGAGAGTTTCCTCTTTCACATTCTTTGGGATAGTCCAAATGCTCAGCCTTTGTGGCATTGCAAATGTGATGCTTTGGACCTGACACTGGGCTTAACTGAGGCCTTTTCACCCCAGCTGTGTATTTTTGAAGTGGACATCCATGCACTCATGGGGGCCAGCTGCTGTTATTTTGCATTAATCACTATGCCTGCAAAAAAAAAAAAATCCTTCGGCACTGGATGGATCAGCTTATCCCATCCTTTGCTAAATGGCATCAGGAAGTTTTGGACATTTTAAACATATAATAGCCTCCATGAGATGATGGGCCTGGCTGGATGCATGGCTGTCTATTCTGGGGTGCCAAACCCCTCTATAGTGTCTTGGTCTTCCATCAATCTGCACATCCATCTGCTTTTCTCCCTGATCCAGGGCCGACATATAAGGGGAGGGGGGATTGGTGTGAGTGCCTGGAAGGGGAGGGGTAGTACATTTATTTGTATTAGTTTGTTTCCAGTGTGTTTCTATTTCTGATTGCTCTTATTCTTATAAACACCCAATACAGTTTATTAAATTTAAAAGAAAAGTTTACTTTAACTACAGTGTTATGTAATTTGGGAGAAATGCCTCCTGTAAAGTAGTCATCTAGGAGAAGTAGGATGTAATTTCTGGTTATGACATCATCAGCAGCTCATCACTGAAACACCAGGGGCCCAATATTCCAAAATGCACAAAGTGAGGAGCAAATATTTGTAATGGACTTTGCATGGGTGCTTGATGATGCTATATTCAGTGCGTAACCACCCAGTCCCCTGGGGTTACTAGAATCCCATCAGTGTCAGTGCTAGGTAGGAAAGGCAGCTGTTGAATAACTAGTTAAATGTTTTGTTATCACTTATTCACTCTCTTGTTTACTTCATCTCACCTGAGATGAGAGAGATGAGGTCATTTAGAACTCTTGCAGCAGCATAAGCCACAGCAGCTGGCTGGGAGTGAGGAGTTTAAGAATCTTGGGTCAGTTGTAGTAGTTCTGGTCAGTAGTGAGGAGTGAGAGCTGCTGTGGGCTCTGAGAGGAGAGTCTGTTTCTCACACTAGTCCTGTAAGTCACCTATCTGCCAAGAAAAGTGGTGGAAACCATTGTCTACAGCAGGCTCTCCTGATTTTCATCCCAGAGGGATAAGAAGGACTGCTAGAGAATAGATCCTTGGGGCAATCCCCTATTTGATCCTGGACAATCTGAAGCTGCCTGTACTGTTCTAACTGTGAGTAGATTTGACTTTGTGCTTCCTGAAGAAAGTACCTGTACATTGGGTGTTTCTCTGGTTAAAAGTAAAAGGTACACCAGTTCTATTCTAAGTTTGAGACTTTTCTCAGTTTAAACTTGGCTGACAATTGTGGTGTCCAGAGACAGACTAATGCACATTGTTCAGGACTTTAATTTCTTATAGTCCCAGAGTAGTGTTTCCTGAAATGCCGAATGTGAAAGTTCATTCAAAGATACACTTTCCTAAGTGTTTTTCAAGAAGTTTCAAGGTGTAACTCTAAAAGAATGGCTGGGTATGGACGTGGAAATGAAGAGTGGTCACCTCCACTATCTGGAGTAACCAGTTCAGCACTATGTGTTCCAAAAGGGTGCCTGGTTATTCAGGACATGGCGGCCAATGTCTGAAGAAAAGTTTACCCCCTCCCGGAGTCGGTTCTGCTAGTAATGAGCTCCAGTGTGCTCAGATATGGCCAGTGCCACTAGAAAAAATGGCTCAGATGTGGCCTGTTGTCTCTTGCAGAAGTTTAAAGTCCTCTGCCATATGGGAAATGTGTGTACTCAGATTTGGCCAGTGCCACTAGAAGAAATGTGTGTTCAGTTGTGGCCATTGCTACTGAAGAGAATTCAATGCCCTGCAAAATATGGGAATACGCAGAGTTTCTGTCAGATACAGTTGTGTTGTTGATGTTCTGCAAATGCCTTGTGCCACAATGTGTACACATTGGGCATCTATCCTTGCTTTACAGAACATTTTGGAGGCAGTATAGTGCAGTTGGTTAAGGCTGTGAGCTGCAGATCTGGACAGCCACCTCGGTGCATACTGTGTGATCCTGAGCAAGTCATTAACTTCCTTGTGCTCCTAGGTTACATCTAGAAACAAGTTTTGGCTTAGTGTGCTACTTCTGGTTAAACAATGTTCCCTTTCCCTTTTGGAATAAAGTCACATTCTAGAACCCCACTCTGGTTTGGACATTTACATTTTTGCTTCCTGTTTGTGGAGTTACTGGGTACCCCTCCAGAAGTATAGATCTAGCATTGTCCTAGCAAAAAGTCCTCTCCTCAGGACCCGGGATTTGATCAAATGTATTTCTTTTGTACACCCCCCACACTTTTTTATGACCTCTAAAAATAATGAGCCTGGTATACATTCCCAAAGCAAGGGATGGTACCAATGTCTGAAGTAGTTTGTTCCCAGTCAGGGGTACCAAGGGGTAGCTAACTGTGTAAAGTAGCGGGGGGGGTTACAAAAAAAGGGGGCTCATCTGAAGATGTTTAAATTGGGAGAGTGCCACAAAGAAAATGTGGGCTCATCTAATGTTGTTTAATTTGGGGAGAGAACCAGAGATTTTTTTGCTGAGAGTTTGACTAGCATCTTTCTGTTTGAGAGTGTGGTAGCGCAAACAGAAAGAGAAGCCTTAGACAAGAGGATTCTTGCCCAGAAAAGTGCCATCTAAATGTGCTGCTTGTGTGCCAATTACAACAGAAAAGAACAGAGTACTGCTTGAGTATTTTCAACTTGCAATGGACAGTAAAGCCTTGAAATGTGTGTCCTAGTCTCTGCATCAAAAGTGTTTGCAGAACTCTTAAATTGCAATTTTCAAATGTTAAAAGTAGTGTGGACTTTAACGAACAGACTGAGATATGTGCCCTGAAACTTTCATGTGCTTTGTGTGCAAATTGGGGGAGTCGCTAGAGAAATTGCCAGAAACTGTGGAGAAAATGGTCAAAACGGCTCTCCTACCACTGAAATTGCAGCCAAGAAAAAGTTACAGCTTACAGTTTAAATTTGCCCCTGCTCGATGCTTTCCATGAAGGGAAAGCAAGCAAGAAGAGAGGCTCATTTGCATGGTGTCGAGTGATTGGTGTGACTGCAATTAGTCCAACTCCCTGGCCAGCATCTGTGCACAGGAGTGTCTGAGGAGGAGAGTGAGTGCAGCGTGCAAGCTGGTCAGACCAGGATCAACCATTGAGGGGTTTGTGAATGTTCTAATCTGTACTAAACAGACAATTACTGTGTAATTTTGGGCTCAACTTGTTGTCCTACTGACTGGAAAGTGAGCATTGTCTTCATAGCTATGGTCGACTGGACTGCCAGCCTATTTCACCCCAGAGGCCTTCCCAGGATCCGCACCAGGCCGAAAATTTTCATCGGCGAAGCCAACTGCTGAATTCAGTGAGTAAAACCAGTTATCTGTGCAAACAGACTGTGTGTGATTATCAAGCCAGCTGATTCTGTATGCAAGCAGTGTGATTTCTTTTTGAAAAGGACTGTGCATTGTCAGTGCAAGTGCTACAAACAAAAATTCTGAGCATAGACTGTGAGCAGTGATAATAGGTTCAGCAGCAGTAAATGTTTCTAAGCAAAAAGGGTCTGTGAGTTATTTGGTGAGAATGCAGAAAGCAGGCAATCATGTGCAAAGAAAGACTGTCAGGCTTGCAAATGACTTTGAGCATGTGTAAATAGTTCTCCAAATTAGTGCAGATCACAAAGTCAAGTTTAAAATTGTATGAATGTGCTGAAAGATATCAGCAGAGCAATTGACTGCAGTTTTGAGTAAACCCAGTAGCCAGAAAAGGTCAGGAACACAGTTTTAGCCAGTGAACAAAGTTTGATACATGAGGAAAGTTGCCGCCACCATTACAGGGTGGGGTCAACAATGCAAACACAGCAGCAGGGAGCTGTTTTGTGAGACAGTAAAGAGACTAGTGAGCAATTCAGTAACAACAAGTTTTGTGTGTGTTTTCTATAAGACATGGCTTTGGGAACTCCCTGATATTCAGATCATACCCGAGCTATGATCACAGAGAAAGTGGAAGTACTAAGAGAAAGAGAGAGAACATTCTATGGTGAAAGATTGCCTCCAGATATAGCAATCCCTGGCTATCCAGTGAGACTGTGCATTGTGTGCCTAAAGGCTAGAAGGGATGTGTTTTTTTCATACTCCACTGCTTGGACTGCCTCGTGAAATATGGAACGAGCTGGAGTGCAGTGCCAGAGAGGGTATCAAGAATTAATTGGCTCCATGTGGATCCAAGTAGGGGATTCTGCCTGTAGCAGCATGCAGAACCAGGTTGAACCTGTTGGGAAAAGTTCCACAGAGTGTGTCAAAGAAGGAGATAGTAAAACTGATGTTGATCCACTGCATGGGTAGGAACAGAGAGAGGTTTCCATGCCTGTGTCCCAGGTGGGCAGTGCAATGGAAGGATCCATGGACCCATGGAAGCAGGGTCCAAGTCCTAGCCTAGTGCGGGAGGATGAACTGCAAGAGACACTGAATTGGGAGGTGTCTACCTCTATGCCCAGTGATGAGTGGAATGTCTCAGGAGTGAGGACATTTGCTCACTCTTGGGCTCAGATAATGAGTGAGGAAGAGAAGGATGAAGAGATGTATCTTCATGTTTAAGGTCCCCATGAGTCACCTCAAGCTGTTGCCTCAGAGGAGCCAGAGACAGAAGAAGAAGAAGGCTTCAGGAACCTGCCCACAGAGATGGTAGGGGACCCTTTTCTTTTCATTCTTTAAGAATGTGACACTGGCTCAACCAGGACTGGCCACCCCCAAGCCAGGCCATGGATTGCAGACTTGTGAAGAGTAGCAAGGAGGAGAGACTGGTATGTAGGTGGGCTGACACCATCTATAAGACCATTCCTACCTTTCCTCACCAAGTCTGGGAGAAAATTGACCATAAGAGGCAATCCTGGTTGTTGGAAGAGGCAAGGAAAAATATGTACTCTGGTGCAGCAGAATGTGTCAGGGACAAAGTCATAAGTGATTGACTTAAATTCTGGGGAATGGGCAGGACTCTGTTTATGTACACTGTGCAAATTGTGGATGGGGCATGGGATTATAGTCCTCGCCCCATGCCCTGAGTGCTACTACCCTTAATGGTGCCACTCCCAGTGAATATGCCCAGCATGCCTAGAGGGAAGTGAACAGTGGCAGCTAAGTGTCTGTCATCTGAAGCAGCAGCATCCAAGGAGGAAGATGCAGGTTTTCTGGTATTCCAGGATTCGTCAGGTATATCCAGATTCATTAGCCCAACTGTGTTTTCCTGTTTTCATCACCTGGCCTTCCAGATGACATCAAGCCTGCTATTTTCCTGTTTGATTGCCTGGTTTTCAAGATGACATCATCACATCTGTTTTCCTGTTCCATCGTTTGGTTTCCAGATGACATCATCCAGCAGTTTCTCTTTTATTGTTTGTTTTTCCAAAGGACATCAGCCCAGTAGTATCCAAAGATGTCACCTGGTCTAATGGGAGAGGGCCCTCAGCTCATAGAAGTAAGGTGATCATTTGTTTTTGGTCTTCAAGGATCTGGTAAGACCACATTTTCTGTTTTGCTTTACTGACTTTGCACAACACATCCTACATTTGAAGACTGTCCAAGGACCTCTAAGTCTGTCATCAAAGACTCTCCCAAGGATTGAAGTGCTATACAGGGCCAGTTCTGTCCAAGAACTGTTCTTCAACAGGCTCTGGCATAGGAGAGACTCTTTAATGGACTATACCTTCGGCCAACAGCAATCTAGTCACTAGTCTTGAAATTGTTAAGGCATTCCATCCACAAATGTATTGTATAAATGACTTCTTTCCATTTTGTACTTTTGTACATTTATAGAACAATGTTTTTGGGTTCTGTAGTGTTCATGTGTAGGTTTAAGCACTGTGTGGATTGCAAAATGTGGTTTTGTATTGTCTTCTCTTGCAGCTGTTTCTGAGGATGAAAACATGAGAAGAAAAGAAGAGGATGCTGGAGCTCAGCTGAGTTCCCATTTTCTTAGCATTTTTAGGATTGACTGTGGTTAACAGGGTGTTAACATGTTTTCTTCACATATGTGAAATTGTGGGGAAAGTTTTGGGAAATGTAATGCAATGTAATGTACGTTTCCTTGTTTTTTGTTCACAGGTACCCTGGGAAGTTGAGGGGTAGGATCCCCAATGGACAGCCTAGTCAGATAGTGTTTTCCTAGAGGGCTAGGGGGATAGACAAGCTAGGATCCTGATCTGCAGTAGGGACTCTCAGTTCTGGTCTATTAGGGCATGCTTCAAGCAGTTTTTTGGAGCCACTGAGTATCCATAAATAGATCATAGGATAGGGACTGAAGTATCATCAGCCAGCACCTCTGTGCCTTTAGTTTTGCCTGCCTGTGTCTGGCATATGGTAGAGGAGAAGTAGTGCTACCTCCCTGTAGGTAACACAGAGGGTAGGATGTCCTGGTGCTGGGTAGATAGTTAACTGCAGACAGTCATTTGCCTGGCAGAGGTGAGTGTAACCATCCAGTCCCTGGGGTTACTAGAATCCCATCAGTGTCAGTGTTAGATAGGGAATGCAGCTGGTGAATAACTAGTTAAATGGGGGTTTCACCTACTTATTCTCTTGTTTACTTGGTCTCAGCTGAGATGAGAGAGAGATGAGGTCATTTAGAACTCTCTTAGCAGCATAAGCCACAGTAGCTGTCTGGGAGTGGGGAGTTTTAGAATCTTGGGTCAGTTGTTGGTAGTAGTTCTCATCGGTAGTTGAAGTGTGAGGAGTGAGAGCTGCTGTGGAATCTGCAAAGAGAGCCTATTTCTTACACTAGTCCTGTAAGTCACCTAACTGCCAAAAGAAGTGGTGGAAACCATTGTCTACAGCAGGATCTCCTAATTTTCATCCACAGAGGCATGAAAAGGACTGCTAGAGAATGGATCCTAGGGGCAATCATCTATTTGATCCAGGACAATCAGAAGCTGCCTGTAGTGTTCTAACTGTGAGTAGATCTGACTGTGCTTCCTGAAGAAAGTACCTGTACTTTGGGTGTTTCTCTTGTTAAAAGGGAAAGGTACACCACTTCTCTTCTAAGGTTGAGACTTTTCTCAGTTTAAAGTTGGCTGACAATTGTGGTGTCCAGAGGCAGATTTATGCACATTGTTTATGACTTTAATTTCCTACGATCCCAGAATAGTGCTTTCTTAAATGTTGGATGTGAAAGTTCATTCAAAGATGCATTTTCCTAAGTGTTTTTCAAGATGTTTCAACGTGTAACTCTGAAATAATTTCTGGGTATAGATGTGGAAGTGAATGATGTACTGCCCCCATCTATCCAGTTCAGCACTACAGGTTCTGAAAGAGCACCTGGTTATTCAGGACATGGTGGCCAGTGTCTGAAGAGAAGTTTACTCCCCTGGAGTGGGCTGTGCTAGTAATGAACCCCAGTGTGCTCATATATGGCCAGTGCCACTAGAAAAAATGGTTCAGTTGTGGCCAGTTGCCACTTGCAGAAGTTTAAAGTCCTCTGCCATATGGGAAATGTGTGTGCTAGGTTGTGGCCAGTACCACTAAAAGAAATGTAAGTTCAGTTGCGGTCATTGCTACTGAAGAGAATTCAATGTCCTATGAAATATGGGAATACTTAGAGTTTCTGTCAGATACAGTCATTTTGTTGTTCTGCAAATGCCTTGTGCCATGATGTGTAAACCGTAGGGGTCCACCCTTGCTTTAGAGAACATATTTTGGAATAAAGTCACACTCCGGAACCCCAACTCTGGTTTGGGCACTTATGTTTTTGCTTCCTGTGTGTGGAGTTACTGGGTACCCCTCAAGAAGTATAGATCTAGTACAGCCCTAGAAAAATTTTCTCTCATCAGAACCCGGGTTTTGGTCAAATATATTGCTTTTGTACACCCCACCCCTTTTTATGACCTCTAGAAGTAATGAGCCTGGTATACATTCCAAAAGCTAGGGATGGTACCATTGTCCAAAGTAGGTTGTTCCCAGTCAAGGGTACCAAGGGGTAGTTAACTATGAAAAGTAGCGGGGAGGGGTGGTTACAAGTGCAACAGTGCATTGGTGCTATTCCAATTGAATATAGGGCCATGCTGACCCAGTGCTAATCCACTTAGCACTGTTCTTTCATGGCACCTGAAATAGGGTGCCACAATGATGTGTGCTGATGCTAAATTTCCAATATTCAAATGGACCATGCAAATGAGCCCATTGGGCATATAAGGCAACAAGGAGCTATTTGCATGCCCATAATGGCATATTGCATGGGAGGGAGGTTGGTTTGTGCATCACCCCACCTTCCAGTTCCCCAGTCCCAGAGGTGCCATCCCTGGTGCTAGTGGTCCCTTCTCCCACCAGCACCTCTACCCCATACTACACAGCAACATACCTGATGTCCAGTGCCCCCCCACTGAATGCTGTGCCCAGTATTAAATATCACTGTCCCTGGTGTCTGGTGGTCCCTCCCTCCACCTGATGCAGTGACCAATAGGAAATAGCCATTTTCATGGTGTCCAGTTGTCCCTCCTCCCACCCAGTGCTATGCCTGATAGAAAATAGCATTGTCAATGGTGTCCAGTGGTTCCTCCCCCCACACAATGATGCCTTATATTAAGTAGCATTGTCCCTGCTGGTTATTGGTTACTTTCCTACTCGATGCTGTGCTCAATAGGAAATATCACTGCCCCTGTTGTTCAGTAAACCATCTTCCCACCTATAAACAAGCTGCACACTCCTGCTTCTGTCAGATAGTGAGAAGTCAAGGTGGTGTGTGGAGAGCTGTGTCACTCACTGACCACTGGCTGCAGCACCAATAGCACGCATGAGGGACGGGGGTGGTTGTTGGTTCTGCCAGTGGAAAAGGGGGCCCCTAAACACCACTGAGGGTAGGACTGGGGGGCTCAGATCATTGATCAGCAATGGAGCCGGGTTTGTTGTATGGAGACTTACTTGCAAATGGCATTTCACGTGGCAGTGATGGACCAGTGATCATCATAGATGGGGTAGACTTGACAAGCTGGGGGTGAGGGTCTTTACTTGGGATGGTGATGAAGCACTGGACACCACAGAAATGGATATTTCTTATCAGACTTGGCATAGGGCGGGGGAAAGGACCACTAGACACCAGGAACAATGCTATTTAACATTTGGCATAGCACAGAGTGGAATGATGGGCTACTGGACACCAGGAAAATAGATATTTCTTATATGGCATGGTATTGGGTGGGGGGAAGGACCAATGAACACTAGGAAAATGAATATTTTCTAGTGGACACAGCATTGGGTGGGGTGAGGGACCACTCGATACCAGGGATTACTGTGTTAGGGGTCAGGGGGGTGCTACACTTACTCCATCAACTGTTAGGGTTGAGTGGGAGTAAGTCATGGTTTAAGACAGCAGTATTTGTACCATGAAAGGGGACCAAGCAAAATGCCCTTGCATGGCACAAATACTCTGAGTATCAGACTACAGCAATATTCAGGTCCCTGCCCCTTCATTTACATTGTGCCACTCCAACATAGTTTGCCATGGTACAAACCCTATTTGTCTACACTCACTGGTCTTTTGAATGTAGGCAATTCATGCAAAGCCAGGTTTGCACACACAAACTAGGATCTGACCCCAGACAAACTTTTGAATATCTCTTCCCAGATTTTTTGAATGAAATCAAGGTTACAAAATGACTTGGAACTTTAAACAAAATAACTTAGCAATCTTATTTTTGGCTTGATGATGATTGGGGGACATCCTGGTCTAAGTTCTGAATTTTTTGATTTTGGCTAATTTGGCCGAACTCACGCATTAAAAAAATCATTTTGTGTTCTTTAACACATGCTATCATCGAAAAGCTTTACAATTCATGTATTAAACTGCTTCCACAGCCAAAGCTCCAGATGTGTTACTGAACTTTGTTACTATGATTGATCCTCACATCTCACTCAGAAGTGTAATCACATGGGCAACTGCTTGAATTGAAACAAGCATGTGATGTTTAAAAATCAATTCAAGCTGTAACAAGCTTTCAAGCTTTAGGAACTTCAGTCTAAGATTTTAGATGCCAGTTCAATTTAAACCTTTTTGACAAACAGTGCCAAAAGGCTTGGAAAGATCATTAGAGCTCCAGTGGGCTGGATCAAATCTGTTTGGATTATGCTTAAACATGCTGTGATAACTGTAACACAATGAAAGTCAGGGTACCTTTAGGATTATCAAAGAAAATATATGGAATGACTCTGAAAGAACACTACAGTGATTCTTCGATATTGACCCAACTGCACCCATCAAGATGAAATATCACAGGTACAGTAAATTGCAAAAGAAGTAAAATATTAATCCCCAGAGATTTAAAACGAGTGTAACAAAGGTCCATGGTAAAAACTGCAACAAAATTTGAAGCAATTATACTTTGAACATTTTTTGAAGCAAATGAAAAAAAAAAAGTATTGATCTTTACAGTTATGATTTTTTTTTCTGCAAGGCATTTCTAGAGGTTGTTGCTAGTAACTGTAGTGTCCCTTAGCTTGCACTTCTGTATGGCAAAGGAGAAGTCAGACTACTGCCAGCAGTACAAAAATATAGACTTTCTAGTATACAGTATATAGCAAAACAAATTTTGCTAAAATAACTTTGCATACCTAAATAGTGTACTTAAACATGATGAAGAAGAAGAATCAGCATTTACATAGTGCGTTTCATAAACAGTGTATCCCAAAGTGTTTCACAAGCAATGCTAGACTGGTAGTGAAGTAACTGAATGTGTAGTGGCAACCATATCATACATCAGAACAAACGCACAGCCAGGAAACTTGCATGAACAGATTTATGGGAAGGGGAATGCTGGCCAGGACACCGGGAATGTCCCCTACTTTTTGTGAAGAGTGCCCTGGGTTCTTTTACTTCTACCAGGACAACACCAGGATGGGTAAAAGGGTCCTTGGTTTGACGTTTCATCTGAAGGACAGTATGCTTTAGCAGTACAGCACCCCCCAATACTGCACTCGGATGCCAGCATTTAGGTGCAAGTCCAATCCCAGTGTGGGAAGAGAACCCACAACATTCTGGTCCAGAAGCAGATGTGCTACCAACTGAGCCATGCTGACATACACAGTATATTTTCTCTCTCTCTCTCTCTCTCTCTCTCTATATATATATATATATATATATATATATATATATATATTACAGTGGCACGGTAGTGCCACTATAGTTAGGGTTGAGGAGCCATTTACATGTTAAACCCAAAATTTTGCATCTCAATAACTTTGCAACCGTTTGTCGGATTTGCCTGAAATTTGGAATGTGCAATCAAGACCCATAAGCCTTGGGATATGCCAAGTTTTGTACTGGTTGGATACACAGCTGTGGAGTTATTAAACGTGATCTGTGCATGCGTTTATGCTTTTTCTGGAATTCTACAGTCATGCCTACAGGTCACACGGTTTGCGCAACCAGTCCAAAATCTTCAGGGAATGTGCAGCCAGGGTCCCCGATGTGCCTTTTGAAGATTTCATGAAAAAATATTAAATGGTTCAAAAGTTATTCAAAAAACAATTTCCCATTATAAGTCAATGGGAAAAGTTAAAAAGTTCGACAGTGTCGCAAATGCAGTTTTTACTGTCGTAAATGGCCCTTTACTGTCGCAAATCTGCCATTTTGTTTTCAGTTAGTGATCAGAAAATGCATGGCATTTAAATTTGGGACCCTCTAGCAACCTAATTCTTTTGTATTCACCTAGTCGGGCCCTGAGGATGGATCTAGCCATGTCTTTATTTTGGGGTAAAACACCCCAGAAATATGTTTTCAAATTTCTGGAAAAATACTTTTGCAAAGTACTGTCACACTTGCGACACTGTCGAATGCATTTGCAAAAGCTTTCGCAAATTGCGACACTACTTTTCTAGGCTGTGGGAAAATGACAGCAATTCTTTGGCACCCTACTGCAAAAGAACGGTTTGGTGTTTTGGCCTGAAATTTGGAGAGAACGCAGCAGACATCTCACAGATGTGCCTTTCAGTGTTGCATTGAAAAAATATTACACAGCGGCAAAGTTACGGCACTCCAAAGTTTACACTTTTTCCCATAGGATAACATTATGGCATTCGACGCATTGCAGCAATCCTTTGGTGCCCTGCTGCAAAATAACGGCTTGCTCTTTTGGGCTGAAATTTGGAGGGAAGACAGCCAACATCCCACAGATGTGCCTTTTAGTAGTTTGGTGAAATATTACAGGGAGCCAAAGTTATAGCACTCCGAACTTCTCTTTTTTTCCCCATAAGATAACATTACGGCGTTCGTCGTGCCTTTCAGGGCCCGTATCTCGGAAATGGTGCGAGATACGGACTTTTCATAGGAAAAATGCTTAGCCCCCTAATGAGGACTAAGTACAAAACTAGCCAGGAAAGTCATAAATCATATGACTTTTAAATTTTTTTCCTAAGTAGTACGGTTTCTGAGATATAAGCAATTTAGTATTCCAGCTCCTCATTTTCTGCTCCAAGACCCATTATTATGCATGCATTCTTTGTACTCACTGTCTCTCTCTATGCAGCTTTTGGGGAAAACCAGCCTTTTCACTTACATTACTGTTACCGTTGCCCTTTCCGCTTGCGGTTCTGTACCCATTTCACTTACCGTTCACGTCTACGCCACCATGTGCGTTATCCTTTTCGTTTCCATTTTCGCTTGCGTTTCCATTATTTTTTGCCATTTGTGTCTACAGTACTGTTTCTCTTTCTGTTTTGCTTTGCTTCACCATGCCCAATGCCATTTCCGTTTTCGGGCACCATGTTACTATGTGACAAGACATCACGTGGCGGACCGTTCCCATCTACGCCACCGTGTGCGTTACTCTTTCTGTTCTCATTTGTGCTTGCATTACCATGTGTGCCACTGTTAGTGCTTCTGTTTGCATTGCTGTTCCTGTTACTATGTCACAACACATCACGTGGCGGGAGCGCGGGGCCCCCCTGGCCCTGTGCTCCTGCCGCTGCATTACATTCACTATTTCTTGTTAGCATTCTCAAAAAGAAGGGAAATTAGAGGCAAAATACTCAATTTAATGCATCAGTTAGGGTTGTTCCACAGCAAAAAAAGTGAGGAAATTCGGTGTTAGGGTTGAAAACCTCCCTTGGACCCCCCAGTCCACTCCCCAACCTGCATTGGGGTGTGCATTGGGGTGTTCGGTCCTAACTCTCACCCCATTCTCCTATACCTCTGCTTCTTTACACATGTGATGGGGTGAGAGTTAGTGTCGATGACCCCAATGCGCACCCCAATGCCAGTTGGGGCTGGGGGTCCAAGGGGTTTCAACCCTAACACCGAATTTCCTCACTTTGTCGCTGTGGAACAACCCTAACTGATGTATTAAATGGAGTTTTTGCTCATATATATATATATATATATATATATATTTATGCAATGGGGTGGACATATATTCAGTGTGATAAATGCGTTTATCTGAGTCACCGTATGTTTAAATAAATTTATACATACAGTGATCATTTATACACACAGTTACTATGTCACAAATCTCTTTAGAATTCATTTAGAATGTTCGGCCTCAGAAGCAGTGCTAACCATATTCAAATGGAAATAACTTTAAAATGAAAAAAGATAGCATGGTACTGTGAGCACGAAAATTGTTCAGCACAAAATTCACTACAAAATGAGTGGTGTTTCATGTATAGATACCTTATAGATTTTTTACAATTAGCAAAAAAGCAGAAGAAAATGTAATTTTTTGTTCACTTTTTTGACAAACAAATGTGAATAACTTTAAAACAAAAAATGATAGCATGGTACTGTGAGCACAAAAAATGTTCAGCACAAAAATATCTACAAAATGAGTGGTGTTTCATTTATAGATACCTTTTAGTTTTTTTTTATAATTAGCAAAAAAACAGCATAAAATTAAATTTTCTTTTCCCTTTTTTGACAAACAAATGTGAATAACTTTAAAATGAAAAAGGTAGCATAGTACTGTGAGCATGACATTTGTTCAGCAAGAAGTATTCTACAAAATGAGTGGTGTTTCATTTAATAGCAACCACTATGTTAGGCAGACATACTCTAGGAAAGTTAACCAAAACTCCTAGAAATTATCATTTAAAATAGAGATAAACAGTCAAAACCAAATGTTCCTGCACTGATAGAAAGCATCCCTATTGCATAAATGAAATATACAATGGTGAGCTGTCAGATAAATGATTTATCTACACTTGTGCTTTGTTAGTGCATCAGTTAGGGTTCTTCTACAGTGAAAAAAGCAAGGAAATTCGATTTTAGGGTTCCCACCTAGCACCCCACCCCCAGCCTGCCCACCACCAACAGGCATTAGGGTGTGTGTTGGGGTCATCGGCCCTAACTCTCACCCCATCCCATGTGTAAACAAGCTGAGGTGGTGCAGTGTAGGAGAATGGGGTAAGAGTTAGGGTTAATGCACACCCGATGCCTGTTGGTGGGGGTGGGCTCGGGTGAGGTGCAGAGGTGGGAACCGTAAATCGAATTCCTCACTTTTTCAGTGGCACCTAACTGATGCATTAACATAGTTTTTTGCACTTAATTTCCTTACTTTTTAAGAAAGAATAGAAAAGTAGAAAGTTGTGCAAGTTGGTGGGAGCGCAGGGCCCTTTGGGCCCTATGCGCTGACCACATGGTTTTGTGTGACATAGTAACAGTAAGTACAATGAAAATGCAAGTGCAAATGGTTATGCACATGGTGCTGCAAACGTAAATGGTAACACAAACAGAAATAGAAATGCAAGCTCAAAGTGACAACAAAGCGAACAGTGGCGGAAACGGAGACACAAACAGAATTTCATACGAAACACAACTGGTAATGCACACGTTCACGGTACCGCAATTGGAAATGCAAATGCTAATGGTGACAGCAACAATAATGCCAAAGGAGACAGACACAGAAACGGAAACACAAGCACATATGGAAATGCAAACCATAACGTGCATGGACACGGTACCAAAATTGTAAATGCAAATGGTAACAGTAACAGCAAGAATAATGCCAAAGGAAACAGAAACAGAAACGTTAACACAAGTGCATAAGGAAACACAAACCATTGTGTGCACGGTATCAGTACTGCAATTATAAATGCAAATGGTAACGGTAACAGCAACAATAACGGCAAAGTAAACAGAAATGCAAGCACGTAAGAAAAAGCAAACCGTAAGGCACATAGTCATGGAACCACAATTGTAAATGCAAATGGTAAGGGTAACAGCAACAATAATGTCAAACGAAACACAAACGGAAATGCAAGCGCAAACAAAAATGAAAACCATAATGCACATTGTGGCGTAGATGGGAACAGTGATGCGTACAGTAACAGAAGCACAACTGGAAATGCTAAGCGGCACAGCAATGAAAGGGCACACCCTTCTTTTCCCCAAAAAGTGCATTGAAAAACACAGTGAAAACAAAGAATGTATGCATAATAATGGACCTCAGAGCACAAAATTAGGACTAGAAATACTAAATTGCTTATATCTCAGGAACCGTACAACATAGAAAAAAAAATTAAATTTCATATGAATTATGACTTTCATGGCTAGTTTTGTACTTATCCCCTGTTTGGGGGCTAAGCATTTTTGTGATGAAAAGTCCATATCTTGCACCATTTCCAAGATATGGGCCCTGAAAGGCACAACGGATGCCATAATGTTATCCTATGGGAAAAAGCATAAAGTTCAGAGTGCTGTCACTTAGCCGCACTGTAATATTTTTGCAAGAAACTACCAAAAGGCACATCTGTGGGATATTGGCTTTCTTCTCTCCAAATTTCAGCCCAAAAGACCAAATTGTTATTTTGCAGCAGCGCGGCAAACAATTCCTGTAATGTGGCAGACGCCATAATGTTATCCTACGGGAAGAAGCATCAATTTAGGAGTGCTGTCACTTAGCCGCCCTGTAATATTTTTTGACCAAACCATGAAAAGGCACATCTGTGGGATATTGCCTTTCTTCCCTCCAAATGTCAAATAAAAAGATCAAACCGTTTCCGAGATATTCAATATCAAAAATTACTAAAATTTCCCTATCTATTTCATTATAAAACATCTGGCCATCTTGTCCCTCCCTCACGATCAAAGATAGCGCTCAAAGAATCTCACCATCAAAGAATTTGTAGGCTCCTGATCAATGAATTTGCATGCTCATGAACAAAGAATTTAAAACCTTATAAATAAATAAAATGAAGGAATTGCGGTAAACCACTGCCATGGTTCAACAGAATGAAGCCCCCTGAGTAAAACCCACCCTAATTTGACTTCCTAGGACACCCCTGGGCAGTGAAAATTGATTTTTAAATTGGGCCATCTCATCCCTCACTTGCGATGCATGATCGCGATCAAAGAATCTCACGATCAAAGAATTTGAATGCTCTCGATCAAAGAAATAGCACGCTCGCGATCAAAGATGAGGGATGAGATGGCCAGATTTAAAAATGATTTTTCTTAGCCCAGGGGTGCCCTACTAAGTAAAATGAGGCTGGGTTTTGCTCAGGGGTCTGTTCTGCCCCATCTGAATAACAAAAATAAGGTTTTAAGTATACCTGGTAGCCTAGTGGCCCCCCATCATAATAAAATAAATAGTAATTTGTAATGCCCTGGTAGTCTAGTGCCCCCCCAATGTGTATTGTTTACATCCTCTGGTCGTGCTCAATCTGTATTAAATAATATTATTTGTAGAGATCCTGGTAGTCTAGCTCCCCTCCAACATAATAAAATATATGCTTATTTTGTATTTTCTGTAGTCTAGGGCCCCCACCCTCCCACTCAACCATGCCAGCCTCACCCATCTTTTCACCCTTTCCCCAGCTGGTAATTGGCACAGCCCACCTCTCATTTCATAGCCAGCCGCTGACTGTGTCCATTACAAGTGCTAATGCAAAGAGGTGCTCTGGAAATATTTCTGAGTGCCTCTTTGCATTACCGATCGTAATGCAACAGTCGGCGGCTGGCCGTGGAGGTGAGACATGGGCTGTGCAAGTCACCGGTTGGGGAAGGGTGGAGGGTGCTGGGTGGGCTGGCATGCCTGGGTGGGGTGTGGGGCCACTAGACTACCAGGAAATACAAAATTAGCACATATTTTATTACGCTGGAGAGGGGCTGCTAGACTACCAGTGATCTCTACAAATAATATTATTTAATACAGATCGGGGGGCCAATAGACTACCAGGGATAAGAACGATAAGAATAATTTTATACAGCTCAAGAGGGGGGCAACTAGACTACCAGGAATGTAAAAACATACACATTGGGGGGCACTAGACTACCACGGAATTACAAATAACTATATTTTATTATGGTGGGGGGGCCACTAGACTACCAGGGATAGTTAAAACATAATTATTATTATACAGACGGGGCAGAACAAAGCCCCCTGAGCAAATCCCACTCTCATTTCAGTTTATAGGACACCCCTGGGCTCATAAACAACAATTTTAAATCTGGCCATCTAGTCCCTTGCTCGCGTTGCATGATCGCAATCAAAGAATCTCGTGATTCAAAGAATTTGTAGGCTCGTGATCAAAGATTGTTAGAGAGCAGCGAATGAAGAATTTAAAAGCTAATAACTCTATTTTTGGACCGATTTGGATGCAACCAAAGCCATGGCTCAATAGATCGTGGTCCACTGAGTAAAACCCATCCAAGTTTTACTTCAGAAGTGACCCCGGGGCTGAGATATTTGTGTTTGTGTGATCGGAAAACTGAAAACAAGATGGCAGACCTCGCGATCAAAGAATTTGTGAAATTCCTTGGGGCAAAGATTCTTGAACCATGAGGCTGTAAATTCTTTGATCTCCAGGTGGGACGAGATGGCCAGAACCCCATTCTTTGTTCGCAAAACATACATATAAATTTTACCATTGACTTATATTGGGAACCTAAAAGTGGCATAACTTTTGAATGCCTTAATATTTTTTTCACCAAATGAAAAGCGGCATGTTCAGCTACAAAAGCTCTTTCAAACAAGCCATCTTGTAGAGCAGCACACCACACAATGGCTGTGCAGGACCACATCCAGAATCCCTAAAGCTGCCTCCAAAAATGGATAATTTTGCATTTTCAGTTCTTTTGTACGCAAAGACTGTACATCCAACTGAAACACAATTTGGCAAATCAAGAGACCTACCATGCCCCACCATGTGAACCAAATTTCAGGCAAATCCATTGATTTCAGGCAATTTCAGGCAAATCCATGGGTCCAAAGTTACTAACATTCAAACTTTTGACATTAGAATGTAAGTGACCACTGAACCCTAATTATAGTGGTGCGACTGCACCACTATAATATATATATATATATATATATATATATATATATATATATAGAGAGAGAGAGAGAGAGAGGAGAGAAAGAATAAATGCTAGGAATGTGTAATATGAGGATACAGTGCCATTGAAGGGCTAATGAGGTTATAAGCTAGGAGTCCAAAGGCTGAGTGGCATTATGACCTCATTAGCAACCAAGATGGAATTATATCCTCATATGCTACACTTTCCTAGCATTTGTTTTAAATAACACATGTGGATATTTAATTTTGATATGGTAAGACTGCATATGTGGTCTTTTCCAGGGTTGCTGCAAGGTAGTTTGTCCCTGTGATGTTTCTATAGTGTAGTGGTGTTTTGTTAAAGGCCATATTTTTCCCTAACTGTGTTTTTGTAGTGTAATGGCCTTGTATAAAAGGAGGCATGGCTGTGGTGCATGGTCCCTTAGGATCTTTCAGGATGAGTGAGAGATGTGCCCCATCTGCTGTGGAGTGGTGTTCTGATGGTCTGGCTGTGGACCAGCAGTTAGGTGTGATAGTTTGTGGAATGACAGTCTGGCTGTGGACTAGCAATCAGGTGTGGCAGTTTGTGGAGTGGCGACTGTGAGGATGGTCCAGAGAAGCATGTCATAATGTAAAGTTGCATGGAGGCATCAGGAGGAGCAGCATGGAAGACTTGTTGAAGTAGTGAGAGCTACTGCTTTGAGGGACATGGCTATTTTGGGTACGTGCAGATAGAGGGATTGTCCTGAGAGAGGGCTAGGGCTGTGGTGTTAAGGGACATTGTTGTTTGATGAGGGTAGCAGAAGGAAGACTGGACCTGGAGAGTCAAAGTCATATATCATAGGTTTCATAGGTTATCCAGAGCAGAGAAGACATGAGTCCATAATGCTCACCATTTAGTAATACCCCCTTATGTTTTTGTTTATTAAGTAGTTGTCCAGTCTATGTTTAAAGTATTCACAGGTGTTGCTTGCCATCACCTCCATAGGTAAACTATTCCATACCTTTTGTATTTTTACGGACAACCAATGTTTCCTTTTGGTGGATCAATGTCTCTTGCCTGTAATTTGTAAGGGGTGTGCTCTCGTGCTTTAGTTTTGATTTTTGGTATTGAGACCAAACTGGTCCCACAGGGCAGGGTCTGAAAATGCTTTAAAAACTAGACACATATCCCCTCTCAACCTGTGATATTCCAGAGAGTACATGCCCAGCTCCACCAGCCTAACCTCATATTCCTGATCTCTTATGTCACTAATCAGTTTGGTTGCCCTTCTCTGTACTCTCTCAAGTGCTCTAATTTTGGTCTTGCCACCTGGGGCCCAAAACTGGGCATAATACTCCATATGGGGTCTAACCTGAGAAGTATAAAAGGGGACTATGACCTCCCTGTCTCTGCTCTTGATATGCTTTCTAATGCTGTTTAAAATACTGCTAGCCTTTTTGGCCACTTGGTTACAGTGTATTTTGCAGCTTAGGTCATTAGATATTCTAACTCCAAGATCACTTTCGTCCGTAACTTCCCTCAGGGTTATTCCATTTAAACTGTACCTATGCTTATGATTTTTGGTACCCAAATGCATTGCAGTGCACTTGTCAGCACTGAATGTGAGTTTGTGTGTTTTTGCCCACTCTTCCAGTTCTCCCCAGGCTGATTGAAGTTTGCCTGCATCCTTACTATTGTTTACTTGTAGGCCCATCCTGATGTCATCTGCAAATTTAGACACCCAGACCTACTCTTTGGGTTTCATTGAGGATATATATATATATTAAATAAGCTGGGCCCCAAAACCGAACCTTGCAGGACTCCACTAGAAACCTCCGACCAGTCAGAATATGCACCTCTAATGCACACCCTTTGCTTCCTATCAGTCAGCCAAGATGCAGTCCATTTGCTGATGTTTCCCTGGATGCCATGGTCAATTAGGGCATCAACAAGTTCCCCATGTGGGGTTTTGTCGAATGCCTCATGGCAATTAGTTATACCATAGCTGTGGTATATGACTTTAAAGGCCATGGTATATGATTTTAAATGTCATGATGTATGGCTTTGATTGTGTGCTATACAGGGAAATTCATTACAGGACTTTCAGTGGAACAAAAGTCCAATCCATGTAAGATATAGATATAGATGTAGATAAATTATAGAGGCATGGTACCACCCCTACAGTTAGGGATGAAAAGGGTGTTTAATGTTAAACTCCTAATATACCACCTTAATAGCTTCACCACCATTCAACAGAACCGCATTAAATTTAACATGCTTGGTCTGGGGGAAGATCTCTTGATTTGACAAGTTTCATGATGGTTGAATGTCTAGATTCCAAAATCCCAATAATGCAAAAAGTTGAAAAATCGAGTTTTTTTTTTTTTTGCTCTCATGTACAGCCCACGTGGTTTGGCATTTTGTTGTAAAATTATTAGGGTGCATGAGGCTTGTTCTAGATAGTTACCTTTTCTGGTTTGGTGAAGAATTATTCATCCACTCCTGAGTTATTTTTCTCTGTAGCAAAGTGTTTCTTACAGGGTATATCTTCTGTGAAATTATTACAGGTGGTGCTTATATTTTTGTGACTTTTTATCATTAGGCTAAGCAAAATTACTGTTTGCCACTATTTTATTTTATATTTTTTTGCAGAAATGTTTTTTGTTTTTCTCAGAGGTGTTGAAGTCTCCTTCTCACATTGAAAGAGCTAATTGCTTTCCTCCCACAGCTCTTCCAAGGGATTGGGTGTGTATCTGGAAGGTGGAGCTGACAAACTGTCAGTAACTTCCAACAGAAGGAAGGGTTAAAAGGTCAGGTTAGTTGATATCTTGGAGGTGGAAGACTAAGTTTGTTGGCCAAAGCACCTAGCTTCACCTGAGCTCTTTTCTTCAAGGTTGCTTGAAAGGACAGAGCAAAGAACCTTACCAGAGCATGGAAAAGGATTAAGGCTTCTTTTGGCTAGACAGATTTACTGTGTGTTGTATTTTTAATTTTGTACTTACAGGGATTGTTACTGTTTGTTGCTAACATTTAATTGCTTTATTTTTCTCTGATTCAAATTGTTGCTGCTTTGTATAGCTTCTGCTGTATTATTACAGGGTGTGCCTACAAGTGTGTGCTTGCAGATTACTGATGTAATCTTCTGATTCAAATTGTCTTTTGCAAGGTATGTCTTCTGTTACTGTTCTATTTTTCTCTGTAGCAGTGTTTCTTACAGGGTGTATCTTCTGTGAAATTATTACAGGTGGTGCTTTACAGGTTTTACAGTTTTATCTATCATTAGGATAAGTTTTCAGGGTTACTGCATTTGTTGCTGGCTGATTGTTTCTACTCTTACCTCCTTGTTTCTTTCATCTGTGGTTCTTCTTTTTTGGCAGGGGAAGAGCCCAGCCACCCACCCCCATCCCCAAAGACCCCACACTACATTCCTTTTATAGGGTAGCACAGTCGTGACATTTCCTGTAGCAAAGCAGGAAGGGGGGATCAGAGGGGTATCCACACAGTGACCTCGTTTACAGGGGCACTAGTAATTTAACTTGTTATAACAAGTTATACAAAAACAAACAAAACACAAACTCAAACTTTTGCATTCATTTTCTTCTTCTAATTACTCTGACCAGGTTATAAACCCAACAACTTATCTGGAATAGATATCATTAACTGCAGGCACTGCAGAACACTTTTCAGAAGGGTGGTTTTACAGGATTTAGGACACTGTCCTATATGCTGAGCCATTGAAAATCTAAGGGCTCAGCTCCAGGCAGCATGGGCAGAGGCTACACACCTCAAATTGCATATTCAAGAGGAAAAATATTATAAGAACCACCCACCATTTCCCCAACATCCAACAGAAGCACCTCAACCACAGAGGGTAGTTGGTCCAAGAGGATGGCAGGTGGTTAGGAGGGGAAAATTGGGTGCCCCATCAATCAGTGCTCTCCAACATATCACCTCCACAAATCATATAAAAACTACAAACAGGTAACTGCCTCTATCTCCGAAATCAGAGGACATTGCAGCACAGGAGCTAGCACAACAAAACTCACCCAAAACAGGAAACAAAACAAAAAAAGCAAAAAGGAAATCAAAAAAACTTCTGATCATAGGAGACTCCATGATTTGGGGAGTTGATACCTATCTCCAGCCAGGGGTAATGTTCAGATATCTCCCAGGTACATCAGCATGGAGAGACACTGACTGCATAGCTAAAATTGTTAGGAAGCAGGAGAAAACACTGACATCCTGGTACACATAGGGACTAATGATCTGGCCAACTGGCCAGTTGTGGAGACCAAGGAACACCTGACAAGGCTGGGTGACAAACTATCATCCATTTCATCCAGCATCTCATTCTCTGTGATCCTGCCAGTCTGAGAGAGGGGGGAAGATGGATGGAAGTGCAGAGAAGGAGAGATAGGAGAGCTAAACATATGGCTCAAGGGCTGGTACCAGGAAAAAGGACACAAATTGTAGGGAACTGGCAACAGTTTTGGGAGCAAAAGTTCTTTAAATTTGATGGACTGCATCTGACTAAGAAGGGAGTCAGTGCATTGGGGCAGAAGTTTGACATCTTTGCAGAATATTTAAACTAGCAAATGGGGAGATGGGTGCAGCACCCCATATGTCGAATGGGAAGAACACCCTTCCCCCCTCTGCTAATGGTCAAACAGGAGTTCAGCATGTTTATAATAAATTTGCATCACCAGGTAAGGAAAAAGGTTCAACTCCCCATACAAGACACTGGGGAAACACCAGACCTCGCCCAACAACTAACACACCGAAATCTGGCCAATGGAAAATCATGTACACAAATGCTCGCAGTCTGGGAAATAAGATCCCAGACCTGAAAGCAATAATGACAGAGGCTAAACTGGACATAATAGCCATTAGCGAGACATGCTTTACCAGTAACCACACTTGGGAGACTTCAGTACCTGGCTATGTACTGTTCAGAAGAGACCGAGGTGCAAAAAGGGGGGTGGAGTGGCCCTTTATGTCAATAAAAATATCAAAGCTGCAGAAATTCAGAATACACATAAGGAGCCAGAAGAACTGTGGGGCACTCTGGAAATAGGAAATGGGACAGCCATATGAACTCGGGTTGTGTACAGGCCTCCAGACCAGGGGGAGGACATAGACACATTACTTCTTAGAAGATACACAAAACATGACAGCTAAAGGGGAGATTCTGATAATGCCAGATAAAGATTGGTCAATACCAGCAGGAACATCTGCCAGAACTAGACACATGGTGGATTCCCTACAGTGGGAGAGCCTCAAACAACTGGTACAACAACCCACAAGAGACAGGGCTATCCTAGATTTAATATTGACTAACAGGGAAAGGATCACAGATCTCCAGGTAGAAGGTCACCTGGGGGCCAGTGACTTCACATGGTATGGTTCAATTTGGCCACTAGAACTGAATCATCCCATTCCAAGGCAAAAATATGGGACTTCATAGAAGCTGACTTTGACAAGATGGCCAACAGAGTTAAGCTAGCTCTGGCAAAAAGAAATACAGGTGAGGGGGTACAGGCAAAGTGGGCAAGCATTATGGATGCAATACATGAAGCAACATCCCACTGTGTTAGAGAGAAAAGGAAGTGCAAAAGAAGAAGGAAACCACTTTGGTTCTCAAAAACAGTAGCAGAAAAGGTCAGATTCAAAACTGGCCTTCAGGAAATATAAGGGAATGCAGCAGGATGAAGCTAGGGAGGCATACCAAACTTCCCTATGGGAAGCAGGGAAGGCAGCAAGGCAGGCAAAGCCCAAACTGAGGAAACACTAGCACAAACAGTAAAAGAAGGTTACAAGACTTCCTATAGATACATTAGTGAAAGGAGAAAGTCCAGAGGGATATTGCTATGATCAAAGGGGATAGGGGGCATGTGAGGAGGAGGAGGACCATGTAAAAGCATCTATCCTAAATAGATACTTCTGCTCAGTATTTACTGAAGAGAAGGAAGGGCAGAGTCCACGGCTCAGCACCATGGACACAGGAGGGAGGGAGGTGTGCACTGGTCCCTTCACAAAAGAAAGGGTCATACAAGAGCTCCATAAGCTCAGGGTGAACAAGGCAATGGGACCTGATGGTATACATCCCAGAGTACTAAAGGAGCTAAGGATGGAACTAGCAGAGCCATTATCAGAACTGTTTAGTGAGTTTCTGAGCACAGGAGCAGTCCCAGAAGACTGGAGAAGGGCTCATGTGATCCCGCTCCATAAGAGTGGTAGCAGGGAGGAGGCAAGGAACTACAGACCAGTAAGTCTTACCTCAGTAGTGGGCAAGATTATGGAGGCACTCCTTAAGGAAAGGATAGTGCAACACCTAGAATCCATAGGAGCACAGGATCCAAGACAGCATGGGTTTACAAAAGGAAGGTCCGGTCAAACTAATGTCATAGATTTCTTTGACTGGGTAACTAGAGTGGTGGACCAAGGGGTAGCATTTGATGTCACCTACCTTGACTTCAGAAAAGTTTTCTATATTGTTCTACATAGAAGATTGATTAATAAGCTGGGTAGGCTTGGGGTAGGTCAGAAGTTGGTTAACTGGGTGGCAAACTGGTTGATGGGCAGAAAACAGAGAGTGGTGGTAAACGGTATATAGTCAGAAGAGATGCAAGTCACAAGTGGGGTACCTCAGGGATCAGTCCTGGGGCCAGTCCTCTTCAATATCTTCATCAGTGACATTGTAAATGGACTGGAGGGTAAGGTTTGTCTGTATACAGATGACACCAAGATCTGCAACAGAGTACAGTAACAGCCACAGATATTGGCAGCAATTTCCAGATATTTCATGAAATTTCTAAAGAGTTTCTCTCTGCTGCCCCTACTGTGGAAATGCAAACAGCAGGAGATTTCTTTAGAAATATCACAGAAATTTTGGGAAATAGCTGGCAATGTCTGTTGCTACTACTGTAGATGATCCAGATGGGGTGGGCAGAATGAGAAGAGATCTGGATAAACTAGCAAAATGGTCAGAAGAGTGGCAACTGGGGTTTAATGTAAAAAAGTGCAAGATCATGGACATAGGGAAGAGAAACCCTGAAGCCACCTATAGGCTGGAAGGGGAGTTGCTGGCAGTCACAAGGGAAGAAAGAGACTTCGACATCATCATCATCAATGACCTGAAATCATCCAAGTAGACCACTAAAGCAGTAGGTAAGGCTAGGGGGATGTTGGGGTGTATTAGTAGGGGTATCACAAGTTGTAACAGGGAGGTAATAATCCCTCTTTACAAGACACTGGTTAGGCCTCGTCTGGAGTACTGCATGCAGTATTGGAGGCCGCACCTTCACAAGGACATTAACCAAATTGAGGCAGTCCAGAGAAGGGCAACCAAAATGGTGGAGGGACTGCATCAGAAAACATATAAGGACAGATTCATGGAGCTCAATATGTATACCCTAGAGCAAAGGAGGGAGAGAGGTGATATGATCGAAACATTCAAACACCTTAAGGGCATTAACAAGGTGAAAGAGTCTTACATGTTTCAATATAAGAAAAATAACAGGACAAGAGGACATAGTATGAGATTAGAGGGATGCCGATTAAGGGGTAATGTCAGGAAGTTCTTTTTCACAGAAAGGGTGGTGGATGCCTGGAACAGCCTACCTCAGGAAGTGGTGGATATGAATAAAGTACATGGTTTCAAATAGGCATGGGATAGGCATAAGGGAGCAATACAGATGAGTATTAATAAGTAGGCCATTGACAGAGCAAAGGCTGATGGCACATTCATAAGATAGAAAAAGAAATAGGCAGACTGGATGGGCCTTGCAGTCCTTATCTGCCGTCAACTTCTATGTTTCTATGTTTCTGTGTAATAAGGATTTGAAATTTCAATTCTGAACATGTTTAGTATGGTCTTTCATTTACATCTTTGGTACGAAAGAAGAGTTCCCAGTTCATGACAGAAGATTCTTCTTTCATGAGCTGAACATTATTCTTTCACAAGAAAGTAATATTTCATATGCCAGATATCTTGTTTTTTATTGTTTCAAAAAATACAATTGAAAATTCATAATAATAATGTCCTGGGGAAAAACAAGCACATGAATCTAACTACAGAGGACCCGTTTAACTAGTATCTAGTATGTTTTTTTAAATTCCCAGAAATATGGTTGTGGGACATCCCTAAAATCCTAGTTAGAAGGCTTAGCGTGGGGTCTTGATTCTTCTACGTGAACTAAACTTCTTCTTTTGTGAATCTCACAAAAAAAGAAACTTGGCTCATGAAAAAAGATGTTGGGACTTAGTTTTCTTTTTCATAATTCCTTTAGGAGTCAGTCTTCTTCTTTCATGAGTCACACAACAACTCTCAAAAGAAGAAGGTTGGCTAATGAAAGAGATGGTTTAACTTAATTGTTTTCATAGTGCTTCCATGAGCCACCTTTCGTTCATGAGTCATGAAAGTGTTCACTAAAGAAGAAGGTCAGCTCATCAAAACGAGGGTAGAATTTCCTTTTTTTCACAGTTTTTTTATAAGGTCATATGAAAAAAGCATTGTTCTTACATGAGATCTTTCTGTGACTGGGACTGTATTAAACTGTGAAGCTGCAGTGGGAGTCATGCTTTTGGCTTCAATTACAGCAGTGAGCTGCCAATCCCCTGATCTGTATCTCACTCTGTCTATCTGCAATATGTATGTATGCATGTATGCATGTATCTGTCTATCTATCTATCTATCTATCTATCTATCTATCTATCTATCTATCTATCTATCTATCTATCTATTTTTTTGTAGTTTTCTTAAGTGGACCAGTGTGCCCACTCCTGGTACCACTTTTTTCTCCCCATCCCCTCCATTATATCTGCCCCATTTTTTTTAAAGTGGTAAGCAGACCAGGGTGCCCACCCCTCTACTGCTACTCTTTCCCCCTCCAGGTGGCCCATCCCCTTCCATTAATATATGTGGTGGCACTGAGATGTCCATCTCCAGTGCTGCTGAAGATCATCCCAACACTGCGGTGCCCAATCCACAATGCTGGCTTGTGTCCCGTTACATTAAAGAAGACTGTTTCTTGATTTTTTTTCTAAGCTGAAAAATTAAAAATGATGCACCAGTGATCTGACATTCCCTACATCCCCACTCCAGCCCCCCACTCAGCACTTCCCATCCCCAACACACCCTCACTTTTCTGAACATATCCCATGGCATTGAGTCACTCTTTGATCGAATGCACATCTTGCTCTATCTATCTATCTATCTATCTATCTATCTATCTATCTATCTATCTATCTATCTATCTATCTCCTCTGTTCTCTTATTCTACCCTCCTATCTCTCTGCCCACTTCTCACTAATGTCCTCCAGCAAAGCTTAGTAAATTATGTTGACTCTACTGTAACCCCTGTACATTTTGATCTTGCTATCACAATTGCCTTTGTACATATCTCCTGTTTTCAACAACACCCACATGTCTTTTTTACCCTGCTTGCTTAGTTCTTTGTATTATGATTATTTGTGTATTATAATGTAGCTATATTTTATTTTTACTCAATTATAAATTTGTTGCTGTACATATTGTTTCACTTGTCTCCTTACTTTTTTATCACTCAACTCATTCTCTTGTATATCTTCTTACTCTGTTGCTTACACTGGACGCCTATGAAAATGATCAATTTTTGCTCATATGCCTTTCCAGTATAAAATAAAAATGAAATGAAGATCGATCGATCTATCTATCTATCTATCTATCTATCTATCTATCTATCTATCAATTTATCTTTACAGTCCACTGGTGATCTGGCATCTCCCACTCCCACCCTCCCCACTCCACAACCACTACTCCCCACCACCCACGCATCCTCACTCACCTGAACATGTCCCATGATACAGATACACTCTCCTATCAAATACATATCTTGCTGTATCAATCTATCTATCTATCTGTCTGTCTGTCTATCTATCTACAGTATCTAGCTGTCTATCTATCTATCTATCTATCTATCTATCTATCTATCTGTCTCACTTTCTCTAGCTGAAAAAAGAAAACAGTCCATTGGCAATCTGACATACCACACTCCCACCCACCCCACTCAGCATCCACTACTCCCTAACCCCTACACAGCCTCACTCATCTGAACATGTCCCATTACTCAGATCCACTCTCCTACCAAAGACACTTATTTATTTAAAATGCTGGTGACCGGGAAAGGCACACTGAGCAGAGGCTCATTTCCAGGTGCAACCCAGGGACATTGTACAGGGAAAAATACATAACAAGGAGATGCAAAACAATATAATACACAAAATAAGGTACAGACATAAGTCAGTAAATTTACAGAGCAAACCTTGATGTGTCTATTTAGCAAAAAACAATATGGTGATACAACCACAGACAATCAGATGTGTGGTTTATGCAACATTTTGTGCAAAGCATAAGGGAAACAAAAAGGGTCCAAGTTACCTAGTAGATTGAGATTGAGAAGAGGGATACTTAGGGTGAGAATAGGAGGGGGAAAGTTGGGGGATGGGTGGGACAGTGCAGAGGAGGAGTACAGACAAGTACACAGTGGTGCTGTAAGGAGGCGAACAAGTCTTTTAAAGGAGAGGAAGATGGAAGAGTTTCAAAGGTTGGTGACGGGTTTATTCCATAATAGAGGGAGGCGGTAGGAGAAAGCACATTGGCCAGCTACTGAGTGAGGTTGAGGGATTGAGAAGGAGCTGGGATCCCAGGAGCATAGAGAGTACAAGGGAGGAGGTGCGGGGGAAAGGCAGGAGGAGAGGTATGGAGGGAGAAGCAAAACCAGAACTTGGCAATGAAGAGCAATGAGAGGATATACCTTCTATGTGAGAGAGACGAGATGGAGAGAGCAGAGTAAAGAGTACAATGGTGTGTATGTGGAGGGGCATGGGAGGTGAATCTGCAGAAGGAGTTTAGCATGGTATCCATTTTAGAGAGGGACATGGCAGGGGCTGTGCTGTAGATGATGTCTGCATAGTCCAGAAATGGAAAGGATCATTTTAGAGACAAGCTTATGTCATATAGGAAGAGAGAGAGCAAGTCTTTATTTTGATAAAGAAATCTGTGTTTGGGGCAGAGCTTGGAGATTAGTGCATCTTTGTAAGCAGATACATTTGGGTGACTCTCTAGCCAGACCCCCAGGAATTTGAAGGCTTGCACATTGTCTAAGAGGGGAATTGTCCTGAATTTAAAATGCAGGTTATGTCTGTCTGTCTAACTGTCTGTCTGTCTGCCTTCCTGCCTGTCTCTGTCTGTCTGTCTGTCTGTCTGTCTATCTATCTATCTATCTATCTATCTATCTATCTATCTATCTATCCTTTTCAATTTGTTTGTTTTTTTAAGCAGACCAGGGTGTCCACCTTGGTACTGTTTTCTTCCTCCTCTCCAGGTGCCCACACCCCTTCCCAATTTTTTTGATATATTAAGCAGACTGGGTGCCACCCCCCTGAACCACTTCTCTTGCCAACCTCCCCTCCAGGTAGCCTGCCACCTTCCATTAATATTTGTGATGGCACCTGGGTGCCTACCACCCAGTGTGGCTCAAGATCATTCCAACATTGGTGTGCCTACTCTCCAGTGTTGGCTTTTGACCCTAAAATGAAGAAAACCATCCCTTGTCAATATTTTTTTCTAAACTGAAAAAAACAGAAAATGGTCCATTGGCAATATGACTTCCACAATTCTACCCCACCCTGACCCCTCACTCTGCACCCACCACCCCACACTACCTCACACACCCTCACTCACCTGCACATGTCCCATGAGGCAAATCCACTCACTGACCAAAGACAAGTATCACTGCTGGAACTGGCTACAACAATATGAGAAAATAAGGTAAGTGTGATTTAATGTATTTCAAGGGGGGTTGAACTTTTATTCATAACTTTGTAATTTTTGAAGATTTTTACACATAATTTTCAACATGGCCTTTTTGGGACCCCACCTTATGAACAAGGGCAGTGAAATTATTCAAATTCATCCTGAAAGGTTATTTAGAATTCATTACATGAAATCACCTCTTGGGTGGGATTTTAACATTTTTTCACCCTTGCTTATGAGATAGGGACATAAGAAGGCTATGTTAAAAATTTGAGGTAAACAAATTTTAAAAAAACAAAGTTAAGAGCATATGTTGAAATTTTTCAAAGCACATTCATTAGGTTGCTAATTTTCAATATTTTGACCCCAAATTTGCAACATAACCATTATTTCACACCACCTCATGAACATGACAGCTGACATTTTTCAAATCCTGGTCGAAATGTGTTTTTGCCCTTCTGGCATGAAATGATGTTTCAGTTGAGTTTTGAGAATTTCACCTCCCAGGTTCATGAAGTGGGGTCATAACATGGCGATGCTGAACATTTTGGGTTAAAGAATATAAAAAAAAAAAAGTTATGGCCATGCCTAGGAATTTCCTACAGCTGCTCATAAACTTTTCATTATTTGGACCCCAAATTTTCAACATAGCCATTTTTCATACCACCAAATGAATGTGACAGCTGTCATTTTACAAAGACTTGGACAGAATGTGTTTTTGTACCTGTTTCATAAAATGACTTTCCAGCAGGAATATGAAAACTTTCACATTACCAGGTTCATGATGTGGGGTCATAAGAAGCCTTTGTTGAAAATATGGTATAAAATATATTAAAATGACCAAGCTATGAGTGAACATTGAAATATGTTGTGCAGTTCCACAGCCTGATGGACTGCATCTACAGCTGCACATAAGCACAAGGCCCCTTCCACAACCAGAGAGACTACTCTGCAGTTGCATCTGTATCCACACAGAAGTGCAGGATCCAGAGTGCCCCTTGCTTTTTCAGTAGATGGACTGCTTACTAGAAGTGAAAATGTAGGACCCACAAGGCCCTGCACTTCTATACCCAGATGGACTCCTCACTTAGTATAGAAGTGCAGGACCCACAAGGCTCTGAACATCCATGTGCCAATGGACTCCTCACTTGGCACACTGTCTGGAGGGCCCTGCATGTCTGCATCTGTAGCCACACAGAAATACAGAGCCCAGAGGGTCATGAGCTTCTGTAGTCTGATGAACTCCACATTTGGTGGGGGGCCCAAAAGGCCCTGTGTGTATGCATCTCTAGCCACACTGAAGGGCAGGGCCCTCCAGGGCCTATGATTTCACAGCCAGATGGATCTGTTCATGAAAATCCCAAAGGGACCTGAGTGAATGAGAATACAGTTTCTCTATCTCAAAAAGAAAGGACATTTATTGCAAACAATTGGGTTAATGCACCAGTTATGGGTCAACTTAAAGCAACAAAAGTAGAGATTTTTGGCATTAGAGTTTCCAACTCTAACTTCCTACCTCACCAATCAGCAAAAAGACAAGCCCTCACAAGCAACCACAGACAGCTATCATCTGGTAAGACAAACAACATACAGCTGTTTCCAGATGACACAAATGCAGTAGCACTGATGAGCTATATATGTGGATTGCTATCTGTGGCTACCCACAGGGGCATGTTCTTATGCAGCCACACCTGAGTGTTTATGTCATACAGTGTTTTCTTCAGACAGATGGCCCCATGGAGCCTCTACTTCTATAGACAGAGGTACTCATGCAGGCCATATGAGGTACCTCACTAGATAACATGATCCAATACGGCATGTTTTTTTAGATGCAGCCATGTAACTCACATTCTGCTACCCACATGAACAATTTCTAGATCTGCTGATGAAACTAACCATGATACCCACATTGCAACAGTACTTCTCTCTGCATAATGGCAGTCACCACAGGGGCTGTCCCTTCTTTAGCCAGAAGTTGTATGTATGTCTTATACCTGTTAATGTAGTAGTGCTGTCCCCTCAAGGGCCTGCACTTATGCAGACAAAGGTACCGTTACAATTTTGATATTATGGATTTTGTGGCTACTGTGCTCCTTCATCCAGAGGTCAGTGTGTATGTCTTACATCTGCAGGTGCAGAAGCATAAGCTCATCAGGTGTGTGGCTCAAGAAGACAAGCCCCTGTGGGTCTTGCTGTTACATAGACACAAGTATTGTTGCAATGTGGACATCATGGTTTCAACAGCGGATTTAATAATTGTTCAAGGAGGTAGCAGGCTATCAGTTACACAGCTTCATCTGCTGTAGAAAACCATGCAATGGCACATCTTACTATAGTTAAAGTGTGCATGAATACTTGAGGCTACAGAAGTGCTGGCCCCTTATGGTACTGCACTTCTGTAGACAAAATAACTCTTGTAATTAGGATTTCCTGGATTTATATATGTGGCTGCAAGGGCCTGTGATTCTGCACACAGAAGCAGTGTTATAATTTGAGTATCTTGGATTTCTATCTGCAGCAACATGTTAGCATGTATGTTTTGTGGTGTGTATGTCTTGCAGTGTGCCTGTCGCAGATATAAATCCATGAAGGCTGCACATCAGGTGCTACTGCAGTTGTGTCGTCTGGAAACCGATGTATGTTGTTCATCTTACCTAATGATGGCTGTCTGTAGTTGCTTGTGAGGGCTTGTTCATTTGCAGCTGTGGGGGGAAGATGTTAGGGTTGGAAACCCAAATGTCACACTTCCTTACTTTTGTTGCTTTAAGTTGAACCCTAATGGGTGCAATAATACAGTTTTTTGCAATGAATATATATAACATTCATTGCAAAATACTTTGTTAATGCACTAGTTAGGGTTAAAGTGAGAAAACTAGGGAAATGTGGTGTTACAGTTTCCAACCCTAACTCCCCAACCACACCCTGCAGGCAGCAACAGGAAAAACCATCAGAGTTTGACCTCTAATGTGTCTTCACAAATCAGAAGGGTGTGTTCCTTGGGGTTGTCAACCCTAAAACTCACTCCATTCCATCAGTAAATAAGCTGAGATGTGTACAGTATATGAAAATGGGGTAAGCATTAGGGTTGACAACTCCAAGGCACACCATATGTCTGATTTGTGAAGTTGTGGGAGAGGTCAAACAATAATGTTTTTCCCTGTTGCTTCCTGCAGAGAGGGGGTGAGGTGTTAGGGCTGGAAACCTTAACACCACATTCTCTAATTGTGTCACTTTAACCCTAATTAGTGCATTAACAGTGGTTTTTGCAATGAATTTCCTTACTTTTTGAGATAGTATAATTGCATCTTCCTTTGACTGTGGTAGCACAGAGCCCTCCAGTCCCTCTGCTTCCATTCCATCTTAGATGCAGTCATCTATGTTGCCGTAGAAGTGCAGGGCCCTCTGGACCCTATGCTTCTGTTTCCGCCAAAACATCAGTTTCTTGGGGATTTCCTGTTGCATTAGCACCCTATATGGCCACTTGAAACTACAGCTCTGAGTCAACCCTGGTAAAAAAAAAAACCTTCAAGAAGATCATTTAACATTAAAAATGGTCAAAAAATGAATGCCAAGGGGGAAAACCAAATTGACATACAGGTGCAAAAATGGCAGCAATAGGGACTGAGGTATGTTTTACAATTAATTGTAAATATGGGGGTGATCAAAAAGAATTTCATAGCTATATTCAATTAAAATCTTACCTGCAGATGTATGAAGAAAACCTGGCAGTAATAGCAGAGAAACTGACTAAATTAGTTGGCATTATCCAATTACATATTGGAGAAACTTCAATGGATCACCTTATTAGTACTATTTATGGGACATTACGAGAGAGACCGGGGGACTTCAAAGAGTCCATTATGCTAAAATGGGTGCAAGATATACAACAGGACAGTCCCAGTGATGGATGGCTGTAAACAGTGCTCCCTCTCTACAGGACCTCTACTTCTTCCTATTGGAAAGAGTATGCATGGAAATTGAGATCATGCTTCTTCTGCACTCCAGCAGTGGGCTCAGGATACTCAGAAGACCCATTGGGTAAGTGTTGGAGAGGGTGTGGGCTCAAATAAGCAGACCAAGGTCACATCATGTGGTCATGTCCACTGCTGATTTCTTTTTTGCAAAAGGTGTGTGTACATATATTGGAAATATATGAGTGCCTGGAACTCCTTACCCCAGCATTCATTCTGACCTTGACACTGCCAGAGGGAGGGAAACTAGGCTGCATGGTTTACTGACAGGTCACCATCCTGATTGTAGTGGCCAAAAAAGTCATAACTTGGTTAGGGCTTATGAAAATTGTGCCAACCAGAAAGGTCTGGGTATCCCTAATGAGTGAGATTTATGCTTTAGAAAGACTCTCAGCTAGACAACTAGACAGACCACAGTCCTTTGAAAATAGATGGAGAAAATGGGTCCTTCATCGGCTTGAACATTATGCAGACTTTCTCCCATAAAATCTAGGGATGGTTTTCTTGGCTGTGGGTGTCTGATGGTCTGTAGACCTAAGGAATCAGCAACTGCCCTAGATGGTAACTTTGGGTAAGATGACACACATTCTTCTTCTCTCTCTCAGCACCTTCATTTAGCAATGAGAATTAAGTTTTCTTTTTTCATTTTTTACTATGTAGTTGTATGGCTCAGAAGAGTCATAATCTTATTTGTGAAAATAGAGAAGTGGATGTATGAAGATGTAACACATAATGAAACCTCAGTGTTTAGCTATGCGTATAGTTTTACAGTATACTTGAATCTACACACTGTAAAATGGTACTGATGTAGTTTCATAAGTGTAATTGCATAATATAAAAAAAAGTAAAAAAAAAAACATTGATTTCTTTCCTTCATTTTATGGCTTGTTAAAGTTCCAATGTGATCATATGGTAATTTGCATTTTTTATCTTTTTAAGCTTTTTTATACTGCCCCTAAAAGTTTGGTGAGAACATGTCATTCTTGTATTACTCATGAAGAGCTTTGTTTTGATATTTGATTTATCCCTTAAGTCCTAATATTGAGGGAGTTATGGCTTGTTGAAGTTCCAATGTTATCCTATGAGAATTTTAATTTTTACATTTTTCATGTAGTCCCTACTTTGTTTTTGTTTTTTGGGGGGGGTATTCTTTTAGTACTCATTGTGACCTTTACTTTCATATATAGCTAGTACCACAAGTCCATATATTGATGGAGTTATGGCTTGTTGAAGTTCAAATGTGTGAAAAAAACCTAAGTCCAGGGGTGTGGCTTGGCTCCTGGCGTGATGGCTGCCTAATGTGAATGCTCTCTAAACCCAGGGTCCTTCTTCCGCAATTTACACTGAATACTCAATGCAAATAGCAGGTGTAGCAGGGAAATTTACAGCTGGACTCACCGGGAGCATTTTGAGCCATTTTGTTCCAATCCACTTTCAGAATCGAGGTTAAGAAACCTATAGTAAACTTTAATCCTCATGGCACAGAGTAAGGGTTCCGAAACAACCATAGGCCCTAGTGCGCAGCAAACTAACAAAATGTTTGAGACCCTACTGCAACAAATGGCAGAAGGTAACGTTAGCCTGAAACAAAACTATGTTGGCCACACAAGAGATGGATGCCAGGATCGGACAAACTGAAGCCAGAGCAAACAAAAACACCACTGCCATATAATCTCTTACTTACACGGTACAGGAGCAGAAGTGGGCAATACACTCGCTGCAAACCAAGGTCGATGACATGGAAAACAGGAGTCAATGCAGTAATCTCTGACTCCTAGGTTTCCGCAAGGGGGCTGAATGGGGGAATCCACTGGAATTTTTATATGATATTCTGCCCGAACTGCTGAAACATGATATGCCGCCCGGTCTGACAATTGAGAGAGCACGTAGGACATTAAACCCAATGCCTAAGCCAGGTGAAAGACTCAGGCCCATTATGACCCACATCTTGAACTTTGCAGATAAGGAATGGATCACTGCGAGGGCCTGTGAACTCAGTGCTCTCTCATGGCATGGACACAGAATTTTAATTTTCCAAGACTACTCCTGATATTTAGCAGCCAGAAAGAAAGAATACACGGAGGCTCGTTGACTAATGTATTCTCGGGGAATAAAGTTTTCCATAAGATATCTGGTGAGTATGATCCTAGAGGTGAATGGCACCTCTGTCTCTTTTGTGACTCCAGAAAGCTTCATGCTGTACCTCCATAGTAACTGGACGCCTCAGCCTAGATCGGAGCTCTCTCTCGTAACAGAAACATTATCTCAGAGCAGAGTCAAGAGAACCATCCAGTGTCAATGGGCTCTAAGACTATCACCAAAGAAACTAGGCCATCTGGCTTTCAATTTCAAGGGGACTGCATGGGCCTTCCAGCCAGATCTCGCAAATGACAACAGTCGGACAGGCATGCCAAATGAGACCACCCCCAGGACCATCTCACGGTTCATAGTGAACTGCAACCAACATCACCAGTACTCTCAGCCAACTGCACAAGCAAGTTTTTTCCCCCTAACAGGTTTGCTTTGCTGACTCCTGTGGATCTGGAAGAGACCACAGACTTTCCTGATTACCCGGAGGAGGAGATGATACAAGAGGCCACCATGACAGAAACCTCTTCTCAAGATTTGACTGCTGCCGATCCCCTGAGCACAGTCTTCCCTCCAGCCCAGTGGTTTCTGATGCAACAAGTCCTTAGCCCTGATCTCAGCACTGAAACATGGACACAGCAATCCCCATCAAAAGCAAAAATACACCAAGTAACATCGCTGCAGGACATGACTTAGATAAGTGTCCTTGGTTCTGTTTTTCTCGTATTCTTGGCATTGTTGGGACTGAAGGGGGTGGATCCTAGATAATACTAGTAATATGTTTAACAGGGCTGGATAAACGAACTCCCTTTTGACTAATGTAAGTCCTGGATATAACTGGTCATCGGTCCTCATACTATAGCCTTGCATGATAAGGAGAAAATATGGGATGCTGCTAAGTTTTTTACAGATCTGTTGCTGTCTAATTGTTGGTTTAGGTACTGCTGTATCAGAGATGTAACCGGCTAGCTGATTTATGTAGGCATCAGGCCAAGTGAGGGTGGGTGGGGGTTGTCTCATACAGTGCTGCGACAGAATCCTGGATGTAGTGGTGGCTCGAAGGCCCCCTGCTCCAAGACCTGACCTTGCTGTTATATGTTACAAATACCCATAGCAGGACTACAGGAGTATGTACAGTATCAGCATAAAGAAAATGCTGATAAGCTCCGTTCTTCCCTGCGATAAGCACAAAGCCCATAGCGGCCTCTGACACTTAGAGCCCTTTAGCTCACATGTAAAGCATCAACCCTCCTGGCTCCCTCCACTCTCCATACGCTAGGGGGTGCATATGTACTAAAGGTCAACTGAGGCAGGCGCAATAGAGACATGACTATTAAGGATCTCATAAAGAGCCCCTAAGGATATCCGAATAACACTGTGTAGACCCCTATGGCATACCTGGTCTCTGCAGTGGATAATAATGCTGTTTGTGTTTTCCATATATAACCCCTGGGGGATAGAGGCTCGTATATGGCTGGTCCACAAGTCTGTGTTTACAAATGCTCCATCCCTCCAAACAAGATGGGTAGGTAAGACCTGAGAGGATAATGAGACTTCTGCCTGTGATACTCCCCTGGACCACTGCACAAGGTTGCACTCTAATTGTAAATAGTTTTTGTTCTTCCAACAGTGTTAGGATTTTACTGACAATCGCTTTCATAATGGTGATAAATGTTAAAGCTGTGCATGCATTTTTGTCTGCTGTTGCATTATTTATTAAAACCGGTACCCTTGGAAAAATATCTAACCTACAGCAGTATAGATTAGCTCAATGTGATGGCCTGGACAGATCTTGCCCTTGGTCAGTTGTTTACATCTTTTCTTTCAATATGCTCCATGATAGAGAGGGTAATGGCTGAGATCCCTTTTATAACGTGGAATGTCAGGGGGCTAAACTCTCCTTCTAAAAGGAAACAGGTGCTAACACATCTGAAAAGGCTGAGAACCCAGGTTGTCTTTTTACAAGAAACAAAATTAACCAAGCAGGAACATACATATTTAGTCAAATACTGGGCGGGAAAAGAACTTCACGCATGTGCCCCTACAAAGAAAAGAGGTGTGGTCATCCTGTTGCATAAATCATTCCCATGGACAATTCTGAACAGTAAATCAGACCCCTAGGGCAGATGGGTAATTGCTTTGTTTGATACCCCAAACGGCCACATACTAGCAGTAAATATCTATTCCTCCGAATGTGGATGACCCCTCCTATTTCTTGATCTAAATACAAAAATAGAGGCCCTGGTAGAGACTAAAACTCCTATACTAGTGGGGGGGGATTTCCATCTTACACTAGCCCCCATCCTGGACAGAAGTGATCAAGGAAAATAAACCCACACTAGGGTGGTGCAGGCTGCCCTGTGTCTAAGCTCCGAATACCATTTGGTTGATATCTGGTGCTTAATACACGTAACAGACTGTGATTATACCTCTCATTCTGGGGTACATGGATTATTCTGTACATTAAATTTTTGGCTTATCTCTCATTCCTTTACCCAATATGTTTTAGAATCCAATATTCTCCCCAGTGTTATCTCTGACCATGCCCAATTGCAATTGGCTTTACTGTGGAGCCCTCCAGCACCTCACTCTCCCACATGAAGACTGGATCCTCGCTTTATGCAGGAGCCAAAATTCATTGAGTGGGCTAAATCTGAAACTAAAATGTTCCTACAGGAGAACCCTATATCGGAGACATCAGCCCAAAATACTTGGGAAGCATACAAGGTGAACATGAGAAGAAAGATTATAGGCTTTGCCCCCCACAGGAGGATGGTTAGAGAAGAGGCGCTGATCCTACTTAGAAGTGACTTGCTTACTGCAGAACAAGCCCTTAAAACCATGACCCACCCCTCTCACCATTCTACGTGTGGGCGCTGGATCCTCAACATATGAATGAAACTCAATGAGCTCTTATCCAGGAAAGCTGATCTGGCTCTTATCAGGATATGCCAATCATACTGGGAAAATAGGGATAAAAGTGGAACACTTTTGGCCTACCATCTTAGGACATAAAAGGCAAACAGATTCGTAGCTGGGCTGAGGGACCCAGTATCAGGAAAGGTCAGAACTAAACCTCAGGAGGTGAACGATATTATGGCAGCACTTTATTCTCAATTCTGTACATCTTCTAGGACTGAAACTCACCCAGAAACCCATGCATTCCTTCAGTCCATAAGCTTACTCAAACTTTCCTCCACTCAGAGTGCTGCCCTGTAGGCACCTCTCACACCAGAGGAAGTATCTGTAGCCTTGATGTCTCTCAAAAAAGGGGAAAGCACCCAGAGGGAATGGGTATTCAGTAGATTTTCTTCAGGCAGTAGGGTCTTTGATCTCCCCCCTTACTGTACCAGGTTTTTATAGAGGCAGAGGCTAAGGGTATTCTACCTCACACTCTCCATGAGGCCATTATCACTGTTCTCCCCAAAAAAGGCAAACCCTCAGAGGAGGCGGACAGCTACTGTCCTATCTGACTGATCAACTCTGACAGCAAGATTTATGCCAGGGTACTGGCCAACAGGCTGAATCCGGTACTTCTAAACCTGATTCACTCTTCCCAGGTTGGATTTGTGAAAGGGAGATATAGCACTGATCATTTAAGAACACTTCTCAATCTCATTCGTCTTGTTAAACAGACCCAAAGACCAGCTGCTTCTCTGGCAATTGATTTTGGGAAGGCATTCAATTCTATTGAATGGGACTACCTCCAGACTGTTCAGGAGCAGTTTGGTTTTGGGCCTCATTTTAGGTCAGCCATAACAGCTATATACACCTCTCCCCTAGCCAGAGTACTTGCCAATTCCATACTATTGGACCTATCCCAGCATCACTGGAGCTCTAGGCAGGGCTGCCCCCTCTCTCCCCTTCTTTTTGTCTTGGCAGTTGAACCCCTGGCAGTTGTGATTTGTCAGAAATCCATTATTAAATGGATAGGTCTGGGACAAGTACAGTTTTCTACTCTGATGTATGCAGATGTCTTATTGGTCCCTATAGGAGATGCTCAGGTGTCTATTCCACCTCTCCTTACTCTATTAGAATAATTCTCACATATTTCTGGTCTTAAAGTCAATCAATCCAAAACAGAGATTCTTCCCCTCAATTCTAAATGTCTCCCCCACACTACACCCCACTGCAGTCTAAATTGTTCACACTACACTGTCACATATTTGAACATTAAGGTTGGGGAAAATGTTGCAAAATGATGGGATAATAATTTAGACCCCCTGAAAACCATATGTAAAGCTGAGCTGGACCGCTGGTCACATTTACATCTTACCATGGCTGGCAAGATTGCGTCTTTCAAGATGTCTCTTGCCCCCAAATTCTTCCACCTGATATCGCATATCCCTTTATATCTACCATCCCACTGGTACCAGAAAATAGATGGGATGAATGGCTCCTTCCGCTGGAGCAATGCCAGACCCCGCTTTATCAGGAATATACTTAGGGCACAATGGAAGCAAGGTGGTTGGGGGTTCCCTTGGATAGAGGGCTATAAAATGTTGTATCAATGCACACAAACCCTGAAATGATTCCATCCTTACTCAAAGGACTCCCCCCAATGGTTAGAGATTGAGCAGACTCTTTGTGGTACTCCTATAATGGCATCCATTCTCTGAGCTGTCAGTCCCTATGAGCTCCAAGCACATCCAACCATAGGCCCCTCAATCAGATATTGGCAAGTATTTCATAAAAATTTCAGCCCTCCCCCTTCTATGCATCCCTTTATGGGGCAATCCCTCAGTCACAGTTGGTGTCAAGCCTGTGCTGTGGCCCAAGTGGAAGCAAAAAGGTATTTTGTTTATTAAGGATCTACTGGTGTACAACCACCTACTGGTGGACTCATAAAAACTTGCAGGGCAGTTGGAACCTAGCCAGGTCTGATTTTTGGAAATATTTACAAATTAGGGATGCACTTAAGTCCCTTCTTCAGATGGGAAATAACCTGACTGAACTCCCACCCTAACTTCACAAGTGGCTACTCCTAAACAAAGGTGCAGCCAGGACCTTGTATGCAGTGGTTAGAGACACCTTACCCACCTCAGCTGTGTCCTCTAAAGCCAAATGGGAGAAGGTTTTACAAATACAAATCTCTGATCTACAACGGAAACATTGCTGGCACATTGGGCATATGGCACACAGGGTTGCCCATAGCAGACTTATACATAATAAAATAATGCACTCATGGTACAGAACCCCTACATTGCTTAAGAAGATGAAAATACTAACACATGATAATTGCTGGAGATGTCTCGAACATGGAGGGGATCTATACCATATCCTGTGGTAGTGCCCTATGATCTCCTGTATCTGGGAGAGAGTCTGCCAAAAAAACAGCATGATTCTACAATGCCCCACCCCTCCCTGTGCAGCCCTAATGCTGCTTGGCATGAAATCAGAGGCCCCATATCTTAATTTCTAGGAATTTAGATGGCTAATGCTGTTAAACATGCAGGTGAAACGTACAATCCTTAGAAACTGGAGAAGTCCCACTACACCCAACATGAGTGAACTATTCTCAGCACTCATCTCAGTGAAATGGATAGATGCTCTCATTTGGTACTAGGGCAAATAAGGTCCCTTCAATTGTGCTGGGCTCCTTACATGGCATATCTGGCATCCAAAGCAGGTAACGGTTGAACTAATCTAACCTTAAGTCTATTGGATTTTCTAATGCCAGATGTATTGCATGACTCAAAGTATTCATCTGAATATGGTGTGATAACAGTAACAATCCTCCGCTATATTATTCGGAGATTGACAGTAGTGTAGATTGTTTAGCAACTATGCTGTATTATTTCTTTTTTAGTTGGTTCTTAAAGTTAGTGTTTTCTTATTATTTTGATTATCCGTTGACCTTATTACTGTAAGGTGTGCAGTATCCACACCTAGACATGTTTATAATGTTAAGTTTGCTTTGTGGTGACCTTCCCTTCCAGGTGCTTTCTCTGAATTGACCATTGGAAGGTACATCTACTGAAGCACTTGAAGCCTTGCCTAATCAGCAGCAGTACCTCCTTATGGTTGTGGACTCATGGCAAAGACTAAGGTAGGTGCCCTTAACTGTATAAGTAGTTTAGAGGCTCCTTGAAGTACCATGGGGTAATCTCTAGATACGGCTGACTCAAGCATTAACCCGTTCAATAGCCTACTCACCAGATAAATGATTCACATGTAATGATACATTTGTGGATACAATGCTACCTTTTTTTTCATTTTAAAATCCTTTTTCGTAACTTGCTTCCTTTTTTTTTTCATATGGTGATACAAAAAAAGAATTTGGCCATATGAAAAGGACCCTTCATATAAAAATAAAAGAAACTGGAAAAACTAAGTCCAAATTATTTTTGTGTGAGGGATCCTTTGTATGAATGAAAAGATATGAAAAGGATCCTTCATACAAAAAAGAATTGGAAAAAAACTAAGTCCCAATTTTTTTGCATGTAAAGGGATCCTTTTTCATATGTTTCTTTCATTCATATGAAAAGGACGCCTTCATATGAAAAAAGAATTTGGACTTAGTTTTTTTTCCAGTTCTTTTTTCATGTGAAGAAATCCTTTTTCGTATGTTTTTTTTTCATTCATATGAAAAAAGAATTTGGATTTAGTTTTTTCCCCAATTATTTTTTTCATATGGGTTTTTTGTTTGATATGAATAAGGATTCCTTCATACAAAAAAAAGATTCTGGACACAGGTTTTTTCAGTTAAACGTTTTATTGTGTTTCAACACAAACAAAACAGAAACAACAGTTACACAGTACATATATAACTTTTTTTGCTAATCACTTCTCGGAATTCACACATCCAAACAGAATGAAACTTTGCATGTCAAGAGATCTATCTCCTGAAACTGCACATGAAAAATGTTTCCCAAATTCATTGAATGGTTGCAAAGGTATTAAAGTGAAAAATCTGAGGTTTAACATAGAAACTTCAGCTCATCCTGAACTATAGTGGTGTTATTGCACCCTGTAATATATATTATAGGGGCATGGTAGCACCTCTATAGTTAGGGAAGAGTAGGGTGCTCAATGTTAAACCCTTAGCTTTACACCTTAATAGATTTGGCACCGTTTGATGAAATCAGCTGGAAGTTTACATGTGTTGTCTAGCAGGCAATATTTAAATATGTGAGCATTTTGTGATGTCAGCTTGTGTGATTTCTGAGATCTGCATACTGTATGTCATTTTTCTGTTGATGTCTAATTTTTTCCATATACTTAGCATGGTGGTGTTTTTTTTTTTTGCTCTCACATAAAGCCTACACAGAATGGATTTTTTCCTAAAACTTTCAGGGTACAGGTGTAATGTCCTAAGGTAGTGACTTGGAAAAATGACTTTTAATGAAAAAAATATTAAATGGTTTCAGAGTCATAAGGCTTTAAAGTTTTGTGTTTCTCTGTTCTGACCATGCTCAGTAGGGTTCTTGGGATAAAATTCTGATACGACACCAAAATTTCTGTGTTGCAGGGCCATTTTTTAGGTTTCTCACCACTTGCTTCAGACAGCACAAATTCTTTTTTGTGCTATGAGACCTGCCATCAGTTTTTTTTCTCCTTAAACAAATAAGCATGGACATTACATAACAGTGCCATCATTTAAAAAAATAAAAAACAGAACCTAGCAAAATGGGACCTGTTTCACTAGATTCTGATGTTTATTTCTTTTATTAATGGCATGCATTACATTTTCTGGGCATCCCAAAATCCCAGGTACCCAGCTTAGCAAGAGGAGCCAGTGACCCGCATTCTGTGTAAGAGAACAGCTGCACTTTCTAAAGTTTTGTAGCCACAGCTGGAACTCGTCCTGCAGGCTGCTGTGAGAGCAGCTAATTGCTACTTCCCTGGTGTCTAGTGGCACCCCTCACCCTCCATCACTGTCCCCTCTTACATATTATGTTTCCCTGGTGTCTAGTGGTGCCCCCCACCCTCTGATCACCATCCCCTCATTCATGTCATGTTTCCCTGGTGTCTAGTGGTGCTCCCCATCCTCCGATTTCCATCCCCACATGCATATTATGCTTCCCTGGTGTCTAGTGGCACCCCCTCACCCTCCAGTCACTGTCCCTCATTCATATAATGTTTCCCTAATGTCAATAGGGATACTTCTCACCCATTTTCATTACAAAGAGGAACCAGACAGGGCTGCCCCCCTCTCTCCTCTACTCTTCCTAATAGCCCTGGACCCACTAATTAGGAAATTCATCAGTACCCCTGATATCACTGGTATTGCTGTGAAGGATTCATCCTTCTTAGTCAATGCATATGCGGAAGATATGCTCTTCACACTTTCCAACCCCCTGATTTCTCTGCCCACAATTCTGACCACTCTGCAAGAGTTTGCTTCTCTCTCAGGACTAACAATGAACCAAAAAAAACACCCTCTCTCACCTTAATGAGGCATGCAACAGGCATTGTCTTGCTGGCACCAACATTACCTGGGCCCCTCAGGGGTTCCCTTACCTAGGGGTATATATCTCTACAGCCTGGAAACATATAGAATTTGTTAACTTCTCTCCTCTTTTGACTTCCCTATTGGCTGAAATACAACGATGGAGAAAGCTGAAATTAACTCTGAAAGGCAAGACAGAAGCTATCAGAATGTTTATTTTCTCCAGAGTATCCTATTTGCTAAATAACCTCTCAATTCTGCTTACTCAAAAACTATTTAAAGCCTTAGACAAACTAATTTCACTTTTTCTATGGGAGGGTAAAGCCTCGAGATGGGGGTGGATGAAACTGCAGTCCCATTAAACCAAGGGCAGGCTCAGGCTACCCTGGTTTACAGGATACCATTTGGCCTTCAGAATGGCCCAGGCTACAACTTGGTTCCTTCCCCACACCACCCCCCACCCCAATGGGTAAGTTTGGAAGCTGCTTTATTTACAGACAACCCCCTGTATTCCTTATTATCTAGAAAAAAGCCTAGGGAATGCCACCTTACACCTATTATGACAGAAATGGGCAGATCATGGTGTAGAGTGATGGCGCTCACTGGGGTCCCAAGCTCAGACTACTTCCCTCCCATTTGCTATGTTCCGATTTGGGATAACTCTCTTATTACAGTAGACTGCAAGCTACTCAAATGGACCTCATGGGCTGCAAATGGTATTTGAACTGCATGAGACCTTCTCTTCCTGAATACCCAATCCCTTATGTCCTTTGACAGATTCGAGGCCAGTATGGATTACCCTCTTCAGATTTTTGGAAATTTTTGAAGATTAGGAGTGCTTTAACTCCCCTTCTAAAACAATCACCAATCCAATCAACATGGCATTGCCTCAACACTCTCCATCAACACAGGAAAGGCCAGGGCCTCATAAGCTCCATTTACAAAACCCTCAGGGATGCTCAGCCTGATACTACCATATCTAGCAGAACTGCCTGTGAGCGCGAGCTACTTCATCACAGTAGTGGTTAGATTGTCTCAGAGCTGCTCGCACAGCTTATGAAGACTCTAAGAGTCAGCTAATACAACTTAAAATCCTCTTTAGATGAAATAGGACCCCTTCAGTCCTACATAGCTTAAAAATGAGTCCACATAATCACTGCTGGAGATGCCACTCTCCTCCTGCCCATCTACTTCACATCTTGTGGACCTGCTCGAGTTTACAGGTCTTCTGGATGCAGATCTTAGATGATTGCTCTAGGATCATAGGCAAATCACTCTGTCTCTCTCCAACATCACTCTCTTCTTCTGGGAGACACTACGGCTTTACATCCATTCTCCTCCCCTAGTAAGGCTTGGCTCTTAGTGGCCCTAATGGAGGCCAAAAGGGCCATTCTACTGAGATGGAGGCAGCCTGCACCTTCCTCACTATCACAATGGCGAGCAGCTATGGCCAGGTTGCCTGCTTTTGAGAAGCTCACTGCGGTGGCCAAGGGAGGGCTCACCAGGCACTACAGAATGTGGGAGGCATATTTGAATTCCCACATATGCTCTGTGGCACCTCCACCATTGCAGAACCCCCCACTATCTTGAACTGCATAACAGATGGTCACTATGACAGTAATTGATGGCTGTTGAATGGTCCCACCATTTCCTGTTATCATACTATGCTATTCTATCTATCCTTCTGTTGCTACCTTCTGATGTTTTGGATTGTAATACTGGTTTGATAGGTATATGATTGCTGTATACACCTGACAATAGCTAAATATACACATGGGACACTAGAAATGTGTTATACCACCCCATTGCGTTATATCATAGTAACTCCAAGTATATGGAGTCCAGGGAGACTAGACTGAACATAACCTTCATTTTCTTCTTGTATAAGGTCTCAGTTTCCTACCTGTGATTAGGATAAAACACCCTTTGTATCTGGACAAATCTTATTATGTTCAAAAGCTTTTAGTAGTAATCTGTATCTAAGTTACTCTATGGTATTGTGGTTGTACCTGACTATGGTATGTGTGTGCCTTCAGATGGCTGATTGTACTTGGAAAACTTAATAAAATATTATATGATAATGTTTCCCTCATGTCAATTGGCACCACCCACCCTCCAGTTGCTGTCCCATTATTCATATAATGTTTCCCTGGTGTCTAGTAGTGCCCATCTCCCTCCAGTCTCTGTACCTTATATGTTTTTTCCTGGTGTCTAGTGGCACCCCCAACCTCCGATCACCATCCCTGCATTACTGTTACTTGTAATAAATAAAATTGTCCCTTGATGTTCTTTTTGTGTTAAACCTGTAAAAAAGTACAGTCCCTCACAGATCTGACCCTGCACACCGACCTCCCACTGAGCACCCACCATACCGCACCCGCCCTACATCTCCCACAAATCCTCACTCACCTGAACATGTCCCAGGGTGAAGATCCACTCTCCAACTGAAGAAACATCTTGCTGCTGGAACCACTGACTGCAATATGAGAAGCTAAAGTAAGTGTGGTTCAATGTATTTCAAATAGGTTTTTAACTTTGATGCATAACTTTGTCATTTTTGCATATTTTGATCCCAAATTTTCAACATGGCTTTTTTGCAACCCTACCTCATGATTATTCATGGTGGAGGTATTCTAAGTAGGCCAGAAAGGTGAGTTTGAGGTTGCTTGGTGAAATCAGCTTTCAGGTGGGATTGGAACATTTTCACCACCCTTGTTCGAGAAGTGGGGTCATAAGAAGGCCATGTTGAAAATGTAGGTTCAAAATATGTAAAAAATTGCAAAGTTATGCATGCACCTTCAAATTTTTTCTATGCTCTCTCATAACTTTGGTAATTTTAAATATTTTTACCCCAGATTGTTAACATAACCAATATTTCACACCACCTCATGAACGTGACAGCTGTCATTTTTAAAATCCTGGTCAAAATGTGTTTTTACACCTGTGGAATGGAATGATGTTTCAGTGGCACAAAACAAGACATTCCAACAGAGATCTGATAATTTTCCCCTACCAGGTTCAAGAGGTGGGGTAACAAGAAAGCTATGATGCAAATTTGATGTACAAATATGGTAAATTGCCCAGGTTATGAGTGAACATCACAGTATTTCAACATTCACTCTTAACTTCACTAATTGTCTATATTTTGACTCCAAACTTTCAACATAGCCATTTTTCCACACCACCTCATAAATGTGACATATGTCATGATTTAAATTCTGGATGAGACTTGTTTTCATACTGTACATCTGGTGTGAAATGACATTTTGTCCAAAATACAATCAATTGTATATGTTATGTTTATAGGGTGGATAATAAAATGAATATTTTGAGAATTTGGGTCAAAAGGAAAAATAAAAAAATAGTAATTGTTAACAAACTTTGTCTGTAGAGCCTGACTTGACCCCAGTTGGTATGCTTTGTGATCCCATGCTAGTGAGCTGAGTTCGGTTGTGAGATCAGTGATCCAGCTGGATGGGGTGAGGGTGGGGGGAATGGCACTCTTATGTGACAACCCTCCAGCCAGGGACTAAAAGGTGCAGGGTTGTCCACATGGGCACTGCTACCATATAGTGAAGACAACTGCCCTCTTGGCAGAGGACCCTGTGCCTTGGCTGACAGATGCACTCTTTGCCCTGAGAATCTATAGCTGTGGCCATATAGAAGTGCAGGGACCACAGGGCCCTGTGCTTCCACAGCCCAGTAGACAGCCCAACTAATTCTTCACATCTGTTGTTGCACCAAACTGCAAGGCCCACAAGGAGCCTGCACCTCTGTAGGTGGATGGAGTCTACCCTTGGCACACTGCATCTGCATCTGTTCACACAGGTCCCAAAGGAATTCTCATATACTGTACCCATCTCAGCTTACTCACTCATGGAATGTGGTGAGCATTAGGGTTGACAACCCAAAGGCACACCCCATGCCTGTTCCTGCCTGCAGAGTAGGAGTGGGGTGTTGGAGTTGGAAACCCTAACACCACATTTCCCTACTTTTGTTGCTTTAACCCTAACTCATGCATTAACAATGTTTTTTTGCAATGGATATACGTACATATATATATATATATATATATATATATATATATATACACACATGTTCTCTCCCTCTATAAGTTGATAGACAAATGAGGGGGCTAACATTATCATAAATGGCACAATCTCAAAAGGTGAGTGACTTTATTAGCTCATTAGCCCCCAAGGTGGATATGTTTCCCCACACAGGAATTAACCTATCATTTATTTGATGTAATGAATAAAGTTAGCAGTTTTTTTTTTGTTGTTGGCTCACTTATGCAATCATTTCTGGAGTTTGTCCCAGTACATTCCCATAGTGTAGTGATATTTTTGGCGAGGTTTGTTTTGCTCCTGCTGCTTTTCCATAGTGCTGAAACCTTCTCAAAAACAAAGGTATGTCTACAGTTGGCCATCATTTAGTTTTATTTTTAATGCTGCCACTTGGTAGAGGAAAGATGTCTGGCTGGGCACAGTGTGGTGTTTGGATCTGGAGTGCTGATTTGCATTGTGTAGTATGGAATGTGGGTCTCTGGTGTGTATTCAGTAGCCAAAGAAGAAGTATGGAAGAAACATCAGCAGCATGGAGGTAACAGCAGTACTGAGGAGGCATGATAACCAGTATATTTATCTTGTTGACCCTGCAATTTTGAGAAGTCCCTACTTTAGCCTTCTTTTCAGTACTGTTAGTAGTGCAATTTCCCTTTCCCTACACAGCACATAGTTTGACCATGTGGGATCATTTTTTGAATACTGCAATTGCTGATTCAAAAATCTGTTCATTTTTAATATAAAAGGAAAATTTTAGCCATTTCTTTTAGTAAATTAGTTGTATTGAATAAAAGCACTGCCTACTCCATATGCAAGTGAGCACGTCAGTGGCTTCAGTAGCATTGGCACAGAGAAGAGTAAGCAATGCTATAGCAACATCACACTTGCTTCTATCTGCACTCTAAAGTGTTCTACTTTGAAAAATAAAAGATTTGAGTCTTTTTCACAGAGCAAGTGTGACAGGGTTATTAAGCTGGATTAGTTTGGGATCTTTAATACATTAGTTACAAGATGAAATCTACACTGGGGCAGAATCACACATCTCAACTTCTTGCATCATAAAACAGGGACAAGGCTTGAAAAATCAGGGAGAAAGACCCAAAATAGGGAACACATCTTAAAAATTGGTAATATTTGTGGCAGGGTAGAATAAGACCCTGTCCCATTTGTTATGGAGACAGTGGTAAAATGCAAGTATCTTTCCTTTTTCTGTCTCTTCTCTGTCTGGTTGCACAACCAAATTTTCCTGTGAGACCTCAGACAGTCTCAAAATTCTTTGCCTCTCTCTGTTTCTCAGTTTTCTCTTGCTGTCAGTTTTAATTGCTTGCATATACAGATCTGCTAGGATATAAAACTATGAGTAAATTAATGTATGGAAATGTAACTGATATTGGGATCCCTATTGTTTAGAAAATATATAGTGTTACTGCTGAAATGTATATATTTATATTTTGAGATGTCTGCATAAACTCTAGTGGTTAATTGAGTGCAAATGCTGATCCTTTTGCAGAAGCTGCAGAAGGGGCCTCTCAGCTCAGGTACAATGTGTTCTAGCAGCTCCTGAAACTTACTAGGACAGGATGTTTGCTAAGATTGGGGGGATGGGAAAGGATTTATAAGAGAGCTGAGATGGAATTTCAAGAGTTTTTAAGAATATGGGACACACAGACTCAAGAAAAAAATTTTTTTTGCCTCTGTACATAGTTCTTATGAACAAGTTTATTTTTTTTAATGTTACTCCTACTATAAATAAAGTTTTGGGGAATTTTACAACAGCTCCTGGGTTTTTCCTATGCTTCCTGACCCATACCTCAATGACAGATGGTGTTAGTGGTGAGAGTTACGCCATGCATACCCTTAGACAGGAGTTTTGTGTGTGGGTACAGGACCTAGTACCAGGGAAGCACAGAGGAAGGTATGGATTCTGCAGCAGCATCAAGTTCAGGAGTGGCTACCAGGAGAATGGCAGCCAAACTAGCAGAAACAGCAGTCCAGTCTCAGATTGTAGAACCAGCACAAATTTAGGAAAAAGAACAGGCAGTGACAGAACCTAAAAGCCTGATGGACTTTTTCAAATGGTGGGCTATACAACAAAAAGAGACTGAGAAGCAGAGAGAGAGAGAAAAAGAAATTCAATGGTTAGAAGCATTGTGAAGAGAAGAGATGCAGCGACAGGAGCAGCGATGGCTGGATGCCTTGCAAGCTATAGGAGGCAGAGGATCTGGCACACATCCAGATGAGCAACAAAATGTAAGCTGCTTAAAAGCCATTAAACTTACAAAGTTGTGTCCCTCAGATGATATTGAGGCATACCTAACAACCTTTAATAGAGTTGCCACAGCCTACAAGTGGCCAAAGCAGCAATGGACAATCAGACTGGTATCCTATCTGATAGGGAAAGCCCAGCTTGCCTACAGCAGTACGGACACTGCACAGTCAGAAAACTATGACCCGGTGAAAAGTGAAATCCTGAAAAGGTACGACATCTCCAGAGAGACCTACAGGCAGAGATTTTGATCTCTGAGGTACAACCTGGTTGACAATCCTCAAGAAGCCTTCACCTGACTCAGAGAACTCCTGATAAAATGGATCCAACCAGATAGCAAAATGGCCACACAGATCATTGACACCTTTGCTGTGGAACAATTCATCAACATCTTGCCTACAGATGTGAAATTGTGGGTAAAGGAACACTGAACCAGAGATTGGGGAAAAGGCTGTTTCTTTGGCCGAGGACTACCAAATGGCCAGACAAAAGCCACAGCAGTGAAGCAATAACCAAGAACCGGTAAAACACTGTTTTTCCCATTTAAACTCCAAGCCTGATAAGAACTCTGGAGGGGTAACAAATCTGGGCTCAAAGGTGTTATCTGCTATAACTGTAATAAGCCAGGCCATTTGCAAGAAACTGCCATAGGAAGGAAAGTGGCACTGGTGCAGATCTGTCCTTGACAAATTGGGGCAAGCACTTAAATGTGAAGGTGGGGGATAAGACTGTGAAGGGACTCATTGATCTGGGTAACAAACAGAACCTAGTGCATATTAAAGTTCTGGGAAAACATTGTGCAAAGGGACAAGGTACTGGTGTCATCTGCATCCATGGGGCACTCAATACTATCCCACCACTCAAGTGACTCTGACCATTAAGAGTGTGTCACACCAAATGAAAGTTGGGGGTAGTACCTAAATTAACGGTACCTGTGATTATTGGAAACGACTTTCCAGGGTTTACTGAGTTGATCAAAGAGGCAGTAAATCCTGATGTTTCAGCAGCAGGGGTGACAAGAGCTCAGGCAAAGAAAATTTCAGATGGTCGAGACACTTTTCCTTTCAATGATTTTGATTCAGACTTGTTTGAGCACAGCTCCAAGATCCAGAAATCCAGGAAAGAAAGATGAAGCCTGAAGAAACTGTGGCAATGAATGACTGATGGACATAAAGGGTTAAAATGTGAAAATGTTGAAACTAAATTGATAACTGATTGTGATTTTCTTTCAGAACAAGCTAACAATGTTTCTCTCCAGGGTTATTTTAAGCAGCTGGGGGTGAAACCAAAACAGGGTGGAATAATGTTTAAAAAATGTACTGGGTTACTGTACAGAGTTTGGGTTAAACCTCAGATACAAGAACAGACAGACCAATTGGTTATACCACAGAAGTATATAACAGAATTGTTACAGATAGCACACGATAATCCTATGGCTGGTCACTCAGGGAGGAAGCGCACCCTTGCCAGATTGCTGTATAGACTTTATTGGCCTGGAATTCATGAAGATGTTACTACCTATTGTTATTCCTGTGCTGAGTGTCAGAAAGTAGCTCCAGTCACTAGAAAAGACAAGGTGCCCCTGGTGCATTTACCCTTGATAGATGTGCCCATTGAGAGAATTGCAATGGATATGGTTGGTCCTTTAGACAAAAGTAAAAAGGATAATAGATTTATCCTGGTAGTATGCGACTATGCTACTCGATACCCAGAAGCAGTTCCAATGCATACTGTTACAGCCCCAAAAGTGGCAGCAGAGGTTGCCAACATTTTCAGCAGAGTGGGCATACCTAAAGAAATTATTACTGATCAGGGTAGTAATTTTGGTGCTGCACTGCTTAATGAGCTGTATAGACTGCTAGATATCACTGCCATAAGAACCTCACCCTATCACCCTCAGACAGATGGTCTTGTTGAGGGTTTTAACCAAACCCTAAAACACATGTTAAAAAGGTCTGTAAAAGGGGAAGGGAAAGATTGGGACTATTTCTTTCCTTACCTACTTTTTGCTTACAAAGAAGTACCACAGGCATCAACAGGGTTTTCACCATTTGAAATGCTGTATGGTAGGCAGCCAAGAGGGCCACTGGTTGTGATAAAAGAAATGTGGGAAGATAACCCCACTCAGAAACAATCTATGTGGGAAGATAACCCCACTCAGAAACAATCTATATCTTGTTATATGTGTGCCCTAAGAAAGAAGCTGGCAAAATATGTTGAAATTGTCCATAGTAATCAGGAAGAGGCTCGAAACCAGCAGAAGGTATATTATGACAATGTGGTAAAAGAAAAAATTTTGAGCCAGGTGAAAAGGTTTTGCTGCTGTTACCCACAATAGAAAATAAGCTGTTAATGAAGTGGCAAGGGCCATATAAGGTTTTTAGATGTACTGGCACTGTTAACTATGAGATTGAGACCCCTGACAGGAAAACTCCTTTTAAGATATACCATGCTAACCTCCCCAAGAAATGAGTCAAGCAAATGCCAAAAGCTGCTTTGCTAGTTTTACCAGAAACTAATAATGACGATATTGATGTAGCTTGTAATAGACTGGAACAAACTGTAAATGCTGATGCTGTAAAGCTGAATGTTTCCTTAACCTCAGAACAAACTGCAGACATTCGCAATGTGCTAAAGACATTTAACAGTACTTTTACCACGGTACCAGGCTGAGCAAAAGGAGTTGAGCATGGAATAGTGACAAAGAATACTCGTCCTATTAGGCAAAAGACATACAGGTTGCCAGAGTAGTTAAGAGCTGATGTGGTTAAAGAAAAACAAAAAATGAAATAATTGGGTATCATAGAGGAGTCGAAGAAAGCTTGGTCATCTCCCATGGTAACTGTAAACAAAAAAGAAGGCAGTGTTAGAATCTGCCTTGATTTCAGGAAACTTAATCAAGTGTCAGAATTTGACAGTTATCCTATGCCCAGAATAGATTATTTAGTGGACAGACTGGGGAGTGTAAAGTATATCAGTACCCTCGATCTCACCAAGGGTTACTGGCAAATACCTTTAGCTAATGAATCCAGAGACAAAACTGCATTTGCCACCCCTATAGGATTCTGTCATTTCACCACCATGCCCTTTGGTTTACATGGTGCACCAGCTGCATTCCAGTGGTACATGGATGTCATTTTATCCCATCACACTGGTTATTGTGCTGCATACCTGGATGATGTTATAGTGTACAGTCCAGACTGGAAAAGCCACTTGGAACAGCTACAAGCAGTTATCCAAGCGATCAAAAATGCAGGTCTGACAATTAATCCAATTAAATGTACATTGGGCATGCAGGAAACTAGATATTTTGGCTATGTGTTGGGAAATGGAAAAGTTAAGCTTGAAATTTCTAAAATAGAAGCTGTTGCTAACTGCACTGTATCCAAAAAAAAGAAACATGTCAGGTCATTTTTAGGGCTGGCTGGTTATTATTGGAGATTTGTTCCCAGTTTTGAAGAATTAGCTACTCCCCTCACTGAACTCATGAAAAAATGATACCCAAATAATGTGAAATGGATCCCAGAGTGTGATGAAGCTTTTCAAGCAATAAAGGCTGCATTATGTTCAGCACATGTTTTAAGAAGCCCAGACTCTGAGAAACCATTTCTGTTACAAACAGATGCATCTGAGGTAGGCCTAGGTGCTGTCCTAAGTTAAAATATAGATGGGAAAGAGCATCCTATTCTGTATATAAGTAGAAAATTGCATGACAGGGAGAAAAGGTACACCACTATCGAAAAGGAGTGTTTCACAGCAAAGTGGGCCATGTAGTCCCTTAAGTTTTATTTACTAGGAAATTATTTTGTTCTTATAACATATCACAATCCTCTCTGTTGGTTTAACCAGATTAAAGATAACAATTCTAGAATCACAAGGTGGTACCTTGCACTACAGGCATTTAAATTCACTGTGATACACAAATCTGGTAAAGAGAATAGTAAAGCTGATTTTCTGTCAAAATATGGCTCAGAAATTGAGGGTTCTGACGGTTGAAAAAAATCTAATGTATGAGTTTGAACTGTCCTGTTTGCTGTACTGTTATGGAAAAAAATAAATGAATGATGTACATGTGCTTAATGTCTGACAGCAGCAAATGTTATTATAGAATAAAATGTTTTGGAAACCTATTTTTGCAAAACAGGTTTCCTCTTAAGGAAGGGAGTGTATGTGACAGGGTAGAATCGGACACTGTCCCATTTGTTATGGAGACAGTGGTTAAATGCTAGGATATTTTCTTTTTCTGTCTCTTCTCTGTCTGGTTGCACGACTAAATTTTCCTGTGAGACCTTGGACTTGATCAACCCGAACAGTCTGGCAATTCTTTGCCTCTCTCTGTCTCTCAGTTTTCTCTTGCTGTCTGTTTTTCTCCCTTGCATATCTAGATATGCTAGGCTATAAAAATATGTGTAACTCAATGTATGGAAATGTAACTGATATTGGGATCCCCATTGTTTAGAAAATATATACTGTTACTGCTGAAATGTATATATTTATATTTTAAGATGACTGCATACACTGTAGAGGTTACTTGAGTGCAAATGTTGAGCCTTGTGCAGAAGCTGCAGAAGGGGCCTCTCAGCTCAGGCACAATGTGTTTTAGCAGCTCCTGAAACTTACTAGGACAGGATGTTTGCTAAGACTGGGGGGTTGGAAAGGATTTATAAGAGAGCTGAAATGGAATTTCAAGAGTTTTTAAGAATAAGGGACACAGAGACTCAAGAAAGATTTTATTTTGCCTCTGTACATAGTTCTTATGAGCAAGTTTATATTTTATGTTATGTTACTCCTACTATAAATAAAGTTTGGGTGAATTTTGCAACTGCTCCTGGGTTTTCCCTATGTTTCCTGACCCGTGCCTCGATGACAATATTGATTTAGAAAGCTGACATAATAAAGGGATTAGTGTAAGATGCATTTGAAGGAGAAGTCTGTAGTCCCCACCACTCAGTCACTAAAACACAAATCTTATGTGGGACAAAGGAAAATTTTGAAACACAATAGGGGGTATTCTTGCAAATTAGGGACAGTTGAAAGGTATGGGCAGATATTTGAAGTTGGGTAGAGGTTTCAAAATGGGTTAGCAACTGTCTAACACTCCCAAGTGCCATACTGGATAGCATGGTTAGCGAGTTGCTTGCACATTTGTGAATGGTTCTTAAATATGCCAGTGTTCCTATTCAAGGAAGCTGACTGTCGCTTGCATATTGGTGCACTGACAAACTGGTAGGTTTAGAGAGGTGATAACTAGCTGTTAGCCCTATAGCACAGAAGCTCACTGCTATGTACTGCAGTGGGAATGGGATTGTTCCCTGTCATTCTAATGGCAGCTGGCTTTCATGGTGAGCAAAGGGTAGAGCATGTTGTTGCAGGGGGGAGATCAGGCTATGTGGGGTGGCAGGGGTAGTGGTTGTTGTGGACAGGAGTGGGATGGATGAGGAGGGTGCATCTGTGCTATGGGGGGGGACACTCAAAAGTTGATCAGTGGTGAGGGGACAACTAGATACCTGAACATATTTCTTAATTACATGCATGGGTGTTCAGGGGTGTCTGGGACCTCATGACAGTGGGGCATATTTTATTTATTCATGGGCAGATGTTTGGAGGTGGGATCAACCACTGGACACCAGGGCATATTTCATAACTACATGGGTGGAAATTCATGGATGGCAGGGGGAACACTGGACACAGATTAACAAAATCACAGTGCCACTGTTCATGAGGAGAGGTTCAAAAATGCCCATGTAAAAATTTTGGTGTAAAAATTCCAAAACAATCATTGCGTTACAAGCGTGTGTTGTTCAGTTTCTACACACATTCATAACTTCGCCAATTTTTCATATTTTCACTCCAGATTTTCGACATTGCCATTTTTTACACTAACTTATAAACAGTACAGCTGTTATTTTTCACATCCTGACAGAAATGTGTTTTCACACCTGTGGTGCCAAATGGTGCAGCTGTTGTGCAAAACCACCTTTCAGGATTGAGTAATGAAATGCTAGTGCCACTGTCCATGAGGCAGGGTCACAAAAATCCCATTTTGAAAGTCTGAAGTGAAAATGCCAACAAATAGCCAGGACATTAGGGTTTTCAACCATGACGCCCTACTCTGTAGAGACTGACAGGCATTGAGGGTGTGACTTGTGATAGTCAAACGTAATGCTCATGCCATTCCACCCCCACCCTGTAGCCAGTGACAGGCATCGAGGTGTGTCTTGGGGTCTTCAGCCCCACTGTTCACCCCATTCTCCTACACTGCACCCATCTTAGCATATTTCCTTATGGAATGGGGTGAGTATAAGGACTGAAGACCCCAAGGCACACTGCGACACCTGTCAGTGTCTACAGGGTAGGGTGAGGTGAAATGGCATGAGCGTTATGGCCGATGAACCAAAGGCACACCCCCAATGCCTGTCAGTCTCTGCAGGGTGAGGGTGGGGGTGGGGTTGTCGTCAGTTCAATACTTTATTGCCATTCCTATTATGCTTCTCTCTAACTCCTGCACTACCAATGACAATGCCAGCAAGCAAGCATTCAGCATTGGCAAATGCTTGTTTCTTGCTGTTTTTTTTCCAGATTCAACAAGCTCTATGATTGGTGACTTGAAAGGGTTTTACCACTGTTCCTCATTTATTCTCTAATTTGCCATACCTGCATGTACCTTCCCCACCCCTGTGTTCACTACACCCTTTGTTCCCTTCTCTCTGTGTATGTCACATACTCACACTGTATTTTCCCTATGTCTTGATAAAGCACCATTTGATTTGAAGGCAGCTTATCAGTAATATAGCCCTTTACTAACAGACTTCTTCTAAGTCTCCTAAATACTTTTTTTCTCCCATGCATTTTTCTTAGCAGCCCTGGTTATTGTGGACAATCTCAGCTTACATATCTTCTGGTCTCTTTTTTGTTCACTCCCCCCATGGCCCATCCTGCTTTTCCTCTCCTTGTTTACTACCCCCTCCCAACTGCACCCATTTCCATTTTGCATTCTGAACCTCTTCAGTGCTTTATGTATTCACACTATTAGTTTTTTGTGTAGATGCAGGAATTTTTGGTATAAGACCCCTTTTTTTCTCTTTTTTACTATTTTCATCACTGGGGTTTTATATTACTTTTATGTTTTGGCATTAGCTATTTTTTGCACAGTTTGTTCATTATGCTGCCATTATGAGCTGATGTAATTAAGTGGAGTCATGTCATCTATTCCATTACACTGTTGCTTTAAAACTGAAATACTTAAGAACATGAGTCTCAGTCTCACTAAATCTCCACACACTGATGAATGATCTTTGATCTCTCTACAGTTCTGAAGTACCAGGGTTTTGTTTTAGCCTCTTACTCACACTACTAGCATTCTAACAAACCTTGTGTTTATGCAGTCATTTGTTTTTTTTCTATATTTTTTCACTCACTTCAGCAGCTGCATTCTTATTACTACCTCGAGTGCAGCTTTTTTTGATCCTTTTCTTATTTAGCAGAGCAACTGAGTAGCAGAAATACTGATACAATTCAGTTCTGGCAAGACAGGAAAAACATTTAGTCTCCACTGGCTAAAGTGGCTTTCTATTTTCATATGATCTTCAGCATGTGTTGCTTATCAAGGATGCTTCAGTGCAACGGGGCATATTTTCCACATCACAACACTTAAGGATAGATCCAAGGCATCTTGATTTCTTAGCATTTCTTTTTTTTTTGTAAATAACATTTTATTTGGTATACAGTATGTCTTTAACATACAACAGTGGTTACAATCATAGTTGAAAAAACAGTTACTTAACATTTGATTTGCCTAGCTGGGAATAAATCCCTTGGAGGTACACTCTTTCATGCTTATCATTTTATCTAACTAACATATTCAGTCTGTACTGTATTCAACTTACATACTTAGGAAGAGAAAACTTTAACATGATGCAGATGTCGTGCTACATACACTGCAATAACCACCAAGGTATCTTTCTGTTGGCAAACTCAGTAAGTCAAACTCTCCTTGACTCACTTATTTAATACTTTATTTAATTTAGTATTTATACAGTGTCAGTGGCTCAGTAGGTAGCACACTCGCCTCTGAGGCTGAGAGATCAGAGGACTGTGGGTTCAGTTCCCACATCTGGCACTTGGGTTAATATCCCAGTACTGACACTGTAGTGCAGCATGAGAGGGGTGCTGCACTTCTAAGGTGCCATCTTTCGGATGAGATGTTAAACCGAGGTCCCATCTGCCTGGATCGGTGGTGGTAGTTCAGGTGGATGTTAAAGATCCCATGGCACTTCTCAAAAAGAGTAGGGGAATTTCCCCGGCATCCTGTCCAAATTTCCCTCATTCACTAAAAATTCCACCAATAGCTTAATCTGGTTCAAGGTCAGTTGGCATTCATCTGTATCCCTCTCCCCCTGGTCGTGCCTGAAAATAGGTAGGATCTGTCTACTGCACTTTCCTGGTCAACAAAAAATAAATAAAATAATGGAGAGGGTGGTGAGGTGGGAGCTGGCCCCTGGTAGCTTACAATGCATTGCTCCAGGTAAGGGCCCCAAAGCTCATGGAAGGTTTGCAGTCTGCCTTGAGAGGCATGGAGCACCCTCTTCTTAGCTTGCTGCCTTACCTAATTCTTCTAACCATTGTTGTATATGGGGTGGCTGTTGGTCTTTCCAGTGCCTTAAGAGCACCCTCTTTGCTATTATTAAAGTGTCCATCAGCCACAGTTTCTTGGCCCGTGGTATTCGCTGGTCAAGCGAGATGACTGGAAGGACTTTGAATAGGACTAATAAGGGTATGAGTGTTATAGTGCAACCAATGATCCCATTGCACACACTGCCAATCTTATTTCAATATGAAATGAGGTTTGAGCAGCTCCACAGGATGTGAGATATAGTCCCCTCCTCAGATTAACATCTCCAGCATTCATTTTTGGAGACAAGGCTTCAGGCCTTCCGTTTAATGGGTGTTCTGTGCAATCTATGTAAAATGTTTAATTGGGTACATCTATTGATGGTGTCCTTCACTGCGGCATGTAGGTCTTTCAAGATTTTTTCCAACTGTTTTGGGTAATTTCAAAGTAAAGCTCTTCCGACCAGCTGTACCTAGTCACTGTAGAGGCATCTGGATTACAGTTGAATAAATGGGCATATATGTCACTACTACTGGCACTTTTTTCCCTTTCTGGCCAAAGCAGAGAATCTAGAGGGTTTGGGTCATAACCTGCCAACTTCTGCCCCAGAATGTGTTGGAGTGTATGGAGTAGTTGGAGGTATTTCCAGTGCTTGTGGTTGGGGAGGTCATACTGCTGTCTGGTTTGTGGGAAGCGCATGAGTGAATTCAGTTCTTTTAACATAATGTCCAATAAGAGAGTGATGCCCGTCCTCTCCCATGGTGCATAATGTATGTCTTGTCCATCAAATCAAATCAAATTTATTTGAGAGCAATACAGAGTAAACTCTCATTTGCAATTGTGCCCATACACAAGAAACAAGATGTATAATACAGAATATAATACATATAAGTACATATATAATCATCATTAAAATCATTCCATCAATTTGGAGGGCTGGGTTATGCCACAGAGGCAAAAACTTAGCATTGTCCTGGTTCCAATTAGTTAGTTTCAGAGATTGTTGCCATGCCCGAAAAGTATGCGTAATGGTGGTAATGTTGGGGGGGGTAGAGGGATACCCTTTGACTGCAAAGAAAAGAGAGCTGTATACACAAGGGATTTACCCAGCAGATGTATTTCACTGCTCGCCCGTTTTGGGGTCCCCTTCCCAGCAGCCCAAGGTGCTGTTTGTGCCAGCTGCACAGTGCATGGGCTGTGATTTGGAGGGGGAAATCTGGCAATTTCTGTCCACCCCAGCAGAAAATCTGGTTAGATTAGTCAAATAATTCTCCTTGGCCCACCCCACCCCCAAAAGAAAGAGCAAAGCCTGGAATGTTTGAGCTCATTTAGTTTCTCATCTGTTGATATAGGGAGATTGTCTAATACATACTGCAACTTAGGGGCCACCATCACTTTGAAAGCCTGAGCCCTCCCCCAGTGAGAGATGTGCAATAGTTTCCATCTCTGACAGTGCTTTTCTATTTCTTCTATTATTGGGAGTAGACTGTCATTTCCCAGCTGGGATATATCCCACTGGAATTTCAATCCCAGGTACTCTATGCTCTGTGTGGCTGGGTACAGGCCCCAGGGGTAGTGTGGTAAATGTGAAATGTTTGGGAAAGAGGCTAAGAACTGAGATTTCACAGCATTCAACTTGTATCCCAATAATTGGCTTTACCATTTAATAAGAGCCAGCAGGGCAGGGCTGGACCTGGATGGCTTGGTAAGCAGTAGGAGGGTATCATCCACGTAAACCAGTACCTTATGCCCCCCTAAGTCTTACTTCCTATATGTCCGGTGTTTGGTGTATGGCCTGCAGCAAGAGTTTTAGTGCTAGTATAAACAGTAGAAATGATAGAGAGCAACCTTGATGAATTCCTCTATGTAGCTGGAAAGAAGGGGAGGCTCTTCCATTGGTAATCACCTCAGCTGAGGCCTGATTATACAGTATTTGTGCCCATCCTCTAAATTCAGGTCCAATATTAAAGGCTTCCAGTGCTGAGAGAAGGTATTTCCAATCCACCCTGTTGAATGCTTTTTCAGCATCTAGGGACAGAAGGATTGATAGGGTGTTGGACTTCTTTGTGCTCTACAGCAGGCTGAGGAGCCTCCTAGTGTTATCAGTACCCTGCCTCCTGAGGAAGAAACCCTCTTTTTTTATTTAGTATACTTTATTGATTTTTTTCACAGAAAGCAAGATACAAAACCAGAACAAGAGACAGAGAAACCAATATAACACTACAGCAAAACATAGCATATGAAACAATCAAACCCCCTCCACCAGCCACCCACATGCTCAGCAACCCAGCTTAAGACTAGGAAAGGAATCATAAGTGGGCAAACACACATGGGGAAAGGGCAAGAAGCCTACTAATGAAGGGGAGGTGTCCAGGAATTAGGAGTTCACTGAGGGTGGAGACAAAAGGGCATAGAGGGACTACCACCTGTCCTGAAAGTGCTGCAGGCAGTGATGCAAGAAGGATATGTTTTTACAACATTAGGGCTCTTAGTATCTCCTAGTGCCATTCTCTGTAAGTAGGGATGGCATCATCCGTCCAGTGATATAAAATGATTAATTTTGCAACGTATGCAATTAGAGCAACATGCGTCTTGCAAATACCAATTAAATCAGGTGGATAAATCCCACAAAACAAATGACATGCTTAAAATATCTTCTAGGTCCAAAAGAGGGTCAAGAGATACCTGAATGACCAACCAAAAGACTGCCTCTCTGGCACAGTCCCATAAACTATGTTTGAGACTGCCCTCCACCAAGCCACAGCAAGAGCACAATGGAGCTGGGAGTCTACCCATCCTATTGAGTTTCACTGGGATGTAATAAGTATTGTGTAGAATTTGAAATTGGGTAAGATGTAACCTACCCTTTGTGATGAATTTGTAAAGGCCACTCCAAACAGAATGCCTTATTAAGGGCTCATCAGGAATGTTAAGAATATGCTTCCTATAGTAACAGATACCTGATGGGGTGTTTGTATCCAACATCTAAAATATACTGTACAATTCAATCCAGACATGGGGTGTGGTTGTAAGACTGCTGAGAAAATGTGCTTGGGAGTAGAGGCATCCATCAGGACCTAAGGCCTAGGGCCAAATGTGAAGAAATAGTATGGATCAGTTGGAAAAATTTAAAAACAAATGACTTAGGAAGAGAGAATTGTTCACTAGTCATAGTAAAGGGTATAAATTGGTCATCTTCGAGAACGGAGGTAAGAGTCATAATACAATGCTAAGGACAAAAATAAGGTGGGATAGGGCAGCTGGCAATACAAATGTTGGGGTTACCGAAGATAGGCTGGGTAACACATCTGGATCAGGCTAGGCCCAGATAATGGCCTGCCTGATTATGTGCCTTCAGAGACCCACCTATACAGGTTAAACTGAGTTTAGTAGGAAGTTTGAACAGCATTACATATAACAGAGTACAGAGACAGAGACCAGCCTACCGACATAACACATGTTCAATTTCAAGCCACAAGGGGTAATAAGCCGAGGCACTTTGGGTTCAGAGCTGCCCCACATGTAGATTTTATTGCCATGGAGAGCACCATAATATAGAAATAAATTTGGTAAATCTGCTAAGAGTCAGACCAAGACTCATCGTGGCATGGTTAGAGATAACAATAGAGTGGATACAAGAGGAAAGAAGACTTTGGAGACTCTCATGATTAATTAGAAAATAGCCTATATGAGAAAATGTTTTGTGGGGAGAGGAGTAAAAAATGTATTGATGAGAGAAGGGGTGGAGCAAGCGCCAGGGGTCAATCAAGACAGTCGAGTCCATCAACTCTCTGAGCCCTCTCTGCCGGCGGACACTTCCAGACTTATCCATGTCTGGCTGGTTAGTCAGATTCCAGTCTCCCCAAAAGAAGATAGGAGTATGGGTGAAAGGAGCCAGTAAAGTGGCCATTGAAAGGAAAAACCCAAGAGTGTCAATGTTTAGGCCGTAGACAGAACCCACCAAAGTCTCAGATGGACCTACTTTAGCATGTAAGACAATGTACTGACCCTCAGGATCCCAAAATTCTTGAATCAACTGAAAGGGAATATGCCTGGTGATGAGTACCGCCACCCCTCCTGGTTTGTTGCTGATACCAGCCCAATAGGCCTGCCCCACCCAGTCCTGGTGGAAATAATGGATCTCCTCTCTTTTGAGATGAGTTTCTTGGAGACAGGCAAACCCAGCCTACAGCTGCCTAAGGTGCCGTAGCACCATGTGTTGCTTGCATTTGTCCTGGGAGCCTCTAATATTCTACATTATGAGATTATACAAGCCATCCATTTCCCAGGATGCAAATAAGTGGGATTGAGATGATTCCTAGCCCATATGTAAAACCATGAGATACCCCAATGAGTCTCTGAGCAGAAAGTCCCTCCACACAAACCCCATTTGATCTACTTCAATGAGATCCAAAATAAGGGACTTCAGTTCTGGAAGCTAGTATTTTTCCCATAACCTTACAATCTGTTGGAATCAGAGAGATTGGTCTGTAACTACCACAGGCTGAGGGATTCCTTCCAGGTTTCAGAAGGAGGGATATGCATGCCATTTTCAAGCCTGTTAAGGTCTCTTTTGTTTTGGCTTCTAGATAGCATCATGTAGGAGGCTTAGGAGTACATCTTTGAAAGCATTTAGGAAGTCTGCTAGCAGCCCATCCCACCGGTGCTTTCCCATTAGGCATTGAATGTAGGGCTTGGTCTGTCTCTATTAATTTCAGTGAGTCTGTCTAGCCAGTCTAGGTTTTCTTGTGATACCTTGGGGAGCTTTAACTTCTCTAAGAAATTCTGAATATCTGTGTTAGAGGGTTGGGCCTACCTCATTTATAATGACTTACAAAAGGTTTGGAATTCCTTACTAATCTCACTTTCATTCGTCATGAGCTGGCCATTCCCCTTTTTAATGGACAAAATTCTGGCTCTCTCCTGGCTTTTCTTTAGTCAATAGGCCAAAAGGTGCCCAGGCTTTTCCCCCCGACTCAGAGAATGTCTTTTTCAGCCTGAACAGGGCATATTCAGCTTTTTTGTATACAGTAAGTATGTGTTGATCTTGTATCTTAGCCCGATTGTTTCAGCTAGAAGGGTTGGCAGCCATGAATGATACTCCCTAAATTCTTTCTCAGGTTCCTTTAGTTTAAATTGGGCAGCCTCTAGTTCTTGTGTGTCAGTTTTATGTTTATAAGCTGTATAACTGATACATCTCCCCCTGATATATGACTTCAGGACTTCCCATCTTATAGCCACAGAAGTGCTTCCCTGTTTGTTGATGTCCAAATATATTTTTATATCTACTCTAATGCTTGTACAGAAAGCCCTATCCTTTAAAGTAGAGACATTAAGCCTCCAAGACCCTCTTCTTTTGGCTTCTGACATAGAGGCATGGTCTGATATTAGTATGGTTCCAATTTCTGCTTCCAGTACCGAGGCAGTCCACCCCCTGGATATCATCCATATATCAGTCTAGGAGAAGGACTGATGGGGTATGGAGAAAAAGGAAAACTCCCTTTCTGTGGGATGGATAAGCCCCCAAATGTCATTTAGGCCTAAGACCTGAGCAGTGTCTTGTAATGCCTCTGACACTGGGTGTGATATGGATGCATGGGCTTTATTCCTATCAAGTAGCTCATCCATGGGGCAGTTCATATTCCCGTCCAATATCAGAGCACCCCTCTGAATCTGTAGAAGTTTTTGTGTTAGACCTCTGTAGAAAGAGGTCCCAGAAGTATTTGGGACATAAATGCTGCACCTTGCTACCTCTTGTCCCATAACAGGCCCTGCACCACCACATATCTACCTTCAAGGTCCCTTATTTGATTCTGGAGTTGGAAAGGGACCTGCTTAGTGACTAGGATGGCTACCACTCTGCTTTTGGTGTTGTAGGTAGAGGAGAATACCTGTGACACCCATCCCCCTTTAACTTGAGGGCTTCTTTGTAGGAAAGGTGAGTTTCCTGAAGAAAGGCTGTTCCAGTTGCTTTTTTCTTCAAGTAGTCCCGTACCTTTCTCTATTTCAGTGGAATATGGATGCCTTTCACATTCATGGGTACCCATTTGGTGGCATTGGACATCATTGCAAGAGGGTAGGAGAGACCTGTGATTTATAAGGGATGCAATGGGCCTACATCCTGAATACGACATCCAACTGCTAAAGGCCTTCCTTCCATGGGCCGAGCATGTTACACTGGGCCCACCTTCTACTGCTAACATAGTGGAGTTTATATTTCCCTATGCACACCTTATGATCATCTGGATGAGGCCCAATGCCCTACTTTTAGAGATTTTTTTTTCTCTCTGGGATTCTGAGAGGGAGTAGCCATCCCTAGTTATTAGTGTAAAGTATATTTTTCCACCTGTACATTTGATCCTTCAGTGTGCATACTTAGTTACTACCATAATAACAATATTAAACTTTGAACAATACAGATTAAGCAACAAAACACATATAACATCATTTGTATTGAGATATATAGAACCAAGACTTCTGGTAGGGCCATAATAGCCCTATCTGCTGAAAACAAACTTTGTGGGTCCTTCAAGGGGCCCTGGTCAAGAGCTGCCTGCCCCATGCCAGCCCCATCTGACCCCTCACAAGCAGGGTGCATCTAATCAGCCATCTTGAGCTCATATTCACACCTAGTAATTATAGGGTTAGAGCTCCGGTGAGGCACAGGTGCATAGTAAACTTTGCCTTGAGCAAACAGTTCCTTCTTTATCTGCTGGGGTACTTCCATGTGAATCTCATCAGCATGCCCTTTGCTCCCCCTGGGCTCAGCTACTTCCTGCATAGCGACGGGGGTGGGGGAGTAGAGGGTGTCTCAGAAGGTACCCCATCTTACCGTTCTCCTCCCTTCCTGCCAATATTGACTATGGGCATGCAGTAGACGAAGGGTGGGGGGCAGAGAAGGGCTCATCCCATAGGAGAAAAGGCTAGGAAAGGAGCACAGAGGATAGAAAAGAGAGGATGGGTCCCAACTGGGTATCTTTACTTGGGTGGCTGTCCTTCCATTTTTCCTTCCATATGGTGCCTGTCCCTTTAAAATCGTAACAGCCCAAGAGAGAAATATAGGCTTGGGGGAGCAGTGCTGATTCATTTAACAAGGCTTTTGTGTTAAATTCAAAAACACAAAAACCATGCAATCACCCAGCAGTTGAAATGAAATTGGGACTGACACTGGAGTATCATAAGAAATACATGTTTATTTAAAACAAGAAGCAGCCTGATACATTTCTGGTCACCATGACCCTTTCTCAAAGGCTAAAAGACATTTAAACACACACATCAATAAATACACCATTTCGTTATGACATCATCATTATAAATCATTCAGTTTGCCAATGACATCCTTAATACAATTAATACCCCAAGACAAAAAGTAAAAAACACACAGGAATGCAAAGACCCCGCAGTAAACAATTTGAATGACATGAATCAGAAAAATATAAAGCAGCTGACGTATCCTGTCCATATAAATCCAAACATTACAACAGGATTCATAAAACTGGCTACATAACAGCCAATGTTATATCATATTAAAATTTCACAAATACAATTTACTATAGAACATAATAGGAAGGGGGGGGGAAGGGGGGATTTTTTTTGAAAAGGAAAGATAGTTCCAAAGTTCATAGCACTAATCCCCACACAGAAAACATTAGTGCCTCTTTATTACTTTTTCTATTGCCATATATTGAAACCTGTGTCTACTTTTCTTATGCTCATTTATTATAATGTTGCATATGTAACATCCTTGTTCATTATGGCTCTTTGATGTTCTTCAATTCTTATTTTAAAACTTTTCTCTGTTTTTCCTACATAAAAAGCCCCTCAAATGCAGGTTGCTAAATAGATTACCCCTGTAGTGCTACAATTGACCATTTTTCCGATTGTGACTACCTTTCTATTAGTTTGCATAGAGAAAGTCTTACTAGAAGATACAAACTTACAAAATGTACAATTTTGGCATCTGAAACAACCCACTCATCTATTGAGCCATGTATGTTGCTCTTTCTTATCTATAAAGTGACTGTGTACCAAATGTTCTTTCAGACTCATTGCTTTTTTATAGGAAAATCTTGGTGAGCATTTTGCAACCCTCTGGAGATTTTCCTCGGCTACTAGCACACTCCAATGTTTAGAAATTATTCTTGAAAAAGCTGACGCATGTGTAGTGAAAGTAGTTATCATGTTTATTCTTCCCCTCTCCCCCTTAAACTCCCCACCCCCTTATCCCTTAAAAGCATGTTTCTATCAATATTTTGAACTTCTAGTCTTGCTTGTTTAATTTTCCTTTTACTATAGCCTCTCTCTATTAGGTGTGTCTCCAAAACATCTGCACTTTCTTGGAAAGCCACATCACTACTACAATTTCTTTTGATATGAAATAATTCTCCCTTTGGTATGCTTGCTAACATATGAGAAGGATGGCAGCTAGAGGCTACCAAAACTATATTTCCATCCACCTCTTTCCTGTACATCTTTGAGCTTAAACTACCTATTTCATTTTGTGAAACCTGAATATGCAAAAATGCCACTTGATCCTGTGTATCCACCCCATCCCTTTGCCCACTCCCTCTCCCTGATACCCTCGGATCACACAATTGAGGGTATGATCCGGGGTAGGAACGGTCTACCAAATTTGCAAGTCTCTCTCTCTACCCCATTGAGTGCTGTGAGCTAGCATTGCTTGGGTGTACCTTCCTCTTTTGAGGTACAACCTTAAACATGCTTCTCTCCTCACCCTTAGTGGTCTCACAGGATTTACCTGTTTCACTACAACTAGTGATTATACTTCTTTTTGTAGCTGGCTTGTTACTTGATTTTTGTCTTTTGCACTGCTGGTTTAACCTCTGTTCTTGTTTTCAGTACAAAATAGTTGTTCCATTATTAATCTAGATTGGTGTTGAAATCATTGTTACATCTCTTGCTACAGCTTCTTCCAAAATTTTTGGTGGGTTTGACGGGGGATTTATCCCGTGTGGTTGTCCGCTACCGGGGGTATCTAGTTATACACTCAGCATGCCATGGCAGGGCCTAATTCCACAGGCATAAGGCTGGTCTCTTGGAACGTTAAAGGTTTAAACCACCCAGTTAAATGTATGAAAGTCTTACAGCACCTCCGATCTTTACAGGCTGAGGTAGCCTTTCTCCAGGAAACTCACCTCACTGTGAAATCAGTGACATGGCTACAGAAGATGTGAGTGGGTAGGGTCATAGCAAGGTCTCCCCCTAAAAAGGTCAGGGGGTAGCCATACTGCTGCATAAAGCTTGCCCATGGGCTCTAGAGGATGTTAGGTCTGACACTCAGGGTGGGTGGATCATAGCACGATTCTCCCATGCGGGGGGGGTGGGGCAGTTCTGGTTAATATGTCTGGCCCAAACGATGACTCTGAGGAGCCCCTGCTAGGTGTAGGCCAGGTCCTGACATCCATCACCAAAGATCATGCCAACCTGCCTATCATTATTTGGTGGTGGGGGGGATTTCAATCTGGTTTTAGATATTTTCCTAGACAAGAACAAGCCCACCCCTCAGGCAAACCCCAAGGCGAGGGTGGCTCTTCAAGAAGTCATGGACGAGTGGGGCCTTATTGACCCTTAGAGATGAGATTTTCCAAGTGGTAGGGACTATACCTATTTTTCACCTGTTCACTCCTCCTACAGTTGGATTGATTTTTGGTTGGCCAATCCTGAGGCTTCCAGGGGAATTTGTGATGTTAAAATAGGAAATATTCTTATTTCCAATCATGCACCTGTCCTCCTATTTTATCTTCCCACTGGGCAGGGACCTGAAAGTACAAGATGGTGTTGTAATGCCCTCCTGCTCCAGGACAGAGAGTTTTAGAGGATGATTAGGGCAGAGGCTAAGACCTTCTTCCATCTTAATTCGGGGGGGTGAAGTTAAGGCAAGCACGGTGTGGGAAGCCTTCGAAGTGGTCCTGAGGGGGAAAATTATCTCTTATTCTGTGGCCAAAAACAGAGCGAGGAAAGCAGAGCTCCTTAAGTTACAGACGGAGCTCACTTCCTTGGAATTCAATTTTAAGGCCTCCCCTCGGGCTCATGAGGATAAACCCCTGGTGGCATCTATCACGGAGCTTAAATACAAAATCAATAGCCTATTACAGAGGACGGTGGAATGGCACCTGCTTCAGGCTAAGCATAGGTACTGGGAAGGGGTGAAAAGGGGGGCAAACTGCTGGCGTATCAACTCCGTAAACATCAAGCTGCCTCTCATATACACGCTTTGAAAGTATCTATCTGGCTCTGTTATTACAGATTCCCAAGATATCAATCAAGTTATGCAGCTTTGCTACCAGGAGTTATATAGCTCCCGGGCAACAGGAACAGATGTCAGCCTGTCCCAGTTACTTCATGATTTTGGTAACTCAGTACATATCCCTAAGTTGTCCCCAGAGTCTGTGGTGATGCTGGAACAACCTTTCACTGTCCAGGATGTGCACTCCGCCCTCCTCCAGATGGCAAATGGGAAAGCCCCAGGTCCAGATGGGATGACAATCAAGTTGCATCGCTTACTAATTGATGACACCTCCTCCCCTCTGCTCTCCACCTTACAGGAGTCACATGCTACTGGAGCACTCCCTCCCTCTATGAGGGAAGCATTGGTAACATTGCTGCCTGAAACAATCTAACGATGCCCTCGACTGTGCTAATTTCTTCCCCATTTCACTCCTTTCAGTCGATACAAAAATTGCAGCTAAAATCCTCACCACCTGGATGGTCTCGGTCCTCCCAGCCATAATTCACCCCTCTCAGGAGGGCTTTTCCAAAGGAAGAGCTGGGGCTGGCAACATTTGTCAAGTCCTGAACCTCAAATAGTTAGCCACACACTCCTCCATGCCAGCGGCAGCTTTGGCAATTGATTTCTCCAATGCATTCAACTCACTGGAGTGGGGGTACTTGCATAAGGTGCTGGAGGTCTATGGTTTTGGACCCTACTTCTGGGGGTGGGTTTCTACCCTATACAATGCACCTCTTGCAAAAATTATGATGAATAAGAATATCTCCTCTCGTTTTCAGCTCCATAGAGGCACCCAGCAGGGATGCCCCTTCTCTCCTCTGCTCTTTCTCATGGCATTAGACCCCTAGTCAGGCAGTTTATCCAGACTAAGGGCCTGCAGGTTATCGTGGTGTGAGACCAATCCCACCTTGCACAGTACATGCATATGCAGATGACGTCCTGCTCACCATCTCCCACCCCAGCTCTTGCCTGCCAAAGGCTTTAGGCATTCTGAAGAAGTCTGCAGCAGCTTTCAGGCCTGAAGTTTAATCAGAAAAAACTATTCTGGCCCCGCTGAATAACACCTGTACAAGAGACTCTAACAGGTACAGAGATTGCCTGGGCTCCAGAAAACTTCACCTACCTGGGGGTGATTATTCCACAGAGGTAGCAGAACTTGGAGGTTGTTAACTTTCCCCCTGCTCACCTCCTTGATGGCAGAAGTGGACAGATGGTGCAAGCTTCCCCTGTCTCTCTGTAGTCCTTATTGATACCCACTTGCCGCACAACCACTTGCCCTACCCCGCCTATGATGGAAATGGTGAGAGCATGGAGAAAGTGTCTGGCTCTCTCCCATATGTCAAAAATAGCCTGGTATCCACTGGTGCAGTACACTCCCCACTGAAACAATAGGCAATTGCTCATAGGTTGGCAGCCCATCTTCTAGCCAGCCTAGGCAAACTGTGGCATCAAGCTCCTTCAGGACCTCTATATTCCCGAAAAAAAGGTTTTAATGTTCTTTGCTCAACTACAGGTACAGTACTCCCTCCTGACTATGGATTTTTGGAGACTTCTGCAAATCCATAGTGTAACCACAGAACTCAGGGCACAGGTATCAGCTGACCCCCAATGGTCGTGGATAGACTTATTGTACAAGGCTACGTCTCAAAGGGGTATTGCAGGAAGCTTCTATAGAATAATGAGGGAAGCTCAATCTGACCCCACTGAATCCTGTAGAAAACATTGGAAGGGGGATCTTGGGATTTCACTCCCTCCTGATGTATGGAGCCGGTGCCTACGACTGGCCTGCATAGCCTACAGAGATGCAAAGAGTCAGGCTATCCAGCGGAAAATCTTACTTAGGTGGTACAGGACCCCCCACTGCCTTGCAGGATATGGGCCTTCTTGGTCACACCAAATGCTGGAGATGTAATCAATCCTCGGCAAACCTACTACATATCCTGTTGTCATGCTCGAAAGTTCTACCCTTCTGGGAGGCTCTCCTTGAGGACTGCTCCAGGATAGTCGGATGTCCAGTTAAGCACTCCAATGTCATGTTGCTCCTTGATGACTCCTAGGCCTTGGACATGTTGTCCCCTTCCCTCCAGAAATGGATCTTGGTGGCTGTACTGGAAGCCAAATGTGTGATCCTGAAGTGCTGGATGAAGGCTGCCTCCCCGGCCGTTTGAAGATCAGCCCTGGTGCAGGTATCTATCAGGGAGAGGCTTTTGTGTTCCCATCTCGCACAACTTACTAAATATCAAAACAAGTGGGGCACTTACTTGCAATCTCACTTGTGCATGACACTACCTCCTCCACCTGCTAACCCTCCACTGTAGGACACCCGTTTGCTAAGGGTTGTTGACCTATCTTTACTAACCTGGAAGTATTTGTAGCAATATACTGCCTGGACCTCTGTTGATTTACGTCTAGGCCTGGTAGACAGGCCCTGTATTGATGTGTTTTTCTTCTTTTTGTCTGGGCTTGCTATTCTACATCTGTTTACCCATAGTACTGCTTCAGTGTTGCATGAACATTTACTGTTAATACCTATTAATTGCATTGGTATTTACTGCCTTCTTAAGAGATCATTACCTGGTCATGCTACGTCTGGTTAATTAGGTACCTCTTGGATGTATATCTCTGCAGTGTGGAATAACAAATAAACATTTGATATGTTTAAAAAATAAGAAAAGTGGTAAATTGTAACAATACAGGGTTAATCTATTTTATGTAGGAAAAACAGAAGTTTTAAAATAAGAATTGGAGAACATCAAAGAGCCATAATGAAGGATGTTATATATGCAACATACTAACATACTAATTGCTAGCAGAGTAGGCCTTACGGTCTATCAAGTCTGCTTGAAGCTCAGATCCCTAGTTGGGTACCGAGGTGCCCCCCTCCCCCCTTGTGTTCCAGAAACCCCTATCATCCATCCCCACCACTCTGGGCCAGCCCATCATCTGATACATCTGCTTTCTGTGTCTGTCCCACCTTCTCTTGAAGCCCTCCACTGTGGAGCTCTGAACCAGCTCACCAGGCAGCACGTTCCAAGGATCCACCACCCTCTCAGTGAAAAATCTCCTCCTCTTTCCCCCCTCACCCTTTCACCTTCCAACTTCAAACCATGCCCTCTGGTGATACCGCCCTGCTTTAATCTAAAGATCCCCGCCGTGTTTACCCTATTTAATCCCTTGAGGTACTTGAAGACCTCAATCATGTCCCCCCTGTCTCTTCTCTCCTCCAGTGAAAACAGGCACAGCTCCTCAAGTCTGTCCTCATACGTCAAATCCCCTAGTCCTTGTATCATCTTAGTTGCCTTCCTGTGTACCCTCTCCAGGAGCTGTATGTCCCTCTTCAAATGTAGTCTCCAGTACTGTACACCGTACTCAAGGTGTGGTCTAACCAATCCATTGTACAGCGGCAGAATCACTTCCCTGCTCCTAGAGGAGATCCCCCTTACGATGCATCCCAACATCCTGTTTGCTTTTCTAGCTGCTCTCCTGCACTGCTTGGAGTTATTCATACATGCATCCACCTTGACCCCAAGGTCTTTTTCTCCTGTTGAGGCCTCCATCGCCTCCCCTCCCACGGTGTACCTGTGTTTAGGGTTTCGCAACCCAAGATGTAACACTTTGTACTTGGTGATATTGAAATTTAATTTCCAGCAGCTCATGTTGTAACAAATGAGCATGAGAAAAGTGGACACAGGTTTCAATATATGGCAATAGAAAAAGTATGCCCTAATCTTAGGGGTGGGGACTTCAGAAATGTTATCTTGTGTAGAGAAGGTTTTTGGATTTTGAATTTAAAAGCACATGTTTATCCAGGTCTAAATTGGGATATAGATATAAAACCCTTTTTAATAAAAAGGCTCTAAAGTTTTCTGTGTGGGGATTAGTACTATGAACTTTGGAACTATCTTTATTTTCCAAAAATTCCCCCCCCCCCCCTTCCTTTTATGTTCTATAGTAAATTGTATTTATGATATTTTTAGTATGATATAACATTGGCTGTTCTGTCGCCAGTTTTATGAATCCTGTTGTAATGTTTGGATTTATACTGACAGGATACTTCAGCTGCTTTATTTTTTTCTGATTCATATCATTCAAATTGTTTACTGTGGGGTCTTTGCATTCCTGTGTGTTTTTTGCTTTTTGTCTTGGGGTATTAATTGTATTAAGGATGTCATTGGCAAATTTAATGATTTATAATGATGATGTCATAACGAAATGGTGCATTTATTGATGTGTGTGTTTAAATGTCTTTTAAACTTTGAGAAAGGGTCATGGTGACCAGAAACATGTCAGGCTGTTTCTTGTTTTAAATAAACAATGTGTTTTTTATGATAATGCAGCATCAGTTCCATTTCATTTCGGGTGGTGGGTGAGTGCCTGTTTTTTGTGTTTTTGAGTTTATCATTTTACCAAGAGCACCCCGTTTCCTTGTGCGAGCCCTTAGCTTGTGTTTCCCTTTTGTGTTAAATGCAGTCCATTTGTTGTGGGGTCCTTCCCTGTTATGCATCTGAATTTCGACTGGGTTTGTACTATTCACCTGAAGCTGCTGCTTTCCTTTTGGTAGATCTGCACCTTCCTCTAGATTCAGCCTGGGTATTCTTCACTACACTGCTGCACCCAACAAGTAAGGTAGGTTAAGACTGGAGGGGGCTCCTTTGAAGCTTATGAAACAATCAGCAACCCCTTCTGTCCCATTGGGTTTCTTGGTCGCCATCTAAATACTGGGAAGGGGTGGGAGGCTGACCAGCACCATCGGTGTCCATTTGCCAAGGCTAGTCAAAAAGTGTAGGTTAATTAAGTTCTCTATCCGTGATGCCCCAGTGTTGAGAGTGTTTGTTACTGCTCACAGCCGGCCATAGCACACTTGTCCCCCCTTACAACTAAACCCCTTCCCATTCTGTGAGGGACCTATATGTGCTTGTCAAGTGCATATATGGTAAAAGGTTTGCTTGTTGAATAAAGTGGCTCTGACAGGGCACCAATACTTCAGCTGCAGGGTGACATTTTCAGAGGTACAACAACTTTCTGTCTCATCCATGGCATCCCATACAGGGTACACAAAGCAAAAGGAGGAACTCTCCCATCCTACTCGATGGGTGCTAGACCTCCACCTCATCCAATATCCCACCACCCTGTCCCGGGTACTGGGCCTTTATGTCTGTAGGTAGGATTAAACATACACAAGGGCTAATTTGCTGCCATGAGTCAGAGGGAACTGGGAACAATTAAACTTTCCTTCGCTGGTATGGGGCACCATTGGAGGGGGGCTGAAAAATAAAAATGTCACTGTGCTCTGATTTCAACATTGTCACTTGGCATACCACCCTTCCCAAATACCTACCACCCCCAGTCCAACATGCTTATACCCTTAGGTTTATCTTTTTCTTTTCCTTCTTTATCCACCCTTGTCCCCTCCCATTAGATACTATCCCACCCCACCTTAAAAAGTAGACAGATAACAGTTAAGGCAGAGAGAAACTACAAAGGAGAAACCTTTTTTTACATTTGTTCGAACTTTTTTACACCTACATTACCTGCGGCCCAATATTCAAGTTTATGGGGGTGCAAATGGGTTTTTGCCCATGTAAATTAGGTTTTGCATTGAAGTGCTATATTCAAAAGAGGGGTTGTGCTGGTAAAGAGGGTTAGTGCCCTCCTACATAAAATAATGTATGTGGGTGGCCAAAGCGAGGGTCAGGGACAGGAATACCTGTGCAACCCCATATTCAGTGCATTTGTGCTACCCAAAAGGGGTTCATGCAGACTTTTTGCGCAGTGAAAACACCTCTTAACCAAACCTCATCTTACTCTGGGCAACCCTAGTAGGTACTGGAGTTACTGCAGCCAACTATGAAGTTGACCAGTGGGGGAGCACATCTGTCCCCAGGTGCTCAGTGGTCCCACCCCCTCTGATCACTGGCCCGCTAAAATAGAATGGCATCCCTACTGGCCAGTAGTCCCTCCTCCCTTTGATCATCATCCCATGAAGGGAAGAGAAGTCCCTGGCATCCAGTGCCCCCCCCAAGTCCACCATCCCGTGTCCCATTCAAACAAGCATAGTCCCTGGTGTTCAGAGACCCCCAGTCCCTGAGCCCTGGACCCATTATGTCAAGCATACTCCCTGCATCCAGTGGTCCTCCCCGGTCCCTGATCCCTGGACTCATTTGCAAAGGAATAGTCCCTGGCATCCAGTGGTCCCCACAGTTCCCGATGCCCGGACCCATTATAAAGACCTCAGGCAGCCAGTGGCCACCTGTCTCAAATCCCTGGCCCTGTAACAAATACAAGATCCTGTCCTGGGCCTGGGCTGATTGTCAAGTAAGCTACAGTGCATGGCAAACAACCACCCAAAATATTCACTGGTGTCCAATGGTACACCGACCCTTCCATTGTCATTCCTCCCTGTCATATCCATAATCCCTAGCTTCTAGCAACCCCCCCCACCCTGCCAACTCCCCCCCTTTACCTGACTCGGTGCCGCTGGAGTCCATATGGTACCCAGCACAGCCCATCTCACACCTCCTCAGCCAGCCTCTGTATGCAAAGCCACAGAGAGCATGCATCCTATGTACTGTACAGGGCATACATCCTCTGGGAGGACCAGTGAATGCCAGGGAGTATGCTTGTACTGTACAGAGGATGCCTGCCCTGTATAGTACATAGGAAGCTCACTTTCTGTGGCTTTGCATATGACTGCTGGCCAAGGAGGTGTGAGGAGGGCATTGCCAGTTGACATATGAGATCCAATTGCACTGACAAATCAGGTAAGAGGGGGAGTTGGCAGGGTGGGTGGTCTGTGCTGTGGCAGGGTAAGGGGTAATAGATACCAGGGATTACTGCATTGACAGTGGCAGTACCAGTGCTTTTACAAGCACACGCTCATTCATTCAAGCACTCAGTAGGGCTGCTGGCCATGGAGGTGAGTGGAGGGCTGTACCAGTGGCCCAATCAGGGTACTGGGGGGGGAGCTGGGTGGGCACTACCTCATGATGACAGGGTAGGGGGTCCACTAGACACCAGGAAGTGTGGGTTTATTTATTTATTTTCTTTTAAGAAAAGATAATGAGGGGGCCAGGGTAACTGTGGGAGGTGGCTTTATTCAATTACGGCCAGTGATTGGCCGGAGGGGACCACTAGACACCAGGGAGAATAATTTGGGCCATGAGCAGCCATGCAGGGGAGACCACTAGACACCAAGGAGTGTGGGTTTAATTATTTTTATATTAAAAAAAGGACATGAGGGGCCAGGGAAACTGGGGGGGGGGCTTTATTCAATTATGGCGTGTCGGCGGGGAGGAGACCTGCAGGGAGAACTTTGAAAACTATAAATTTCACCCGTGGGTGAGAATTTACCACATGTGTGAAATTTGCGGTCAATGGTGAAATTTTGCTCACTCTAGGGGTTAAATTTACATTTTGCCTGTAAAATATTGCGTGTCGCGTGAATACAAAATATTTCACTAAACAAAATTCCTAAATTCGCACAACTCAACATGGACACAAGAGGAATTTTTTTTTCATTTTGCTCTGCACTGTCAAGTAGATATCCCATAAAGCTGGCCCGGTGAAGCGGAAGGTTGAGGCGCTGGATGCCACACTTCGCGCCATGCCAGCGACCCAGGTTTGGGAGCGAACTCGGTTGCCAGGGAGTCAGCAGGGGAGAGGAAGGATCGAGCACCCACAGGGCTGCTCTCCTTTCCTGGGGGGGAGGGCACTGGGACACCTGGTGCTCTGGCAGCCCCTGGTGGAGATCGGGAGTGCTGCAGAGTGCTGGACTGCATGCAGACAGTGTGGCCCAACCTAGGCAGTGTTGCCATGCGCTGCACCATTGGGGACATGCACCATGCATGGGAGAGGGAGGGAGGACACACAAGGGGAAAAAAAACCTCCAGCCGGATAGGTGACAGCTCCTCCAGTGCCGCCGCCACATGCCCAATGTTGGTTCCCCACCATGGCCCCTTGAGCACTCTGGGCCTGTAGTCCCCCCATGTCCTGGGAAGTCCTAATGACTTTGAAGATGGCAGGGAACACAGTGGGTGGTAAAGTGATGCAGGCGAGTGAGGCAGCCTGAGAGAGTTCTTAGCCTAGAAGTGAAGAAATAGAATTGGAAAAAAAAAGTAGGTATCCTGTGACTTTGGCAGCTGCGATTGGGTGCCTACTAAAAGGGTGACTCAATCTTGGTGCCTGTCATCCGGACAACCAGGAAAGGTGGGTGACTGGATGGGGGTGTGTCTTGAAAATAGTCCGTCCTGTAGCCATGCCTACATGTGTCAAGGGGGTAGTGAGCACGCCCGGCGGTGGGAGGGACAGAGGGATTTCAGGGGGTGGCACCTCCATGAGATGCCAAGCTGCTCCTGTGGTGTGGTGGGTGATTTCAGGGCTGGGGTGGGAATGGTGCTAGATTTGGGTCCAGGCACAGGAACTTTTTGTTGCGCCCAGCCCAACTTTTATTTCTTCTGCTTTTGCAAGCCCCCCCAACATGCAGTCCCCTGGAGTTGAGAATCCTTAAGTAGGTGGGTGCGGGGTGCAGCCCCACTCGTAAAGCAGAAAATCTGATGTTCCCAGCTCCGTTTTGCTCTGCGCTGTGCCATTGCCCTAATGGTGATCGCCAATCAACGATCTCATTATCACATAAATCCCATAAAGTATACTAGCAGCACAAGCACAAGACTGGCTGTTGTGTGTGTTACAGGGCAGAGGATCAGTGACTGGGGGGGGGGGGCCTCTTCATGCCAGGGAATAGGTTTACCTAAAGGAGATGCAGACTGGGGAACTGGAAGTGACACTGGATGCCAGAGACATCTCTTACCATTAATGGACTGGGACAAAAGTAGGGTTTGGGACACTGGGCACCAGGGGGACTATATTTGATTACCTATTGTTGCTCAGAGGGAGGGGTACTACTAGGCACCAGGAATATCTTACTTCATGCAGGGTCAGTCATTAGAGGAAAGTGGACCACTAGGCACCATGGGTAATTTGCTTGAGCACAGAGACAGTGACTGGAGGGAGTGGGGTCCATTTAGCACCAGGGAATTCCATACCTCTATGGGACTAAGCACTTGGGGTGGGGGCAGTGCTGTACTAACCTGCTGCACTTCCCAAGCAAATGAGCCCATAATGGGTATGGAAATGGAGCCTCAGTACCTTGCATGCCCAATGGGCGTATTTGCATGGATTCCTTTGAAAAGCACACATAACGCTACAGTGCTATTGGGTCTACTGCTGCTATTTCCTGCACATCAGGGATCCATTTCAGGGCAGTGTTACTTGCCTTTGCACTGTGTCAGCATGCCCGCATATTCAGTCAGATAGCACCAGAGTATTATTCGATTGAATATAGCATCCTTGGACTCCTTGGCAAGGGCAAAGCACAGCACAAAACTGTGTGCTCCTCTTTGCCCAGTTTTGAATATCAGGCTCCTGGTAGCAAGGTTTCTTACTCTACAGCACTGGCACCATAGGTCAGCTCACCACTACCAGCAGTAAAGTGGCTGCAAAAGGTCTACTACTCTAATGCACACCACCGCTACGAGTCCTGAGATGCAAGTTAGAAAAAGCAGCAAGTGTGATGAATTTCAACATAAAGCTCAATTTATCTATGCAAAAATAATTCAAAATGTTATGTATACAGCAAAGAAACCTATAACCAGGACTCACCTAACACCGCAGTGCATCAAGGCTCACCGACTCTTCTTCAGGGGTGGAATCGTGTGTTGGTACAATGGCTTGTCCTAGACAATTAAAAACACAAGATCAAAAAGCAGTCAATTAGGTATATCTAACATTGAAATTTATTGTCAAAATTTTGAAAAAATCTTGTCATTAATATTTTGTACTGTATGCGTGATGATAACATGAAAGTGAAGAGAGGTTAAATTATAAAATTCATTAAAGCCATGTAATCTGTGTATGTTGCAAGATACCCACTCCTCAACAGGAATTTTCATGTGATGATTCAGAGGAACCGCTCTTGGATGTGCAAGGATGAAGCTTGTAGTGAAATAAGAGAGAGTTCAGCTCCTATACTTTGTACATGTTTCTTTTATTTTTGCTCTCACCAGTCAGAAACAGCAGATGTTTAGTGACAGTCGCCATCTCATCAAGGCATACTGTGATTCCTCTTATACAATCCTTATTTGCTTGCTTCTCCTAATATGAGGTTGCAGATTAATTATGCCAACCTTGTTTTCAAAATCAGCATTCAGGACCCTCCCTTAATGCCTTTTTCTATTACAGTAGTCCACCTAGTCACAGGCTGTTTGCAGATTTTCTGCCTAATGGAAGCTGATAACTCCTGTACTGTTATATGAGTCTTGAAAATGCATTAAGGGAGGGCCTTGAATGCTGATTTTGAAATCAAGCTTGAAATAATGATTTTTTAAATTCCCATACTCACACAAGCTGAAACAAGCAAATAAGGATTTTATACAATGAAACAACTATATGCCCTGACGAAGTGGTTACTGCAATGACACACTAGCTTTTTGTAAGTAGTGGAAAACTAGAATAAATGAAAAAAGAAATCTAATTATCTAGGAGTTGAACTCTCTTATTTCATTATACAATTCATGAATGCCAAAAAATGATAATTTAAGAAGGGAAAAAGGAAAAGAGGGAGGGCAGGGAACAAGGGGAGGGATGGAGAAAAGGGAAAAAGAACAGTTGAACATATCACTCTAATACTTCAGGGAACAAACTTACACTTTTACAGTCATAAAGAAATCTCAAAATGGACAACATTTTTAATCATGGCATCAGTAAGTGACAATGCAAAAATTCTAAGAGTAGCCTATTGAATGAACAGTCCTTTAATGCAGAGGCAGTCTCATTCCTTCTACCCATACATATTCTTTTAATGCCAGTAAATCCAAAAGTTGACCAATCCACTTATAAACACATCAAAAAATGTGCTCCAATTGTACTTTCTGCATAGCCGTTCCTTTTTATTCATGTTTTTTTCTGTACCATGGTGGTTTGGTGTAGCTACTCAGCTCTGATTCCTTCTCTTCAAACCAGTGGACTGCTTCTCCTGTTCAGGCAACTTCTCCCTCAGATTCCCCTCATGGCAGAACCAGAGGGGGAAGTGCAGTCCTCCACCGAGTGACATAATACAGAACAGACCAGGTCTCGGGTGGCAGTGCAGATCTGGGGACAGACAGGCAGGGCTTCACAAAGCTCCAGCCACCATTTTTCCATTTGTCTCCTTTCATTGCCCTGGTGCTTGACTGTATGCGTGTGGGGGCACACCTGCGTCATGTAACTGCTGGCCCTCTCTTCATGCCAACTGCACCTACATTACCACCAGGCCTTAACTTGGTGACAGTCAGAGGCTGGGTCTGCATGTGTCCCCTCCCCAGGAGAAGAGAGCAGTCCCTTGGGCAGTCAGTCCTCTTCCACCCTGGCTGACCTCCAACAATGTGAATCCATGTCAAACTCATGTCGCTGGCATGGCATTCAGTGCCTTAGCCTTCCACGCCACTTGGTTGGCCCACATAGCTATTCATGACTGCTCTTAGTTTTTTTTTTTTATTCTAATCTTCAGCTGACTTGTAGTCCTGCCTCCACAAACCATGAGACAGTCACATCAGGCAGCATAAATCACATAATCTGAGACACATAAAATGATCACTGTTACAGTGACTGGCTTAGAAATGTTCAGGGCAGACTATGCATGAGCTGCGTGTGCATATCTTCATACACAATACTTACAACATTTAAGGGATCCAGGCAGGTTTACTTGCCACTAGTGATTTAAGGGCTGTTTTTATAGTGGTTGTGCACCACTAGATCACCGTTGTTGCATCCGAAAAACTGACGTTAGGATTCTATTTTTGATAACTCTGGATCACTTGACAAAATGTTGGTTTCCTGAGCATTTCATGATGTCTCTTTTACTATTCTGCAATGCTTATTAATGTGGATCAAAATGCACCAACATCATTTAATGTCCAGGGAAAACAATGGCACCAGAGTGTAAAACAAACAACATGTGTAACTATAATGCACATTTGATAGTACTAACATATAAAAAAAATATATTTTTTTCTGAATGATAGACCATGTCACAATAATGGATGTAATGGAATGGAAGATACCGAATGCTGTTTGTAGGTATTTAAAGTAGTCTCCCTATCAGCTTTATGCCATGGTTTTGCATTTGAAGGTGTGCTCACCTTCGCAATCTTAATAAATATTGCTTATATCAGTAAGACAGACAGAACAGTACTGTTCTCTTCATCCCAGAGTTTTCAGTTAGGATATTAAAGCACGATTTATAAGGTGAAAAAATTAAGATCATTTTCATACTAGGCAGGTCATCTGTTTTATGACTTGTAATAGAGCTGGAGAGTTATTTGTTCTGTGGCACAAACTGCAGCCGTCCAGTTGATCCTGAAGATAGATTTATTTCAATTCAGTTGATAGTATATGCTCGTTTCAAAGAAATATGGGGGCTTGTTTGGAACTACTAGTAATGTCCTACATAATAATACAGCTGGCAAATGTCATAGTAAAAAAGAAAGTACACGTCGGGGATGATGGTTCAACTAGTAGCACTTTCACCTTTGGGCCAGAAATATGAGAAAACTGCAAGTTCAAATCACGCATCATGTACTTGGGCTAATACTGTATAGCACATTCTGCAATACTAATGCTGCAGTGCTGCACTAAGGGAGGGTGCAGTGCAATCCTTCGGAGTGAATATCCTTTGGTCCATCTCCTGCAGCTGTGCAGAGGATGTTTTCATGGCACTTTTAAGAACAGCAGAGGCATTATCCCCAGTGTCATGCCCAACATTCTAAATTTTAATAATGCAAGTTCTAATGAATATGGCTGTGTGTGATATTAGTATACTTCTTTTAAGTTTTATTGAAAACCATAAGGGACATTTGATACATTCATATGAGTGATATGATGTGATACATACAGTTAATATAATAAACTAAGGTAGCATAATTTCAGCTTAATACTAACCAAAGTTTAGAAATGAGATAGATAACATACACTGAAAATATAGGGGACTGTAGTTACATAAAGAATAATCTATCTTCTTACAACTATAACTATAACAAAGTGACCTGTACATCCTGTCGTGTCTATTAGTATACTTAATCTTTACTGCATGTATTTCATAAATTTTCTCCTTCACTACTAGTACAGGATTTAACCCATTGATTGCTAAAGTGCTAGAGAATATACAGTGGTGTGTATCAAAGGTGCTGTGTAAAACCAGACTCATTCTGTCCTGTTCTGTTGTATAAACTGTCTTCAAGTAGTGTGGCTCCCTGCAATAAAACCCTCATTCTATCGGACTGGGGTATGTCTTTAGCAATAGGGCAACAGATTCTACTCATGTACAGTAGCACCCCCTACTCTATCTAGCTATAACAATTTTAATCACTAAACCAGGAAGGGTTTTACTCAACAAATGATGGGATGGTCTATGGCGCTGACCAGATTACTAGAAATTGCATTACCAAATACCTTGCTTCTTTCCATGATGTCTTAATCTGGGAACTACTGTAAATGGACAACATGTCTTTTTTGAAGATTCAGTACCAACTGAGGCTGCACTGATAGGTATTTTCTTTTTTTGTCACATTTTCAATTGTGTGGTGGCTATGTATTATGACACAATTAATTAAGGAATGGTATGCATTTAGACACACTGTCTACCCTTTACAACCCTATGTGAAGACCTCATTTAATGCATAACTTCCTGCATATCAGAATATATAAGATTTGCACAATACTATGAGAGCAGTCCTTAAGAAACCCTTCTCATTTCACCTTGCATTTTTAGTATCTGAACTAGAACGGGGGAGGGGCACTATGGTATTCTTTCCTGATGACCTGAAAAGTGACAGCACGTATTCCATACTGCTCAATGAGGTGGTGAACAGAAGATTGCTACTGGAGGCAGTAATGTTCTTCCTCCACACCAAAAAAAAACTAATATGATCTTACAGACTGACCTTGACAAGTGAACCTATGCTGATGTTAGAGGCAGAGCAGCCCAAAGATAAATCAGTTGTAAACAGTAAGACCATGTGAAAATATTTGAAGGACAAAAATGCATTATTGTTGCTTAAAATCATTCAACTATTTAACCTACAGAACTGTGCAAATTTGAGTTTTCTTAATAAATACACAGGCAGAAAGACAATTTGATAGCTGAGGGGAGAGAGAGTATGGAACCCAATTAATATCAATGACGTTTTGGGCTTATACACAGTATTAAATATGCTATGGGCAGGCCAATGCTGACCCTATCTGGAATGTGATCATTTGTCTCAGTTTGATTTTACTGTCACATATGGCCATTTCTAAAAATCATCCAAAAAGCAATTACAGCATTAAGGAGATTTTAGAGAATGAAAAAGTGCGTTCAAATAGTTAAATTGGCATGCAAATCACTAAAGCTTCAAAGGAACAATGAATTTCAGGTTATTAGTGAATCAAAATGTCTTGCTCAGAAGATTAAATAAAACACAGAGAAAATGTTGCCCATTACTATATAGGAATAATTTTGTATTGGCGGCATATGATTTACCATCTGTGCCTTCCTGTGGTATGTTACATATGAACACACAAACATAGGAAATTGCCAGGAGATACAGGTCATTCGGTCTATCTAGTCTGCTTGAGTGTGTGGCATGCTGTCTTATTAAACTGCAGCTTCCCCCCTTGCTCCCACTTCTAACTTAGTGCCCCCCCACTTCTGACCTCTCTTCCTCACCCTCCCCACAGTTTTGACCCTCACTTCAGCCCTATCCTACCCTTTCCTGAAGCTGCACACTATTTGTAGTGCTACTACTTTTTCTGGCAGCACATTCCAACCAGCCACCACCCTATCTGTGAAATAGTGCCTCATCATCTCTCTCTTGAATCTTCCTCCCTCCAATTTCAGGTTGTGTCCCCTGGTGTCCTTCCCCCCTTTTAACTTAAACAAACCCTCTGAATTAACTCTGTTTATGCCCTTCATGTACCTGAATGTCTCAATCATGTCACCTGTCTCCCTTCTATCTTCTAGTGTGTACATGTTGAGTTCCCTCACTCTCTACTCGAATGTCTTGTCCCCCATCTCCATGATCATCTTCATTCGCCTATGCTGGACTCCCTCCAATAGTCTGATGTCCCTTTTCAGCTAGGTGCACCAAACTGCACAATGTACTCCAAATGCAGACTCACCAGGGACCTGTACAAGGGCAAAATGACTTCCTCCCTCCTAGAGGTGATTCCCCTGGGGATGCATCCCACCATTCTGTTCACCTTTGCAGCTGACTTCCTGCATTGTGCCGAGTGTTTCATGTCCCTGTCAGCAGCACTCCCAGATCTTTCTCCTCCTCCTCCTCCTCTGAAGTGGCCAACTGCACTCCCCAAACAGTAGCTGTTCTTTGGGTTTTTTGCCCCAAGTGCAAGACCTTGCAGTTTTTCGCATCAAACCTCAGCTACTATGTGGCTGACAAGCACTCAGGTGTTATCAAATCCTCTTACAGTACCTTACCCACTTCCTCACTATCCACTTCTGCACAGATCTTAGTATTGACTGCAAAGAGGTTGATCTACCTCCTTATCCCTTTTGATATGTCTGCTATGAATATGTTAAATAGTACTGGTCCTTGCACCGACCCCTACAGGATCCCACTGGTTATCACCCTGAGTGCCAAGAGCTCGCTCCCAACTACTACCCTCTGCTGCCTGCCCAGCAACCAGCTCTTGATTCACCTGACCAGCTACCTCCCTGCTCTCAGGCTATTTAGCTTGCTGTTCAGCCTTCCATGGGGCACAGAGTCAAACACATTACTGAAGTCCAGGTAAAGGGCATCCACTGCATGGCCCCTATCCAGTGACCTCATCCCCCAGTCAAAAAAGTCAATCAGGTTGATCTGACATGATGTCCCAGACACAAACCCATTTTGCCTATCATCCTGTAAGCCATTCTCCTACAGGAAACACACCAGCCTTTCCTTAAGTATAGTCTCCATTAGCTTTCCCACAATGGCTGTAAGGCTCACTGGTCTGTAGTTCCCAGGTTCATCTCTGGGCTCACTCTTATGGATAGGGACCACATGTGCCATTTGTCAGTCCGTGGTCATGCATCCAGCATTCAGGAAAGTGTTGAACAAATCTGCCAGTGGTCCTGCAGGACCCCAGCCAACTACTTGAGTGTCCTAAGATGCACTCCGTTTGGACCAGATACCATATCTACCCTTAGGGACCTTAGGCCCTCCAACACCCATTCGACTGAGATCTCCATATCCATCACCTCCTTTCCCCCTGCCCCCACTCCAACCTTCCACTGAGGTATAGGCCCATCCTTCTCCCTGGTGAACACTGAGCAGAAGTACTCATTTAGTACTTCCACCTGCTCTGTCCCCACTCTACCAACCCTCCCTCCTTCTTAATCCTTACAATCTGGTTCTTGCAATTTCTCATCTCTCCTATATACTAAAGAAATAATTTTTCCCCTTCCTTGATTCCTGCATCAGCCTTAGTTGTTTTGAAGCCTTGGCTGCCCTCCTTACTTTGCTCACCTCCCTGGATTTCTTCAGGTATTACTCCCTACCCTTACCCCTGCAGGATGTTACTGCTCTGCTTTCTTCAGTGGGCTGAGAAAACATAACTTTATAGTATACATAGATGATTATGGACAAAAAATAATCATGGCCCATCCAAACTTCCTATACAAAACATGAAGTTTGACTCTCATTTACAAGCAACCATCATTAAATGGTCATAGTGACCACTTAGGTATAGTCAAACATTTTGTGATCCCCTAAATCATGCTCAAACTTTCTTGGGCATTCACAAAATAACTTCTGAATGCCTAGCTGCTTTACCAATGTCGTGCTATCCAAAGCATCATTTTCTAGCTCCTGGACATCATCATACTGTACCTCATACAGTCATCTGCATTTATTCATCTCATAACCATCAGTAAAGTTAGCTGCCCATCCAGTGGTCCTTGTAGTCTATGCTTCATGAATTATCTCCATTACTCCCTCCAGTGAAGACTTTCACTAAAATCAAACTCCTTCAATTCTCAGTCTGGAAGTCCACAACCGTTAGGGTGAAGTCACTGTCCCAGTCCTGCCACCACACAGGTCTTAATCGACCATAGCACTAGGATCCTCTGTCATTTCTCACTACTCGACATCACTACCGACCTAGCCTATAGACTTTTACATATATCCACTTCCAAGCTTCAAGTATTTAGGCATCAGATTACCTTTAAACCTAACCAGCTATGGCCACCTCAGTGCATCTCCGGGCAATTACGTCACAGAAATACCCATATTTAATTCAGCCAGTGGCCCAGTGGAGCATATACAAGTATACTTATGACATCAATGCCCAAATAAGATATCTAATTCCTTGTTCTGTACTTCCAACCATTCTCTATACATATTCAGTTACCATCTGGACTGCATGTGCCAATCTTCCTGTATTTCTCTATAAATCATTTATGGCATTTCTCCTACAAGGCACTCAAAGACTCTGCCTGACTCCTTCTTCCACTTCATGGATGCGTATTTAGCAACTTAATGCTCACCACTGAATTCCTTACCTCCAGACTTACCGTGAACATCAAACCTTCCACAAGTTGGATCATTCACCTATGACTTCACAAACCATCGCATTTCTCACTGTTCACTGTCTGGTAGCATATCAATCAAACCATGCTTTCCCTGCTAATTACATCCCTGTAATCTCTTTGGACTATCATCTATCATTACCTTGGAAATCTGGACTTCATTCACCCTTCTTCGACTGGATTTGCTTCACACTCAGGATTCTACTGCTCCTTCAGAAAAGACCTACTTCTTCAACCTCAGTATTGTCCTCCAAAAAACATCATCCATGGACCAAGGATGGACTATCATCTCTCCAAGCAGCTCACCTTTTTCAAAATGAGCTATGGTTACTCGAACCTAGGTCCTAGGTCCTTCTCCTCTTAGTATGCAACAGAGGATGGACAGAACAATAGCCATGGGTCCTCAGAGGTTTCCCCCACCTGTTTTTTTTTCCTCTCATGAGTGCTCGTGTTCATACTCTTTGTTAGCTGGAGGAGGTATCTTTTTGGGCCCTCTACTCCGTACAAATTCCTACTTACATACCTACTACTCAAGGGTGGGAATAAGGTAAAGCCATAAAAAGTACAAGTTACATAAGCACTAATACCCCATCACTATTTCGCAAATATTGAAAGGAAGGGCTTAAGCCTGAGGCTTAATGTGGGGAATAGCTCCTCCCACAACCTCTATTTAACTACCATCATTAACACACCTCCCTTGCTTAGGGAGTGTTTTTGTCCATCACCATCCCCACCTCATCCTTCTCTGGCACTCTTCTCACCCTTGTTCATGGGCCTTCTATTCCCTACAAATTCCTACTTCCCTACCTACTACTCAAGGGTGGGAACACAGTAAAGCCACAAAAAGTACTACAAGTTACACAAACACTAATACCCTATAATTATTCCCCAAACATTGAATCAACGGTCTGCCAGCTTGAAATCATGTGTTCCAAGTTGCATTTAAACCTGAATGTCTCAGCTTGCACTTTCAAGTTGTCAGCGATCAAGAACTTCAGACCTTACTGAAACTCTAACACTTTTAGCATAGCAACTAACAATTCTCTGGTACTACATAAACTGTAGTGAAAAAGAAAATATAAACACATAGCAAAGTCATTGCACAGGAAGAACAAGGCACTATGGGTCCAGTTATCTTCAATATCTGTATCAGCAACTTCACAGGGGATGTGGTAGGGAAAATATGCCTGTTTGCTGATGACACAAAGCTCTGTAACAGGGTAAACATGCCAGAGGGTGTGGAAAGAATGAGGAAAGATGTGCAGAAGCAGGAGAACTGGTCAAGAGATTGGCAATTGAGATTTAACAAAAGAAGTGTAAAATAATGCACATGGGGCACAAAAAGCCAGTAATATCATACCAGCTGGGGGGTATATAGAATGCTCCAAGCAGGAAAGAGACCTAGGGGTTATCATCTCTGCGGACCTCAAGGTAGGAAGTCAGTGTGACAAGGCAGCAGGAAAAGCAAACAGGTTGCTGGGATGCATAGGTAGGGGTATCACCAGCAAGAAAAGGGAGGTAATATTTCCACTACACAGTACATAAGTAAGCCCACACCTCAAATACAGTGGCCAGTTCTGGAAGCCTTGCCTACAAAAAGACATAGATAGGGTGAAGGCTGTTCAGAGGACAGCAAACAAGATGTTGCAGGGATTACATCACAACCCCTACTAGGATAGGCTGAATGACTTAAATATGTAGTCCCTGGAGGAAAGGAGGGAGAGGGGGGTATGATTGAGATATTTAAGTACCTAACAGGGAAGAACAAGGTGCAGGAAAATTCTATTTTCCAAAGAAAATGATGCTCCAGGAAAAGGGGACATAGGATGAAACTGGAGGGAGGGAGATTCAGAGGTAATGAGAGGAAGTACTTCTTCACAGAGCCGGTGGTGAAGAAATGGATAAGCCTGCCAGAAAAGGTGGTGGGGCAGAAACAATTGCAGGATTTAAGAATGCATGCGAGAGGCATAAGGGGATCATGATAGTTGGGGGAAGGGGACAAACCAAATCCTGGAAAGCTTGAAGAAGCACATTAACTAGCGTTCACGGGTAGACTAGGTGGAACAGAGGCCCTTATCTGCCAACAACATCTATGTATATTTGTATCTATGTAGAGTTTGTTCTACAAGGTGCTTTTTTGCCCTTTCTAATACTAATTTAAGTAACCATTAACAACCTAAAGGGTTCTTAGTTTCTTGTATGCTTCAGTGCTCTGAGAGTGACTGAGAAGAATAAGTTGTTAATCTGCAATAAATGATCCTCGAGTATTTGCATTGTAACACAATACTTAGCACGCTTTCATCAGAGTGCAGGAGTGGGGAGTTTCCCAAACAATTCTTAGTACCCCCACAGCAATGATTCCTCTAGCATTTGTAGACCGATATTTGTAGTTTGAGACTGTACTTAGCAAGCTGCCTCATAATGCAGGTCTGGGGTGTTAGCTTTAGCGTTATCTTAAAACCAGACAGTTGTTTCCAAATAATTTCTGCTACTGATGCATTTCTGGATTTAAAGTTCAGTCAGAGCTTATTTACAAGTACATACCATATGAGCGGAAACAGCAAACAAGAGGTTCCAGCCACACCAACAGCCTGCTGCCAGTGCCAGACTCCATCTGAACACCACTCGGCATTGCATTATCACAGTACCAAGATCAATAGTAATGCTTTATCTGTATACAAGATATTTGCTAATCATGTTGATCTTTGTGTAATAACATTTGCACTCACTCTGGCATTCTTGCTATACCTCATCATGTTCCTAAGCCTCATCATGCAAGTTTCAGCAAGTTTCAGTGATTTAAGTAGTAACTACATGATCTAAGCAATTGCCAATAGTCTTGACTATGGCTGCCTGTCAGCTAGTTCCCAATAATCCCCCACAGCGATTCCTCAAGCCAGCATAGTTTACACTCCTACATCCTGCAATTCCATTGTCCGGTGATACCAGGAATACCCGTTTGGGAATCCAGCACTAATTTACTACCACTTGCAGGTTTTAGTTACAAACTGCCTATATTCTGCCTAGCTATTGTGACTGCTGCATAGTTCTCACTGCAGATCCTGTTCAACTTGCTAGTGTTAATTTTTGCCAATTGTTTTTTACCTTTCACACTACAGCCTGTTGCCAAAAGTTATTCTGTTACCTGCTTACACTTGTTGTCATCTAATTATCTGATTTTGCCTAACTCTTATTAACTGATTCCTAAGTTACCAATTCTTCCCTGTTTGTTATTAGACCTTAGTTACTTCTAATACTGCTTACTTCCATAGCCTTATCTAATTTTACAGTCAGCTTGCTAATTATTCCTCTGATTACTTGTTTGAACTTGTTGCTGTTTACTTACCCTGTTCTCCCTATTTCCACCTCTCTAGTTACACCATGCTCCTCCTGCCTAGTTCCTACTATGTTGCCGATACTGCTTTCCCTGACTCATCCCACCCCAACCCCCTTGCACAGATCCCCTCCCCATCCTCAGTTACCCCTCCTCCATTCCTTCTCTTCTCCTCCTTAACACCCCCCTTCTCCTCCACTGCTACTCCAGCCCTTCCCTCTCCCCTCCCCTTCCCCTCTCTCAAGCTCACTCTCCCTGGCCTTCTTCCAACCCCCCCTCTAAGCTTGAAATCACTTCATCAATGTCTCTCCCTCTTCACCCCACCCTGTAGTCACCTTACTTCCCATCAAAAAAGGTGTTGGTGCACCCCTGCACATCGACATCCCGACAGCGAAACATGAAAAAAGACCATTACAGCGACAGTTGCTGTAATGGTTCTTTTTTCGTGTTTCGCTTTCCGCCAGTGTTCGGCCCCCCCAGACCAACTGCAACCTGGAATTGATAATCCTAAAGTCCAGGGGGTGCGGGGGTGGAGCCCCCCCCGCATGGAGGGTGTGGGGGCTGCATAGGCAGCACAATACTGATGTCGGTATTGTGCTGTCACTATGGGGGAGGTTGGCATTTTCACTGCTGACCTCCCTTGGTGCTTCCAAAAGGTGGAGGTGGCTAACAGTACTCTTTCCACTCCTCCACCTCCTTCTCCTTCTGTCTGATGATGCTGAATGTAACACTGCCCCCTCTCCTTGCCCAAGGGTCCTCCATGGTTCCACCTGAATGTGAGCAGTCTTGCCCCTAAGCTCAACATGCTGAGAGTATGGACCTCATTGCATTCCCCTGACATCCTCTGCATCTTGGAAACCTGTCTCTCAGCCAAAATCGCTGACTCCCAACAGGCCCTGCCTGATTACCACCTGTTTTGCCACGAGAGAGGGAAATGGTGGTGTAGTTGCATATACTCATGCCAGTCCCTCCCACTGTCATTCACAAGGATGTTATCCCATCCTCCCATGAGTTAGTCCTATTAAAACTTTCCTCCCTTCCTCCACCCCACTTTTCATAGCGGTCCCCTGTATCTCCCAAAAATTCCCGCCAACCTGCTTTCCTAACACCCTCTCCCCTCTAGTCTCCCTGGCTGCCTCAGGGGAACTCATCCTCTTTGGTGATTTTTAACTTGAATTGGCTCTTCCATGGCTCAAATCACATTGTCCAATCTATTGAATCCCTAAACCTCACACAGTTAATCAATGAACCTATTAGGCTCAACACCCACACACCAAATCGCTCCCTCTTTGACTGGATGCTATCCTTCCATCTCCATTGGATCAATGCAGCTGGTATTCTCCCTGACTTGTTCAGTGACCAGTGCCTCACCAAATGTGTCAGGAATGTTTGTCTTCCTGTGCTCCCCAAAATACACTTAGCACAGACCCCTCAGATCCCTCAACACTGAGGACCTCCTTGAAGACCTTGCCTCCTCTAACTGGTCCCCTGTTTACACTGCCCATGACATTAACAAGGCTCTTTCCCTCTTTACTAATATCTTAAACAGGTTCTTGAACGCACATGCTCACCTCAAAAAATTGCCAGTCAAGTGCCTTCACCACACATGGAGCACCCTGAATCTTACTGATATGTTCAATGCCCGAGATGTGGCATGGGCCAACCACAATTCCACCCACACTGCTGCAAACTTATAGTTCTACAAGACACTAAGGAACTCCAGCACCAAATCAGTTTGATCAGCCAAGGCCCTTTACTAGAAGTCCAACCCTCAATTGGACCTATGCTCCATTGGCCAACTTCTGGAAAGAATTGCACTCCTTACTCTACCCACCTTCTCAATTCCCCCCCAATAGATGGCATATTGGTCTCTGACCCTCTCACTGTAGCCTTGAACTTTAACAGTTTTTTCAATGCTTGTGCTCTTCCCAGCCAGCCCTCTCCTGACACCCCCTTCTGCTGCCTTACTCTCTCCTTCTAATGCATTTACCTTCCTTCTTGTCACTTCCCAGCAAGTTCTCAGTGCTCTCACATCCCTCAACCTGACAAAGCACAGCCCTGATGGCGATCCTAAACTCCTCCAACTTTCTGCCCTGGCCATAGCCCTTCCTCTCACGCACTTACTGAACCTTTTCTTATCTCTCTCTGTCTGCCATCCACCAAGCCTGGAAAATATCAAAAATCATGTTTCTTCACAAATGGGAAACCCCTCCTCCCTTGAAAATTACAGGCCAATATCATTACTCACTGCCCTAGCAAAACTCCAGGAAGCCCTATTGCTCTCCAGGCTTACCACCTTTCTCAATCAACTCCAAATCCTTCCTCTCCCACTTCCAATCGGATTTCAGAAAGAATCACTCTACTATCTCCTCTGTCCTCCAAGTGACTGACTCCATCCTAGCAGGGATGGATAAAGGACACCTCTCTGTCGCCATTTTCATTGACCTGGCCAAAGCATTCGACTCAGTGTCCCACCTCTCCTCCTCAACAAGTTGACCTCAACTGGTCTCTCAATCACCACCATGAACTGGTTCTGCTCCTACCTTTCCAGCCGCCTGCAGTTAGTGCAAGTGGGTGACATGCTGCCCTTCCCCAAGCCAGGGCAGCATTCCTCAAAGCTCTATTCTGGGACCAATTCTATTCTCCATATTTCTAAATGACCTTCCCTCAGCCTGTGTCTCCTTGCACATACATACGTACAGTATGCCGATGACACAACACTCTTTTCATCTGGTCTCAAGGTTCCACTCCAGCATGCCTTTCTCAATGCACTACACTTGTTTAAAGTGAACCAACTCAGTATGAACATTAGGAAGACAGTTTCCATGACCATCGGCTCTGACCAGATACTAACTAAGTTCCCATCTCCTGCAACCTTCCAAACCCTTGATGGCACCCAACTTGAAATGGTCTCAGCCTTCAGATACTTGGGTGTTTGGTTAAACAACTGACTGGACTTCTCCTTGCACATTACTGTTATCCACACTAAGCTCCACCCCAAACCCAGTGCTTTATACCAAAATAAGGATTGCCTCACCTTCCCAATATGCGTGAACTCTCCTCCAAATTGATACTCCCAATTTTTCACTACAGTGATGTGGTCTATGGCTCCATCCCCCTTCCTCGCTCACCAGGCTGGTTACCCTATGTATCACCATCTTCCACTTTGCTACAAATTTGCCTACCCTTTCCCATCACTGGTCCTTGTACTTCTCTCTCTTCTTACTTCCACTGCCCCTTCACCACCAGACATACTTTGCTACCTTCATGGCTAAATTTTGGTACGACTCACTACCTCCTCACCTAACCTCCTTTCACCTATTGATACATTTGACTATGCACTTCATTCCAAAGACTCTTGCACCCTCTCCATCCCTCATGTACATTCATGTGCTAAGCAAGTGGCTTTCTCCCATTGGTTCTCCTCTCTCTGGAACCAGCTCCCCCTTCCCTCTGGCTTTCTTCCTCCCTCCCTGATCTAAAACACCTACTAAAACTCTCTACTCAGCCCTCCTGCCCCAACAACCTTCCCCAGGCCAGCATGTGATTACATACTCCCTGCTTTACTCAGTCTTTGCTTTGTAACACTTGCTGTACTATCTCACTAGCAATGATGTATCATGTGTAAAGGTTGTTATCTCCTATTTTGTATTACCATCTACTATACCCCCCAAGTTAGTACCTCAAGATGGATAGCACCTGGCAACGGGCTTACCTACTACATCGAGAGTTGTTCAACATCTGTCTTGTATCACTCTCTGTGTTGTCTCTATAGCCATTATTTATCATGTGTAATATAATGTTATTGACAATGTTTGTTTTATCCATTACTGTACCCCTTCTCCTGGACCGCATGTGGAAATGAGCTCTGGTTGAGTGTGCTTTTTTTCAAGTAACCAAAAATTTGAATTAAATAAATTAGTAAATAAATAGAAATGGGAGTTTTAAAACAGTTTGTGTGTGTTTTCTTTAGGGCTGTGCATGGTCCGAATAGTATTTCCTGAATACCACGAATAGTAGGCTTTCCGAATATTCAGATGGACATTCCGAATAGTTCACTATTCAGCTACTATTCAGGATGTACTATTCAGTGGGTGAGATTTCAAAATCTCACAGAGCTTTGCTGGCCAATCAGAGGCTGTTTTTGGAGCTCAGAGCCAGGAACACCATCTGATCTCCTCATTCTGAGTGTGTAGATGAGAGTAGACAGTTGTTTCTCAGAGAGCTTGCTCTGTTTAGATAACAACTTGTAACTTTTATAACTGTTTAAAAAAATGTTTTGTGTGTGATCCAGCTTTTACATTGGATCACCCTGTGACTGCATCTGATTGCAGTTTTGTTTTTCATCCTTGAAACTGGGCTCAGTTTCAAGGAAAAGGAGAGTCTGTGTGTGAGTGAATCTGTGTGAGTGCTGCTGCATGCTGACCCCCTCCCCCACTGTTTACAGTTTCACAGCTCAGCTGAAGCAGTGTGGTTTGATTTTTTGCTTAAGAACCAATTAGTTCTTATCAGGATTTTTTTTTTGTCAACAAAGTCCAGTTTGGCTTTTGCACATAGTGGGTAACTGTTACTGGGCTCGGTAACAGTGAGTGGCTCAAGTTTTTGCTGACTGCCCCATCCCCACTGCTGTGTTTGCTTAGCTTTTTGTTCCAAATCCACAGACAGCCCCTGTGGTATTTTCTATTTCTTTTGTGAAGCAAATTGGTATTTTGCTGTAATCAGGTTCCAGGCTGGGTTCCCTGCATAAGTGAGGTGTGATTGTCATCTGACTCCCTCTTATCTGCGTTGCAGCTTTTCACGGTGCATACATCATCCGTGTGTGCATTGTATTGTTGTTCTTGTAATCTCTGTCCTGCAAGTGCATGCACAGTTGTCTGCACACATTTTTTTTGTGATATATAAAGCAGCCTATTTTTTTCTGACTGGGTCAGGCTTGGCCCATTGAATAGTTGCTGACTGTAGTCTGGTTCTTGGCTCAGTTCCCTGTCAACTGAGTAAGAAGGGTGTTGAAGGTGACTCCTCCCTCCACAGCTCACTGTACCTGAGTGGCCTCCTGTGCATGTGAGTTTTTTCTTTTTTGTGTGTCTTCGCCCCCTGTGTGTGCACTACTGTGAGTGTGTACACGTAAATTTTCTGTGAACTGCTTTAGTATTTCTGGGTGTGACAGGCGTGACTCATTAGGTTCTGTGTGTTGTAAGTTGTTTGGTGCACCTTCAAAGCTTGAATTGCTGTACTGTATGACTGCACAACTGACACCGTACAAGTAAGAAGTTGTTTGCTCAAGCCATCTTTCTCTAGTATCATCTTGACTTTATTAGCTGCTACATATGCGGTGTTGCTATTGTTGTTTTCTGCAAGAAGCACCAACATAAACAAAGACACTAATCACAAATAATATACACAGTACGTTACGGACCATGTCTCATCAATCCCATAAACGTGAATGGTCCAGCCCAAGCAAGTCATCTTCACCACCAGTCGTAAGTGGTGAGGAACAGGGTGAGAGAAGGTCTGTTCATATTTGCCTCTCTAAAATAGTTTTCTCCCCTGATAAGCCTTCAGGTTCTGGTGTCGTAAGATTGGGGGTAGTACTAGTACTACTATAACTTCAACTGCTGCCACTGCTATTACTAGTACTGTATTTTCAGCACCATCATTTTATAAAAGTAGGAGGGCTTTACAGCTGACATCTCCAGTTATACAACAACAAGAACTCACCCCCACTACCAGTGATAGTACTATTCGCACAACTGCCCCCATAGAGGCAACATTGCCTATCAGAGTGCTCCTCCCCACCACCACCAGTGCTGTAATATCAGCAACCAGAGCAAATCTTTTTTGTACCCTTGACACCACCATTGCCATAACAGTGTGCACTGTTATTTGTACTCCTTGCACAGCCACTGTCACCACAACCTTTGCTTCCATTAGTAGTCCTGGGTGTTCTGCTGTCATCTTGACTGCTGCTGCCAGTATTACAACTAGCTGTAATATGATGCCAATTTCTTTGACTGTAACTCCTGATTGTAATTCTGGCACCAGGACTACTGTCAACAGTGCTACTACCTTGCCAACTGTGCTCATGACCATAGGTACTGTGACTAGTACTGACCATGAGACTGTTACAACGACTGCACCAATTGTGTTGCCAAAATGCACTGTTGCTCAGCCTCACAAGTTTTCTCTCAACACATTTCCTTTTGCTGATGTGGAGGATTCTGAAGAAGAGCATTCATCTGGTTCTGAATATTTACCAGAGCCTCAAGACTTGCTAAGTACATCTGACAGTGATACGCACCTAAGTGAATTTGGCGATGAGGCCAAATATACCGCATATCTGTGTGAGAAGCATGAATGTGCAGCTGCCAAAAATGCAGTACTTCTTGTCATGGCAAGCACGCCAGTCAGGATCACCCTCCTCTTCCTCCTAAAAAAAAAAAAAAGTCCACCCTGTCCTTTCAAAGAGTTGTGTCAAGTTCAGCTCCATCAGATACACAAAGTAGTTTTACAAATACATCTGTTGCAGAGAAAGAAAGGGGTAGAACAACTGCATCCACTGCACCCAGGTCTGATAAGGGGAAAGGGGCAAAACATGTCCATGGTTGCCCTATTGGGGCCTGTACTTCCACTGTCAGTGCAAGGAAAAGTGTGGTGTGGCTGTACTTTAGTGTTGTAAAGGATGATCCAACAAAGGCAGTATGCTGTGTGTGTGACTGTACTATAAGTCGTGGTAAAAACCTTTCAAATCTCACAACAACATCAATGATGAACCATCTCCAAATGAAACATTCCAGTGCACTTCAGCGATCCACAGCTGTTCCTCCCCCTCCACAACATGTGCCTGTCAGCCCCTCTCCTGGTACTGGTCCAGTAGATGCACAAAGTACTGTTAGTGATTCTATTACTGAGACAGTCAATGTGCCCTCAACTCCCCCTACACCACTTATAGTGCATCCCCATACAGGAGCATCACCCATTCTGCCTCCTTCTGCTCAATCATCTATTATTGTAACACCCTCCACCATGGGTTCAAAGTCAAAATCAATGTGATGTGGTACCGCTTTGACTATACCCATCAAACAAGTCTTCCATGCCCGCACCAAACACCAGGCGTCACACCCTACAGCACAGCAGATCACCAATTTAATTGGTGAGGTGATGGCCTTGAATCTGAAACATAGGAACATAGACTTTGACGGCAGATAAGGACCACTTGGCACACCGACACTGCCAATTTCCCTACCTACTGCATAAGCTGCAGATTCTAGCTAACCAACAGCCTACTTCCTGCCACCCCCCCACTACAATTGCCTTATGTCTGTCCCATGCATGTTTGAATTCCCCCATTGTTTTAGACCCAACAACCTCCCCAGGAAGGCGGTTCCATGCATCCACCACTCTCTCTGTGAAAAAATTTCCCCACATTACCCTGAGCCGTCCCCCTCTATCTTTAATTGTGCCCCTTATTCTTACCCTTCCTTTCCTGAAAGATGCTACCCTCCTGGACTTTGTTGATTCCCTTGAGGTACTTGAACATTTCTATCATGTTCCCCCGTCCCTCCTCTCGTCAAGGGTATACATATCAAGCTCTCTCAGTCTCTCTTCATATGATTTCTGATGCAGACCCTGCACCATTTTAGTTGCCCTCCTCTGGACTGATTCCATCCTGTCTATGTCCTTGTGTAGATGAGATCTCCAAAACTGCACACAGTACTCCAGATGGGGTCTTATCAACTGTCTGTATAGGGGATAACCACTTCCCTTTTTCTACTAGTGATGCCCCTTCCTAGCATCCCAGTATCTCCCTGGCTCTCCTTACTGACTTCTCACATTGCTTACCAACCTTTAGATCATCTGATATGACTACCCCCAGGTCCTGTTCCATTTTCATTGTTGCTAGTACCTCCCCTGCTATTGTATACTCTTAGCCTGGGTTTTTGTTTCCCAGGTGCATTACTTTGCACTTCTTTGCATTGAATCTAAGTTGCCATATGTCTGACAATTCCTCCAACCTTGTCAAGTCCCTTCTCATCCTTTCTGCCCTCCCTTGTGTATCAACTCTGCTACAGATCTTTGTGTCATCTGCAAAGAGGCATACCTTTCCTTCCAGACCCTCAGCAATGTCACCTATAAAGATGTTAAAGAGGACTGGACCCAGTACTGAGCCCTGAGGTACTCCACTAGTGATGCCCCTTTCTTCAGAATGTGTTCCATTCACTATTACCTTCTGTGTTCTGTTGTGCAGCCAGCTTGCTACCCAGGCTACCACCCTGGGACCCACTCCCAGGCTGGCTAACTTGATTATTAATCTTTTGTGCAGGACTGTGTCAAATGCCTTGCTAAAGTCTAGGTAGGCCATATCCACAGCCTCTCTCTGGTCTTTTACTTTGGTCACCCAGTCAAAGAAATCTATTAGATTCATCTGACAAGACCTTCCTGCTATAAATCCATGCTGCTTTGGGTCCTGTGCCCCACTGGCCTCTAGGTACTCAACAATTCTTTCTTGCAGAAGTGAGTCCATCATTTTCCCTACCACTGAGGTCAGACTTACAGGTCTGTAGTTTCCTGCTTCTGTCTTGCTCCCACTTTTGTGAAGGGGAGGCACATCTGCCCTCCTCCAGTCCTCAGGTACCACCCCATCCTCCCATGATTTGTTAAAAAATGTGGTCAGTGGTGTCACTAGGTCCTCTCTTAGTTCTTTTAGGATTCTGGGGTGAATCCCATCAGGCCCCATTGCTTTGTCTACCTTGAGTTTTAGGACTTCTTTCAGGACCCTTTCTTCAGTAAATGGACTGGTGTCAACCCCAAGCCTAAGTGCTTCTATTGTCTGGTTTAGGTAACTCCTCCTCATCTTCTTTTGTGAATACTGAGCAAAAGTATTCATTCAGTATCTCTGCCTTTTCACTGACTCCCTCTACCCACCTCCCATCTCTGTTATTAATCTTCACTATTACTCCCTTAACCTTTCTATGCTCCCTAATGTACCTATAAAAGGTTTTCTCCCCCTTCTTAACTGAATTAGCTATTTTTTCCTTGGTTTGGGCTTTTGCTATTCTGACTGCCTTCCCCACTTTTTTCTGCTTTAATTGATACAGTTCCCTGTCGTGCTCCTTCTGTGATGTCCTTATACTTTTTGAATGCAGCCTTTTCTCCTTAACCTTCCCTGCCACCTCTTTTGAGAACCATAGTGTTTTTTTACTCCGCTTTGTTTTCTTTATCTGTTTCACACAAAGGCTTGTTGCCTCTATGATGGCAGTTTTGATTTTTCTCCATTGTTCTTTCACCCCTCTTTTTGGCCATTTGCTAGTGTATTCCTCAGGTATTCACCCATTTTGCCAAAGTCAGCCCTTCTAAAGTCCAGTATGCTTGTTTTTGTATGGCTTGTCTCCATGGTTGTGCTTATTGTGAAGCACACTGTGCAGTGGTCGCTTGTTCCCAGATGTCTACTGGCTTCTAAATTTGTGATCCTCTCTCCATTTCAGAGTACCAGGTCTAGTATTGCTCTCTCCCGAGTGGGTTCCAACACTAGCTGTCTAAGGCCTGCCCCCTGCAGGGCATTGAGAATGACCCTGCTCTTGGATGTGGCTGCAGTACATGTCATCCAGTTAACATCTGGCATATTCAGGTCCCCCATCAACAGTATCTCCCCTTTTCCAGCCATTTTGAGAATGTCCTCTATCATTTTCTTGTCCATTTCCTCCCCTTGAGATGGGGGTCTGTATACAATCCCTGTGTGGATTGTGATGCCATTCCCTGTCTCCAAGGTGACCCAGAGTGCCTCTTGTCCTCCCCCTTTACTTTTCAGTTTTGTAGCTTTGATCCCTTCTGTTATGTAGAGAGCTACTCCACCTCCTCTTTCCCCCCTCCCTGGCCCTTCTGTAGACTGTGTACCCCAGTATGTTGACATCCCAGTCATGGTTCTCCATGTACCATATTTCTGTGACTGCCACAATATCCAATTGTTCATCTTCCATCAAGGCTACTAGCTCAGGAAGCTTGTTTCCCAGACTATGGGCATTGGTACTCATTGCCCTCCATTTAATTTTGGCTTTATCCTCCCCCCCCCGTCTGCTCTTTTTGGCCTTGTCTATTTTTCCATTTACCCCTGTTCTGCCCTCTGTTGAGCACTGTACCTCAGTGTTTACCTTACTACCCATCATGTTTTGTGGGGGGAGGCTTGAAATTTCCTGCCTCTTATTAGCACATCTCCCATGGCTAGCTTAAAAGCTTACCAAGGAAGCATTTAAACCTGCCACTAAGGATCTTGGTTCAGTTTGTGGACAGGTACAGACCATTGTGCCAGTATAGATCTTCAACTCTCCAGGTGTACCCCCAGTCCCCAATGAAGCCAAAGCCCTGTGCTCTGCACCAGTTTTGCAACCATTCATTAAACTGTATGGTGTGTAGTACACTAGCCTCACCCCTGCCATGGACTGGCAGCACCTCTGAGAAGGTAACCGTGCTTGCTACCTGTCTGAGGCCCCTCCCCAACTCCACAATTTCATCCTGCACTGCACTGATCCCATGCCTTGCTAGGTTATTTGTCCCAAGGTGGACAATGATATTTAGTTCCCTCTCCTGTGATGCTGCTTCTGCAATCCTGATGATTCACTTCTTGTCCTTCCAAGCCATAGCACCAGGCAGGCACCTTACTTCCCTATCCTCTTCCTTCCCCAGGTCTACCCCTCTAACAATTGAGTCCCCTATCAGAAGCTGTTTCCTTCCCCTGTGGTGTCCCTTGCCACCCTTCTGTGGGTCTCCCTTATGGGTGTCCTCAGCATTCTTCTTGGTCTCCACTGAGGGTGCCATCATAGAGGAACCTTGCTCTGCCAGAATGGCATATGGTTTGTGTAGAGGTACAACTAGGGGGCTTTGCCTCTGTTCCACCACCTGCACCCTCCCAGAACCCACTGTGGTCCAGCTGCTCTTCATAGTTGGCAGCCTCTGTGGCAGTGGTTGTGGCAGTGGTGCTCTTTGGGTGGGGGAGGCCTCCTTAGTCCTTGCCGGTTCAGCCTGGAGGTGGGCAACCTCCTCCTTCAGAGCTGACAGTTGTCTGCAAATAGGAGAGCAATGCAGTTTCCAGAATGTCTCCCAGAAAACTGCTGCCCCACAGCCAATGCATTGCACCACTCCCCACATGTCCCTCTCCCTTATAATACACAATATGTAATAAATATATATATAAATATTTTTTTCTTCCTTTTTGTGGTGTATACTTACTCTATATGAACTGTGCTGGGTTATTAAGAATATGACAGTTCTGCCCCAAGACCTGTTGATGAAATTATGTCAGAACTTTGGCTATAAAGGAAATGTCACATCTGGGGGATGGGGTGTGGGAAGGGTGGGTGGTGAGTCCACAACCACTGGTGAGTGTTAGAAACAATCAAATACACCACTGCTCCACCACCCTGGTGAGTACTGCCCTTTATAGTAATTCAACTAACCTCCAGTAACTGATTTGTCAACTATTTAAAAGTAATTTGATGCAAACTGTTACAGAATACTAGTAGACAGTCCAGTTACCCACAAAGAAAAATCAGATATGCAGTTATTTTAACCCTTCAGACATTGCTCGCAAGATAAGCAGTTTTGAAAACCCCCTTCCTGATTTAAAAATGAAAATAATTAAACACAAAGCAATAGCAATGTAAGACTGTAAAGTAAGGAAAACTTCCCTCAGATGTAAGTAAGAGAGATTTTTTTGCAAATATCTAGTCCAATATAGTATATCCCATGCAGCTTCTCAGTTGTTTCAGAGCACACCCTGTTACACAGCTTGAATCTTCAGTCATTTTCCATAGTGGAAAACACAGGTTTCCATAAGCTGCTGCAACATTTGCACCCTAGGCATAATATAGCATCATAGACAACATTTTCACATACTGTAGTAACCAACATTTACCATGATTTGAGAAAAGAAGTTGCAAGACTACTTGCACAGGCTGTAGGTGGAGTTCTCCACTGCACAACTGACATATGGACCAGCATGAATTCAAATCATGCATGTATGTCACTGACAGCACACTGGTGTGTTGCAGATGTGGCAGTCACTGGTGGTGATGGTGGTATTGGTGTTGGTTCTGTCTCTTCCCCCTCTCCCTGCAGGTCTGCTTTGCTAAATGTGAGAGTTATGGAAAAGGATCACCGGTCAATAAACATACTGTCATTCCTGCAAGAGATGTTGAGCCCATGGATTGATGGCAACAATTTGCAGGTAGGGTTTGTGATCACAGACAATGCACAAATATGATAAAAGCACTTAGAGATGGCCATTTTGAGGGGATACGCTGCTTTGCTCATACACTAAATTTGGTGGTGACAAAGGCTTTGTCAAACACAACAGAGGGAGATCACACAGTCAAAGTAACCAGAAGCATATGCAGCCATGTCCGCCACTCTGTGAAAGCCACAAACTTTCTGCATCAGCTACAAGAGCATCTTCAAATGCTGCAGCATCATCTCATCCAGGAGGTACAGACCTGGTGGAATTCCACCAACTACATGCTGCAAAGGCTTCTGGAGCAAAAGTGGGGCCTTCATGAGATGAGCATGGAAACTGATACGGTGGAGTCCTTGGACATCAGGACTGGGCTGCGATTGAGGGCTTGGTAAAGGTTTTAGCCCCATTTGAAAGGAGCACTCATGACCTTAGCTCTGATTCTGCACTGCTAAGTCAGGTAATTCCTGCTATACAGATCCTGAAAAAAGCCATGAGGAGATTCAGTGAAAATGCTGAGAAAGGTCCAAACCAGACACCAGGAACAGTGGTGTCCCTTGTGGAAAACCTCACCACAGAACTAGAAGTTAGATTTTATGATCTCTGTTCCAATAAAAAGCACATATTATGTTGGATCCATGATTCAAGTGTGAGGTACTACACCTTATAATGCCCACTCACAGGGTTACATACATTCAGAAACAGATGTGCTCAGAACTTAGTTTCTGCATCCTTGGGTCAATGAAACCAGCAGGTAACCCTATTGATGAGTCAGTCTCATAATCACAAACTGATAGCAGTATGGACAACCATGAGAAGGAGGGTGACTGTTGGGCTGAACTCAGCTCATCACTACAGGCTGAGCAGTGGAAGAGAACAGAACAGCAGCCACAGTCGGCAACTAATCTGCTGAACAGTTATTTCAATGAGCCTCTGGAGTCATTCTCCATAAATCCAGTGGAGTACTGGATCAAAAGGATGAAAGAATCTCCACACTTGGCACAGTTGGCCCTTAAATATATCTGTTCCCCCCCCCCACCAGCGTACTGTCTGAACAAATGTTTAGCACTACTGGGGATGTGGTGGACCCTCACTGATCCTCACTTGACCCAGCACATATTGAACAACTTGAGTTTATAAAAATAAATCTACCTCACCTTGGGTACACATATGGCCACTAACAACTGCATTAAATAATTGTCTTGTACTGGATACAACATTTGTGTGTTGTAACATTGACCCATACACAAGCCATTCTGTGTTAACCATCGCTGTTCTGTTAGCAAAATAAGCACATGTTAGCATTCATATTCAAAGTCATACTAACACAAATCTGTGACCAACACCCTTTTCCTTTATTACTTCCACTGTCATGGTGTATTCTATTGTATGAGCATGCCCTGCAGTTCCCAGTGCCTAAAACTGCCACCCACCTATTGATTGCTGTTCCCAATACAAAATCCTTAACTGGTGTTGCTACATCTCTCATCCCCTTGTTACACTTCGGTTATGCCCCTATTGTCCCATATACACCTCACACTGTATTTCTGGTCTATTGTGCTGCGATACTGCTATTTTGCACTAACCTATTGTTATGAGCACCAATCATATAAGCATGGGTGCTAGGAATGTGCTTTGCTGCTAAGATATGCTAATATTGTCATGCTTGATATATTATACCTCACTATAATACATTTATCTAGATTAGTTTGTCTTTTACATATATTCCATATATTATCTTCCTAATCACTGATAAGATGACTCAGAGGGATCATCAGTGATTATAGTATACTCATATTCTCATATAATTATATGTAGTGTATTTTACACTCTGATATGCCATGTAATAGGCCTGTCAGCAGTTCTTTGTCTCTAAGCAAGCTGACAGAGACAGAAGGCTTTGTTATGTCTATGTTTCACAACTGGTGTAGGCAAGAAATGCCACATGTCATTTGAACCAGTCAGCATTTCTTCTGTCTAAGCTATAATGCTAATGGAAGCATATTCTGTCTCATATGATACTCATTAGTAATTCTGTCTCCTAAGTCTTATCCAACAGAGAATGACTTAGGACCAAAACATACTGTTTCTGATAACTGTAACTATGTTGTAATCTCTGTTGCTATGCTGTTATCTGTAGTATTTAGCTGTCTGCAACCCATTGTAGCGCTCTCGAGACACTACTGTAGCTGCTCTAGAAGGGCAGAGAGCTGGAGTGTGGGGAGAGAGATAGAACAAGATCTTAGAGAACCTAAGATCTACAATTCTGGAGATTATGTACATTCTTCAGGAGTGGTGAAAAACCCATCTCCCTTGTGATTTTCTTTGTCACATGCTTGGCGTTAGTAGCATAATAAACTTTATTAGTACTCCTTGCTTGTTTACGAATGTTTCTTGGCAGACTCCGAGACACAAGAATCTGTATTTTTATTATTTTTATTGTTTACCCTACACACCAAGAGTGTTTAGACAACATAATGGCGACCGTGAAATGGAGTCTGGATGTTTTTGTCAAGTTTCATTTTAATTTCCTCTGTAAATTAAAACACTGGGCGAGAGATCCCCAGTAAACACAAGCTGAAAGTGTCTAATGTTTAAAATTTTTTCCGTCAGTTGTGTGTTCTACAATATAGACAAAACAATCTCTTGGCAGATATTCAATTTCTGTGTAATAAGTTGTTTTATTTTTGATTTTTTTCCCCTAATCTTTCTCTGTGGGAACACAGCTATAAAGGATCCGAAATAAACAGTTAGACAGCTTTCTTGTGGATTCAAATCCTGATGGGTATTTACTCATCTAGGTGTCCACATACGCCAAAGGCTGTTTGTGTGCTTTCATGAATTTTGGTTGCAAACAAAGTTTTTTGATCCACAACAGCTAAGGGTTTCTTATTTTAAGACATGTCTAAATATATCAGTACTGAGTTGAGGCTGAACGTCTTAACAAGCCAAACTGCTAACAGTAGCTGGCTTGATTTTGTTAAAGTAGCAGAATCCAATGGTAGCCCTTTAAGGGATATCATTGCCCATTATGGGGAACTGAAAGATGGTACCAATGATCCTGAAGGATTATTAATTGCAACATTGTTTAATTGTTTTGATGCTGTTCTAAATAAGATATCTGTTTTGAAAAGTGAGTATGATGCTTGCAAATGGAGAATTCTGCCTACAAGCAGGAGATTAGTCTGAAAAGGGCTTCTCATACAGAAAAAAATAGCTGGACTACTGTCTGAGCTACAATCTGTCTGTCTAGAAAATGAGTCTTTCTCTAATGAGAGAAGCAGCCTCGACCTGCATTCCTTAAGAGATAATGCTCAAAAGGCAAAACTTAATAAAAATGTTTTTCAAGCAAATGGTGTTCTGGCTAGTAACACTGATTCCTTACGTTTTGAAAACAAGGAACTTAAATATGATAAGTCTGAAGTAATTACTGAAAAAGTTAATGAGCTGGTATTTCAACACCAGACCTTGATGATACAGCATAATTCAATATGTTTTTATTACAGCAGACTTAAAATAAAGGTTTTCAGTATAAACTATGACACAGTTTCTGTTGGTAAAAAGCAAGTTTTACAATATGTAAATGTCTTGAAATCTGAAAACAAAGCACTTAATACCATGCTAACTCCTGCATCTGAGCAGTTAGAATGTAGAAGCAAAAAGTCAGATATGGCGAACTTGCGTTGTCAGCCAGAGGTATTGGCAGGGCATACTAACTTAATGTCCAAAGACCTTGCCTATTCTGATGTTTAAGAGTTTGATTTTGAACACTCACAGTATGCTGTGGGGTGGACTAGAGCAAAGGCTAGCCACTTATATTTCTGTGATTCACAAAATGGAGAATTGTTAGAGTCTCAAAATGGTGGACACACATGTGATCAGGTTGCATCCCAATACCATCCCCAAGATGGCCGCTCATGGTCATGTGATGATGGTCATGACACAGTAACCCATGATGCCAATGAGGTAATCCAAAATGGCCGACCACCATCTCATGGAGATTCGATCTTGCAGTCTCAGGGACCTGTGATTGCTGCCATAACCAAACAAAACAAACTGGAGTTTTTTGGCATGATTAATAATGTTATCAGTAACACTAGTGTTTCTGAAGGACAGAAGATTCTCATTAAAAATTATGTTGACGTACTTTTGAATAAGGTTGATACGCAGTCTGTCATGAAGTCAGCGTCTGATGCTAAAGAAACAGCTAATGCTGTTAATGTTTGCTTTATTAGCATGGCTTTAGTTAAAGAACACAATGAAGTTAATTACATGAAATGTTTTTATTTTCTGTGAAATGATACATCAGCTTTCCCCGAGAAGACTGAACGTACTGCTTTTCCTATGCAGTGCATTAATACTTTAAGCTGCAACATTAAAAACAATGTTGCTACCATCCAGCAACATTCTGGTGGGGAAACTCACTTTACATTTGATGGGGGACGGGACAGCCCTGATTCTAAAAGCCCCATGGCTGTGATATTTTCAGCATCACAGGCCACGTTTGGAGGGGGGGTTACAGGTTTGATTTCTGAACCTGAGCTGACAGCTGTCTCAGCACTATTTTCTCCACCCCTGATGGCTACTGAACCACAGTCCATGGCTGGAGAACTATGTGCAACTTGCACACCACTTTTTTCCACTGTGCAAGCACCCCTGATAGTGCCAGCACTGCCTGCACATGATGCAGAACCCGCTCCATCAGTGACACCTGCATCATCCCATACTGTGACTGCAATGGCAGGCACCCCCGATAGTGCCAGCACTGCCTGCACATGATGCAGAACCCCCTCCACCAGTGACACCTGGATCATCCCATACTGTGACTGCAATGGCAGGCACCCCCGATAGTGCCAGCACTGCCTGCACATGATGCAGAACCCCCTCCATGAGTGACACCTGGATCATCCCATACTGTGGCTGCAATAGCAGGCACCCCTGATAGTGCCAGCACTGCCTGCACATGATGCAGAACCCCCTCCACCAGTGACACCTGCATCATCCCATACTGTGACTGCAATGGCAGGCACCCCTGATAGTGCCAGCACTGCCTGCACATGATGCAGAACCCCCTCCACCAGTGACACCTGCATCATCCCATACTGTGACTGCAATGGTAGGCATTACGGGTAAGAAGGTACAAGGTATCATAATACTGATATCATTGTCTTTTCTTTTGGAATCACTGACCATGGCCCCAGCATTGGTTAATCCTAACACAGTTTTAGGGCATTATTTTGAAACTGCCACATCAGATAAAGCAATCTCAGCAGTTTTAGCCCAAATTTACAGTGGACACATCAGATGCATTGCTTATGCATCCCAGATGCTTGCCCCAGTGGAGCTGAAATACAACCTTTGTGAAAGGAATCTTTTGGCTACATACTGGGCAGTAAGATACTTTATGTACATCACTGGCTATGCACCCATTGTACTGCATTCCAATCATTTGCCAACTAACTTTCTGTTGTCAGACAGAGTAAAAGATGACTGTGGCTCTAATGCCAGACTTACACGCTGGTCTCTCATTTTACAGGATTATGACATCACTGTCCTTCCTATCAAAACTTCATCCTTGTTGGCCTATGGCCTACAATTTACAGGAGAGACCCATGATTGTTTACTCCAACCCACCCACTTACCTGTCCCAGTGCCCTTTCTGACAGAACCTCAGAAAGTGTTAAAAGAAATCACTGTGTGTCATGTTTTGACTGATGACTCAGCCACACATACCAACGAGGGTCAGACAGCAGGATTTGGAATTCTTACTGTGCATCCTAGTGATGACAGAGTGTGCATGGCTAGTAATTGCATCATCGTACATCTATGATTCACAGGCAATGTTAAATTCAAATAAATGGCAAATAAAATGAAAAGCAGTGAGGCGAGGAGTCTCCTAATTACCACAAATATTTGTGAATGGTTTACAGAGCTGGAATGTCCTTAAGAAATACACAATTTATGTTAAGAAAGGAATAAAAAGATTTTTACTTACGTAAAATGATACTAACACTCCATGAGAGGGTTAAGTTCTGCCCGCTTCAAGAAATGTCCTTGAGATAATTACAGAAAGCACTGCAGATACTATGTTTTCATTACAGTTTCTAATTGGGACTGTTTCTCTCTAAACTAAATTTCTTTGGCGGAAGACAAACTTCTGTTCCAGTACTCTATGGAACTACTGAGAAATACAGTGACTTGCTTGTGTACGGCACAACCTAGCAGTTTGCAAATACTGTACATTCATAAGGTTCAAGCATGTTGTATGGATATTCCTTATGCACCATAAGAAGGACCCTCATTTGAGGGCAGTGTATAGGTTCCTTAATAAAGGAACTGAGGAATAACTTCCAGAAATAACTCTTATAGGAAGTGAAAATGACATTCACCTATCCAGTGATGGCCTACTCATTTGGAACATCACTGCTGTAACACTCATGAAAAGTTATGGGTGATTCCTGAACACCTGAGAGTAGATTTTATCTACTGTGCCAAGTACATTGTACTTCAACTGGTGGACGCCAGTGAGTCAGTAAAAACACTAGACAGACTAAAATCCTCTGTCTCATGGTTACCCGTGAGAAATGATGTAGAACACTACATTAGTAACTGTTTGATCTGTGAACAGAACAAGCCTATACCAGCTAGGACAAATGCATTATTATCCCAGAGGCAAAAGCCCCCTGGAACAAAATCCAGTTTGACTACATTGTATTGCCTTTACTCCTTATGGCAATAAGAGGGACACCCTCTGCAGGTACACAGCATACCCCATGTTTGAAATCATGACCGGATGGTCCATGAGACTCCCAGAATATTTATTTCTGGACCTGTGTACTGCCACTGCTGATAGAGCATCAGTAGATAAATACAGTATGTTAAATATTTCAAACAAGACATCCAAAAGGTACACTTGTTTGCTTCACGATGTATGGGCAAGGCTTAACAACAGGCCTATCCCATTGTAAACAAACTCAGTCCAGCAGTCTACCAAGCTAGACTGCCACACTATAACAGTCATTGATAAATGGCTATATGCCAATCAAATGAACCTGTTTAAAGGAGATTAAATTACTTTTCCATACCCCAATGGGTGGAATAGTACTAAACTAACTATGTTTTTATTTTTCTCTTTTCTTTTAGGTTCCAGAGAGAGAGATGCTTGCTTTTATGCTTATTCTTTTTAGCAGTATGGGTCTTCTTACACGCCCAAACTGCACATTTTATTGCAGATAAGAACCAGTGACCTAATCCTAAACAAATTGTTGAGGCAAAACACCTCACAAGCCCACATGATTTAATTGCATCCTGTGGAATTCACACTAAAGTCCTAAAAGACATGTTCATTGTCCAGAAGAGTAGTGAGGCCCTACGGAACATTATGTTCATTGCTTTGGATCAATTCTAAAAGACAGACTTGATCTGGACTCCTCTTTACATTTTATTGATAATCAGAAATTTTGCATCCAAAATTATATGGCAATAAAAGCCATTAGACCTTAAGGTTTTTAACCCTATGATGCTTCATAATTTGTGACACTTAATACTGAGTGCCCAAAACAGAACCCTGGCCCAACCCAGTGGTCTAATAGCCACTTCTCAACCAGGCACCCTAGTTAATAATGTGCAGTTCACGCATATTCCAGTGATTTTTAAATTTCACCTTTTAAACTTGAAATGATTTGTTTTATGTTTCACAACAAATATTTCCCACTTTTTTTTCATAATGATGTGATTAAATACCCTGGCAGCATACCAGGCACTCATTAATGACTCCCTATACAGGGACTGAAAGCACACACATACACACACAATTAGGATTTTCACATCCTGACTGCTAGTGGTACATCTTATGATTGTAAACCTACCCCAACGCACTAGGCATTTTGGTTTTGTTTTTCTTATTTTTTTTTTAAATAAAACACAGGTTTAGACTCAGGCCTACTTGGTTCTGACATATCTATTTGAAATAGGGCTGATATAGCCAATATTCATACATATGTTAAAGGTTCATGATAGTATGAAATATAATATCATACCCCCCACTGCATGGTATACATGATTTTGCTCATAAAGAGTGATTTACAATATTAAGGATATTGTGAAGGGGTTTGACCTGACAAATGTTCATTGTTAATTAATTAATTTCTGCTCACAGTCAAGGAAGCAGATGAGCATCACATAGCTAAGAAAGTCTTTTGCACTGACTACAGCTATCATGCTTTTACAACCCTTTGATTATCCTTTCCGGGATCTGGAATTAGGATATATTCTTAATCTCATACATGACAGATGCATGGGTCAGTGGCATTGCCACATTTTGCACTTCTATTGTATGTGTTAACAAATGTTTATTTAAATCTAGCACTATTCCCTTGTCAATGGCAAGGAACCTTAAATATGTCACCACACACACCAGTATTGCTTCATATTGTTTACCATATACCAGTATTGTTTACCCTACACACCAAGAGTGTTTAGACAACACCCTATGTTGCTTGTGTCTGCATTCCATCGATCCCTTTAACAGCTTTCCAGGTGCCAGTAACCAGTGTGGCATCACCAGTCTCAAGTATTTCATGTGCATAAAATATGGCAGCTAATAGTGTGTCATCTCCAGTCTCAGTGTTTCCCATGCCTGAAATATGGCAGTTACAAGTGTGGCATCACCAGTTTCAGTGTTTCCCATGCCTGAAATATGGCAGTTACAAGTGTGGCATCACCAATCTAAGTGTTTCCCATGCCTGAAATATGGCAGTTACAAGTGTGGCATCTCCAGTCTCTGTTTCCCATGCCTGAAATATGGCAGTTACAAGTGTGGCATCACCAGTCTCAAGAATTTTGAGTGCATAAAATACAGCAGTTAGTGTGGCATCTCCAGTCTCAGTGTTTCCCATGCCTGAAATATGGCAGTTACAAGTGTGGCATCACCAGTTTCAGTGTTTCCCATGCCTGAAATATGGCAGTTACAAGTGTGGCATCACCAATCTAAGTGTTTCCCATGCCTGAAATATGGCAGTTACAAGTGTGGCATCTCCAGTCTCTGTTTCCCATGCCTGAAATATGGCAGTTACAAGTGTGGCATCACCAGTCTCAAGAATTTTGAGTGCATAAAATACAGCAGTTAGTGTGGCATCTCCAGTCTCAGTATTTCCCATACCTGAAATATGGCAGTTAACTGTGTGGCATCTCCAGTCTCAAGTATTTCACATGACTAAAATATTACGGTTATGAGTATGGTATCACCTGTCTCAAGTATTTCACATGACTGAAATATTCCAGTTACCAGTATAGCATCACATGTCTCAAGTATTTCACATGATTGAAATGTTCTGGTTACCTGTATGGCATCACCATTCTCAAGTATTTCACATGCCTGAAATATTCCAGTTACCGCTATGGCATCTCCAGTCTCCAGTATTTCACGATTGAAATATTCTTGTTACCAGAATGGCATCACCCATCTCAAGTATTTCCCATGCCTAAAATATTCTGGTTACCAGTGTGGCATCACTAGTCTCAATTATTTTCCATGCCTGAAAAATTATTGCAAAGTGCTGCAGTATGTTACAAGGAGCAGTGTAATTCAGTGGCAGTTAATCTCTAGTCACCCAATATTTTGTGACAGCATTTACTGCAGAGTATTGGATTGCATCTTGTCTTGCTTCACTGAATACTATTGATACATAATACAATTCCAGAGAAGGTGGCGAGATAGACTACATGGACGATGACAGACAGGTGTCTCTTTATTAGATTGTCTCAAATATTTTTCTCCCCAAGCAAGCCTCTTAGTTCTTGTAGCATTGGTAATAGTACTACTACTACTAATACCGCTGGCAGAACTATTACTACTACTACTGGCGTCACCACCTGTTCCATCTATACATTCACTGTCACATCCTTTTGTGCAGTGGTAGGAGGGCATTAGTGCATACATGCGTTGTGCAGGAAGCAGCAGACACCACCACCAGTGTTCCCACTGCTATCACTATGGCTGCTACCTCTACAGTCAGTGTGCTTCCCACTACCACCGGTGCCATTCATGCAGCAGCCACCCTTTCAGCTGTCACTACTATGGCAGCCACTGTTACCACTATTCTTATGCCCATGGCCAAAGCACCGTCTACTCTGTGTCTGTGGATTTATGTGATAACCATGAAAGCTGAATCACGATTGGTGGCAGGGCAAGTATATATCACCGAAAACCTATTTCAGTGATGTACACCCCCAACACACAGGAAAACAGTGCCAAGGACTTAAATTTTGATTGTTCATGTAGTGGGCTGTGCCCCTTACATTGCCCCACACCCCCTATTAAAGATTTCTTAACTCCAAGTCCAAGGGGGGTGCATGTCGGGGGGGTGCAACATCTGGAGAAAATAAACTTGGGGGCCGGGCACACAAAAATGTAGACATGTCCGGACCCGAACCTGAAACCCTTGCACCTTCAGGTTGACAACCACCAACCACTCTATGGGGCCAGCTTGGCAGCCCCACACCAACCACACCAGTCCAGCCCTCCCTCCTCCCTTCTGTCATGCTGGACCCCCCCCGCACACATACACATATAGTGATGTCCTGTCGCTATATGCACACACCTCCCTCATCTGGTCACCCTTCCTCAGCAGTAGCCCCTTCGACATGCACCAGGATTGAGTTGCCGTTATTGCAAGCACTCAATCGCCGATGCCCATGTCATGGGCTACCATGTCTGTGACCATGAACACCCTCCAGTGCTGATCCAATGCAATGCTTGATATAGTTTTCGGAGTGCTATATGTGTGGCGTGGTGGATCAAGTGTGCCACACGTAGCTTGTGTTGCATTAATGAGAGCTCTGCGTTGGTAGTTGAAGTTTCATTAAGGTATATATGCTACACCAGGTTTAATAGGTGATTAACGGTGTTGTTAAACTATTTTTTTAAATTTTCCTTAAAAAAACACCTTTTCTGGCTGAATACCGGATACTGAATACCTGGGACCCGAATACCAAATATTCAACCGAATATTCAGGAAAAGGTATTCGCACAGCCCTGGTTTTCTTTATATTTTGCTCATGCTGTTAACAGAGACTAGTTGTATCATATTGTCTTTCACAGGACCACCACTTTGCCTTTCCCCGATCTTGTCTATGCTGGGGTAGCCACTGACATAATTCTTGAAGTAATATTAATAGTTGTAGCTGAAGAGTACTATCAGCCTCCACTATAACCACTTAACAGATCAACAGATCACAACCACATGCAACCCAACCCAGAAAACACTAAATACCTGAAAATCACTAATGGGAACTCTCCTTCAGTATTAAACATTGCTCCCTAGCATAATCACACATGTTGCTCACCTCAATACAAAACCCAAGGACAATCAACATTTGATTCAGTCTGCCATTTAAAATGACCGGATGTGGCAGTGAGCATCTCTGACAGTAAGCAGTAAACAACTGAAACTGTGTTTGCATACTGAGAGTGAATTGTTGATATGTAAAGAAGACAGCCAAAATTAAAATACAGTAAACTGAAATACTGCACTTAGGGACATACAAGTCAAACAGCAAAACCGAGAAACTTAAGATTGTTTGATTATTGCACAGGACCTGATTACTCAGTGGAATCAAATGTTTTAGAGCTTATTAAAAATGTGTCTGTGCTTTCCTGTTTTACGGTATGATATCTATGTCCAGGAGTGTGGTATTTCAGTTTTGATTCAGACTCATTAGTATATGAAAAGCTAAAATAACATTTCTTTTTTTTTTTTTTTAATGTTTGATTGCACACACATTTTAAACAAACACATTGTCACAGTAGTGGCCTTCAGAGGCATGTCACTGTAGGATCCAATGCAGTTCAGGCTGCAGGGGCCTTGACAGTGACAGGCCAGTGATCAGTGAGGCTGCTCAGCTGCTTGAGGGTTGGAAACTTTGTGTAGTTGATAGGAGCCTGCCTCTCCTATAACAGAGTGGCTGGATGCTTTTATCTACGACACACTGCCAAGCAGCCAGCTGAGTGGAGTCATCTTCAATCTTAACTCGTGGGGGCACACTCACAAAAAAATTCTCAAATGTCCAAACTTTTTTCTTCTATCTGAAGTGATGTTTATTTGCTGTAGCATTTTTCCTTTATGTAATGGCTTCTTCAGGGAGCTTGTAAAATTTATCACCCATTCTTACAGTCATATTTAAGCTCTGCCCACACTGTATGTTACATTTCATTTCTATGCCTTGCCTGTTGTCTGCAATTTTGTTCTTGGATTTTATATTAGTTCTCTTTCAGCAGTTATGCTCTCTGATTTATGAATGCACTACTTTAGCATTCTGAAGAATTCCTCGTGCAGTCTGCAGATCACAAGAAGTGGGCAAGCAGTGCAAAGGATTATTATCTCATGAGTTGTCCTTCTGATCTGAGCCGAAGCTGATTATTGTTCCCTTTTCTTAAAAAACACAGAAACATAAAAAATGACTGTAGATAATGACTGATATGCCCATCTAGTCTGCCCATTTTTAATTCACATTTGCTATCGACGCAACTTGATCTACAGAACTGTCTCATCCACCCTCTTCCTTCCTCCTAGGATTCCTTTGTGCCTATCTGAGGCATTTTTGAAACCCAGCACTGGTTGCACCCCAACTGCCTCTCATGGAAGGTTCTTCCAGGAATCCACCACCCTTTCTGTGAAGAAGTACTTCCAGACATCTCTCATGAATCCACCTCCTTCCAGCTTCATATCATTCTTGTCTGCTTTTCTGATCAAGGAACAGCTGAATTGGTAACAACAGGCACAATCATCTGCACCATGGCTGTATGTTAAGTATTATAATTACTGCAGGTGTATTCCCTTTTTGTCTCCACTCAGATGAAACGGGTAGCACATGAGATGATAATCCTTTGCCTTGCATGCCTGCTTCATTTGATCAGGGTATGGTAAGTAGCTTGCAGGCAGCCAGGCAACAAGTCCTGGGAGGTGGTGGAAGAAGCAGGTAATTAACAAAGGGGTTAATTAAGCTATGGGGGGGTGTCCATTTCACAGACAGAGTGAGAGAAATAGAGAGAGTGAGAACCAATTGTGGAAACAATCCAATTTAAAAAAGAATCAAAGAAATCATGCAATTTCATAAACAGGTAAAAAAGTAACATTTTACTGTGCTTTCAAAGAGTTGTTAACTTGCAGCTGAATAGAGAGGGAGGAGGCAGGTTCTGCAAGAGAGACAAAGTTATCTGTGGTGCAAAGTTTGGTTCTGGGTTACAGAAGCCAGTTATTGAGTAGCTGACTGACGTGTGATTCCATCATCTCTTCTCTCTCTATCAGTTATCAAGAGCCCCCTTCTGCTGCCAAAATTACCTGCACAACCCACTGGACTTAATCCTGCCTACCCACTTTACATTTTTACCAAAAACAAGCAAATATTTTTATGTTTCTATTAATAGATAGATGTGTTTTAATATTACTTTTCTCTGGCTGATTCTTGTTTAAGAAATACTAGGGTTATATGTTATGTATTACTGTTTTGTAATGTACAGCACTCCAAATCCCCGGAATGGGGCACTCTATAAATAAAGAATCTATCTATCTATCTATCTATGAGCTGTGGGTGTCCGCCTGATCTGTTTGCTCTCCTCTGATGCCAGAGGGAAGTATTTTTCAGAAACAAATAATGCTCAAGAACAAGGGGACATGCCATGAAGCTGGGAGGGGGGTTGATTCAGGACAGATGTGAGGAAGGATTTCTTTCAAGAAAGAGTGGTGGATTCCTGGAATAGCCTTCCAGTGGAGGTGGTAGGGGTGAAAACAGTGGGGGGCTTAAAAATGCATGGGATATGCAGAAGGGAATCATAGTGGAAAAGAAGTGCAGAGGGAGAAAGAGCAAGAGATCAAGTAGGGTCTCTGGTAATACTGTAGGTAGGTAAATATGGGCAGACTGAATGGACCAATATAATGTCAAATTCTGGGTTTCTATGTTTCCCACAGGATGAAGCTGAAAATAAATATTGCTATCTAGCCCTCCTTTCCCAGTCAATGAAAATCTATATCCAAAATAATAAACTGAAGAGGCTTTTTTGTTGTTGTTTAATGGGACACTGCAAGGATGCTGGAAGCTAAGAATTAGGAGAAGCCGGATACAAAATTCTGCTAGAGCCACAGTCTGTACTGTAGAGGTTTTTCAGGAAAGGTTGGTGAGTGTGTGTGTGTGTGTGTGTGGGAATGGGGTGGAGGCTGGTGCTGTGTTCAGTTGGTAATGGGGAAAGATTAATGAAATGTAAGAAACGTAACTGGGGATTGAACATGGGTTTAAATTCAAATCCTACTACAGCCAATTGCTGACTAACAAATCTTGCTCTTAAGTGACTTGCTTAAGACCACAGTATACTACAGCATTTGGCCTTGAAGAGATTTTAATTTTTTCCTAATTCCCAAGTCACCATTCTCATCCAATTAAAAAACATTCCCTTCATTTTTAAGGCTGTAGTGGGTGCAGCCCTGCAGTTCTTTTAGGATCACTGAGAAAAAGGACACTACATTCCTTCCAAATGAACAACATGTTGGATTGTGTCACAGTCGCCACCATGTCTGTGAAGCAGTCCACCCATGTTGTCCTACCGACCACAGCACTGCACTGTTTCACAGTGCCAGCGGTCACGGCAAAGCATAACACACTCTGTCATGTCCAAGATGGCCACTGCATTATACTACACATGTGCTAGCAGTAAGGCATGTGCAGCGACATGAGAACATCTTGGTCACGGCAGAGTGGGCCGTGTTCCGCCATAACCACCGGCACTTATTTCTTTATATCTTTTTTCTTAGATTATTGAAATTCCCCCACCTGACCCTCTCTTTCTCAGCATCCATCACCCCCCAGAAATATATAAATTACACTGGGGGTACCCAGTCCCCCAGTGTTGTGATCAGCCCCTCATCAGTCTTTTTTTCTGACACTACAGGTGCCCAATCCCCCAGTGTCATGATCGGGGATCGTCAGTCTCTTTTTTCCACCTGTAAAATAAATTGGTCCATCGATGTCCTTTACATCCATTCCTTACCCCCACCTGATCCTCCCACTGTGCATCCACCACCCAACCCCCACCCTTACTTACCCATCAGGGTCAAATGCTGTAATCCTCTCTGGACTGCAGACACATCTTCACTCTTCAAAGTCAGACCACAAACTGAAGACACAGGTATGCAGTTCAATGTATTTCAATGGGGTTTTGAACTTAGTGCCATAACCTGGACATTTACTATATGTATAAATTATATATATATTTTGAAGCATCCCCCATCCTCCACTCCCTCTAAGCACCCACCACCTGACACCCCACACCCACAAAAATATAGGAGTGGCACTGGGGGTGCCCAATCCTCCAGTGTCACAAACAAATACTCGTTCCTTTTTTTTAATTTTTTATTATTTGCTCTGTAAATAGAAAAAACATCAATCGATGTCTGTTGCACCATTCCTGTCCACCTCCCAACCCCTTACTTACCCATGGGGAGGGGGGAGCCAATACCTTCATCTTCTCTGGACCACAGACGCATCATCACTCTTCAAAACTGGATCACAAACTGAGGAAACCGGTATGCAGTTCAATGTATTTCAATGGGGTTTTGAACTTAGTGCCATAACTTGTTTATTTTAGTAGCCTTTGTTTTTACCGCACATATGTTTTTTTTAACCAGGAGAGACACACTATGCTGAAGCTTGTTTACAGGTGTGACTTGGGAGCACAAGAAAGTGAAGTGACTTGCTCAGAGTCACATAGTATTCAAGTGGGTGCTGTGATATTCAAATCCAGGTCTCCAGGTTTGCAGCTCAGAGCCTTAAACCACTGCGCTATACTGTGTCACTGCAAAAAAAAATGCTAAGTTTATGTGAGCATAAGTATTATTGTAAAGAAGAAACGTTGTTCATGGGTAAAACAGCATAGATAACATTGTGGGTGCTGCAATTGACAAAGCTGTTTGATCTAGAGCTTCAAACCAATTCAGAGATATTTTTGCATTTTAAAAATTTTGGACAAGATTTTTCTTGCTTGTCATCTGCAAGTTTAAACTTTTAAGATATTTCGAGACCTTGGAGCATTTTTGGTGTATAGGAGAGTTTCCTCTGAACTGCAGTGTTCCTCCAAATTCTGTTGCAGCCTTATTCAGGCATGATGCATTTCTTGTACCTCTGTATTATGTTCCTATTTAGAAGCCAAACAGTGATCTTTCTCAGCTGTGTCACTGCAAAAAAAAAAATGATAAGATTGTGTGAGAAAATGTATTATTGCAAAAAAGAAACATTGTGCGGTTCAGTAGTGTGACAGAGTTTTAGATTCTGCATGGGGATGGGAGAGAAGGGAATTCATAGGCCCTGGTTTAATTGTTCATGTAACCAGAGCCCTGATATCAACTTACCAGTCAACTTGATCATAAGTTTACCAGCTGATCTGATTTGGAATCAGTCTACCATGAGAATACTGCAAGGTATATACTTTTGTTTAACTTATCTACCCATAGTATAGGTTTACTTTTCAGATACCACCCCACTATGGATTATCACTTTCATGAAATTTGAAGGAAAGGACATTTGTTCAGATTTTTGTATGATTTAACCCCAGATTTCCTGGGTGAGAGCCACATGCTCCAACCACTGTGGTATGCTGACTGCTGTTTTGCAAGCTTGATGTTAGACACACCTCTGACACAATCTGATGACATGTCAGCTTGGCTGGTAAATGGAGTTTGGATCAGTTTAGCTAAGAAATGCTGAACTGGCAAACTGATCTATGATCATATCTCTGCTGAAATTAATCCTGGAGCAATGGTCGGGGTCTAACCAATTGTATCTAGCAAGTTCCAAGATTGCCACTGAGGGTTGCACTGCAATCTGAGAATTTGCTGTCATCTGCCCATTAGGTAGAAAATGTTTTTTTTCCCTGCTGCGTCACAAAAAAAGCAAAACAAAATTAAATATAAGTACCATACTATTGATTCAGAGAGGGATCAAACTGTCCCAAACAAAAGCAAGCCCCACTGCAAATGAGCCATGGCATCTCAGCAAGGATACAGTACAGTTATTGTATGTACTAGACACTAGACAGTAACATAACAGTAATTATATGATCTGCACAAAAGAGTATGCATGACAACAATAGCCACCACACAATTAGGCAGTTCACGTTAGGGGCACCAAATGAAGAGGCAGATAAGCAGACAGTTGGCAAGGCACCACAAAATTAGGCAGTTAGGCAGGCACTTGACAGGGCATCACAAAATTAGGCAGATCACTTTTAGGCTCCAAAACATCAGGTAGTTTGTTCAAGCAAAGTGGTACCACACAAATAAGCAGTTCGCTTTTAGGAGGCACCAAATAACAGGCAGTTCAGAGTAGGCAGTCTCTTAGAAATGGGGCACAGATGAGGATACAGAAGTTATAGTCCCTTTCTATCAGGCACTGGTGTGGTCCCATTAGGACGATTGTGCCCAGTTCTGTGTGCCACACACCAAGGGTAGTATAGTTCTGCTGGATAGGCTACAAAGAACAAAAGGGGCCAATACTTTATCAGAACTGTCGTACAATGAAAGACTGGCAGAATTCAAAATGTTCCCTCTCGAAGAGTATCCAGTGATATAGACCACCACAATTGGGTGCCTACAAAACCGGCGACTCAATCACAGTGCATGTCAATGGGGCTACCCACCAGGGAGGGTGACCAGATGGGAGGGTTCACACATATAGCAACAGGATGTTGCTACATATATACGCATGTGGGGGGGAGTGAGCACTCTCAGTGAGGGGTGAGAGGGGAGAGAGGAATTGTGAGGGGTGGTGCACAGTGAGCTGCCGAGCTGGCCCCATGGTGTAGTGGGTGGGTTCGGGTCCAGGCACAGGTACGTTCTGTTGTGTCTGGCCTGAATTAGTTTTTTGTTGTTGTCTTGCACCCCCCCCAGCATGAACCCCCCTGGAGTTGAGAATCCTTCAGTAGGGAGGTGTGGGGGGGCACAGCCTCCTTATTAAAACAGTAAATCAAAACCTCTGTTGCAGTTTTGCTGTACGGTGCATCGCCAAAATTTATTTTTGGCAATGTACAGTTGCCATAACTGCGATCGCCTTTCAGCTTTCACAATTATCACATAGATCCCTCTTAAAGGGTCAGTCCCTGCTTGGTATATAGGGTTTTCATAGAGGAAGATTTATGAGAATGCTTGGGACTGGAAAGAAAAATAATTGAAAGCGGTACTAAACTACATACATTTCAACTAAAAGGAGAGTTATGTAAAACAAATAAAAGGGGTGCATGGATAAACCAGAGTGGTGACCTACTGGAATAGCCTCCAGAAGGCTGTGGTACAGAGTACCCCTGTAGAGTCCTTCAAAAAAAAAACTTGATGAATTTTTTGGGGTAATGAACCAACAATGTATATCCACTGAGAAATGGTGAGTCAATTTGGCTGTCTTACCGACTCGTATTGTCCTATGAATCCAATCACACTTAGATGTAGTTTACATGAGCAGTATTGGAAAGGAGCACACTGTCACTTTAAATGCAGTCTAGGTAGGCATGTTCATTAAAATTCATTGCTTTACTATAATTACTGGTGACCCCCTTTAGCAACCGTTTTAGATAGATCAATAAAATGCAGTAATAACCAGATTTCGGGTTATTATGGCATTTTAGCTGAATTTCACTTCAGAGCAGAAAAATCACCATAGAAAGAGCTTGCATGGCAGCCGATCACATCTGCATGAATACTCAGTCCTAAACATAGCTGTTTAGTGGCTCACGCTCAGCACAATGTGAGCATTACTTAGTATTTTCCCCAACGAACACCTCTCTTTGGGCTCCTCACACTTTCTCACAAAATATTTTTCCAGCCCAAATATGGGCATGAAATATTGAGTTCTGAGATGCTCCCTAACTTTTCCCTGTCCTTCTTACCCACAGATTTCTGCAACAACCCTTGGCCCATACTGCCATGACAACTCCACTTGGATCCTGTACAACTTATAAATTTCTCGGCAGGATTTCACCCTTTTTCATTAAAACAACAATTGTTAAGGACTTTCTACTTTCAAATACAGTTCTTAGAGCACAGTTTTGTTATTTTTCTGCACTGAGCCGTTACCTTGCTTGCTGACATACTGAAGCCCTGACCTGAGAGTGAGTAAGTTTAAAGAAAGTTTTCTTCTAAATTCCTTCAACAATTCAATGGTTTTAAATGCTGCAGAAATTACCAGCAATTATAAAAAATAATAGATAGGCAAGTGTGTGTCTATGACTATTTTCTTCAAACCATGGTGTTTGATGACCACATAAACCCTTCGAGCTTTGATCTCGAGGTTTATGGGTCATCAAACACCTCGGGTGTGAAAAAAAAGTCATAACACACACTGGCCTATCCATTATTCTCTATTTAATAATCTTCCCCTCAGTATTCACATCTATGGAGCTACTTTTGCCCAGCCACCTTTGTGCGTTTGCTTATATGGAGCTTTCTTTAAATAATTACTCTGCCTACAGGGCAACCCTTTTACTTCGGGGTCTGACTGTTCTGACATTAGTCCTGTAGGGCATCTATCTTCCCACCTCCTGCGAGGCCCTGGGGTATGCTGGAGCCCATTCTCCTGAGGCCGACTCCCCGGATGAGTCTTGTTCCTGATCTGCCCTTACTCTGCCTTATGGGCAGTCTCAGCACAGGGCTTGGCCTGTCCTGAACTGGCATCTATGAAGCCTCCCTGCAGCCTCTGTGTGTTGTCTCCTGATTTGGGCTGCCTGACCAATCATGTGGCCTAAGGCACTTTTGATCTGCTCAATGCAGAGTGGTTTGACTTGTTTATTTTTAGTAAAAAATAACTTTTACTTCTAGTTTGGGTGGTGGTCACTTAGCAGGTAGGGAGATCCCACTGCCATGTGTTGTTGGGGGTGTTGGAAGGGTCTGGGCGGGATGCTGCTTCTTTTCCTCACTAACGACTGTGGCCACTCTGATGTTGGCAACACTTGCTCCTGTCAATGCACTGCTGCTGCCACTCTGAAGTCACCAAAAAGGGACTGAGGAATCAACTTTTAAGCAAAAAAAACTATACAGAGCTTGCATTGTGGCTGTCAATTCACTTATGACTGATGACTTTGGCTTGGTTCCATGTTAAAATCACGAAAATATAATCGTGATTGCTTTAATGGCTAGTACAACTCAACGACTCCACAAATAGCGCATGTACAAAATCTCCAATGTAAAAACAGCGATCTAATATCTGTGAGCAAATAAAGTAACATCAGTCACACTGTATCCTGTGGCTCAACGGGCTGCTCATTCCTGGGAGGGGAGCTGTGCTGACATTGTCAACAGCAAGCAGTGAGCTGACATCCTTCGGGGGGCCAGTAGAGAATGGGAGACACAGTCACACAGGGGGAAATGCAAGATGAGAACCCATTCTCACCTCTCTCTCTCTCTCTCTCTCTCTCTGATCTCTGATCTGCAGACTCAGGTCCATCCAACATTCTCAGGTGCGTCTGTAAGATAGAGAGACAGACAGACAGAGCAAGCATGCTTTTTTGAGTTGTGATTATTACTGGATACCCTGTTGCGCTCTCTATCTCTCTTCTCAGTGGCTGCAGCAGTACGGCAAGGGGCTTTCAGTCTCTGTTCCTTAATGTCCCTTTGTAAAGTAGCACAATACTGAACATCTTGAGACTGTGCACCTTCCCCAATGTCACACCGGTATATGGTGCTGTGCTGTGGAACTGAACTTGTCGATGACCTTATCCTCTGCTAAAAACTGCAAAGGTGTCATGTCAATGGACCCACTGACACAGAGAGAGTGAGCAGGGAAATACAGCAAGGCTAACAGCTAACAGGGATGGGGTGGGTGTGGTTGTTACTTTGTTACTGCTGGATGAGGTCTTACTCATTTAAACTTAAACTTAAACTTATTTTTGGTGGAATACTGATCGCTATTAAAGCATGCACTGTTATTGGGCCACATTACTCACTATTTAGTATCTGCACAGTTATGATACGGTAGCTGGTTGTGGTTTCGCTATTGTTGCTTTGCTATTATGTAGTCGCTATTATCTAGTCATGATTATTACGGGATATCCTTTGGCTCACTTGACTGGACTGGATCACCTCACTCGCTGCTGACTGCTGCTTTGCTGAACAGAGTAAACTGTGGGTTCTGTACATTCAAGGGAACTGGCTCCTGTCAGGAAGGGGGGACCTGCCAACAACTCAATAACTCTGCAAGAGAACAGGAGAAAAGGAACACAGAGGCCACTGGCACAGGAGCTGCTTTTAGCTTTGCTTTCAGCCAGCCCTCTGCATCCTCTCTCCTTCAGGCCACCTGATTTGCCTAACTGTATTTCCTACTGCTTGAGAATCCTGATGACCTTCTCTACCCAAGTGGCTCTTGACAACCCCCTTCTCTTTCTACTGTTGGTTCTATAAGTAGCCCCACAATGTTCAGAACTATGACTTCCTGGCAATGTTGTTGGCAACCAACTTCACAGCACAAGCTGGCCAATTTAAAAATAACTGAGGCTGGCACTTGGTTCTTGCCAGAGCTGCAGGGGGAGGGACATGGGTTTTGTGTGTGCTTTATGCAGCTGACAAGCTGAGAAAAGGCATAGGGAAAAAGCTGACAGGGGAAGGAACTAGCAGCTACAGAGGAATATTTGGTGGTTTACTGGCACATGGGCTCCCAGGGACAACTGGTTACTGGGGTATTTCTTTAAGTCATGCTGCAGAGGTCACTAGTATGTGTCCTAAATCAAAATTCAAATCCCCCCCGTCCCTACTTACTGTACCTGGGGGCCCTCATATACCTTTTCTCCACAACCTCTGTTCCCTGGGCCACTACACCATCTGCATGGGCCCCTAAGGGGTCCACAAGCACCCTGATGTGCCTTGTCCCCTGTCCCTTGGTTCTCTGGGCAACCTACTTTGAAAGGGCCCAGGATGCTGCTAATTTGGAGCACTATACATAGGTTTCATGTGTCACACTAACAAGGAGGCAAAGAAGTTGTAACATAAGCCAGAGCAGTTTCATCATAACAGAGCCCATTGATGAGTGCATCATACAACTCCTGGGCTCCGTGGCCTCATGCATGGATCACATTCTATGCGACGGATGTAACATATGGCTGCTACAGATGCTAGCAATGCAAAAGTGGAAGGTTCATCATAAAGACCTCACCATGAGGATCACCTGAACTTTAATTGCACTACAGACACCCAAATTCTAAGGCAGTCTGTATGTTTACAAGCTATAGCCAGCTTGAAAGCTTGAATGAAAGTGGTATTTAAAAATCCTTGTAAACCTAATGTAATTATTTGAGTTTAGTGCTTCTCAGCTTTCATCATAATAAAGTAAAAATAGTCTACGCCAAACCACTACACTCATACAACTAAATTAATTTACTTTTTATCAATTACTTTTACCACAGATTACCGCTGCTATGCCTTGATAAAGTAGCATTCAGCTGCCACAAAACAGTGATTGTTTTTTACGGTGTCTGTGACTCTACAATAAGTACTGGACCCATTTTACACTAAGGAGCTGAGATGTGTCTGATTACAATCATTATTTGCACTCTAAGATAATTTTTGGGAACATTACATACACAAAATCTGCTGAGAAACATCAATAGTTAATAAATAATGTGCTTGTTCTTAGATATTGGGCTTACTCCTGAAGAATGAAATTCTCCTGCTTTTATGCCCTTCCCCCTTTTTTAGTTTTATGATCAGAGTTTTTGTATTAATCATCTTTTTTCTTTATAGAGTATCAGATATGTTGTTATGATAATCTGTGACATGCCTCTACTACAAATGCTACTGTATATAGGTCCTCTGTGACTTGCTATTTAGTGCACATTTATTTAAATAATCTTTTCTGATAATATCCTGTTTATTTGCATTAATTTTGCTAACTGAACTGCAATGTCTTCCTGAAATAAAAAGATGGCATTTGTGACACCCCCAACATGTCTGACTACTAAGCAATGAAATACAACGGGGTGTGTGTTAGACAGTTTTACCACATGGCTAGGGGGCCTAGTGAGGCATGAAGCCACAGGCCGAGTGAGTCCAGCACCTTAGCAGTACATTAGAACTGTCTATTGCACACCCTGGAATGTTTTATTGTGCTTATAAAATGGGCATACAAATTTTAGATGCATGTTGAAATAAAAATTATTATGATTCACTAATATAGAAGTGAAATTTCTGTACTTATTTTACATAAAATACTTCCTCCATGCTGGCCCGGTGGCATTGAGGGTTGACGCACTGGACGCCACACCTTGCGCCGCACTGGTGACCTGGGATCAGGAATGGACTTGGGCCATCAGGGGCCGGCAGGGTAGAGGAAGGATTGAGTGCCTCACAACTGCTCTCCTTCCTCTGGAAATGGTAGGGGCACTGCATCACACTGTAGCGGAGACTGGCGGAGGCCAGCTGCACTACAGCTGTATGCACAGCAAGGGGTGAGGAGTGCGGCAGTGTCAGCATGGATGTGCATGATGCCACTGCATGTCCAACTACCTGGGGAAGTAAATCAGAGGAAAATGGTGGGGCAATTTTGGCGGCTGATGGCCGTGCCCCGAGTCCCCGGACATGAGAAGTGCCTTTGCCGGCTGTGGCCGACCCTGTGCTCATGGAGCTATTACTGCACCTGGTCCAGGGGGTGTGGGTGCCGGCAGCCAGAGGTTGTTGGGCCTGCTCCGCAGAGGAGCAAAAATATAAAGAATAAAAAAAATAAATAAATAGTTCCTCCAAGAGGAAAAACATTGATGACATTTGTCCTACTGTGGCCCCCAGAGTTGTATTTTTTTTTTTTAGTTGTCATGATGCCTCCCATCTACACACACACACACACACACACACACAGACATACACTGCAGTTATTTCTTCCTGATGACAGGATTGCGAGACTGAGCAGTAACTATCAAGTAATGAATGACAATGGAGCAGCACGGCATTGCAGCAACTTTGAAAACCTGAGCTGCTGTGAGAACAGAGCTGTATAGGAGGCACAGAAGTCATGGAAGAAAGTATTTTTAATAGTTTGGGGTAATCAGAATTTGAGGTCTGCATGTTGGAGAGAATTTATCTACAGTGTGTTGCCTCTCATTTCAGTCATGCTGGTGACAGAGGTAGTGAGCTGTTGGGGGAGCAAATAAGCAGGTGGGCAATGGAAATATTAACAGAGTGGTGTGGCATTGCTAGGGAGCAACTGTCTCAAGTGAGCATGCTGTTGTGAGACTGGAGCTGAGAAGGAGGACATTTTTTTTCATTCTGGGATCTTGAGGAAAGCGAGCGGAGCTGAGTATTGTGGCAGCAACTGAACTGTACTGAATGGAGTGGTGTGGTCCAGGAGCAATTGTGCTGCTGTGATAATGTAACGGAGGACCATTGAGGATGGCATTTGTTTTTAATAATTTTGTATTCTAAACTGACTCTGAGGTGTGTTGGGGGGTGGGAGGGGTTACAGCTTGCATGGTCCCTGATGGCTTGTGGCTTCTATCAGCCAGTTGACAGAGGGAGTGGGTGAGCAAAGGAGCAGGAGGGCAAGGGAGACTCTTGGCACAAGGATTTAAAAACTGTGTTCTGCATCTAGGTTGCCAGGACTAATTGTAGCCGTGCATTAAACACTTCTAGCGCATGGCTATCAACCAATCACAGGGCTTAAAATCTTAAGTCCATTTTATGATATATTCAGAGGGTGTGTAGCCTAAATTATCATCAGTGCATACAGAATCCCACCTACAACTGATGCTGAGGAGCCTGCGCTAGACATACAGTATCTGTAATGAACTCTGATATAGTACCAATGGAGTTTGCCCTTTAAGGGGCAGACCATGTTGTCCTGGTGCACCCCTTCCCTCCTTTAGGGAATGGTTGTGCTCAGAAGGGGAGGGGAGAAGGAAGGGGAGGGGCTAAGGGCCAGAACAATGGGCAGGTAGCAGGAAGGGAAGGGGAGGGGAGAAGGGAGGTACATAAGGGACAGCACAAGGGGGCCTCAGCCACTTTTTGCTGGAGTTTTGATTCTACATCAACTGCAGCACGTTGGATTGGCATTACTTTTTGAGGTTTGTTCACAAGGAGAAGAAGGTAAGGATACAACAACTGAGTTGGGAAGATATGCAAAGTTGTTTTTAAAAAAAAGAAAAATCATTGCAGCATTTAGTTGAGAATATGGTGACATGTTAGAAGACAGGGTGAAGCAGGGGTTTTTGCTAGGCAGTTGTTTTAAAAAAGGAGAGCCAGTTTTTTGGAATTGGGAGGCACTGTACAGCCAAAAAAGTGAGGTTAGCATGTCTATGAGGGGGAGCAGGGCAGGCATGCTAGGAGTTTATTGGGAGCTTACATCAGAGGAGGGCTGCAATAGCGGTTACTTACAGGAGTTGCCCTGGCACTGGTTATTTGGGAGTGAGTGTCCAGTGCTCGAGGCTTTGTTGCGCTCGATGATATTGGTTTTGTGGCCAGTTGATGGAAGTTGGGACAAGGGGTGAAATTTTTGTGGTTACTGGTTAAATTTAGCAGGCCTGGAAGAGGCCCTGAAGAAAGCGAGCGAGAGCATGATCTGAGGCCACGTGGTGTGATGTCACACGCCACGTGGTGCTTGCGATGAAGGTTGCCCTTTGTTTTGGGCTGCTTGCTGCCTTTAGGGCCAGTTGGGCTGGTTTTTCTAATAAAATTGGTAGGCCTGGATTAGGCCTTGAGGTTAGTGAGTGAGGGAGTGATCTGAGACCCGTGGCGTGACATCACACGCTGCTAGGGTCACGATGAAGCCTTTTCCCTGTTTGTTTTGGCTGCATGCAACATTTTAGGGGCCTGTTTTCTATTGCTGTGGTAAATAGTAGGCCTGTAGAGGCTCCGACAAAAAGGGGAGTGAGAGTGCAATCTTTGGAACATGTAGCGTGACGTAGGACGCCACGTGGTGCATTGCCGAGGCCATGTGGTGTGACGTCACATGCCACGTGTTGCTTGCAATGAAGGTTGCCCTTTTATTTTGGGCTGCTTTCTGCCTTTAGGGCCAGTTGGGCTGGTTTTTCTAACAGAATTGGTAGGCCTGGATTAGGCCTTGAGGTTAGTGAGTGAGGGAGCAATCTGAGACCCGTGGCGTGATGTCACACGCTGCTAGGGTCACAATGAGGCCTTTTCCCTGTTTGTTTTGGCTGCATGCAACATTTTGGGGGCCTGTTTTCTACTGCTGTGGTAAATAGTAGGCCTGTAGAGGCCCCGATGAAATGGGAGCGAGAGCGTGATCTTTAGAACACATGGCGTGACGTAGCACGCCACGTGGTGCATTGCCGGAAGCTTTCCCTTTGTCTTGCTGCTGCTCGTGATGTTGTGGCCTGTTTGGCAGGCTGGAAGAGGCCCTGAAGGGCTGGGAGTGAGAATAAGAAACGGCGACCACGTGGCGTGATGTCATACACCATTTGGATGGTCACGATAGAGGCTTGTTCCCTCTGGTAGGAAGTTTACTGTGTGGGCCTGCATATGGCCTAGCATCAACAGACAAGGGGGACGCAATGCGCACGCATGTCAGCTGGGTCATGGGGGAGAAGCGGACACTCCCCCATCCCAAGGGAACCTTGTGGCTGCCTCCAGTGGTTTGCTTCCTGGGAGAGCATACCCCCTCAGAGAAAGATGTTTAAATATAACCTGGCTTCACCCATGAGGGAGGTAGTTTTGTGGGGGGGACAGTGGACGGTATCGGCCCCCATTAGATGACAGGGGAGAGCAGGGGGAGGCAGAGAGGCATAAAAAGAGAGGCTAAGAATAGGTTTGTGGTTTGGGAGCTGTCTTTGGTCCACAAGATCCAGGGTTTCAAAATCTGAGAGACTGCTCCTTTTATGAAGCTTCAAAGATTTAAAAAAAAAAAAATGGGATAAGAAAAGGAAAGGGGGCACAAAAAAAATATATAGATAGAAAGCAGGCTGGGGGAAGGGGCCCTGGAACATAGGAGGGCAAGTAGACAAGGAACCTCATGGCGTGGCGTCACACACCTCTAGAGGATATGGGATGGAAGCGTGCATGAGTTAGGGTGATTTCCATGAGTATGGGGGTCGGGGAAAGCCTTCCCTGTTGGGGAGGCATGCTGGGGGTAAAATGAAGTGACTGGGAGAGCCTCAGGGCAGAATGGGAGGGATCCCGACCCGGGACCTCACAGGAGACATCTCACGTGGTGAAGGGGTCGCAGTGAGTGAGGGCCCATGCTAGGAGATGGCGACCTGCCAGGCAGGATGGGGGTCCTTCACGGGTGTCCCCGGTCTGTGTTGGCATGGTGGGTGGCACGATGGACAGGAGGAAGACATACAGAGAGGTACAGATATACGAATAACCCTGTTTTTCATTTCCTATAGTTGTCTTCACAGAGCAAAAGATAAGACGGACATGGCACCCAAGAAGAGCAGGCCATCGAAGGAAGACACCTACAAGGCTATAATTGAACTGGCAGTAAAAGCAAACAAAATGTGGGAACTGGTGGAGGGGGAGGAACCGTGGAGGCCCAGGAAGAAAAGAAAAGCGAGTACAGAAAAAGGTGGCAAGGGGAAGAGGCCAGCCGAAGGGCTACACAGTCCCGCTAGGGTAGCACCGGTGATAGCTGGACCCGCCAAGGTAGTCGATCCAGTACCCACACGGCCAGTGGACCTGGTGATGCCAGTACCCACCCGAGATCAAAGGGGAACCTCCCCGGCAGAACCCGGACATGAAGCCCAGAACAGGAGGTCCTGCCCGCAGACCCCAGTAGCTCACCCTCCACCTCCACCTCAATCAAGGAAGAAACAAGGGGACCTTTGGAGGACTCCAGGCAGCTCGGCCAGGACAAGGTTACAGGTAACACATCCAACGCAGTGGGTGATAGTATAAAATAATGTATAGGGCAAATTGTGGTGGCACTGGGGACAGGAGGGCTGGGGCAGATGGAATCTGCTCTGGCAGAGATTAGGACAGGAAAAGAGGTACCAGGAGATACTGCAAAGGGAACGGAAAGAGACGGAAAAGGTACAAGAGAGGTAGGTGTGCCTGGGATGAGAATAGGCAAACATGTGCCACTGGCCACGAAGGAAAAAATATGGAAAGGGGAATATGTGGATATATTTGCTTTGGTGAGCCGGGAGGCGGCGGCCAAATAGGAAGAAACTGAGAGCATAGGTAAGAGTGAGATGGCAGCTGCCATAGTGCTCTTAGGAAAAAAAGAGGACGACAAGTTCATGAAAGGGAAGACTTGGGATGGGTGGTTTCTAGATTTTGCCATCTTTTCAGCCATTGTTCTGGAAAAGAGGCTGGAGCTAGGCATCCCGCTCATTACCTATTCATTGATAATATGGAGATCAAAAGCAAAAGGCAGGGTAGGATGGATATACTACGATGAATGTTTTCAGCAGAGAATGGCAACATTCAGGGATGTAAGATGGGACACCAAGCAAATAGATTTATGGATGGATTACATAACAGATCAGTCCACACCCGAGGGTGGGTGGGGCAAAAAGGGGTTTACGCCACAGAGATGCTGCTGGGCTTATAACAGGGCTTTCTGCTCATGGCCTCAGTGTCGTTTTCGACATGCCTGTTCAAAATGCAGAGGGGTGCACCGGGTAAGCAAGTGCAGAACAACATGGACACTGGAAGCACAAGGGCATGGGGGGGCAAGGATCAAGCCAACAGTTTTTTCGAGATGGCCAGGGGTTTAAAGGGCAAACATGGAACAAGGGAGGGAGGGGCAGGGGGAATGGGAATAGAGGGGGGCAGAACCACTGAAGCAAGGAAGGTCAGACAGGAAGAAAGGGAGGGGTCAGGGAGGGGGGACAGGTGGCACAACAAGGAACATTTTGGTATGGCCAGAACCCCCATCAACCTAGCAGCATGGACAGTTTTCCTGGACAGATATCTGACACGAGCGTGCAGGATATGATTTTAAGTGGTTTTAATACAGGGTTTTCATTGCAGTCTAGGGGACCCAGGCAATCAAGGGAGGCAAGCAACCTGGGGTCTGTAAAAGGGAAAGAGAAAATGCTAAGACAGAAGATTGAGAAAGAAAAAGCAGCAGGCAGGGTGGAGGGCCCATTTAACACCCCCCATTGGAAAACATGCGGATATCGCCTTTGGGCTTGGTACCCAAGAAACAAGAAGGGGAATACAGGGTGATCCACCACATGTCCTATCCGGAAGGGGAGTCGGTGAATGACTTTATCAGTGATGAACATAGTAGGGTGACATACGCGACACTAGAGGACGCAGTCCGGATAATCCGGGCCACAGAAGATGCATGGATGGCAAAAACGGACATTGAGTCTGCCTTCAGACTGTTTCCAGTCAGGAGGGAAGACTGGGATCTGTTGGGTTTTAAAAGTGAGGGGAGTATTATTTCGACAAAGCAATGCCAATGGGGTGTTCCACAGCATGTGCCACATTTGAGGCGTTCAGCACATGTTTGCAGTGGATATTCCAAGAAAAGACGGGTTATAGGTCAGTCATCCATTACCTGGATGATTTTCTCCTCATTGGGAAGGGCGAAAGGGAGACACAGAGGACACTGGATAAGTTTCAGGAATTGTGTCGGGAGCTGGGAGTCCCATTGGCACCAGACAAAACAGAGGGGCCCAGCAAGGTTATGGAATTCCTTGGGATTGAGATAGATAGATGCCACGAGTGAAGTGTTTAGGCTACCGGACAAAAAAGTAAGGAGGTTGAAGGAACTAATCCGGGTACATGCCAGCAGGAGACGGGTACAACTAAAATTGGTCCAGCAGGTACTGGGGCACCTGAACTTCGCATGCAGGGCCATAGGACCAGGAAGGGCAGTCACAAGGAGGTTAGCCAGAGCTACAGCAGGGGTCACCAGACCACATCACTGGGTTGATCTGACACAAGGTGTCAGGGAGGAATTTAATATATGGGAAGAATTCCTGAAGGAGTATAATGGTTGTTCATTCTGGCAGGATGAGTGGCTGAACAACACAGACCTTGACCTCTACACAGATGCAGCCGGAGGGCTAGGCATGGGGGGTTACCTAAGAGGCAGGTGGTTTGCAGAACCATGGCAGGCCAGTTGGGTGAAGGACGGGAAAGTGAGAGATATAACACTACTGGAGATCATGCCCATATGGGCATGTACCCTGGTTGGGGGGAGGAATTACGGGATCAGAAAGTGACATTTTGGTGTGACAATAGAGCAGTAGTTGATGCACTAAACAACAAGGGAGCCAGGTTGGATACAGTCATACAGGTAGTAAGACAGTTAGTGCTAAGGGCTTTGCAGCCGAACATGTCTTTCAGAGCAAAACACATAGAAGGGATACACAATACCCTGGCTGACAGCCTTTCCCGTCTGCAGCTGGACCATTTCTGGAGGCTGGCACCAGCAGCGGAAGAACAAAAAACACCCATACCAACTAACATCTGGGACTTTGGCAAGAAGGAGCAGAACTGCTGTTTTGCAGCTCATGGGCACCTCGGACTCTGAGGGCCTACGATGGGGCCTGGAGAGTTTTTCAAACATTCAGGGCAGAACACCAGATGGAGGTAAGTGGCCCGCTCTCTGAGGAACAGTTGGGAATGTTCACCATGGAACAATGGCAGAAAGGGACTGCTCACACCACAATGGGGGTTTATCTTGCAGGGATCAGTGTGATCTGCAGCCTAAAAGGGTGGAATGACCCAACAAAATCACTGCTCATTAGGAGAATGATGTAGGGATGGGGCAGGTTGAAACAAAGGCCAGGGGATAATAGGAGGCCAATAGGTGAGCAGATCAAAGGCAAAGGCCCAGCTATTTCACACAATTTATGTGATAATGTTTGTGGGGTCTATGAGAGTGAGTGAAGTAGTAGGCCATGGAAAAGATGACAAGGAAGGAGGTGTGGAATGGGAGGATGTGAGTTGGGGGACAAGAGAGATACGGATCAAGCTAAGGAGGTCAAAGGCAGACCAAAAAGGGCAAGGTTGGATGGTAACACTGAAAGGGCGGTCGGAGATTGCGATATGCCCAGTGCAGGCTCTGTGGGTTTTCGCCACAGAGCAGGTGACCAGGATGGGGAAGCTATTTGTACATGGTGATGGGAAAAGGGTCACCGGCTATCAAATCACAGCAGTGCTGAAAAAGGGCATGCATTTTCTGAGTGAGGACTCAGCTAATTACTCATCCCATTCCCTACAGATTGGGGCTGCCTCACAGTCGGTAGCAATGGGTGAACCCGTGAAGGACATTTTGGAAGAAGGGAGCTGGCGGTCAGCCAGTTATAAAAGATACATCACAGCACTGAAGTAAAAAAAAAAAAAAGAGAGGGAAGGAGAAGTGTGGTTTTCAAAAAAAAGGGAAAGAAGATGGAATTATGGTGCTACTACGGGGGAGCACAGGTAAAAGGAAAAAAGAAGGCGAGGGGGGGATAATACAATGAGGGCACTAAGAGTATGTATGAATTAATTAATTTTCTTTGCACCCCATAGGTAGAGGGAGGAGCACTGAAGTCTGGATCTGCGGCCATTCCTGTATTTACTGGGCTGGTAAGAGAGCAGAGAAAAAAGCTGGGGGAAAACAACTGTACCAGGATGCAAGACAGTGTAGGTTGGTATGGCACGGCCTACGGGGGATGAGATGGGTACAGCTCCTGCCCGCTTTGAAGGAACTCAAGGGACATCAGCCCAGTCCAGACCTAATCATTATACACCTAGGGCAACGACCTGGCAGGCAGACCATGGCACATGCTACTACAGATAAGGAGGGACCTAGTGGCAATAAGACAGTGGTGGCCCCAAGTATGCTCTTGCTTGGTCAGATATGATACCACGAAGGGTATGGAGACAGGAACACAGCCACAGGGCAGTGGAGAGGGCCAGGAGAAAGATGAATAGAAGGGTGGGGACATTGATAAGGCAGATGGGGGGACAGATGATACCGCGGGGGGTAGAAGAATGGGTGGAGGACTTCTACAGGTCAGATGGGGTACACTTGTGGGATCTAGCAATAGACATGTTCAATGCAGAAACAATGGGTTTCATAGAGGAATGGAGAAAACAGACAAAACTGGTATATAAAAAATAAATAAATAAAAGAAGGAAGTATCATCCCGTGGTAAGGGGAGTGATACCCTAAGTTAGGGAAGCCAGTCATGCAAGCGAAAGCTGAGTGGAGTAAAAAGGGGGAGGATGGAGGGGAAGAAAAGGAATAACACAAGAGGAGGAAGAAGATGAAGGAGAAAGCAGTCTCGGTTTTCACCATTACCTAACAGAAAAGGAGAAGAAGAAGGCACCCAGGTTTTCGCCTGGGGGATGGATAATCAGAGAGTGATATATGGATGGAAATAAATGAAATTTATGGAAATATGATAATAAAGAAATGAGAAATGGAATATGGATTTATGAATATAAATAAATTAATTGCCAATCTGAGCACAACAACAAACAATGGTCTCTGTCTTTTGTGAGAGAAAAGGGGGGAATCCGGGACAACTGCACACAAAAAGCAACAGTTCTGATAACTTTTGCTTTTGAGTCTGACAGAGACTTAATTGCATAACTTTGTACTATTAAAGCACTGTTAACATACAAATTGAACAAATTCTCAATATTTTCAGATTATGCTTTTTCTACACAGCAGAGCAGATGCCGCTTTCTGGTACATACAGTAGGCAGGAATTGTTTGTGATGGATGTAGAATTTCAACTCCTTGCACCCTCTAAAGTGTATACTAAGTATAAGGGAATGCAACACATTTTCTATGAATATTAAACAGTTGCCAAATTGTATGTGCTTGCAGTATGACAGGAATTCCCCGAAAAATGGATACAGAATCACCTGTTCCTTCTGAAGAGGAAATGATTAGCATGTCATAACAATGATAAAACTAAGATATTAGTGATGAATTAAAAAAGTGTATTATTCATCCCTAGAAGGGGGATTATGTTTGTTGGTTAGTGGATGAACTGTAAGGGGGGGACTTTTATGAATTAAAATGCCAAGCTTACTTGATTAATATTTGATATCTAAAAATGTAGGCTGTTGTATTGCTTTTTTATGTTTGAGACAGTATCCTTAAAATCTTAAATATCCTTATAGTTATATGTTATCTGTAATTCATTATGGATGAATTCTTTTTTACCCCATCCCCATTTGTTTTGATCTAGACATACCATAAAGAGTGATAATGGTGTTATATTGCCTTCCTTTTTCCTTTTTTTGTTCCTGTTCATAATATCAACATTTATTCACTGTATAAATGTTAAAAATGTTATAACATATAAGTAAACAAAAACAGTATACCTAGCCAACATCTGCTTAGCAGATCAATTGCTTGAATCACACCTTTTCAATCAACGTTTAAAACTAGGAGGCATAAAAAGAATGCCACTCCCAGTTGAAATCCTAGTGCAGGATGAAGCACCAGGGTAGTTTTCTGCAGTGTCAGTATGCAAGATTGTGTCTTGTTCTTTTGATGTTGCACATCATACTCAGTATCCAAGCAGTAATAACAGAAATGTAGCATCTGTGAAAAATAATACACTTGGACATAGGGCAGGATGTGAGAGGCTGCCACTGAGCACTAGGAATACTGGAATGGGGTAATGTATGTGTGTGTGTGTGTGTGTGTGTGTGTGTGTGTGTGTGTGTGTGTGTGCATATGTGTGTGTGTGTGCATATGTGTGTGTGTGTGTAGTGGGATCCATGACAGTCGGTCGACAAATTATTTGTTGACCAATGTTACAGAGACTCTCTCTTGTTGACCGCATTTGCATTCAGCATGAAGGGAGTCACAGGACAGATTGTTTTCTTTTGGGGGCTTTGCCCCCAAAATCCCATGCAGGGGGCACTGCCCCTCGCACCCCCACTACTAAAATAATTAACTCTGAGTCAGAGTTGTTTTGGGGTGGGAGTGCAATACCCCCAGAATGCAGTGGCAGGGTCCAGCGCCGACACTACAGTGACCTGACGCTGTTGTTGCTGCAGTGTCGGACTCTGTTTAAAAGTTACAGTGGCATTGGCATACCTGTGTGGTGCCACAGGATACCAGGAATACTTGAAATGAGGCAGGGGTAAGGGTGGGAATACAACGGAATGCAGGGATGCTGGAAATGAGGCAGGGTATGGTGTGTACCACTGAACAATAGGGGTGCTTAGAATAGGGCAGGGTGAAGGGGGGGTTACTACTGCACACCAGCAACTGCTTGTTACAGAGTTGGTGTGAGGGAGGGGTTACCAGTAGATACCAGATACTGTGTGCTTGGTAAGGGGTAGGGGAAGGTGGGACTGTCACTGCATGAGCAGGATTGCTTGGCACAGGCTGGGTTAGTATGGCATTGTGACAGGGACTGCTATTACTGGCATTGTTAATACAAAGTATTTTATATTTCATTTTATTTTTACCAGGAAATGACTGGGCACAGCCCTTTTTTAGTCACACCTGACAAAGAAAACAGTACATCAACAAAGACAACGTATGTACTATTAACTTTCCTTTTAAAAAAGTAAGGAAATTAATTATTTGTTTTTTGGGTTTGCCTATCTTACAAGCACTATAATACACACTATGTGGTTGGTTGTCTGAGGTTAATGCACTTCCAGGTGCTAAATATACTCAGTACAAGCACCTTGTGCCTCATTATGCACCTGGGTATGCATTATCTCCAGAGAAACAATGTCCTGTTGTGTCTTATTGCTTACATGGGTGTACATGTGGCTCATTTTCTGGCACATCGACCTCTGCGCAAGAAGGTTTTGGGTTCTAATCCCACAATGGGATTATTCTCATAACATAAAAGCTGGCACCCAATAGCTGTACTGGGAGCGGTGCTGTACTGCCAAGGTATGCTACCTTTACAATGAAATATTAAACTGATATCCCACTCCAACCATCTCTGCTGCCATCCAGATTGAAGTAAAATAACCCATGGCACTTTTCACAAGAGTAGGAGAACTGTTTATTGGAAACATCAAGTGATAATACAAAAGAAAACATCTATGTTCAAAAATAGTCAAAGGAGACACATGCACAAAAAAAGGAGACAAACATCAGGCAGGTCAGTAACCAAACCAGTATACAATTTAAAAATTGCCAAAGAAAAATGTTTCTATCTCTTCCCCCGTAATGTTCTAGAGAGTTATGCACATTCCAAAGTGCACTGTTTTTAAAAGGCAAATTCAATCATATGCAAAAGCACTTTCTGATCCTGATAGCATTGTTGCAAAACATATTTACAAGGTACCTGCCATATTGTTACTTTAATACATAAGAAAATAAGCAGTATCACAGAGAGGTCATATTCATGGGGCATACATTGTAAATTCCCATGTATGAGGGTACCATAAGAGATGCTTGCCAAAATGATTCAGACCAGGTAGTATTCAACAGGGACCAAAGGCTTGAATAAAAAAACAGGAAAAATATAAATATTTTATAATTTCAGACTGGAGCAATACAACCGTTTCATGGACAAAATCATTCTGTGATACTTTTGTGTTTGTTATTATCCTTTGCATTCAATTTGCCATGATAGCATAACCATATGTAATTCAAGGCAGCCTGTTTAAGCAGTGGAGATATTCCTGACATTATCTCAATATCTGGAACAACTAAGGATTTGCAGAAGACTTTAGGATGTTGAGTATGAAAAGTATCCCATGAAGGTTTCCATCTCTTAATACATTTAGCAAAAGGTTCTAAATAAGTTTGAAAACAGAGTTGTTTTCTAAAAACAGAATTCAGACATTGCCATTCTAGCTGAAATGGTTCCATCTGTGTAGTAGCCCATTCCTTCCACAAAGGGGTTTAAGAGGAGAACCAGGGTATGATATTTGTTTGAAAAAATATGCTTAAAACAAAAATAATTAAGCGAACCATGTCTAGACCTCCTTGATTTATGGGAAAATACAAACTATCTCTTTTAATGGGATTTAATCTGATGCACTTTACCGTTTGAAAGAAAATACTGAATAGCCAGGTTTCCAATTGTTGAGGTAGAGGGAAGATGGCACAAACATGAAATGTAGGTACTAAAAATTATTTTATTATACAAATCCTTTTTTTTTTGGGACAATTGCCAGATTTTCCATTTAGTAGCTTTTATTGCCCCTGCATTCAAAGCTTTCTCCCAGATAAATATAGCTAAATTAGTCATACCATAGTATATGCCTACAATTTTAATGGGATCTAAGGATACCTTAATACTGTTGATATCATTAGGAATACCTTTTTGGATATGCATTTTCAATTGTGCTCCTTCCATTATAGTGATTATATAATTATGTGGGGATTTTCTCTGCTATGTTTTTCTTTTTATTGTGCCCGTACTTTTTGTGCCATCTAACTGGCCTGGGTCACACCTGAAAATGGTCCCTGGAATCAGAGTACCTCACCCCGTTACCAAATAAATAAATAAAAATAAAATAAAATATTGTCATGAGTCCCAACAAGTAAAATTTGACTTTTTTGGATGTTAATTAGTGAGTCTGTAAGTTATGTAATTTTTTTTGCACAAATTTTATTGCTGCTTTCCCAGAAGACTCATCCTTAGTAAATAAACATATGCCATCTGCATATGCAGATAGTTTAATTTCCTCCAGAGATAATGGGTTCTGAATTTCCTGTATGTCCAGTGTATTACTAATGGTTTGTAACATACAGTCTAATGTTAAAATATACAAGACAGTACTTAAAGAAGAGTCTGGCCATATGCCTCTCAGTAATGGTATGTGAGATCCTAGCCACCGATTTAGGTTGGAAATAAGAGTTATGTGGGAATAGAAAATTACAATCCAGTTCATAAAAGTCTGCAAAAACCGCATTTGTGTAACATGAAAAATATGTATTAATGAGGAACTTTATCAAAGGCCTTTAACTGATCCATTGTAGCAATGAAGTGATCTTTGCCCTCCTGATACAATACTCAGTAATTTCTCTTATGAATAACAGGTTATCCTGGATTTTCTGGACCAGAATAGAAAGAGTCTCTAATGGATGTATCATACTTAGCAACACTGCTGCTAAATGTTTACAAATAAATTTAGCAAAAATCTTAGCATCTATATTAATTAGAGAAATTGGTCTTCAATTTTTTAATGCTGTAGGGTTTTTTCCTTTTTAATCAGGAGAGACACACTAAGCTAAAAGCTTGTTTACAGATGTGACCTGGAAGCACAAGAAAGTTACGTGACTTGCCCAGGGTCACACAGTATGCAAGTGGGGGCTGTGGGTATTACCTTTCTTAAGTAAGAATATTTGCATTGCTTAAATAATAGAACCAGAAATAGCTGTGTTAGGAAATAATTAGAGAAAATTACTAGAAATGGAGCTAACTACACACTAAAAGTCTGGTAAAATGCTGATGTCAAACCATCAGTTCCTGGTGAGGTCTGTTTCTTTAGGTTGTAATAGCTGAAGTAACACCTTCTAAACAAATAGGTCATGTCAAGAAAGCATTGTCACTAGCTAATATTTGTGGTAGGCCTAGGGAGTCTAGGAAATGTTTGGTCTTATTATCTATTAGAAACTGATCCAACTGTTATTTTCCCAAAATTCCTGAGCTATACCTAACATTCCTTGCTTAGATGTTTGTGTGTTTCCTGTCTTATCAATTAAGGAATTCATTTTTCTTTTTTGAATTCTGGACAAGCAACTTTGAAAAAATGTCTGCTGGTGAGTGCTGACCCTGTGTACCATATTTCTGGTTGAAAAAATAGAGTTTTGACTCGGTCATATTATATGTCCTCATTCGCTGTTTAATGATTTATATATTGTATGAGTTTGATGGAAATGCCTCTTTGCATTTGAAGTGACATTATTTTATATAACTTATATCTTAATTCAAAGTATTTGGTATAGTTATGTTGGCAGTTTGCCAATGTCACATTTAGTATCTTCACACCATACAGACTTTTCTTTATATCTATATAGGACTGATAGGACTGTGGTGCATGACCATAATAACTCCTCAATGTTTTAATGACATTTCTTCTCAGAGAGAGAATGGTATTATTATTTAATCTCCAACTGTTTCCCTATTTTACACTCAGGTAAAATGGCTGTATTACAACTCAATAACATGTGATCTGTTATTTAAATAGGTGTTGTTTTGTTGTCTGTAATATAACTGTTTTGGGAGACAAAAAAATTATCAGTCTTGGTGGTCAAATTTTCCTGATAGTATGTGTGCCCACCAGAAGACTGTTGCATGTGGTATGCATCCACTAATCTTGTTGCTTTACATAAGGGGCTTGATTCTCAGAAGTTAGCGCAAGCCATGCCAACAGTAGCTTGTACCAATTGCTGGTGCATCAGGGACCCAGTTCATTATTGGGTATGGTTCTGGTGCCTAAGTCCTGCAGCTTGTGGCAACAGTGGCACAGTGCCAACAATATGGCACATCTTAGAGGTGTGCCACAAGATGCGGGTCAGTCAGGCAGCAGCTGTGCATTTGGTCATCGACTTTTAACAGTCCCTCCCCAAGCCCTGATCCCCTTAGTAATAAAGTAACTAATGTCACCGGTGGTCTAGTGGTCCCCCAGCCATGATCCTCTTATTAATACATTAATTTCTGTCCCTGGTGTCCTAGTGGTCCCACCCAGACCCCAATCTTCTTATTTAAAAAAATTAATATCCCTGGTAGTCTATCAGTCCTCCCAAACCCTGATATGCCCATATATGATGGTGTTAATACTAGTGTTCTCTGATGGTTTAGTGGACCCCTCACCCCTGCAGGTGGTGTCTACCACCCCATTCCCCTCATCCCAAACCTTGAGCTGGCAACTGGCACAGCTCTCCTCTCTCCACCCCGGCCGGCTGCTGACTGAATTGTAACTGAGTGCATATGTGCCCACTGATTGACAGCTCACCCTAGACTAGCAGGGATCATTTTCATTTTACACTCAGGGATCAGGGCTGGGGGTGCTCAAGAATACCAGAGATCATTTTCATCTTGCACTAGAAGCTGGGAGTTGGTGGGTGTGGCAATTTGGTGCAGGGCTCACAACCCTCCCAAAGGGTTTCTTGGTACCCTTAGATCATAATGATACTTAGACTGTTGTCCTCTGTGAGGGTTTTGGGAATACCAAATTAGGGGATATGGCAGCCTGCTTCTGCTGCAAGCCCTCTAGTGCCATGCCACAGCCCATTTTGAGGCACACGGTTATTGTAAGCCCCATTTGAGGCAGTCAGCCTGCATTTGACACAGGCTGATTTTCAGACTAGCTCCAGCAAGGTGCCACTTGCATCAGAAATGCTTGATGCAGACACCTAGCATCAATCTAAGGGCTTTGAGAATTGGGCCTAAAGTCTCAATATCAGCTTTAGACATGAAGCTCGATTTGCAAAATTCAGGACTGGCTCAAGGACTTGCAGCAGGTAGAAATGGCACAAAGGACATCTTGTGCCACACCTTTCACCAGTCCCAATTCTGCCAGCACCAACCATGCATGCTCCATCCTTGTGATGGCTGCACTGGTGCGCCATGGCAGAAGGGGAAGAGCACCATGGTAAGGCCGCAGAATTCCCTAAATTGGGAGTTTGAAAGCCCCACTGTGGCTGCAACTCACAGCTGTGCTTAGACCAGCCAAGTGCTGGTCAAACAGCCCTTGTGGCAAAAGTCAGACCTGAGTTGGGGGGGCACACTGCAACCAGTGTGGGACACTGAGCAAGGACCTGTGGGAGTGCCCTAAGCGGCACTTTGGGCATGGATAGCAGTGCCAGGGCAAATGGTGACATCAATCAATCAAGTGTGTCTGCATCAGGTTCACAGACCTGTAGATGGGGTACCACTTGGCTGGGCTTACTGCACAACATGCACAGTAAGCTTGACTATGTGGTACCCTGTCTGCAGATCTGTGAGCCTGATGTAAGCACACTTGCCTGATGCCACTGGTTGCCTTTGCACTGCCATCCATGCCCAAAGCACACCTTATGGCACTCCCAAGAGACCATATTCAGTGTCCCACACCAGTTGCAGGGTGCCCCCCTCCACTGTGCAGCTGTACTGGTGCTGGTTCTCCACTGGGGAGACATGATGGCACCCTCTATCAGACCCCTCCAGTGTGCCACCTCTTTGGCACAGCACCCAGCCTGTGGCAAATCTGGGGACTTTGGTGCAGGGTCTCCTGTTGTTAGAGAATCTGACTCATGGTCCCTAGCACACCCAGGGTTGCCACAGGTGGGGGGTTTGGTGCAACTTGTACTGCTCTATGGTTGCTCTGAAAATCGAGCCCATGGTATCATTTGGAAATGCTGTGAAGGCAGCTTTTACCAGAACAGTAGGGGATATGATTTCTGAGATAGGAACTGCTGAAATAAGTGAAGCACTACCCCAAATTGCTTTATTGCAGCCCTATCAGCTCTTGCCAATTATTTTGTTTTACATTGGGTGCATTAACCAATTCAGCCCACCAGTGGAATAAGACATGACCCTGTCTATGGACTATTAAGTTTTTTAATCTTTCCCAGTTTGAACTGGGCACAGCACCAGTCCTAACACACACACACACACACACACAGGTGCATATCCTGAAAAACCTCTATCATACAGGTGATGTTAGTAGGATTTTGATCCAGCTTCTACTAATTCTGAAGCCAGCATTCCTTACCATACCCCCCCCAAAAAAAAATAGGCTAAGGGTGGGATTGTGAGACTAAAAAGGGAAGGAGAGAAGTGTGCAGAGGGGGATCAAGAAAAAGCAGAAATCTTGAAAAAGTATTTTTGATTAGTGTTCACAGAAGAAGGGGAAGGGTAGGGACCAAAGTTAGGTGACAGAAGCACCACTGGGAGGGAGGTGGACACCAGTGCATTCAAGGAGGAGAGAGTCACAAAGGAACTAACTAATCTGAAAGTAGACAAGGCAATGGGGCCAGATGGGATACATTTCAGAGTATTAAGAGTACTCGGGGAGGTACTGGCAGCACCAATGACAGCCCTGTTCAACAGTTCACTGGAAACAGGTGTGGTACCAAAGGACTGGAGGAGGGTGAATATTGTCCCTCTCCACAAAAGTGGGAGCAGGGAGGAGGATGGCAATTACAGGCCAGTAAGCCTGGCCTTGGTGGTGGGGAAACTAATGGAATCACTACTAAAGGAAAGGTTTGTGGCATATCTTGAATCCAACAGAGCACAGGATCCAAGGCAGCATGGATTCACAGTGGGAAGATCTTGTCAAACAAATCTAATGGATTTCTTTGACTGAGTGACTAGAGAGGTGGATCACAGAGGGGCGGTGGATATGGCCTACCTTGATTTCAGCAAGGCCTTCTACAACCTTCCACATACTGTAGGAGGTTAGTAAACAAAATGGGCAGCCTGGGAATGGGTCCCAGGGTGGTAAACTGGGTCAAAAATTGTCTGATTAATTGGACACAGAGGGTGGTGGTGAATGGAGTTCAATCCAAACAGGGGGGTGACCAGTGGGGTCCCACAGGGATCAGTGTTTCAGCCAGTTCTCTTTAATGTCTTCATAAGCAACATTGCAGAGGGGCTGGAAGGGAAGGTGTGTCTCTTTGCAGATGACACAGAGATCTACAACAGGGGCAACACTCCAAGAGGAGTAGAGAAAAAGAGAAAGGACCTAAGCAAGCTTGAGGAGTGGTCAAGGGTGTGGCAGCTAAGATTCAATGCAAAGAAGTGCAAGATCATTCACGTGGGGAACAGAAATGTGGTGGAAGAGTACATGATGTTGGGAGAGGTACTTACGGCCACCAAACAGGAAAGTGACCCAGGAGTTATCATATCTGATAATTGGAAAGTTACCAAACAATGTGAGAAGGCAGTGAGGAGAGCCTGTGGAATGCTATGGTGCATAGGGAGAGGTATCTCCAGTAGAAGGAAGGAAGTGGTGATGTCAGTCTATAAAACATTGGTGAGATCTCATCTATAGTACTGTGTTAAGTTCTGGAGATCACATATCTGGAAGGACATAGACAGAGTAGAAGTGATTCAGAGAAGGGTGACAGAAATGGTGAGGGGCTGTACTGAAAGTCATATGAGAGGAGACTGAAGGATATCAATATGTATTCCATGGAGGACAGGAGAGGAGAGGAGAGGAGAGAGAGGATATGAAAGAGATTTTCAAATATCTCAAGAGCGTAAATAAGGTACAAGAGGGTAGCATCTTTCAAAAAAAAAAAAACAAAGATGTTCAAGAACAAGAGGCCATGATATGTAAATATAGGGAGGCAGACTTAGGGGTAACGTGAGAAACTATTTTTTCATGGAAAGGGTGGTGGATCAGTGGAATAGCCTCCCAGCAGAGGTTGTAGGGGCAAAAGCAGTAGAACAATTAAAAAATGCATGGGACAGACATAAAGGAACTCAAATGATAAGAAAGAGAAGGTAAGCCACAGACCATTTAGGATCTGCAATTTATGACACAGGTAGGGAAAATGGGCAGGCTCGGTGGGGCAAGTGTTTTTTATCTGCCATCAAATTCTATGTTTCTATTAAAAAAAGTGAAGAAAAGAAAAAAAAGCTTCCATTCAGTTTTTCATTTTGGATGCATAAACCAGCAGTTACTCCTAGTAGTGGAAAACCACAACCAGCAGTGGAACCAGACAGAAAATGGCTTTTACATTTCCCTTTTCAAAGAGGGCACACAGCAATAATCCCAATGCACAGAAACAGCAAATCTTAAAAACTCTTCCCTATCCCTTTCTTTTTTTAGAATTGTTGTGGGGGGAGGGGCAGAACAAGATGGCGACTCCATAGCAGCACGTGTCCTAAGCTCCGTATTGACCTGAGGCAAACAGTTTGTTTTATTGAGAATGGAATTGCTCAACTATACTTTGATACAGTGATACAATGTTAGATAAAAAGAAAAATTCAAGTCCAGTAGTTGAGTTCATTTCAGCCAGGTCAGTGCCGGTGGATCATCGGATTCATTCCAGAATGATCCCAGAGAGTGGAAAGGGGATTCAAACCCCAACCACCCCGCAGGCAAAAGCAAATCCCCTTACCTGGCAATCAGATCGTCCCAGTAAACTCAGCTACTTTACAAGATCCCCAGGCTTCATCTGCAGTTGGTATTAAGCTTGTATACAAAACTTCTCAGCTGAAAACCAAGCAGTATTCTATAGAGTCACTGGGAAAAGCACTGGACAAGTTATTAGACTGGATCCAGAGATATGACCGTTGGTTCGAGACACTGACTAAAAAAATTGACTTTGCAAACAGAAGTTAAAAAAGTATAGGAGAAATCTGCAGAAATAGAACAAACCCTCACGGAGCAAGTCATTAAACTATCACAGCTGGAAACTAATTTGCAAAGCAACCATAGCCACATTGCAAGGGGTAATAAAAGAAAAATGTAAAATTTCTCGAATATTAGAACAAAATCAAAATCTTCTTAGATATAGGAATATCCGAATGGTTGGGATACCTGATGTTATGGACTCTGAATTCAGAAACACTTGTGACCTAGTAAAAGATATCCTAATCACCACGTTTGATCTCCCATTAGATAATCCTCCACTGTTAGCTCGAGCTTTCAGAGTCCCAAAATGGAAAGCTGATTTAAGTTAATTGCAGAGATCTACCATCCTGGCAATACTTGCTTTTGATTCAGACCAAGACTTTATTTTTAAATTGATGATGCTAAAGGGGACTGTAATGTACAAATGTTGCCGTTACTATATTTTCCCTGATTTCTGTTTTCAGACACAACAACGTCACAGGTAATTTCTTATGTATCAGCAAGAATTGCTCGAACTGGGGCCTTGATTCTCTCTCGTTCCACAAGCAAAAGTGAAGGTCATTAAAGACAATAAAACACATATTATTTTGAGATAGGTAAGCTAGTTGCGTTCCTGAGATCACAGTATTCCTCCACGTGAACAAGATTTTTCTAGCTGACCAATTATGTCTGAAAAAGATATGATGGCTTCTATGGAAAAGATGGGCATATAGCATTAATTTAAAAGTTTAATTTAACAGCTTAATTTCTCCAATCCCTTCCCCCCTTTTTCTCAAGACATAATAGGGTTTTCTGATAAGCCTTGTACGGGGACTAATGGTTTAAAAATGAACTGATACAAGTAAAATTGCAGCAACAGAGTTAAAAACATATGCTTGTTAACTCCCCCCCACCCGCTTTCTGATATGGTTTAGTATTATGCTGAATGTTTATAAAGGGAATGATGTCCTTTTTGTATTTTTGTTTATTTGATATATGTAAACATTATTAAAAAAAACTTAATAACAATAAATTATATAAAAAAAAGAAGAAAAGAAAAAAAACTTCCTTTCAATTTTTCATTTTGGATGGAATGCATGAACCAGCAGTTACTCCTCATAGTGGAAAACCACGACCAGCAGTGGAACCAGACAGAAAATGGCTTTTACATTTCCCTGTTCGAAGAGGGGACACACACAACGCACACATGCAGCAAATCTTAAAAAAATATACCTTATCCCTTACTTTTTTAGAATTGCGTTTACAAGTTTACAGCTTCCAAGGCTTCTCTTTTCCATTATGCTCTTGTTTAGTTTAGATTAGCTAATTTTTATTGACTGGGAAAGGAGAGATTGCTAGGCAATTCTGTTTATTTTCAGCCTCATCTGGTGGGAGGAGATACAGATAAAAAACCAACTGAAATTAAACCAGAGTACACTCCTGATGTAGTGCTATTTTAATTATTAAAGATTTAGTTTAATTAATTAACACAAAACAGCACATAATAAATTCCCTACTCAGTTATCATGATGCAATACACTGTAATGGGCATGGTCACACTGTTACAGTCAACCCACCAGTCTCACCAGTGATTTATATAGGGGCATTATCACTTCCCTCCACCTGCTGGTTATGCCAATCCCTATGCGGTCCAATATGCGATTTACCCTTCCTATTGTCCTATCACATTGTTTTGCCACCTTCAGGTCATCTGATATGATAATCATCAGGTCCCTCTGCTGCCTAATTATCATGACTGCTTTCCTCCCTAATTTGTACTTGACCCATGGGTTTTTGAGTCCTATGTGCATGATTCTACACTTCTGAGCATTAAACTTCAAGCCAGGTTTCAGACCATTTCTCCAACCTTCTTAGATCCTCCCTCATTGTTTCTATACCCCTTCCAGTGTGTTTACCCTCTTGCAGATCTTTGTGTCATCTGCAAATAGGCATACCTTCCCTTTTAAGCCATCCGCAATATTACCAGTGTAGATAATAATGAGAACCGAACCTAGTATGACCCCTGTGGCACCCCACTTGTCACCCTGCTGTCCCCTGAGTGAACCCTATTTACTACCACCAGCTGGGTTCTCCTGCTAAGACACATTTCCACCCATTTTTTCTAATTTATGGTCCATCCCTATACTGCTCAGTTTGTTCACTAGCCTCCTATGAGGGACAGTGTTGAATGCTTTGCTGAAGTCCAGATACACCACTTCCACTGCCCCTCCCTGGTCCACCACTCTCATCCCCCAGTCAAAAAACTCAATAAGGTTCACCTGGCAGGACCTCCCTTCAAACAAAACCATGCTGTCTGTGGTCCAGGAGACCACTGGTTGCAAGGTATTCTCCTATTCTCTCTTTCAACAGTGACTTCATTACCTATCCTGCATCAAGGTCAGACTGACCAATTGATAATTGCTGCTTTCTTCTAGTCTCTGGAACCTCCATCTACTGACATTGTAAACAGTGTCGCCATTGGTGCAGCCAGCACCTCCTTTAACTCCTGCAGCATGTAAGGGTGTACTCCATCTGGACCTATTGCCTTGTCTACCCTTAAGCTGAACAATTCTTTGAGAACCCTTTCTTTTGTGAATGGAAAATATCCTCCCCCTAACTCTGCCTGTCCAGTTCATGTAACACTGGACCCTTAACCTTCCCCTTCCTCTCGTCCATGAAAACTGAACAGAACTAATTATTCAGTAAGACTGCCTTTTGGTGATCCTCTTCTACTTGAATCCCACACACACACCAGTCTCACTAGCCCTGTCTTGGATTTTCGTTTCTCACTGACGTATCTGAAGAATGTTTTCGCACCTTTCTTAACTGACTTGGCTATCCTTTCCTCCATCATTGCCTTCACCCTCCTAACTATCTGCCTTGCCACCCTCAGTTTTTCCCTGTACATCCTTCAAGCCTCATCTTTTTGTGTATCTCTTTACCTCCTGCAGAATTGTTTCTTTTCTCTCACTGCTTTCGCTACCTCTCTGGAGAACCAAAGTGGCCTTTCTTTTTTTACCCTTGCTGACTTGCCTTATGCATTGTTCCATTTCTCTTTCAATGGCATCTTTGATTGCAGCCCACTGCTTCTCGACTCCCCCCAGATTCTCAAAGCCTATGATGACATTCTGGAGGATTACCCTCATGTCATTAAAGTCTGTATGCCTGAAGTCCATTACCCTTGTTCTTGATTGACTCATCTCTCTCTCCCTGCTCTTATCTTGAATTTCACTATGTGATGGTCACTGGTACCCAGATTATCCCCCACCGTCACATCGGCAACACTGTCCCCATTGGTTAGTATAAGGTCAGGTATCGCCTCCCCCAGCTAGTGAGGCACCTTTTTATACACCACTGTATCCTATTTGCACTTCCATATGCCTTCACATGCTAAGATGAAGATTTCATACTATGGTTTATTATTACCCCCAGATTTCTTTCTTCTGTCAAGGATTCTACTGTCATGCTATTTATTCTGTGTTCCATTTGAGGATTACTGTTGCCAATACTTTGTATTATTTTGTTCTGAACATTAACTGCCATGTTTATGACCACTGTTGCAGTCTCCACATATTTCCCTTCATGTTGTTTGCCTGCTCATCAATGTCTACCTGCCACATAGCTATGTGTCATCTGCAGATATACTCACCATGCCATACAATGCCACTCCCATGCCACCTATAAACATATTCAGCTAGACCAGTCTCACCACCCGCCTCGGAGACTCAGCCCTGATACATTTTCTGACATCTGTAAATTTGCCATTTTGGACAACTCTCTGGGTCCTGTCACAACAGTTTTACAATCCATTTAGTTAGTTTTTTTTTTGCATATCCTAATTCTTCTACAGTATTTTTAGGACTAGCCTTTTGTGAGGCACTGAATTGATGGCTTTACTAAAGTAAGGATACAAGATGTCCACTACCTGATTCCTAGAGTGTCAGCCACGTGCGTCACTAGTTGAAAAAGTCAATCAGATCATTTTGCCAAACCCTCCTCTTTGTAAACCCATACCCCATGCAGATTTCTGGCCAAAAGTCCACTTTCTTCCCTGAAGACCACTATCTGCTCTTTGATGCTTGAATCCAGCCACTTACCTTCTATAACCAGAAAACTCAGGAGCTTATAGTTACATAGGTTACCCACCTGTCTACTGTTATGTAGTGGGCCACATTTGCCACCCTCTTGTCCTCAGGCACCTCACCAGTTGCTAGTGATTCTGAAAATAGGCCTGACAAGAGGATGCCAGCAAATGGCAGATCTTCTTCAGTACCCTTGGGTACAAGAAATCTGGCCCAGGAAACTTGGAAAAACATTTATTCATATTGGTCCCTTAGAACACTTTCCTTAGAACAATAACTACCTCAGTCCCTTCTGTTCTCTCACCTCTTAACCTGTTTTTACATATCAGTAGTGGCTATTTGCATTCTAGTAGTGGCTATTTGTGGAGGCAGTATAGTATAGTGCAGTGGTTAAGGGTACTGAGCTATGAACCTGGAGATCTGGGTTTGAATCCCATCAGCCTCCACTTGCATACTGTGTGACCCTGAGCAAGTCACTTAACTTCCTTGTTCTCCCAGGTCACACCAGGAAGCACGCTCTGGCTTAGTCTGCCTTTCCTGGTTAAACAATGTCCCCTTCCCCTCACTGTGAACACTGATCTGAAAGAGTCATTTACTATGTTGCCATTTTCCATAGCATCCTCTGTGCTTATACTCTCCTTTCTGATCTTCTTGCTGTTCCCCATTGTTATTCATTTTGCCATTTTATATAATTCAGAAGATTTTGTCTTTATTTTGACAGACTCCAATATCCTCAGTCCTATGCTCACATTAGTCCCCCTTGTGGTATCCTTATGTAACCCCCAGGCCACTTATTTAACTAGTGTGCACAGCCCCAATTTTTTGTAGTGCTCACCCATCTAAACTGATGCCCTTATACAGGGATACTATTTACTTTACTAAAAAGGTAGGTACCACCCTTGGTGCTAGGATGTATACCTGGCTCATTTTATAGAGGAAGAGAGAGGTGGAGGTACACAAGCAAATAACTTGAGCCCTGCATAAAAACACAACCCAGGTCCTAGGTGGATGCAGCTGGGCATATGTTTGATCTAACCTGTTGAGGGGGCCCCAGAAAATCCACACAACCAGAAGCAATAAATTGGAATGTCCATAACAGTGACTGGGATTATGCAGTATGGTTTTATTCAAAAATAGCAAGTAAAGCAGAAGTGGACCCCATGGGTTGGTCCAGGCTGGACAGGAACAACAATTGTAGAACTTTCCTTGAATTGCAGTACAGTTAATGAACAAAACGGAACCATTTTCTTCCCAAATTCCCCAAAGTGCATCTGTGGACACTGGGCCATGCACATGAACATCTTTCTTCCTTACCCATGAGTGGTATTTAGTGAATCTAAGCCACACACTCAGAACCCCTTTTGAACATAGGTGCAATATGTGAAAACTCAGCCATGCACCTTAACCTGCTTCATGGCCACTTGCTCGGGTGAAAAATACTGGTGCCCTTTACAAACCATGAAGCCCTAGCTTGCAAGCTCGTAGATGGTGTTCCTTCTACCCTTGGCCCCAGCTGACAGACTCTGCCATTCTTCAGAGTTACACCATTAAAACCCCCATTCCCCACTGAAGTGCTGGACGTCCCATCCCGAGGTCCCATACATTATTTGTCACAAACACTGGGTGACTCAGAGAAAATAGACTGCACTCACTAGGGTCCACAGTTTAACTTTTTTCCCTTACACTGGTGAGACTAGGGGCACTGACAGGTGTGATCCAGCCTTATCTTTGTGCACATGAACCACAGACTATCCACTCCCCTAAGAACATTTGTGGAGATCTAGTCTCCTTGACAGTACTCAAAGGAGTTGTTCCATCCACAGGGCATAGAACAATGAAAAATGAAAAGGAAAGGCACTCTTTTGTGTAGCCGGTCAGCACAGTCTATTTTAGGTCCTATGCCCAAGGCAGCTGAAAACACCTCAAAACATTCAAGGGATTGCCCCTTGAGTTCACAGAGAACAAAGAGATCCTTTAACTTCGCTGGGAGCAGAAATCAGGAACATCTGCTGTAGTCTTGTCTCCACCACTTCAGTGGAAGCTGGAAATGACACACGACTAGGGTGAGCAATCGTGGGCCCTCTGTCAGACCCCACTGGTAGTCCCTCTTCCACTCTCACCTTCTCCCCCCATTACAGTCTACTAAACTCAGAACTGAGAATTCTACGCTCCCCAGAGCAGCTATCCAAACAGTGTGGCTAATGCTGCTGTGAGAGTTCCAAAATGACCTAATTATTCCTCCCTCAAGCTAGCTGAGTAAACAATGATGTCATTATGTAAGGAGCCCCTAATGAGCTCCCTATCAGCTGCCTGCTACCTTCCTAACAATAATACTGATAGAATTCTAGTAACCCCAAGGACTGGGTGGTTATACTTCCAAGTAGCTTTTCCTTGTCTGTGACCCTGTTTATCTTACATGCCCTGAAAGCTCTTTTTTTTGTCCCTTACAGTGTCATGTACTTCTCTACTAAACCAAAGTTGTCTCTTTGTTTCTTGGCCTTTTTCACAAATATCACACAAGACTGTGCAGCCTTGAATATTAGGTTTTTTATAGTTTTGCATGCTGATTTTCCACCCTCTACTGCCGTGTGAATGTGTTCCTACTTATTATTAATTATCAAATTGATTTTATTATAGTCTGTATATCTACAGTCAGGAATCACTGTACTGAACGTATTTTGCCCACACCCTAGCACTATGTTGAATCTGATTATATCATAGTCATGCTGACGTAGTACAGCCTAATTAGTAATGCGTCAGATATATTGCTGGCATTTAAATTAGCCAAGTGGGGTGGAGGAAGGAAGCAGGGTAAATTATACAGCCCACCCCCACATGATAATGTAGCCAGCATGAAGGACCATAACATTAACACATAGCCAATAGAGACAGAACTCAGCAAAAGGGAGGTAAATAGAAGGCACAAGAAGAAAAGGGAGAAGTCAGGAGAGTGGTGAGCAGGACATGGAGGGCTATGTGCATGAATGCCCGCAACCTGGGAAATAAAATCCACAGACTTGACAGCCTTGATGGCAGAGCTGACCTTGAAATTGTGACTGTTACTGAGACATGGTATTATAAAAACCATGTCTGGGATGTAGCTATACCAGGTTATCCTTTATTCAGAAGAGACAGGGAGGGGAAATGGGGGGGCTTTACATCAAGGAGGGTATAAAGGAGATGGAGGTGAAAGGAATGCAGGGGGAGACAGAGGCATTGAGGGTCACTCTGGAGATGGGCAATGGCTCTGCTATTCATACATGTATGACCTACAGACCTCCTGCACAAAATGAGGAAATGGACAGGGATCTACTGGAAGCCATCTTTATGATGGCAGCTAAAGGGGAGGTGTTGCTGGTAGGTGACTTCAACCTGCCAGATGTGGACAGGAGCATCCCAGTGGCTGCCACAGCCAGGAGAAGGGACACCCTGAACTCCCTGAAAGTGGCATGCCTCAAGCAGCTAGTATAAGAACCCACCCAGGAGGGAGCGATTCTGGACCTGGTACTCACCAATGGGGACAGAATTACAGATGTCAGGGTGGGTATACACCTGGAGTCCCATGGCTATTGCATAGTGTGGTTCAATATAAGTATGTCAAGATGGTCAAGCTACACAAAAGTGAATGTCCTGGACTTCAGGAGGGCAGACTTTGCTAGGATGAGGGTATGTCTCAGAAAAGCCCTATCAAAGGGGAAGGAAAGGGGGAGAGTTGAGGAACAGTTGCCCAATCTAATAGGAGCCATAGTGGAAGTGACAAACCTCTGCATTCAGAAAATAATCAAAGGCGGGAGGAAAAGAAAGCCACTGTGGTTCTCAAAGGAAGTGGCTGGGGAAAGTAAGGGCAAGAAAAGGTGACTTTCAGGAAATACAAGTGTTAGAAATATCACTTTCTCTCAGTGCAGTTTAACCCCTGCAAGGTATACATATTTTTAAATCAAGGATGGAAATGAGAAAGGAAAAGTGTGGCCTACTGGGATTCGAACCTCAGATCTCTGGTGTGCCGTTCCAGCGCTCTAACCATTAAGCTACAGGCTCACTGATCAAAGCATCTGAGGAATTTCCTTACAGCCACACACACATTCCTTTCTCTAGTGTTGCGCAATTATGCAACTAGGAACCAATGTTAGAAATATCACTTTCTCTCGGTGCAGTTTAACCCCTGCAAGGTATACATATTTTTAAATCAAGGATGGAAATGAGAAAGGAAAAGTGTGGCCTACTGGGATTCGAACCTCAGATCTCTGGTATGCCGTTCAAGCGCTCTAACCATTAAGCTACAGGCTCACTGATCAAAGCGTCTGAGGAATTTCCTTACAGCCACACACACATTCCTTTCTCTAGTGTTGCGCAATTATGCAACTAGGAAATACAAGGAAATGCAAAAGGATAAGGGCAGGGTAGTGCATCTAAAGAAACAAAGGGAGATGAGAAAAGCAGTTAGGAGAGCAAAGGCATAGACAGAGGAAAAAATAGCGAAAGAAGAGAAGAAAGGGGACAACATTTTTTATAGGTACATTAGTGAAAGGGAAATGATGAGGGGATTGCAAGGTTAAAAGAGGAGGAAAAATAGAGTGTGGAAGGAGACTAAGAAAAAACATCAATACTGAACAAATATGTTTTTCAGTATTCACAGAAGAAGGTAAAGGGAAGGGTCCACAGATAAGAAACAGAATTGGAAGGAAGATAGACACTAGTCCATTTATAGAGGAAGATAGTCCTTAAGGAACTCACAAAATTGAAGGTGCACAAGGCAATGGGACCAGACGAGCTACATCCTAGAATATTAAGGGAATTAAGGGAGGTGCTTGGGGCTCAACTGGCTGAACTGTTCAATGGCTCTTAGGATATGAGAGTGATTCCAGAGGACTGGAGAAGGGCAGATGTAGTCCCGCTCCACAAATGTGAAAGTAGGGAGAAGGCTGGGAACTATAGACTGATCAGCCTGACTTTGGTGGTGGGGAAAAGTATGGAATCACTGCACCAGCAGAGCACAAGATCCAAGGCAGTACAGATTCACATCAGGAAGGTCATGTCAAACAAATCTGATAGATTTCTTTGACTGGGTGACAGGGTAGTGGATCGGGGGTAGTGGTGGATGTGTCCTACCTGGATTTCAGCAAGGCGTTCAACACCGTTCTATATAGGAGGCTGGTACACAAGCTAGGCAACCTGGGACTAGGTCACAAGGTGGTGAACTGGGTTAGAAGTTGGTTAAGAGAGAGAACACAGAGGGTGGTGATAAACAGAGCTAAATCTGAGGAAGGGAGGGTGTCCAGTGGGGTGCCACAGGGATCAGTTCTGGGCCCATTACTGTTTAATATCTTCATTAGTGACCTTGTGGAGTGGCTAGAAGTGAAGGTATGCCTCTTTGCAGATGCCACCCAGATCTAGAATGAGGTAGATACTCAGGAGGGGTGGAAAAAATGAGGAAGGACCTAGCTAAACTGGGAGAATGGTCCAGAGTGTGGCAGATGGGATTCAATGCAAAGAAGTGCAAAATCATGCACTTGGAATGCAGGAACCAAGGGGAGGGTTACATGATGAGTGGGGAGTTGCAAGCCATCACCAAACAGGAAAGATATCTGGAGTGATCATATCTGATGACCTAAAGGTGGCCAAACAATTTGACAAGGTGGTGGGGAAAGCCAGTGGGATGCTGGAGGGCATAGGGAGAGCCTTCACTAGCAGAGAAAAGAGGCCATGATGCCACTGTACAGATATTTGGTAAGACTTCATTTAGAGTACTGTGCCCAGTTCTGGAGGTCATATCTCTGAAAGGACATAGGGTGGAGGCAGTTAAAAGAAGGGCAACAAAAATGGTACAGGGTCTGCATGAACGATCATACTAGGAGAAACTGGAGGTGCTCAATATGTATACCCTGGACAAGAGGAGAGAGAGGGGGGGAGATAAGACTGAGACCTTCAAATACCTAAAGAAAATAAATAAGGTACAGGAAGGTAGCAACTTCCAGAATAGGAGATGTTCTATAACAAGAGGCATGACATGGGATTAGAAGGGGGCAGATTAAGGGGCAATGGTAGAAATTTCTTCTTCACAGAAAGGGTGGTGGAGGCATGGAACAGCCTCCCAGCAGAGGTGGTAGGGGAAAGGTCAGTAGGGGAATTCAGAAATGCATGGGATAGGTATAGGGGAACCCTAATGATCCAAAAGAGGAGGTAAAGTCAGTAGGATCCTTGGTTTTTGTGGTAGGTAGGGAAAAATGGGTAGACTGGATGGGCATATTGGACCTTATCTGCCGTCAATCTCTATGTTTCTATGTATATCTAGCTTTGTTTTATCTTCATGCATCTGTATGATATACTTTAAGCTCTTTATCATAGTTTGAAGGCTGCAATGATAGCAGGCACATGCCAGTTAATAGAGGCCATCATGAGGGAAGATCCTGCATTTTTTTTCCTGAGGTCTGTGTGGGTGGCTGTTTGTGTTTGTCTGTGTCTGTAGAGAAGTTTTTTGGGATTTACAAGATCTTCTGCTTGGCGCAACTACACCATTCCTCCTCATTACATCTGTGAAGGTCTCCTGGACTGGATTTTCTGCAAAACATCACCACAAGGTATTTACATTTTCAGTTTAAAATCAACTTTTTGGAAGCTATCCCAAGCAAAACAGAAATCAAGCAACTAGGTCTGACAAACTTCAGTGACTCTGGGTCCTGCTTGAATCCACATTTTCGTCTGGCTTCCTCCTAAGGGATCTATTTGTGGGCTTTTAAACAACCTCTTTAACTAACAAAGGAAGCACAAGGACAAAAGGATTTCACATCCTGCACTTGTACTTGAGTAGGTGTGCCCCAGGCTGTCAATGTAATGGGGCTGGGGAGTGCATGCCTGCAAGGTCTTGCATAGCCAAAGCCTCTTGTCAATCCCTGCCTAGCTGTGACCCTGGGTGACCTCTGTCATGAGTTGAACCAATGTTTTACCAACAGTCACACCATGTCCAACAGCTGTCTGGGGGTTGCCCTTGTAACTTTTCTTGTCCTACTTTGCCTTGATAGAATTACACTATCCTTATGGAATGAGGATGGCTCAAATAAATCTAGGACTGAGCACTAAGATTTTACTTTCTCCAACCTTATTGTTTATAATACAGGGATACTACAAACTAATCTTCTTCAATACCGAAAGGGCTGTCCCTACCGTTCTCTCTATATGTTTAGGAAACTACGGAACAAGTCTGCATTATCCCATCTTTTTCTAAATGTGGGGCTATAGTTCCTTGTCATCATTGCCATTCTGCTATCTGGGGATATAGAGGCAAATCCTGGGCCACTAGATGCTTACTTCTCAGCAGATGACATACATAGTATGTCCAAACATGGGCTGTTAATTGCACACTTGAATATAAGAAGTTTGATGTGTCACTTCGTGGAACTGGAGTCATGGGTCAAACTGTACAATCCTGATATCCTCTGTCTCATTGAGACCTGGCTAAAACCATTGGTTACTGACTCCCTCTGCTCCCTGCCAAATTACTCTATTATTCGAAGGGAGGGATAGGATATCGAACAAACGTGGTGGTGGAGTTGCTCTGTACTACAAAAATAATCTGACTGTCTCTCTTCTCGCTATCCCGGATGCTCAATTGGTATGTGAATACTTGCATGCTACCCTTGCGTTGGGAGCCAAGAAACTGCATGTTATCTGTGCATATAACCCCCCCAGCAGGAGGGATTGCAGGTCTAGAGTACCTGTTGGAAAATACCTCTCAGAATTTTAATCATAATGAGGTTGTCATCTTAGGGGACCTAAACTTAAACTGGGTTGGGGCAGCTCTCAGTTCTCTTCAATCTCTGACTCATAGCTACAACCTGCATCAGATGGTAACAGTGCCCACTAGAAGTCTGTCTTCATCACCACTAGGCACACTATTGGATTGGGTGCTGGTAAACCAGATCGAACACATCTCAGCCACTGGTACTCTTGCTAATGCCTTAACTGACCACTCTCCTACTTTCCGCATCCTCTCCTTAGGGGGTACCTCCAACTCCTCCACCACGTCGCATCACTCTCACAAACTTTGCTCACCTAGACCAAGAGGTGTTTCTGTATGATGTCTTCAGAATTGGTTGATCGGAGATCTATCTATCACACTGTTCTCAGGATGCTCTTAACCACATCATCACTAAATTCCTTACAGTTCAATGTAAACATGCCCCAAAGATCATCCGGAGAGTGAGGGTAAACAAACAAGATGGCTAAACAAAGATTTGCTCAAAAGTTTGTGCCTTAGAGATAAACTCTGGGAGTGCTACAAAACATCAGGCCAGCAAACAGATTTCAGCTCTTACCGTATGCTAAGGAATTCATGTAAAAGACAAGTCAGAGCTGCTAAGAGCAAGTACTGTAAAGACCTACTGATTAACTCGGCCAATGATCCTAGAAAATTCTGGTCACACATCAAATCATTCCTAGGATCCTCACAGTCAACTGCCCATGGCGATATGCTGATAAATGATGTGCATTGCAATGACTCATAGCTAATTCTTTCAACCTGCATTTCTCTGATCTCTCCCAATATACCTCTTCCTTCGATCCCACTGCAGTGTCCTGCCACTCCTCATCAGGAATCTGTCTGGATAAGCTGGAAGTGTTTCCCCCCATTCCTCCTTATACTCCTCCATTCTATTTTAAGGCTGTGTCTAGAAAGGAAGTCCTGAAGCTCCTTAGGTCCATCTCTGATCATACAGCTCTGGCTCAGCCTCCTTGGAACCCCACCTCTTGACACTTGCAGCTCCCCTTATTGCATTGCTGCTGGCCAAAATTTATACGTTATCACTTTCTGGTGGAGTGGTCCCTGACCTCTGGAAAGTTGCTCAGATCATGCCTGCACTTAAAAAAGGGGATCCTAAGGTTGTCATGAACTACAGACCAATTGCTATACTCTCGGTACTGAGCAAAATCCTGGAGAAAATTGTCGCAACTCAGACAACTGACTATCTACTTAAGCACGGCCAGCTCTCGGATACCCAACATGGCTTCAGAAAAGGACATAGCACAATGACTGCACTTCTAAAATTCACCACAGACACTCTTTCAAAAATGGATACTGGCAATCTGACTGGGGCTGTCTTTATTGACCTCACAAAGGCTTTTGACCTTATTGATCACACTTTGCTTCTCTCCTCGCTTCAACACCTGCATTTCTACTCCTTTATTGTTGACTGGTATGAAAGCTAACTGACAAATAGAACTCAAGTGGTGAAATGTAATTCCTCTCTGTCGAACAGTACCACCATTAACATTGGTGTACCTCATGGCTCCATCCTAAGGCCCCTCCTATTCTCTCTTTATATGAATAACATTGAAGCTGCTCTAAAATCCTGCTCTGCTATTCTATATGCTGATGATCTTTTCATCTATACAAGTTCTACTAATATAGACACTATCAACACTTCCCTTTCCTTTGACTTTAACAATATCCAAAACTGGCTATATGACCACAAACTGGCTGTCAACATGAGCAAATCTAAAGCCAAGCTGCTTGGATTGGCCCTAAAGCTCTGGGCTTGCACAACAGCACTGACAGTGCAAGATGTAGAAGGTCAATTGCTGGAATGTGTGACCTCTTTCAAGTACCTGGGCATCCTGCTAGATCAATCTCTTGATCTTAATCTTCATGAACAGTCTGTTTGCAGAGCTGTCAACTCCAAACTGGGTGTTGCATATAAGACTAGTTATATACTCATGCCATCGGCTAAAATGGCCATTGTGAGGGGGGTTCTGCTCCCCACCCTAACCTATGGGGATCCCTTATTAGGGGCTGCTCATAAAACTGACCTACTCAGATGGGCTATTACATATAACAACATATGTCACTATGCCTCTTCTGCTCCTCGGCTTAAACACCACTGTCAACTTTATAATGATCTTGGTTGGCTGTCTCCGTTAGCTAGTAGGAAATACTACCTTGGCTCTCTTATTGATTCGATAATTCAAAATCAAACCCCTAGGTGTCTTGCAGCTATGCTTGTTCCTCAGGACACACTACATGGTCAACGATCAGCTGATAAATCCTTTCTGAATTTGCCGAGGTGCCGCACTAGAAAAGGAACAGTAGCATTTGAGCATGCGGCTCCACAGCTGTGGAATTCCTTTCCCCTAGACATTAGACTATCTAGCTCCCACACATGCTTTAAGAGAAAACTGCACTCGAATCTGCTGATTGCTGATACCTGTTCCTGCTTTCACCCTACCTAATGACTGATGTCTCTTGCCATACAATAGTATTTCCTCATCTTTATATAACCCTCTTACTGCCTTAGCCAGTCCCGACTCCCTTTCCCTGCCCATATACAATCTTGCACTGCAGGCATCTCCTTTACACTAGCATACACTCATATAATCTAATTTCATGACTTGCTCCCCTCTTCCTCACTTACCGACCTTTTCCTTATTGACACCCCCTGCTCTCAATGGTTATTTCTTCCTTTTATATTACCTGTTTTTATTTTTGTGTACCTTGTTCTGTTCACATAATATGTCACCCGATAATTTATTGTCCAAGGTCCTCTCTATTCATTGCATAGGTAGGCACCTATGAACTTGTGAATGGTCTACTCTGTATGTCTCTGATATATTGTATCCACTTTAACTGATTGTATGTAAAGCGCTTTACTTTGTATGTTCCGATATATTGTATCCTCTTTAACTCATTCTATGTAAAGCACTTATAATTTGTTATCCTGTTAAGTTTCTGCATGTCTGTATTCTCTCAGGTCATGCTTAAAAATAGTCATTTTATGGCTAGTGTACTTACCCAGTTAACAAAAGCTAAATAAATAAATTTTCCAGAGATGTCTCACAACTACTGTTTTGATATACCCACTGGTATACTGATATGGTATATGTGTGATTCAGACAACAACCAGCCATGAAGATGAATGGAGGAGTTGTGATGCCTACTGTTGCAGGACAATTATGTGGGTTGGGTGTTCTGGGGGCCATGCTAACTGTAGCTTTAAATATGGTACTTAAGATGCCAACAAACTCTCTAGTGTGAAACATCTAGGCTGTGTGTCACAAACCCTGCTAGCACTGTATTCGTTTGAATATTTGTTTGAATATTTCTGTTTGAATATTCTGCCCTAAGGGTCCTTCTTTTCTAGCTCTCCTACTGCAAATGACTATTATACGGACATAAAAATATTAACTTGTAATTGTTATAGTTTATTAATTATTGTTAATATTATCAGTATTAAATTATAAAAATTTTAGAAGGGATAAAACACTTAAGAATAAGGTTGGGTAGTATTTTGTATCATGGGAAGCTTTAAAGTCTCCTTATCATAAGTTGATTATGCATGTGAATGACTACTAGTTTCATGTGTTTTAGTAATATGAAGAACATTAATCTTTTTTTTGCATATAATACCTGTACCAGGATGAGCAGGGCCTAACAAATTGGAGGGGGGGGGGGTTCAAAAGGGGGAGATGAAGACACTAATGTATTTCTGCCTGTGCCTGAATCTGCCCAAATGTTCTAAATCTCAGGAGCCCTATTTCAAAAGAAGCTTGAATTTTTGTGACAGTTTCCCTCATGAACAGCAGTTGTGGATAAGAAACAAAACATTTCATAAAAAGGTACATGCATAAAAAAATAGTGTGCACAGAAGAATAATGGTGCATGTATCAAAAAATGGTACATGCATCACTTTTTCATGTGAGCTCCAGGATTTGCATCTAAACTGCTAGATCATGTGATGGATGTTCTAACAACAGAGATGTAAGCCTGCTTTTAAAGTATGTTTTGCTGTATCTGGTTTGAAAATCCTATCCAAATGGATAATTTTTCTCAGCTGGGGACAAATACTCTGAAAATATTTGATGATTTCAATTTGGATTGGCTGGGGGAATATGGTAACTTTATTTACTGTGTGAACATCCTTAACATGGTCAGTTTAAAACATGTTATAACAGAAACAACTAGGTTGACTCGTACATCGTAAAAAACACATACTAAGAGACTAGTAGATGGTCAGAGGTATACATTGTGCCTAGTCTTGAATATGATATTGCAGAAATATGGAAAAGAAAGGAGCACTCACATGTCACATTGTCCCCAGATCCCTGCCAATAAAGACATCGACAAGCATGTTTGTGGTTGCTCAGTTCGGCAAATAGTTTACTGATAATCCAATTTCCATAATTACAATAAATGATCACTCTCATTGTCCTTTATACACAGTTTAACCATATTCATAAAACTTGTACATATATACATTGTATCAATCACATTGTATCAATCACATTCTTGTTCTATTCCTCCCTCCCATCTTTTCTTCTTTCCTTCTGCCCCCCAGACGTACATCATGAGGGTGGACCCTGTTGCTTCCTCTTTGTTGTCAAGGGGTATGAGCATACACACCATACCCCTGTTTCTATCCTATCACCCAGTGCCCTTAGTCATGTTTTTCCTTTTTAAACTCCTCCCTTCCTTGCTGTCCTACTCTTCCTTTCCACTAGCCCACCTCCAGCTTGCGATGGATGGTGGTCTTACCCCCCCTTCCTCCACCCCCTTGTCTGTTTTCTTTATCTTCTCACTGCCTTTGTCATAACCCTTTGCCTCATCCACCGCTCAATGGCATTAGTCATTTCTTGGTTAAATAATTCCAGCCCCAGGTCCGAGAGATGTACCCCATTACCCCAGAAATATTAGTTTACCCATTCCTGAATTGCGTGGTGAATTACCACTCCCCCCAGGCCTTGAATAATCTGCCCACCCATGCGTGCATCCTCTTCCTAGCCCTGTGCATACCCTTGTGACTCTCCTCCTTGCATCACACCCTTCGAGGGGTTGTGTCTGACCATGCCAATGTCACCTCCGGCCACCATTGTTTAATTGTCTCCACATCCTGTTTTATGTGGTAAAATATGTCCAGCCATGGCCGTGTCCCCAAGTCATTGCCACCCAGGTGTATGATGATGAGGTCTGGTCTCCCGTGGACCTTCCTGTTTTCCCTCAGCTCTGGCAATACCTGCGCCCACTTGATCCCCCTTTGACCTTTCCACCTCAAACGGATGACATCACTACCCCCTTTCCCGCCATACCTGCTATGGGAAACAAAAGAAAACCGTTAGTGTGGCACTTTGCGTATATATTTCTTGTAACATTCAGACTTCCACCTTCCCTTTTCCATGATTGCCCCTGCTGTGCCCCCCTGTGTGACCAGCACTGATGCTGCCCCAATCCTGAATGAATGTGAAGAGTAACCCTCCACTGTTTCACCAAAAAATCAGAGGCCCTTGCGCAGCACCGACATCACTTGATATCCTGTAACTGGCTTCCCATTACCATGTTTGAATAGGGTTGAGCATCCCACAGTGGGCCACCCCACTGCGTATGCGTGCAAGGCCCCCACTAGGCAGATGGCTGCACTGGTGTGCTTCTGTAACCATACTCTGTTGCCCTGTCCCTATTGATCCGTTTTTGACATTCTCACCTTTACTACCACTGCCTCTGTGTCCCACCCCATGTTTTCCCACTGCAGACCACCTCCCTCGGTCTTTTCGCCATGGCCCACTGCCTCACTTAATCTGAAGGCCTCTTCATACACAATCAGATATAGGGCCTGAAACAACAGTGCCTCACTACTTGAGCTAGCAGTGTGGTGCATTACCCCCACCAGCCTGGCCAGTAGGCTTTCGCCTATTGGTTTCCTGACATCTTGCTTCTTTTCGGTCCCCTGGGCCCAACCCTGCATCATTCTGTGAGTCAGGTTGCTTTTTGTGGGGTCCTCCCACCCTTTTAAGTTACATACTTGACCTATGGCTGCCAAGTGAACCCTCGTAGTGGCATGTGCCCAGCCCTGCTGCCATCCTCCCACTATGAATCTGGCAACCTGCTCCATTGTGTTACTGCACCACTTTCCTGTCCGCCGACTTGTTCGCGACAATTTTGAAATGCCCTCCATGAGTTCTCATAAGCTGTAATGGTACTTGGGGTTCAGGAGTTCCGGAGCAATATTTCGGCTCCCCCAATTGAATTGTCCATATGCACGTCAAAATGGAAGTCCCCTCAGCCTCTGCTCCAGGTGCGACGATCCAGAATTTGTCCATCTGCAAATGGGAAAGGCAGTCAGCTATCATGTTTTCCTCACAATCGATGTGCTTAGCCCTGAATGAAATATTCAGAGTTAAACCTAAACACACCATCCTCCTTAAGACCCTCATCACCCTCTATGACCTGGTCCGTCTTTTGTTCAACACCTCGACCACTGCCTGATTATCACTCCAGAATGTGACCTGCCTGTTCCTAAGCTCTCTCCCCAGACTACCATTGCCACGCATCTGGTAAATATTTCAGGAACGTGATGTCCTTCATCACTTTCCCTGCAACCCATGCCTCGGGCCATGGTTCCGTGAACCACTTACCCTGGAAATAGCCTCCCCTTTCTACCCCCCCTGCTGCATCTGTATAAAGCTGCAGGTATGTGTTATAAAGTCAATCATCTTGCCAGAATGTCTGCCCATTATATGCCTGCAGGAAGTGCTCTCACACTGCCATGTCCTCTCTTGTACCTTTATTTATGTCTATCCAGTAGTGAGGCTATTTTGCCCCTCCCATTGCCTATGCGAGCCGTCATGTAAATGTGCACCCCAGTACAATGGCCCTACATGTGAAATTCAAATGCCCCATTAGCCACTGCGCTTGCTGGAGCTGTACTCTCCTACTCCCCCCGACCTGTCTTAACAACACCTGCAGTTTCTTGACCTTCTGTTCTGGTAACCGGTAAAGCTCTTGTACCTTGTCAACTCTAAACCCAAAAACTCTATCTTCTGTAGGGGTCCCTCTGTTTTGTCTTCAGCTAACGGCACTCCCAATTCCTGGCATAAAGCTTTGAAATCCCCCAGAATCCCCCCCTGGCTCTTTTTTGCCTTCCACTATGAACAAGAAGTCATTGAGGTAATGCACCACTGCCCAGTATCCAAACCGCATCTGGAACGGCCATTGCAACCATGTACTAAACCTCTCAAATGTAGCACATGCTATCGAGCACCCCATCAACATGGCCTTGTCAAAGTGTTACCCCCCCCTCTACCTGGAAACCTAAAGGATCCCAATCCTCCACCCATACTGGTAGTAGCCTGAATGTGGATTCTATATCCATCTTGGCCAGCCATGCCTCTTGCTTAGTCTTAATGAGTCACACTACTTCCTCCAACGTAGCATAGGTAACCATGCTGTCTTCTTCCACTATGGCATCATTAATGGAGTCCGCTTCCGGGTATGAAAGGAGGTGCATCACCCAATACTCACCTGGCTGTTTTTTGGGAACCAAACCCAATGGACATACCCACAGATTTGGTAGTGGGGGTGATTTGAATGGGTCTTCCACCCACCCTGCTGTTACCTCCTTTTGAATTAAGCATGCTAGCACTGCACTTTTCCCTTGGGTAGACTTGAGGTTCTTTGTCCTTGTCCACTTTCAAACACTCCAAAACTTTCAATTAAATCCTGACTGAAAACCCACCCCCAGCTCCTTGGATGCTGCCTGGTCAAGGTAGCCCATCAAATTCTCCTGAATTGCTGCCCCTTTGATTGGTGTCCATGTCATTCTAAACCTGCTCCTCAAAACTTCAGTTGTCCTGATACTGGGTCTGGTAAGAGTGTCCCATCCTTCCCCCACTTGCCCGACCTCTGTTTCCCCTCACCCAGTGACGGCCACAAAATGTATCCTGGTTGGCACAAAAGGGCTGTTGATACCCCTGTTACTGTCCCCCAGCACTCTTTTCCCAGTTGTATCTGCACTTTGCCACTAGATGGTGCCCCCCACCTTTTGAGCAGACATGTCAGAATCTACAATTTGGCCATGAACAAAATGCCCAATTGTACCCCCAACACACCTTCAACACTGCTCCCCCTCTCCTTTCCCCTTCGGCCTCCTTGTCAGTTGGACCAGTATAAATTTCTAACCAAAGGTCTATCTGTCGCGCATCCCATTTCTTGTCTTCAAAATGAGCAATCCTTTTTCTGAATTTCTCATCGTATTTCAGTCAGCTATGCCCCCCTTTTTTTGTACGTGTTCTTGATGATCGAGGAATAAGTCAAAAATGGGGTTGCCAACTTCAGCTTCTTCTCAATGGCAATGGCCGTGAAATAAGTAAAACCTGTGGACCAGTTGTCCCAGGTCTTCCCTTTGTCTCCCTTGTCCTCTTCTCCCTTGCCTAATAACATCAATGCCACCGCCATATCCTTCTTCTCAAAACTGTTCTTTTCTTCAAACTTGTCCATGTTGTCCATGTTTGCTAATGTGAAGATGTCAACATATTCCCTTTTCCATATTTTCTCCTTTATGGCCATTGGCACGTGATCGGCTAACCTGACCCCTGGGGCTCGTACTTCCCTTCCGGGTATGGTTCCCCTGCCCCCCCATTCCCCCTACCTGTCCCTGTCCCTTTTATTTCACCTAATGCTTTCTCCAGTTGCCCCAGCCCATTCTCTTCCATGCTTTTTAACATCTGCTCCACATATTTCTTTACACTGCTTTCTAGGGTCACCACTGGATTACCTGCGGGGCTTGGTTGGGGGACACTGGGCCCCAGCGAGGGGTCTCCCAGTGTTGGCATAGGCCCCAACAGTGGCAGCATCGGTCCAGGAACTAGAGGTGGGACCAGAGGGCCAAAGGGCTCAGTCTCCCGTGCAGGGCAGGGGGCAGGAGAAGGTTCTGGTATTGGGTTAATAGCAGGTAGACCTCGAGGAGTCACTTGTGCTGGCACCGGCTCCTCGGACCTGGGCTCTGGCACCCGTGGTTGCTTTGGTGCCCTCCTTTCCTTCCCTCCCCTGTCCCTTCCCTTGCCTCCCTTTCCTCTTAGTGCCTTGAACATCCCCATCTGGCTCCACCACCTCCAATAGCAGGTTGGCCTTCTCCACCAGGTCCATGACTGCTCGATAGCACTCCTCCTTGTTGGGTTTCCTTCTCTTTGGTGCCATCTTCTAGGATACCTACTAACAGAGAGATAAAGGTCATAATCATTTTTTTTTTTATAAGCCCCCCTCGGACCCTTCCTTTTGTTGCCCCGTGCCTCTGCAACCCCCCATTCTGTTAACCCCCAGATATGTATTTTCCTGGTTTTGTTCCTGGAACCTCTTATACCTTCAGCACCCGTTCCTTCATAGGACCCCCCCACCTGCAGCTGGCCCCTGACTTACTTGGACCCTCAACCCTTTACCTGGTTTGGAATAAAATTGAGGGTAGTTTCCTCACCCCTCCTGTAATTCCCCAGGCACCCCAACAACAGGAAACCAAAACCATACTTCTTAAACTTGTATGCACCCAAGGTTGCAACATTTTGTCCTTTTTTTTTTTAACTCTGTCTGTTCTACCTGTGTTACAACCCTTTGTAATCGAGTCCGAGCTTATGCCCTTGCAGGCTCATACTCCACTGTTTTACCTCTCCTTTTGTCATTCATTTATGACTTATTTATTTATTTATTTTTGAATTCTTAAGTATATTGTCCACCATGCCAGAATAAAGGGGTGTACCCTCCTGCTGTAACTCCCCTGCATGTAAGTCGGAGGGCTTATGAAAAAGCAAACATCTCTTAAATCCTGCATTCTAATATGCTGCCAAAATTGCCTTTCTTTCTTTATGCTTTGTATCCTAAGCATCCTCCAGTCTGTGGCTCCTCAGCCTTTATCAAGGCAGTGATGATATCAGACGCCATCCACGCCGGTAGGCCCAGGCTTCTAGTTCACAAGCTTATTCTACCCATGTGTACACTGGTGCCTTAAGCATTCCTCGCTCACATGTGTAATTCTGCCACTTTGTTTGAAACCGCAATGTCCAAACCGCTACTCAACAGCATTTCCTTTAGCTCCCCTGATCGCTGATCTCATCAGATGCTCTACTCTCCCCCAAGGTACCTACGCTTGTCCACCCAGCTCGCTTTCCCCTCGCCCTTTTCCCACTGCCACCTCGGCCGCTAAACTGTGTTGTAGTCCCCCACAGGTGCTCTGCACTGCCATTTCTCATTTAAACAACTTCCTCACAAGCCTGACACCTCGTTGCACTTTCCTTCTTCCTGGGACACTCGCGCGCATGTCGGCTGCCACATCTCCTGACTGCTCACAGGCAACAATTCTCTACAAATCTTGAAAACATTAAGCCCTTTATCTCTAAAGTTCCTCTTGCTTCACAGTAACACAGGCTCACAGGCAAACGCCATGAAATTTCCTTGCTGGCTACCTACATCATACCAGCGCTTCCTGCTGTTATCTCCTCTGGTATCTCCCCTGCTAACACTGGAATCCACAGATTTTTTGCAGCATTCTCACCCGCTTTGTCCTCACTTCACTCCACCTCAGGACAATATCGCAACCAAACACTCTACTACCTTACCTCTGTGCAGTCCTGATTTAAGCACTTTACAGCTCTTCTTTCCAGTGGTTCAGCTTTCCCTCTAATACTTACTGTTGCAAGGTGTATTATTTTATTTTATCTACTTTAATTATCTGTTGTATAAAATGATCTAACTCCAAATATTTATAATTAAAAAGCCCATAGACTGAACTATTTTGCTGAACTGATGTGCTTCCAAAGCTAAATTCCTTTGGAGCAAATTTCTAAACTCCTGCTCCTGTGCAGCCCCTTTTCAAGCCCCCGTCTAGCCCGGCCCATTGCCCAGTCCTACCAATCCCTGCCTGCCAAACTCTGTTCCTCACTCTCTGTCCTTCAACCCCCATGACCTCACCAAGACACTCCCTCCCCACCCTCCCCTTCTGTGACCTCATTTCCTCTTCCCTGCTTACCTCCCCCCACCGATCCTCCACTACTTCCTGTCTGGGACTTGGGACAATGTGGTCTGCCCATTTAAGTTGGGCAACCCCTGTTTTGCTGAGATCTTGAGTTTCTCCTGTCAACAGAAACAGCAGCCAAGAAGTAAAGATGAGTGTATCCTGAGGTCTTATTCAGCATAAAGACTGTTTAATCCTTGGATCATTGCACAAAAATTCACAAAGTGGGCAATAAGTCAATACAGGTAGCAAAGTGCTCAGAGTGCAAAATAACGCAAATCAAGAGAAGCAACAATGCCAACTCAGTGTCTCACTTGACCAGTTTTGTGCAGTAATGCTGTCAAGGCACTCATCAGGTACAATAGTTCTTTCACATGATAGGGTAGCACATAAACCTAGACTATAAAACATCACCTAAAGTGCAAGTGTGTAAGTGTTAAACAACACATAATTTAAGAAATCATTACTTAACACATTAATGACTATAACAGCCCAGAGCAATTCAATAGTACAAGTTATGCTAATAGTATAATTTACTACTGCACTTCAAACATAAGAAATTTAATTAGATGATGTTGAGTAATCAGACCAATCATACTATCAAACCAGTACATTTTCATAATTACTTAACAATATCTGATTCAGTGGTGCTTTATGAAATATTTTAAAAGAGGACTGCAGTGAATTTACAGCAGGTTAATGTCCTTTTTGAGGTGTGGGCACCAGTACTGAACTCCATACTCCATACTCAGACACTGAGGCTGTCATCACCCTGCATGGTTTTAACCATTTTAGAGAGGATTAACTCAGTAAGCATGCAGTGGGCTGCCTAATCTACCCAAGGTTTGACCTGCAAGGCTCTGAGTCAGAAATTAGTGGCTTGACTAGGGAATGCCAATGCCTGTCTGTTAAACTCCAGCTGGGAAGGGGACACAAATCTCTCAATCTGGCCTCAAGTACCTTCTGCAATTACTTCAAGTAAGTTAACTGAAACTAGGAAATAATCATCACTGGTGACTTCAATATCAATTGGACCTCCAAAGCCAGCAGGACCCATAGGGGCATGGTTGCCAACCTCTTTCTTTCACAGTTGGTTTCTGAAAACACTAGAGCCAGCCAAAATGCCAATAGGCTACATTCTGCCTACCCAGCCTGACAGGGTCAAAGATGTCAGAGTGCTACCTGATACAGTTAGCTACCACTCCCCACTACAATGTTTGTAGGCTGCTAATCAGACTAAGGCCCCCCCAATTTACCAATAACTGTGTCCTTAGCAAAGATAAGGTGGCAGCATATAAATCACACATGTCTTGCAAAGACTGGAGCTATCTGGATACCATTTCTGATGGTTCCATGTGATGATAGTGATCCAAAAGCAGCAATCTCTATCATTGTGAATGTATATCACTGAAAAGCATTTTGGTGATATGCAATTGTCAGTGACCCGACTTCCAAGTACATTACAATGTTTTTGCGGGGGGGGGTCATACCCTCCTTACTTAAGATTCTCAACTCCAGGGGGGTGCATGTCAAGGAGGGGGTGAAACACTGTGGCGGAAAAATACACAGCCACAAGCAGCGGCAAAACAATATCCCCTAGGCAGGTCCCGAACCCAAGTGCCTACTGCACCATAGCCAGCCACCCTCACCACCACACCACAGGGCTGGCTCAGTTGCAGCAGGTTCACCTCTCCTTCTAAACTCTCCCTCCTATCCCTCCCCTACAGCTCCCCATCCCTCCCCTTCTGGTCGCTTTCATCACTATACCATTGCTACCATTGCAGGGTAGCTGATGATTATAGCGCTATAAATAAGTCTCTATTTCTACAGTCACTTATTTATATTCGCTATAATCATGGGGTACCATTTCTGACATAGATTCTATTCTTGTCTTCCAAATAAAGGAATTCACTCCAGCCTATGATAAGTTTTCCACCCTCAACAAGCATAAGGTGTGTTGTGCCATGTCTGGGTGGATCACTTCTGAACTTATGGCCCTCCTGAGGGACAGAGTCAACAGATGGTCCTTGGTGAGAGAGGTTGGGTCACCAGTGCATGTGCAAAAGTACAGAGACACATGAAATAAATGCACCAGTAAGATTAGGCTGGCTAAATGTGAGCATTACAAGGCCTAGCAGACTCCAAAATGAAGCAATTGGAGAAAGTTCTGGCAGAATATAGTTGAGCTCCTGGGCAAGGTTGAAAACCAAAACAGCCCCTTAAAATACTCAAGGTTGAAGGGACTGAGATTCTGGATGCGATAGAGATAGAAAACAAATTTAACACAGCCTTCATGGACCTAAGTAAAGTTATCTTCATCAGTCCCCCACAGGCATCTTGTGATGGTAAGGGTACTGGAACTTCATGCAGACATGACCCAGAGAAAGGTCATTCTAAATTCAACTCCTAGCCCATCTCCACACCATGTCTATCAAAAGAATGCTAGGTAAAAAAAGGGTAGGGGGAGACATGCTTCATATAAAGTTGCTTTGCCCTGCCCTTTGAGGAACTCACCCACCTCATTCCCTAGATATTTAGCTTCTCTCTGCAGTACTCACAGTTACTACTCCCTCCCAACTCCACCCTGCCCAGGAGCCTTACTGCCCCCTCCCTTCACTCAGCCCCCTCCCTCATTTCCCTGCTCTGTTGCCTTTCACTACTCCCCTTCATAATGTCCTCATTCCACCCTCTGTGTGTTGGAGGGGCTCAGAATTGCACTTAACTCATCATGGACTTAAGGTTCTCCTGCGGTCCTTTTTAAGGAAGCACTTGCAACAACAGAACGGTTTCCCTAAGCATGTTCTCACAGCCCAATTTCGGACATAACTACTAACCTAGTCCTCTTTATGTCTTAACTGTAAGTTCCTGGATTCCTTTTTATATCTTTACCAAGTGACCTAAAGTTTGTATCCAGCACTGTATATTCCTCACCTTGTATATAACCTCAGTTCAGATCAGTTTATTGTGAAGGGATAAAATTCCGTTGAGCACGCTCATTTACAAGGAGGTCCTTTATACAACATACTTATATATAAGGATTACAGAAATTGCATTACAGCACAATACGACAGTGGTTACATAGCTGAAACAGGGAATTTGACTGAGCAACCTAACAACGGGACACTGGATCAATGCACTACACCAATATACAGGTTACAATACATAAAGGATGGCTGTCCTATGAGATTACAAAAGGAAAAAGAAAGAGAGAAGGGAGAAGTAAGTGCTCTCAGTGTAGTCAGTAATATACAGGTTACAGTACATGAGGGGATGGTTATCCTACAAAAAAAAAAAAAGAAAGAGAGAATGGAGAGGTAAGCGCTCTCGTTGTAGTCAGTAAAAAGAGTTGCTGATAGCAGAGGGTGAGACTAAACACATCTGCAAGTCTCGCTGATAGAATTAATGACCCGTTTATTGAATGATCTGAGAATGATTTGGGTGTGGAGTTTTAAGGTAGGTTGGAGCTTATTCCAGAGTGTGGGGAGGTCATATCTAATTGAAGCCATGCCAAAGCAGATTTGGAATTTGGGCACCCTCAAGGTAATATACGAGCAGGTCCTGAGGGCATCGGAGCTAAGTGATTGAGTTAACATGGCTGAGATATATGGAGGCAGTTTGTCTAGGAGTGTTTTATATGTCAAACAGTATATGTGAATAAGTCACTTGGTGGATAAGGAGGACGATCCTACCACTTTGTACAGAGAGCAGTGATGGGTTCTAGCTAGTGCAGTAGTTATAAAGTGGATAGCCTGATGAAAGAGCATATCCAATTGGCAAAGGTGTGAGACTGTACAGCTATTGTAAAGAATATCAATGTAGTCCAGTAGGGGCATGATGGTGGCCTGGACCAATCTGATTCTGGAATTCCTGGAGAATAAGGATTTGTTTCTATAGAAGAAACCTAATCTGTGTTTTAGTTTTTTGGTGAGGGCATCAATGTGTGCAGAAAAGGACATATACAAGTCTAGTGTGAACCCTAGATGCTTAAAGCTATTTACTACTTCAAGTGTGTCCCCTAGAGGGGTGGTTATGGGCAAGTGTGAGTTCAATGAAGGGCATAGTGCTGATACATTAGGCGGGCAGAAGAACGTCACCTTTTTTTTTGGCATTTAATAGCAGCTTGGACAGAATTAGATTGTGCTGGAGTAGACTGAAATAGGATTGAAGAGTAGAGCAGACTTTTTCGATAGATGGTTTTGAGACATAGAGGACAGTGTCATCCGCAAAGAAGTGAATATTTGAGTTGATGATGTCCAAGCTGATTTTGTTTTTTTTTTTTTTTGTTTGTCAACTATGTTTATGCACCTACCAGACCAGGGTATCTCTCAGGTGCCTCACTCAGCTGTCGGCCCCTAACTGCCCACCTGAACCACTCCTCCTGACAAATACATTGGTGTCAGGATCCCCACCCCTCACAGCCCCAGAGGAGAAGGCCAAGGATCATCAGGGGGTAGAGTAGGAGTCGTGGCTGGTGTAGGGTGCGTGGTGCATTAGCCCTGGAGGAACGTCATCACCTCACCCAGCTGGCAAGAGATTTTTCTCTTGGCTTCCCCAGTCTGGCAGTGCAATGCACTCCAGCATGACGCATGTGTGCTCCCATGCATGCCCACAAGAGTGTCGCCATGACCAATCCCCTATGTCCAGGATCCCGACTGCTGTTAACCTCCCAGTCTCCACTGGGGGTCACCAGATCGCAGGATCATTTCCCCCTCCCTCCCAGGAAAGGAGATCAGTCTTCTGGATGGTCAATCCTTTCCTCTTCTGCTGACCCCCAACAACCCGAGTCCGTTACCGAACCCGGGTCACCGGTGTTGCATGAGGTGTGGCGTCCAGCATCTCAGTCCTCAGTGCCAATGGGCCGGCCCCAAGCCAATGTTGTTAACATAGATCAAGAACAACAATAAACCTAAAATAGATCCTTGTGGACCCCCCCCCTTGAAAGAGGTAGTAGTGATGAAAAGGTTCCATTGATTTTAATGCATTGATATCTATTTTCCAGGTAACTGGCAAACCATAATACCGCTGAATCCTTCATGCAAAAGCATTTAAGGCTTTTGAGCAGTGGGGGATGATCCATGATAACGAAAGCCTTACTTAGGTCCAGGAAGACCGCTCTGGTGATTTGCTTATTATCCATAGCCTCAAGCCAATCACTGGTGACCTTGGACAAGGCCAACACTGTGCTATGCTTTGATCTGAAGCCCAGTTAGAGTGGACTTAACAGCTGGTTGGAATCAACGAAGGACCTTATTTGGGTGCTGACCAATTTTTCTAAGATTTTGGAAAGGGTCGGCAGGATAGAAATTGACATGTAATTGTTTACATCGCAGGGATTGCCTGACTTGAAAAGGGGAATGAGGTGCACCACTTTCCAATCTTGAGGCACAGTGTAGGCAGCTAGTTAAAGATTAAGAAGATGGGTGATTGGAGTGGTGAGGAAATGGTGACCCAGTTTTAAGAAGAATGCATCAATGTTGTCTGCTTCCCCACTCTTTTTTGTCCCCAACGTAAGTGATTGCTCTTCGACTTGTTTAAAGGTGATAGCTGAGAAGGTAAAGGACACAGACATTGTGAGGCTTGGTGGTGCCACTGAGTTAGGGGAAGAGGGTCTAAGGGAGGCTAGTTTAGAAGAGTCAAAAGAGAGGCCTGCTCTGGCAAAATGCTCATTGAGTGTATCAAGTATTGTAAATTTATTGGATTTTGTGATGCCCCGATGGGAGATTGAAGCAGGGAGGGATGACTGGGCTTTGCTTCCTTCTGCTATCTTGAAAGTGCACCATATCTTAGCTGGATTTCCATTAGCTGCTTCCAGAGTGTTTAAGTAGCAGCTTTCCTTTGTGATTCTAATCAATTTAGTACAGGCACTAAGGCAGGACCGGAAAGGCTGACCAGTCTGCAGGGGATTTTGTGCATTTGTCAGTGGTCCATAGTTTATCTCTTTTGGTTAACATAAATTTGATTTCTGCATTAAACCAAGGACATGATATTTTTTTCACTCTGCAGTTTATGACTGGTATAGCCTGTATCTGATCACTGTTTTCTGTACCATTGCTGATTGTTACGACATGGAACCTCTGTAAAAGAGCCTCTAGCTCAAAAGTACTTTCCGAGATTTCAAATAAATGAATAAATAAATTACTTGGAGTATGGAAAACCATGCTGGTCATGCCAGCATTTAAGAAAAGTGACATCTCAAACCTGGCTAACTATTGACTTGTTTCAATTATGTCTCTTCTATTCAAGGCCCTGGAAGAAATCATATCAAACCATCGTATTACTCACTTGGGAAAATCATATGTAAGCCCCCAATCCTGTGTCTAGGGATACTAGATGTTGTGGGGCATGGGGGGGCAAACAGCAGAAAACTAGCACAGTTCCAAAGTTAAAACAGTTCAGTCCTTACCAGTAGCTGACTTCATTGTAACTGGATCTTCTTTCAGGCAAAACAGGACCAGGGGTGTCGTGCTGGGATAACATAACTTCTCAGGTGTTAGATGCACTTGGCATGCGACCTCGTGCCCAACCACCTGAGGCGTGACGTTATCCCAGCACGCTACACAGCCTGTTGGGCATTATTGCTTAAATGAACTTGCCACCATCTCTTACTCTTACTCTTAATGGTATTATAAATAATTTTATTATTATATATCTAGCCTATGCTTAAACATTTCTATACTGTCGCTTTCCACAATGCTTGTTGGGAGTGCGTTCCACATTGCAATAATTCTCTGGGTGAACCAGTGATTCCTTTTATTAGTCCTATTAGTTTCTCCCTTTAGTTTGAGATTATGGGATCATGTTGTATCTTTATGTTGCAGTTGCTTAGCTGATCCTAGTGTTTCTAATAAAGCTTCATTATAAAAGACCTTACATGTTAGACACATATCTCCTCTTATTCTTTGGTAGTTCACTGAGCACAGATTCAGTTCTTCAAGCCTTGTACTAAACTGTTTATTTTTTTACTGAGGAAATCTTTTTAGTAATTTTCCTCTGGACTCTTTCTATTTTCTTTCTGCCTTCGAGTGAGTTAGGAGCACAAAAGTGTGAACAATACTCAAGACGCAGCCTAATAAGGGATATATACAAGGGCAAGATGACATCTCGGTTTCTGCTTTTAGTATTCATAAGGATATAATGTAAAATTCTGCAACCTTTTTTTGTTGTTTCATCTGTATATTTATCAAACTTAAGGTCAGCTGTCATTAGGGTTCAGTACTGGGTCCAGTCATTTTTAATGTATTTTATGAGTGATATTGCAGAGGGACTGGAAGGAAAAGTATGTCACTTTGCAGATGACACAAAGATCTGCAACAGGGTTGATACACAAGGGGGGGTAGAAAGGATGAGAAGGAACTTGGCAAGGTTGGAGGAATGGTCAGAAGTATGGCAGCTTAGATTCAATGCAAAGGAAACAAAACCCCAGGGGAAGAGTACAAAATTGGGGGGGGGGGTAGTAACAACAACAAATGGAAAGGGGCCTGGAGGTAATTATATCAGATGACCTTAAGATTAGCAAGCAATGTGAGAAGGCAGTAGGGAGGGCTGAGGGGATACTGGGTTGTATAGGGAGAGGCATCACCAGCAGAACACAGGAAGTTGTTATCCCTCTGTACAGACAGTTGCTGAGACCCCATCTGGAGTACTGTATCCAATTCTGGAGACCACTTCTCCGCAAGGACATAGACAGGATGGAGGCAGTCCAGAGGAGGGCAACTAAAATGGTGCAGGGTCTGCAAGGAAAGCCATACGAGGAGAGACTATGGGAGCTTAATATGTATATCCTTGAGGAAAGGAGGGAGAGGGGGGACATGATTTAAACTTTTAAGTACCTCAGTGGAATCAACAAAGTTCAAGAGGATATCATCTTTCAGAAAAAGAGATGTGCAAGAACAAGGGGACACAATTTGAAGATGGGGGGAAGTCTAAGGGGCAATGTGAGGAAGTATTTTTTTTCACAGAGAGGGTGGTGGATGCATTGAACTGCCTTCCTAAGGAGGTTGTGGGGTCTAAAACTGTGGGAGAATTCAAGAATGCATGGGACAGACATAAGGCAATTCTTGTGAGGGGTAGGAAGAAATAGGCTGTTGGTTAACTAGGATCTGCAGCTTATCCAGTAGATAGGGAAATGCGCAGACTAGGTGGGCCAAGCGGTCCTTATCTGCCATCAAAGTCTGTGTTTCTATGTTTCTAGGGGGTGTTAGACTGTTTGGCTAAAAAGGAGGGATAGCAGCATTCAATATGGATAACAGTTCCAAGAAAAGTAATGTCCACACCAACATGCAGGAACAGGGGATCCCGATTTATACAATACAAATTCCTTTATTGTTCAACACAAGGTCATTACAATCAACATACATTTTATATCAACATTCACTGATAAAAATATAAAAACATTGAACAGTTGCACCTCTATATAGAATGTGATATATATTGTTACAATTTCAATGACAATAAAAAATGACGAGTCTGTGTAAAATAATTTTTTTCATTTGAATTGAATTTATTTATTTATTTCGTTTTTGTTGACCAGGTAAGTGTACTAGACAGATCCTGCCTATTTTCAGACACGACCCAGGGGAGGGGGATACAGATGAATGCCATCTGACCTTGAACCAGATTAAGCTGTTAATGGTATTTTATTAGTGAATGGGTTAATCAATAAGTTAAAACTTGATCTGGGGTGTGACCAAGGTTTGATAATACAGGTCCTAACCAAAATTTCCTGTGTTTCTCATATAAAGGAAAAATTAGGAGAACGTGTTTCAAGTCATCTGGAACCCTTAGTTTACATTTGCATAACCCATCATCAATACCCATCCATTTCTGCTGATAATATATACAATAGTGCCCCCCAGGATGAAACCCACTTTTAAAGCACTCTGTAGTATGCTGCAGCTGATCTACTGAATAAAGCAATGTAAATGCAATGGCAATTAGTTGCTTTTGTCATGCAGGAAACTATGGCATTCACTATATCCTGGCAGTATCACATTTTCCTTAATGACAAAAGGGACTAATTGCCATTGAAATTCAATTCAGTTCAATTCAATTTTATTTTTATACTGGAAAGTATGTGAGCAAAAATGCCCATTTTCACAAATGTCCAGTGGTACAGAAAATTGATGATACAGAGAAAAAGGTAAAACAAAATGTGTAACATTTTACATTGCTTTAGTCAGTAGGTCTGCTGCAGCATTCTGATAATAATAGCTTCAGTAAGAATGTAATCCTCTTTTCTATAATGTATGATTTAAGTGGGAGCTGTCCTAATTTGGCTCTGAGAATTGGAGCTGCGACAGCCTGGGGAACCTTCAGAATATATCTGTATAATTTGTTTAACTGTACCTCCAGCATTTCCACATTCTCTGGAACCCATGTTTCTGCTGCATATAGTTTGCTTGCTCTTATTTTTGCTTCAGTGACTTAATAATCCTTTTATAGATCCAGTCCCCATCTGTGTGGTGAATTTTTTAAATGCATTAAATGCAGTTATTGCTTTATAATGAGTTAACTTTAGATGTACCATCCATTTAGTATCTTGGATATTGCATATTCCTAAATATAAATTGCTTCTGACATTAGCAATCTTTCTTTTGTCTATGTATAAAGATGGCATTTTCTTCTGCTCGTGATCAAACACTGAAAGATTTGTTTTATCCTTCTTTATTATCAATCTATTTTCTTTACATAAACTAGAAAATAGATCTATTTTCCACTGCAATCCTAGTAATGAGTTTAATATTATTACTAGGTCATCTGCAAATGCTAGAATGGGTATCTTTGTGTTTTTGATACTTGGTGAATGAAATTCTATTTTGTCTAACTTTTTAATTATAGAATTGATGCAGAGGGTAAACATAATAGGGGCCAAAAGGCATCATTGTCTTACTCCAGGGTTTGTTTCTATTTCTTTTGTTAAATCTCCTTTATGGTTAAATTTTATTTTTAACCATGTGTCTTGATGGAGTCTTACTATGATATCAAATAATGTGAAGTCTACGTTATAAGATTTCAGTTTATACCATAAAAGTGTCCAGCTAATGGAATCAAATATTGTTTTGAGACTGATAAAACAGCAATAGTGTTTCTCTTTTTTTCCACATATTTCCATATCAAATGTGATAAAGCGTAACAGTGTTGGATCATAGATCTCCCTGCTCAGAATCCATTTTGGAAGTCACTCAATACATCTGATTCCATGTCTGAAGGCTATTTAAAATTATGTGACAGAAATTTTTGGGGGATGTATCTATGGTCTGTTCATTAGTGGGTCTGATTGATCCCCTTTCCTTTTATAAATAGGGCACATCAGGCTTCCGTTCCAGCTACTCAGGATGTCTTCAACTTGAATTATTTTATTGAATATCACATAAAAAATTAGGAACTATCTGTATACTTCGGCCATTATTGAATCTGGACCCAGAGTTTTATTGCTTTTTTAAACCATCAAAAGCTGCTAAAATGACATCTTGTTTTATGTAAAGTGGTTTTGGGTAATACTGAGTCTCTTCACCTAGAGCTATGGAAAATATGTCATCAGGGAATAGTATAGATTATGAAAAAATCTTTCCATCTATTAGGGATAATGAAGGCCTCAGTACCCTTGCCATATTGCTGATAGCCCTGACTGACAATAGTACAAAACGTCTTGTTATTTTTCTCTTGTACTTGCCTTAGTTTGTCCCACATATTGGACTGGTGTTTCTTCTTTTCTCTCTCTAATACGTCTCTATAAATTTTCCTTTCCTGATTTAGTTGTTTCAACCTTTGCTTATTTGGATTTTTCCTTGTTAATCGTACCTTATTATTCAATTTCCTTTTGGCTTTTTTTGCATGTCTCATTAAACCAATTATTCTGCTTTGGACTCTTTTTGATTTGTTGATATAAAAAAGGTCTAATATAAGTTGTTATTTTTAGCCAATTCTCATTTATAACTTTCATGTCTTCTGTGTTTGTAATTATTTCCTGTCTACAATTATATAGATAATATATGGAGAGTATCTCTTGTGTAGTATTTTTGGTGTGTACTTCCCACCTTATTTTCCTACAGTTTATTATTTCACTATTTCAGGCTATATATTGGTTATCTATATTTATAGTACTTTCAATATTATATTTAATCATCAGCTTAAGAGGAAAATGACTGGATTCAGATCTTCTAATAACTGCAAATGACTCTACTATTTTAGCAGCATCCAAATTTGTCCAAACTAGGTCTATAGTGGATGAGCCAAGAGGTCCCATAAATGTATATTCCTCCTTGGAAGTCACATCTGGTTCCCTCATTTAGTAGATAACAATTAGTATCCCCATAGCTTGTAACAAGCTTCTGCACTGTTTGTTTATTTTAGTATAATTACTGGTCACAATTTTTTAACATTGTAAAATCGAGTTGTAATTTGCCGTTATAACTACCTCAGATAGTTATAACGGCAAACACGTGCCACCTCTGTCTAGACTGGTCAGCAATTTTTTCCATAGGCTGAACCAGTTATAATTGGCAAACACGCGCCACTTCAATCAAACTAGAGCCACATCCTGATTGGCTCTCCGCTTCTCATGGTGGGGCTAAACACACTAACAAACAACATGGCTCCTCGTCCCGCTTACCGAGCTGCCACAGATCAACAAATCACAGGAGATCGTTTTCTTGCACAACCCTTCTTTTCTTTCAAAACCTCTTCCCTGGTTGATCCTGCTGTCCGTAACCTGTACAGCCTAAGAAATGCCTCCGAAACAGAGCACCATGTTGGAACGGCTCCGAAGCACTTAACAGAGGTGAGCGCTGTTGCAGCAAGTAAAACAAAAAATCAACCAAAGCATAAAGAAAAACTTGTAAAAAAGGAAAAGATAAAATGTGTGTGTGTGTGTGTGTGTGTGTGTGTGTGTGTGACAGTGTGTGTGTGTCTGTGTGTCAGTGAATCACAGACAAGCAGCATCAATCTGGGAAAAAATTGCTGACCAGCAATTATAAAAAATAAAGTAATAGGTAGGTGGTTATTTATGAGAATTTTACACAAACTCTCGGTGTGAGATGCCTATATAAACCCCTCAGGCTTCTCCCTCAGGGTTTATGGGGCATCCCACACCTCGGGTGTGTGTAAACTTCTCATAATAACCACCTGCCTATACATTATTCTCTATATCTTTAGCCTGCCTAACTTGTCTTAAGTTAGGAATTAGATCTGGTATGTTTTGTACAATGTCTTGATGTAGGGTAGCAAGTGTGGTCTCATGTATCACTCTAGCATTGAAATCACTTATGATTATCGATGGAAAAGTGGAATACTTATTATTTAGACTTTCTATAAATTACGTAAACTTAGTCCAAATATGAATTGATACTGCATTTTTCATAAGTGGAGGAATATATATATTTAACAATACCATTTTAAAAATTATTCCAGAAAGTGAGGAGGCACAGTCTTCATTTTACAAGGTATTTGTGAAATTTTAAGATTTAATGACATCCTTATATAAGTTGTTGTTCCGTATCATGGTCTATCACTTTTTTTAACTTTTTCTGCTGGGATAGAATATCCTACATAACCAATTATTAAGGGAGTAAATTTCTCATAACACCAGGTCTCCTGAAAAATAAAAGAATGTCATGTTTTTCAAAAAAAATCCGTACAGCCTACATCAGCTAATTTCATTGCCAGGACCTCTATATTCCTCTATGTGGAAGTCCTTGTTTGTTAGAGTTATTTTACCCTGGATTAATTCCCAGATTGATTATAAGTACAAGTTTCTCGAGAGACTTGGTGCAATGCATCATCAGCTAATCAATCTACACAAGCCTCCGACACACTGGATCTCTGATTCATTGATCTAAATTTGGAGCTTTGATTGACTCTGTTTTTTTTTTGTGTGTGTGTGCTTTGTGTGTTTGTAAGTGTTATATCTGATTATTAGTTTTCACCATCATAAAAGGCAGAGCTGGGGGGGGTTAGACAAGTGGGTGAAGGTGGGCTGCCTGGCTCTTCTGACAGGAGTTTTTAATTAATTATTAAAATTTTAGTTAAGGTTTTAGTAAAATTTTAAATAGTCAAACATTTTAATTATTTTATTTGACTTTTTTCACACGGTTAACCAGCTGGCTTCATCATGTGTCTTCTCAGGGGTACAACACGCATGCGTTTCTAAGCAGAGAGAGGAAGCTGCAGCATAAGGTTGATGGACAGACATGGAGAAAGCTGAGTTTAATGTTATTTAAAGTCTCTTGTCTTGGTATTGATCTTTACTTGGACACTCAGTTATTTTAATTATTTAGGCAATCTACTCCTACTAATGCCTTATTGCTTCACTGCCTTTGCCACCTAGTCGATTTCTGTGGATGGGTCTGAGTTTGTCTCAGCACAAAACTTCACTCCTTAGTCTGTACTCATCTCTGTATCTTTATCTGTACTCATTCAGGTAATTTGAGGTCAATATTTCTGTACTACAACTCCCACCGATAAAGGAAAGATTGTCAGTGTGGTCTGTGCAGTTTGGCCTACCTAGAAAACTCAAAACCTGAAAACTTGAAAATGAGTCCTTTGAGTATACACTGGAGACACAATTAAGTACCTTGGCTTTTTGCTTTTTGCACTGTTTGAAACTGAAATGTTGGAATACTAAAATTATCTATACGGTTAACTTTAGCAGTAATTGATGGATTAGCTGGTCACCCAGTCCAGTACAGCCTCCTACAAAAAGTAACTGAAGTAGGTCATGATAGGCCATGCTAGGGATGTTTGTTAGCTGGTGTGTTCTGATTGCTTCAGTTTTAGGCTAGTACTGAGTGTCAGGTAACACTATTCAGTGCCAGACCGCTGATCTGGAGGTTACTTGTTTTACAGTACAGTAAATTTATTGCTACTCTTAGTGAAGTCTCTTCTTTTAAAAGGAGGAGTGTTTTAAATGAAAAAGAAGAAGTGTATTGCTTAATTTATTTTGGACTCCTTGCCTTTTCATGCTGGCTCTGGTTATTACAGGGGAAGAGTTACTTACTACTTGATATAAAAATGATATAAAGCTGAACAGCCAATTGCTTTTTATCTGATTTCACCTTTTAGTGAACTTAAGCATTTCATTGTTTGTACTATTGTACTATTGTACTTTTTGACTTTCTTTTTTGTTATTTCACTGCACGGATCAATAATTTTTTTTGGTATAATTGATTTGAGCGTCAGTATTTATTAATTATGTCTGCTACAACAAGAAGTAAAACCCGGGGTTCCTTAAATGTCTCTAATAGTAAGAGATGTAGTTATTCTGAACCTAACTCTGAATTTAATGGGGGTGGGGTATTCAGTCCAAGAGACTACTCTTTCTAAAACATGTGACAATGAAACCACTTGGTATGAACCTAAAGAGATATAACAAAAAGGGAAGGGGTAAGATAAAGAATAGCAAAGACTTAATAAACAAAACCCTTGTCGATAACAAAATTGTCCAGTTGGTTTCTACTCCTAACTTGGTTTTTGAAAATGGGGATATTCAAAAATGTTTTGTTTATCAGCTTCAGGGTTACTACCGAGTATTTCTGAGAAGAAGAATTACAATTTAAAAGAAAATACGGAAGCCAAAAAGAATATTCCACTTAGCCCTGTTCAGACTGATACCCAATGGTCTAAAGAAGACATCTTGGACCACTCTGAACATAAAGGATCTGATGAAGGGGTTAGTAGGAATGCTAAGATAGACTTTCTAAAATATTTCACAACCTTTCAGTCCTAGATACGGAAGTCCAGAATATGAGAGAATCTCTACATATGGAGAAGGTCAGTAAAGGGGGCACCAGATCAGATGTGAAAAGAAGTCAGATCACTCTAGGAAAATGTGAGTATTGTAAGGAAATTCCCAGTCATGACAAAAGTATCGAGTTAAATTTATTGCAAACTCATAAGCATGATTATATTCTTAGGGCTAACAGCAGTTCAGATAGTAGGGGAAATGATAGAGCAAGATCTCAGAATGACCACTGGGGACATTTGCTCAGGAGTTACAGCATGAATTCCTGGACAATGAGCCCTGAGGAACAGGAAAACTCTGCTTTAAAGGATTTATATGGCATCTTGAGGGAACCATTAGCAGTTTTTTGTGATCCAGTTAAAGCTAATATCTTGATGTTCAAACAGTTAACAGAGCTTAAACAAGATATTTCATTTATCAAAGGGGTATATCTAGAAAATAGGATGAAACTGGAGGTAATAATTAGTAGAAGGGAAGTCAGGATGCATAAACCTGGTCCTCAAAATAATGAACCAGATTCCAACACCCCTTATAGTAATCTGTGTCAAGATACTAAGGAGCCTTGTAACGCTCCTGTTTTTACAGTGGAGGATATGGCGAGCTTTCTAATACAAACTGGAAATTATAAGACTGTATCCCCCATGGACTCTTTATTGAATGATCATAGCACTTTAAGTTCCGCGAATGAATGCATTATGTTTCCTGCAGTCGAATTAAGAGATACCATCGTCTGCAGGGAACTAGCTCAAAATCATGCATCCCTATGGCAAAAAGGAATACTACAGGAAGCACTTGCCAGCAATGATGAAAGTATAAAGAAGACCAACTCACTAGAAAAAAAAACTAAAATGCAGAAAAAAAAATGTACAGTAGCTATGGATAGTCCATATCCTCTTACAAAAATAAAAAAAGGTAGATTAAAGACCAGGGAGGTAAAACTGACCAATGAAGTATCAGCAGACCTGAGTGAGGTAGTCAGTATCACTCAACGTAACATTAAAAATAAAAAGGTTAAAGACAAAATTGGGAAGATCTTAGGGAAAAAAGAGGAAGAAAGATGAACCTCAGGTTACAAATAAAGTTGGAAATCAAAAATTTCAGACAGCTATGAATGGGTCAAACATTATAAATCAGAAAAAGAATAATGATAAGGATTTAGAAGGTGGAAGAACAGGCCCAACAAATACTGAGCCTTTGAAAGAGGAAGCCTCAGTAAATAGGAAGTGTTTAAAAATTGGGGAAAAATTTCTCAATCAGAATGTTAATTTTAACCTTTTTTTAGGAAAAACACTAGGTTTGGACTTTGTACTGCCTCTCTTTGGGTTCACTTTTATGCCAAATGAAACACAGGAAAGCCTTGTAAATTATCTGCATCTTTCTCTACCATATTGAGTGGCTGTATTGTTCTGAAAGATTTAATCAGTATTATTAAACCATTAAAGGAATCTGAGTTGGTCCTGGTCGTAACTGAACAATTTTACATCCTGAAGGCTATAGTTCTTGGGGCAAAAAAAATGGATGTTTTGGGCATTATAGTGGGAGAGGTCACTACACTAATGGATCTATTTCCAGAATTTTACATGAAGCAAAATTGTCAAGACTTTAATAAGAGGAGGTTACTGGTTCAGTATTTGGGCTGAAACAGTTCTCAAATGAATCTAAATATAATTTAAGAGGCAAGCTTATTGATTTTTTGAATATCTGTTTAAATATGCATATAAGTAATTATAACATTAGAAAAATTAAAAGGGTGGAGAAGGATGGCCAAATTAGGTTTTCTATAAATCAAACCTATATAATTAAGGACTTAATACTGAAACAGAACATTTTGGACCAACTTGTACTCATTTACATGTCGATAATGAGGAGGCTTTTGTTTAGATCGACCATGTCTCAACCTCTACCAACTTAAAGAAATGGAAATTTCTGGTTGAGACCTCAAATAAGTTTGAGATCTTAACAAACCTGGAACAATGACAAATCAAACAGGATAATTTCTTGGGGAGACCACGTACTCATAACTTTAACAAGATGACAGAAAGGGAAGATTATAACAAAGAAGGTTTCATGATACAACATTTCGGGATAATGTTGCATTTAAAATTTTATCTTGGAACTCCTCAGGTTTGAGTATTAAAATTGGTGACCCAGAAATTTGTAACTACTTGAACTGTTTTCATATAATTTGCATCCAGGAAACCTGGGCACTGTGTGATCTTCATCTAAGTAGATATGCAGCATACTGTAAGAAAGCAATAAAAAATAAAAATTTTGGAAGAGGTATTGGAAGGTTAGCTACATTAATAAAGTTGAATAACAATATTACAACTGAAGAAATCCCTTCATCCAGCGATAGTATCCTAGCAGTGAAGTTAACAGGGAAACTCACTAAACAAATATGGTTTTTGATAAATATTTATGCTCAACCTGTAGGAAGTCATCATGGGAATCCTAACTATTTAAAATCACTAGAAGATTTAATTAGCAGTATGATATTTGATTATCCTACTGCTAATATAGTAATATTAGGAGACTTCAATGCTAGAATGGGGTCCTTGCAAGGATGCTCGGAGGACACAATTGAAGCCTTATAGGCTTGTCAGTCAACTACCCTGGATATGAAAAGGACTGTTAAAGATCATTATATCAATAAAAGGGGAGTCAAATTACATAAGACTAAGTGCAGGAATAATATGCCCCTTTTGAACGGTCGGACATTTATGGACCTTGAAGGTGAATACTCATTCATAGGTGGCAAAGGTACTTCTACAGTTGACTATATCTGGATAAATTTGAATTTATTTAATAGGATTTGCTCTCTTAAATTAGCATTTAGAGCAGAAAGTCAGCATAAAGCCTTGGAGTTAGTGATAAGACAAGGTGATTTTATTCTGGATAAAGATACTAAGGCCTCAAAGATGATATCAAATAAAAGGGGCATTGAATAGAATATAATTAATAGTGACAAATTGGTTAACCTATTGGAAAGTAGGGGAATATTATCCAAATTGGTCTTTGTGGCCAGTTTATCCATGGGCTCAAGTATAATTCATGAATATAACACGATTATAAATATGATTGCTTATGAAATAACAAAAGAAGTTGAAATCAAAGAACCAAAGGGCCATCCAAGGTACAATACAGACTGTCATGATGCAAGGAAAATATTAAATAAAAAATTTAGAATCCTAAAAAACTGCCCAAATAAAGGTAATAATAAAATAATGAACAAAGCTAGAAAAGAGTATAGGGAGATATTAGCCAAGAATAACAGTAAATATATTAAGCAACTCTGGTTAAAATTGCATAATGTGATTTTTACTAAAGATAAATTATTTTGGAGAATTGTTAGTACTGGAATGGGTTATCATACCAAAATTAATACTCATACATAGATACATAGACAGTGTCAGCAGATAAGGGCCTATGGCCCACCCAGTCTGCCCATTTGAGCTTGTAAATTCAGTTTATGTTTTCCTAGAAGTCTGTTGCCCCTTACCCCTGACCTCCAGAATTCATTTATGTCTATCCCATGCATTCTTAAATACCGTGATTGTTTCAGCCCCCACCTCTTCCTCTGGCAGGGTGTTCCACTTGTCCACCACCCGTTCTGTGAAGAAATTCTTCCTCATGTTTCCTCTGAATCGTCCTCCTCCACTTCATCACCCATGCCCTCTAGTCCTGGAACATCTTTTCACTTAAAAATAGTGTATTCCTGCACCCTGTTCATCCCTGTAAGATACTTGTATGTCTCTGTCATATCGCCTCTCTCCCTCCTCTCCTCCAGGGAGTACATGTTCAGTTCCTTCAACCTGTCTTCATAGGACTTGTGATGCAATCCATGCACCATCTTTGTTGCCCTCCTCTGAGCCTTCTCTACCCTGTCTATGTCCTTACGTAGGTATGGTATATTGAACCAGATACATGGGTAAATCACTATAAACATTTATTTTACAGGGAAGATCCAGATTTTTTATCTGGAATGATAAGATATCAATATCTGGGAAGACAACATAGCCCCGAAGCAGAGATTACACTATCTGAGTTAAAGGAAGCTCTAGACTCATTTAGTAAAAGAAAGCTCCAGGGCCTGACAGGGTCCCATTAGATGTAATAATTGGAACCAGAACATTTTGGATTCTTTTTTGCTTAATCTTTTTAATTACATATGGAAGTCGGGGGACATCCCTAAAAGTTGGAGATTAAGTATCATCGTTCCAATTTATAAGAAAGGGGACAAGAAAGATCCCAGTTGCTATAGACCCATTAGTCTTTTGGATACAGTGGGTAAAGTCTTTACCAGAATAGTGACTAACAGGCTGATGACATGGGCAGAGTCTAATAGTATAATTGATGAAGCTCAGGCAGGATTTAAAAAAAAAACATTCTACTACGGATCAAATTTTTGTCCTATATCATTTGATTCACAAATACAGGAAAGTTAAAAAAACAAAAAATATGTTGTACTTTTATTGATCTGAAAACAGCTTTTGACTGGGTTAACATGATACTATTATAGGATAGACTTCGGGAATTAGGAGTAGATCCCTCTTTACTGGAAATGATTAGACTTTCGAACCAAAAAAATTATACCAGCATCAGATATGGTGACTCAGGTGAATAAAGCACATAGTTCAAAAATAATGCTGGGGTCAAACAAGGTTTTACTTTGGCCCCATTATTATTTAACCTTTATTTTGGTACTGTTTTGAGAAATATGTATAATCCTGAGTTCCATCTTCCAAGAATAGGGTCCAGAATGATCCAGTTTCTAGCTTACGCTGATGATGTGGTTCTACTGTCCCTTAGCCATCTGGGAATGGGCAGAAGCATTGAAACATTCATTTTGAATGTAAAAATGCTGATCTAATGGTTAATTATGATAAAATTAAGGTATTGGTTTTAGGAGGTAATAAGAGAAGCCATAACTTTTGTATGGATAACCACCGACTCGAGGAGGTCAAAGAATTTTGCTATTTCAGCATAATGTTGAATAAAACTGAGACTTGGACAAGCCATCTGAAAAGTATTAAATATAAGCTGGATGCTTTGTTTTCCAATCATCCAGGCATTCTCTTATAAATTTGGAGGGAGATCTGTAGAAGGAAATCTACTAGTCATCAGAGCAAAAATCAAAAGTCAGATCTTTTATGGAGTCAAAGTATGGGGGAGGGATTTTAAGGAATTTTTTAGAACATGGTTTAAATAAATACCATAAAAAGATTATGGGACTTCCAAATAGTGCCCTCTCAGTTATGGTTAGGGCAGAGATAGGAGAACTACCGATAGAATGTGCATGTATGCAGAGACAAATTAATTACTAGGTTGGGGTTTATATGATGAACCCAGATAGACCTCTGTGCTTATGCTTGGAGGAAGCAATTATCTATTCCCATTTAAATTCTATGTTTCCCTGTATGACAGTTCTGGAGAGACTTATCAAACTGCATTGACTCTTATATGTAATTATAGATTGATTAAGGTTGCCCATGGATTATATCAAACTCACAATAAAAAATAAAATAAAGGATAACTTTATTCAAAAAGATCTAGAGGCCTGCAAGTTATCTAAAGCCTGCAGTTGGCTTGCTAAAAATAAAAGGGCACACAGATATGAAAGATATCTTTCTATCCTTCCTAACCCAGGGCAGAGGATTTTACTTACTAGGTTCCGTTTTAAGGTTTTTGAGGGTAACAAGAAAATAGGATTATTTTTAGGAGAAATAAATAAGTTTTTTATGTGTAGATGTGGTTTGGGGAAGACAATTTGCTGCATTTAGTTCTCCTATGCCCACTTTATGAAAAGTATAGGACCATCCTGTTGGGGAATCTATTAAGTTATCAAAATTATCAACCTGCCCAGTTACTGATATATTTACTTAAGAGTGTTGATCCTATAATATTGAGATCTGTGGTCTCCCTATTGAAAATAATTGAGCAAAGAAGGCTGCATATAACAAGATAGTTAAGGATTTAAGGAGGAACTGTCTTGATTATCTAGATATTGAAATTGTTTTACTTAGGACTCGAGTATGAACCCGGATATGAATTTTGTATTCATATGACAGAATAATATTTTTGTAGGGTTTAAATGCTTGATTGGCATTGTAATTTATTATGTGATAATGTTTATTGATTTATTTATGGGAAAATATTTATTACATGGGTCTATTAAAAATATAAAAGAGTAAAGTTGTGTAGTGACTTGAATATGAGTATTTTTTAATTATAAAATATTATCCTTACAATATATCATCCCTCTAAGCACTTTATTTTCTGCAATATGCCCTATGTATACTTGTATAAGGTTTTACAATTGTGTGTCTCATTTTTTTTTCATATTGTAATGGCTATTTTGTCGAACAATAAACTTAACTTGAACTTGAACTATATTCCATGATAAAACAGATACCTCTGATAACTTCAGGGTCTGATCCATGTTTCCTACCTCCAGTCATTTTTCTTCTACCTCTATTTCTAACTGGTCATATCTGTTCTCTACATTTACAATTTCCTGATTCTTTTTTCCATCACATCTTGTCCTTAATGTTTGCACTTCTACTACATACTAACCCATCATATCTAGTATAGATGACTGTCTGTCAATTAATTCCACACATTTTGGGTTTGAATAGGTAATGTCATTTGGCTTTATTGTTTCTGTGAGAATGTGTTTAGAGCACTTATGGAGAAATAAAATAACTGAGATTGGAGCATTATAAATATGGTTAATCAAGTAGAGCTTATGTAACTGTTATATAGTTTAATACAGTTCATACAAAGAAGGATTGAAAGGGCAGGAGTAATGGGAATGTATTTCCCCATGGTACTGTTTGAGTGATACTGAGATAGTTGTACTTTAAGTTAGGGTAGAGACAAAAGGGAAATACTACTTGGAGTCATATTGAAAGTCATACGCTTGCAGAGAGTTTGAAGTGCTTTTTAAATAATGACTATTAGATGTATAGTAATCCTTCAATGGAATGTACAATGTACACTGAATTCATGGAAGTCCTTTTAAACTCCTAATAAAAATTATGCAAGTTCAAAAAAAAAAGAAAAGGTAATGTCAATTTGTGTACAGCCACTTTCTTGATCACAAATCTTAATCCATTCTATGTTTTTTCTAGAAAAGGAAACATCCAGAGCACTTCTGAAAAAAAGTGGCTATTTCGAATTTGATTTTGCCTATTGGGTCCTTCTTCAAGACTTTCCAACCAAACATAGTAAGTGTTTTGTTTCCCATGAAGTTTCTTTTGGATTGACATAGTTGGAAATTACCTCTAAAGAATTCATATACCAATCATTTGAGTTTCATGGTTTTCTATTTCTCTCTTTCATAGCCAGACACACATCATCCAGTGCCACAGGAACTAATTGTTGTGCAAACATTTGAATACCTATCTAACTAATGTCTCTTTCTTTTTGCCAGATTTTTTCTGCTTTGTCCTGTGTACTACAATAAATAAGAACACAACTTTTGATATGTGTATTTGGTGATCAGGTTATAAAAATGCCCCTCTGTACATCAGGTAAGTACAGCAATTTGGTTATTCAGTCTTTTAAGGTCAGTTAAGTTTCCCCGATACAACTGGTTAACACCATGAAGCTCTATTAAATATTTGATGGTTTGGTTTGAGTTCTCACCCATAGAATTTCTATCTTTTTGCAGCTGTAAGTCTCTGGCTAATAAAATTTTTACTTTGTCCTTTCTTTTGTGTATATACATTAAAAACCTTACTCTCCCCCTGGGTACATGTGAAAACATTCTCCAGTTGGATTTCATTTTCTTCCATAGTGTTTTCTCAAAATATGGTTGTTCCGAACTGAATCTCTGCCTTGCTGAACTGACAAAATGAAATGAAGTAAAGGTAAAAGCTTCCTGTCATCTGGCATTTCAGCATCAAGGTATTTGCTTCAGTATGTTTGGATTCTTGGTCAGGACCAGCTGGCCCCATTAACCATATGGCCAAACACAACAGCTACTGATGTTCTCCAATTCAGTCAAAGTCTTCTAGGTAAAGAGGTAAAGAGAGAAAAGTCTGGAAATATACTAACATACTATTTGCCAGCAGATTAGGCCTTATGGTCTATCAAGTCTGCTCGAACCTAGATCCTTAGTTGGGTGCCGAGACCCTCCCATCCCTTGTGCTCCAGAAACCCCTATCATCCATCCCCACCCCCCCGGGACAGGCCCTCATCTGATACATCCACTTTCTGTGTCTGTCCCACCCTCTCTTAAAGCTCTCCACTGTGGATCTCTGAACCAGCTCACCAGGCAGAGCATTCCAAGGGTCCACCACCCTCTCAGTGAAAACCTCCTCCTCCTCTTTTCCCCCCTCACCCTTCCACCTTCCAACTTCAAACCATGCCCTCTGGTGATGCCTCCCTGCTTTAGTCTAAAGATCCCCTCCATGTTTACCCTATTTATTCCCTTGAGGTACTTGAAGACCTCAATCATGTCCCCTGTCTCTCCTCCTCCAATGAAAACAGGCAGAGCCTCAAGTCTGTCCTCGTAAGTCAAATCCCTAGCCCTCGTATCATCTTTGTTGCCCTCCTGTACCCTCTCCAGGAGCTGTATGTCCCTCTTCAAGTGTGGTCTCCAGTACTGTACACAGTACTCAAGGTGGTCTAACCAGTCCATTGTACAGCTGCAGAATCACTTCCTTGCTCCTAGAGGTGATCCCCTCTTGGATGCATCCCAACATCCTGTTTGCCTTGCTAGCTGCTCTCCTGCACTGCTCAGTGTTATTCATACATGTATCCACCATGACCCCTAGGTCTTTTTCCCTGTTGAGACTTCCAGCACCTCCCTCCCAGGGTGTACCTGTGTTTAGGGTTTCCCGACCAAGATGCAACACCTTGCACTTGGTGATATTGAAATTTAATTTCCATGTGTGAGCCCAGCTTTCCAGGGTGTCCAGGTCCTTGCAGGGCCAACCTCCCTCTTCTCCTCAACTACTGCTCCCATCTTGGAGTCATCCACGAAGAGACTCATTTCACACCCTATACCATCCCTGATGTCTGATATGTATGCATTAAACAGGATTGGACCCAGGACCAAGCCCTGTGGTACCCCACTACCAACCTCTGTAGGGTTCGAGAGCTCCCCACAGACCACTACTCTCTGAGTGCATCCAGCTATCCAGTTTTCAATCCATCTGACCATCAAAGGGCCTACTCCTAACCCCATCAGTTTCTCCACCAGACCATTGTGGGGAACAGAGTCAAACGCCTTGCTGAAGTCCAAGAATAATACATCCACAGGCTTACCTCTGTCCAGTTCTGATGTTACCCATTCATAGAACTCCACAAGGTTGGTTTGACATGATCTACCTGGCACAAACCCATGCTGCCGACTATCCAGACCTCCCACCTCCTCCAAGTAAACCCCAATCGTTCCTTTAGTATACTCTCCATTAATTTTCCTACCACCAAGGTTAAACTGATGGGTCTATAGTTTCCTGGTACTTCCTTCAACCCCTTTTATGGATTGGTACCACATGTGCCTCTCGCCAATCCCTCAGGTACCCTCCCTGTCTCAAGTGACCTGTTGAAAAGCTCCGCCAGGGGTGCAGCCAGTATGTCCGCCAATTCCCATAGTACTCTCGGATGAATGCCATCCGGCCCAGGAGATTTGTCTTTCTTTAGGGCCTTGAGGGCAAACCACACCCTTTTGGTGGGGATGGCATCATCTGTCCCCTCCACCTTACTGGTCTTTTTATCCTTATCCAGATGTGACACCCCTGGGGTACCTTTCCCTCCCTTTTGCATATATATATACATCAAATGTTTAAATTGTAGGTTATTTACAAAGAATGAGGGAACAATGGCATACCTTTGATTACTTGTTTTAGTATTTGTAAAAAGCCTTAGCAAGACCGACTCCTCCAAGGTCCTCCACAGCTCTAGGTCTGCTGCAGTGATGTCAGCTCTGGATCCCAATTGAATTCAAACATGTTGTCCAGCCAATGGCAATGTTGGAAATTTGGAATGAAAATATAAACAATTGATGAAGTTACAAGAGTGCGTAGAAACTGTGCAACTGACACTCATAACGCAGTCAATTTTTGGAGTTTTTTCACCAAATTTGCAATGAGGGCTTTCTGGGAGCCACCTCATGAACAGTGGCACTGTCATTTCATTAATTGGACCCAAAAAGTGATTCCACACAGTGACCGCAGAATTAGCTTTGGGGGCTGAGAAACAAAATGACAATGACAGCGTTCACAAGGTGGGGTCCCAAGGACCCCATGCTGAAAATTTGGGAACAAAGCTCCAACTATTGGGTAAGTTATCAACCTAAGTTGAACCTCCCAACTGACTGGCATTATAGGACTTACCGTCATTTCTTCAGTTCCCGGTTGGTCTTTGAAGAGCACAGACGTGTTCCCGGTCCACAGAAGATCACTACTCCCAACCTCCAGAGGTAAGTATGGGTGAGGGGGGTGCGGGGAGGTAAGGTGCACACAGGGACAGTGTGACTTGGGAAGTGGGGCCAACGGAAATGATGAGGGACCATTTTTTTTCAGGCTTAAAAAAAAAGACCTTGTGGGGTTGTTTTCTTTTTTACTGGTGAAATATTAATAAAATGGATTTTGGCACACTGTGGAGGGCTCCCAGTGTGCCAGAGTACTGTGGGGGGAATCAATGTTGAACCGGGGATTGGGCAACTCGAGGTCGGATGGAAACATAGGGCCGGGGGGGTGCATCCAACACTGGGAGTGGGCATCCTGGTGTCAGAAACATCAAAGAGGTAGTTTTTTGGCACACTGGGGTGGGATTCCAGTGTGCCACACTAATGGGGTAGGGGGATATATGCTGACACAGGGATTGAGCACCCCAATGTCAGCAGGGAGGATCTGCTAGCAGGATAGCGCTTAAGTGGAAGTGCCTTCAGGCACTGTAAACTCCTAGCTGGTACACAACTTAGGCTGTGGCCTATTTTGCATGGGTGGGAGAAAAGAAGCAAAAGAAGTCAGTGGGAAGTGGAGGAGGCAGGCGAGGAAAGCGCCTCCTCTTACATTCCAGAATCACTGCACTGGTAGTGTTACGTAAACAGTCTCAGATAGTACAGTAAATAAAAATAATACTAATAATAATACAGATTCTTGTGCCTTCAGAGTCTGCCAAGAAACATTCGTAAACAAGCAAGGAGTACTAATAAAGTTTATTATACTACTTATGCCAAGCATGTGACAGAGAAAATCACAAGGGATATGGATTTCTCACCACTCTCCTGAAGGATGTACATAATCTCCAGTATTTGTAGATCTTAGGTTCTCTAAGATCTTGTTCTCTCTCTGCGATCTTAATCTCTCTGCATGTAAAACTAGGTTACAGGAGCCTAAATACTACAGATAACAGCATAGCAACAGAGATTACCTCATAGTTACAGATATGAGAAATAATATGTATTGGTTCTAAGTCATTATTGATTGGATGATGACTTAGGAGACAGAATTACTAATGAGTATCATATGAGACAGAATATGCTCCTATTAGCATTATGGCTTGGACAAAACAAATGCTGACTGGGCTCTATTACATGTGGCATTTCTTGCTTATGTTTAATATAAGACATAACAAAGAATTTCTCTCTGTCAGCTTGCTTAGACAAAGAGAAGTACTGGCAGGACTCTATTACATATGGCATATCCGCCTGAGTGCAAAACACACACTACATATAATTATATGAGAATATAGGTATACAATAATCACTGATGATCCCTCAGAGTCATCATATCAGTGATTAGGTAGATTATATATGAAATATATGTAAAAGACAAACATAATGCATTATAGTGAGGTATAATAGACATACATGATCTAATTCTATGAAAGGATATAAACATTGGCATATATGAGCAGCAAAGCACATTCTTGGCACTCATGCTTATATGATGGGTGCCTATATCTACATGTTAGTGCAAAACAGCAGTATCACAGTACGATCGACCAGGAATACAGTGTGAGGTGTATGTGAGGTGTATGTTGGATGATAGGGGGCATAACCCAGGTGAAACAGTGGCACTATTGTAAATTTATTTATGCCCTACAGGGCTTAAGGTGTCAGCCAAGGGGTGCAAACGGCTGGAGAGGGAAGGGACCAGTGGGGTGGTGAGGGGGGGCAGAGACGTCAGCCAGGCTGATCGGGACGCAAACAGCTGTTTGCTGGGCAGTGATCTGCAGATGAAAGGAAAAAGCTACCACATGATTGGTGTGGCTTTTTCTTTTCAAGTGCGGACTACTTCAGGCAAAACAGCATCATGATCAGCCTGGCTGATGATTGGTGTGATATTGTCGAGTCCCTTGCAGAGCACTCTGCATTGGACAGACAGTGTCACACCCCTCAAAAGTCACTCATCCCAAGAAGTTCAACATGCATGCGCAAACTTAAGATTGTTAAAGACAGAGCGGTGAAGTATAGCTCAGGACTATACAGGGGATATAACTTCCTCCGCTACAGATTGTAACTGTTGCTGGAAAATAAAGGCTAAACATTTGCAATCCATATTCAAGAGACTAATAGATCTCCAGTTCTTTAAAGAGGAGTTATCCCCCTTTTTATATAACATTATTGCTAATGCCCTGGGCCATGTTTCTAGAAATTTGTCCTGTGGTTAAAATTTCATTATAAAGTAAAATTAAAGTTAGAGAAAGAAGCTCAGACTGGGAAAGGTAAAATTCTGCTGTTAGGTCATCTTGCCCCAGGGAGGTATTCAGTTTTAGTTTTTTAATAGCACAAACCACTTCCTCAAAAGTGACATTTGTCACCATATGTTGACATATATCTTTTAGAAGTGCAGGGATGGAAAGAGCTGCCCCGAAAGAATCCTTCCAATTGATACACCATCACTACAGTGACACCGGCCCACTGAAACCCCCACAGCACCCATCGGCAGCGACAGGGGTTTCACTTTGATTGACTGTTCAGTGATGGGAGGTAAATATCTAACTCCACAGTCTGTGCAATATGGAGTTAGATATCTATAGTGGGGGGGTGCAGGGGGCACTGTCCCCTGCATTGAGCATCGCTGTGTTGCCAGTCTTTCTGGGGACACAGCGGGGCCAAGGTTTTGACGGGTTCCTGATGCAGTTGAGGATATCGGTGTATTTGTTGTTGTGCATGTGTCATGGATCCATTCCAGTCCATAGCAGTTTTGGAACCAAACATGTCATACAAGTAATTTTGAGTAATATCAAAATTTAGTTTTGTAGACATATATTGATCTCCAGATTGTTCATCCATTAATTTTTCTATACCTATACAGTATATATTTTTTCCCTGTCCAGGCAACTTTTGTATATACTGTATCAAATGCAATTGTTTTTCCATGTGTTCCAAATCAGGCTTCCATCTTTAAAGATGTAGTGCTATTATATTGGAACAATATAATTTCTTACTTTATGTTTTTAATATCATCTGGCAGATGTAGTTTCCTCTCATATGTCCGTGATATCAAAGAAAACACCAATTTCTGAGTCCCAGATATGTAAAATAATCATCCCTGGTTCTTTTCACTGCTTCTGTGATAACTTTTTAAAATCAATTTTTGTGTCATCCCATCAGGCCCCAATAAAGTCATAAGCATCAAATACAGAGACTCGAGTGGAAAAGTGGTACTTCCATCTTTGTATAATAACCATGTTGGATAAGAGACTACCATTCAAGTTCCATCTGTTGGAAGTGCAGAAGCTATTCTCACTTCCTATTTTACTTTGGCATTGAACAGCAAAATGGTCCAAAGTTTGAAATGTGACTGTGATTGCTTTTTCTATAGAAAAAGACTTGGGGGGGAGAGATAATCTATTCTGGTCACAAGAGTACCCTTAAAAAAGTTTTGACTCCAACGGTGTACCGTACAGTATCCATCTTGTAGATTAGCAGTATGAATTAAAGTTTGAAAACAAGACATACCACTGACATTTTTTTCAGTAGTATTCTCATGATTTGTTTTATGTAGCCCACAATTGAAATCTCCCCCTAAAATTAAATGTCTATTAGTATATAAAAAGGGTTTAATGAGGTTGAAAAGTTTGACCTGTGAAGCAATGCCCTGTTGGGCATAAACAATTAATCGCAATGTATGTGAGTTATACATCATATCTAATAATAAGATCCTCCCTGGAAATATTTCCACAGCTCTGGTAATGTGAAAGTCAACATTTTTAAACAGAATTCCTACTCTATCACACAAATCCTCTCCTTGTGACAAGAAAGAACTACCCACAGTCCATAGATTTTGCACCTTTGTAAGTTCGTGTTTTGTTTTTGTCCTGCTATTGTGAATGAATAGACTGTTATTAGAAAAGGTGTGTAAGATTTATAATATGGTCTGTCACTTTTTAAAATTTTCATACTACAGACACTAATAGTGAGGGGAGGGATGTGAGTACTCCTATCCATCATAGGCTAAGGGAAAGCAATCTTAAGTTAGATCTTTCAAATGTCCCTTTGCTTCTTTTTTGTGACTTAAAGTTCCATATGGGAGTTAGAAGAAATGACAGAAGCAGTATCTGAATCCTCCTCTTCTTCCTCTGTGTCACCCCACTGCTTCCTTTTAGCTAAGAGTTGAAATATATTCCTGGTTAAAACTGGGAAATGAGAACTCCTGGATACGGCTTTTCTATTTCCTTGTCCCCTTCTGTGACTTTTCATCTTGGAGAACTGAGATCCGGGGGGGGGGGTACATGTCTTCCTGCCTGCTGATGTTCATAGGGGCATCATGCTGTTGTCTAGGGACTTCCGTCATAGCAGAAGTGTTTTCCTTTTCCACTGGTGGATCTTGAATAATATAAGGGGCATCCATAGGCCCATGGGAAGAATCTGTGTGAGCCAGGGAAATGTCTTCAGCCTGTGACTGGGTACAGGGTCTACTCTCTCCTGTGGGGGGATTTCTGGATATCAAAATTCTAACTTGTGCATCCGTGATAAGCTGCTCCTGATCCTGTGGGGCCTTATCTAGTCTGTTATGGTCCACCCAAGGGCATTGCCTATAGGTATGCCCTTCTTCTTTGCAAAAGTTGCACTTTAAAGGATTTGGACACCTAAGACTAACATGGCCATATTCCAGGCAAAGGTTGCAGTGTGGTTTGTCACAGACAGAACTCAAATGAGTCATGCACCACATTTATGGTCGTTTCTAGGTTGCCCTGGCTAGAAGTGTTGCCCCCTCTCCCTCCCTATAAAAAAAACTACCTGGTAGGTGACTTATGCCTGTGTTGGTTTGACTTGGCTGTACTTTTACTCTCCACCCTCCAGTCCAAACCAAGTCTTCATCTAAAATTGGCATAGAACATTCTGAAATGTCACAATGCTGGTGAAGCCAATGTTGCACATCCACAATGCTAACCCTCTCATTTTTGAACAACAAGGTGATGGTCTTATTGGTAGGCTTTGTGAGGGGAACAGGGAAAAGAATTTCCACAGAGGGATGTCCTTCACCAGCTGGTGCTTTTACCAGAACTTTTCTAAGGTTTGAATAAGTTTGACACTTATATCGTAGGTCATTTCACCCATAACATGGATAAAGTCAAAAGATGTCATGGTCCTTAATACCTAGAGTCTCTTTTAACATGGTATAAAATATTTTCTTTCTCTCCAGAGCTGTGGCTAAATCCCCAGTGTACTTTAGCCTAACAGCATTCCGCCTTTGAGCCGGTTCCCAAACAGCATTAAACAAATCAATTATTTTAAATGTATAGTACTTTTCTGAGGTGCAGAAAAAGAAGCTTCCTCAGTCTGGTGATCTGTGGTTTCAACAGATTTGGTAGTCTGTTCTATAACATACCAGAAGCACTGCAAGTAGCCATATCTGTAGAAAGTCTAGCATCAGAGCGAGGGTGTTCAACAGTGCTACTCATATGTGTAGCAGTAGTTTCAGAAGTGCCTGTGTTATGTGTACAAGCCAGAATTACAGTACTGGTTGTGGTCAGTTTTTCAACAGTAGAAGCCTGTACTGTAGAAACGGAGGCAGTCGAGTTCTTGTGTCCAATGGGATGCTTTTTACAGGCAATTTTCAGAGGATTTGTTTTCTCCGACTCTCCTTGGGCTATTATTTCAGCTGCAGATACTGGCCTGGGGAAGACCCAGCCATCAGCTGAAGAATTTTTCTCCCATCCTGTGGCAAGCAAAACATCTGCAACAGTCCAGTCTGATGAGGTTTTTTGAGCATCCTCAGATCTCCCTTTCCTAAGCTCCAGAGTGGTGGGCATAGGCAGTGCTGATACAGGTAACTCTGAAATGGGTATACTCTCGGGTTCTGAAGTGGTAGCAAAAAGAGACAGGACAGAGTTCCAGCTGTTAGAGATATTCTATACCCAGAATCCCATGGTTGAGTCAAATAACTGTGGATTGTTTTGCTCATTCTTATCCTCCCAGAGCATTTGTAGAATCCATTCCATGTTTTGAATAGTGGTCCATAAAAGGTCATCCTGCTATAAACAAGTATGGCTTGCTAATCCAGCTGTAGCAGATGGTCCAGGTTCCAGCTGTGACTGCTTCCTTTAGTGCTTCCTGCCTACTTCCTATTGTAGTCCTGCCCTGAGTTCCTCCATCTACTTCTACTCTCCCCCTCCTCCTCCTTCCCCTCCCATCTCCCAGCTCCCCCTCCCATCCTGTATTTTGTTTACACTCTCCGCTTCCTCCCCCCTTTCTCCCTCATCACCCTTTTCCCTTTACAATTCACACCTCTCATGTTTACTGCTACTTAAGTCTTCCTCCCCAACACTTGGCACTGCTGTGTACCCACACCTCCACTGACAATGCCAATCTTTTGACTGATGTACTTCATCTGTAATGTAACTCAGTGTTATTGTCCTGAAACTTGTTGTATATTGCCCTGATTTTACTGTTCTCCATTATTTATATGCATTAACTGTAACTTTGTGTTATTTTCTGACTTGTGCTTGTTTTTCCTCTGATGTGGACCTATGTAATGAGCTTGTTCTCAAATGTTTAATCCAAGAATTTCAATAAATATAAAATAAATGAATATGAAAAAATAATCAAATCTGTAGTGGGTTCAGAAATAGCTCCTTTGGTAATAGTAACTGTCTGTGGCTCTGAAACAGAAGTTTCTCCATTCCTTCTGACTGATTTACTTCATAAAACAGATCACCCTGAGCAAAATGTTTCATAATAGACAGAATAGTGCTCTGCATAGCACTAGCTCCTCCACCTCCACTTCCAACAGCTCCCTCCTCTCCAACAGACTGTGAGTCCACCATCACCAAAGATGTGGGCAAGGGCTCCCACTACCACCAGAGTAGGGAATTTTTTATTAAAGGCATATATAAACAGAAGGACACATTATACATAAGTCATATTGTGTGAAATTCAACCCAGTGCATACCCAGCATATAAACACCAAACTCTCTGTAATTCCAGTACTAACAACCCAATTTACATCTCTAAATCAACCTTCTTGTAGCCCAATTGTATCCTGCTTCCATTACTTAACAGAATATGATCATCCCTACTCCAAGAACATTCTTTATACTTGCTGTAGTATAATCAGTGGGACTCCTTCCCATCTGTGTTTACATTTGTTCACTGTTAGTTTAGATTGGTCATACTTACACTGAATAAAAAGTTCCTTCTTAATCTGTAAGACTACAGCTAAGGGTGTAATTGAAACTTGTTGCATGACATATTACACATAGTCTGCCATAAAATTAACTTTATACATGTAAAGATCGGTCTCAAAGTGCCTTCTTCAATAGTTGAAAAATATTTTGAGTAGCCTGTAACAACATTCTGATATGTAACTTGTCCCCATTGTCGATCATTCCACCTAGCTGCCAGAAGAGTCCATATCACTTTTGTCTGTGGACATTCAATAAAAAATGCTGCATAGTTTCTTCTAGCTGTGGGCAGCCTGGCCTTGAACGAATCCTTTCTTCCATACTTCTATGTTTTGCATTCCCCTTAACCCCAGTCTCCCATTGCAGCCGAGCCAAACCACATCCCACATCCTTGGTGGAGTCCTATTATCTGTCAGATAGAGTTCAATTTTGTGATGGTATTCCTCAGTCATGTTTTTATACTCTGGCACCAGTGTATATCCTAAGACTTTTATGGTCTTATATACTGTAGTCCTATTAGGAACTGTTGCTGCCATTTCCTGACTTTTTCTATCAGGGGCTGTACATATCGTGGAGTCTCTTTAGTGTTCCTCAGTGCTCTTGGGGACTGATTCCATAGTGCAAAAAGAGGTGACAGCCATATTGTGGCTGTCTTCTTCCACACCCTATCAGCAGGGGAGGTGAATTTTTGTACATTAGCAATAATAAACATACTGTAAAAAAAGCTGATGAGATTAATCAGGTTTAGACCTTATCCTTTATATGAGCGGTATGGAATATCTCTTTTAATTGGATTCAGCTTGCTCCCACATATGGTCCAAAACACGAAACTTAAAAGAGTAGTCTCAAAATATTTGCGGAGGGACACCACAATTAAATAAGTGGCTATGAGAAAGAGAAAAGTTTTCACCATTGCTACTTTCTTTTTCTTTGTTTGTTACCAGGATTTCCATATTTTTAGTTTTTCTGTATGTTCTTCTGTTTTCTCCTTCCAGTTGTCATATGCCATGTCCCCTTTACAAAACTAATATTTTAATGGATTTGTCTGAAATCGCTATGTGTTCTACAGAAACCACTTTTTCAGTCTTGTCACTAAGACTGTAACCTGAACACTTGAGATGATTGATTTGAGTCCCTGAAGCCTTCGAGAACTCATCTACCTTAGCCAGTGCTTGTTTTCCCATTGTGGCATCTGCAACCAGTAAACAGACATCATCTAGATATGCTGTAACTGCCACAAAATGGTCAGCAGGGTGCACTGGTATCCCTAAAATTTTGGAGTCTTGCTGTATGGCACTTAATAATGGGTCAATACAATATACAAATAATAACGTGCACATGGAGCAGCCTTGTTGAACCCCCTCTATTAATTTCATACAATTGGTCCCTGAAAACCATTGATTAATGGTCTTGTTGCTTCTATACTATATAATTCCATGATCCATTTACAGAATGTCACTGGAATAATATATTTTCCTAGTATGTCTCCCATGTAATTTTGCAATACTCTGTCCAAAGCATGCTCCTGGACTAATGACTGTAAATACCATGATGAGGAGTTTTGTATCCCCATTTTCATTACCTCTCTGTTTAAAAGGAGATTATCTTGTATGCTTCTGCCTACAACTGACCACACTTGTCCTTCTGAAATCAATACAGGCACTACCATTGTGATGAGTTCAGCTGTCAAAATTTCATCAAGATTTTTAAATTCATGTTAAGGACACTTATCGGCTTCCAATTCCTCAAATAGATCCTATCTCCTATTTTGTGCAGGAAGATTTGTAAGGACAATCCTAGCTGAGGTATTATATTCCCATCCTCTAACATGCACTTATAGACAACTGGAAGAATTTCTCATAATTCTATGGCTAAAGTTTTATAAAATTCTGAGGTTAGACTGTCCGATCTTGGAGAAGTATTATTTTTTTAACTTTTTGATGATCTGCACAACTTCAGATGTAGTGATGGGAGTGATCAAGGCCTGGGTAGTTGATTGTGGCAGGGTAGGTACTTGTATTGAATTTAAAAAATGTTGTAAATTGGTCCTCCTAAATATTGGACTCTGAGTATAGTGTATTCATATGGGAAGAATATGGCAAGAATTTCTACATTTGTGTCCACCACTGTACATGAAGGGCTAATCAGTTTATCAATTAATTTACTATGGATTCGCTGCCTGCAACTTTCAAATATGTCTCCCGTTGCAGCTTTGCCTAGGGTGCATATTCTGTGTTCATTAAACAAGGAGGTCACCCTTGAATATTGCAGTTTTTCCACTTCAGCTTTGAGAACCTGAATTTGGGCAAAATACTGTCCAAATCCTGTATTTACTAAAGGTGGAGTGCAATGTTAAATATTTTTTATATTTTTCAGTATGTGCGTGGCTAGCTTGCTGTTGGAACAGTTTCTTAATATCCACTTTAATATCTAGTAGAGATGTTGTGAAATTATATTTCACCAGTGAAATTTCTGTGAAGTCAGCAATTTTGCCAGGCAAAACATTTTACTAAATTCTGCCGTTCCACGAAAGTTTTTGCCGGGTGCGAAGTTGTGAAATTTCACCTGCAGAATGTGAAATTTCACCACAAAATGCACAATTATCACGATTGCTACTTTCTTGTTCTTTGTTTGTTACCAGGATTTCCACCCCCCCCCCACCCTGGCAGTACCCGAATCCCACCCTCTTCCCCCAGCACCTGCAAATTTTGTTATAAAAAAAGTAAAATCTCTGATGGGTGACTGGCACAACCCACCTGCCTCCATGGCTAGCTGCCCTCTTATCTGTTTAACCTCGTGTATAATATTTATTTATTTATTTATTTATGTCTTTGGTAACCGGGTAGGTGCACTGATCCAAAAGACCATTTTCAGGCATGACCTGGGCCACAGAGTGGCAGCAGCAGGAAAAGCAACAAACAAACAAACAGTACATGCAGAGTCAAGGAATACACACCCTGAGCAATAGGTGGTGTGGAAAACAAGAAAATATACAAGTGTATAAAAATATACAGTTGATAACATTCTTTACAAACAACAAAATGCAAGTCTATAATGCTCTTTACAATCAAAACAAATGTACAAGTGTACAAATTTACAGTTGATGACACTTTTTCATAAACATAGTAGAGTTAGACTAGAGGAAGATGTGGTGGGTGAGGTGTGGGGTGGGCAGGAGGTGAGCCAGGTCGGGGGTTAATGCCCTGGCTAATTATTGAGGATCAGTTGCAGTTGCATGTGGCCTCAGACAGGAGCCAGGCTAGGAGGTTTGATTTAAAGGACAGGTGACAGGTGGCTAGGAGGACAAAGCAACAGATGGCATTGTAAGTAAGGACTAGTCACATGAATAATGATGAGGACATGGAGGCATAAACGGGTGAGCAATAGTCAAGTAGAAGCAGCAGGTTGCCTCTAACGATGGCTAGCCAGGCCTCACTGTCAGGAATTGACTGAGGTGATAGGCTGCCCCCCAATTTTTGGTGGATTTTCTTCACAATGGTGGTAGTGTGCTCACTGAAGGTAAAGGATGGGTCAAGCACCACACCTATATATTAAAGGTAGGTACTGTTTCAAGGGGAAGGATGGCAGGGGTAGAAATCAGTAATGAGGTTTCAGATTTTGAGACTTTAGCTAGGAATGGCTTGGAACCAAAGAGCTTTGTTTTAGTTTTTTTCTCATTTACGAGATGTTTCTTTGAGAGGAACCAACTCTGGGCAGCTCCATAGTTAGTTGTGAGGGTGGCAGATAAGAATATCGGGGATTTGTCTCTATGGTAGCTGACAAGGTCATCAGCATAGAGGAGTGCCTTGCAGTTTATGCTATCAGCAGGGAGGTCATTTATAATCATAGAAAATAGCAGTGGCCCAATTATTGGGCTATGCCTGTGTGGATGGGCAAGGCAGCAGAGGCGTTATTTACTATCAGTACAGACTGGGACTGGATAGAGAGGTAGCTGCAGAACCAAGTAGCAGTATCCAATGTGCAGCCAAAATTTAGCAGGGTTGAGTAGAGGAGATGGTGATTGACAAGGTCGAAGGCCTTCAATAGGTCCACAAACACTGTGTCAATGGCATTGCCCCATCCATGTTTCTGAGGATGTGATTGGTGAAAAGGGCAAGGGCAGAGGAAGTACTGTGAAGTTTACAAAAGTCATGCTGGTGAGGGCTTAGGAGGTGGTATTTTCCTAGGTGATTGGATAACTGATGGTGAACTATTTTCTCAAATAGTTTACTGAAGTGAGGGAGGAGTGAGATGGGTCTGTAGTTCTCAGGGATGTGGGGGTCACCAGCCTTATGAATGGGTACAATGTTGGCGTGCTTCCAGGAGTCAGGTACCGCTGACGTGAAAGGGCGAGGTTGAAGATGTAGGTTAGGGGTTGAACAATGGCCCGGTACAGCAGTCTCAGGAGGCAGGATAAAGCCCATCACTGCCTGGGCTACCTCTTGCTGGTAGCATCTTCAGCAGTTGTGTGGTGACATTTAGACCAACTGCCCTAAAGTAAAAAGGGGGGGGGGAATTTGCATTGGGGGACTGCAGGGAGCCATGAGGTGAGCTGTTCTGCCCAGAGGGAGGCTGAGCAGGGAATTCACTAGCATATGGAGAGAGAGAGATCTGTGAACATTTTGTTGAAGATATCTGCGATTTCACCTTGGTTGGTGATGGGGCCAGTGGGGGAGCTGAGGCAAGTTATTTGCTTGTTGGACTTAGGGTTTAAGAGGGACTGTAGGGAAGCCCAGAAAGTACGTGGGTTACCTGGCAAGTCTGATTGCAGGTTACTGTAGTAGTCACGCTTAAGTGACTTTACGGATTGCTTGCAAGAGTTACACAAATGCCTGTAGGCATTCCATAGCTGGTTAGATGGGGATGCCTTATAGGCATTCCATGCCTTGCCCTGGAGTTTCATTTGGGTCAGTAGCTCCTTAGATATCCAGTGGGTACTGCTGCCCCTGACTCTTCTTGCAGTGACCGGGAAGTGTTTGTCCTGGAATGTGAGAAGGACATTGGTAAAGAGGGTGACCACAATGGAGACTTCTGTGCAAGAGAAAAGCTCTGACCTGTTTAAGTTGCAGGCATCCTCAAGGATGGGTCTAGGTTCCTGGCAATTAAATTTTCTGAAGGACAGCAGCTTAGGCGGAGGGCGGGTATATTTGGAGGTGAGGATGATGTACGTAGGGGAGTGCTAGCTGATAGAGTCGGACATTGTACCTGCCTGAAGGACCAGGTCTGACCAGTTGGTGAGAATCCAGTCAAGGATGGATTGGTTGTGAGTGTGGGTGTTAAATCTAGTGGAGGAGGAGATAACTTTTTCTAGATGGTATGATTTTAGGAGATACACATTGTCAGGTGCTGTGGATTCAGTTCAATTGAGGTTGAAATCTCTGAGTAGAACAGTGTCCCTTGAGGGGGATGTGCACACAAGACCATCTAGGAAGTTGGATAGGCCTTGAACCCCACCAATGGAGGGGTATAACAACAGCTTATGTAAAGCTTTTTTGTGGCTTCTAGGATAACTTCAGCAATAATCCACTCACTACCAAAGGTAGGGGTAGAGCAGGAGATTGCAGTGGTTGTGATGTGATCAAGCGTGTACAGTGCAACACCACTTCCCCTCTTTCTCCCTGGCCTGTTATGGCATAGTCAGGAGTAGTGGAGGTGTAGACAAGAGGCATCAGCAATGGAAGGTTTTGGCCAGGCTTCAGATAGGCCTAGGATGTGAGGTTTATATAGAGACACCCATGCCTGGAGCTCGGAGAATTTGGATGATAGGCTGCATACATTTAGGTGTGCAACATGAAGGCCATTATGTCCTGACCAGGTAACATTTGAGGGATCAACATGTGTGTGTTTGGTGGTCCTGGGTTGCTCTCCACATCAACAGCGATGAGAAGGAGAGATAGGAGATGAACATAGTGGGGGTGCCAGTGGGGTGACTGGAGGGTGAGGGAGTGGACAAATAGGCCAATCAGCTGGTGCTTGAGGTTTGATAGTAGGGCCAGTAAAGCATAGGTCATAGAAGGTAGCTCAGGCAACTGGGGTCTGAAAGTTGAGGGTGGGGGGGTATGGGGATGTGTGTGACACAGTGTGATTGTCTAAATGCAATTGATTAACAGCTAGTAAGATGGCACAGGGATCTGTTGCACAGAGTAATCCATACAGGGATCCAAGTGAGAGGAGGAGCAGGCAGTTATTTATATTGCTTGGGGTACGTGCCAGAGGTCAAAAGTTTTGAAGAGAAAAGAAAAACAAGGAGTGTTATTTAGGAAGTATAGAGCCCTAAAAAGAGTTACCCCACCCCTTCCTTCCCTGGCAGCACCCTACTCCCACCATCCTCCCCATCATGTGATCTTCTGGTTTTACTATGCTAGCTCATAGCAGTTTCATTCATTACAAGGTGCTTGGCCATGGAGGAGGGAGGGTTGTGCTGGCGCTGGGATTCCATTATTTTTGGAAGGGTAATTGGGTGCTGTGGGGGGAGGAGGGTGGGAGTAGGGTGTTTCCAGGGTGAAAGGGTGGAGAGGGAGCATATTATGGGTTACAAAATCATACATACCACCATAATGCAAAGCATCAGGGCTGTATATGTAAATCACCACAGAACATTACGCTGGTTCAACTTTAAGCAAAAATGCATGGTGCTGAAATGCCTCTCACACAGTCTGCAAAGGGTGCCAACAGAAGATACATACATGTGTTTCATCCTACCAGGACTCATCAGTGTGCCTCATCTTTGTGACACCCCAGTGGAATGAACCAGCTACCCTAAGATGGACTATCTGTCTTACGCTGTGGTGAGCCCAATAAAACCAAAAAACAAGCTAAAAGACAAAGAACCTCCACACGTAAGCACTGAGGCAATGGTTACCCCAAAGGGCATTGGCCAGGAAGTCAAGTTTCAAAGAAATACAACATCACACATACCCTCATAATGCAAAGCATCATGGATGCAATAGAAACATAGAAACATAGAATTTGACTGCAAATAAGGACCACTAGGCCCACCTAGTCTGCCCATTTCCCTACCTAATGGATATGCTTCAGATCCTAGTTAACCAACAGCCTACTTCCTCCTGTCCCCCACTAGACTTGCCTTATGTTCACCCCATGCATTCTTGAATTTCCCCACTGCTTGAGACTCCATGACCTCCTCAGGAAGGCCATTCCATGCATCCATAACCCTCTCTGTGAAAAAATATTTCCTCACATTACTTATGAGCTGTTTCCCCCTCTATCTTCAAATTGTGCCCCCTTGTTCTTGAGCATCTATTTTTCTGAAAGATGCTACCCTCTTGAACTTTGTTGATTCCCTTGAGGTACTTGAAAGTTTCTATCATGTCCCCCCTGTCCCTCCTTTCCTCTAGGGTATACATATTAAGCTCCTTAAGTCTCTCTTCACATGTCTTCTGGTGCAGACCCTGCACCATTTTAGTTGCCCTCCTATGGAGTGCCTCCATCCTGTCTATGTCCTTGCACAGATGGGGTCTCCAGAACTGCACACTGTACTCCAGATGGGGTCTCACCAGCTGTCTGTACAGAGGGATAAAAACTTCCTATTTTCTACTGGTGATGCCTCTCCCTATACATCCCAGTATCCCCCCCAGCCCTCCTTACTGCCCTCTCACATTGCTTACCCACCTTTAGGTCATCTGATATGACTACTCCCCAGGTCCCTTTCCATTTTTGTTGTTGTTAGTATCTCACCCCCCCATTGTGTACTCTTCCCCTGGGTTTTTGTTTCCCAGGTGCATTACTTTGCACTTCATAGCATTGAATCTAAGCTGCATACTTTTGACTATTCCTCCAACCTTGCCAAGTTTTTCTCATCCTTTCCACCTCAGGATCGCTCTGCATGGGTGGTTGATCCATTTGAGACCTTTGTTCCTGTTCCCTTTCTTTCTTTTCCATACTGTATTTTGTGCCATAATAAGGATGACCTCCTGATCTGATCTGTCAGTTCGATTGTGGAATGCCCATTGGCACGTTCTCTATACATTCCTTGTTCCTTACATAAATTACACTTTAGTTCATCTGTGCAGGAAGAGTTGTGCCCATATTCTAAGCACAAAATTCCATTTTATTTTATCACAGGCATTGCTTATGTGTAATGAAGAATCATATTTAAAACATGTCTTCAGCAGGCCTTGGTAAAAACAGTGCCCCCCTATCTTTACCTAAGAAAAAACAACTTGGTAAGTGTTTTCAGCCTAGTGGAGTCAATCAAAGCTTCATCTTGAATTTCCACCCCCCCCATCCATATGTTTTCCTCATCCAGAATGGTTTGTGGTTCCCCAATAATGTCACAACTTTCAGCCAACCAGTGTTTATTGTCCTGCATGCTGACCCCTTCATTTCTGAATGATATGGTGACTTGACAAATGGCAGTTTTTTTCTTTTTTTCATGGGTTGCCCAAAAATGATCCAATCCCACGGGTGTCTTAAAACTTACATCAAACAAGGTATCCCCTGTTGCGTGAATCAGAGCATAAATTTTGTTGGAAGAAAATCACATAGATTCCTTAATAAGCATTCTACGCACATAAATCCTGTCGGGTGCCATCTCTAAACCCCCATGTATTGTAAAAGAACTGCATTTCACCATTGTGCAGGTCAACATTCTGAAATAACTGGTCCCGTGTTCTAAATTTTGTTCATGACTGCTGTGTTGATTCAGCACCTCTGGTTACCATGGGTATGGGTTTCTCTGTATCCATCTGTTCACCCCAGGTTTGCTGGCGAATGCTGGTCCCCTTTCCTTGTGAGTCTGAGTCAATGGAAGAATTAACCACTGGGGGAGCACTGGGCCTGGTATTCTGTGGGGTATGAAACACCTCATCTGCATGTAAATCCATATCTGAATAATTTATAAATGGAACCTGCCCATCTCCTTGCGTAGACACCAGCAGTTCTATACTGTTGTGAGCATTAGTACTAGATGGCTTGTCCTCAGAAGTTGTGTTGTGGTTTGTATCTGGGCTGCCTAGGCTCAGACTACATGTGGGATCTGGGACCCATTGGCCTTGTGCAGTTTGACACCAACCTGCTTCTATTAATGTTTGTTCTATGGTCCATGGGGTAACAGTAGTTGATTCACTAGGTTGTGAAATTGATGAGGCAACGGTACCCCTCCATAATTTTAGTGTATCCTGTTTCTCTTTCCCTTGTATCATTTTAGCTGTTGTATGGTTAGAGTCAATACTTACAGTTTTTGGTACAGTTATATTCATTGTCATTCATTAATTCTGTTTGTTTTTCATTCGCTTCCTTGACAGGTGGTGGCTCAGACGTAGCTGGATCCTTTGATGCTGCTGTATCACACATACCACTGGGGCCTGGTCTCTCATTCTGTTTCAGAGCTTCTTCACAGCGTTCCTTGGTTTCCGTTCTGCTATCCTTACTGTCCTCCACCATCTGCACATCCTTCATTGTGTCATCAGCTTCTTCCTCTGGTTCTTGCAGCTATTCCAATAACCTGTTCCTTCTTATAGCAGTCAGCATCAGGAGCCACTGCTCCTCCATTTGCGGCAGCTGTACTTCACTTGGGTAAGTTATATCCAGCTCCAACTCTTCAGGCCTCAGGTTGACTAATACTCCCATGTCGATCTCCAAAGCTGGACCTGTGGGGTTGGAGATTAGCTCCCCTGCAGGGACACCACCTTCTGCCTCTCACTCCCTTCTGTTGTCTGCCATAATGTTACACCATCAGCAGCTCTCCCTCCGGAAAGTAGGGGAATTTTTTATTTAAACCACAAGAAACTAATAAATACAAATCAGTATTACAACATACAAACTCATAATAAGGAAAATCAAAAATAGAATTAAGCATTGCATCATACAAAAACCCCGAGCTTAACCAACACCCTCCCCCCCCCCACTAAAAGAGTAGGGGAATTTTTTTTTTACCATAAGAACAAATACAAATCAGTACTACAGCATACTAACTCATAAGAAGGAAAATCCCCAAAGCGTAAAGAACATTTCATCATAAAAATCCTGAGCTTAACCAACCCCACTAAAAGAGCAGGGAATTCTTATTTAAACCATAAGAAACAAATACATACAAATCAGTAATACATCATACAAACTCATAAGAAGGAAGATCAAAACCACAAATTATTAGTATATCATACAGCAACCCCGAGATTATACAACCCCCACTAAAAGAGTTGGGGAATGGTGAATAATAACTGAAAAATAAATATATAGAAAAAATAATACTGTGGACAATTCCCTAACAAAAGAAAAATAGAAACAAAAATCAAGTATTATATCATACTGTCCCTCCAAACAAAAACCAATTAAATAAATATTTCCCAATTACAAATCATCTGGTAGTGCTGGAAAACAACAAAAATAAAGCAATGCAAAAACAGTGGTGCCGCACACAAAATAAAATACAAAATGGAATAAAAACAAATATAGAAGACAGGTGTACGAGTCCAAACGTACTTCCAAAAACAGATATAGTCCCCCTTTCCCACAGAAACATAGGAAATCTGAAGTCAAAGCAAAGTAAAGAATTTCCAATATATTTCCCAGATCCCCACCTTTAAGGTTTGATATTCACTATTTTGAACAGAAACAATCCTATCCACAATCAAAAACTATAACTGTAAAGGAGGTACAATTTGTTATTGAAAAAGATAATGACATCTAATCTGCCAAATCCAATACAGCAGACAAGCTGAAATGAGATGCAATGTACCGGTACTGTATTTGGTCCACTCCAGTGGATAAAACCTATAAAACAATTTATGAAAATCCTCAATCATGTAAGGAAGAAATCTTCCAATGCATCCTACAGACACTCCAAAATTCCTGTATATAGGGACACTCAAAATACGAATGCTGCAGAGTTTATATTTACAAAACACAACAGTGCCGTAAACAATATCTATCAGTCCGAGATTTGTGCTTGTGATTACCTTTCATATTAATGCAGCCATGCGCCCCCAACCACACTAAGTCCCACATTTCTGTGGGTATTCTTTTATCCAAAAGTTTATCTCCAACTTGTGTTTTCTCAGACTCAGTAAAAGTAGAAAATGGGTCCTCAACAACATTTTTCCTCATTATGTCTTGATATAATCCTTGTCTAAATAAAGTAGTAACATCTAAAAAGTCTGTATGCCATCTATTAATTAAATTAAAAGCAATACCCCACTCATAAGACAACTGATACTGTCCTTTATTCTTATGGAGAAAAGAGGAATTCTGCCACTCTAACATAATGTCTGCAATCTTAACACTAACCCAACCTGTCTGTAATTTCTGGTCCCCCCCGTACAAAGGGCACAATATTCATCTTAAGAAACAATGTGAAAAAAAAAACACTAATGGGTTGATCATAGAAACCCCCCAACCCCAGCTTTATACTCCAAATAAAGAATGTTCCTTCTAATGGGATTCAATCTGCTACCCCAGAAACAGGAAAAAAAACAGGACAATAAAGCCGTTTCAAATGATTTCGATGAATGAAAAATTTAGCTAATAAAAAGAGATATAGGGATTAGAAACATTTTCAGTAAATAGATCCATTTACATTTCCCCATATTCCACTGTAACATGTACTTACCCTCTCCCTCCATTTAAACAAAGTTCCCAATTATACTCTGCCATCTGTTCAGAACCAAAAAAAATGCCTAATTTTTTTTGGGTGAGTCCGCTACCTTTAAAACCCCAATGTTGTCATCTACAGCTAATATACCCAAAATAGTTAAACAAAAACTTTTATCTAAATTCAATGTAGAACCAACATCATAAAACAAGTATGGAAGCACCTCAGTCACCAACTGCCCAGTACATTTGTTGGGAACTACAACACATAAATTGTCAGTTAACCAATGGCTTTTAGAACCCCTAACCCTGGATAAGAAATGCCAGTGAAAAGGGAAGCTGCACTGATGATTTGTAAAACCGAATCCATAACCATAATAAATCAAATTGGGCTAAGGGGACATCCTTGCCATCACTCCCTGTTTAATAGAAACAGGACAACCTACCCACCCATTGCAGAGGTCTTCGACACCGTCTCCCACCCTCTACTTGTATCCAAACTTTGCTCAGCCAGACTCTCCGGTGTTGCCACCGATTAGTTTCACTCGTACCTGTCTAGGAGATCTCAGTTGGTAAACATTGGACCACACACTTCTAATTCCCTTCCGGTCAATACCGGCGTCCCCCAAGGCTCGGTCCTAGGATCGGTACTCTTCTCCATCTTTCTGAATGACCTACTCTCTGTATGGCTATGCACCTCCTTTCACATATATGCGGGCAACACTGTCCTGTATGCCTCAGGCCCCTCCCTTGCTGTAGTGGCCTCTACACTCCAGGAGGACTTCAACGCCATTCAGCTCTAGTTCTGCACAAACCAGCTGTTTCTCAATACTAAGAAAACTGTCTCCCTACCCCTCAGCTCATGTCAAAGAGTCGCCCATCTCCCCTCGCCTCCCACCTTCCTCACCCTCGAGGGGACCCCCTTAGAGGCTTGCACCTCCTTCAATTACTTAGGTATCTGGCTTGACCAGCACCTTGATTTCTCTATACACATCGACTAGATCCACAAGAAATTTCATCCAAAATTAGGAGCCTTATATCGCAACAAGGACTGTATCTCCACACCAACCCAAAAGGAAATTGTTCAGAAAATGATCCTCCCTTTACTTGACTATGGTGATGTAGTCTATGGCGCAGTCCCCACATCCTCCCTCTCCAGTCTGGACACACTTTTCCACTCCTTCTGTCACTTCATCTTGGAATGCCCCCCCCCAAAACTCACCACTGCGACCTCTACAGGTCCCTTGATCTGCCCTCACTCCACAATCACAGGCAGATGCACAGTGCCAGAACCATAGCAAAATACTGGGCACAGTCCCTTCCACCCTATCTTTAATCCATCCTCTCCACCCAATCACTGCCTGCCTACTCCCTCAGGAGCACTGACACCAGGCTCTTTCATGTCCCACATATGTGGTCAGCTGAAGGACAAGCAGCCTTCAGTTACCGCATGCCCAAACTTTGGAATGCATTGCCAAAAGACATCAGACTCACTGCAAACTCTCAGCAGCTCAACCACCTCCTAAAAACACACCTTTCCTCCATGTGTTCTTGTACCTAGGGCCATCTAGAGGTGATGCTCAATGCCATACAGGTAATTAGCCTCAGTTAGCAGGTCCTTCACACCCGTATGCTATGCACGCAACCTTGAACATGGGCTAGGCAGCCACCAAACCCTCCTGCTGCTGGCCCCACCAAAGTTATATAGTCATCCTGAACAGCATTTAGGGTTCAGTTATCATAGGTGCCTCAGCAGTACCACATCGTCTATTGTATAACCGTTGTTACTTCTAGTTACTTGTTAAGCTTACCTGGGGCTCTCATTCCTGGGAGCCCTGTTAATCTATTGTTAATCTACTATCATATGTTCTACGTCCCTGAGACAATCCTGTAATCTTGTATGCCCCATACACAATTCTGTACACTGGAATATTATTATTTACTGTCTGTATTCTGCTCCTCTCCCCCCTTGCCCCAGGATGCATCTGGAATCGAGCGGTATCTCCGCTCAGTATGCCTTCCTGGTGAAACGCTTAAATAAATAAATAAATTAACAAAAGGTTTGACATAAGATAGATAATAACAAACCGGCAACCAATTCATAAACTCTACTGGAAAATCATAAGCCTTTAAAGTGAGCCACAAAAATTCCTGGGGTATTCGATCAAAAGCTTTTTCTAAATCAAAAATAAGTAAATAACCACTGACCTTCTGATTCGGACTATGATCTAATAATTCAAGTAGAATTATTACTGCATCTTGAATAGACCTGCCCAGAAAGGAGCAATATTGAGTAGGATGAATCAGATCAGTTAAAACAATAAATATCCTATTACACAATAACATGACAAATATTTTGAAATCAGTATTCAGCAGTGTGATCAGCCACCAATTATTCAGTAAGGATCTATCCCCTTTTTTAAATAAGAAAATCATTAAACCTTCATACATAGACCCCAAAATCCTATCTTCAGAAAGGAAAGCATTATATACCTCTAGGAGAGAATGTGGAAATACTGTCCACTACACTTTATACACTTCTGCAGGGAGGCCATCAGAACCCGGGGCAGTATTATCTTTCAAGCCATGGATTACAACCCCCAGCTCCGCTACCATAAACTCTTGAATTAAACAGTGTTTTTGAGATGAGGACAATTTAGGGAGAGCTGCAGCCTGCAAAATAACCTTCATGCCATCCTCATTCTGAAAGGGACACTCAAAAGTCATAGAAATAAAATGCTCCAAAACCTCCAAAATACCAGTAGAATCAGTTACTAAATTACCAGACACATTAAGCAATCCTGACTTCTTCCTGGGATGTGTACATCACCTACAATCCTCAAAAGGATTTGTTTGGCATTTCTTACCCTGGGTCCCAATTTTTTTTTTCCTGTTCCAAAGACAGCAGTCTATTATATTGTAACTGAGACAATTGTTGTTTTAAAGAAGAAATCTCAGTCGTATAAGAATCCTGTCCCATCTTCTGTAAAGAGAACAGCGCATGAAGTTCTTTCTTCAAAGTCAAATAATCTTGATGGTCCTAAAAGCCACATGACGGAAATGACATTTTAAAAAATCAATTAAACATTGCCTAGTATCCTCCCACCAATCAATCGGCGACTCATACAAAAACTTCACAGATTCTCGATCTGACAATATAGCTGAAAACAGTGCATAAAACTCAGGATCATGCAAGATGCTTGTATTAAACCTCCATAACCCCTTCCCAGGCAGCTCAGTGGGGTGGGGTGAAATCTGTATCCCCAGCAAGCAATGATCCAAGGTTTCCACCAGTTGCATTGTATACTTAGAGACTGGTAACTGGGCGGAAATAAACCAAAAATCTATGTGGGAATGTAACACTCCTTTAAAAAAAGTAGGTAACAGATGAGAGGCAAATATATCTTAGATGTGTTAGCTGAAGGATTTTCTTCAATTCATGAGTATCGCAATAAACTTTGCAATGCTGCTGCTCATCCAAATAAGTGTTAAACCTCTCTCATAAGATCTGATGACTCATAAAGAGGAAGGGTTTAATTTTCTGAAATAAAGCCACCCTATGCGCTTTCAGCTGAGGGGCATAAATATTCAGCAGTCTTAGAGAAATTCCTTGAACCAACACTTCAACCATCATAGCTCGACCAGGCTGTATATCAACCTGCTTTTGTATACTAAAATCCAATCCTGAAAAAGAAATACCCAACCCAGAACAGCTGTCCCGACCCAGGGACCATAAAGTTTGTCCTGTAAACCATTCTTTATCTGCTTAAAAAAACATCCTGGTCCGAATAGAGCCTGGTATCTTGTAAAAAAAAATCTCATACAGTAGAGATAGAAGCAATGCAAAAGTTGCCAATCTCTTATATTTAGATCATAAACTGTTAACATTCAGGCTAGCAATTGATAAAGAGAAAGCCATCACTATCACAAAAGTAAAAAATAATCCATTAAGATGTTTTCTTTTTACAAGCTCTAGTGGTTCTCTTTTTAACTGTAGACTGCATTTCCTCAGCAGGTTTTGAAACAGTCTCGCCCAGTGACTCATTTTGTGCAGAATTTAAACAGGCATCAGAATCTTCCCCATCCATAACATCCCCCCAACTCTGTAGGGGTTCATATTGGTTTGATACAGTAGTTACCGGTGTGGGCAAACCTTTAGACGCTTTCCTCGAACCAGACTTTTTTCACAACACTGGGAGAAAGCCTGAACCATCCAGTGGAGATTGTGGTATACCAGAGGTAGAGACAGCAGCCAGAATCACAGATGGTGGTGGCATGGACAGAGCAGGTTCAACTAACCCATGCGATAGGTCAGGTAGACTAGATTTCAAAGGGGCAGGAACTGAAACTGACTTTCTCCGACTCCTGGAGGGTAGTAGCAGAACGAGGAGGAATGTCAGAAAAAGTTGGGACAGACGTATGGGCTCTAGCTGCTTTACTGAGATAAAAGTCATGTTCAGTAAAATCTGAAGTATTGTGTGCAGGCCAGGGACAAGAAGAAAAATCATGGTCTTCAGCTCCACAAAGATTGCAAGAAGGAGAAACCACACAAGTCATGGCTGAATGCCCAAGGACCCCACAAACAGAACATTTAAGTTGATCACAATCTGAGTTTAAGTGGGAGGTAGAACCACATCTATAACAAGATTGTGGTTGACCTGGATAAAACAATATATCCCGGTCCCTGCTGAAATAGAAACAATTAGGTAGGTGTGCGATCCCATCCTCTGTCAATTTTAGTTGCACTGAGAACTTCCACCCCCCCAGTCCAGAAACCATTATCATCGATGATGGCCATTGGCAACCCATTAACTGTACATCTCTTCTACAACTAATACACTATGTCCAAAACATTCACCCCTTCATTATGAAATAAGACCATAATGACTTTTGCAGTCGGCCTTGTAATTGGTATGGCCACAAAGGGCTTCCAAAACACTGAATTCTTGATCTCATAATAGGAGGACCAAAACTTATCCAGTAAAGCAGCAGATCAAAAACTAATATCAAAATTGTGGTCTCCCAAAGCATGTATAAAGGCATAAATTTCAGCAGGCATAAAATGTAGAGAGTCAATTATGAGATTCTTCCCCACATAGTTCCTATCAGGCTGTAGATCTAAACCACCATTATAGTAGATTCTCACCACAAATTGTCACCATGCAGCTTCTGCAGGCTTAGAGAACAGGCCAGCATAGCTCTTTGGCTGGTCCCAATCCCTCGGTTTATCCTTGTCCCCCGCCAATGTTAGCAATGTGAGATGAGAAACTCATACCTGGTACAGCGCTAGAGTCATCCTAAACAACTCGCCTAGGTGTCTTCAGAACCTCAAAATCTGGAATTAAAGGGTGCTTGGTGGCCTGAGATCTGTGCTGACTACTAGGCTGAGAAGCAGCGTCTGATGCAGCAGAGTCTGAAGGAAGAGCCACACCCTTTGATCCAGCTAGGAGAAGTTCTGACGCATTTTGCAGCCTATTCAATCCCCATTCCTCAGCAAGGGGTGAAAATGAAGAACTGCTCGTGTTCATAGAAATGCCAGGTAAAGGAATAGAAGGGTCAGGAATCCATAACCCATCCTGCACAATCCATCCAGCCTTTGCAAGTGCATGACCAGGTTCCCAAGTTGATTCTGAAGCAGTAAAGGGATAGGGAACAGAATCCAAGGTCAGGTCCTGCTCTATCTCAGGACATTCTTCCTGTAGTAAGCTCTTCTTTGATGAAAGAATTATTGGACTCAGCTCAGAGCATTTCTGGTTTTTGTCTTCATCCACAGGTGGGTTTACCACATTCAAGTGTATATCCAAGCTTCCACCAACCTGAAGCACATCAGATACCTGTGCAACTAAACTCAAGGAATCATGGAAATCATCTTCCATACCACTCATTTACTCTTGTCGTCCACAACTGATTTCATGTACACAGTTTGTATCCATTTCCACAGAACCTTGTGAAACACAGCGTTCTCCTTGCAGCCCCTCAGGTGAACTGGTAGACTCCGTGACATAGCCAGACAAGGGTTCCCCCTACTGCAGAGTAGGGGAATTTTTATTATAATAACAACATAAAAAATAATTTAAAGAAAGGAACAAAGGATTAAATATCAAAAACACAATTGTACACACTGTACAAGGAAAAAAGTTATTTAAAGTATACATTCATAGATCATCCTTTCTTGTTCCATTTCTGTTTCCCCTATCATTTTACCAGACCACTTCTTTTTCATTTTAACCCCCCTTTCCCCCTTCTATTTGAACTTTATGAATATCTTAAACCCTCTCCACCACTGAAGAACTTTTATAGAGGTATGAAAATTATTATCCTTTATATAAACCCCTTTCACAGCTTCAATAACTAAAATACTAAGGGCATCATATGCCATATACTTTTGTTGCAATACCCACTGGCACCAGGCTTGCCAAATATAAAATTTTAAACAACAAAAAAATACCACAACTGTACTTGAATCATATTTACTATTTAGATGGAGAAAATACCCTAAAACTAGTGTTTGATAGTTTAAGGCTTTAACCAATTCAATCTCCATTTGTTTGCCAGAAAAAAACACAAATTTCTAGTGTAAGAACAGTCAAACAAAAAATGGACCATCGTTTCTTCCATGGTCTGACACTGTAAATAAGAGCAATACCTTTCATTTTGCATTTTATGTTTAGCATTCCCTTTTACATTTAGTCTTCCATACACGGACAACCATAAGATTTCCCACATATGCATGGGAACTCTTACATCATTTAACTGTTTTATCACTGACCCTTTCAGAGACTCTGGGCAATTTTTGAACTGTGGTTCCAATGGGTGTACTTGTTCTAGTATAACTTTATAAAGCTGAGACCCAGAACTTTGAAATATTACAGCTTTTAGATGGTGCCCATTTATAAAGTTTTTGAGCACAGGGTTGCAAATAACCTGGAATATATATTTTTGGGGATAATTTAGGAGGTACTTCCTTCCAAAGAGCAAAATAATCACTTAATAAATTCAATAATCAAACATGGTGTAGAGCATATGGAACTCATATTCCCACTCTCAAATTCTGTGCTATAAAAAGAGAGCTAAAAAATATCACCAAGTCTATCATCCCTAACCCCCCCAGGCTTTTGATAAATACGTATAACAATGTTTAATAGGATTTAACCTGCTACCCCATAACATAGAAAAGAAACAAGCATACAACCTAGTCTATAAATGTATCAGAGGGGGAAAAACCATAGCAATATATAGAAGGTGCTGGACCAAAATGCTTTTTATAATGCACACCCTTTTTATTTTGGAAAGTCTCCAACTCTTCCATCTTTTAACTTTTGCTTCCACCCCATTCAAAGCTGTTTCCCAATTTACCTCAGGACAATTTTGGGGCCCATATACTATTCCTAAAATTTTTAAAGGTTTGTCAGAAATATTGATCCTTTCTATACACTTGGGTTTTGGGGGGCAAGGGCCTATGAGCAAACCCCTTGATTTCTCTATATTCAACTTAGAATTTGAAACCATTGCATACCTATTTAATTCCTGTAAAATTATTGGAATTACAACTTTATTTGAAAGAAAAAAACAGATGATATCAGCGTAGTCTTGTACTGTTAGAGTTTCTTGACCTACACCACCAGATACCCCAACCACATTGCTAAGTGCATTTATATATCTCAGCAAGGGATCCAGGGAAAAAACCTACAATAAGGGACTCAAAGGACATCCCTGCCTTACTCCCAAAGTAATCTGAATGGGTGCCTTAACCTTTCCCTTGATAACTGGGTGTATGACAACTGCACCATATATTAATTTAATCCACTGAATGAATACCCTATGTATACCACAATACTCTAAAATTTTAAATAAAAACTGATTATGCACTCTATCAAAGGCTCTACTGCAATCCACTGAAAGAATACAACCCCGTTGTCCAGTTTTGTTAAAGTATTCAATCACATCTCTTATAATAAAAAGAGCATTTTCCATTTTCCTACCAGGAATACCACAAAACTGTGAAGGATGGATCAGGTTCCCGGCCACACTTCACAATCTATTGTTTAAAATATGAGAGAGGATTTTAAAATCAGAATTAAGAATTGTAATGGGCCTCCAGTTCATAATTTGCTGCTTATCCCCAGATTTATGCAAAAAAAAAAAAGGCCTGAAGTAAAATAAGCAGATTTCTGATTTAATAAATAAGAAAAAAATGCTTCCAGACATACTGCTAAGATCTCAACAAAGGATTTATAAAATTCATAAGGGAGCCCATCTAACCCTGGAGAGGTCCCTAATTTCTGGGTTTTTATAGTTGATTTTATTTCTAACACTGAAATAAGGGAAACTAATTCTAAAATCTCCATAGCCAGGGGAGGAACACTGGTCTCTGCTAGACAGGCCACAATCCCAAAGGTGGAGAAGCCCCTTGTAGATTCAAGTAGCTATTAATAATATTCAAAATATCTTCATCAGTCTTAGCAATTGCCCCCTTTTCACCACTTAGCTCCTCTAATCGAGTAGCTACCATTTTAGCTTTAAAGGCCTTGAAGGGGTCTCCAACAGGGTTTTTTTGTGTCCCAAATTGTAGCTCTGTTCTCAAAGTTTTCGCCCTATCATATTGATAGGTCCGCATGTCCAATTTTAACTGCTCAATTTGTACTGAATAATTATGTCTGGATGATATTGCTATTGAGAACAAGTATAGAAGCTGCCTTCTTATTTTTAGGTACCGAAAAATTTGTTTGCCTTCCTTTTACCAAACCTCTGAAACCATAATTTTATCTCATTTTTTGTATCTGCCCACCATTCCCATAAATCACCATATAAATCTGTAACTGACGTTTTTGCCCATAACAGTTTAGATTTTCCTTCCTGAACCAATGGGTCATTTAAGACACATACTTTCAGACACCATCTTTTGTTTTTCAGTTTTTAAGGGGGGGATTCAGAAAAGACTATCTTTACCAACAGGTGGTCTGAAAATTCGCTTGGAGAAATTATATAAGTGGAAACTGGCAAATTGCTAGACAAAAAACAAACAATCTATCATTGAAATCACTTTCCCTTTTTCATATGTATATCAATCAATCAATCAATCAAAATCTTTATTTATTCAGGCGAACATCATTGAGCATAGCTCATTTACAAGATGGACCTGAGTGGTCATAACAAAAAGGTTACAGATTGTATACAAAAACATGATATTGAATAAGCACAAATACAACCATTTATGAGTGAGATAGATGTACAAATATTTACATATATACAAGGCAAAGGACAGTAAACCTAAAACCTAATAAAGGAGAGAAACAAACAGTCTAGTAGGGATAAGGCTTGGATAATGGTACATGGGTGGGCATATATGTATGAGGTTTGATGGGGAAAGGACAGAGAATGATAGAAGAATAGGAGGAGCTTTAAAGGGGGTGGAGGAGAGAGGGTGTGGGAGGGGTGGGGTGTGGGAGGACTAGGCCTTGTGGAAGCAATTGCATGAATCTGGGATTAGGCCGGTATACAGCTTTTTGAAGGATGTGAGAGGAATCAGTGTATCCATTTTCTATGACTTTTGGATAGAATTCCAGATAAGTGCCAGGGAATAACTGATTGCAGCTCTTCCATACTGGGTGCAGGTGATAGGAATCTTCAGCAGGATCAGTTTGTTGATCCTCAAGGTGTAGGGCCTGGATGTGATCCGGTTGAAGCAGTCTGAGATGTAGGAAGGAAGTTTGTTTGTCAGAGCTTTGTAGATCCAGATAGCAGCATTTTTTCTTCTATGTTGCAGGGATGTCCAACTGACTGCATTGTAGAGAGAGCAATGATGGATGCTAGAGGAAGGTCAGTAATGAATCTAATAGCTCTATGATACAGGGTGTCTAATTTGTTTAGATGGGAGAGGAGCAATGACCATAGAGGAAGTCAGCATAATCAATGAGGGACAGGAATGATGCTAGGATTAATCTTTGTTTGGAATCTTTGGTCAGGTAATGTTTGATCCTATAGAATAGACCAAGTCTTTGTCTTAGCTTTCAGGAGCTCTTCAACGTGGGTAGTATAGTCTAGTTTATTGTCTATCCATACTCCTAGGTATTTGAATTTGTCAACATATTCAGATTTTCACCAAGGATGGTAGAGAGTTGTGGGAGGGTGAATGATGGGATAGTGGAAGAACAGTTCTTGGTGGCAAAGAACATAGCTTTGGTTTCTTGGCATTTAGTAATAATTTCTTTTCTAATAGGTTGTGCTGAAGGAGGAGAATTCAGACTGTAGGAGCTCACAGGCTTTTGATGGTGAGGATTGCTCACATATAGTACAGTGTCATCTGCAAAAGGTGGATATTAGAAAGTGAGATTGGAATCAATATTGTTGATGTAAATGGCAAAAGGATGGGACCCAGGATGGAGCCTTGCGTACACCTCTTAGGAGTGGTTTAGAGGTAGATAGATCACCTTCATTTTTTACCAGTTGTAATCTTCCGGAGAGATAGAATCTGAACCATTTAAGAGAGAGTGAGTCAAGGCCTATGGAGTTCAGAGAGGAGATTAGAAGATCATGATCCACAGTGTCAAAGGCTTTGCTTAGATCCAGAAAAACAGCACAGGTATTATTCTTTTTGTCTAGGGAAGTCTGCCAGTCATTTGTGACTTTTGCTAGTGCAGAGATGGTGCTATGCATAGATCTGAACCCAGATTGAGCTGGATTTAGGAGATTGTTGGTATCAAGGTAGGCAGTTAACTGAGAGTTTACCAGCTTCTCAAGCATCTTGGATAGTACTGGTAAGATGGAGGGGGACTCCGTATTTGAAAACTCCTTCTGTTTTGTAAGTTAGACATTTTAACCATTCTCTCTAAAGCAGTTATGTCACAATAAATCTTCTTCCCACTGCCAACCACTCTCTGGTCTGAAAGATCACAATTAAAATCCCCTCCCATAATAATGTATGTTACAGATGCTAAATATGGATAAATAGTATTCAATAAAGCCACCCTACCTGCTTTTATTTGGGGCCCATACACAATAATGGAGTTTGCCCTTTATGGGGCAGACCATGTTGTCCTGGTACACCCCTTCCCTCCTGTAAGGAGTAGTTGTGCTCGGAAGGGAAGGGGATAGGGAAGGGGAGGAGCCAGAACAATGGCCAGGTAGCAGGAAGGGGAGGGGGGTAGGGAGGTACATAAGGGACAGCACAAGGGAGCCTCAGCCACTTTTACTGGAGTTTTGATCTTTCTGAACTGCAGCACATCAGATTGGCATCAAGTAAGCAAAAAGGTTTGGAATATATTCAGGTAAGAAGCAAACAACTATGGTAGACAAGGCTAAGGTGAAGGAGGTATTTAAAAAAAATATATATATAATAATAATAAGAAATAATAATACCCTGGGCTTTATTCAGTGAATCTATGGTAAGCCAGTTGAAACAGGACTCAGAAGTAGCCTGCCTTTTTGTAAAACTTGTAAAATTAGACTTGATACTAGTGGTGTTAGCAATTATAGGAGCAATGTATGATGGATCTAGGCAAGAGCATTGCCAGGAGGCAGAATTTAAGAAAGTTAGAAAATGCTGTTTAGAAGGGCGTAAGCACCACGTGGTTAAGATTTTGTTCAGTAGGCAGGGCAGGCGCCCAGATTGTTTAAAAAACTTCGTAGCCAGGAAAGTAGAAACAAGAATTATTGCCACAAACAGTAAGCTTACTGTTGTTGGATGAGCAGGGCCGGTGCATTTGTGCACATGGGTTTGTAATAAGGCGGAATTGGTGGTTGCTCTGCAGCGGGTGGCTGCACCATGTGGGTAAAAGCAGTGTCGTGGCTGGGATGGTGTTTATTTATGGATGGAGGTGTTGCTTTTGTTTGGGGCTATTATGCATTTCTGCTGTAGCGCTATATATGACTTATTGGGTCCGCCTTACCGCTGAGCTGTTGGTTTGCTGTTTTCTGTGGAATTGTGTTGGTGAATTTAAAGAAACATAAAGGAATAAAATGAAATGCTGGTTAGCAGGGGTGTGGCTGGCCCAGGAAGGGGCCAAAGATAAGGAAGAAGCAAAGCCAGGAGTGGGGGTGGGCCATGTGGTTGGCAAGGAGCTGGGCTTGGTGGAGCCTGCAGAGACTGGAATAACCTCTAGCATCAGGGAGGGGGTGCAGAAGAACCTGGTATATATTGTTTGGCTGCACGGCATGGGCATCATCATAAAAAAAACAAACAAAAGCTATAATAAGTAAGGTAGCAGGGCGAGGTGTGCCTAAGTTACCTGCAGAGGAGTTTTACTGGGTCTGTGGGTGACACGCTAAGTGGATGCCTGACTACAATGTGCACAGGAGGAGGTTAAGGGCTCTGGAGTGTGATACATAATGGAGACTGAGAAAGGTGGTGTGGTGTGTGTGTGTGCCGTGCGTCAGTTTGGTTGGAAGGCAGACGGGGAGAAAGGGAAGGAGCTGGGGCAGCAGGCCTTGGGACCAAGGCCTAAGGCAAAATCAGAATTTTGCGAGCTGCATGGGATGGCAGCACGCCAGCGGGTGACGCCGAATGTGAAAATGGCATTTGCACACCACGAGGGATGGCAGACACGCCATGCAAAGGAAGGTTAAAGCCAGAATGATGTTTGTTCTGGCATGCCACGCAGCATGGGGCAAGTGGGCCCAAGGAGATGCTGTTTTTTGGCCCGGGGGGGTTTGGGATGGGGGACCAGGAGATCATACCGGGCAAGGGAAAAGGCAGGAGTACTAGTTCAGGGGCCAAAAGAAAAAGGAGCCGGGGACTTGGGGGGCGGGGTGTGGCAGGCCACGTGGAGATGGAGAAGCATGCAAAGCGGACAAGGATTAGGACACTGGGTAGGTTTTGGAGTGTCGCAAACACAGGGAGCTCAAGGGGATAACGAGAAGGGGCCCTGTAGGGCCGGGGGGGCGCAGGAAAAGGACCACGTGGCGTGATATCACACGCGGAGTGGGGGAACCGCGTTGGCCGATGGTATAGCCAGAATGGGAAGGTTCAGTGCCACAGTCCACTGAGGCCCACGTGGTTCCTCAACCCGCGACACCCACCCCATGGGGGGGGACCTTATGGTTGCCACAGGACTTGGTCAAGCAGGATATAAAGAGAGCGTTACCACAGCACAAAGTAAAAAAAAAAAAAAAAACTTTTGTAGTCATATGGAGACAGGAGGAGGCAGGGGAAGAAGGATGACATGTCCAGGCAGTACGGATAGAGCAATTCTTGGGGCAGGATGCACCTCACTGGTGGAAGGAAGGTGGAAGGAACTTGGGGTGTTTGTAAAAAAAAAAAAATTAAAGTAAGCAAAAGGGGGTATAATAATAAAATAATATAGTAACTGGTTTTTGTTTCTGTAGTTATCTTCACAGAGCACAGTGCAGAATGGATATGGCACCCAGGAAGAGTAGGCCGTCGAAGGAAGAAGCTTACAAGGTGATAATCGAGCTGGCTGAAAAGGCAAACAAAATGTGGGAATTGGTGGAAGGGGAGGATCCGGGGAAGCCCGGGGGGAAGAGGAAAGTGGATGGGGAAAAAGGTAGCAAAGGGAAGAGGGAACCTGGGGGACGACGCAGTCCCCCTCGGGTAGCACTGAGGGCATCAGGGCCTGCCAGGGCTGCCGAGCTCATACCTATTCAGCCGGGTGACCCAGCGGCACCCACCCCAGATCAAAGGGGGTCCGCCCAGGAGAACTGGGACCAGAAACTCGGAGCGGGGGTCCGACCCACAGATCCCGGCATCCCACCCTCTGCTTTCACCTCACCCGCCTCACCCACAAGAAGAAACAAGGGAATCCTTGGAGGCATTCAGACACCCTGGACAGGAAAAGGTCACAGGTAATGCATCCAATATAGTAGGAGATAGCATAAAAGAGTATATAGGGCAAACAGTGGCAGCACTGGGGAAGGGTGGTTTGGGGCAGATGGAATCGGCCCTGGCAGAGTTTAAGGCATTAAGGGGAGCCAGGAGACATGGAGAAGGGGAGGAAGGGGCCTAGGGACAAGAGGTGGGGCACCGGGGATGAGGATAGGTGAGCATGTGCCCGTTGCCACAAAAGAAAAAATATGGAAGGGGAATATGTGGATATATTTGCCCTGGTGAGCCGGAGGCAGTGGCAAAATCTGAGAAGAGGTGGAGAGCATAGGTAAGAGTGAGATGGCAGCTGCCATAGTGTTATTAGGAAAGACAGAGGAAGACAAATTCACGAAAGGGAAGACCTGGGATGGGTGGTTCTTAGGTTTTGCAATCTTTTCAGCCATAACTCTGGAAAGAAGACCGGAGTTAGGTATCCCGCTCATTACTTATTCATTGATAATACAGAGAGCTAAAGCAAAAGGTAGGGTGGGATGGATATACTACGACGAATATTTTTGGCAGCTCATGGCGACATTTGGGGATGTAAGATGGGACACCAAGCAAATAGATTTATAGACGGATTATGTAACAGATCAGTCCACACCCGATGGAGGGTGGGGTAAAAAAGGGGCTATGCCTATGAGATGCTGTTGGGCATATAATAGGGCATTCTGCACGTGGCCCCAGTGTCGTTTTCGGCATGCCTGCGCAAAATGTGGAGGGGGGCTCTCGGCTAGTAAATGCAGAACTACAAGTATACAAGGAACGCAAGGGTACGAGGGCAAGGATCAAGCCAGCAGTTTTCGGGATGGCCAGGGTTTTCGAGGACAGACGTGGAGCAACGGAGGGAGGGGCAGAGGTAATGGGGGTAGAGATGGTCAAAAACATTGAAACAAAGGGAGAGGGGCAGCCAAGAGGGGAGGGTACAAGGTGGTGTGACAAGGCCTGATTTGGGATGGCCAGAACCCCCATCAACATAACGACCTTGACAGCTCGCCTGGATAGATACTCGGATATGAGCGTGCAGGATATGATTTTACGTGGTTTTGACACTGAGGTTTTCATTACAGTCTAAAGGTCCCAGGCAGGCAAGGGAGGCAAGCAACCTGGGGTCGGTGAAGAGAAAAGAGGACATGTTAAGGAAAAAGATTGAGAAGGAAAAGGCAGCTGGTAGGGTGGCTCCCCATTGGAGAACATGTGGATATCGCCTTTGGGTTTGGTACCTAAGAAGCAGGAAGGGGAATACCGGGTAATACACCATTTGTCTTACCCAGAAGGTGACTCGGTAAATGACTATATTGGGGAGGAGCATAGCAGGGTGACTTACGCGACATTCGAGGACGCAATCCAGATAATCTGGGCCACAGACGATGCGTGGATGGTGAAAACAGACATAGAGTCCGCCTTCAGACTGCTTCCAGTCAGGAGGGAAGACTGGGACCTTTTGGGTTTTAAAAATGATGGATGATATTATTTTGACAAAGCAATGCCTATGGGGTGCTCCACAGCATGTGTGACATTTGAGGCATTCAGCACATGCTTGCAGTGGATATTCCAAGAGAAAACAGGTTACAGGTCAGTCATCCACTATCTGGATGATTTTCTCCTCATAGGGAAGGGTAAAGAAGAGATACGGAGAATGCTGGTTAAGTTTCAGGAATTGTGCCGGGAATTAGGGGTCCCGCTGGCACCAGGAAAAACAGAAGGGCCCATCAAGGTTATAGAATTCCTCGGGATAGAGATTGATGCTACAAATGAAGTTTTTAGGTTGACAGACAAAAAAGTAAGGAGGTTGAAGGAGCTAATCGGGATACATGCCAGCAAGAAGAGGGTTCAATTGAAATTAGTTCAGCAGGTATTGGGACATCTGAATTTCGCATGCAGGGCCGTTGGGCCAGGAAGGGCGTTCACCACAAGGTTGGCCAGGGCGACAGCTGGGGTCACAAAACCACATCACTGGATTAACCTGACCTGCAGTGTCAGGGAGGATTTTAGCATATGGGAGGACTTTTTGAAGGACTATAATGGGTGTTCATTCTGGCAGGATGAGTGGTTGTACAACACAGACCTGGACTTATACACGAACGTGGCTGGGGGACTGGGCATGGGAAGTTACCTGAGGGGCAGGTGGTTAGCGGAACCATGGCCAGCAAACTGGGTGAGGGATGGGAAAGTGAAGGATATAACACTTCTAGAGATCATGCCTATATGGGCATGTACTTTGGTTTGGGGGGAGGAATTATGGGATCAGAAGGTGACATTTTGGTGTGACAATAGAGTGGTGGTGGACATACTGAACCATAAGGGAGTCAGGTTGGACACAGTCATGCAGGTAGTACGATGGCTAGTTTTAAGGGCTCTGCAGCTGAACATGTCTTTCAGAGCAAAACATATAGAAGGGGTATGCAATACCCTGGCTGACAGCCTTTCCCATCTGCAGCTGGACCATTTTCAGAAGCTGGCACCAGCAATGGAAGAACAAAAAACGCCCATACCAGTGGACATCTGGGAGATTGGCAGGACGGAGCAGAACTGTTGTTTCATAGCTCATGGGCGCCCCGGACTCTGAGGGCCTATGATGGGGCCTGGTGGGTTTTTCAAGCATTCAGGGCAGAACACCAGATGGAGGTAAGTGGGCCAGTACCTGAAGAACAGTTGGGAATGTTCACAGTGGTACAATGGCAAAAAGGGATGGCTCATGCCACGATGGGGTTTATCTGGCTGGGATCAGTGTGATCTGCAGCCTAAAAGGATGGTGGGACCCAACAAAGACAATGTTCATCAGAAGGATGATGCAGGGCTTAGAGAGGTTAAGAGGCGGGACCGGGGAAATGCAGAGGCCTATAGGGGAGCAGTGACTAATAAAGCTAAAAGAGGTCCTCCCGGCAATATGCACATCAAAAGGCGAGGCCTAGTTATTTCACACGATTTATGTGACAATGTTTGCAGGGGCTCTGAGGGTGAGCGAGATGGTAGGCCATGGGATAAATGACAGGGAATGTGGTGTGGAATGGGAAGATGTGAGCTGGGGGACAAAGGAGATACGGATTAAACTAAGATGGTCTAAGACTGACCAAAGAGGCAAGGTTCCATAATAACCTAAGAGGGCGATCAGGAAGTGCGATATGCCCAGTACAGGCCCTGTGGGCTTACAGCAGAGGGCAAGTAATCAGGACTGGAAGTTTTTATACACAGGGACGGAAGAAGGGTCACTGGCTATCAGATCACTGCGGTGTTAAAAAGGCAATGGCATTTTTGGTGAGAACCAGCTAATTACTCATCCCATTCCCTGCGGTTGGGGCAGCTTCTGATGGGCAGCCAGGGGCGAACCTGTGGAGGACATTTAGTGAAAGGTCGGCTGGCGGTCAGCCAGTTACAAAAGATACATCAGAGCTCTGACATAAAAAAGGGGAGGTAATAATGTACATATGTTAATAAGGCGAGACGGGTAAGGCAGGGAGGTTATTGGAGAATACATGTAAATTAACTAACTTTGTTTTGTTGCACCCCATAGGTAGAGGGAGGAGCACAGAAGTCTGGATCTGCGGCCATTCCTATATTTACTGGGCTGGTAAGAGAGCGGAGACAAAAGCTGGGGGAAAACAGCTATACCAAGATGCAAGGCAGTGTAGGTTGGTATGGCACGGCTTGCGGGGGATGAGATGGGCACAGCTACTCCCTGCTTTGAAAGAGCTCAAGAGACATCAGCCCAGTCCAGACCTAATCATTATACACCTAGGGGGCAACGACCTGGCAGGCAGACCGTGGGTGCACACATGTTTGCAGATTAAGAAGGACTTAGCGGTATTAAGACAGTGGTGGCCTCAGGTATGCCTTGCATGGTCAGACATAATACCTCGAAGAGTGTGGAGACAGGAACACAGCCACAGGGCAGTAGAGAGGGCCAGGAGGAAGATGAATAGGTGAGTGGGGACGCTGATAAGGCAGATGGGAGGACAGGTGATACTGCACGGGGTCGAAGAATGGGTGGACGAATTCTACAGATCAGGTGGGGTACACCTGTCAGATATAGCAGTGGATATGTTTAATGCAGAAACAATGGGTTTCATAGAAGAATGGAGAAGGCAGGCAAACAGAAAAAAAAAAGATATAAGAGCAGAGGTGGGGGGGTACCCTAGGTTGGGGGAAGCCAGTCATCCAACGCAAGCTGGAGACTGGCTAGTAGGGAAAAGGGGGGCGGGACGGGAAGGGGGGAAGAAAAAAGGAGTAACACAAGAGGAAGAAGAAGATGAAGGAGAAAGCGGTCTCGGTTTTCACCGTTACCTAACAGAAAAGGAGAAGAAGAAGGCACCCAGGTTTTCACCTGGGTGATGGATAATCAGAAAGTGATATATGGATGGAAATACATGGAAATTATTGGATATATGACAATAAAGAAATGGAAAAGGAATTATGGATTGATGGATTTAAATAAATTAATTGCCAATCTGAGCACAACAACAAGCAATGGTCTCTGTGCTTTTTGTGAGAGAAGAGGGGGGAATCCGGGACAATGAATATAAAATTTGAATGCTGCCAAAGACCATCTATTATCATAAGTCTCCCAGGGATCAAATCAATTGATTTGGACAGTACAAAGGAAAAGGGATTAAAAACAATCTGAATCCCATCTGTCCTGTCCATACCAAAAGACCAGTAGGAAGGCCCCCATACCCACTCAACTTTAAATAGTCTACTCTGATCCAGTGTGTACATCCAGGTCTCCTGTAAAAAGCACACATCAATCTTCTCATCAAAAATATACTGAAAAAGAGCTGATCTTCTAGAAACATTTAGTAAGCTACAACAGTTTAGCGATCCTATACATAGTTTACCCACAGACACACAATTTTATCATGGCCATTTCTTTCTCCTTTTCTTTTTTTCCCTTTATAATCAGTTTGAAAGAGTTCATTTCCTGAGGACTGCTCTGGGCCCATTGCCCCAAGGTCCATATCTAATTCCCCACCCAAAGTGTCCAAGATTGAATATGAATTCTCCATTTCTATTTCAGGGGGTTCTATGGGGGGAGCCTGTTTAGAACTTCTAGTTGTTCTCCTGTCAGTGACCTGTTGTGGTTTCTGACATACTAGGGCCACTATTTTTTGTGGTGTCTCATGATAGCATACTGGAGGAAAATCTTTTAAGTTTGTTAAATCGTAAGGCTCACTTCCCTTCCTACCCTCAGCTACTGCCTTGAGATCCAAGGTTTCAGATTCTTTAGTCAGATCATCTTCTTGATAAGGTGGGGGGGAGGATCCAAGTGGGTATTTGTGGGGGAGGGATACCTCTCTTATCTTCTGCAGAGGCTTTTCCAAAAGCTTCATTCTGGGCTTTTTGTATTAGCAACTCTGGGCTTACCACTGTAGCTTTGCTTTTCACTGCCCACGGGCAATCTCCAAACCCATGCCCAAATTCCTCACATAAATCACATTTCTTTGCTTAATACACTGTATACTAATATGCCCTATTTCCCCACAAATCTCACAATATGGCGTGCCGCATACACTTGATAAATGGGTATGAGCCCCACACTTATAGCAGGCCAATGGTTGGCCAGCATAAAAGCACACCGCCCTGTCGCTGCCCAGCATGAAGGAGTTTGGAATATGTTCCATATCATTTTCAACTTGTCTGAGTTTTACTTTATATTTCCAGCTCCTTGTCCAGAAATATTCTGAATCCAAAATGACTTCCGGAGCACTTCATACCTCACACTTCTGGGACAACTAGCAAGTAATATCCTCTACATGGACCCCTCATTTCAAAACATTATTGCAACATATTTAATTAGGGGTTTAGTTAAAAGAATAACCAAAAAGGGGGTCCATAGGGGAGAAAACGTAACCTTGTTGTACCATTCCCAAAAAAGATCTAGCAAATAAGAAGATCAAAAGCTTATCTCAAAATTGTCTTCACCCGAGATGTTTACAGAGGTGAAGACTTCTTTCGGGGAAAATTTTAAAGAATCTTTAAGCAACAACCTCCCTATATTCTGCCTATCTGGCCTTTCTTCTAGGCCTCCTTTATGTTGTATACGAACTGCATTTCTACGAGGAGCAGCTTCTTTTTTTTCCTTGCAAATAACTCTGATAACAAAGGTCTTGGTTGTGGGCCCTCCCCTGACACCCCATCAATGTCATTATCCTCATTATTGTCCATTCTTCCTCTGTTCTCTTCTTTAGCTTTTTCTTCCTTCCTTAAATCCTTTGAAAGAACACTCTTGTTCTTGCTTGTAAAAGAAATTTGTGTTGCAGGTACCTGATCTTGAACTGGAGGCACCATTCAGGAGACTGCTTGGACAATGTATTATTTGGGTTCCATTCAGGGTCTGGGAACCACGTACCCGAAAGTCCTTTTTTACAGCCTGATTCCAATAAGGCAACCTCAGGAGACCATTCAGCAAAAGGGTCACCTGAGATTGAATGAAATTTGAAGGCAGAATGCTTTGCTACAGGAGTGGTTTGAGGCTGCTTAGCTTTTAGCCCCTCCAGATATTTTTTGCAGAAGCTCCATCCATTTGAAATACTTCACAGGAGATATTTCTATTTGCAGAAACCAATGCTGCCCTTTTAGATCTTGACCCATCAATCGAGGGTTTTTTAAAAGTCTGTCCTTTTGATGAAAAGGAAAAATTAGTAGCATTTTCTTGATTCTGGGGGTCAGACTGATACACAATCAGTTCTTTCTGAGGCCTTCCTACCCATAGACTAGGATCGCCTAAAGGTTCCAGGATTTCAGCCCCTATTAGGCCACTCTCCCTTTCACCAGCAATCTGCATCGGGCCATGACACTCTTTCTGAGGAACATCAGGGGATTCTGCTTTCCACATTTTTTCTTTCACCAATCATTCATTTCTTTTACCACAATCCATTTTATTGAATTCCTCTTCCTCCGTATCTCTCGACTTTCGGCACATGCATTCATCTGTGTCTAACCTGCCAGCCACAAGAGGGAAATCTTGTGTCCACATTCCTTGCCGCTGCTACCACTCCAGGAGCTTTGAACAGCTGAGTGGCGTTTTCATTTGATGCTTGCGCATAATCGAATTTGACATTCTCGATGCTTTCTATGACAGCAGTGTTTATTTCTTCAAGAAGCTCAGGAAGCACATTTGTAACAACATTTCTTTCTATTTCTGGCCCCACAGAACTTTCCACTTTTCCACCCGCATAGTTATTATTCTGCTTTATATCCAAAAAAAAAACACAGAACTTAACTGCTTTCCCAAGTCATTTTGAACTTTCTGAAATTCACGTCCCTCTTTCTCTCCATGGATTACACCCTTTTTGTCCTTTATCCATTTGATCTTCAAAACAATTGTTTTCTTCTTGAAAGGCCTCTTGTTTTTTGAGAGCAGAGGAGGAGGCCTGCTCCTCTGTCTCCTGAACATCCATTCCTTCCACCTCCTCACACCGAGTGACCATCCTGGCTGATGAATCACAGCGCCCCCTACCGACAAGAGTAGGGGAATTGTTTATTGTAGGAAAAATAACATCAGCACATGCATCACAAAACCAAATCAATAAGTAACTGAAAAAACTAAAACATTCCCCAAAAAAGAAAAAATAAAGGAAGAAAACATCAGAAATACTGAAAAGGAAGTAAAAAAAGGAAAAAAATAACATGGCTATGTCTGACAGTACCTCAAAAAGTGTCAAATCCAATAAATGTTTCCAGTATTCATGAAACTGATGAGCCAGCAAAAGGCCCAATACAAAGGTTTTCTGGGTCAGCAGTGCTGATTCTATATGATTAAGCAAAACTGAAGGCAAAGTATAAGTCTGCTGTGAGGAAAATTGACATCTTGCCTGTCACATATAGAACCTGATGCAAGCAAAAATTACATTCAGTGTGCTAGGACAATACTGTGAAAAAAAAACCTGAATAATCACCAAGCACCAAGCACTCATAAGAAACATATCTAGAAACTCCCCATCCCCACTTAGGTAGCAGAGCTACCCAAAAAGGTTTGGCATAATGACAGGAAAGAAAGAAATGTTCCATGGTTTCCTCCAACCCTATACATTCAATACGAATGCACTGTCTTTCAGTAACAGCTTTATGCTTTAGATTTCCTTTGACACCCAATCTCCCATGACAACTAATCCAAGTTACATCCCACATTTTAGCAGGGATACATTTATCAGTGAGAAGTCATAAGGCCAAATGAGTTTTAGAGGAGAAACATCTTGGAAAATCAACGGTAACTAAAAAATGCCTAGTCATTTTCTTAACATACAATGCTTTTCCGGAAAGTCGATGAACCACAGGTTGAGCAAGTTTCCATGTTCGTAATTTAACAGCTACAAAATACATAAATGAAGGAGCACCTGAATTTGACTTAATAATAGGAGCCTCAGTAGACCACCTGGTCAAAAAAATCCTGAATCAAATAAAACGCCCAAAAATCCCATGGATGCGACATGTATTGTGCAGGCTCCTTAAAAGTAGATTTCATGAAAAAGAAAAGAAAAACTGAAGGACTAATCATGCTAAGGCCACCTGCATTAATCTGCAAATAAGTAAAATCTTGCTTAACAGGGTTTAACTGACTTCCCCAAAGCATTTGGAAAAAAATGCTATATAAATGAGTATCATATTGTTTAGGCAATGGAAAAACAGAACTGAAACACAAAAACATGGGGAGAAGAAATTTCTTAATAACCATAATGCACTTTTGTTTTGAAAAAGTTAGGATTTCCATAATTGCACCTTGCATTCACCCAATTCAATACATGGTTTCCAATTAAGGTCAGCCAGATCCCCATTTCCAAAAAAACACCCCAATATTTTTATGGGGCCAAGAGTTATATTTATCTGCCCAATGGAGGACTCAAAAGGCCCCTCCCTTAAAAAGATCCCCGTGCTCTACTCAAAGTTAATCGTAGTCCCAGAAATAGTACTGAATTGAGTCAAGATATCCAGTGCAATAAGACCAGAGGCTTTATCACATAAAATGAGACACATATCATCCGCATATACTGCCAAAATCTGAGGGGAAACCTCTATTGCAGGAATGAGAATCAAAATTTCTGGATGATGTAAGAGTTCCAGAATCAAGGGGTGCAATACAAAAGTGTACAGCAAAGGACTGATAGGGCACCCCTTACGTACTCCTCTACAAAAATGTATCCCATCCCCTATTAGGCCATTAACCAAAGGATAAGTTCTAGCCTTGTCATATAGAAGGCAAACCCAAGCTCTAAATTTCAGGGAAAATCTGTAGTGGTGAAAAACTTGAAACAAAAAATCATGGGAGACTTTATCAAAAGCCTTAGCTTGGTCTAGTGATAGTAAATACCCCTTAAGATTCCACAATCAACTGCATTCACAAATAGTCCTCAAAAGTGTTAAATTTTGCTGAATGTTACATCCAGAGATTGAACAAGTTTGTACTGGGTGAATGAGAGAAGGGGCAACTCGTTGAAGCCTGTGACACAGAATAGCAGAAAAAATGTTGTAGTCTGTATTCAGTAAACTAATCGGCCTCCACTTGCCAATGTCGTGTTCATCCCCTTTTTTGAACATAAAAATGGTCAGAGCAGTGGACAATTCTGAGGGCAGTGCATCTGTGGCTAGCATAACATTATAAACATGAGCCAGAATGCTGCTAAAATCATCCAAAAATAATTTATAAAATTCATTAATTAGACCATCCGGTCCAGGGGAAATGCCAGTCTTCAAATGGGTAATTTCCAACCTTACCTCAGCCTGGGTTATAGGTAGATCTAACTCCTCTGATTGTTGAGGAGTCAGCACAGGGGGAGAAAAAGAAAAAAGATCATTCCAAGTACTGTTTGGCTGAAAGGCCAGTCCATGTTGATCCTGTAAAACCCTTTGGACAATGTGCAACATGTCTACATCAGTAGTCTTTAGGATGCCCTCAGAATTAAAAAGACCATCCATAAGTTTTTTCTCTAATGCTTGTTTACATGCTGAGAAAGGATCAGAGACAGGAGAGGACTTGAGCCCATAGGATAATTCATCGTGCAGATGACAAGCGTTGCCATAGTGGAATTGTCTCATTTTAACCTTGAGCTGGGAAATCTGTTCCTGGATACGAACGTCCGAGGAAGTGGGGAGGTATAATAATCTATAAAACTGGTCCCTGTGGCCTAAATAAGTAATATAATCCACAGTCAGGGTTGTCTTTACAAAAGCTGAGGAAAAATGCTTAAATTCAAGCTTAGTGGCCACCCACCAGTCACCCCAGGAATCATAAAGCCCAGACACTGACTGCTGGCGTTCAAACACCTTCAGGAGAGCAGTGTGAAACTGAACCTGAGCAAGCAATGCATGGTTCAGCTTCCATCTTGTGGGTATGGAAGGGAAATGAGGAGGAATGTTTGAAAGGTTAAAACAAACTTTCAACAACATATGGTCAGAAAACTCACATGGTGTCAGACAAAACTTGACAGGTAGTAAATGGCGAGGAGAAAAAACAAAATCAATAACTGCTCCGTCTATATATAGGCCCAGAATCAGAATGAAGGGCCCTAAATGTATCTAATAAAGAGGCTTTTAAGATGAGTTTGTGAAGAGCATGAGAATCACAGTATACTTTCTGTTGTACCTGTTCCTTAAATGTCAGATCCAAGCTACAGTTAAAATCCCCTCCCGCCGCCCCCGTATGATGTGCCTAGGGGAAAAAAGATATTGCTCAATATCATGAAACAGGTCAATCCTGGCAGATTTGACTTGTGGAGCATACATATTAATAAGGCAAAGGGAATATCCTTTGCAAAAGCAGTCCAGAAGCAGTGCCCTACCAGGGACAATATCTACCATCCGGAGAACCTAAACTTGAGTGTGGCAAAAGACAATCCCGACCCCATCTTCAGCATTCAGACCAAAAGACCAAAAGCAAGGCCCATGGACCCATAATTTTTTGCTTTCAATAATATCAAATAAGGAAGTAAATCTGGTCTCCTGCAGAAATAAAACGTCTGCAGCTTGTGATTTACAAAAATGCAAAAGTCCCAAATGCTTTCTAAAGTTTTTAATGCTACAGGTGTGGAGGAAAACCAAAGTCAAAGAAGCCAGAGGTATAATTTAAGTTTTGTCCTTTTTACATTTACGCCTCAATTTCTTTTTAGACTCCATTAAGTCAGGACCTCCCTCATCATCACATTCCATTTCAGATATAGCTCCAAATTTAATGAAAACATCCAATTCTGAGTCCCCATCCTGATCCTGCAAAACCTTAAAGGTGTTTTGTGTGGATAAACTAGCAGTCTGAGCAAGTTTCTTAACATAAGATCTTGTAACCAGGTGAGAGTGAGGCTTCTGAAATTCAGATGCCGGGGGAGGGGGGCATAGCAGTTACTTCAGATTAAATGCTCAGGAGCTGCAGGAGGCTGTTGAGCACTAGGAACATCAGGGCTGGGACCCTAATCAGGAGGCTGAGGTTCAGGGGCACCTGGAGGGGCCTAGGTGGAAGGGCCTGGTTCAGAGGTACCATCATCCTCAGACCTAGGCCTGAATCTGTCTTGAGCCCCTGAGATCAGGGATTCCTTATCTAGATCCCCTTGATTGTTTTGCCCTGCATAAGGACACTGATGGTAGGCATGGCCTTGTGCATCGCAAAGGTTGCAATGTAAAATATTACAGCAGGTCCCACTATCGTGGTCCAACTCCCCACAAAATGCGCATTTTGTCACAAACGCTGCTCAAATGGCAGGTGCTACCATATTTGTAGCAGGACTTGGGCTGACTGGGATAAAAACAAACCCCCCTGTCCTTCCCCCCCAAAAAAATGTTTGGACTATGCTGTACATCATCCCCCACAATGCGTAATTTAATTTTAAATTTCCAACTCCCAGTCCAAATCCCTTCTCCATCAATGATGGGTTCAGGAGGACCGAGCACAATACTTTTGCTTTCTAACCAATAAAGGATATCCCCCACATTAACTCCTTCATTCCTAAACATAATGTTAACCATTTTAAACAGAGGCTTAATAATTGGAATAGCCCAAAAAGGTGTCTACAGTGGAGTAGTTTTCAAAGTTTCATATTTCTGCCAAAACTTGTCAAGCCCCGCAAAAGACCTAAAACTGACATCAAACGTGTCCTCCCCTCTGATATTAATAAGTGCATAAATATCTGAGGCCTGAAAGTTCATTGAGTTCTTAAGCAGCCTCCAGGAAACATAAAATAATCAGGGTGTTCCTAAAGATCTCCTCTGTAGCGTAGGCTAATGGAGTTACACCTGTGGGCCTGTTCAAGCCTATTGTTTCTGAATAAATCAGAAAGACGGGGACCAGATCGAAACTGTTCCTGACGAGGGGAAGGGGGGGGGATTGTGAGGCAAAACAGTCCCTTCCCCATCAGCAGTATTCTTGTCAGAATTAGAAGAGGAGGGTTTACAAAAGTCACCTGGTAGTTGTGAGCTGGATCCGTTGAATCGTGCAGAGTAGTGGAAGCCCCAGAGACAAGAGGTGGTTTGGGTGTGAAAGACATCCATTCAGAGTCAGGGATCCAATGACCATCTCTGAATATCCAGCCCGCGTCCGCCAAAGCTGAATCCTTGCTCCAGTCAGCCAAAGGGAAGGAATTGTCAATGGCTCTCAACTTCTGCATTCCAACGCGAGAGGCGTCTGATGAGTGAGTCACCCCAGAAGCAGCTTCAGCATGCTGAGTCTGACAGGCTTCTGTCATACGTAGAGGATCCATCACAGAATCACCGCTGCCCCCGGGAATGGCTGCAGGAGAAAAACCCTGCGTAGAAACAGAAACCAGAATCTTCTCTCCAGAGGGCATCTCTGGAAATAAAGTCTCATCAAGAACTAGGTTTGTTTCCAATCTCTTTCTTTCTGTCCTTATTTTCGATTTTAGCTTCCTCAATACTTTTCTATATTCCATACTTGCCTCAAAGTTCCTTTGCTTTTTCATTCTATCATTTGCTTTTCTTTTTTCCTTACACAACTTCATAATTTTATTTGTACACCACATATTTTTTTCCTCTCTTCGTATATAATTTCCTTTTGGGGATATAATTTTCTTTCAATTCATTGAGTTTCTGTTTAAATATATCCCACATATCTCCTACATTCTTCTCTAAATAAACCTTCCCAGTTTCACTCTGATGGTTGCCTTTTTCAATGTCCTATCTATTCATATTCATCTGTATTGCTCCCTTATGCCTATCCCATGCCTGTTTGGGTCCCTGCACTGTATTCATATCCACCACTTCCTAAAGTAGGCCGTTCCATGTATCCACTACTCTTTCCATGAAAAAGAACTTTCTCACATTACCCCTTAATCAGACTCCCTCTAATCTCATGCTGTGTCCTCTTGTCCTGCTATTTGTCTTATGTTGAAACATGTTAGACTCTTTCAGCTGGTTAATGCCCTTAAGATGTTTGAATGTTTCGATCATATCACCTCTCTCCCTCCTTTGTTCTAGGGTATACATATTGATCTCTGTTAATCTGTCCTCATATGTTTACTGATGCAGTCCCTGCACCATTTTGGTTGCCCTTCTCTGGACTGCCTCCATTTTGTTAATGTCCTTGTGCAGGTGGGGCCTCTAGTGCTGCATGCAGTACTCCAGATGGAGCCTAACCAGTGTCTTGTAAAGAGGGATTATTACCTCCCTCTTACAACTTGTGATACCACTGCTAATACACCCTAACATCCCCCTAGCCTTACTTACTGCTTTAGTGGTCTGCTTGGATGGTTTCAGGTCATCTGTGATGATGATGCCCAAGCCTCTTTCTTTACTTGTGATTGCCAGTAACTCCCCTCCCAACCTATAGGTGGCTTCAGGATTTCTCTTTCCTATGTGCATGATCTTGCACTTCTTTGCATTAAACCCCAGTTGCCACTCTTCCAACCATTTTGCCGCTTTATCCAGATCTCTTCTCATTCTGTCCACCCCATCTGGATCATCTACTCTGTTTCAGATCTTGGTGTCATCTGCAAAAGACAAACCTTACCCTCCAGTCTATCTGCAATGTCGCTGATGAAGACATTGGCGAGGACTGGCCCAAAGACTGATCCCTGGGGTACCCCACTTGTGACTTGCATCTCTTCTGACTGTATAACGTTTACCACCATTCTCTGTTTTCTGCCTACCAACCAGTTTGCCACCCAGTTGACCAACTTCTGACTCAGCCTGAGCCTACCCAGCTTATTAACCAATCTTCTATGTGTAGTATTGAAAACTTTGCTGAAGTCAAGTTAGGTGACATCAGCTGCACTCCATTGGTCCACCACCCTGGTTACCCAGTCAAAGAAATCTATGAGATTAGTTTGACAGGACCTTCCTGTTGTAAACCCATGCTGTCTTGGATTCTGTGCTCCTATGGATTCCAGGTGTTGCACTATCCTTTCCTTAAGGAGTGCCTCCATAGTTTTGCCTACTACTGAGGTAAGACTAACTGGTCTGTAGTTCTCTGCCTCCTCCCTGCTGCCACTCTTGTGGAGCGGGATCACATATGCCCTTCTCCAGTCTTCTGGGACCCCTCCTGTGCTCAGAGACTCACTAAACAGTTCTGATAATGGCTCTGCTAGTTCCACCCTTAGCTCCTTTGGTACCCTGGGATGTATGCCATCTGGCCCCATTGCCTTGTCCATCTTGAGCTTAGCGAGCTTTTGTAGGACCCTTTCTTTTGTGAAGGGACTTGTGCACACCTACCTCCCCTCTCTGTCCATGCTGCTGAGCTGTGGGCCCTGTCCTACCTTCTCCTAAGTAAATACTGAGCAGAAGTGTCTATTTAGGATAAATACTTTTCCTTGGTCCTCCTCCACACACCTCCCCTTATTCCCTTTAATCTTTGCAATACCCCTTCTGGACTTTCTCCTTTCTCTAATGTAGCTATATAAAGTCTTGTCCCTTCTTTTACTGTTTGTGCTAGTGTATCCTCAGTTTGGGCCTTTGCCTGCCTTACTGCCTTCCCTGCTTCCCTTAGGGAAGCTTGGTGTGCCTCTGTCCTGACTATAGTCCATTGGAATTGATGAAGAAATTGTTTTTGTACTTATTCCCACTAATGTGGAGCTTTCACAAATGAGTACCTGTGTTTAAAGGTACTCTCCAAATGAGTGAATAAATAAAAATAAAATAAAGAATAAGTGAACTTGCTAGAAGGAGTCAATAGTGAGCAAATAAAATGTCAATATTATGGGCTTCCTCTAATGTACAAAAAAGAACATTAAAAAGTAAACTAAAAAAGAGGAGTGAGGCCCAGCATGGAGAAGTAAGTCCCTGGAACATAGATACATACTGTATATACATAGAATTTGTCAGCAGATAAGGACCACCTGGCCCACTAAGTCAGCCCATTATTCCTACCTTTGCTTACACTGCAGACTATATCTGATCTGCAACATTCCCATCCTTCCCTGTTTCTAGTATTCCCATGTGTCTGTCCCATGCATTTTTGAATTCTTCCAACCTTTTTGTCCCCAGCACCCCTGCAGGAAGGATATTCCATGCATCCACCACCCTTTCAGTAAAGAAGTACTTCCTTATATTAGCTCTGATTCTACCTCCTTCCAACTTCATGTTGTCATGTCCCCTAGTTCTTATGCATCCTCTTTTCCAAAAGATGCTACCCTCATACCTTATTTATCCCTTTAAGGTATTTGAACATCTCTATCATGTCCCCCCTCTGTCTCCTCATTTCCAGAGAATACATATTGTGGTCTTTCAGACTCTCTTCCTATGCTTCTGGTGCAGCCCCCTGTACCATTTTTGTAGCTCTTCTCTGTACTGCCTCCACTCTGTCTATGTCCTTCCTGAGATGAGGCCTCCCAAACTGGACACTGTACTCCATATGAGGTCTCACTAATGATCTGTACAGTGGCATCTCCACCTCTCTTTTTGTGCTGGTGATGCCTCTCCCAGTGCACCCCACCATCCTGCTGGCCCTTCTTACCACCTTCTCACACTGTCCAGCCACCTTTAGGTCATCAGATATAATCACTCCTAGATCCCTCTCCTGTTTGGTCACCAATAGTACCTCCCCTCCATTGAGTACTCCTCCCTTGGGTTCCCATGTCCCAGTACATAATTTTGCACTTTTTTTGCATTGTATCTCACCTGCCATGTGTTTGACCATTCCTCCAGCTTGCCCAGGCTCCTTCTCATTTTTTCCACACGTACCCCTGGAGTGAAGTGGAAATAGCGAAGTGGAAAGAGAAGGCAAGTACGACATTGAAGATGGTAAGAATGAGGTCGAGGGGTGGTCTGGCTGAAGAAGGACAGGAATGGAGACAGACAGGATAAACACAAACTGAACTTTGAAATGTCTACTTAATCTGATTGGAAATTTGAAAAAAAGGCAGATTTAATGAAAAATCAAAGATGAAAACATTTTGCCATTTTGGTTTATTTTATCACTTGATCTGCAGTCCAAACCATAAAATAATAAAACATGAAATTTTGGAGGATGATAATGTGTGGTCCGTGTAAGAACCTTTGGACATATACAGTTATTTAAATTTAACAATTGCATTTTGAGGATGCACTGTCAGTAACACTGTAGTTTTGAGATAATGTGCCATATGGACCATGAGGTGCTGCTTGATCGCTTATGGTTCTGCTGTGGCCTGTCTGGTAATGTCATCAATTGCTTCAGGTCATACCCAACAGACAGAGTGCAGAGGGTAAAAATGGGACTTGTCTCGTCTAGCCAGAAGCCTCTGAGCTATGGGGTGCCTCAGGGGTCAGTCTTGTTGCCCTTATTGTTCACGGTGTACATGCTACCATTATGGGACATTATCAGGCAGTACGGGCTGGGTTTTCACTCCTATGCAGATGACACCAGCTATACTTGTCCTGTGCACCTGATGCTCAGGTGTCAGACTCTGTATTTAACAGCTGCCTCAAAGAAATCCAGTCATGGATGACTCACAATTGGCTGAGGCTCAATCCACACAAGACTGAGGAACTAGTGGTGGAGCCGGGTCATTGTGAAGGAGGGGGGATGGGTGGTTGCCACCTAACCTTGTGTTGGGGGGAGTTCCCCTTATCCCGTCTAGACAGGTGAAGGATTTTGGTGTGATCCTACACAATGGTTTGACACTTGATGTTCAGATGTCGACCATGGTCAAAAATGGATTTTATCATCTTAGGAACATTGCCTGAATCTGAACCCTGATCCCTCCTGAGGACCTGCACACACTGGTACATGCTTTCATCACTTCCAGGCTGGATTACTGTAATGCCCTGTACCTTGGGCCATCTGGAGGCAACCTCCACAAGCTGGAGCTGGTGCAGAACGTGGTGGTGAAACTTTTGACTGGGGTAAAGAGTTGTGAGCATATCATCCCAGTACTCTGCGAACTGCACTGGCTGCTGGTCAGGTGGAGGATTGTCCTCAAGATAGGGCTCCTTACCTATAAGACTCTGCATGAATGGTGTCCTGTCTATCTACAAGATCTCCTTGTCCCTTATCATCTGGTCTGGGTACTCCATTCTGCTGAGGGTGGCCTCCTTGGAGTTCCCAGGGTTAGGCTGCAGGATTTGGGAGATAGAGCATTTGCAGTGACCAGGCCAACCCAGTGAAACTCCTTACATGACTATCTAAGGGGGGCTTCCTCGGTGGAAACCTTTAAAATGGGGTTAAAAGCATATCTCTTCCAACAAGCTTTTATTGATTAGTGTTGTTATGAATTACAGAAGATGGTTATTTTTTGATTTTATTTATAAGATTTTTATATGTGTGATTTTACTTGATTTAAATATTTGTATTTTTGTTGTGGTTTTTACTGTACAGCATCCAGAGTCCCAGGAATTGGGTGCTTTATAAATAAAATATCTATCTATCTATCTATCTATCTATCTATCTATCTATCTATCTGTCTGTCTGTCTGTCTGTCTGTCTGTCTGTCTATCTATCTATCTATCTATGTATTATATGTGGACACCAAGACATATTTGGTACGGAAGAGCATGATGCGTGGGGTGCCACCAGACTTAGGGTCTGCTTGGTAATGGATGTGATGAAGGAACAGGTTGCTGCTGGTTCAGAATGGATAGGGAGAGAGGAGTATCACTAGACCCGTGAACTGCTTGGCATGGTATGGAGTAAGAGAAGGGGATGCCATGGGAAACCAAGGACTGCCTGGCACAGAATATGGAATGGGAGAAAGTGTCATTGGACATAACTGGGACTATGTGGCAAAGAAAGCATTGGCAATGCTGGATTGTCAGTACAAATGCTGTGCATCTGTTATTAAATATCCTTTTGAAAAAGTATAGAATTGAACTTCAAATAACTTCTGTATGTTTAGGTACCAGTTCGCTTTACCACAGAACTGAAAATGTAGAGCACTGTGATCTTAGGGGTAAATATATGCCTAAACACTCATGATTGTGTATTTTGGTGTTTCTATAGAATTAATGATTGCCCATGGGCCAGATGAATGAACAAAAATGGGTGGAAATCACCAGCAGCTCCAAGGTTGACCTGAAGTACTCTCAGTCCCTGCATCAAACCTGCTGTACTGAATGCTAGCAGTTGCGTGGGGTCCCAATGTGCAGCAGGGGTTGGCAGGGGGAAAAAATTATATTATTGTGCACTTCATTTAGTTTGTGGCAGCAGTTTTGCATATTGCTGAGCATAGGACATTTTGACTCATAAATGTGCTCCTGAGGGAAATTTCACATTACAATAGGTACACAAGTGACAAAGTATCACATACTGTAAGTGTTTTAGACAACATGTCCATTTGTGACTGAAACTACAGAATACCCAGTGACTTACAAACTCCTTTTGATTGGCCATGAGGCTTCCACAAGATTTGTGAAAGCAGCACATGCTTGTGTACACACGCTGATCATGCACAGTTACCTGAAGAAGAATGTAGTAAACCACCTTCCCCTCCTCCATAGTTGCACATGGATAGGACCTGGGATTGGGAACCTGATGTACAAAAATAAGCATCCCTCTATGCATATTAATGCCTTATTAAAGTCAGGGTACAGTATAATACATCCACAGCCTGGTCCCTGTAAGCAGCCTTTGTTATCCAATTACAAATTGTCAGTCAGTGACTCTGTGCTGCAGAGCAATGGGGCATCACTGTGGCATGCTGGCGATCTGGGTTCGTGCCTCCACACCAATGATGTCAGGAGTGGAGGCTGGCAGGGAGGGTGAAACAGTGTTCTTTGGACTTCCTCCACCTGGGGGGAGGGAACATGCAACACTGCTCTCTAGCAGCTCCTGGTGGTGGCTGGTGGAGGTTCTGGTAACAGCATGGGTGACCTTGAGCTGTCAGGCACCTCCCAGGCCAGCTGTATGTGCATGTGAGCAAGTGGGGTAAGAGGGTGGAGAGGGACACAAACAATGAAATACCGCACTGGTACACCTGAAGGCAGCCTCTTTGTCCCTCCTCACACCTGTACCCTCCTCAAAACACTCAATGGACATGTTTACTCTGGATGTCACAGCAATGCTCCTCCATTAGGCCATGATGAAGCTGCTGGCAGTGGCAGGCAGGCCAATGGAGAGGGGAGTAAGGAGCTCGCAGGTGTCTTCTCTGTAGTGATGGCCTGGGGAGTCCCATGGCAGGGACAATCCAGCCCCATAGGCATTCAGAAGTCTGGATGGAGGTGTGTCCCATTGGGGTGCAGTCAAGGGGTGAGTCTGGTAGGTGATGTGGGGGCCTGAAGGAAAAAGGTGCTGGTGGGCATGGTGGGAGCAGGCAAAAAAAAAAAGTCAATCAGGTTTTTCTGAAGAGATCTTCCCACCAAGAACTTATGCTGCCTTCTCTTCTGTAAGCTATTTACCTGAAAGAATTCTGCAATCCTTTTCATAATAATGGATTACAGCAGTTTACTCACTATTGAGATCAGTTGAATGAACAGAAGTTTCCCAGGTCATCCTTAGTTGCACTGTTATGTAATGGCACTGTGCCATCTACTCGGCAATCATCTGTTATCACTCATGTCTCCAGTGAGAAACTGAAGAGAGCCATTAATGGTTCCATGTGCATTTGGTCCATATCTTTTTAGCACCACTGAGTGCAGATTATTTGTAACAGAGTATCTGTGTGTACCTTCAGTTGCCCTAGCCCCTTAATTATCCTCTTTACACTATAGCTTCCATGTCTATACCCAATGCCTCGGTATGTCTGTGGCACTTTGGGACCAGGCTCTGCAGCATAATTACCATTTGATGCAGAATTTCTGTGGTGGTGGTTTGTAATTTCTGCAGATGTTCTGTGGCACTGATGAACTGCCACATCACTGGGTCAGCTTATTAACCTTACACCATGTCCATGGCAATAGCTATGGCATCTAAGATTAGGCATCTGGGAAAATATCACTAGTTCAACCAATAAACCCACAGACTTTTAGAAATAATATTTTTTTTTAAATAAAGCTAAAAAATAATCTATCACTTACGGTTCTATCCTATTTTATAAATGAAATACGCAAAGGGAACCTTGTGTAATAAATGATTTACAGATATCTGATACCATGCTGTTTATGCCACTCATGAGGTCCCCACTGCACATCACTAATATATTTATATGCAATCTTTTGCATAGTTACAACATTTCTTTATAACTTAATGTGTAATCAATATCCCTAGCAAACAAAATGTGTACAGCACATTTATTCATTTAACAGGTCTGGTATTTCAAAAGTTCTACACATAATTATATTACACTTTTACACAGGTTAATTCATTTTACCAGTTATTCATTTTAGAGGGCTTCCCTATTATTTAAAAGCACAAATAAATATGTACAAAGTAAGGTATTCAGTTAACAGGTCTATGCTATTGTGAAGTATTTGTTTAAGTTGGCCCCAACATGCAAACATCAGAACTGATAATGTTATTAGGTTGTAGTACAGGTTCAGCAAATGTCACAGTACTTGATGCCCTCTGCCACTTTAATAGGGAGTGGGAGCATTGGTAGTTAAAAGACTATTTATTCCTGTGGCAGAATGCAGCCTTGTCGCTAGCTAAAATATGTGATGCCACTGATAACATCACATACTAAGCCTAGAAGGATTTTGGATATAAAAGGAGGGGAAGGTAACAAGGTGCTATGGAAAACTGTAAATGGGAATGGTGTCAATCCAAGGGGTATGAGTTAGTGGATGGCTGGGGCAGAACCTGGGACAATAATGATCTATATGCAGGGGACAGGCTACACTTGAGCAAGGAAGGGAAGAGAGTATTAAAGCAGGGGATAGAGGGGTACACAGCAGCAAAGGTGAGTTTAAACTAGGTGGGGGGGGTGGCAAGTTGACAGCTGGTAGGCAGGGATCCCAGAGAGGGAAACCGGATGAGCTTACCCTGCATGTTAACAGGGTAGGAGTCAGGGTAGAGGCACGGGGGGGGGTGGAGGAGGGAAAACCAGGGAAAGGTAAGGAAGGAAATGGGTTGAGGGTGGTCATGCTGAATGTGAGAAGTCTAGGTAATAAGTCAACTGAGTTATAGGCTCTTCTGGCAGTGGGGAAGGTGGACATTGTGGCAATCATGGAAACATGGGCCACCCAGTATCAGAACTGGGATATGATGATCCCAGGGTACAGAATATTCAGGAAAGATAGGACTAAGTGGAAAAGGGTGTGCATGGCATTATATGTACGGGAAGGGATAAGATGTATAAGGGAGAAAGGGGGGAGAGAGGCAGAACAGAGGCCCTATGGATGCAGTTTCAGGACTCAAAAGGTAGGACACTGAGGATGGGGATAGTATAAAGACCACCAATTCAAGGGGATGACCTGGATAGAGAGCTAGCTGAGTAAATCAGAAGGGTCTGTAGGAAGGGGAACACAGTGGTGATGGGGGACTTCAACCTACCTGGGGTGAATTAGAGCACTCCAACCACCATGAGGGCAAGGGAGCAGGTCATACTAGAAACATTTCAGGACAGCTTCCTGGTGCAGTTAGTACATGAGCCAACAAGATTAGAGAGGACACTGGACCTGGTACTATCAAATGGGAGGCTATAAGAGAACTGTTGTGGAGGACCCTCTGGCTGGGAGTGACCACCACTCAGTGTTGTTCACACTCAATATGGATAGGGAAACAGGAAGTATGGGTACCAGGGTAATTGATTTTAAAGGGGTGGACTTTAAAAGGATGAGGGAAATTTGGGGTAGGTCTCTGGCACACATTCAACCAGACATGGATGCTATTTCAAAATGGAATATCATCAACAAATGTCAGACAGAGGTCACTGGAACTTGTACAAAGACAAGGAGTAAGAAGGGAAGGGCAAAGAAGCCCAATTGGTTGACTCAAGAGGTTATGGAGGGGGTGAGAGCCAAGAGGATGGCAGCTCAGAAACTCAAGATATCGGGTAGAGGGGTTGACAAGGATGAGTATACAAAGTCCAGGAAGGTTACCAGGCTAGATAGAGCAGCTAAGTCTTCAAGAGAGCTGAGACTGGCACATGGTATTAAGGAAGGAAAAAAGGACTTCTTCACATACATTAGAGAAATAAGGAAGAACAAGAACCAGGTTGTGAGGATTAGGAAGGATGGAGGGTGGGTGCTCTATGTCCATGAAGGAGAAAGGGGGCAGATACCCCCCCAGGGGAGGGGTGGATTAGGTAGTGGGGAGACAGGGTGACTGATGTAGGGATTATAGATGATGGGGTTCTGGAAAGATTAAGGACAGTGAGGCTGGGCAAGGCACCGGGGCCGGACGGCATTTGCCCTAGGGTGCTCTGGGAGCTAGCAGAGATTCTGGCAGGACCACTGGCTGACCTGTTCAATACCTCCCTGGACACAGGATGCATACCACAAGACTGGAGGATGGCCCATGTGGTGCCCCCTCACAAAAGTGGCCCTAGGGATGAACCAGGCAACTATAGACCAGTAAGTCTCATATCAATTATGGGGAAGCTCATGGAGACAATCCTAAAAGACAGGCTAGTGACCTTTTTGGAGGACAATGGTTTACAGAATGGCCAACAAAACAGGTTTGTCTTGGGCAGATCCTGCCAGACAAATGTAATTGAGTTTTATGACTGGGTGACCAGGAAGCTGGACTGGGGCCATGCATTCAATGTCCTGTATTTGGACTTAAACAAGGCCTTTGATTCTGTGCCACATGGGAGGCTGGGGGAAAGTTGAATACATAGTGGTGGGAACGAAGATGATCAGACGGATCATCATCTGGCTGAATGGAAGACAGCAGAGACAGGTGGTGGTGGGGGGGAACTCTCATCACAGAGGGAAGTGATGAGCTGGGTGCCACAGGGATCGGTACTTGGACCAGTGCTGTTTGGAATATACATAGTTGATATCTCATATTGGATCTGGAGTAGGATCAGTCTGCTCATTGACGATATGAAGATGGGAGCTGTGGTAGATGACACTGAAGGGTGGAAGGGGCTGCAGGAGGACCTGACCAAAGTACAGGAGTGGTTGGAAACATGGCAGCTGGGGTTCAATGCAAAGGAGCGCAAGGTAGTGCATTTCAGAACTAGGAACCAGGGGAGGAGCTATCAATTGGGAGGGGTGCGACTGGAAAGCACCAAAGAGGAAAAAGGTTCTTGGGGTGCTTATAACAAGCAACATGAACAACTCAGCTCAGTGCAGGAAGGTGGCAGCAAAAGCCAACAGGATGCTGGGGTGTATAGCCAGGGGAATCTCCTCCAGAAATAGGGAGGTGATCCTTCCCTTGTACATATCTCTGGTCAGGTGACACCTGAAGAACTGCATGCAGTACTGGTGCCCATTCCTGAAGAAGGACATCATTTAGTTGGAGGGGGTGCAATGTAGGGAGACCAAGATGATCCAGGGATTGGTGGGAAAGTCCTACAGGGATAGATTGGGTGAGTTGAACATGTACTACCTGGAGTAGAGATAAGGGGGCTGTAACAAGGGATAAAGAAGTTTGTCCCTATATTTCAGCCTAACCTCATTTTGGTCTAAAGCATAATGTGTCTGTGTAACAAATGTTGACCTATATAATTGGATCATATAAAACTTGTGAAGCCACAAGACAAACTAAGCCACAAGCTGCAATATTAAAGTGCCTTTTGACATTTGTGCTGACCATGTGAGTAATAGCAAACAGTTGTCTTATGTGACTACAAGACAGGAACACAGGATAGTGTACAAATTACCCTTTTGACTATCTCTAGTGTTTGTTCTTATCAGGACAGGCCAAAATGCTTGTATGCACATTCCTAAGTCCAAACCTATTTCTTCCTCCTGGACTTTGGTAACTGGTAGTGACAACTGTTGCTACCCATATATAATAATAGAATGTACACTATCTATACTTGTGCTGACCAAGGATGAGCTCATACATATGCCAAAGGAGTATTGCCTTGTAAGTTGATGTTTGTGCTTGTTTTAAACCAATCATTGAAAACCATAGGAAATGATGATGCTGTCTTCCACTATATAAGCAAGCCAGCACACACTATTATTTTGAAGAATGTACCACTTGTAATTTCTTGCTGTGATTATTGTTATAATTATTAAATTCTTCCGCCTTCAGTCTCATCTCCGTTCGTCTCCTTTCTAAGTATCTGTAATTGATAATTTACTAACTGTAATTTTTTCACAACGCTACAGGGGCCATGATGAAATGTTCAAATACCTTAAGGGGATAAATAAGGCTAATACAGAAGGGATTGTTCAAGCTTAGAAGAGGGAGGGGTATGAGAGGGCATCAGCTGAGATTGGAGGGGGAAGATTCAAGAGGGAAATCAGGAGACATTTTTTTCACTGAAGGGGTGGTGGTGGACAGGTGGAATGCTCTGCCTGAGCAGGTGGTATCCTGTAGAATGGTGGGTGGCTTGAAGAGAGGTTGTGACAGGGTGGGGGGGCTGTAATGAAGAGGGATGGGGAGGGTGGGGTAGTTGCAAGTTGAGGGACTAGCTGCACAATCGAGTAGACTCAACAGACCATAAGGCCTGCTTCTGCTGGCATTTTTGTATGTTTGTACTGTATGTTTGTAAACATTAATAAAGAATCACCAACAACAGAGAATAGTGCGGCACTGCAGCTACTCTGTGGTAGGTTGCAAGTTCTGCACAAAATTCTGCGGACAAAGAATTCTAGGGGCCTTGTCTATACCTCAATCATCTCCTGTCTTGGACTGATCTCACATAGTGGAAGCAGTCTGTTTGTATCCACTGAAAAGGCAGAACCAATGTACCGTACCCTTTATGAAAAAGTATACTGATCTTGCATGATTTGTAGAAATAACACAAGAAAATGCATTTAGTATCAACACTGCTGTAAGTTTTTTGCATGACTGCAAGAATTTTATCAGATACCCAAACCTGTCTTTTTTCTTGCATGAAAAATGCAAGTTTATTGAAAATACACACAAGGTTTTTGCAAGATCACAATAGAGTTTTTATTCATTTATTTAATTTAGTCTTGGAATTAATACCTTTAAGCCAAAAGTTCTTTTACATAGGCTCCACATCATATCAAAGAACAGAAACAAACAGTACAGTGGGAAAATACATAGTGATCGTAGGAGTAAAGGTAACAATAAAATTAGCACATATGGATTTAAAGTTACAAAAACAGGTATTTTGCAGACATACAGTGGCTAGGAGTAAGCTTAACTAGCAAAGAAGGGCATTAGGATTGGAATCCGGCTACAAGAGGAAAAAGATGCAGCTAAGTGGCATTGTCAAAGATAAAATGAGGGAAAGACAACAACTAAAAAATATTACTGGGTATCCCTAGATTTTAAAGCGAGCTATGATGGACTTCAGTCTCTATAGAGCTCGTGAAAAACCTATGATACCTATGAAACTAGGGACATGGTCTTACAGGATAGACAGAAGCTAAGGGCTAGAGCCTAACATTGTTCCAGAGTAGGGATACAGCCACATGCATTGTGTGAGTGGGGAGCAGGGAGGGCATTGCCAGGTGGGGAATATCAGCAGACAAACATGGTCTTGTCATTCACTGTAAGAGTTTATAAGTTTTAACACTATTCAAGCATGTAGCTTGGATATGCCAGCATACTGTATATCCTTGCATGTTATAGTGTCAAAAATGATACAAAGTTCTTACCTTTTTACGGCTGCAGTGGGAGTACCCTGCAGATGTTTTGCTTTGAGAAAAGGACTCCCTGCATAAATTACCTTCCAAACAACATGTTAGAGTGTTAAAAATAGCGTACTCCACTGAAGCCTCATTACTGCACTGCCTATGTGTGTATGGGAGCTTAAGAACACTATTTTTCTTCTGGTTTAAGAAGCTAATTGAGCCCTCCCTCATACTGCCTTTTTTGGCAAGTTGAAACCTCCTCCAAAGTGTTCTATGGGCCTTTTCTTTGTTAAGTTTCAGTGCTTAATTTACTACCTTTTGCAAAGTGAGAAACTCCTACTTTGCTGGTATCCCTTCCCCCACTCATCCAGAGGTGTGAATTCCTTTGTTAGCCATTGGATGACTACAGCTGCAAAATGATTACATTTGCCTACAAGCACTATTTTCTACACAAGACACAAGCAACTGAATCAACACGCACACACACACACACACACACACAAAATCAATACCCTAAGCAGAACACAGCTGGATAAGGTACCAATATTTAGGAAAATTATTACACTTACCCAAAGAATAACAGTATGACTCCTGGCTGCTGTTTTCATTCTGCTGTGGCTGAGCTGTAAACAAGACACTGGCCTCCTGCAGGGGCTATTAGACATGAAAGCAAATGGCACTCTAAGAAGCCTCTCTGGGACAAGATACAATAAAAGAAACCTGAATGGCAGCCTCCAGGGACCATAAAACAGACAGGGACAGTTAGAAAAAAAATTCTGTCATAGCCTGAGCAGAAATAATAAACACTGGGATGAAGTAAGAACACAAAAATGGTAATAATACATATATTTTCCTGATTTTAACAAGCAGTTTTCCTTTAATAATCCACAAAAAGGTGTGAGTTGGGCTGGGATTTACACACACCTGGCAAGTGACCAACATGCCAGGTGTGTATAATTCCCAGCACTCTCTACACTGTGCAGTGGATTACTCTCATTGCACAACTGATAGAAATAAAGAATTAAAAAAGTTATTAAAATATTCAATGTCAAGAGTGGAGCATTGGTGCAAAGGGGATGAGGTATTGGTATTACCTTTAGATGTCAGCTGTCCAGGCATATCCCTGCCTAAATCAGTCTTATCTTAAATCAAGGCAGCAGCCATTTCATAGAACCATGAGACTGAAACTGATTCTGCTATTGATAAAGCTGTGCTGGGCAGCATACAGCTAGCTAAACTCTGGCATCAATTTCTGTCTCAAGATTTTGTGAAATGTCTTCTGCCTTTCTTTATTGCTTTGTTGCAGAGATGTCAAAATTGATATCGCTGGCAGCTGACAGATGAGTAGCCCTTCACACCTACATGGAAAAGAATTTATAAGACATTACCTCCTGATTTACAGGGTTGTTATTCCTTTGGTTTCTTCCAAAAATATTGTTCCTCATCTTAACAAATTTGAATTGAATAGATCAGAATCTTGGTCTAATTTAAAACAATTGTATGACACAGGTTTATTATTTAGAAATACTCAATGCAACACTAAATATAGACAATACTGGATGGGCAACTATGCACAACCAGTGTCTTCTGCCAAAGAGGGGTTCTGATTACCTCTGACCAGGAGTGTAAAGCTCAAGAGGTCCATGGGAATCAGAACCGTGAGGTGACAGAACACATTGGTTATGCATAACGTTCCTCATCCTATATTTTTTATAGTGTACAGTAGTATTATGTGAAATGTAACAATTGTGTTTTTTTCTCTCTTTCACAATGAAACTGACTTGTGAAGTCTCTAGAGGTTCCACCACATTTTCTGTGAAGAAATACTTTCTCATGGTACCCCTTAGTCTACCCTCTTCCAACCTCATGTCATGCCCCCTCAATGCTGGACATCTCCTTTTCTGAAAGATGCTACTGTCCAGCACCCTATTTCTCTTCTGATGTCTTCCACCCAGCCTTACGTTTATCTGTCTACTGAATCAATTTCCATGTAACTACTGTATATTGTCTACTCTGTAAAGCCCACATATATGCCTGTTGTATACTCTGCTTGACATATGCCTGTATTTTTGTCTGATTCATAAATGTACCCTGATTTGTTGTTTTTTTTTTGTCTGCCCTATGTTTGTTTCTTGCATTGTTTTGTCCTCTTTGTGATGAGGTACCTTTGTAAATGAGCCTATGGCTCAAAGGTTGTTAAACTGATTTTCTAATAAATAAATAAATAAATGCCTTTCAGATATTTGAAGGTTTCTGTCATATCACCACTGTCTCGTCTCTTCTCTTCTCTTCTCTTCTCTTCTCTCCTCTCCTCTCCTCCAGGGTATATATATATTGAGGTCTTCCAGCCTCTCCTCATATGACTTTTAGTGCAGGCCCTGCACCATCTTTATTGTCCTTCTATACTGCCTCCACTCTATCTACAGCCTTATGGAGATACAACCTCCAGAACTGGACACCGCATTCCTAATAAGGCCTCACCAGTGATCTGCACAGTAGCATCACTGCCTCCTTCCTTCTACTGGTGATACCTCTCCCTCTCCACCCCAGCATCCCACTGGCTCTCCCCATTACCTTGGTACATTGTTTAGCCACCTTTAGGTCATCCAGTATGATTACCCCTAAATCCCTTTCCTGTTTGGTGACCATCAGTTCCCCTCTTCCCGTAATTCTCCCCTGGGTTCCTGCAACCCAAATGCTTGATTTTGCACTTTTTTGCATTAAATCTCAGCTGTCACACTTCGGACCATTCTTCCAGTTTACCTAGGTCCCTCCTCATTTTTTCCACCCTTCCCGGATTGTCAACCCAGTTACAAATCTTAGTGTCATTCACAAAGAGGCACACTTTCCCCTCCAGCCCCTCTGCAATTTTACTTATGAAGACATTAAACAGGACTGGGCTCAGGACTGATCCCTGTGGCACCCAGCTGGTCACACTCCTTTCTTTACATTGAGCACCATTTACCATGGCTCCATATCTTATATCATTCAATCATTTCCTAACCCAGTTTACCACCTTGTGACCCACTCTCAGGCTGCCCAGCTTGTTCACAAGTCATACATGGAATGGTATTGTAGGCCTTACTAAATGCAATTCATGTTCATGTTTAAGCCCATGAAACACTCTAATATAGTTAATGCATTTACAGCCATAGTGGCTCTGTCAGAATTTGTTTTTATAGTAAGGGTACTTGTTCAGTATATCTCTCTTACCATAATCCTTTTCCAAACACCCCTGCTCCTTTTCAGCCTGAAAATCAATTTTTTGTTCTTTTCCTGCTCCTTAATGTAGGGAAAGAAAACCTTTCCCCCTTACTCCCTCAGCTAGTTTATGCTTGGTTTCCACTTTCACCTTCTTCATTATATTGTTTGTTCTGTTTGCACTGTTTAAGCATGCTCTCCTGTTTTCAACTGTTTGATTGGCTTTGTAATGTTTAAAGTCTGCCCTGTTCTCCCTGATTGCTTCTCCTAGCTCCCATGTACACCATATAGGCTTTCTTCTATTCTTTTTCTTCCCCAATCTTGCAGAGTTGCAGAGATCAATGCCCCCTTTTAGTTCTTCCCTGATTATAGCCCTCTTCCTCTCCACCCCCACTGCCAGAACCACCCATTCTAACCTACAGTTGTAGCCATCAAGTTGTCTGGATAGTTTCAGATATTTCACAGTATTTCTAAAGGAAATAACTCTGGTAGCTCTGTTGTGGTACTGCAAAAAGATAGAAAACTTCTCTAGATATCACATACATTTCAGCAAATGTCTAGATACGTTAGTGACTACAACTGTACTCTTGAGTACCTTTACATTCACAAGGGTACAGTGTGCAGGTATTTGGAACACAAACAAACAGAAGAGAGAAATAAATAAGTTCCTCAGCTGGGGTACTTATTTCTTCCTGTCTTGTGCTCATTTGGTCCTCTGAGTACTTCCCACATGCTGACATAATCAGCTTCACTGAAATCCAGCACACTGATCCTAGAACTGATGTGATCAGTCTTCAGCACTGTGTTGAATCCTACTGACTGACTGATGGATGCTGTTCCCAACTGATTCCTTTACATTAACCTCCTTGACACTGTTCCTGTTTGTGAAGACCAGGTCTAGGACTGCTCTGTCACTCACTGGTTTTCAAACACATTGTGCCATGAATACATTATTCAATATCTCCACCAGCCCCTGGGTCCTGGCCCTTGATGCTACTGGGAAACTCCAGTCTGTGTCTGGTGTGTTGAAGTCCTCCTCCAGTACCACTTTACCCTGAGCTGTGACACTCCTGATCTGTTCCCATAGTACCCTGTTCTCTGTCCTCTGTCTTCTGTCCTCTGCCTCTTGTTTTGCTGGCCTGTAAGCTACCCCAACCCTGATGAACCTTTCCTTAATGTAAACAGTTATATCTAGAGGGTCCACTTTAGATGGTTATCCACCAGTAGCTTTAATGCCTTACCTTTTTTGTCAATCATATTTTCATGAGTTTTCCAAGATATTCAGAATTACACATTAGGGATAGTCATTGCAAGAACAAAAACTGTTAAACAACACAACATGTTATCAAACATCTGGGCAAACTATATTGAAAAAGGAGCACAAGTTCAGCACCCTGCCCAGAAGCTGCTATATTCAGTTGGATAGTGGATCAGTGCTATCTGACTGAATATTGTACTGTGTTGGGGCAGTGCTAACAGAAATTGCCCTTCCCCGACACAGAACTGGGCTATATACAGCCCATACAGAATAGCACAATCCAGAAGGGATAGTGCTGGGCCTCTGTGGGCTATATTAAGCCACAATATGCCAGATGAGCCCATTGGGCATGCAAGGCACTAAGGGGCCATTTGCATGCCCATTATGGGATCATATACATGCACTCAACAGCCCATTAGCACCCATCATGCTTAGCATCTTCTGAATTCCCTGGTGTCTAGTGACACCCCCACCCCCCAAACACCTGTTATCTGCCATTGCATGACTTTCCTGGTGGCTAGTGGCACCCCCCCCCCTGAGTACCTGTTCTCCACCATTACAATATTTTTCTGGTGGCTAATGGCACATCCACCCTCTGATCACCTGTTTTCTTCCATTTCATGATTTCCCTGGTGTCTAGTAGCACCCCAACCCCTGATCGTATGTTCCATTTAAGCATACCTATCCCTAGTGTTTAGTGGCACCCTTCTACCCCCACCCCCAAACGCCTGTTCCATGACATCTGAAGACATCCCTGGTATTCACTGGTTCCCCCTTCCCCCGATTGCCCATTAACTAATGCATAAATAATCATTGATGGTCCAGTGTCCTCCACCCACTCCACCAACTCATGTACCATAACTCATCACAAACTGCCTCTTACCCTGTTGCCTGGTATCTGCAGCCAAAAAGACCATTATGGCAACTAGCACAGCCCATCTCTCATCTCATCAGCCAGCTGTCATATGAGCAGTGAGCATGCATGCAGTGTAATTTGTCCATTCTAAATACTACAAAATATATATTAATGTGACTAAAACAAGAAATATACACAAATCCATGTCTCCTAACACACATAGTTATTTGGTACATCATAAAGTTTTTCTTTCAGAAAATTACTGTTTTAACATTAAAGGGAAACTCCAATTGAGCCCCTCAGTGCAGCAGTGGCTGCAGAAATGCCCAATTGGGCTTTCAACATAAAATAAATTTTTTTAGTACCTGGTGCCCTGGAATTTTAATAGGAAAGATCCGCTCACTCCATCATGGTGACAGACCCGAAGGTGGACATCTTGCACACCTCGGGCGACTTCCGCCGTGAAGGTTATGCTAATGAGGGCTACCAACATCTGCCATCTGTTCTGGGAAAACACTTGTTTGGGTTTTAAATCCTCTTGACACTTAGTATGGCTATACCCCAGACAGGGTTTTATTAGACTTTCCCTGTATACCTGTATATAAGTGTGTCCAAGGCCTTCCGCTAGCACAGCCCTGTCACCTAAGTTTAACAGCTACCAGACTCTGGCTTAACCCTACAGCACCCTACTCTAGATAGGTTTTATGTCAAGCTTACAACAGTACCTACTAACTGACCTGAAATCACTGTCACACAGTACAATCAATATCACTGCATATATGCAGTTTAACCAACTATGAATGGTATAGCGTACATTGGAGGGGAACCAGTTGTTGATTATCAGTGGCTACATGAATAATAAAGCAGAGTTTTGTGTGGGCCTGCTGACTCACTGTGGATTCTCCTGCAGATCTAGTCCTTCTTTTCAGGATCGCTGTTTATAATCAGTGGCTCTTTTGGGTTGTTTGGATATGTGGGGGTTATATAGTGGACTGTTTGGAACTGATCTGTCTCTAGCAGAAACTATCCCTTACCTGTCCATAATTTACTGCTTCCATTTGACCACCGTAAACCCCAGTCCCGAGCTAAACATTTATTTTTTTTCAAATTGAATTAACTTTTCTAGAAAAACACCCATAGAAAAAAAAACATGTACTACAAAACATATCAGATCTTAAACACATTGTCATGAGTAGGTGATACAAGCAAAGAGCTAGAAGGTGTACAGTTTTTTCTTTTAAATAAGGAGAAGAATAATTAAATACTAACCCCCTACCACCTCCTTCCCATTCCCCCACAATATCGCCTCCCCCCCCACAACCACCGGAGGAGACCCAGGAGAGCTCACAATGAGGCCACACTAAACATTTGTTAATCAGGCTGTTTTTGCAGCAAATTAAAAACAATTAACAGCTTGCACTTGCCACAGTTTCCCCTGTGTAGCTACTCCCTCTACTGGTATGGGTACTAGATGGTAAAAGGACAAAGTTGTAGTAGTTATTTTCCCTTACGTACCTGTAAGAATATGTACAACAGTGTTGACATGTTCCTAATGTCAGACTCAGACTGTGGGAGAGAGTGTCTAATTAAGAAAACAGGCTTTGGAAATAGTATGCCATTGGAACTGGGCTCCAGGTGGCTGCAATATATTATGGTAGCACGGTAGAGCTACCATAGTTAGGGTTGAGGAGCCATATCTCTGTTAAACCCAAATGTTTACACCTTAATAACTTTGCAACTGTTTAATGGATTTACCTGAAATTTGACATACATGATCAAGAACCATAGGCCTTTGCATCCGCCAAGTTTTGTACCTGTCGGGTTTACGGCTGTGGAGTTATTAAGCATGATCTGCGCGTGCGTTTATGCTTTTTCTGGAATTCTGCTGTCGCATCTACAGGTAGTACAGTTTGTGCGACCTGCCCAAAATCTTCAGGGAGCATGCGGCCGGGGTCCCCAATGTGCATTTTGAAGATTTCATGAAAAAATATTAAACGGTTCAAAAGTTATTCAAAAAACAATTTCCCATTATAAGTCAATGGGAAAAGTTAACGAAACGTTCGACAGTGACGCAAATGCACTTTTTACTGTCGCAAATGGCCCTGTTACTGTCGCAAATCCGCCATCTTGTTTTCAGTTAGTGATCAGAAAAATGCTTGGCATTTAAAATTGAGACCCTCTAGCAACCTAATTCTTTTTATATTCACCTAGTCGGGCCCTGAGGATGCTAGCCATGTCTTTATTTTGGGGTAAAACACCCCAGAAATATGTTTTTCAGATTTCTGGAAAAAGTTCTTTCACAAAGTAGTGTCGCACTCACGAAACTGTCGCAAATTTTTGTGAAAGCTTTTGCAAATTGCGACACTACTTTGCGACACTATGACCAAAATAACAGTAATTCTTTAGCATTCCGCTGCAAAAGAACGGTTGGGAGTTTTGAGCTGAAATTTGGAGGCAACGCAGCAGACATCTCACAGATGTGCCTTTCAGTGTTGTATTGAAAAAATATTACATGGCAGCAAAGTTACAGCACTCCAAATTTGACGGTTTCTCCCATAGGATAACATTACGGCACCCGACGTGTTACAGGAATCCTTTGGCACCCTGCTGCAAAATAACGGTTTGGTCTTTTTTCCTGATGTTTGGAGGAAAGACAGCCAACAGCCCACAGATGTGCCTTTCAGTGGTTTGGTGAAAAAATATTACAGGGAGGCAAAGTTATGGCACTCTGAACTTTCCTTTTTTCCCATAGGATAACATTACGGCGTTCGCCGCGCCGTTCAGGGCCCGTATCTTGGAAATGGTGCGAGATACAGACTTTTCTTCGGAAAAATGCTTAGCCCCCTAATGGGGGCTAACTAAAAAACTAGCCAGGACAGTCGTAAATCACTTGACTTTTAATTTTTTTTTCTACGTCGTATGGTTCCTGAGATATAACCTATTTAGTATTCCAAGTCCTCATTTTCTGCTCCGATACCCATTATTATGCATAGATTCTTTGTACTCACTGTCTTTCTCTATGCAGCTTTTGGGGAAAACCAGCTTGTGCCCTTACGTTACTGTTACCGTTGCCCTTTACGCTTGCGGTTCCGTGTCCGTTTCACTTACCGTTGACGTCTACGTCACCATGTGCGTTATCCTTTGCGTTTTCATTTGCGCTTGTGTTTCTGTTATTTTTTGTGTCTACAGTACTGTTTCTCTTTCTGTTTCACTTTGCATCACCATGCCCATTGACATTTCTGTTTGCAGGCACCATGTTACTATGTGACAACAAATCACGTGGCAGACCGTTCCTGTCTACACCACCGTGCGCGTTACCCTTTCTGTTCTCTTTCGCGCTTGCGTTACCATGTGTGCCACTGTTAGTGCTTCTGTTTGCATTGCTGTTCCTGTTACTATGCCACAAGACATCAAGTGGCGGAAGCGCGGGGCCCGAACCGCTGCATTACATTCACTATTTCGTTATCATTCTCAAAAAGCAGGAAGTTAGAAGCAAAAACTCCATTTAATGCATTAGTTGGGTTGTTCCTGGCGACAAAAGTGAGAAATTCAGTGTTAGGGTTGAAAACCCCTTGGACCCCGCCCACCCCTCCAACCGGCATTGGGGTTAGCATGTGGATCGTCGGTCCTAACTCTCCCCCATTCTCCTATACTTCTGCTGCTTTACACGTGTCATGGGGTGAGAGTTGGGGCTGACGATCCATCTATACCCTACAGGTGAGAGGGTGGGTGGGGGGTCCACAGACAACCACACCAATTCCTCACTTTTGTCACTGTGGAACAACCCTAACTAATGCATTAAACTGAGTTTTTGCCTCTAATATATATATATATATATATATATATATATATATATATACAGTGAAGTCCGCCAGGATGAAGCCCAACTGTGCAGAATTCTGCAGTAGCGTTACTGCAGCAAACAATGTAATTTCAATTGGAGTTAATTCCTTTTGTCATGCAGGAAATCTGTGACACTGCATTTCATTCTGGCGGGCTTCACAGTGTATGCAGCACACAGTGTGAACAATATTTGTGCAGTACCATTCTAACGTTATTTGAGTATTTGTATATCAATGCTCAAACTGCAAATGGTATTAGCCTAAAAACTATTGAGGATTTGACTGCAAATTTTCAACCTGGCCTTTTGGGAACCCCTCCTCATGAACAATACAACTGTCATTACGCAACTTCCATCGAAAGCTGATTTCATGGTTGCTTGGCAAATTCACCTTTTGTGCAGGATTTGCGTAATGACAGTCATATTATTCATGGGGGGGTCCCCAAAAGACCAGGATAAAAATTTGGGGTCAAAATGTCAAAAAAATTGCAGAGTTAAGATTGTTGGTTGCAATTGTGCTATGCATGCTCATCATTTTCTCAATTTAAAATATTTTGACCACAAATTTTGAACATAGACTTCTTACTACTCCACCAAATGTGTGCCACAACTGTCATTTCTCAAATCCTGTCTGAAATGAGTTTTTGCACCTGTTGTGCAGAAATGACAATGTAGTTGCACAGAACTACGTTTTGGTGGGGATTCTATTTTTTTTTCTGCACTGGGTACATCAGGTGGGGTAATAACAAGGCTATGCTGACAATTCCATCACTCTTGTGTTATGAATGGAAGCACAGGGGCTTCCACAGGTAAGTACATACATGCATCTATGGAGGAATGGGAGTGCAGGGCCCATAGGGCCCTGTGCTCACATAGCTACATACATATATGATTCTTTGGAGAAATCAGAGCACATGGCCCAGAGGGTCCTGCAGTTTGACTAGCAGATTAGGATATGATTACACAATCTCAAAAAGTAAGGAAATAAATTACAAAAAAACTTTGCATCATTTAGGGTTAAAGCAACAAAAGTAGGGAAATGTGGTGTTAGGGTTCCCAAACCTAACCCCCCAACCCCCCACGCTGCACAGATAAAGAGGCATCGGGGGCACCATTGGGGTCATCAGCCCTAATGCTCACCCCATTCTCCTATGCTGCACCCACCCAGCTTATTTTCCAATGGAATGGGTGAGCATTAGGGTTGATGACCCCAATGGCATCCCCTGATGCTTCTTTGTCTTTGCAAGGTGGGAAGTGGGGTGTTAGGTTTGGAATCCCTAATGCATAGTTCCCTACTTTTGTCACTTTTACCCTATCTGATGCATTAACAAAGTTTTTTTGCAATATAGCTAGACATATATATATATATATATACACATATATAGATAGATATGAATAAATATCTACATCAGTAAGTTGTATGCTGGCGGTAATATTGTGTGCTACTAGGGATGGGCTACCAGAGTCAGTTAAATGCACAGTACTGTATATTGTATTGTACTGTACCATACTGTGTGATTGACACTGGTGTTAATCCATTGTAATTACATCTCCATCTCATGTATCTACATGTCAGGAATTCCCTCAGATAGGGAGATTCCATTTGTTCCGAACATTTACATTTTTGATAAAGATTCAATTACTTTATATTGTGGGCCAGATATTTAGAAATGTGCCAAAGGCTGGCGCAACCCAGGTGCAGCATAAGTCAACTATGCAGTGGCGCAGTGACAGCGATATTCAATGGTTGCATACTGCAACATGTACCAGTGCAACACAGCTGAAAATCACAGCCACTGAGCCATGGCACAGTGAGAGTTATGCCAGGGAGCAACCAGAAATGCACCATAGAGCAACCAGGGATGCACAAGGGGCAGAGGATGATGCGCCAAGACACAGCAGGAATAGCCACAGGCACAGCAGGGAGCCAGGCATTGGGGAAGGGGGGAACAGTACAGGGAAGTGGGGGAACCAGGCCAGGAACACTGGCAGGGACACACAGCCAGCACACAGGTGACCACTGCCCATGGAGTGCACACATGCAGCCAGCCCCCCCAGTGGAGGATGAACAGCACAGGTGGCACTGACATCCAGGGGCAAGCACCCTCTGTCCACCACCCATTGGATGGCATGCGACTGCCGGACAACAGCAAGCCACACCTTGGCACATGGCACCCAACACACACATACACACACACACACATACACACACTACACAGCCCATACAGCCAGCCCATGGCCACTCCAAGGCACAGCCACTGGCTGAGGGTCATGCCACCACCACCATGCATGGTCCATACAATGACACAGGCACACCACATGATCACCCACCACACCATTGCAGCATGGATCCACTTGCCAGCTGCAAGGCAGACATGGACACAGAAGGGTAAACAAGTAACAAATGTAATGGAACAACAACAAAACCACAGGTACAAACAGTCATAAACAAGGGGAAGGGAAGGAGAGGGAAGGAAGGGGTCAGGGGGCAGGGCCTGTACGGTTGGATTGGGGAAGGTAGGGGAAGGGAGGACAGAGGTGGGAAGGGGCTGGTGAACTTCAAGACTGACCACAGCCTGCCAGCACCTGGCATCTCCCCCAGTGCCAGTCCTGGAGCAGGATCCTCCTCGTCTGATCCACTATTTCCATTGTATGCGACGTGATCAATATGATCATCCACAGCAGATGGCAGTATAATGGCAGGTGTGAACCCCTCTGGACACCTATGGCAGAGGAAGGGATAGGTGATTAGTGCACAGCCATAACACCCTAGCCCCACCTGTGTGCAGTGGACAGTGGGAACACACACCCCTGGAGTGGCACCCTGGCCACCCACAGTGGGTGGGCCTACACCTGCCACCGACCCGGCATGTCATGGCAGTGCACAGTGCTGGACATCACTGCCCAAGGGCCACTCGACAGCACAGTGGCAGGCAGGTGGCATGGTGCTGCAGCGGAGCCACAGTGGCACTAGTGGTAGCCGGATTCACACCCAGCCCACCAACAGCTGCCACACATGTGCAATGGCCACCCCATGGCACCACGCACACTGCACCCTGTGCTGAACACAGCTGCCATGGCACAAAGCACAGGAGCCCAAGGCCATACCCCTTCCCCCACCAACCACCCTGCACAACATTGGGGGAACGCACAGTGCCTACCTGCCCACCATGATGCTGCACATGCCGGTCCTGTTACTGAACCACTGCTTGATCCCGCACCACTAGCTGATGGGCCCACAGCTGCTTGCTGTGGTCCACCAGGTGCCCCTGCCACCCTGGCTCTCCTCTGGTCTTAAGGTCCTAGGACAGGAAAACAGACAGGCACACATCAGAACACAGCCACAGCATGAGCTCACCACCCCCACCTACCAAGCACAGAGTGTGCCCTGGCCAGGCAAGGTGGCAGGGCAGTGGCGCAGTGCACCCAATGACTGGCATGCAGCCCAGCCAGCCCCAAGGGATAGTGGTCATGCACAGACGCAGTTAGAGCCCACTTACCTGGCCATGGCATGGTCCCCCCCTGCAGACGAGCACCTGCAGCGCCCTCAGCGTCTCTGGGTCCCACCTGACCAAGTCTCCATACCGGTGGTGGCACTGATCCCTGGAGCACTGCACATCGGTGGCCTCGATCAGCCTGTCTGCAATCTCCTGCCACACCTCTGTGTGTGTGTGTGTGTTGGTTGCTGTGCAGTGCTGCCTGGTGTTGTGTTCGGTTGTGTGGAACTGCCCCCCACCCCTGCCCCACACCTGTGTGTGCATGCCCATGGCCATGCCCACACATGGCTGTGCGCCTTGCCACTGTGTTGGTTCTGTGCATGGGTGTTTGTACACCTACCTGCATGCACCTGTAGTGCTCCTGTGCTACTGTGTCCCGATCCTGGTGTGCCATCCTCATGAGCTGGGGATCCTTCTACCCAGGTGGGCAGCCCACCACTACCTGGTCCATCACCCGTGATGTCCCCACTGCTGTTTCCCTCTTCAGCCTCGACAGCTATCCCACGGTCAAGGGCCATGTTGTGCAGCATGCAGCAGGCCAGGAATAGGCTGCAGGCCTTTGAGGGGCTGTACTGTAAGGCACCATGCCTTCAGCATCCCTAACACACAATCAATGATGTTCCCCGTGCTGGCGTGTGCCTCATTGTACTGCTCCTCCACTGGGGATGACGGGCACCGGTAGGGGGTGAGCAGCCATGTCATGAGTGGGTAACCACTGTCACCTGTGTAGAGAGAGAGAGAGAGAGATGGTTAGCCTGTTGACCCCTGTCACTGTGCCCCATACCCTTCCCGGGCACACACGTGACCCCCTGCCCTGACCGGCCCCCCTTCCATGTCCTGCTATACCCTGCTGCCCATGGTCTTGCAGTACTCACCCACTAGGTGACCTGTGAGGATGTCCCCACTCTCAAACCTGTGGCACGGTGCTGAGCTGTGCCAGATGTAGGCATCATGTGCTCCCCCAGGGTGTGTGGTGCAGACATTGGTTATGCAACCCCTGGCATCGCACACCACCTGGCAGTTGATACTGGGTAGCCCTTTCTGTTGATGTAGGCTACCTCCTTCATGACATGTGGCATGTGGATACCCACATGGGTGCAGTCGATGGCTCCTAGCATGCCAGGCATATGTACTACCCTGTGGAACTCCTGCATGGTTGCTGTATGCTCCGCCTGTGTGCTGGGGAAGTGGATGTGTTCTGCAGCATGTGGCAGCAGGTCATTGAGGAATTGTGTGAGGAGCTGTGATGTGGCTGACTGGGTTTTGCCTGTGGTGTCCCCTGTTGGTCTCTGGAAGGTCCCCGTGGCAAGCAGGCACATGACAGCCATTACCTCTGTCTCGACTGTCAGGGCATGGCTCTGTCTGGTGGGTGCCTGCACTTCCTCATTGCACAGCTCACAGAGCTGCCTCTGAATTGTCCAATTCAGGCAATACCAGCCCATGATCTCTGTGTCAGCATGGGTCTCAAAGCTGATGTGGGGCCAGTACCACTGACAGGCCCTTCTACAGCCACATTGCTCTGCCTCCTGTCTCTTCACATCCCTCATTATGGCCTCTATCTGGAATGCCACACTGGCCATGGCCCCTGTTGTTCTGTCACCCCCTGGGCGTCCGGCTTCACTGGCCCCCTGGTTCTGTGGGACAGTACCTGTCATTCGGCAGGGCCCCCTCCTGTGTACCCTGCCCCTGGCTGGCTTTCTCCTGCAGGCTCTGTCACCCACCCCTGTGGGTGCCTGTGTCACTCCCCTTGGGTCTGGTGGCTCTGTTTGGCACCCATCCACTCTCTCTCTCTCTCTCTCTCCCTCAGTGGGCCTCCCTGTCTGTCACACTCCCTCTCACACTCTCTCTCTCGCTCTCTCTCACTCTCTGTCCCTCTCTTTTTCTCCTTCTCCTTCTCTTTCTCTCTCCTTGTCTCCTTCTTCCTTTCTCAGGCTGCCTGTCAGTCTCCTTCTGTCCTGCTCCCCTCTGGCACAAGTGCCCTTCTATTTATTCCCTGTTTTTCTAGGATCAAATCTGCTCCTCACAACTGGCATTTGCTCCTCACTTGCGCCATTGGTCGGGGTTTGAATATCGCACTGTGCTGCATATTCATGAGTACGCCCCCTGCCCTTGTGAATGCATACATTACTATTGTGCATTGGCGCACTGCTACTTGTGCTGCACAGTTGCTCCTACTGAATATCACTCTATGGCGCAGCTCAGCAGTTGCACATGCGCAACCCTGTTGTACCATGCACAACTGCTTTGAATATCCAGGCCCGTGTCTAAAGGTTTGAACAAAAATAGTACCACCTCATTTGAGCAAATTCCCTAGGATTAGAAATATAAGAGATGATCCTATCAGCTTAGGTCCCACAATGGAGTATCTTCATTTCCCTATGCTGGACCAAAGATTTGGAAGGAGGTGCAACACGGTTTTAGATTTGTTGGTGGCCGTGGTAATACTTTTGCTCCAGTTCACAGATGTTTTTGAGAGCTTAACATAACCCCTTGCCAAGCTGCTAAACAGGAGGAATTTGTTGATTTCTATGTTTTGTTAGACTAGAAGAACCTCAATCATGGGCTTTCATTTATTATTCATATCTATAACTGAAGTAACTACATATCTTTGTGATTCTATTATAACTATTTAAAGTGCTTATTACTTATTTTGCTTTGTTTTTATCTGAAAATCATTCAAATGAGCTAACACCCATTATATATTCCAGTTCAGATGTTGTTGAGCATACAAATGCATGAATGAATACATGCATGAATGAATGCACTACATACAAAGAACAGCACATTTTTTAGACATTTATCATGGCATAAAACCTGTAATTTTGCAATACTTTTTAGGGTATGCAGAGTCTGTGACTCAGGCCAAATCGTGCAAGATTCAGCCGTGGGCAGGATCAGTAACTACAGGGCAGTAACAACTGCAACACCAGAAAACAACAGTTGCAACTTTTGTGTGGTCATCGCTTTATCTTTTTAACTTTTACCTTGGTATGAAACCTGTAATTCAAAACCTACTGAATACATGGTATAAGGAATAATGTATGACTGACCATGCACAACGAGCCTGTGTTTCCATCATGGGGTTGAGATACCAGTGTAAACACTCTGAGAGTGATGCTCGAGGGGTCCATGCAGGTATCTCAACCCCAAAATGGAAACATGAAGAAAGTTGTGTATAATCAGCTACATTTTTTAATAATGCACAATTTCATAGAGAGAACGACTGAGCGGGAGTTGCAAGCAGCACTGGTGCAGACAGACTGAGCCATGGAGCAGCTTGTAAGTGCTACCACCCTCAGAGGGATCCCCTCACACACACTAAGGGCAGGCATCACAAACCACTAGCGCAGCCGCAAGGGCAGGCTGTGACCTGCACAGATCTGTATGAGTGGGAGCCGGAGCACTCACCCAGAGTGCTCAGTAAAAATAAAAGTGGGCCTCCAGACAGGAGTCAGTGCAAACTGGGAAACAAGTGCACTTGATAGAATGTGCACAACAACATCTGTACAACATGCACAGCTACTTTTCAACTTTACACAACAATGTTTAGAGAAGCTATAACTCAGTAACTTCCCATCTATTGTGATACATGAAAACAATGTCAAATCTGTTAAACTGTGTTCTAGGTTTAGAACCTATAACTCAAAATTGCTCTGTGGATCATAATCGCAATTTAAGGGTTTGTAAATTTGCCACCATCACCAAAACATAATCTTTGCAACCTGACATTAGAACACTTAGTAATTACAGGTTGGTAACTACTGTCCATTTGCAATACAAGAAAACAACATCATGTTGGGGATTTTCAAACAACTGAGTCCATTTTTTGAATGCAGTTGCTCCCCATCAGCCTGGACAGTTAGATTCCTAAAACAGGATGTAACTTCCGAATGTAATTGACATGACTTGCACTCGAAAATGACTCATGCATCAAAAATGTCATGCGTGTACCATTAGTTTTGCCATTAATCGTGTAACGTGCCACAAATGCATCAATATGTTTGAAAATAGGATGCAAACATACAGACATATTTACTGGGCTGCAGCACACATTGAAAATATGGATCCAGAGCTTTGATAACCTACCCCAAATCTTTTAAATTGCTATCCTCTCATGAAATCTGTAAATAAAAATTAGAAAAACAGATCATGATGACATTCTAAGAGCTTATAAATTTTATCACCTCCACCATGTCCTTCAATTGTAGCCCAATCCATGCACAGGGTCTGTAATTACATGTTAGTAACATTTTAATACCTGCAAACAATGCCAAATCTTTCAAACTGTTATCCTGACATGAAACTTGTAATCAAGAACTGCTCAAAAGAGCAGAATGAAACCTTTTCCATACCAATATTTATCGCAGGAACCTGTAGTCATCTTGGTCTACTCCACTCTGTAGCCACTGATCTAATCACCACTATTGGGTCTCTTACCTCCTCAGGTGAGCTCTACCTGGTAGGGGATCTAAACCTGAACTGGTTGTCACCCTGCCCTAGGTAAGACTTCTACTGTAATAGCTGCCCATAACCTGTCCCAATTAATCACAGAACCGACTTGCCTAAACTAGAAATCCCATAACCACACTCTCATAGACTGGGCCCTTATCTCACAAGGTAATCCAGTCAGGCCTACTGTACTGCCAGATGCTCTTAACGTTCATCATATGATCTACATAGTTAGGAAAGTACACAGACCTAAGGCACCCACAAACTACTAATGATCTGCTCTTATAAAACATTAGACCTTGCCCCTCTACATCATGACTTAACTCACGTTGACTAGAGCCCTACATCCTCAGCCAAAACTATCAATCATGTGCTGGCTTATTTCAAAGATAATTTCATCAACGTCTGGAACAAACATGCTCTCCTGAAGCAAGTTAGAGTGCATGGTAGTCACCTCCTCTGGGTAACCCTTGAACTCCTGGCCTGTCAGCAAGTGTGTGACAAAGCATGGAAAACCCACAAATCCTTCAAACTCCCACATGACTACGCTATCTACTGGACACTCTGAAATGCCTGTACCAAAGCCATCTGTCTGGCCAAAGCGGAATATTTCCAGACCACCTTTAATACTAACATAAACAACCCATCAAGGTTTTGGAAAGTAGTTCACTCACTTTTCTCTCCCCAAACTAAACCCCCATCCCCAATGCTTAAAACAAACAACCAACTCATTGCCTACCATCCTCGAGTAGCAGTAGAATTCAATTCCTACTTTACTTCCTTCACATCCACCATGTTAGCCTTCCTCCCTACCCTACTCTCTCTTCCCTCCTTCCCCATTCCTCACAGCACCACCAATTAGCACATAGTTTTGCCTTTTTACCCAGCTCTTCCAATGACACCAAAAAGTCACTGCTCTCTATCAATCCAGCTAAGGGCAGCTACCTTGATGGCCTTGACCCTAAGCTGCTGTACCTCTCTGCTCCTACTATTTAACTCCCTCTTGCTGATCTCCTTAACCTGTCCTTCCACAAAGCAACTATCCCTGAAGCCTGGAAACATGCTATAGTTCTCCCCCGACCAAAGGGAGGTGATCTCTCATCTCCTGGGAATTACCGCCCCATCTCGCTTCTGTCTACCCTTGCTAAACTTCAGGAACACCTTGTTCTCTCCCAACTCTCCTCCTTTTTTGATGACTCCCCCTTCTTCACTCCCTTACAGTCTAGTTTTCAGAAGAATCACTTCACAACCACTTCCCTACTTACACTCACTGACTCTATTCATTCAGCCATGGATAGAGGTCACATCACTTCTGCTATATTTTTTGACCTTGCCAAGGCATTCGACACAGTCTCCCATTCCCTCCTCGAAACTCTCTCATCAGCTGGCTTGTCTCTGTCTGCCTGCAACTGATTCAGAGCTTACCTGCTCGGTAGAACTCAATCTGTTAAAATAGCTGACTCTACGTCCCCTCCACTACCCATTTCTACTGGTGTGCCTCAAGGTTCCGTACATGGCCCATTCTTATTCTCAATTTTCTAAATGATCTACCGTTAATATGCTCCTCATCCTCCATCCATATGTCTGCTGAAGACACGGTCTTGTTCACCTCCGTCCAATCTCCTTCCAATGTGACTTCCAGACTACAGCTTAACTTCAATAATGTTCAACGCTGGCTAGGCTCACATCAACTCTTCCTCAACACCAAGGAAATAGTCTCCATGACCTTTGGCACTAGACAGAGACTCTCCAGGCTACCCTTCCTTCCCTCCTTCCACACCTTTGATGGGATAACACTAGAGGACACCACCTCTTTCAAATAGCTGGATGTCTGGATTGACCAACACCTTAACTTTTCTGTACATATTGACATCCTGAAAAAAACTGCACCCCAAGCTCAATGCCCTTTACAGGAAATGTAGTTCCTTACCACTACCGGTTAGACGTTATCTTGTTCAGAAAATGATACTCCCTATTGTTGCCTATTGTAACATAGTCTACAGTACTGCTTCTAAGTCTTCCCTTACCAGGTTGGATACACTCTTCAATGCTTTCTGATGTTTTGCTCTTGACTATCCCTCCCACACACATCACTGAACCTTGCATCATTATTTAGCTTCCCCTCCCTTGAGTGTAGGCATCTCTCTCATTGTGCCAAGTTCACTTCTAAATTCTGATGTGGGACTCTCCCCTCTTACCTTTCCTTCTCACTCTCTGCTCCACCTCCCTCCTTCCAACCTCTCAGATCTACTGATGCATACACTGTAGCTATTCCTCATTGCACTATCTCCATAAGCCAGGAAGCTTTCTCCTACTGCTTCCCAAAGTTTTGCAACTCACGGACATCACCTATCAGACTTTTCTCTTCCCCATATTCAATTTCCTTCGCCCTTTCCAATTTCTATTCCCCTTACTGCACTTGTTCTTAGCCCCCATTCAACACTCCCCTCCCTGGAGCATTATCCTTTAGCCCTACTTTACTTCTAATATCCTAACTGTACTTGTACTAAGCCCCCCTTCCCAACACTCCCCACCCTTGCGCACTATCCCCTACTACCCTATCTTTGACTTATCTCCTGTCTCCTAACTGAACCCTTCCTCTCATTACTTCTTCACATGCTACCTCCTATTATACCACCTCTTCCCTCCCCCTACCACAACCTACTGTGCCATTTCGACACTCTAATACCATCCACAGACTACTGTGCTATTTCTACACTCTACTGCTATCCTTCCCCTCCACAACCTCCTCTTCTCCCTACTGATGCGCTCCCTTTTTCCATTCCTAGTTTATCCTTATTTTCTCCAGCCTCCCTATTCCTTATCCCTCTTCTCCCCTCTGGTCACCAGCCATACTCCACTCTTCCTTCCAGCCCACCCTTCTCTCCCCTCCTTTTCTGCCTGGTCCTGTCCCCCTTGCCGGGTTCTCTATCATCCAGAAGGGGTATTGATATTGGCTCCCTCTCTTCTACCCCTCTTCCTTTCCCCCACTTTCTAATCCTGACCCCCTTGCAGGGTTCTCTGCATCCTGAAGGTGTATAGATTGTCTCTCTCTCTCTTTCCCCCTCTCCCTTTCTTCCCACTTTGAAATCCAATGCCTGCCCACCTCCCTTCTTTCTTATCCCCTTCCTCCCCTCCTGTTCCCCTGTCCCTCACTTCTCTACCTTCCCGCTCCCTTTCTCTCCCCTCCATTTCTACCTGGTCCTGTCCCCCTTGCAGGGTTCTCAGCATCCTGAATGAGTATAGGTCTTGACTGTCCCTCTCTCTCTCTCCCTCTTCCATCTCCCACCCTCTACCCCTCACCTGTCCACTTCCCCATTTGTCTTATAACTACCATCCCTTGGGTATACAATAGCACTTAGAATATTGTGCTTAGCCTGCTACTTCTAGCACTTCAAATGTGTTTTCCATCCTCTAACTTTTACCCTATAGGATCACCTGCTCTTGGGTTGTTACAATGTATGCTATATCTGAATATGGTTTTGTTTACCATGGCTAGTTGGTCTGGGTTATTTCTGCTCTGTAATTGTACTACATTGTTTTGTTTTTGTAATTGCACTTGTATTGCTATGTGTTTGGTTGTTCTTCCAACTCTTGTAAGCCCCTCCCCCAGGGCGCTTCTGGAAATGAGCTGTTTACAGTTCATGTTGTCTTTCTTGGTGAAACATTTCACCAAATAAAAATTAAAAAAATAAATAAATTCAGTGTTTGTAGATACTTGCACATATATAATACCAACCTTGACAGTTTCAGACTGCTCTAACAGTTCATGTTCAGACTACATCTGGTCAAAGTTATGGATGGTTTCACTTACTGAACATATGGTTGGTATATACATATATACTTACAGTATGACCCATCGCCATACATAGAAGCAAACAACATTACTGTTAATCTACAGTGAACCTATGCAGTTATCAAAATAAGTAAATAAATGCTTAAAAGTTGCTCAAACAGGATTGCCAAAAGGGAATAGAATAGAGCTATCTAGAATTTAAAAATTCCACTTCTAACAGAATTCTGTGGAATTTTGAAAATTGATTGGAAGTAAAATTATAAAATTCTGAAAGCAGATTGTTGATTTTTATTTAAATTATGGGTTAGTGCTCTGTGGTGTTTGTAAACCATGGATTAGTTTTCTTCAAACTGTAGAAAACTTTTCCGCGAGTCACATAATCCATGACAAATTAATCCATGGTTAAATAAAAAAATAAAACCTTTCAGGCCAGTCTGTTGCTGTTGTAGTAATGACACTACTGCCAATGTGGATTCAGGAGAAATCCTGAATCATCAAGGCAGCAAGGAGAAGAGAACTGAGCATACCAGCAGATGCTCTTCTCTGAGGATGAGGAAGAGCTGAACTTACCATTAGAACACTGCTGACAAGAAGACCATAGGTGGAAGTGCAGGGGGTGAGTAATGTAGGAATGGGGATGCTGTCTGGCTCTGGTGCATGGGTCATATCTATGTGTGCACATACACACATTAAAACCAGCAGCTGGCAGCATCCAAGGAGAGAACCAAGGAGGAAAAACGCTGATGAAAGCTGGAAGGAACCCAATGCTGTTAGGCCCTGCCACCAAATTGGCCACTTTATGCAGCAACACACAATAAGTCAAGAAGGGTCAGTTAAATGCAATAAACCTTTTTTGCATTAAGCCTTAGCCACCAAACTTTTGACCACTCCTTCAGCTGTTTTAGATCTCTTACCATCCTTTGCACCCCCCCTCGAGTGTCCCCTCTGTTGCCGATCTTAGTGTCATCCACAGAGAGGCAGATCTTCTCTTCTGGTTCCTCTGCTATGTCACTAATGAAGACATTAAAGAGCACCAGCCCCAGAACTGACCCCTGCTTTTCCCCCAATGGTCAATCTCCCTTCCTTGGAGTGAATTCCATTCACTACCACCCTCTGTCTCCTATACCCTAGCCAGTTTCTTACCCAGGTTACCACATTGTTGCCCACCCCATGCCACCAAACTTGTTTACTAGTCTCCTATGTAGAACGGTGTTGAAGGCCTTGCTGAAGTCCAACTAGACCATGTCCAATGCTTCTCCCTAATCCAACACCTTGGTTACCCAGTCAAAAAAATCTGTTGGATTTGTTTAGCACAATCCGCTGTCTGTGCACCCCCTTAGATCCTTCAGTCCACTGGATTCCATGTATTCCACAATCCTTTCCTTTAATAGGGTTTCCATTCATTTTTATACCTCTGAAGTTAGGCTGACAAGCCTATACTTTCCTGCCTCCTCCTTGCTACTACTTTTTGTGAAGTGGGACTATGTGCACTCTTGAGTATCCTTTGGGACCATGCCTGTCTCTAGTGAAATGTTAAACAAGTCTTCCTGGGGTGCAGCCAGCACTTCCTTGAGCTCCTTCAAAATTCTTGGATGTACAGTACCTCGTCAGGCCCCATGGCTTTGTCCATCCTCAGATTAGCAAGTGCTTTTCTGACCCTTTCCTTAGAAAAAGGACTGGTGTCCACTTCCCTCCTCTCAAAGCTCTTGATGCCTATTTGTGGTCCCTCCCCTTCCCCTTCTACTGTGAACACTGAGCAGAAGTATTTGTTTAAGATGTTTGCCTTTTCTTAATCCTCCTCTGTACAGTTCCCCACCTTCCTTTTTAACTGTACAATCCCTCCCTTTGTCTTCTTTTTTCACTAACATACCTGAAACATACCTGAAAAATGTCTTGTTCTCTTTGAATACTGCCTGGTCTATTCTTTCCTCAGTGTGTGCCTTTGTGCTCCTTGCTGCTTTGCCTGCCTCCTTCTGTTTCTCCAGATACACTTCCCCACTCTCCTCTCCCTGGGTCTCCCTATACTTTCTGAATGTCACTCTTTTGGGCTTTACCTTTCCTGCCACCTCCCTCGAAAACCATAATGGTTTCCTCTCCATTCTGCTTTTGATTACCAGTTTGATATACAGGTTTGTTGCCTTTACTATGCCATCTTTTAATCTAGCCTATGGCCCTCCATCCCACCCAGGACATCTACACCCACCAGGTGCTTTCAGGGGTATTCCCCCATCTTTATGAAGTTAGCTTTTCTGAAATCCAGGACCCTTGCCCTTGTGTGGTTGGATTCCATGGCTGTTTTTGTATTATTCCGCACTGCACAATGGTCACTGGTCCCCAGATGACTTCCCACACTGATGTCTACAACACCATCCCCATTAGTAAGCACCAGGTACAGTATTGCCCCAACCCGAGTGGGCTCACTGACTGTCTGCCTAAGGAATGCCCCCTGGAGGGAGTCCAGGATGACTCTTCTTCTAGCTTGATGCTGCAGCAAGGAGGCTCCAATCTACAGTGAGGCCCACCTGGATGAAATCCAATTCTGCAGCATTCTTATTTATTTATTTATTTATAGCATTTTGGTAACCGGGTAAACTCACTGGGATCAGAGGTCCCTTTTTCAGGTTTGACCTGGAATTAGTTACATACAGCATATACAGTATATTACAACAGTTTACAGCAATCAAGAACAGAGGAACACATCAGAGATGGATGCATAGTTACAGCATAATCACAATAGTAATTAGTCACAAAGGGAAGTCATTCAGTACAGCAGATTTATTGCAGGAAACAATTCAATTTCAGTGGGAGTTAATCCTGTTTGTCATGCAGGAAACTGTGACACTGTGCTCCATCCTGGCAGGCTTCACTGTACATCTGGCAGATTAAAGTCCCCAATCAGAACCACCTACCCCTTCTTAGCCATCTTGCTAATATCTTCTAACATTTCTTTATCTAAGTCCTCCCCCTGTGTCAGAGGCCTGTAGACCACTCCTATTTGAATAGTGGCTCCATTTTCTGACTCAAGGATAACCCACAACACCTTGTCCCAGTATTATGTGACAATAATTTATAGTACGATATGCAGTGCAGTGCCTGCAACATCCTATCCTCATGGCAGGTACTGTAGCACACAAAAGAGGGATTTTTTAAAAGGATCCACCCTCTGCTATTTTCAAAACAGACATTCATGCAAATTGTTATACTATTAGATTGTCTAACTGTGTCCAAGTTTTGCACCCATCAAAGATGCAGTTGCAGCATACTGTGACATAAATCACATTTGAAGTAATCTTTTGCCATGAATCATGACTGTAGCAAACCGATGTATATTTTGAAAATATCAGCAGAGCTGCTTTGACACAATTGGTCAGATACAGATGCATGTGCAGCACACTTTTGCATTCATGCCTTGACCCTTTTGGAAATCCACCCCCCCCATGCTTTTCAGATTGTTTCATCACTTCAGGATGCACATTTTAAATTATTTTTAGTATGAGGCATACCTAGGGCTAGACCTGGAAATGTTGTTAACTACCAGTGTTCATAGGAATGTTTAAGAATTAAATGATGATGCTTATTTTTTTAAGAAATTATATTTATTAAGAAGTAATACCGCAAACAGAGCACAGTCTCCAGTACTGAACACAACAATTTTCTTTTGGTTTTAAAGGCTATATTGAAACACTGCTGACCCCAGCAGTATAACTCTCATTTTCAGGAACGTTATTGACATGAATCTATTCCTGTACAGCTATTTGAATATGTTATTATTCCCTGAAGACTAAGCACTGTGCAGGGATGTAGATCTGACAAGAATTATTCATCCAAGGATACACTTCTTTTATTATTTTCTCAAAGTTTTTAGATACTCAGAGATGAAAAAGGTTTGAAGAAATCTATAGTTAGGTCACTTCAGTTTGTCGGCTATACAATATCTCCACACTTTGTTGACTGGCAGTGGAGGACAAAAACAATATTGTTCATCTTTAGTCCAAGAGAATATCTACATTGCAGCATACTGTAGCTCTTAACATGGAACATTATACCACCAAGAATGCAACTTTGCTTGAAAAGTAAATTTTTAATAACTGCACAATTAACGTGCACTGTATAAGAGATTCCACTCTGTAGAAATATTCATTTATAAAAACACATTTTTTCTATCAACATGTGATTGTTTAATTCTACAGGTTTAGTTTTGACAACAGTAGGTCATTTCCATAGATTTACTCCTATGAAAATTTTTTTACATGAAAAATGTCATATTTTATTTTTCTCAAGGCCTCACTGAAAGTGGTATATTGCATCATGGCTGGGCTTTCAAGTTGACAATAAGCCACAACAGGCATTAGTGTATGGTAAATTAACGCACACCCCAGGTGCATAGTAAAGTATGAAGCCAACATTTAAGACTCTTACAGAAGTAGCAAGTCATTTAACTTCCTTGTGCTCCGAGGTCACATCTGGAAAAAAGCTTTGGCTTAATGTGCAACTCCTGGTTAAACAATGTTCCCCTTTCTCTTACAGATTTTACATTTTTTGAAATTCTTTGAGATTCTAACTTTGCTAAACTTATGAAAAGTAAAGACATTTATTTTAAAGAAAATGAAAGATGGCCTACATAAGCTCTGTTCTCACTCTCTCAGGCTTTTGTTTCTCAGTCTGTCAGTTCCCGGGTTGATTTTTCCACATAGCATGTGTCCTTCCTAGCCTCTGTCTAACTAGAGTTCTTGCAGAACTCTTTGTCTTTTTACTTTTTAGGGCTGCAGTGGGCAGAACCCTGCAGACCTTCTATGATGGATCAGAAAATTGAGTCTTTTCTGACCAAACAGCAGTGTGGAGTTCCATCACAGTCACCTCCATGTCTGTGAAGCACTCCACTCTGTTGATTAGCATTTACACAGCATGGCATTATTAGGCGAAGATCACGGCGGAACACAGCACATTCGGCAGTTTTCAAGATGGCTGCCAAACTGCACTACACATGCGCGATACCTGCACATCAGCAGCAGAGCTTGGTGGTCATCTTGGACATGGCAGAATGTGTCATGTTCCACCATGATCACCTTTTTCCTTTTTATAACATTTTTCCCCTCCCCCCACCTGACCCTCCCTCAAAGCGACCACCACCCCACCCCAACAAACAAAAAATATAACAGTGGGGCTGGCCAGGTGACATAGAGATTTGAAGCACTGGAACCTTACCTCGATCCACGCCAGCGACCCGGGTTCGGGAACTGACTCGGGGCTCCAGGGGTCGGCAGGGGACAGAGTGGATTGAGAGTCCGGCAGACTGCTCTCCTCTCTGGGGTGGGATCTGTGGATGCATCACTCAGCAGCAGCCCCTAGTGGAAACTGGGGGCACTGTCTGAGCATGCACTGATTGGGCAAGAAAAAGGGGAAAAAATGGCATTTGAGGTGAGCAGCTTGATGGCCGTCTGCAGGTTTCGCCCGGGTACTGCCTTGATCCGTGCCTGCAGGGAGTACACGGGAGCCCCTCCCTGAGGCCCCATTGTGGGGGGGCCACAGAGTCTAATGTCTGAGGCAGAGGTGGGCTGTGGCTGGATGTCCTCCGATGGGGGGAGCAGCTCAGGAGGCTGGGAGGGAAAAATCATCAGAAAAAAAAACATAACAATGACACAGGGGTGCCCAATCCCCCAATGTTGTGATTAGGAATACCCCCAAAACATAACAGTGACACTGGGGGTACCCAATCCTCCAGTGTCAAGATTAAGAATCGTCATTTTGTTTCGTCACCCACACCCCTCTCCCAGAAACATAACATTGACACTGGGAATGCCCAATCCCCCAGTGTTGCATCAGGAATCCTTTGTCCATTTTTTTGTGTGTTCTCCTGTAACAATAAAAGCATCCATTGATGTCTTTTGTGCTTTTTTTAATTTGTAAAACAAAAACTGTCCATCGATGTCTTTTGTGCCATTATTGTCCCCACCGACCCTCCACTCAGGACCCCAACCCACACCCCCCAAAGCCAGTATTTACCCATGGGAGAGGGGTCCATTGCCATCATCTTCTCTGGATCACAGACACGTCTTTACTCTTCAAAGCCGGACTGCTAACTGAGGAAACAGGTATGTGGTTCTATGTATTTTAATGGGGTTTTGAACTTAGTGGCATAACTTGGCCATTTTTGTATATTTTTGCCCCAAATGTTCAACATGCCTTTTCTGGGACTCCACCTCATGAACAATCACACTGTCATTAGACAGATCTGTTCTGAAAGGTGATTTCATGGTCTCTGCACAAAATCATTTTTCAGGCATCAGTTGAAAACTTTCTCTGCCCCTGTTCATGAGGTGGGGTCATAAGAATTCTATGTTGAAATTGTGATGTAAAAATATTAAAAATACAACAAAGTTATGAGCCTATGTTGAATGTTGCAAATGCAGGCTCATAACTTTGGTAATATTCCATATTGCAACCCCAAATTTTCAATATAGCCACTTCTTTACAGCACTTCATGTGGCAGCTGTCATTTTTCAACTCCTGTCCAAATGTGTTTTTGCATCCCAAAAGGTGATTTTGCAGTCCCTGCATGAAATCACCTTTAGGACTGGAGTTGAACATTTTATCTGTCCTTCTCCATGAAGCAGGGTCATAACAAGGCTATGTTGAAAATTTGGTGAAAAATATTACAAAACCACAAATTTATGAGCCTGTATTACATTTTACGAATGCAGACTCCTAACTTTGATAAATCTCAATATTTGTACCCCAGATTCTTCATCTGCAACCCTATTGGCTCTGGCCAGAGTTTGTTTGTTTAAGGACAGTTCCAGCTCCAGGTAGATATGTTTTCCTGCTTTGATGTATTTGCTGTGTTTCAGTCTGTAGTGTTCTGAGCCTTCCACAGCCATTTGCAAGCCCTAGATCTGTATGAGTTTTAAGTTCTAACTCAGTGCAGATTTCCTCTTTACCAAGAAAATAACTAATTAGTGTTCCTTTATCATTACATGGGCTGTATGCAGCTCACTAATTAAGTGAGTGGGAAAGGAAAAGAAAAAGTGAGCGTGTGTGTGAGAAAGAGAGCAGTTTAAGCAGGTAGAGAAACTGCATAGCACTGACCTTATGATTCTTCATGCAGTCACTGCTGGCTTACTGAGTTTAAAACAAAATGGTAATATTAAAGGCAAGCAGAAAATAGAGTAACAGATTACCATAAGTCTTCTTCTTCAGGAATTATCAAAAAGAGACAAAAAGTAAAGTTATGGGTTTCAGAATACCAAATATATTATTGATAGTAATGAATTATCTGACTATTGTTTATTCTTCTATTAGGTTCTCCATTTTTGCTCCTTCATCTGGCTGGTGGATATTCCTGAAGAAGACCTATGGTCTGAACATTAATTCTAACTCTATTTTCTATTCTCAGTGTGCATTTAATATTACCATTTTATTTTGTTTTCAGACCACACACTGACACAGCACCTTGTTTTTTTGTGTTCTTACTGAATATAGTTTTTTAACTCATCTTTTGGTTAAATAGAGAAATTTGGGCTGACCTGAAGGCACAGGTATAGTACTTCTGCTCATGAAGTCGGTGACCCAGGCTCAGGAATGAGCTTCCGATATTAGGGGCCAGCTAGGGAAGAAGGACTGATCATACCAAAGAATGCTCTACTCCTCCAGGGAGGGAGGGCTGCATTACCCTGCTCTGTCACTGCCCCATGCAAGAGGACAGATGAAAGTGTGTAGATGTGGCAGATTGGAGGAAAGAATGTTGCACAGTGTGGGTCAGGGCATGTGCATGAGTAGACTTCTGCCTGGACAGCTGTCCTTGCACTGACATTAATTAATTTATTTATTTATTTAAAATCTGATAACCAGGAAGGCACATTGAACTGAGATTTGTTTCCAGGTGTGACTGGGGGGGGGGAGTAAGTAAACACTGCAATGAAGGACAAAACAAATTGCAAATTGCAGCATACAAAACCATACTGTAAGTTACCTAGGCAGTAAAACTATTATGGAGTGGTAGACTTTAAATGGAACTGAAGCTAGTTTAAGTGTCGGCCAAGAATGAGAATCAGACAAAGTGCAACTCACAAATGGAGGGATGCCAGTACAGCTAGCACCATGATGAGCAATATGGCAAGATGGTGGTACATCTGCCTGCTGGATGGAGAAGCGGAAACAGAGAAACAAATAGAGGTAAGAGTAACAAGCTGTGAATGAGCTAGGTACATCCAGCAGACCTGGGTCTGATTTCCACAACTCCCACTTGCATACTGTGTGACTCTGAGCAAGTCACTTAACCTCCCCAGTGGCCCTGGGTCACCCCTGAAAACAGGCACCTGTGCCCAGTAGGCCATACATGGTTACCAAGCAATGAATGAATGAATACATAGAGGAATTAAGCAATAGTCAGACATTTTGTTAATATTAATGATGTCTTTAGCATTCCGAAACCCATTTTACAAGGGTTAATAATAAATTGGACATATTATTTATATTTGAATACCATTTTGCTTTTTTAGTGTGGTGGAAGTGTGAAAGTTTACCCAGACTGATGTATAACTGTCTTTCCTCAAACTCTACATTCTGTAAACAGAAAACAGAAAATCTGAATAAGGTTCGGGGGATGCATGTGATAATGAAAATACTTGTTACAGGACTAATGCTCTGCATCACTGAAAAACATTAGCAAAATTGCACACTTTATCATGTTATGAACAAGTCAATGACATGCACATAAGCTGAGCTTCAATACTTTTAACCTCATGAGAGTGTCCAATGTCCTGGAATAACAGGAAACTAATGGAGCAGCCTACTATATTTTAGCGCAGTTAAAACAAAATGCATTTAATTGCCTTGATCTGCCTAGTGAGTTGTTAATAATGTATTTACTCAAGAAATTAGACCAGTTGGGTTTTATTAAACGTATCTTACAGTACATCATTAGTCATCATTACAGAACAGATATGTAAAATAAAACCATAAGGTCTAGTTATCAGTCACTGTTTTATGAGTCACTAAAGGGGTGACAGAGGTACCCTACTGCGACTTAATATAACATATAGGATGAAGTATGGGGTGCAGTGTGTAATGAGAATTTTACGCACACACATGCACACACACACACACACACACACACACACGCACACACACACACACATGAGTTGTTGGATGGCACATAAAAGATGAGGGAAAACCCCGAGGGGTTAATGCAGCCATCCAGCAATGAGGGTGTGTGTAAAATTTGGGTTTTACACACTGCACCCCATACTTTGTTTTATTTAGTTGAGGGGTTGTGTTTTTTCACTGCATTAGATTTTAAACAGTGAGCCAGAGAGAAGAAAAAAGATTCTCACCTGCCCCTCCACATGCTCTGCAATGCAGAAAACAAACATTTTTTCTATTTATTTAGATTCAGACAGTCAGCACCTGACCAGTGGTGCTACAACCAACTCACCACGCAGCCCGGGGTGAAGTTAGAGGAGCAGGAGTTGAGAGATGCTGGCTGGGGATGGACGTTAGAGACAGGCAGTAGGAGGGACAACTTGGAAGTCTTGCTGCTCTAAACACCCCTCTCTTGGCTGGCCTGACGCAGACTGTGAGGATCCGCTCCACTTGTGGGGGCCGCCAGTGAGGGACAAAAATTGTGTTTTTAAAATAAAAAAAAAAAAGGTGCAACGTTAGCTCACACATTACTGATTCTGACCACTCGCTTTTCTGGGAGAACCACTGACACTCTCACACAAAGAGCCATGTAGTTTACCATAATTAACACTTGTATATTACGGCATTTATACACGGCTCTTTGCATGGGAAAAAACGCAACCTATTAATTTAAGTGTTATAATTACTGATGACCCCTTTAGATCCATGTTTCAAATGCCATAACAACCAGGTGACCCAGTAATTATGGCATTTTATGACCTCTTTTGTTTCAGCGCCCTATCCAGCGGGACTATACAGTCTCGAGACAGTGAAAGCTGACGCACCATCAGCATGGCACACCAGTCTCATGGCACACTTATAGTTCACAAACCACTTCGCCACTTGGCACACTTATAGTTCACAAACCACTTCGCCACTGTTTAACCACACTGTTAAAAATAATAATAGCCAGCCTCATACTGAAGAGGGCTGAGGCACCATGGGTGCCTTACCTTTTCCCATGCCAGTGACTTGGTTTCAGAAATGGACACAGATCACTCATAGTTCAGCTGGGGGAGGGAGGGTTGAGTATCTGTAGCACTGCTCTACTTACTAGGGAAGGGAGGACTGCATGACTCGCCGATTGACCAAAACCCTGAAAAAATATGTGTGGAGGTGTGTGTGAGTCATCAAAGGAGAGATGGTGGACAAAGTGCTGGGGGTGTGCTCTGTGAAGATGGAGCACACACAACATGCTCTTTGCATGTCCTGCAGCCCAGGGGAGAAAATGTCCAGCAGAAACTTTGGAGGATGGGCAGTATGAAGCTCTGCCCATTAAGCCACTGGCCCACCCACTCTCTCTGGGGATCCAGGGCCATTTTGGACTTGTGTTCCAGGTGGAAGAGGATGACAATCATTGGGGGATACTGGCTCCTGGTCCTCCAGAGGAGAGATTTATTTATTTAACTGTTCAGAAGTTAACTTTGAGCTCTGAGCTCTTTTACAAAGGTTCCATGTTATGAGACAATGCAACAGTTACAATGGTACATTTCACATAAACAGAAATACAGGTGTCTTACATAGATGTACTAGCAGAACAAGATAGTAGCTAAGAGGCTGAATTACAAGCAGTCGCAAATTACAGATTGAGAGGTATACCTAGCAGCCTTGGGACAAGGCATTGTCACATGTTTCAAGTCCTAATTCTTCTCAGTAGTTGCAGGTACAGTGAGGAGGGAGAGGAGTGCAGGGCCGGGAGACCAATTTAATGCTCAGATCCCACAGTGAGTTGGAAAATTGCAGCCAGGAGAGCAACAGAATGGTAGGAGAAGTTAAATGGAGGTGGATAAAAGGCAGGGGTAGGTTAAGGTGGTGAGACAGAGCTGGAATAAGAGTCAACAGTGATTGCAGTTACATTATTGTATCCAAGGCCAGCAGAGACAGGGCAGGTTGGAAAAGGTAGGAGTACAAGCTTGTCTGAGGAAGATTATTACCCTATTGAGTGGGGTTGGGGGGCAGATTTCCCTCAGTGTACTTATGTGAAAATGGCATGTGCCTTTCTGATGGGGCCTTTCCATGGAACATGGTGCATGGTGCATTGGCCAGTGGCCACCCTCCTGGCCAGCTTTGGGATTGCTGACGTAGATCACCCTATTGGAATTTTTCCGCACTGTGGTGGACTTCGTGGTGTGAGGTGAGCATTTGAAAGACAGGTTTATCATCTATAGGACAGATGACAAAGGAGTAGTTTACACCATAAATGTTTAACTGGGGGCAAGGACATGATGGGCAACTTCATGACGGTCTTTGTGTTAAAATGTCAGAGCGCTGCATGCCCCAGGTATTGATGATGGTATTGCTGATGCTTCTTCTCGTTCACAATGGCAACAGATTTCGAGAGCTGGCTCCAGCAATGCAGAGGCATTCCAGGGAAGTCCTACCTTACTTCTGGGAATTACTAACACAGAAGGCCAGGAATTATTCAGGAATTTATTAGCACCCAATACATGGGCGGCTTACCAGAGAGGGGTAGAGAGCTTTCTGGTTGGGAGCTGGGATGGCTGCAACCGACAGAAGAGTGGAAGCAGCTGCCCATCCTGCCATAGAGGTTAAACACTGTTATAGCAAAAAAAAAAAAAAAAATCTTAAAAGGATTGTTTAGTGGAGAAGCAAACCCGAGTGCTACGGGAGTACAGGAGTTGCATATAGCAAGAGGAAACTGGGCAGTTGCAGCACAAGACAGTCTAGTTGAACTGATTTATTCAAGCTGTCTCCAGTTTTCTTTTCACATTAATTAAAATAATATTTTTTGTTTCTTTTCTTGCTGTGGCACTCACCAGAGGGCGGTGGGGTGGAGGAGTTGTGGCAGTTACAGCTAACTTTCGATAGTTCCAGTGAGGGAGAGAGGCTGCAGTTTCAACTGTTAATGTTGTCAGGCTATAAACTTGCTGCACCAGTAATTATAAAATATAAAACATAGGTAATGGTGTTTCCATGGATTTGTTCTTTATGCACCACTAAACAACTATTCAGAGAAGTCAAGGCTGTGTAGAAATAACAAAATTAAACAATAAAACAAGCTCTTTTAAAAAAATTTCAGTACCCCTGAGGTCAGCGAAAGTCCAGGAGACAGTCCCCAAATGCTAATTTGCCAGTCCTGCTTGGCAGTTTTGATGATTGACCTTCATTTTGTTTCCCTCAAGACAATCAGTAATTATTAAAAAAAAATGCAAGAGAGGGAGTGATAATATTTTTTTACACACACCCTCTGTTTGTGATGCCTTCATAAACATCTCAAACTTTACTCTTAGGGTTTATGTGTCATCATATGCCTCAGGTGTGAGTAAAAAACATTTCATATCCTTACCTATACAGTACATTATTCTGTATTATGTAATACTGTCCCTAGGTGCTGTGGGAGGAGATTCCCTTGTGCCTAAGGCAGCATGCAAATGAGACATTCCTGATACAACTGGGGTGCAAACTGGGCTTTAGCCCAGTCAAAATCACAAATTAGGAAGTTATGTATGTATGTATGTATGCACAGAGCCATGCACAGGTGTGAACAAGTGTGTGTGTGTGATGCTCACACTCATCCCCCTCCATCCTGATCAATTGCTTAAGTCTGCTTGTTGACTCTGCAGCACTCTCTTTTGTTCAGTTTCCAGTAATCTTCCCTAAGAGTCCACTGAGCCTAGATGCTAACTCAGATCCTGTTTCAGTCCCTGGTACTGTAGTCCAATTGGTTCTCTGTCCCTTATCCCATCTCCCCATTTGTGTCTTTTTGATTTGGTCCCTCTATGGTCTCAGTTCATGATGTCTCTGTGCAGCAGGCATATTTGGTGAATGCTGCTATTCCCACCCTGAACAGTTCTTTGGGCAGTAGGCATTGGAAAAATGTGCACATGTTCTGCTGGGGGCTGCAACACTTTGTGTAAGGCACAATGTGCTGTTAGCATGGTGACCCAATTACTTCCTCTTACAAATGCACATTTGAAGTGTTCTGGCATGGAAGGAGACTATAACCTACTCTGGGCATCGTTCAGGGGTTGCAGGAATGGAACTGCCACAAAATCATTACCGCAACAATTGTGCACTAGTTCCTTATGACTGAGAATCAGGCCCTCGTGACTATTTTACAATAACAATCTCAGTTATTGGAGTATAAAGAACTGATTGCCATGTAGCCAGTCATTTATTATGTTTATTTAGTTTTAACTCACTGGTCTATCTTAAAATAAAGGTCTACCATTTAATTGTTCTTTTTTCTACATTTATATATTTTTTTTCACTGAATAAGTTAATGTGTTTTTACAGCTACAGTGTATACTGTAATATGCCACAGCTTACACTTGGGACTTTTCAAGAAGTCAAACAAGTTATGAATCTTATGAATATTCAAGGTGAATGATGAAGTGGCATCTGCACGCTCACTCCACTGCTGCCAAACATCTCTTTCACTTAGTCTTGCTATAATTGCAGTGTAGTGTCATACTGATAAAGGATAATCAATCTCTGTATAAAATTATTAAAATCACAATGACTATTAAGGATGAACTAAAACTGAATTAAAAGGCATTTTAATTAAAGTAGCAAATTAAACTTCACTAATAAACCCAGCCGACAGAGCAGGAAGAACACATTATAGTGTCCACTAATTAACAATAGTGCATACTCAATAACCTGTCCAATTTCCATTATTAAGAAGTTAACCAAATAAAGGAACTGACAGCATGACCATGTTCAATATGCTATTTGTATCTTGCACAGACAAGTTTGCCAAGAAAAAATGGTTTCAAGGAAAACTATACAGTTAACATGTATGGCCAGGCCAGCTCAGTGGTGCTGAGGGTTGAGGCGTTGGACGCTACACTTCGAGCCACTCCGGTGACCCAGGTTCAGGAATGAACCTGAGCCATTGGGGTTCAGCTGCAGAAAGAGAAGATCAAGCATCGGGAGGACTGCTTTCTTCTCCTGGAGTCGGTTTTGGGGATTTCTCCACTTGGTGACGGCTCATGGCAGAGACTGGGGTGATGCATCTGGGGCAGGGAAAAAGCAGATGGGGATCTGGTGTCAGCAGGCATCTGCGGGAGTGCATGGACTCACTCACTCTGCATGCTGATGTCATTACATGTCTGTGTTCTCAGGTACAAGAAAGGAAAATCCCTCTGCCCACAAGAATTACGCCTCCGAAGGGGTACCGTCCACCACCTCCAAACAAAGCCCAACTCGAGGGGTGGGTGCTCAAGGGTGATGCAGTCTCCCTCCTGTCCCCTTCTGGGAGGGCACCTCCATGGGGGACAAGCTGCGGTCCTCCCTTCTTCAGCTGGATCATGGCAGAGGCTGGTAGGTGGTGCAGGACATTGAGGCACCTTGCAGCAAAGTCGTTTGGGGAAGTCCCCCTCTGGGGAGGCAGAGAGCAAAAATAGAATGGACAACAAAAACAAAAAGAGATGCCATTCAAGGGCCCATAATACGAAAGAACCATCATGCAGCAATTGGTAGGTACGCAAGCATATGCCACCTATATTGCCTCAAGACAAGATCACCCACCATGGGGGGGGGGCATGAGAAGAGCACCAACCCTGAGGGTGCAAATGGAAAAAAAAGTTGTGATGACTTTCAACAGTCTTTTGTATGGTCCAAATAGAAGTGCAACATCCTATAGACATCTGGTGAATGCAGGATAACACCCCCACTATTCTGATGGAAAGGCAAGAAACACAGGAAGGTGAATTGTCTGATTCAGAGTGAAGACAAGAGCTATCTTAGGAAGAAACTGTAGATGGGTGTCAGGGAGGGCAGCTGTTGGGGGAGGCTAAGGAGGGGTCATTATGGCCATAATGCAATGTTTGGTAGTCTGCTGGGCTGGCATCTTGCCTATCAGGATGAGCATCATGCAGATGGGGGACCAGTACCTGCACTTGTGCAATGACCTGTGATGGCAGGAGCCATGGCTCCTGCAACAGCTGCAGACCATGGTGAAGAGTGGCAGTGTGCCATAGCCAGGGGAGTACAGCCAGATATCATTGTAATAATAGTTGTACAGACCTTCACAGTATATGTACACAAGTTATAACTGTCAGGGCTAAAAACTCTGTTTACACAATTGTCCTGTTGCAATAATCTACCTGCTGAAATAGTGGACTCCTTCAACTTTAATATTTTTAAATCAAGCTTGGACAGGTATATGACAGTTGGTAATTTCAGTTTCCTCCACTGAAATGGTGGGGTCAACCAACATGGTCTTATGCCTTCTGGTTCTCTTAATAATCCAGTATGAACTCCAGTATGAACATGGTTCTTGTCAGAGTATAGAGATAACACTCACATAGGTTTAAAGTATAGACAGGACCTTTTAGTCAACTGTTATGTCAATTACATGTACATACATTAGGGTGTACAGGGTTTCTATTCTATGGAACAGTACATCAGTCTTTGATGTTCAAACAGGCACATGTTTCAGACAATGCCATGTTCATTACATTCTCAACAGCACCCAGTGTAGGGATCTCTCTGTTGTCTGAAAGTTGGCATGTACACATGGATACCATGTGGGCTGTTCTGCAGTAGCATGCATTGTACCTACCCTAGGCATGTGATACCACATCGATCACAGGGTCAGTGCACAGGCAGTGTGTGTACCAGTATTACCCACCTGCAGGTGCTATGGTGGAACTGTGTAGGTGGGGGTACACAAACAGTATAGTTGTCTATGTGGTGTAAACATCATGTCTCAGTACCTGGACAACAATAGGGGATGGCGCAGATGACACATGTCATGGCACTGTCATACTAGTTTTATGGTTTTATTGATACAGACACCCTGTGGGGTTGTGCACATCTGGAATGTGTATACCAGCAGTTACCACCAGCCTTATGACAGTGTATGATAGGACCTGCAGATACAGTGCCTGGTCAAGTGTATTAGCCAGGTAGGTTGTGTGAGGTCATGTAGAATACATCAGCTCTGGCGTGTAGCAATGGGACATGTACAATGCTGCACATCACATAAAAATGGGAGGGAACTGTACATGTGTGTGCATGGCAGCAATAAAATCATACACATTTGTAAAGTACTGGGAATGCAAGTACCATGGTGAATTTTGGGTCTGCAAGCACAGGTTTCACATATCCTTTCTGATACATATGGCTGTACACCCCACACTTGTTTATCACGGCAGCACCTTGCCCATGGATCTGGTAGATAGGCTCATGATGACCACAACAGTGTACCTGTATCCAGGGGCTAGGTCTGTGTAATTATGGGCCCCCATGTGACTTGGTCACTGTACATGGCTGACATTGCCTGCAATGTTGACATGGTACATCTTTTGTTAGCCAGTACCTTGTCATGCCATCTATTGCTTGGTACTGTTCTGAAGTCTCCCTTGTTTCCCTTCACAGTCAGCATGTCCCAGACAGTGGTGGACAGGACCAGTCTAGCTCATCGGACAAGGCAAGACAGCGGTGGGAGTTCAGCTCAGATCAGAGCCAATGCTGGCAGAGGGATGATGGGTGCTTTGTCAGCTCCAGACACCATAAGTTGCTTGCATCTGCAACATGTGTGTGGTAGTGCATACTCCTATTATGGGGTGGCATGCACCCTCTTTGGTGGGAGGTGCCAGTCACAGTCCTGCCCAATACTTGTGGGTATGCCTCCTGTCTACTGTCCAACCATACTGGTGGTATCATATAAGTGTTGTGCTCTGCTGGACTGTCACATGCTGTTGGATGCATACCACTGCATAACAGTGCAGCGCCATCCATTTATAATGTATTTCCTGTTTATATTCCAGTTTATGGTACTGTTAAAGCCATGTCTGCTAGAGGGATCTGCACTGTGGCCCCTGTGGGCTCCAGCATCCACAGCATGCTATCCTAGCTACACCACTGTTGTGCATTTCACAGTTCTGTGCTATGTGTTCCACCTTGCAGTTCGGGGTGTCACCTACAGTGGTGTATGTCCATGCAATGGAGTGTATTGTTTACACATCCCCTACTGTACCACAGGATACCAGATGAATGATGCATGTTGCAGAGCTATACATCCATCTGACACTATTGCTGCTGCAGCCCTATAGCAAGTATCTTCTTGGCCACCGCCTCGCCACTGTGCTGGACTGCCTGGCACATGCACACCATTGTGAGCTATTCTGCATCTACACTCTGCTTGGCTCAGTGCAGCTGGGGACCACATAACTGTGTACCCCCCCATCATGGTTCACATGGGTCCTGCCCTGCATACGCCAGGTATGACATGGCATTCATGCCGTGGGTGGCTGTTGGTAGCATGGGCACTGGCCTTGAAAAAGCGTGAGTGTCACATGAAACGTTGGTCATGTGGTTGGAATAGGGGTGCTGCTGTCTGCCATGTTTTTAAACTTTATTAAAAGTTTATATTAACCTGACCTAGTGTTAGGTCTTTTTTATGGTAACAGCCATTTGTAGCCCGACTTTTGTAATGTTTAGAACACTGGCCTGTATCCTTTGCAATCCTACAGACACAGATGTCTCTCCCCCTTATGCTCCATGCTTGCTACCCTCACAGCATCTTCTGTCTGTTCACCTGTGTCGAGTCCATATCTCGTATTGCCGTACTGCTGTTCAGCATGCCTCAAGGGTCTTGAGTATCATGTACTGTGCACCCAATTGATTCTGTGTGTTCTTTTCTTCCACAGGTGCTTCCAGGACCACAAGGAGGATGATGGACACCATTCATAATGAGCGAAGGGATGCACTGCATAAGTGACAGCCAGATTGAGCTGCATGAGGTGGCCCACAGCCACGTACAAGACATGAACACAGCAATCCAGAGTACTGTGATGGCACTGGACAATGTTATTGTGATCATGGACCACACCACAGCTGCCATGGACAGTTTGCCAGTATGGCTGCTCATGTTGCATTAAGGACAGCATTCTAGACCATGAGGGATGAGCACCATGCAGCCTTAGTACAGGACAGATCTACAGTACGTTCCACCAATGAGTTGCTTAGCATTTCTAATTGAGTTGGGTTAGTGTCACTGGATTCAGTACAAAACCTTGCACAAACTATTTCTTAAGAGTTACAACTCAGTTGTGCATTGCATTGTGATTGGGCTTAAGGCGAACTCCAACTGAGTGGCAAAAACATCTTAGAAACATTACTCTTGAGCTGATTAGGTGTTGGAAAACAGTGCAGTATGAGTTGCCAATGCACTGCCAACCGTATAAAACAATGCTAAACCATCTCATTGGTGGGACAGTTTAATGCGACATTTGTGCTGTACAATATGGATGTTGATTACCTGTTTTTGCCCTGTGTTGTGTTTTTCCCCTGTTCAGTTTTGTTTCACTGTTCAATAAATAAATGTGTTACTTTGGCAGGTGTGGTGTCAGCAACTCTGCTGGGCTGTAAATAGAAATATGAAAATATAGAAACTGATGGCAGATAAGGACCACAAGGCCCATCCAGTCAGCCAATTTTTTCTACCTTATGAATGTGCCATAGGCCTGTACTCTTGTCAATGGCCTATCTATTCATACTCATCTATATTGCTCCCTTATGCCTGTCCCATGCCTGTTTAAAGCCCTGCACTGTATTCATATCCACCACTTCCTGAGGTAGGCCATTCCTTGCATCCAGCACCCTTTCTGTGAAAAAGAACTTACTCAAATTACCTCTTTATCGGCCTCCCTCTAATCTCATGCTATGTCATCTTGTTCTGCTATTTGTCTTATATTGAAACATGTTAGACTCTTTCACCTTGTTAATGCCCTTAAGATATTTGAATGTCTCGATCATATCACCTCGCTCCCACCTTTGCTCTAGGGTATACATATTGAGCTCTGTTAATCTGTCCTCATGTTTTCCGGTGCAGTACTGCACCATTTTGGTTGCCTTCTCTGGACTGCCTCCATTTTGTTAATGTCCTTGTGCCAGTGCAGCCTCCAGTACTGCATGCAGTACTCCAGATGGGACCTAACCAGTGTCTTGTAAAGAGGCATTATTACCACCCTCTTACAACTTGTGATACCCCTACTAATACACCCCAGCATCCCTCTAGCCTTACCTACTGATTTAGTGGTCTGCTTGGATGATTTTATGTCATCTACGATGAAGATGCCTAAGTCTCTTTCTTCCCTTGTGATTGCCAGCAACTCCCCTCCCAACCTATAGGTGGCTTCAGGGTTTCTCTTCCCTATATGCATGATCTTGCACTTCTTTGCTTTAAACCCCAGTTGCCACTCTTCCGACCATTTTGCCAGTTTATCCAGATCTCTTCTCATTCTGCCCGCCCCATCTGGATCATCTACTCTGTTGCAGATCTTGGTGTCATCTGCAAACAGACAAACCTTACCCTCTAGTCCATCTGCAATGTCACTGATGAAGATATTGAAGAGGACTGGCCCCAGGACTGATCTCTGAGGTACCCCGCTAGTGACTTGCATCTCTTCTGACTGTATAACCTTTTCCACCACTCTCTGTTTTCTGCCCACCAGCCAGTTTGCTGCCCAGTTGACCAATTTCTAACCCAGCTCAATCCTACCCAGCTTATTAATCAATCTTCTATGTAGAACAGTATCAAAAGCTTTGCTGAAGTCAAGGTAGGTGACATCAACTGCTCCCCCTTGGTCCACCACTCTGGTTACCCAGTCAAAGAAATCTGTAAGATTAGTTTGACAGGACCTTTCTGTTGTAAACCCATGCTGTCTTGGATCCTGTGCTCCTATGGATTCTAGGTGTTGCACTATCCTCCTTAAGGAGTGCCTCCATAATCGTGCCCACTACTAAGGTAAGACTGACTGGTCTGTAGTTTCCTGCCTCCTCCCTGCTACCACTCTTGTGGAGCTGGATCACATGATCCCTTCTCCAATCTTCTGGGACCTTTCCTGTGCTCAGAAACTCACTAAACAGTTCTGATAATGGCTGGGATGTATGCCATCAAGTCCCATTGCCTTTTCCACCCTGAGCTTAGCGAGCTCTTATAGGACCTTTTCTTTTGTGAAGGGACTAGTGCACACACCCCTCCCCCCTGTGTCCATAGTGCTGAGCTGTGGGCCCTGCCCTACCTTTTCCTCAGTAAATACTGAGCAGAAGTATCTATTTAGGATAGTTGCTTTTCCTTGGTCCTCCTCCTCCTCCTCACACTCCACCTTATCCCCTTTGATCTGAGCAATACCCACTCTGGACTTTCTCCTTTCACTAAAGTATCTATAGAAAGCCCTGTCACCTTCTTTTACTGTTTGTGCTAGTGTTTCCTCAGTTTGGGCCTTTGTCTGCCTTACTGCATTCCTTGCTTCCCTTAGGGAAATTTGGCATGCCTCCCTATTTTCATCCCACTGTGTTTCCTTATATTTCCTGAAGGCCAGCCTTTTGGCTCTGGCCTTTTCTGCTACTGTTCTTGAGAACCAAAATGGTTTCCTTCTTCTTTTGCTCTTGCTTTTCTCTCTGACACAGTGGGATGTTGCTTCAAGTGTTGCATCCTTAGTACTTGCCCACTTTGCTTGTACCCCCTCCCCTGTATTTCTTCTTGCCAGGGCTAGCTTAACTCTGTTGGCCATCTTATCAAAGTCAGCTCCTCTGAAGTCCCATATTTGTGCCTTGAACTGGGATGATTTAGTTCTGGTGGCCAAATTGAACCATACCATGTGATGGTCACTTGCTCCCAGGTAACCTTCTACCTGGAGATTTGTGATCCTTTCCCCGTTAGTCAGTACTAGATCTAAGATAGCCCTGTCTCTTGTGGTTTGTTCTACCAGTTGTTTGAGGCCCTCCCCCTACAGGGAATCCACTATGTGTCCAGTTCTGGCAGATGTTCCTGCTGGTATGGGTGGTTGCTGCTGTCCTTGCTTTGTGTTGGGTATTATTCAGTGTCATGTTTAGCTGTATTAGCGCTGCACCTGTGTCCCAGCACTGTGTTTCATTGGCGCTATTATTGCTGTGCTTGTTGGCTTTGTACTGCTGGGCTGTGGCATGATTTTCAGCTGTGTTAGCACTTGCACAGTGGCTGGCACACTGTTTGAGTATTGCAGTATCCTTGACTCAGCACTATTCAAACACACATATGAACATATGAAGTTGCCAGCAGAAACAGGCCTCATGGCCTATCAAGTCTGCTCGAGTGTGTAGCTATCCCCTCATCATGCAGCTGCCCCTCCCACTCCCTTCCCAGTATCCCCTTGCCCATCTCCTGTCCCAACCCCTCTTGAAACTTCCCACCATGTTACAAAACACTATCTCACCTTGCATGGTGTTCCATTTGTCCACCACTATTTCCATGAAATAATGTTTCCTCATCTACCTTTTGAATCTTCCCCCCCTCCAATCTTAGTCCATGCCCTCTTGTATCCCTCCCCCTTCTCATCTGAAAAATTCCTTCTGTGTTGGTCTTGGTATCCCCTTCAGATACTTAAAGTTCTTGATCATATCCCCCCTATCCCTCCTCTTCTCCAGTGAATACATATTCAACTCTCCCAGCCTGTCCTCATAGAGCTTGCTCTCCACTCCCTGGGTCATCTTTGTGGCTTTTTGCTGCACCCCTTCCAACAATCTGATGTTCTTCTTCAGGAATGGGTGCCAGTACTGCATGCAGTACTCCAGGTGGAGCCTGATCAATGACCTGTGCAGGGGCAGGATAACCTCCCTCCTTCTGGAGGAGATCCCTTTTGCAATACACCCCAGCATTTTGTTGGCTTTTGCTGCTGCCTTCCTGCACTGAGCAGAGTTGTTCATGCTCCCTGTAATGATCACTCCTAAGTCCTTCTCCTCTATGGAGCTCCCCAGCTGTACCCCACTCAAGTGATAATCCCTTCTCTGGTTCCTGACTCCAAAGTGCATAACCTTGCACTTCTTGGCATTGACCCCCAACTGCCACATTTCCTCCCGCTTATGCAGCTTAGTCAGGTCCACCTGCACAGTGCAGCACTATTGAGGTGCAGTGCAATCCAGCCTGTCAAACCACTCAAACCTTTTACACTAAAATGAGGGACACAGACACTCAAAATGAGGAGCAATGAGGGACACTGCCACTCATAATGAGGGGCACATTCACCAGCAGGTAGATACAAGCTTAGAACACTGCAGAAACAATTGTACTTATTGTATGTTATTACATGTCTGTAAGTCAATGACTATATGTTTGCAACTAAAAATGATGACTGTTGCACACGCTGATGTGGAACCTTTGTAAAAGAGCCTCGGATCAAAGGTGTTATAATCCTAGATTGAAATAAATAAAATAAAAAAAATAAATAAATACTTACTTGTATAAAGTAACATTTTTTATGTAGCATTATTGAATATTAGGAATTTTGGCTTTAAAGTCTGACTTGACAGTACATTCTTGATGTTGGCAGAACCTTTTCTGTAATGGACTATTGTGGGACAGACCAATTTTGAGAAGCAAAATGTGTGATATCCTTCATAATCAGGACATTTGAGAGGTATGAGACTGATTGAATATGGGGCCATAATTCTTTGCAATAAGAAAGTGATACACATTCTAGTCTTTTGTTCTGAACTTTGAAGGCCAATTCTATGCATTTTAATGCTGAGAGATGTGACAGTCATGCTTTTGCCTTTTCTTAACCAAGATCTCACACAAAATATTTAAATATTAGGCTGTTTCTGCAATAAAATCCCATTAACAGGTCTCCTTCCCCATCACTTTATGTCAACTCAGTTTGCCCTTTATGCTACTCTCTCTCTACTCTGGTTAAAATCAAGGAAAAGTGAAGCCCTTTTGAACCCTGAGTGCTAGGAGTAATTTGCCTCTAACAAATCCACCCTCCCTGCGTGCTGTCACTTCCAAACATGTCTAAAATGTGTGTTCAGTTTGCTTTCTCTTCCCAATAACGTTGCTCTGATTTCCCAGAAAATCTGGTGTTTTTTTAGTCAATGTTTTTTCTAAGTAAACTCCTTTTATATCCATATGCCAAGATCTACAGTATAAGCACTGAAATATAAAGTTGATAATTTAGGCATTTTCAAGTCACAGAAGTTTGACAGAAATACAACTTTTGTGCTTTCTGTAGTGTTTTGTAATTTGTTTTTAGCCTGAGGCTACAGCAAAAACCACTGATGTATTTTTGATAAAAAAATTTATTTTATTTTACTAGAACATGCGTTCATTGCAAATATGTAACATATAAATACTGAATATTCACAAAAGCAACTTATTACACAGGATTAATTAATTCCAATTTATAAATACTATTCATTTCATATCTCAACATTAGAACTGTTTTATGAAGAGTTGCATAAAATTAAAAAAAAATGTAACACATAACAATGTTAATAAGTTAGAATAAATTCCATCCCACTGAAACTGCATTGGCATAGTTTGTTCAGCAGGCCTATACCATAGTTATTTCTGAATCATATTAAGGAAAGGTCATACTTTCCCAAATTAATCATTTTTATCTAAACATGAGTAGCTAATTCTCTCATTATTGGCTGTTGAACCCAAATAAGTAAACCATTCTTCCAAAGATATGATCATATTCTATTTCCAGTTTCATAACAACAGCCTCTTGGAATTGAGCACTGCAGCTAGAACCTAAAGCCTTTGATATATAGACAGATATATGGGATACATGATGGGCAGGAGTGGGATATGGAAAATATTCTCACTCCTGCAAAGTGAGCTCTGTATTCTCATGAGTGCTGAAGGCACAAGTGAGAATGCACAGCTCACTCTGCAGGGCTTAGAATATTTTCCATATCCCACGATCTGCCCATCTTACGTGCAATTTATATTACAGGGGTGAGAATTTTAGGAAAATCTTTCTATTTCTGTGTGTTTCCTGCTCAGTGTGTGTGTGTGTGTGTCTGTGTGTGGTGAATGGACTGGGAGTCAGAAATACAGATGAGTGTGCTTTGTAAAGCAAATTGAGTAAGTTATAGGTTCAATGAGAAAGACTGCTGCAGGTAGCACTGTGAAAGAGAAACTGTTTTATAAAAGAGTTTCATTTAGAATTCAGGTTGTTTTGAAGCTGAGATCAGCACAGTAATGGGCTAGGAGTGTTAGAAACACAATGGGACACAGGTAGGAGTGTTTTGCAAAGCTAATTGAGTAAGTTGCAGCTTCAGTGAGAAAGAGAAACTGTTATCTGAAGCAGTTTCCTTTAGAATGCAAGCTATAGTGGAGTTATTCTCACTCTGGTGACAACAGCAGAGTGTGGATAAATGTCGATATCCTCACTCTGCTGTTGTCATCAGGATTTATCCTCACTCTAGTGGAAATAACACAGTATATCCTACTGAGAAAGCTCTCACCCCTGTGGTGTATGTATGTATGTGTGTGTTGTATGTATGTATGTATGTGTGTGTATATATATATATATATATATATATATGTATAATAGATATACCACTCTGAGGTGTGTGGTGGCGCTCTGATATATGCGCCTTGGTGTGCGAATTGTGCGAGGCAGCAGGGCGAGTCCATCAACCACCCAAGGGCGTGTATATCAGAGCGGCTCAAGACACCTCAGAGTGGTATATCTATCTTATAAAATGTCAAAATTGTTTTGAGGGAGGTTAAAAGTGCAGGTGTGCGGTCGCGCTCTGATATACGCATGGTTATGTGATGGTGTTTGTCCAGTGCTGTTGGTGCTGCTGACCATGATTGTCTCAAGCATTTTATAAATATATATATATATAGACAAAGAACCTCTGTGCGCAAACACTGAGGCAAGGGTTACCCCAAAGGGCATTTGGCTGGGAAGCCAAGTTTCAAGAAAATACAAAATCACACATACCCCCACAATGCAAAGCATCATGGGCTGCATATGCAAATCACCACAGAATGTTATGCTGGTCCAACTTTAAGCAGAATTGCATGGTGCCAAAATGCCTCTCACACAGTTTGCAAAGGGTGCTAACAGAAGACATAGACACGTGTTTCGTCCTACCAGGACTCATCAGTATGCCTCTTCTGTTTGACACCCCAGTGGAATGGACCGCTACCCTAAGACAGGTATATATATATAGCTAGATATATATTTATATATATATACATACATATATATATATATATATAGTAGTGTATATATATATATATATATGTATGTATATAATTTTCTGGAAATAATCCCAAGGTAAAAACTGAAGGTATTAACTGGAGGTAGCCCGTGAAATGGGTGTTGGTGATTGGGCACATACAATAACACAACCCAATCCCTGGTGCATGTCATCAGGGCTATGGTGGGGTAGGGTGGCCGGATTGGGGGGCAGTGAATATAGTGATGAGATGTTGCCACACATACGCATGTTGGGGGGAGCGAGCATGCACAGTGAAGGGTGGAAGGGGATGGTAGAGGTGGTGCCACGGTGGGTTGCCAAGCTAACTCCATGGTGTGGTGGGTGGGTTGGTGGCATTGGTGGGCAGGGTACTGGGTTTGGGTCTGGGTGCTGATCCTATTTTGCTGTACCCAGCCCAACCCTATTTTTTAAATGCTTTCCAAACCCCCCAACATGCACCCCCCCTGGAGTTAAGAATCCTTAAGTAGGGGGATGCGGGGGGCAAAGCCCAAGGGGAGGTGTGGGGCCCTGTACAAGACATTAAAAAAGTAAGTCACAGGTGCATTTTTGTTAGAGCACAGGGTGTCAGAGTGCTGAAAGAAATTTTTGGCACTCTGACATTGCGATAACGGTGATTGCCTTTAGGCTTTTGCCATTATCACATAAACCCTTAACAGGATGTTCTTTTTCTTCACAGAAGTTAGAGGGATCTTCCTAGAAGTGCTTTAATTTGATGCAGTTCCAGAACATATGTGTGGCAGATCAGCTTAGGGTGGCTTGTATCTCCAGTAGCAGCTATCAGAAAGCAGACTCATAGTTTCTAGCATAACCAAAGATTCACATTTTGGTGAATAGAGTAGTGCTTGTGTATACTGTAATAAACTTTGGCCTTTCTCTATTCCCACCCGTAGTAGATAAGTCGGGTAGTGTGTGGGGAATAGAGGGCTCAAAACCAAGGGTGAGCAGGGTGCCAGAGGAGAATGGGGAAGATGGTGGTAGTTTTGAAATACACTGAGCGTGGGCTGCTGGGAGAGAATGGATTTTATTTAGGATGTGGGAGGAGCTATTCACCCATGTTCAACCTCAGGCTTTAGCCCTTTCATTCAATTTACTGTATTGTAAATAGAGTAGTGTTTGTGTATACTGCAATGAACTTTGGCCTTTCTCTATTCCCACTCTTGGTAGATAAACCAGGCAGCATGTAGGGAATGTTGAGCCCAAAATGATTACTTCCTCCAAAACACAGAGAGAGTGTGACCAGTAGTATGAGGGAGAGGGAAAAAAACCCTGTGGAGGAAACCTATGAAGACCCATGGCTGCTGACGTGCCTGTCCTCTAGGCAGACTAAGAGGAGATGATCCTAAATGCTTGTCTGATTTCTGCTTCTGGGTTAGGATGTGAGTTTCTAACAATGAAGAAGTCCATCTTTGAGTCTCTTGAGGATGTGTGCTGCAATGTTATTTCTTGATGATGAAGAAGCTGATCTTGTACAGAATGCAGGTCCTGGAAATGAATATGGATTATGTCTGAGCTGATGAAGAAGGCTTCTAACTTCATCAAGTAACCATTTGTGGTCATAGGTCATTGTTTGTTGAAGGTTAAAATAGGTTGTGATAAGTTTGAGTATGAATGGAAGAGCATGCGCTTGTCTAAATGATACACCAGGCATCAATTATTACAGGACAGATAATCTGTCAGTCTGTAACGATGGTAGCAATGGGATAAACATATTAGCTATTTTCTGTAGATTGGTGATTGTAAGGAAGTTGGCAGAAGGATGATGAGACAGTACTGTTTTGGGATGCAGGAATCCATAGAAAGCTAGACAAACAGTATTAGAAACCATGATGTTTGAGCTATAATCAAATGGATTAGAGTTCAAAGTTTCAACATGTTTTCTATTATGGAGCTATCTACAGGGAGACGATGAGGAGTTATAGTGACTGAAGTTCTTTGAATACCCAATAGAAGAGGTTTAACTGAATTATTGGAAAACAGTGAAGGCAAGGATGGATTAGGCTGTGGGAAAAAGCCCTGATACCTTAAAGGTATTGTTTAAAAGTTCCATGTGACAATTTCCAGGATTGATGACAACATTTAGGGAAGCTGGTACATGAACGGAGTATTCTAGGAGGACTGCAATGTATGGAATGAGGAATACTGTTCCATGCTGTGGAATGTGCAGCTTGGATGGCTGGAGCTATGGTGGCCCACATGCTAGCATTGGCTTGCTGGCAAAAATTACAAATAATTGTGAGAAAGTGGAGTCATGGCTTAGTCTGCTGAAGGATGGAGGCAATGAAAGGTCTTTGTTGATGATATCCACTGTGGGTTGATTATCAGAAAAGACAGATACTGTCTGAAGGGACCAGTGATAACCCTAGAAGGCAGCTGCTAGGATTAGGTAAATCTCACTGAGAGGAGATGTAGATGAAAATCAAGAAATGAGGTAATGTCTAGAGGCCAGGTAGCATAGCCATGGTTGTAAATGCATTAGTGTACATTCTGGGTGCAAGTTGGAAGAATAATCTCTGTAGAAAATTGAACAGACGTTCCAATAGGATAACAATTGGGACCACGTAGTGAAATCTGATTCTTAGCAGAAATTGTGATTTGGATATGATAGTGCAATTTTGAAACAGATTATGCTAGTGTCAGGTGGCAGGAACTTAAGGATTATACTTAAGGAACTACCGTCATTGGGAGGTGAGGTATCTGAGAAGGGAAGGAAATTCACATTACATGCAAGCTGTTTGAAAATGACTCCACTAAAGCTTGGATTCAGTGTGGTTTAAGAGGAGGTCAATATTCTTCCATATGGTCTGTATCCAAATAGAATGCCTAGGAAGTCGAGGGATGTTGCTGGACTTAGTGTTGTTTCTTTGGAGAAAGGAACTTATAAGTCTTGGATCCGCTAGATGAGAGCAGCAAAGCAGCTGCCGGAGGAGAACACAGGGGATCCATCAGGATAAAGTCCTCTAATGGATGATTAACTACTAGAAGGTGACAAATGTTCAGTAATGCCCAAAGGTAAGTCAGAAAACATGGTGAAAAGTTCTGTGCTACTTTGCAGTGGAATAGGAAATGTGCTACAAAGGAAAAACAGTCCTCCTGATACATGCCAGAGAAATGCTAGATAGACTGATCAATGGGTAACAGCTGAAATGTGTCTGTGAAGGTGGTGTGGTGAGAGTCAGAAGCCATAGCCAAGGCAATGGAAAAATTATGGTGCCATTGTCGATACAAACACATGAGAGGGAATAGTTGTCAAAGGGAATCAATGCAAGATGCCAAGGGTGGAAGAGGACTGAGGGGCAGCCAGGTCAAGAATGAGAGGTTTCCTGTCAAGAATAGTCCAGGAGCAATACCAATGTAATTGAGTTGATAGGTAGGAAATGATGAGTATTGAAAAGGATGCAGGAGGAATATCAATGAAGTTCTTTATGGAACAGCTGAGGAATGAATGTAGGGTCCTTTACAGCAAAGTGAAGAGCGTGCCATTGGAAGGTATCAGAGGGGAGCACAGGGATATCTGAGCAGAATCCATGTGAAGAGCCAAAGGATATGTTGGACAATAGATAGAAGACCAATTTTTTGCAAGTCAAAGGAAATGCAGAACAGATCACCATGCGGCAGAGGCTGAATGCTAGGATGTATGCAGATGAAAACAAGTTCCCCAGGTGCCTTGGATCTTTTGATGACAAGATCCAGGGAATGTGGTTGCAGGAGATGAAGCAGATGACTACAGTCTGAGTTGTGGAGTGGTGATGGCTCCGAGGCGGATGGAGTAATGACACTTGGAAGAGTAGTCAGAGGAGCAGGAACACCTGGAGCATTCTAGTGGACAAGATAACAGCAGGAGTTGATGTATCAGAGGCAGGAGTAGGCTGAGCTGGGAAGCAAACTGCAAAGTAATCATATGGGAGTGGAGGTAGGAAACTGATGAGGCCAGCTAAACAATGGAGTCTTGGAGTCAAGACAACAGTGAAGATTCTGGGTGAAGAACAGGTTGAGGCCAAGAAGCATACAAGTCCTGGATACAGGCAGAGACTGAGTGCTGGAAACCCTGGGATGTGTAGTTCAGCCATAAATAACCCAATCCAGAATAGTGTAGTTCAATCGAGGAAGCCCACCAATGGGCTTGGAGAGGTGAGGAATACATTTGAGAAGACTTTGCAATACCTTCTTTGGATGTTGGAGACATGGAATTTTTAGATGTAGGAGATGTTTTGATGCCAAGTTGTGCTGTATAGTGGCTGAAAACCCCGGGAATAATCGCAAGCAGTGAGGTCCAAGAATTGATGAAAGGAAAGGCCCATGATCAGGAGAGGCTTCATTGACTAGATAGAAGGTTCCCACCAGACTGGAGATGGCAAACCTGAATCCTGGTCTGTAGGATCTATGGAACCAAGAATAAAGCAGAAGTAGAAGGGGATGATAACTTGATGAAATGGACTCCCATCCCCAGTAGATATGGAGAGCCTACATTGACTCAAATGTCCAGAAAACATGAGAAAGGGACAGAGACTGTTGGATTTTCTGGTACGGAATGTAATTGGAAGATAAGGACTCTCATCCCCAGTAGACGGACAAGCCTACCTTTGCCTGATGCCTCACCAGGTAGAGCTAAAGACAGACACTGTCGGACTGCTAGTAGAGAGTGTAGTTTGAAGACATGGACTCCCATTCCTGGTAGACAGGGCAAGCTTACCTTCGCTTAATATCGCACCAAGTAGAGTTCAGGACAGAGACTGTCAGATTGCTGGTATAGAATGAAAATGACTGATGATATAAACAGACTTATGGTATAGTTTGCAATTGAAGAAATCAGGCTCCCATCCCCAGTAAAAACAAGCCCACCTTCACCACAATACCTCACAAGGTAGAGCTAGTCATGGAGGCTGCTGGATTGAGGGCATAGGTTAAACTGTGAGAAACAAGCTCCCATCCCCAGTAGACATGGCAAGCCTACCTGCACTGCAATACCACACAAGGTAGAGTTAGTAATGGAGGCTTTTGGACTGGTGGTATGGGTTGAGCAAGGAAGATGTACCAAATAATATAAGCAGAGTAGAAATGATTAGCTGGAGAAAGGGGATAAGAAACAGGGAAGGGAGTAAAAAGAAAAGCAAGAAGGAGGACAAAACGTACACTGCTGACAATAACAACATAAATGAAGTGAAAGCATGGAAAAGTAGAAATGCTAGGAGGACAGTGGGATATGTGTAGCCTTAAGCTAGCCCATTAAAAGAGTGGATGGGTATTGCACTCATTTAAACATAAGTTCTGAATTCAGTAGCAGCACCTGGCAGGGGATGGTGTTGCATAGTGATAAGAGGCAATGGTAAATGTAAGCAAAACTGCAGTTTGGGACACCAGGTGGGTGGATATGAAACAGCTGGTGAATTCAATTCAATTAAATTTTTATTTAACCAGGCAAAACATCATTGAGCCAGCTCATTTACAAGATGGTCCTGGGAGGACAGATAAGTAAATAAGTACAATAAGCAATGAAGAAAAATATAAAAGCAGCCAGCATATTATACAATAGGGCAGAAATACAATGAAAAGAAGCATACGAGATGAGTAAATGTAAAAATACATCTAAGCATCATAGATTAAATTCCAACCTAACCTGAAATACCATGTGGTATTCTTGGTTAGTAAAAAAAGTAAAGGCTTTTATGTAGCTAAGAGTAAGCACTTGTTGGACATATGTAGGTGGTAGAAAGAAGAATGAAGGACAGGATGGTGAGGGAAAAGAGGGTGATGGGAAAGACAAAAGGATGTGGGGTAAAGATTAGAGCTGCAGTGAACCTTTAATTCGCATACACAGTGAACGCGATGTCACCCACTTCGTGTTTGGCTGAATTTCGAGTAGTCTTGCTCTGATAACCCAAAATTCACCATTGACTTCGCCTTCCAATTCTCACTTCACCTTTACTTTGGTGCACAGGAGAAGTTGCCAGGTAACAACTAGTTTGGTCACATGTGTGCTTCTCTGCATGCCACATGACCACTTTCCTTCACAGGAAATGATTGTTTCCACTTGTTGAGTCAGTCTCAGTCAGCTGGTGTTGTGTGGAGGACTACTGGCAGCTAGTTAGAGAACAAATAAATTTATTCATTTAATAATTCTCATAGTTTAATAATTTTATTGTCAAGTAAAGTAGTACCAATCTATCTCTTACTTTTTCATACTGCATTTTGCTAACTGTATTACCTGTTTTTTTTTTTAAATTTGTATACTCTCTCTCTCTCTCTCTCTCTCTCTCCTCCTCCTCCTCCTCTCTCTCTCTCTCTCTCTCTCTCTCTCTCTGTGTCTCTCTCTTTCTGTTTTTTTCCTTTGTCAGATCTTCTCTTCTGGCTGTTATGTATCATCCGGCTGGATGTCATGGCCAAAGGACACGTGACAGTTCACATGTGGTAATCCTAAAAAGGGCAGTTTTTGGGATGCATTTCCACCAACAACCAAACATGGAGGTGGAGGTCAGAAGTAACATGAACAGGAGCAGCAGCAGCTGGTGGAGCAACAACAGCAGGAGCAGCAGCACACTGGAGCCCCCCACCCATGGTTCCTTGCCCACAGCGTGAACCATCTGCTCCACCAAAACAAGAGGCAGAGACATCAGATGTGCAAAAGCAATGCCAGCTATGGGGCCCTGGGAAGACCTACCCTATGTGGGCATATTTTCAGTGTGACCCCAATGAATGAAGTGTGGCTAAATGCACCGTATACCACAAGGTGGTCCATAGGGTGAAGAGTGGCAGCTGTATTGGCAATGGGTGGCATTGGACACACCTAGGCATGCACCACCAGGGAGAATGGCAGGAGGTAAAAACAGCAGCTGTTACATTAGCAGCATCAAGCAGAAAACAGAAACTGCAATCAGAAGTTGCCCCCCTCCTGCTGTAAAAATACCACTAGTAGTTGCTTCACCGACACCACTGCCAGTAGTAGCACCACCACCACCACCAGTAGTAGCAACACCACCACCGTCAGTACTAGCAACACCACCACCACCACCAGTAGTAGCAGCACCACCACCACCACCAGTAGTAACAACACCACCACCAGTAGTAGCAGCACCACCACCACCACCAGTAGCAGCAGCACCACCACCACCAGTAGTAACAGCACCATCACCACCACCACCAGTAGTAGCAGCACCACCACTGCCAGTAGTAGCAGCACCACCACCACCAGTAGCAGCAGCACCACCACCACCACCAGTAGTAGCAGCACCACCACCACCAGTAGTAGCATTACCAACACCACCAGTAGTAGCAGCAGCATCACTACCACCAGTAGTAGCAGCAGCACCATCCCCACCAGTAGTAGCAGCACCACCACCACCAGTAGTAGCAACACCACCACCAGTAGTAGCAGCACCACCACCACCAATAGTAGCAGCACCAGCACCACCACCAGTAGTAGCAGCACCACCACCACCAGTAGTAGCAGCACCACCACCAGTAGTAGCAGCACCACCACCACCAGTAGTAGCAGCACCACCACTGCCAGTAGTAGCAGCACCACCACCACCAGTAGTAGCAGCACCACCACTGCCAGTAGTAGCAGCACCACCACTACCACCAGTAGTAGCAACACCAACACCACCAGTAGTAGCAGCAGCAACACCACCAACACCAGTAGTAGCAGCACCACCACTACCACCAGTAGTAGCAGCTCCACCACCACCGCCAGTAGTAGCAGCAGCACTACCACTTGCAACAGGCAATGATCAGGAGGAGTAAATGCATTGGGAAATTGTTGAGCTGCAATGCAAGGTCATGGTGGGTTAAGCCTGCTCCTCCAAAAACAAGAAAAGAAATAACCCAATATACTAGTTTCCATTTTGTTCGGTAGGTAAAAACAATAACTTTAAACATAAAAATACTGGTACCAAAAAGGTTTTAATCATATAAACCCCCATTTTTGGGGGGGTTTGCCAAGCATTTCACTGGGTCACTTTTTTCTTCCCCATAATCAAGCGTTGTTCCCAATTAAACTGGGCAATATCCCTCCCTCCATAATATATCCCCAAAATATTACACCGAGCCATGGACACCCATATGCCTGCTACCTCCTCCTGTACCCTAGGAAACCCATGTACACTAAGACATTTAGTTTTCCATAAATTTAGTACAGCTCTCGTCATGCTACCCAGGGCCTGTATTAAACCATATGCTTTCTGAATTGACTCCCCATCCTTCACCACTAGACATAAGTTATCAGCGTAAGTGATCACTTTGATGACTGGTAAAACCTCTGTCCCAAGTCCAGTGATCAATGGGGATCCATGGAGAATTCTGACCACTTGGTCCAAGGTAAAAACATATAATAATGGGATCAATGGGCAGCCCTGTCTGACTCCCCTTCGAACCCATCCCCTTTCCCCCATCCTCCCGTTTTCATATGGTCTCACAAATGCCAGGGAATAGCACATCTGGAGCCATTGTATGAATTGTCTTCGGATCCAATACGCTCCCAGATACTGACATAAGAAATCATGGGAGACCCTGTCAAATGCCTTAGTCTGATCCAAACTCACCAAGGAGCCTTGTTTGTGATGAGCCTCAGGGTCTTTCCCCTCCAGATCAGTCAATTCTCTTAACAGTATTAGCGTATCTGAGATCTGCCTTCTAGACATTGAGCTAAACTGGTTAGGATGAATCAGATCCCCATAACCGCCCCTAATCTATTTCCCAAAAGATTAGCAAAGATTTTAAAATCATTATTTAGTAACGTAATAGATCTTCAGTTAGAAATATCTGCTTGCTCATCAGATTTAAACAAAAAGATCATAAGTCCATCATACATCTGAGAGGGTATACAGTCATCAGTAAGAAATCCCTTCTACCTCCATAAACACAATGTCCAAAGTCCTACACACTTGCCCATGTCAACTCCAGTAGCCTCCTCTCTAGTCTTGCTTGAGATAAAGCAAGAATGATCCTCCAAGGCTTTCATGTTTCTCTTTTGGAAGACCCACAATCAGAGCTGTCTATGGAGATCTTGGTGGGGAGAGGGATGTCAGTGGCTGGCAGTATGGTGTAGAGGTTAGAGCAATGAGCTGTGAATGAGCTTGATACTTACAGCTGACCTGGGTTTAATTCCCACAACCTCCACTTGCATACTGTGTGAATTATATACAGCTAGCAGTTCTCTCGGCATTAATTCCCACAATAATTTATACAATTCCACGGGCAGGCCATCCGATCCTGGTGCGACATCTGTTTGTAATGCCTATATTACCACCTTCAATTCCTCTGTCTTAAAGGGGGTTGTAAAACTATCACTTTTGTCTAATTGTGGAAACTCACCTGCCTATAACACTTGTCTCACAAATGGAGAGTGTGGGGCTGGTGCCCCAAAGGTCTGCGAAATATTATTCTTTAACTGTCTCATAATGCCCTCATTATCTTTTGCTACAATTCCCTGTTGCGACACCAACTGCACCATCACTTTCCTAACCCTTCTGGTTTTACAATCTAAAAAGGGATTTGTTTATTCTTTTATTCCATGTGTCCCAAACACCTGTTCCTTTTCTAACATTTTTAGCCTGTTATACTGATATTTAGTAATTTCCTCTTTTATTACATAGAAACATAGATTTTGATGGCAGATAAGGACCGCTTGGCCCATCCAGTCTGCCCATTTCCCTACCTATTGGATAAGCTGCAGATCCTAGTTAACCAGCAGCCTACTTCTTCCTACCCCCACCCCCTAGAATTGCCTTATGACTGTCCCATGCATGCTTGAATTCCACCACTGTTTTTGACTCCACAACCTCCTCCGGAAGGCCATTCCATGCATCCACAACCATCTGTGTGAAAAAATACTTCCTTAAATTACCTCTGAGCCGCCTCCCATCTATCTTCAAATTGTGCCCCCTTGTTCTTGCACACCTCTTTTTTTGAAAGATGCTACCCTCTTGGACTTTGTTGATTCCCTTGAGATACTTGAAAGTTTTTATCATGTCCCCCCTCTCTCTCCTTTCCTCGAGGCTATACATATTCAGCTCCTTAAGTCTCTCTTCATATGTCTTCCGGTGCAGGACCTGCACCATTTTAGTTGCCCTCCTCTGGACAGCCTCCATCCTGTCTATATCCTTGCGGAGATTGGGTCTCCAGAACTGCACGCAGTACTCCAGATGGGGTCTCACCAACTGTCTGTACAGAGGGATAATAACTTCCTGTTTTCTGCTGGTGATGCCTCTCCCTATGCATCCCAGTATCCCCCCAGCCCTCCTTGCTGCCCTCTCACATTGTTTGCCCACCTTTAGGTCATCTGATATGACTACCCCCAGGTCCCTTTCCATTTTTGCTGTTGTTAGTATCTCACCCCCCATTGTGTACTCTTCCCCTGGGTTTTTGTTTCCCAGGTGCAGTACCTTGCACTTCTTAGCATTGAATCTAAGCTGCCATACATTTGACCATTCCTCTAACCTTGCCAAGTCCCTTCTCATCCTTTCCACCCCACCTTGTGCATTATTAAGTGTATTTCCTCAGTTAAGCACACCAGCTGTACATTTTGCCTAGAGATCAGGCATTGTAGGTCACCCCTCAACTCCAGATACCTATTTTATACTGATTTAGCACATTCAGAAGCCTTCTGCTGGAAAAAACTCATTAACATAACATAGCTCATACTGTCACAAAGACAAATAGTGGTGATTCTGTCCTGTATAAGTTGCGTTCATTCCTGGTATATATCAGGGTCTAGTAGCAATGTGGAATTCATCATCTAGTAAGGCCTCCCCACTTCCCTAGGTGGTACTGTGGCTACTGAAACCCCAATCATTTTATGTTCTGAAGTTTCTATAGATAGGACTACTGTTGATATAACTGGTATAGATTTTTTCAAGAAAATGAAATCAATGCATGAAGAAAGTGTCTCCTTAAAAAATGTTGGGTCTTTCTCTTCCCATTAATAGCCTGCATTTCCTGTAAGTCCGCTTGAATCACCATTTTAGTTAAAAATGATCTATCACAGTATGCCTTGTTAGTCCCACTATCAGTACTTCTCCACTGTAAATTGATATTAAAATCACATCCAAAAAACAGTTGCCTACTAGTATAATGAAAAGATTCTACTGCTTTCAGAAGATCAATTCTATTAGCTTTGGCTTGTGGCTCATAAATATTAATTAATCTACAATGTAAATTATTAAAGAAAACATCTAACAACAGTGCTCAACCAGGGTCTATCTCCACAGGTCTATCTCCACAGTTATTAATAACTGCACCTCTGGGGTTGTAAAACAAAATCCCACCCCACAACATGCATCCACAGCTATGGATCAGTAAGATGCCCCCCCCCCCCAGTGCCACTCCCTGGTGGCTACCTCCATTTCTGCTACTGAATGAAGCCTGGTGTCCTGTAAAAAAAATACATCAAAACATAGCTGTTGTAATATAGCATACGTGGTGGTGCATTTTAATCCTAATTTTATGCTATTCACATTTAGGCTTGCTAGCCTCAAGAGCTCAAGCTCAGGGAGGTTAGTGTTGCTTTGTGCTTGATCTCGTTATACATTTCTGAACGCCAACCATAACAGTTGAAGCATTCACTAACACAACCTCCGGTCCTTGTCCTGCAGGTTGGGAAGCCTGCAAGATCTCCACCGGGTCTTCAGAGTCCATCCTCTCACCCCAAGTCTGAAAAGTTTCAAATCTGTTCCTGAGGGGCAGGGGAGATAAAGCTTTACCCGATCTGGTGTCTCAGGCTACTGTCATTGGGGGGATCTCCATTAGTCTCAACAACCATCTCCAGTGGTAGGTGGTCTTCTGAGTCTGCTACAAGTATCTCAGTCATGCCATTGGTAGGGAGCGAGGGAATGGGCTCTGGTCTGACCAAATCTATAGGTAGGCAGTCCACCTAGGGATGGGGAGTATCCTCCTGTTGTAAGGTCACACACTGCTGCCTGGCTATGGGAGTTCTCACTGTAACAATATTTTCTGTGGGTGGTCCCATTTCTGTCTCCTTATAGCTCTGGGGTTGTGGTCTAAGCTTCTCCTTAGCAGGTGCAGGTTGGGACTCAGGGTGTTCTGGTCTACTCCATGTCCCTATGTTTCCTCCCCAACCCCTGCCTCTCCATTTTGGATAAGCTTCATGTCTCAGGTCTTCCCTCTCTGACTGTCAGAAAGGTTTTTTAGCCTGATAGAGGTAGTAGTCTTGATCTGAGCTCTCCTCTGAATTATGGGCTGCCCATGGGCAGTCTTTAAAAGTATGCTCATCATCCCCACGTAAGTTGCAAACTGGGGGAGCTGTACATTGTGCCACTGTGTGACCAATCACCCCACATTGGTAACACTTGATTTTATCATAGTCAGTATTAAAGTGTTCTAAAGACCCACATCGATAGCAACTTTTGGGTTGATCAGCATAGAAAAGTATGCCCCATCTCTCCCCAAGAAGAAGGAGCTCGGTAGTTGTTGAATGCCTTGCTCTGACTATTTTAACTGAATTCGAAAACTCCACCCCCCCCAGTCCAAAACCCATTATCATCTATGATGGGGTTCGGCCTGCCAAAAATGGTGCACTGTTTTTCCAACCAGAAGACAATATCATTGATATTCACCCTTTCATTTCAAAAAAGAAGAGTCACAGTTTTTATTGTGGGTTTTGTGATTGGAATGGCCAAGAAGTCCTTCCACACCTCAGTATTTTTTATTTCATAGTATACCCTCCAGAATTTATCCAATGCTATAACAGTACAAAAGCTAAGATCATAGCAGTGATCCCCAAGGAGAATGAATAAATGCATAAACCTCAGTGGGGGAGAAACCCAAGGATTCCTTAATCAATGTTTTACCAACCCAATTCCTATCTGGAGATAGGGAAGCCAACCCTTTATAATGAAGGCAGACCATAAACCATCGTTTTGCAGCCTCTACAGGTTTATGGAAGAGGCCCACATATGATCTTGTGCTAGAAGTTGTGTCCTTGGCCACCTTCTCTCTGCCCCTGTCTTTCATCACTAAATGTCCCTCAAACAATGTACCTGATTGAGGAGGTGTGACCACAGTGTCCTCTCTTCCACCATCCACTGAATGATAGGAAATGGATGAAGCCAGCAAGGATCTTCTAGAGATGTCACAACCAGTCGTCCTTCCCATTGTAGGAGTAGTGTCTGGTGCAGTACCATTCTCTTGTGCCTCTCCTTCATTCCACGCATCTGCAGCAGGGACTACTACCTCAGCTGTAATCTCCACAACTTTGTCCTGCTTTTTCAACCCATACTCAGTGTCAGAACCTTGATTACCTCCTGGTGGCATTCTGGGTAGTCTGGGAGAGGGATAGCCGGGTCCAGGACCCACCGCTTATTTTTGAACTACCAGCCTGCTTGTTGCAAAGCACCTCCCAGTGTCCAGTCCATTGAAAACCCACTTATAATCACACTGTCATCTGGTGACCCTGGAACTTCTGAAGCAACCACATCCTCTTGAGGTATCTCTGTCTCTATTCCTACAAGTAAACGTTTACTAGTTTCCTGCATTGGACTTGCCATGGAACGTTTTCTTTGTTTTTGCTCTTCTTCCAATTTTGTTTTATTTTGTAAATATTCTTGCTCTACAGCTGACATCATGTCCAATAACTATAGTTTTTTATTTTCCAATTCCACTATCAAATGATCCTCTTCCACCATAAATTCTCCTGGTAGTATAGGTTATGCCGGACCTCGCTGTACTCTACTCACAGTTGCAATATTCCACTGCTCCAAACCATTTGCTGATATAGCAGTAGTCAAAACATCTCTAGCTCCTGCAACACAAACTTCCCCTTCCAGCGTCCAATCCTGATTGAGGTCCTCCAATCCACCCACAGGAAGTCAAGCCCTCTGCTGGCAAAGTAGGGGAATTGTTTATTGCAAAAACCAAAAAACATCAGTGCATTGTCACTAGAACAATACATACCAAAAAGAATGACATCACAGAAGGACTACTCAAAAAAAACAAAAACAACTGTACAATCACCATGATAAGGTACATATAGTGTCAAATCCAGTAGACATGTTTCCAATATTCATGAAACAAGTGAACCATCAAATGACAGGATTCAAAGTCCTTTTGAGTCCATAAAGCAGATTCAATGTGATGTAGAACAACAGTAGGTACGGTATCAGTATGCTGTAAGGAGAACAAACATCTTGCCTGCCACAAATAAAACTTAATGCAAGCAAATATCACTGTGAGGGTGCTTGGATGATAGCGGGAATAAACAAAAAACAAATAATCCCCAAGAACCAAATATTCATATGAAATATGACAAGATGAACCCCATCCCCACATTACCAAGCAAAACAGACCAAAACTGACGGACATAATAACAAGTAAAAAAAAATGAGCCATAGTTTCTTCCATTCCTGCACATTCAACATGAATACAGTTTCTTTCAGTAATAGCCTTATGTTTCAAATTTCCCTTTACCCCTAGTCTCCCATGGCAACTAAGCAAAGTCACATCCCATATCCTGTCAGGAATCCTCCTGTCGGCCAGAACTTTCAAAGCCAAATGTAATTTAATAGGAAAACATCTGGGAAAAACAACCTGGACTAAAAAATTAGTGGACATTATTCTAATATACAGGCCTTTTGAGGAAAGCCGATGAACCTTGCTTTGAGCAAGATGCCACTGACGTAGCTTGACAACCACTAAATGAAGGAATGAAGGTGCCCTATAATAAGATTTAACAATAGGTGCCTCAGTAGACCATCATAGCAAAAAATCCCAAAGCAAAAATAAAGTCCATAAGTCCCAAGGATGAGACTGATACTGTGCAACTTCTTTAAACATAGATTTAATAAAAAAGGAGAAATAAAAAACAATCGGGTTAATCATACCAAGGCCACCAGCCTTGATCTGTAGATACATAAAATCACGCTTAACCGGGGTTCAGTTGGCTTCCCCACAACAGTTGAATAAAAATACTATAAAAGCGGGTTTCATATCATCTAGGCAAAGGAAACACAGAACTAAAATAGAGAAACAGCAGTAGCAGGAATTTTTTGACAATCAAAATACATTTTTGTTTAGAAAAAGTCCAGGACTTCCATAACTGAACCTTACCCTCACCTAATTAAATGCGCTGTTTCCAATTAAGATCAGCCAGATCACCAGCACCAAAAAAAACAACCCCAATATTTTAATAGGGCCCGAAGAAATAGCTATCTGCCCAATCATGGTCTCAAAAGATCCCTCCCCAAAGAAAATTCCAGCACTCTTGTCATAATTCACAGAAGTCCCTGAAATCAAACCAAACTGTGCTAAGACATTTAATGCTAAATGACCGGAAACTAAATTTTGTAGCAGAAGACACATGTCATCAGCATAGACAGCCAAAAAGCTGAGGAGGAATATCAAAAGCTGGCAACAAACCCATAAAATATGGATGATGAAGGAGGTCACAAATTAAAGGGTCCAACACAAAGGTGTATAATAAATGGCTAAGCGGACATCCCTGATGCACCCTCCTGCAAAAATCAATCCCATCTCCCAGTATCCCATTAACGAGGGGAAAGTTTCGGGCATCACTATACAAAAGCCCCACCCAAGCTCTGAGTTTATCTGAAAATCCATACCTCTGAAGGACTTGAAACAAAAACTCTTGGGAAACCTTGTCAAAGGCCTTAGCCTGGTCTAAAGAGAGTAAATATCCCGTAAGCTTCCCTAGTCGACTGCAGTCACAAATATTCCTCAGTAGTATCAAATTCTGGTGAATGTGTCTACCTAGAATAGAACATGTTCGAACAGGATGAATCAGTGGTGAAGCAACATGTTGGAGCCTATGGCACAAAATAGCTGAAAAAAATCTTAGAATCCATATTTAATAAGCAAATCGGTCTCCAATTCCCAACAACACGTTTATTTCCTTTTTTAAATAAAAAAATTGTCAAAGCATCCGAAAAACCCTGAGGCAGTTTAGAATCAGCAAGGATTTCATTGAAAACCTGAGTCAAAATAATGCTGATATCGTCCCAAAAAAATTTATACAGTTCATTAATGAGGCGAAATTCTAGATTTCAAATGGTTAATTTCTGCCCTGAACTCATCCTGGGTTATGGGCATATCCATAAAGTGGGAATCAGTAGGTGATATCGTGGGTGGCTGAAAGGAAAGCAATGCTTCCCAGGTACTGGTGGGCTGAAAGGCCTGACCATGTTGGGCCCTTAAGAAAAGCTGAACAATATGCAACATCTCATTATCAGTAGTTTTCAAAACACCCGTAATATCATAAAGGCCATCCATGAACTTTTTGTCTAACGCTTGTTTACAGGTGGAAAAAGAGTCTGAAACGGGTGAAGACTTTAGTCCATAAGACAGGTCTTCATGCATGCAGCAAGCCTTCCCATAATGAAAATGTCTCATGTGGTTTCGGAGCACAGCAATTTGTTCTTGTATCCAAACGTCAGAACAAGTGGGAAGTGACATTAATATATAAAACTGTGATCAATGTCCTAAATAAGAAATATAGTCTTCTATTTGAGTTTGATGGTTAAAGAGAGTGGAAGTCTGTTTAAACTCAAGTTTGTATCTATCCACCAATCACCCCAGGAATCGTACATCCTGTCTACTGATCGCCACCTATCGAGTGTCTGTGACAGAAAGACTGGAACCGCACTTGAGTCAGTAAAATAGGATTCAGCTTCCATCTTGTGGGAAGGGCAGGAAAATGAGGTGGAATACTAGAAAGAGGAAAAATGTACTGTCAACAACATATGATCTGAAAATTCCCAAGGGGTCAACTTAAAGGAGAATGGAGTCAAGTGCCGGGAAGCAAAAACAAAATCAATTCTGGTGGCAATAGTGCTATGTTTGTATGTAGGTCCTGGGTCTGAATAAAGTGCTCTATAAGCATCTGTTAAAAGACTTTCAGAATTAATTTATGCACAGCACGGAAATCGCAATAAACTTTACTTTGTAACTGGTCTTTAAATTTCAGATCCAAGCCACAGTTAAAATTACCCCCCCATATAATATGTCTAGGTGAAAAAAGATAGTGCTCAATTTCACGGGAAAGATTGATCCTGGCTGATTTAACTTGGGGAGCATAAATGTTTATAAGACGGAGGGGGAAACCCATATAGAACAGTCTAGGAGCAAGGTTCTACCTGGAATCAGATCGACCAGTCTAATTACCTGTACAGCAGTATGACAAAAAAGTATCTCAACCCCATCTGCAGCATCAGGACCATAGGGCCAAAGAGAAGGCCGGGAGAACCACAAAATCTTAATATAATTGACTTCTGACAGAACAGAAAAGCATGTCTTTTGCAGAAATATAATGTCCGCAGGCAGGGACTTACAATAATGCAGGAGCCCAATACGCTTCCTGGAATTCTTTATACTACAAGTATTGAGTGAAGCTACAGTCAAGGAAGCCAGGGAGTTAGACCAGAATTTGTCATTTTTACGCTTTCGACTTGATTTTTTCTTTGACTCCAATAAGTCAGGTCCCCCTTCATCATCACACTCCATGCCAGACAAGGCCCCAGATTATACTGACATATCAGACTCTGAATCCCCATCCTGATCTTGCAAGACCTGGAAAGCATTGTGCGTAAGAGTGGTAGCTGTTATGGCTAACATTTTCGTATGAGACCTTGTTACATGTTTTGGAAGAGGTATCTGAAACTCAGGGTCAAGGGGGTGGAGGCAGAAGAGAGAGTGGCAGGAGCTGAAAGCCCTGAAACCTCAGGGGGCTGCAGAACATGTAACTGACCAATGTCGGAAGGCTCATCAGTGGGTTGAGGTTCACCACCCCCAGGAGGGGCCGAGGTGGAAGGGCTTGTGCTAGAAAGGTTCTGATCAGGGGAAGCAGTATCCTCAGTGCTAGATCTAAAACAGCCCTGGGCTTCTGAGGTCAGGGTTTCCTTGTCAAGGCCCCCTGAATTATTTTGGCCAGCATATGGACACTGGTGGTATGCATGCCCCTGGGCATCACAAAGGTTGCAGCGAAAAACATTTTGGCAGGTTCCACTGTTATGATCCAGTTCTCCACACAAAGCACATTTGATCTTATCACATGCGCTACTTTAATGGCGAGGGCTACCACACCTATAGCATGCCTTAGGTTGACCTGGGTAAAAACATACTCCTCTATCCTTGCTCAAAAAGAAACTATTTGGAACATGCTGAACTAGGTCACCTACAATGCAGTTTAATCTTAAATTTCCAGCTTCCAGTCCAGATGCCCTCCTCATCAATGACAGGTTCTGGAGGACCCAATACAGTGCACTTACTCTCCAACCAGTACAAAATATCCCCCAAATTTACCCCCTCATTCCGGAACATTATGTGGATAGTCTTAAACAATGGTTTAGTAATAGGAATGGCCCAAAATGGAGTCCATAAAGGAGTGGTTTTCAAAGAATCATATTTTTGCCAGAATTTATCCAGGTCAGTAAAGGATTTGAAACTAATGTCAAAAGTATCTTCTCCCCCAATATTAATGAGGGCATATATGTCTGAGGCTTGAAAGTTCATAGAGTTCTTAAGCAGCTGTTGGGCTACAAAAAAACAGTCAGGGTGTTCCTGAAGACCCCACCTGTACCTGAGATGTACAGCATTGCATCTAGGAGCCTGATTCAAGCAATTATTCCAAAAAAGATCCGAAAAGCGGGGGCTGGTATGAAACTGTTCCTGACGAGGAGAAGAAGGGGGGGAAACATTTGGTACTGCAGTGACAGGCTCCTCAATAGCAACTGAATCAGAAATAAGCAAAGTCTCACCATCAATAGCTGTAGTACAAGGTTCCAAAAGCTGTCGATCTGCGAACTGAACAGTCGCAGTGATCCCGGAAATGTTTGTCTCCTGTGGAGTAATGGAAATCCAGTTCGAATCAGGCAGCCAGTGCCCATCTTGAAGCATCCAGCCTGCATCAAGCAGGGCAGATTCTTTACTCCAGTCTCTAGAAGGAAACGAGCCGTCAGAGGAAAGTAACTTCCACATTCCAGTACGCGGAGTCTCTGGCACATAAGTCAGCATTGATTCCTGAGCTACAGGACTAATCAGGCAAGCCGCTTTCTCGGCCGGCGGGTCAGTATGCTTGCCATCTTCATGCATCAAAACTGAGTGGACAGTCGGAATAGTCGAGGAAGTCAAGGGAATGTCTCCTGTCACCTGCTCTGTTGAAGCCTTCTTCACCGAAACTCCCACTGCATGGATCGCACCGCGCACATCTCCAGGCAGCTCCACAGGTGCATCACCAGAAATACACTCCACTCGGGACTGATCCCCTACGGACATCTCATTAGAGCTCTCCCTGCCATCAGCAGATAAGACGCCTGTCTTTGTTGAAAGCCCAACAGTCTGCCATTCCGTTGAACAGTCAGCAGCTCCCGCTACCACCAGCAATGCAGTAGGGGAATTTCCCTGGTCTCCTAGCCAAATTTCCCCCATTCACTAACAATACCACCAACAGCTTAACCTGGATTAATTTCACTTGGTTACCGTCTGTGTCCCCTTCCCCCCGTCACCCCTGAACAAGGGACTTCTAGTCTCAGTGAGCCTACCAGGTCAACAAAATTCAATAAATAAAATTTCTTTTCACTTTGTAGTAGTGTATGTGATGTCAAGACATTATTAACAGGAGAGACTGAAATGTACTTCACAGCTAGTTCTTTTTGACATTTCAACAGCAGTAGGAAGGATGATGTTTGAATCTACTGGAATTATCTTATTACTTGCACACTAGTACAGCAGCTTTACTTTTCAGCATGTAAGCATTTGTGTAATGGGGCCACTACCTGACATTTGTGGATAGAAGAAGGATACAATAATATGAACAGACTTATGTTTCAATGCTCACCCAAAAGATGTTTATTTTATATTATTCTGGAATTCTCTTCTTACTTGCACACCAGTGCATCAGCACAGCAGCAGCAGCAGTACGAGCAGCATGTAAGCCTTTCTATAATGGGACCAATACCTGGCATTTGTGGATAGAAGAAGGAAAGTAGGAAAAGGAGCATACAGCACAGTGAAACAGATAAGGTGAGGAAGGGTCAAGGAAGGATAGTACAGATTTTTTGTGTCATCATTTTTATATACTTTTATTTTCTTGTGTGTTTTTTTTTTTAAAGTCCATAGGTGTTAAAGAAAGACAAGACGAAAGGAAAGATGATAAAGGTGTACAGAACAGAGTACAAAGTTTGAACAGTGCAACATATTTAGTCAGTGGCACCTCTGTCACTACCACAAAGACAGTCCCGGATCACAGTCAGAATGGCAGTCTCATGTCCTTATTGTCACGGGCCTGAACAACAGTCTGCTGGAGCTCCATGACCGTGCATCACAACTCAACAATTTCCAGATGCATTTACTCGTCCTGATCCTTGCCTGCTGCAAGTAGTAGTGCTGCTGCTACTACTGGTGGTGGTACACACCCTGCCCACCCCCCCAGGGCTGTGCTGCCCATTGCATCCTGCCCATGCCACACACACCCACTGGGTGGCCTGAGGGGTTGTCCCCACATTCACATCCATGGCATGGCACAGGGCTGTGCCGGGTGTGTGCACAGGCATTGGTGTGTGCCCCGGGACATCACACACCACCTGGTGGGTACTGCTTGCGTGCCCCTTCCTGTTGATATGTGCCAGTCCCACAGGGACAGGTGGCATGTGGCTGCCCACATGGGTGCAGGCACAGGCCCCACTCACACCAGGCATGCATGCCACCCTCTGTCTGTCCTGCATCGGTGCTGTATGCACCACCTGTGTGCTGGGGTTATGGCTGCATTCCACAGCATGTCACAGCACAGCCATGGGGACCTGTGTGGGGTGGTGGGATGCAGCCACCAGGGTGATGCCCATGGTATCCCCTGTTGGTCCTTGGTCAGTGCCCATGGCTAGCAGGCACATGCCAGCGGTCACCATCATCACCATGGCCATGGTGTGGCTCCATCTGGTGGGTGTCTGCAGTGCTGCGCTGTGTGGCTCACAGGGCTGCCTCAGTATGGCCTTGTTCAGGCAGTGCTGGCCTATGCTCTTGGTGTCACTCTGGTTCCTGGCGGTTATGCGGGCATGGTACCACCTGTGTTGGGCATGGTGCCGCCGGGCCCATCATCAGCCATGTAGCTGCTTCCCCTGCTGCCTCATGCCCCTCATCACCACCCCCATCAGGGCGGGTGCACTCTCCATGTGTCCTGCTGCTCACTGTGACCTTGGGTGTTTTGCTGCTGGCTGTGTGCCACCCTGGTACACAGGCTTTGTGTGTGTGTGTGTGTGTGTCTCCCTCTCTCTTTCTACCCCTCTCTCCCTCTCCAACCCCACCTCTCTGTCTCCCTCCTTCTGTGTCTGGTTGTGTGCCTGTCTGTCTGTCTGTCTCCTTGTATCCCTCCCTCTCACTACCACCCTTGGCACAACTGCTGTCTGTGTGCTTGCACCCTGTTTTACTAGGAACACGTCTGCTCAGAGCAACTTCGATTTGCTCCACCCTTGCGCCATGGATTCAGATTTGAATATGCCACTGCACTGGATATTCATGGGAATGCCCCCTACTCTTGTGCCTGCATTCATTATAGTTGTGCATTGGTGCAATGGATTTTGCACTGCACACTGGCTCCCGCTGAATATGGCTCCTTGGTGCAATACCGCACATGCACCGGAGCAACTCTGTTGCGCCATGCGCAACTGCTCTTGCTATCTGGGCCTTTTATGTTTGTAAAGTTACAGTATTAAATTGCATATAATTTGTTTTCAAAATTAAAATTGTAACTTCCTTTACTGTTTTACAAGGATGGTGGTGGTGGGGGGTTACATTACTAATTATTTATATTTGGGGTTGGTATAGGATGGAATGAGTATTGAACAGTTTGTATTTTTTTGGCAGTTCTATTTGGAATATGATAGGTCTTCAAGTTTTCTGGTGTTAAAAGAATGATGAAATACCTATTCATGTTCTCATTTTCTTTTTCCTTTTGATTCTGTATGATACAGTATTATCTTGTATGAATTATGTGGTTTTCTTTTCCGTGACATAAATGACAAAAATCCTTGACTCTTTAGTACAGTGGGGAAGGGGTGTTTGGTATAGTATAATTGATTTATATGTGGACTTATGGTATGATGTAATAATTATGTATTCAATTTTTCTTTATTATGTTTTGTATGAAATCATATTATTTCAGTTTTCAATTTTCTTTTCCTATGATTTTATATGAAGTAATACTAATCTGTATATTTTGTTTTCAGTTTTAAGTTTTAAATAAAAAACTTCCCTACTCTTTTTTTGCGGTGGGGGAGCATTTTTCAGCTTTAGCTACTCAGTTTTGGGGTTATACAAATACTATTTATGGATGTATGATGAAATACTTATTTATGTTTACTATTCCTTTTGTATTATGATTTAGTGTGAAGTAATACTATTATGTATGTAATGTTCCTTTTAAGTTATAATAAAATTTCCCCTACTCTTTTCAAGAAGTGCCATGGGATCTTTAATGTCCACCTGAACAAGCAGACGGAACCGTGGTTTGATGTCCCATCCGAAAGATGGCACCTCAGAAGTGCAGCATCCCCCTCATGCTGCACTACAGTGTCAGTATTGGAATTTTAATCCAAGTGCCTGGTGTGGGGATAGAACCCACAGCCTTCTGATCTTCCAGCCTCAGAGGTGAATGTGCAACCAGCTGTGGCACTGACACTGACAAATACATGTTATATGTGGTTCAGAGCTCAGTGCTTGTGTTACATACGCATCTTATAATGTAGATTTCAGTTTGGATACAGAGGCCAGACCAGTAGGTAGAATGATGCTTCCAAGGTATAGTTATATGAATGGATAGTGCTTAAGTACTTGGACATAGATATGAATAAGTCAGTGATTATAGCTCATGATGAACTCGACAGTACGATAGTGCTGATACTGGAACAATTGAGTTGATCGGTATAAGCTGATGGTGTGACTTTTACTCTGTATCCCACAGTAAGAAGCAAGGTTAGTTATTTCAGATGTGACACCCCCAACAGAAATATGATATCCATGATTATCTCCTCCAACTCTGGAGAGAATGGCCAGCAGCACGCAGGAGAGGAACCCCCCCCCCCTTAGCGGGAAACCTCTGAGGACCCATGGCTACCAACCCACCCGTCCTTCTGGGCATGTTAAAGGAGCATAATTCTACATTAATTAATTATTGGGTAGACCAAGTTGCAGATTATATATTTTATTTTTTTTATTGTTATTTAGTTTTTGTTGACCAGGTAAGTTCATGAGACAAATCCTGCCTATTTTCAGGCACGACCCGGAGGAGGGGGAAACAGATGAATACCAACTGACCTTGAACCAGATTAAGCTGTTGGTGATATTTTTAGTGAATGGGGGAAATTTGGCCAGGACACCAGGAAAATTCCTCTACTCTTTTTGATAAGTGCCATGGGATCTTTAACATCTACCTGAACTACCACCAATCCAGGCAGATGGGACCTCTGGTTTAATGTCTCATCCAAGAAGGCGGCCTCAGGCGCAGCACCTCTCATGCTGCACTACAGTGTCAGTACTGGGATATTAACCCAAGTGCCAGATGTGGAACTGAACCCACAGCCCTCTGATCTCCTGGCCTCAGAGTCGAGTGTGCTACCTACTGAGCCACTGACACTGACGATATCCAGTGGAATAGTTCATAGCCAGATGAAAGGTCAAGAATGGGCTTCCAAGTCTTGCATGAATGAAGCAGGTAGTAGAATGAAAGCATACAGCATCCAGGTAGACAGCACTGAGGTGAGCATTGTAGAATATGTCCAATAAGTTCAGGATAGGACTGAAGTGAGACGATCCGGAGTCTAACAAGTGATAAGTGGGTGGATAGAGTAATAATATCCAGGCTTTGACACTGGAGAGGCAAGATGAAATTAGAAATAGTTTGACTTCCAGGCATCTGCTAATAGGGGGCTTATGTAATACATGGAATAGGAGAAGGCTTGCAATGAGACTACTGACTGATGAACCCAGAATGGTAAAAAGAATGATAGGAGTAGAATATGCTTAGGTCATGATATAGCAAACATACAGGTGTAGCTGGGCTGAAATCTTGACAGGCTTTAAGGGTAGTAAATCTGAAGCACTGGTGCAAGGTTAGGAAGCATTCAAGAAGTATAAGAGGGCGAGTCCAATAGGTAAGTATGTGAGGGTGGACCACATACATTTAGGAAATGAGGTAGTAAGTACAAAGTACATGGACCAAGTTGGTCAGTTGATAAGTAATAGAATGTGGCAGCTAGTCCCTCAGTGAGATGCGCAGCTTAACTGTCAGCTGGTGAGGTAAGTAGATAGGAGGCCAGCTCCAGGTAACATGAAAGCACACCCAGACCTATGGAGGCCTGCTGGTAGTAATACATCGTGGCAGCTAGTCCCTTGGAGAGATACGCAGCTTAACCGTCAGCTGGTGAGGTAAGTAGAGAGGCGGCTAGCTCCAGGTAACAGAAAGGCACAGCTAGACCTTCGTAGGTCTGCTGGTAAGTAAATACTGTAGCAAGTTAATAGGTAGTAGCATTGGCAACTAGTCCGATGGTTAGGATGCGCAGTTGGACCTTCGAGGTCAGCTGGTATAGTAAGTAGAGTGGTGACTAGCTCCATGTCAGTGGGAGAATATGGTCTTGGAATTGATGCCAGGTATGGTAGGAAGCCAGGTAAGAATTGGGAGTACACAAACCTCCAGGCCCAGACTGGGCATGGCAGGCTAAAAGATGTAAGAACCTCCAGGCCAGATGCAGCACAGGCAGGCATAGTATATGTATAGTTACACCTCTGGCACTGAAGGTGAAACAGGTACGAGGTGCACTAGGTAATGAGATAGGAGTATACGAAACTCCAGGCCCAGAGTGGGCATGGCAGGTTGACAGAATTAATGTATCTCTAGTCTGATGCTGGGCGAAGTAACCTTGGAAGCTGCTGAATGAGCCCTGAGCAAGGACCTAGCAAGTTTGATGTAGGTAGGGAATTCCAGGCAGCTGGGGAAGAGCAGGAAACAGGAATGTGAATAGAGCAGACAATAGGTAATGAGTTGTAAGCATGATCTATACGTAGGCCAGTAGTAGCAGTGGTAGTAGTAGGTGGATGCATTAATGCAGGCGAGGTAGCATAAAGCAGTACTAAATACTACAAGGTACATAGTGGGGACCGATGAAATGGAATAGCAGGCAATAAGTCTGATGACTCCTAAAGGTCATTTATAGATAATCAAGCAGCAATGATAGCAAGGAGCCATAAAGGAAGCAACATCCTATATCTCAAATAGTAACGAGCCTGCAGAGCATGGCCTTCATTTATGCTTCTGTTTTCTGTCATGCGTGTGGTTCAGTAGTATTCCTGAGAACATAGTCTTGCTGAGGTCCCCAGCTTAGCTAGTTCTATAAATGAGATGCAGGATCCATGATTTGTATCTATAATGGTTATAGGTTAAGTACAAGCAGCAGGTGGTGCCAATGTGGATATAGAATGACTTGCTCTGGAGAAGCAGTGGCATGAGAGAAGGATTGCTGATCTGGCTTGCACTGATACGCTGCGTGGTTCTCCGGTTGAGCAGGGTAAGCTTGCGGAGAAATGGTGCACAGACGAGGCAGAAGACAATGCAGGCAGGTAAGCTGGCATTGATGCAGGCTGGTAGGTGCAGTGGTAGAAGCCCCGTGGTGGCAGGGAACGAGCTGTAAGGAACAGATGAAGGAGGGCAAAGTGACAACGAACTGGCGTGGAGCCGGGGCTGCTCAAAGAAACATAACAGAGAGAGAGAAGCAGGTGCTCAGAGCAAGTGAAGGAGCAGGAAGAATGCAGAGAGAAAATGCAGCTCGGGTAGCGAGTGAGAACCACCCCCCCCAAAAAAACAGAAAGCAACAGACGAACAAGTGTAGGGAAAGGGACGAGGGAGGTGGGGAAACAGCAAACAATGAAGGGACGAAAAACGGGGGGGGACGAAGGAGCAGCCGCGGTCCAGCACGAGACGACAGCGAGGGCGTCTCACTCTAAGCAGAGCAACAGGTTTCTGCTGCTTAAGTAGGATATGGGGGAGGAGCTCTTTCCTCATATAACTACAGGCAGAGCCTTTCAATTGATGTGCTGCTTTTACTTGGTGATCTTGGTTCAGCTGCTGTGGCTCTTGATGACTTTGATATTGTGGAGTGAAAACATGCTGTGCTGATGCTGTTTGCTGCTGTGGTCTCGGTGACAGAGAGATGGTGCACAGTATCTTGGAGCTGTACTCCTACACATACACCAACAATTGTTAGTACTTTTTGCCAGTGTAATACGGTTATGTTGGATTTACAAGGAAATGTTCAATCATTCTGTGTAGATCTCACTTAAGTTGTGTCTTTTCTCTTTTAGGGTCTCATTGTGGTCTGTGGATTCATGGAGATTTCTTTGAATGATGCTTCACATTAGGATTGCAAATTGCAATGTTAAGGTAAGTATTTTTGATATTGAATTATTTTTTTTTTTTATGGGCTTCTTATCATGGTCATGGCTGGCCGGGCCTGGTACAATATAAGGTAAGTACATTTGTTGGCTTTCAACTACTGTTTGTCAGACTCTGGAGGTGGTTTGGGGTGGCATGTAGCCTTGACATGCCACCGAATGTTCCCACCCCAAGAACACAGACGTGGTCTGCCTGTTGTGTGTGTGGGGGGGTGCGGGTCAAGAGAAAAGTGGAAAATCCACCCTTGGTCGACCAGGTGATGGCCACTGGTCCCTGTCACCACAGTAGCCTGGAAGTGTCCATGCCAACCTCGCCATGCACGGGATTTGTATTACACACCTGTGGGCATTTCTTCTCCACCAGTTCCCCCACAAGGGAGGGGCCCACTCATCAAAGGGTTATGTCAGATTACCCTGGTTCATAGCAATGAAGGGGCGGTGATGGTGACAGGGTGTGTGGCAGTGGTAGGACTTGGTGGCCTGAAGGAGTGGTCAATCCAGGCTTTGGGGAGGAGCAAAAAAAAAGAACTGATCTTTCTGAACTGCAGAATAATTGTATTTATAAAATGGGCACCTAAAATAAACACTCATGATTGGATGAGACCTACTATGCAGCGATTTAGCTCACCACATGGTCATCCTGTTACTTAGCCTTATAACAAATTCCTACACTAGTACAATTTTTAAAGTCTTGGGTGGCAATTCTCCCTCCCCCCTTAACAATCACTGTAGTTTTGTACCTAAAACACAAACATATGTAATCCACAGTGTTTTCCCACATAAACACTCCAAATCAAAAAAATAAAAAAAACAATACTTGTAATAAATGTGCTTTTCTATGTTTGCATGTGCATATGAGCAAGAAACATTATGTGGCAGCTTAGGAGAGAAGCGGGTTTTGGAGATGCGGCACTGTGGTGGCCAATAGCGCCACTGCATTTTTTGGCTTGGCCCTCTTTATCCAATGTGGTGGCACACTGCTGCTGGCACTAGTTCAGCAAGCGTGCCACCAATTTGAAACAAATTAGCTGTTGCAATGAAGGAGCAACCCGTCATTGCAGGGCGGTGCCTTACCTGGTGTAACATTTTAATAAACATGGCAGTGGCTGTCACCGTCTGACTCTCACAGTCCCCATGAAAGCCAACGAGGGTACCCAATCCCACTGTCAGCATGCCCCCTCCCTAGTTCATTTGCAGATGGGGAAGCCCAATCCCCATCGGCATAATGTCCCTTCCCCATTCGTAGTGTGCCTGGGGGGGTGCCCAATCCCCCTCGACTCATGCGCATCCCCCAAACACAGATCCATTGTATATGTCGACAGGGTGCCCAATCCTTGTCAGCTCCAGGCCCCCCCAACAACCTCCCAGGTAACATGCTGGGAGACCAATCCTGCATGCCCATTGTGCCTGTAAATGGAAAAACCGGCCCAATGTCTTTTTTTTTTAACCTGGAAAAAACAGAAAACAGTCCATTGTTGGCTCCGGTGCCCCTCCTCCAATCTGCACCCATGCTCTGAGCACCCCACATCCTCGCACCCCCCTCACCTCATACTTACCTCCGGAGCCTGGCACGATGATCTTCAGTGGGGTGGGAACACATCTGCACTCTTCAAAGCCTAACGCAAACTGAAGAAATGCCTGTAAGCTGTATAATGGCATACATTTTTTTTTCAACTTATTTATTTATTTAGTTTTTGTTAACCGGGTAGGTACACTAGACAGCATAGCTGCCTATTTTCAGGTACAACCCGGGAGATTACAACAAAGAGTACATAGACAATAATAGATACAAGAAAACATCAAGGGAACAAGTAGAAATCAAACATAGTACACATATAAAATTTTCAGAAATGACAGTACATTTGCAGGAATCTATATGTAGTAACAAAACAGAAATGTAAGTGCAAATAAGTAACAGTCATAAGTCATACAACTAGTGAGTAAGTGCTAGAAGAGAGGAAATAACAAGATTTCCAGGGAGGTTTGAGAGTAGTAGAGGTTGGAGCCGGTAAGCAACTAGGAGGAACCAGTACAGGAGTGGGTGTATAGAGGACAGGAGCAGGGTTCAGAGCTTAGAAGAGCCATACGAAGATCCTGTTTGAAGCTGTGAGGAGAAGGAGAGATTCTTAGACTCAGTGGAAGGGAGTTCCATAGTTTAGGGGCCCAGCTAAAGAAAGCATTCTCCCCTATTTTGGTTTTACATCTCGGTTGGGCAAGAAGGGATTTGTCAGCTGATCTCAGTGGGTAGGCAGAGGTCACAGGTTTGAGCAGTAGAGCCAGTTTGTCAGGCATCTGGGAGGAGATTATATTCTTTATAAAACAGTAGGAAGTAAACAGTCGGAAGGCTGAGGGGGCAAACCATCCCAGACTGGAGTATAGTGTACATCGATGAATAAGTTTGGGCAAAGACAAAGCAAAACGGCAAATGATGTTGTAGCAGACATCCCACTTTCGAAGGAGTCCTCCAGTAGTTGCTGGAAAGGCTATTAACCCGTAAGCCATTTTGGGTCTCAGGATCCCCTGTGCAATGGCCATCCTCGCTGTGGATGTTAGGCTATGTCTCACCTTATTTGCCAGTCCAAGTTGAATGTTGACAGATTTAATGACTGAGGCTAGGTGCAGGTCAAAATCCAAGGCAGGATCAAGGGTTACTCTTAGGTATTTAAAAGAGGTAACTGTGTTAAGAGGAGAGCCATCAAGCACTCTGATACTTAATGGTTGGGTGCAGGACTGAATTTTTGAACTTGAACCGAAGAGCATAGCCACTGTTTTATTTTTATTTAAGACAAGCTTGTTTTGCAATAGCCAACTCTGAAAGGTATTGAAGTTACTATTGAGATTCAGGTTGATATCTGAGATGTTTGAGGAGGATGAGCAAAGAACAAGATTGTCAGCATATAGCAGACCTGAGCAAGTACCAGTGAGCGGTGGGATGTCATTTATGAAGACTGTAAACAGAAGAGGACTAAGAATCGAACCCTGGGGCATTCCGATCCAAGTAGGAGCAAGAGGGGACTTAGCATCTCCGATCTGGACAAATTGTTGCCGCTTTGAAAGATAATTTGGGAACCAGGCAGTGACAGAGGGTGAGAAGCCTAGGGATGACAACTTTGATAGAAACAGCGGGTGGTCAACTAAATCAGTTTTATAAGATCAATAAAAGTAGCCCCAGTGAGAAAGCCTTTGTCCGTAGTGAGTCTGACATCATTTGTAAACTGTATGAGAGCAGTGGATGTACTGTGCCCACATCAGAAACCATGTTGGTCGGGGTGAGGAGTTTGAAGGAGTACAGGTAATCTGAGACCTGGGTAGCATCAATTTTCTCCAGTATTTTAGAGAAGGTGGAGAGGATGGCAATAGGGTGGTAGTTATCCAGGTTAGTGGTGTCCCCCTTTTTGTAGACCAGTATAACTCGAGCAATCTTCCAGATGGAAGGGACATGTCCTGTAAGAAGAGACAGGTTGAAAAGTCTAGTCACTGGAGAAACTATAGACGGTGCAATGGTTCTTAGGAATTTTGGTAAGAGTCCATCTGCCCCTGCCGATCCAGCAGGAGAGATGGACTTAAGTAAGTGTAAGATTTCACTCTCAGAGATTGGGCGAAGGGTGAAAGAAGGGTTGGAAGGTTTAAGGTTACCCTGCGGAGTGACAGGTAAAGGCCCAGGAGATGCAGTATAGGAGGAGAGGTCAGTGAATCTGGAGTTAACAGCCTCGGCAATAGTGAGCAGATTATTGCAATTGCAACCATCCACGACCATATCAGAGATGGTATTGCACTTGTTTTTCCCTGTGATGGTATTAACATGACTCCAAAAACCATGAGAGTCACTGACAGAGGTACTAAGGAGCTGACGGTAGTAATTGCCCTCAGAAGATCTGATGGAAACCTTACATAGGTTTTGGAGTCTTCTGTACTCCTCCCAGTCTGATGGGGACTGGGTTAGCTTAGCTTTGTTCCAGGCTTTATCTGTCTTTTTGAGAAAGGACAGGAGTGAAGAATTTAACCAGCGGGTAGCAGATCCTCGGATACGGTGCCCTTTTACTGGAATGTATTTGTCTTGAAGGTTCAAAAGTGTGGTAAGGAGGTATTGAGCAGCACGTTCCATATTACAAGTATTATATAGAGGTGCCCAGTCTGTGTTCTGTAGCTCCAAGATTAGGGCTCTCTTATCCATTTTTGAAAAATCCCTGAAAATAATTTCTCTGGAGGGGTGGGGTTGGGGCCCTAGCCTTCCAAACACAGTAAACTGGGGAATGGTCACTGATTAAGTCTGGTAAAACTCCAACAGCACTGATCCTTTCAGGCCTGTTGGAGATGATCCAGTCTACAAGAGACTGGAGACTGCTGTTACTAGCCTGTCTGGTCGGAAGAGTGACCAGTTGAGACAGGTGTAACCTTCTTAGTTCAGCAGCATAGAGATTAGAGTTTTTCCCTAGCCAGTTCAGGTTGAGGTCCCCCATAACAATGAGCTCTTGTCTACCCTTTAGCAAGGAAAGATGGTCAATCACCTTAGTCAGGCCTGTTAGTCCATTTTTAGGAGGGTTATAAATGCACACTATATTTAGCTTCTTAGTGAGACTTAAAGTAATAACTATATGAATAGTTTCACATAGACAGATAGTGTTGACCGGTAGGACCGTAATGTCAAGGTCCTGTCTGGTATAAAACAAAACACCACCACCCTTTTTAGCATTTGGACGATCACATCTGTGAAGTTTATATCCATTGATCCTACATAATGAATCTGGTATATGGGGTTTTAACCAAGTCTCGGTTAGACCTAAGACATCAGGGGAGTTGTGAGCAATCCAAGCTTCAAGCTGTGCAAAATTAGCTGACAGACTTCTAATGTTCATATGTGCAAGTCTAAGCCCCTTTTCTGTGAACCAATAAGATGGGTTCTTGGGAGTGATGCCATCAGGAGGGCCTGAGTTAGGTTCAATATCACCAGAGAGAGAGAGAGAGAGCGAGTGAGAGAGAGATGACATAGGGGTACCCAGGTCTCAAGGAGAGAGGTTTGGAGTTTGCCCTCATGTGACATATAAAAAGGGGAATGGCTTAGGTAGTCAGCTATACTAGCAAATGGGATAAACTTTAGGAGCCAGGTTTCAGGGATAGAGGTATTACCCCTGATAATTATGTTTGAGAAAAAATAGCTCCAGTCCTCAGCTTTATTTGAGTAGCCAGAGTCAGTAGATGGCTGGCAGAGAAGATCTACTGAGAGTTGGAGGGCTAGCAGAAGGGAAAATACTCCTACAAAGCTGCAGTGAAGTGAGGTCACCCCCATAGTGTACACTGGTAAGGAAAAGAAGGGAACGTAGAACTAGGGAAAAAGAGAGAAAGCAGCAAATTCAGGAATGGAGACTGGACTGAAGCAAATGTGCAGTTTACCGCAGGAGTGAGACAATAACTAAGTCCAAGGATGAAACTATCCAGCAGGCAGAGATATAGAGCTGCAACTAGAAACCTTATAAAGGCTTTTGCTAAGTGTGGAGTTATTCACCAGTTTTCTGGGGCTATCCAACAATGAAATTCACAAACTAGCTGCCTTGAGATCCTCACCCCAGAAGAAATGGTCCTATCACTGAAAGAAAAAAGAATATCCGCCCCCAAGGAACAAGCATTTAATAAGACTTGGGGGATGGGGTTGGGTAGAGAGAGAAAATTTGACTTCAGTGTCTCTCGCAGAAAAACAGGCTAGGAGCATACAATTAAATCAGAAACAGCTCTATAAAATCCGAGACTGCAGTGCACGCAGAAATGCCATAAATAGCAGGAAGCTGCAATGCCAGGTACAAATTCAGTTTACAGTTTGGCTGGACAGAGGCACATTTAAGTAAGTCTGTTCAGGGGGTTTTGTGGTCTCCTCTAGTCTGCAATAGTGCAGAGGTAAGTTGAGGTAGAAATTCAGCCACAGCTTGGAAGGCAGGGAGCCACTTAGAAAAGGTGCCAGAATTCAAAGCTAGGCTGCCGGAGGACTTGAAATGGAACCTGCTGGCTGCAGTACCTTGCTGGCTTCAAGGTGGGCTGGTGAGGTCCAAAGAGCCAAGGGGAGTGCCACGGTGACCCCAACAGGGTCGACTAGGAGCCTAGGAAGAGAAGAGGGGTAAAATATTATATTTAGTCAGGGCACAGAAGAAGGAGGCGGGGACAGACAGTCAGACTGAGCAATTAACTGAGAGGGATGGACAGAAGTGATTAGCTTAGCAGGGAGGGGAACTACTGAAAGTAGGGGAGAGGGGGCAGGAATCAGCAGTACAGATGAGAAAGGAAATCCCACACCAAGAGTAGAAAGCCAGTAGACTTTCAGAAATAAAAATCCTACCCGAAATTATTCCTTAAACAGTTAATTGATGAGCAGTCAGCCAGTACATTCTAAGAGTTTAAATCATTCCCTTATTAATCATAGAATCATCAGAAAAATACAGTTAATTACTAAATGCACAATAGAAAAATACAGTAGCACTTAAATGAAATTATTTTTAAATTTGACTTCAGGGTCTCTCACAGAAAAACAGGCTAGGAGCATACAAATAAATCAGAAACAGCGCTATAAAATCCGAGATTGCAGTGCACACAGAAATGCCATAAATACCAGGGAGCTGCAATGCCAGGCACAAATTCAGTTTACAGCTCAGCTGGACAGAGGCACATTTAAGTCAGTCTGTTCAGGGGTTTTTGTGGTCTCCTCAAGTCTGCAATAGTGCAGAGGTAAGTTGAGGTAGAAATTCAGCCACAGCTTGGAAGGCAGGGAGCCACTTAGAAAATGTGCCAGAATTCAAAGCTAGGCTGTTGGAGGACTTGAAATGGAACCTGCTGGCTGCAGTACCTTGCTGGCTTCAAGGTGGGCTGGTGAGGTCCAAAGAGCCATGGGGAGTGTCGCGGTGACCCCAACAGGGGTGACTAGGAGTGAATATCTCAGCCATTTTTGTGAATTTTAGCACCAAATTTTCAACATGGGGTTCTTGGGACCCCACCTCATGAATTCAATCACTGTCATCTGGTTATTCAGTTCCGAAAGGTGATTCCACGGTCACTGTGCTAAATCACCTTTTGGGACTGATTAACAAAACAACAGTGTCACTGTTCATGAGGTGGACTCTCAAAAAGCCTATGTTGCAAATTTGGTGAAACAATTCCAAAAAATGACTGTCTTACTAGCGTGCATTGGGCAGTTTCCACACACACTCATAACTTCTGGAATTTGTAATATTTTCACTCCAGATTTTCAGCATTGCCATTTTGTCACACCTCCTTATGAACAATATAGCTGTCAATCTTCACATCCTGGACAAAATGTGTTTTCGCACATCCTGCGCACAATGGCATGGTCACTGTGGGAAATCAATGTTTGGGACAGATTAACCAAATCACAGTGATACTGTTCATGAGCAGAAGTCCCAAAATGCCTATGTTGAAAAGTTGGTTACAAAAGTCCACAAAATGACTATGTTATGAGCCTGCATTGTGCAGTTTCCACGCACACTCGTAACTTTGAGAATTTCTAATATTTTCACTCCAGATTTTCAACATTGCCATTTTTGCACACCTCCTTATGAACAGTACAGCTGTCATTTTTCACATCCTACCCAAAATGTGTTCTTGCACATCTGCTGCACAATGGCACGGTCGTTGTGGGAAATCAACATTCGGGACAGATTAACAAAATCACAGTACCACTGTTCATGAGCAGAGGTCCCAAATGCTCTCATGAGAAGGGGGTCACAAAAAGGCCATGCTGAAAATTTGTAGTGCAAATACCATAAAACACCCTGGGCGTTAGGGTTCCTAGCCGTAATGTCCCACCCTGTACAGACTGACAGGCATCAGGGATGTGCCTTTGGATTGCTGGCTGTAATGTTCATGCCATTCCACCCCACCCCACCCTGCAGCCAGTGACAAGCATCGAGGTGTGCCTTGGACTCTTCGACCCCAGAGTTCACCCCATTCTCCTATACTGCGCCCTTTTCAGTGTATGTCTTTATGGAATGGGGTGACTGTAAAGCCGAACACCCCAAGGCACACCTCAACACTTGGTGTCTGCAGGATAGGGTGAGGTGAAATGGCATGAGCGTTATGGGTGATGACCCAAAGGCACACCCCAATGCATGTCCATCTCTGCAGGGTGGAGGTGGGATTGGAGTGAAGTTCAATACTTCATTGCAATTCCTATTCTGCATCTATCTAACTACTGCACTTCCAATGCTAATACCAGCAAGCAAACATTTGGCATTGATAAATGCTTGTTTTCTTCAGGGTTGCTAAGAATCTATTTTAGCCCATTTTAAACTCCTCGTTGTGGCTCACGTGGCACACACATGCCAATGTAACATTGCGCATGGACCTTTGCCAGCTGGTCAGCCACTGCACGTGTCCTGTGAGCAGTAATCAAAGTAAACATTTTAAAAAAGAAAGAATTCCCTATGGTGTTTCCTGTCATGCTTATTTCCAACAGGCAGAGCACTGACAGTGGCGGGAGGGTTGGCTACTTCTCTTTCATGCTGCTGGAGGGAATGCTGTAGATTAACAGCAGTACCACTTACAGTACACTGCCAACTCTTGCAGCTGCCACACTGCTGCCAATGGTACACTGCCGACTATAGCACTTGCCCCATCTACCAAGGACACCACCAGGCAACTAAAAACCCACCTGACATGACATAGATTGCATTCGCATTACTCTTGGATCCTCGGTTCTGTGGCTGAGGTGTGTCTCATAATAAAGCACCACAAAACTACAACTATGGACTGCTCATTAGTTCAAAAGGAAAAGTTGTAAATGCACTAAAGTTCTCATTGGCAAAGGAATATTTCACAGTAAAAAAGCACATAAATTGCGACTTTTATATATGTTTAAATTATTACTTAAATAATTAAACCTGTTTAAAAAAAAGTCCATTTTATAAGCACAATAACACACTCCAGGGTGTGTATTATGCTAGATCATCACACTTCCCAGGTTGTTGAAGGCACAAGGCCTGCTCCAGTTTGGTGAGAGCACACATATTCAGAACAAGACATGCCTGAAAGGATTAGACAGTGAGTAAATGTCGAGTGTGTAGCATAACTTACTGTAGGCACAGCACTTTACAAACCAAATGTGCACAATAGTTTTATTAAAGTAATTAAAATACCCAAGCACACAGCAAGCACAGTGGATGCTTAAAGGACGGTGTGAGTGGTTACCGAGAAGCCATACTAGGATTGATGGGGTGATTACCATCAGCACAGTCTTTTTCTGCACATGAATTCAAAAGTTCAGCATGCACGTAATTCCTGCCACTATGTGCATAGTGGCCAATGTGTGCAGTTTCATGTCTGTGACATTTCATTGTTACTCTCTTCCGTGTATCACACAGCAATATCTGTATTATTGCCAACTATCATACAGTAAATTAGTATTTATATGTTTTCTTATTATGTAATCATTATATGGAGGCCATATTCTTCAGCATGGTAGAAGAGCTTCATAGTGGTTACACGGGTTGATCATACTCTTGTAGTATACATAACCTAACAGTGCTATCAAAATGCATCACCTTGTTTTCTCATAAAATGCAGAGTTAGGGGACAAGATTTTCAGGGCATGGGCACAGATGCAAATGGATATTGGGTGAGCATCTGCATCTGCCTGATTCTGTCCTAGCAGCCTTGCCGGAAGTTTCAAAGATGCACCTGTTTGAAAAACCAAAATCATGATTTGTGGTAATAAATGATGCATAGCAAGTAACAGCCTTATCAATGTACTAACACACTAGTCTCACCAGTATTATCTTAACATAATTAAGACATAGTTGTTAATGTACTTATAGGGAGAACAATGCTAAAATATGGTGAACATGTTTTAAAATCTAAAAACGTTTCTGACACCGTCTGCAGAGTTGCCAATGACAGGATCATCTATGAACTTTAATTTCACAATCCTGTCAGTCAGAGAGTCATTGGGCCTGATTCCAAGATGCCTTAAACATGGCACAAGGCGATTTACTCCAAACCCTATGGTGCAAATCGCACCTTGGGCCATGCGATACACTAGTTGCGATTCCAAGCTCTGACTTGCGTCCTGCCGCACGTAGGTTACGTCAAAGTTGGGCTACACCACCAACTATGCTTGCAACCATCTGCGGCATGGTGCAAGGGTGGGTTACGGCAGCACCTGCGCTCCATTCCGAAAGGGTGGCTACAGTAACCCAGTTACACTATTCCAAGTCCCGCTATGATGCTGTGGGTTAGACCAACATTGAGGTGGTTTAAGGGTATACATCTTGGCAAAAGAACCGGTTGCCCACCATGGCACCACAAAATTCACATGGCTGTGCCCCATGGACCCCCCAGCCCTGTGATGACCCCTGACTTTCAGGCTGCCCCTGAGATCATACACATATGTGCCCCCCTTGTGCTTGTGCCACACGGCCAACCCCCCCAGGGGATTGCAGGCATGTGTCAGGCAGGGGGTGCGGGGGACAGTTTTTTACGGCCTGCATCTGGTGGTAGCCAGGTCTGTTGCATCATTCCTGTGGTGCAACCTTGCGGCTGTCGCAAGTCACAGGGCATAAGTGCCAGGGACCCTGCCTGTCTTGGAATAGGGTGCAAGGTCCCCGGCACAGCGACAAATGTCGCAACTCGCATACGCCTGCGACTTTCAACATTCGTTCTGGAATTGAGCCCATTGTGTATTGTGGATGGTGTGATAACCTGTGTATGATGTTGATTGGGAAGTATTTGATATTCTCTTCTTCTGCCACCTTCTGCTGTCTTCTTGGACCCAACTGTAAATTAGATGCTGTATCTCAGTGGATTTAATTCCGCACAGAAAAAACACCAATAAAAAAATTAATACATACATAAACAAATAAATAAATACATAAATAAATCTAAACAAACAAATCCCGATGACTCTCCATATGGATACCTGTAAAACTCTGGTTAGAGCCACATTCCTACCCTTGCTCAGTTATGGAGACATATTGTGTAGAGGTGCTGTGGCTGGTCAACTTGCCAAATTAGATGTCCTTATTATAAGGCATTGAGATACATTACTGGACTGCCTGCAATGATCCACCACTGCACCATCTCCATGCATCTGTTGGCTGGCCTTTCCTCACTACTAGATGACTGAAAACCTCTATTTATGGTCCTACAATTCTCTCTGGCATGATGTACTGCAATACACGTCTAATGTTTTCTGCAGAGCCTCTAGTTTATATTATCTGAGATGATATAATTGTATTTTACCAGAAACTCCCAGATTTGTATCAAAATATTGCAAACTGAGCCAGCCCAGTGGAAGGGAGAGCTGAGGTGCTGGCACCTTACCTCCTGCCACACCAGTGACCCATGTTCAGTGATGAGCATGGCTTGCTGGTGGTTGGTGGGGGGGGGACGAGGATTAAGCAGCTGTCTGGTAGCTCTCCTCACCTGGACTGGGGAGGTGAGCCCCCCCCATTCTTCAACTACCACCATGTGGAGGCATGATGGTACTGCAGGTGACAGAGGAGGGCTAGTCACTAGGCTGGGTGGTGGGAGTGGGGTCATTCAGGCCAAGGCAACATGTATACCTCCATGCACACATATGTCTTTCCACTGAGGCTCCAAGGACATAAGGTGAGAAAATGAAGGATACAGTACAGATGATAACTTTTACCAGATTATATGAGTTTGTAATATTAATTACCCTCGCCAACAACCAAAATCATGTTTTTTTTTTCTTTTTGAACCAAACTGTTTGCCTCTATCAACCAACTGTTATTTCAAGACATTACAAACAAAGGACTGGAGATAATACAAAAATAACAGGTAATACTAGATGCCTAGCAAAGTCCACACCCACCTTGGTTGTTGCCTCCAGCTGTCCCAAAGACACACATCCAATCTTGCCACCCTTGTTTATTGTTTGCTAAGCTTTACCAAAACAGAGGGAGGTCCCATTAGAAGATCAGCACAAAGTGGAGGTTTTGTTTTGAGCTGCCGGCAGCCTGTGAGACTTTGCAGCATGAAACTGATCAGAACATAAACAGGCCACTGACAGCTCCACTTCCCCTGAATCCACGTGGCGATAGCTGTGCACTGGAAGGATATCTTACCCACAGCACACAGAATATATATAGGTAAGTACCTTTTCAATCACATGGGCAGTTTCAGGAAAAGAACAGGGTTAATGAAACTGAGCCCTTCTCCAAAATGGTAGGTGGCTTGCGATGCACTTTTGTGGAGCACTAACAATATCCGAACCTGAGGCAGGCCACTGCATGTCCCTCTCATTTGGAAACTGCATGGTGACTGCCATACAGAGAGGAACTCTGTATCAGAGGGAATTTATGTTATTGGAGCGGTAGCCTCCAGCTGGCTCAAATATATGTGATGAAAGGGGTCCAGGAATGGAAATACTTTTTATTAGATAGCTTAGCTTGGATATGGATGGCCTAAATTATTTATGGCTGCCCCATAGATGAATAAGGAGAAGCTAGGGTTAAAGATAGATCCAAAACAGCTGCGGAGAATATCAGAGTTATAGCCAATACACCCACCAAGGTGAAGGTTGTCTCCTGGCATGGTGTTAATGGATAGAGTTCCAGGTTGCCTTGTATAGGCAGTTGTGTTTTTTTCTTTTCCATTCTCTTATATTAAATTGTTGTTGAAGTTCTGTTACTAGATTCTCTGATGTTGACTGCCTTGTTATAAAGATGGCTCCACTTCTGGACACCTTAAAACTGGCAGTACCCTGGCAGTAGACTCAGGAAGAGCAAGCAGTGACCACACTTTGGGCTAGCAAGGAGGGCACAGGAGAGGAGAGCAAGAGAAGCATAACAAATTTTGTGGACAAATTGCTCCTTCCCCCTCCCCCACACTTATTCACCCATTGTCTGATCCAAAAGACAGGGAAAGACAGAGTACTCTCTTTTTCTCACCCTCCACCAACAGGAGCCAGTGCAGCACTGCAGGTTAATGGTCCTGCCCAGGAAAGTTTATTACAATGAGTCAGGGCATTTGGCATAAGGAACACAAGAGCCCACTGCACCAGGAGTAAGAGATTAATTTCTAGCATGGACCTACTCCCAATCTTTATTTATTTATTTTTATTTAAAATTTGGTGACTGGGAAAGGCACACTGAGCCGAGGCTCATTTCCAGGTGCGACCCAGGTATAGAGGTGTACATAGAAGTCATCCAGAAAAATAAGTACAACAATTTCATTGTTACAGACAGTTTGCACAACAATTCTTGGTTACAGACAGTAGGTACAACAGCTAGAGCTTACAATAAAAACATTTGTCTTGCAGTATGGTATAAACAAGTGCTGGAGTTGTGCAGTAGAGATGCAGGAATTAGTAATAGTTTGAGATAAGCATAGGCAATATCTGACCAACTGAGGCCTCCAAGTGCAGGAATTAGTCCCTTGTAGGGGTGGGTCCCAAGGCACATCTTTGGCAAGGAGGGGAAGGGAGGAGCCTGAGGAGTTGCTTAACTGCTGGGAGGGAGGTGGCCTGGCAAAAGATGGGTGGGAAGTTGTTCCATAGGAAGGGAAGACGGTATGAAAAGGCAGCTTGACCGGAGGCAGTGTGGGAGCAAGGGAGGTTGAAAGCGCCAGCATCCCTGTGGTGGAGGGAGTAGCCTAGGGAGTTGGCTGGTGCAAGACGGGAGGTGAGGTGGGGGGCAGGGAGCCCAACCAGTATTTAGCTATGAGGGATGTGCTATGGATGGTTCTCCTATGGGAGAGTGGGGCCAAGGAGAGAGTGGTGTAGAGGGGGCAATGAAGAGTAAGTGGGGGGAGGCAGTGCAAAACGACGGAACGAGTTTAGTAAGATATCAAGTTTGGAGAGGGATGAGGTTGGTGCTGTGCTGTACATGATATCTGTGTAATCTAATTCAGGTAGGATTGTTTTACGTATGATTTCACTGCGGGCGGGAAAGGGAAGGCTGGCTTTGTGGCAATAGAGGATGACAAGTTTGGGCCAGAGTTTGGCACAGACGGCCTCTGTGTAGGTAGAGAAATTGAGGTGGCTGTCTAGCCAGACTCCCAGGTATTTGAAGGTGGGGACCAGGTCAAGGGGAAAGCCATCCAGGGTGGAGATTACTGGTGGGGCAGGTCGGAAGGCAAGCTTTTTTCTAGATTGAAAGACCATGGTGACTGTTTTTTTGTCATTTAGTTTAAGCTGTTTTTTTCAGGAACCAAGACTGGGCTCTGTTGAAGTCATTTTGGAGATCTGGGAAGGACACTGTCGTGGGAGGGTCCCGAGGCAAAAATGATTGCATCGTCAGCGTATGGATGCACATCAGTGGAGAGGCAGGCAGAGGGGAGGTCGTTTATAAATAAGGAGAAGAGGATGGGGCCGAGGATAGAGCCTTGTGGCGGTAGAATCTAATAAGTTCTTATTGGAGCACACAGGAGGGAAGAGCAGTATTTTCAAGACTTAGTAACTAAATACACCATCTCCCCCAGAGACTGTCAGGGTCATTGGCTAGCAAACCACAGCTAGCCAGGCCAATACTGCTATCTGTAGGGATTACTGATCAAGGTATGAGGGTTGAAGAATCCTATTTGTACATGTTGTATTCTGAAATGTGGTTATTAATATTATTGGCCCCAAAATGGGTATCACTGCTGCCTCCGAGGGTTCTGATCCTAGTATGTTGTACAGAAGAAAGATAGCAGAAGAACACACAGACACAGCACTTGAGAAACATAGATGGGAAAACAGGCCACAAATGTAGAGTATCCCTGTACATACCAGCGCATAAGGGAAATAGACAACATCACAGGCTTTCCAAGGTGAGAACATAAAAATGTCAAACAATGCTAGGTAAGGTAGTCTGGAGATGGGAGATCAGGACGCAGACAAAGGGGAAGGATACCTCAGTATACATATGTTAGTGGAATACTAAACAGTGATGATGGATATTACACATTTTATTAATGCTACATTGTGGAATGTGAGGGGTCTCAACTCCCCTATCAAGAAGAAAAAGGTACTCTCACATCTGAAAAAGTTCAGAACACAAATAACTTTTTTACAGGAAACCAAGCTAGTGGAAGCAGAAAGAGTAAAGGTAAAAAGAGAACTGGTGGGATAACAAGTGCACAGTGTATTTACATCAGCAAAATGAGGGGTCTCAATACTGGGTCATAAAAATTTAAAATGGGGGGCCAGCCTGATGGCACTGAAGGTTGAGGCGCTGGATGCCACACCTTGTGCCATGCCAGTTTGGGAATGATCTTGGGTCGTCGGGGTGCTGGCTGGGGGGAGCATAGGAGCAGGATTGAGCTGCCTTCTGGTGACTCTCCTCTTCTGGGGTGGATGCTGTCCCATCTGTAGTCCCATCACCACCAGGTGGAGGTCCAGTGGTGGTGCAGGTGGGTAGAGGGATGGCTGCTGGGGTCAGGCATCCTGTAGAGCGCGACATGCGTGGGCCTCCACATGTATGCATCACATTTGGGATGTGAGGGATTGGGACTGGGAGAAAAATGGAAAAGCAGCAAAAAGTACTAATTAAAAAAAAATTAAATGGCAAATAATAGACACATGTTCAGATGGGCAAGGGGGTGGATTTTGATAAAATTTGCAACCCCCATGAGCCCAATTATCCTGGCTAACATATATTTCCATAACACACACTTGACCATTATCTGGATTGCAAGGAATAGGATGCTCACACTTCACTGTGATAAAATTCTTTAGTCTCCACTCATATGGACACAGCAACCACCAACCCAGAACAGCCTCAATGTTTCTCGCAGGTGCAGCTGCGCTTTGTTAAGAGATAGCAGCACTCATAATCATGACCCTTAAATAGTGAGTAAAACATGTGCATATTATCAAAACATTGATTTAAACAATTGCAAAGAATGGCAGCAATGTAATAAATATTCATAGAATCAAATAACCAGAACTAGAAACATAAAGGGGAAGTCTCCCATAGTTTCACACCCATATTTTCCCAACTCATTATGTGTAACTGTTGTGTGACTCCTCCAATTCTCAGCAGTCCTATTGCTGTCCAAATCTAGATTATAAATAAAAATGTACAGCCCCTAGAAGTTATCAACGTGTTTGTCCTCCATTTTACCATCAATGCTGCTGGAGGATGATGTCATCAGAGCAATAGATAATGGTGCTGCACTAAAAGCAGTTCCACCACTAAACCAAACCCATAATGTTTGGTTCCCCACTTGAGTAATAGAGGAACCCTTTAAGTGTTGGGCACATCCTGAAGTGCAGGTCTAATAGGAACTAGGACCATATGAGTGTGATGCAGCACTGATTTGACATGCATATACAGTATTCATATAAGGAAGTGCCTGTATGTGTTGTGTTAATGTTTCTGTTATCAAAAACAGTTTATACCCAATAAATGACTCTGGGTACAGCAAGAGTTTTAAGTGGTATTATATAGGTGTTGTATTATATTCTGTGTGTGTTAGCATTCTCTGTTTTGATTGACACATGCAGTGAGACACAATCTTGCAAAAATGCCATTTTCCCTTTGTAACTAGGCAGTCAGTGATTGGATGGCTGCTGTAAGGCAATTAAGAGTTCATCTATAAAAAGGAATAGGTTACCAGGACAACAGCAGCTACAGCAGATGGAAGAAGTGTAATCTAGTGGTTAAAGCACAGGCACAATAACTGGGAAACTCAGGTTCAAATCCTACTAAAGTCCCTTACTCTCTAACCATTAACAAGTTCCCCTAACCTCCTTGGGTACTGTGATGGCCCCTTCAGGTCCATGACTTTAAAAGTGCCCCCATTCCCATTATAAATCATTAGCAGTGATGTCAGAGCTATAGCACTTACTTTGAAGGTATTGAAGACAATCTGCGGCAGCCCCCCCCTTGTAATGCCAGCATTTGAAGTAGGATGTCCCTCACAAATCAGATGCTACACTTCAGCTGTTGTAGGTAAAGAAACTAATCTGTCTCAGTGTTTGTAATGCTCTGTATTTGCTTAGCTCATTCCTCCCATGTTATATGTATTCTGTGTCTTGGTATTTCTAGTCAGAAACTCAGATTTAAGGAGCATTTGAAATGTAAAACAATACACTTTATAAAGTAAGTGATCTAGTTCTCCACTTTCAGGTTGCTGAAAGGGTGGTGTATCATTTGTGCAAAGGAGTAATTCAGTCTTGTGTGATCATTTGGGAAACTGCTCAGGCCTACCTTGTAAATGAATCTTCTCAAGGGTGTTCACCTGGTTCAATACTGATTGACTTATTGACTGCTAGATTGACTGCTTGATTGTCCGATTGATTGATTCTTTCTACCGCGCTCCACAACATGTTGCAACTGTTTCACAGAGAGAAATGAGCAGTACACAGAAACAGATTTTGTTTCCTGTGAATCTAATACTATAAGATGTATTATTTGCTCTACACATGCAGTATTAAGGCTACAAGTACTACTCCCTGTGTGAGTTGCATGACAGAACTGTCTTAAGCCATTGCAAACTTAAACTAAAATCAGGATAGACAGCATTGAAACCCTTATGTGTTCTTCTGCACTGTTGCTGAAGTGACATCAGGGAATGGGAGGGGCTGTATTACAAGTGACCCATTTGCATGTAAATGGAGGCTTGCTTGACACTTTACTACCTTGTGTCAGAGCCTCATACTCTAGATATGTGTTGCAACAGCAGAAATGACTGATCTCATATTAACATATGTACAGTAACTGATGTAATGTATAATAAATACATCAGATATATCCAAATCAGAAATATACAGGAGTCTTCTCCTTTAATTCCAAACCACACAATGCATTAAATATTTTAGTGCCCAAATATATGGACTAAGGGTTTTAAATTATTTATATAACTAAAAGTTTTTATTCAAATACATACTGAACTAAATACACACAAATCCAGAATTTTATTTTTCACTATAGCCTTTCTTAACAAATTCTATCAATGTGGAGTCAGATCAATTTTATCATTTAAGCTTGGGAATTTTGTCGCTTGTAATTTAAACATCCAATAGTTCTGTTTGCATCCCAAAAGGGCATTTAAATCCCCACCCCTTTTTCAATCAACAGAGGAACAAAAGGAAATCATGGATGTAATTAAAATCTAGGAAGCTGCATTTCATGCTTTTTCTACAGACCCTGAATTTGAGGGACTCAAACAGAAACTGAGTAAATCTATTGAAAATCTTGATAAAAAAAACTCAGAGCACAGAAAGAAAAAAGTTTCTAAGGGATGAAAGAGATTACATTAATAACTGGGTTTATAATTGGAAGCTGTAGCACAAATCAATTCTGAAGAAAACTAATCTTGGTACACTTGATCAATCAATATCAGGCAGTGAATCTGATGCAGGATCCTCAGTTTTTATGAAATACAGTCTTGAGGAGGGAATAGATCTACCACAAATTCCTGTGCAACCCCAGGTATCTCAATGATGCAGCCCTTGGTACCATTTCGCAACCAACATGAAAGCGAACAAGGTGGGGGAGAAAGAATAAATACAAGGTACTATCCGCAGTTTCAAGGACGAGGGTGGTCATGGAACCAGAGGAGACCCTCACAAGGACAATACTATTGGAAAGCGAGACGAGGCAGGAGGAATTATTAACGGAGGACTGCCGTAATGCCTGTGAGTGTAATGTAATCAATTTATGTAAACATTCTCTAACTGAGACTGAATTGTCAGTTCTTAACAAATGACTTAAGTTTGTGCCAATTCACTCGTTTAATACTTTTTACACCTATGTTGACCTGAATAAGTTTACTTGTAATCTAAATCTAATATGTTTTTTTCATTCTGATACTTCTTCACAGGGCAATGAGCCAACAGGTGATGTGTCTGTGGAGTCTGTGAATACATCTGCAAGTTACACCCCTGAGGTATATTTAAAGCAGTTTTGAGCTAAATCTACATTTACGCCCCTGCAGAATTCTATAGTACAAGTTTTTCACAGTGCTTGTGAGTGGCATTTAGAACTTCTAGCAGCAACATGAGAAAAGCTTTGATATTTTAATACATCTCGAGAGGAACAGGCAGCCCTTAAGTCACTTGAAAGTAATCCATTTATCATGATTAAGAAAGCAGATAAAAGGGGCAGTGTAGTTGTTCTCAACACTACTGACTATGTCTTGGAGGCGGAGTGGCAACTTTCTGATAGCAGATTTTATATGAAACTTAAAATAGATCCTACAGCAAATTTTAAGGTTGAGGTTGATTTATTTCTGCAAAATGAATTTAAGTTGGGTACACTGCTAAGTGTCCAGTATGTCATGCATTTTACCTTCTTCCTAAGGTACATAAAACTCTCTGTTACCCCCGGGATGCCCAATAGCTGTGGGGGATAGGCTCCCTGACAGAACCCCTTAGCCAATTTGTGGATCATCACATAAGGGTTTCTGTCCTTACTCTGAGATCCTGTATTAGGGATACAAAACAGGCATTGGGTATACTTTCAGAACTCCATGTCGAAGGAACTAACATACTTGTCACCCTCAATGTGGAGTCGCTTTATACAATTATACACCATAGTGGTGGCCTTTCAGCTTTTACAATATTATGTGGATCAAAGATTTTTTGCTGATCCCCCTACAGATTTTTTAATACAACTGTCAAAGTCTGTGTTGGAAAATAATGTTTTCATGTTTCAGGGAAGTTTCTTTCAGCAGATCAGCGACAGAGCTATGGGGGCATCTTTTGTCCCCAATGATGCACATTTATATATGGGGAGGTGGGAGGAGCAATATATCTATGATTCTGAAGTTAACCCATTTTTTCAGTACATTTCCATCTATAAATGATTTATTGATAATTGCTTTATTATTTGGCAGGGCACAGAACAAGATTTGAGTTCATTTAGTGAATATTTGGGCACAACAAATCCACATTTAAGATTTACTTGCAAGATAGAACAAAATGAGATTTATTTTTTAGACATTCTCATAAGCAAGGATAATGAAAATGGTTTGGCTACTACTCTCTATTGGAAGCCTGTGGATAGAAACACTTTACTCTTGGCCAGTTCATGTCATCCATGCCATACCATCAAATCCATACCTGAGAGCCAGTTTATTTGTGCTAGAAGAAATTGCAGCATGGAAGATGGGTTTACAGTATGGGTGGATGAAACTGAAAGTAGATTTCTTCAAAGAGGTTATAGTCAAAATGATGTTTTGGTAGCTAGAAATGCAGCAGCCAGCTCCTCAAGAGAATCTCTACTTCAGGAGACAGAAAGGTCTAGGCCACAGTGTAATAAACTTTATTTTGTTACCATATACAGTACTGAGGCCAAAAAAACAGAGAACATATGATTGAAAAACTGGCCCATTTTACAGACAGAACCTAAGTTAGTTGACTTTTTTGGGACTTGCACTAGAATGTTATATAAATAGCCACAGAATCTATCAGATAAATTTGTACACAGTTATCAACCACCACTAACTAATAAATCAGATTTGATTGTAGTGCAGGAAATTGCTGCCCCACCCGAAACACAGTCTCAGGCTTTACAGACCAAAGTATTGCTTATTAGTACTGTTAGTGTGGGCTGCACATGGCTCCCTTCTTTACCAAAAGGGTGCTTTAAATGTCACTGTTGTAAGTATTGCAGTGATATTAATGCTACCACACAATTTATTAGCCCATTGGATGGTGCTGTGCTTCTCATTGCTGACTTTATTAATTGTGACTCTCATGGTGTAATATATTTGGTCACATGTAAATGCGGTGCCTTTCATGTTGCCCATGCTAAGAGACCTCTAAAGGAATGGGTGGGGGAACATGTCCGTGCAATACTGAATCAGAATTCAGAATATGCAACTGCAAATCATATCATGAATGCACGAGACATGGCATTGGGTGGATGGATGCTTACAAGGATTAAAAATGTCAAATTAGGCCCCAGGGGTGGTGATTGGAATGCCCTTTTGGGACGCAGAGAGAACTACTGGATATTTAAATTACAAGTGATAAAATTTCCAGGCTTAAATGATAAAATTGAGCTAACACCACATTTATAGAATTTATTAAGGAAGCCTATGGAGAAAAATACAATTCTGGATTTGTGTGTATTAATGCTATATGTATTTGAAAAAAAAAATTTAGAAACAATTTAAAACCCGTAGCCCATATATTTGGGCATTAAAATATTTAATGTATTGTGTGGTGTGGAATTAAGTTTCTAGTTTGGGTTATTTGATTCTATGAATATTCATTACATTGCTGCCATTCTTTGCAATTGTTTAAATCAATGTTTTGATAATATGCATCTGTTTTACTCGATATTTAAGGGTCATGATTATGTGTGTTACTATCTCTTGACAAAGCGCAGCTGCACCTGCGCGAAACATTGAGGCTGTTCTGGGTTGGTGGTTGCTGTGTCCACATGAGTGGCAACTGAAGAATTTTATCACAATAAAATATGAGCATTCTATTCGTTGGGATGCAGTATATCTCTTTGTATGTGTGAGTGCCAAGTTCTTCTGTTTTTCTACTTGATTATTTGCTTGGGGCACCACTCTCTGTGGGCGGATCTGATTGTTCTGCTACATTATCTGGATTGTTCAAACTCAAGGCCCAAATCCCATATCCATTCTCTAGCAGCCCTAAAACAACTCATGAGATTACACAAGCTGACAGACATATGGAGAGTCAGTCAGCCCACATCAGGGAACTACACCTACTTTTCAGCTGCAAAGACCATGGCCAGTAGAATTAATTTTTGGCTGACTTCCCCAGGAATAACCACAATGCTTCCTCAGGCCTCCATTGCCCTTATCTACATATCTGACCATTATCCCACCACCCACAGATATCTGGTATTCTCCCACAGCTCACTTCTGTGCAGTGGAGGCTAGATCCTCTACTGCTTCAAGACCCCGATTTTAAACACTGGATACGGGTGAAAACAAAACTTTACTTCGGGGATAATCCACCAGACTCTGCCACCACAGAAGGGATATGGGAAGGGTACAAAGCCACACTGAGAGGGAAATTCATAATCTACGCAGCCCACAGAAAGAGGCAAAGAGAGCAGGAGGTAGATAGACTAGAAAAAAAACTGAAAGAAAAAGAAAAGTGTTATAAGAAAGATAAGTGGCAGAAAAAACTCATCTCTCATATATGACAACACCAAACTTAGAATTCAGCTCAACTCTATAGTGGTTGTTATTCATGGGCTGATGTAACCTCAAGGCCTTATCTTGTGTTCACATATAAATATCAATCTCTCTAGGCCTTGTATTCCTATGTAAACATGATTAAAACAAATAAAGCACATTTAATTAAAAAAAAATTAGCTCAACTCCCTGGTCACTTGAATGGTGAAGCTACAGATCCAGAGGACTAAATTTAAATATTGGACAGATGGGGATAAAAAACAGCAAATTACTGGCCTATAGGTTAAGGAAGCAGCAAGCTGACAGGCATACTGCCCAGTTGATAGACGCATCCAGAAATAAAAGAACCTCCCCTAAAGGTATTAACAAACTACTGGGGGCCTTCTACAAATCCTTGTGTACCTCCCACATAACATGGGACAAACAAGAATGTGTTACCTTTGTAAATAAACGCCCCTTTCCAAAACTGACAGAGGACCAACGGATGTTGCTAGATGCCTCGATTACCCAGAAGGAGCTCGAAGAGGCCATACAGGCGATGGCCCTTCACAAGCCCCTTGGAAGTGATGGGTACCCAATGTACTTCTACCAAATAGTCCTAGAGTCAGTATCAGCTCCCTTGTTAGCCATGATAGAAAAATCACATCAGCTACAGAGCCTTCCCCCTACCTTAAGGGAAGCCATAATAACTATGATCCCCAAAGAGGGTAAGAATCTCTCCAACCCTGCAAGCTACTGCCCAATTTTCCTAATAAATGTAGATGCCAAAATGTTGGCTAAAGCGCTCACCACCAGGCTAGAAAAATACCTCCCCTCCTTCATACATGAATATCAAGTAGGATCTGTAAAAGGTAGGGCAAGCACTGACCATGTTAAAGCTCTCATAACTGTGGTCCAGACTGCTGCAGGTATCTATACACCTGCAGCTGCTTTAGCAGTGGATTTTGAAAAAGCTTTTCATTCTGTGGAGTGGGAATACCTGCACTCAGTTCTGGACAGAGGGAATTTTGGTAGAACCTTCTGCTCTTGGATCCACACCTTGTATCAGGCCCCAATGGCAAGACTGTTAACAAACAATACCCTATCCCCAGTCTTTGAACTGCACCGAAGAACCAGACAAGGGTGTCCGCTATCTCTGCTCCATTTTGTTTTGGCAATTGAGTCCTTAGCAGTCACCATCAGGGCACATGCACAGATCCAGAGCCTCAGAGTGGGAAAAGAAGAGTATAGTACTAACTTATATGGAGATGACTGCCTAATCTTGACAGAGAATATATGCAAAAGTCTCCCCATATTCTGCAAACTTTGAGTCACTTCACAAAAATATCAGGCTCACAAATAAATATGGGTAAATCTAAGATCCTACCACTGAATAATATGCCCCTTCCCACAAGTGTCCTCGCCTCAGGCCTTCCCTGTGCAAAGTCAGGAATTAAATACTTAGGCATAGACATTCCCAGTAATATCCATCAACTGATACCAACAAACCTGACCCCCCTGCTGAGGACTCTGCAAAAAGAGATAGATAGATGGTCACACTTAAACTTAACTCTAGTAGGCAAAATTGAAGCCGTAAAGATCATGGCGGCTGCCAGAATCTATTATATCCTGGCACATCAGCCAGTGCTGATACCACCTATGTGGTTCAAGAAAATCAAAAAGTTAATAACCATATTCCTATGGGGTAAGGGAAGGCCCAGATTTAGTGGTACAAAGCTGAGAGCTCCAAAGGACAGGGGTGGATGGAAGCAGTCAAATTTTTTTCACTAGTCCCTTACCAGTATGGTGACCCTCTTCACCAGCATGTTCAAGGATCCCCCCAAAGGAGCTCCCAGCATGGGTATAGGCAGAAACTTCACTGTTAAATGGGGTGCATCCAGTGGCATTTCTCACTCCCCCCCAAACAACATGCCGCATGGCTCACCATAAATGTGGCCAATGCACCTTTCCAAAATGTAGGACAATTAGCACAATTGTGCCTGCACTTGGGAATATACGCCCCTATGTGGCACAATCTGCATATACAGGTCAATGGCAGATCAATACACTGGGAGGCATGGCAGACCAGAAACATACACTGGTTTAAAGATCTCCTAGATCCTGGCTCTGAATCACTGATGCCCATCCAACAAATGCAACAGGTATATAATATCCCTAAAACAGAGTTTTGGAAGTATTTGCAGCTCAGAAGTGCGCACACAGCTTGGCTCAGTGAGAAATGCACCTGTAAACTTAGGAAGGATGATAGCCTCCACCTCCCAACCCACTTCTGCTATCAGTCAAGCTGGGAGTGCAAAAGGGATTAACGGGTAGATTGCAAGAGAAGAAAAGATTAGTAGCCCCTGACCCATCTTCCAGGGTCAGTGATAGATGGCAAAAAATGTTGAATAGGCCTATCCAAGACAAGAAATGGGTGGACTGCTGGCAAATGGTTCAAAGAGCCTGTAAGGATAAAAAAGGACTGTTTATACAGAAGAAAATAAGCCATGTTTGGTACCGCACTCCCAGCATCCTTAAAAAGATGGGACTCATACCTTATGACTAATGTTGGAGATGCACAGAAATGGAAGCAGACCTGCTTCACATCCTGTGGCAATGGCAAGGTATCCAACCCTTTTGGGACCAGATGATAAAGAAATGTAAGAACATGCTAAGGGCTAAAATACCAATCTCCCCATACCTGATCCTCTTGGGTATTCCCACTCCGAACATTCTTCGTAACCATACCCAGTTATAATAGCTGGTACAGGCTTCTGTAGAAGTAAAGAGACTACTACTAATGAATGGAGAACCCTTTGGTACCAGGTCTAGGGGAATGGAACAAAACCACAGAGAATCCGGCAGTCAACTCCAGACTAATGTATTATGCAATGCAGAAAACTGCCATGTATCTCATGGTATGGGGTCCATATTTGATATATGTGAACTCACATAACTATGGCCCTAAAGCAGACTGGAGAAAAGACATGCTGAAACCCCCATGATTTCCACTCCAGGTAGCACTGTTGTTTGAACCAAGTTTATTCAAAAAGAAGCTAACCGAAACTGTAAGATTACACCCTCTCTCAGCTCTTCCTCCCTCCACTGAGGGCAAATCTAGTGAGAATGTAACTCTAGAATGTTCGTGTATACAGCAAAAAAAAAATTAAGTGCAAAACAAGTATAAAGGCATATGTCAGAAGTTGTTACACTGACCTACATGAAAAGCCTGTGAAATAAGAACATTGTCAGAATGCTTGAAGAATGCTCATACTTATGTTCATATTCCTGTTAAGATGTTTTATTGTTATTTTTGTAAAATGTTATTTCATGTAAACTGTTATATTTGCTTACTGAATAAAAAAATTAACTGCAAACAAAAAATATTAAAACCCAGATTAATAAACATTTCTACCTCCACTGTAATAACAAACACATTAACTTATATGCCATTACCAGTTTAATCTGGTTCATAATGTCAATTTGCATCTGTACTCCGCCCATAAAGAAAATAACACTATCTTTAAAAGGTTTTAACAGCTAGGTGTCTGAAACTGTTCCCATAATGTTTGGTTCAAATGTTCCCTTTGTTCCTTAGACTTGGATGCTTATGAGAGTAACCACAGTCAACCTAAGGTGTGAGTAGGTAGTACAATATATGAGCCAGGTTCTGCATTTATGTAAAACAATCTTGATTTACATTATGTTCCATCTTTGTCTGCAAAACAAACAGACTCAACTGATGGCATCAAGTCCACATCTAAATAGCCATCAAAAATAATTCAAACATGCCCTGTTAGGATTCAAGTGAATTGCAGACGCAGAGCCAGATATTCAAAACTTTGCCCTGGGCTAAATTTAGCATTGCCCAGTGGGCAAACTTAGCCCGGAGCATAAAGCAAGCTATATTCAAAAGGAATAGCCTGGGGCAAACAGCTTCTGAATATAGCATGGGAATGAGGCCGGCCAAACTGGGCTGGGAGTGCAGGGCAAACTTAGCCCTGGAATAAGACAGCTCTGAATATAGCAACCAGGAAGTGCAAACCACAACAACAACATAGTGTACAGCAATGTGAAGGTAGGTAGAGGTGAACTATGCGGTCAGTGTGTATGTCAGCAAATGTATGGATCCAGTACAGCTGCAGGCAGCAGTGTATGTGAAAGTACAGTGTGCAAAACTGTAAAATACTCCCAGAACTGTTTGTGCAGCGCTAACACATTTGTGTGGGTTTAGCGCAGGTCTAAACCATTTGCCTGGTGTAAAAAAGTTTGCCCAGTGCTAAACTTTGCCATATTCAAAAGTGACATGCAAATGAGCCTACTTAGGTAGTCTCTGGGCAAACATCCAGATTAGCATCTCATTATGCCCTGATTTGCATGCAGTTTGCTCAGCGTTACTGCAGGGTCCCACAGAGCCACCTGTAGGTCAATCTGGAAGTACAGGGGCTGGCCAAATCTGACCGCAGCTCCACCTGTAAGTCAGTCTGGCAGTGCATGATGATAGCTGCAGGCTACATGTAAACAGTACAGCATAGCATAGCATGTTGTACCCCAGGGGACAACATAGCATAAGCAGAGGTGGTGGTGGTGCTGCATGCAATTGTCTCACTGTAGGGCATGATATAGTGCACAACAGACACTACAGTAGCAAGGGGGCCAGTACTGTGAGGGACACAGCATTGCCTATGGTGTGTAGGGCAGTGATGCTGACTGCACTGTACACAGTGACAGGCCCAACTTACAGGTGTTTACTGACAGTGGACATTACTGTTACGCTGTTGTGTGACCCACAGATGCTGCACCTCTGGCATGGGATGCTCACAGTGACATATACATGGTTGGCTGTGTGTGCTGTGGCAGTTGTACTGCTGTGTAGTATGTAGCTGGGGGCACATATGATCAGAAAGGCACACTGGTGTTGGGATATCCCCAGTACTGCCCCATGTGCACTGCAGGATGTGCCACAGCACTGTGGCCACACCTGGTCTCTGGCACAGCCTGGCCACCCGTACACACTCCCTTCAACATCCGCCATGCCCACAGTGCTGCATGTGTCTGCTGGCATTTGTTGGTGTCTACAGAAGAGTGATCTTTGGGTGTGTGCGGTATGGCCACACTGCTATGGTGTCCACTGGTGACCAGGTCACCACTTACTCCCTGGCATGGCTGGGACTGGTGGCAGATGATGGCATCATTGAGATGCCATCTGTGAGCAGTGTGTGTTCACTTTGTCTGGCTTTGTTTATGTGTCATATTGTTCTGTTAGGGTCACGCAAAGACATAATGTCACGCAAAACTGATTGCCCAGGGTTAAGACTACTTTCATAATGCGGTATTTTTCCTTGTGCTAGAATTCGTCGTGTTAAGCCATGCTAAACCACTTTATGCCGGTTAGAATACTGAATATAGCAATGCGCCTGTGTGTATTCATGTACACACCCTCAGTTTTACCCCTTGGTGTACATTATGATTTTGCCCGTGCTAATGCAGCTTTGCGCATACATTTGACCTTTGAATATAGACCACGCTAATCCTGCGCAAACATTTTTTGCCCGGTGCAAAGTTTGGAATATCTGGCCCTAGATGAGCAAGTAAGGAATGTGAAAGATGGGCCATTCATAATTATTTCTTACGTCCCTCCCAGTGACGAGATTATTTTGAATCTAAGAAGACAATGGCAACCTCATTTTCCTTCTAAATACATTATTTTGTTTGAAAGATTTTAAAACCAGTGGTTTTCTATATAATCCATGTACCACTGTATTATTAAGAGGAGGTTTTTACAAGTAGATTATCAGAAGATTCATTGTTGAGAGGCTCAAACATGATATTTCACATCAAAACTCAAACAAGTTATCCCCTGCCCTCCTCTTCCCTCCCCACATGTAATCATGGTTAAATTTTATTTTTTTTCCTACCCATAGAAATATTCAAATTACTATATCTAATCAACTTTTAAGGAACATATTAACCCCTATCCTTCATTAATTGCCTGCACCCATTTGTATCTCAACCCAGTGTCTTCAAAAACCTCCATTCATGTCTTCATCTCTTCTCAACTCAATACTAACGTTTCCCTTATCCCCATGCTCTAATCTCTCCAAGTTGTTGCTGCATATTTCCTTATCAGCTCTTCCTATTGGGCTATATTATCCCTACCCTTAGACACATACACAGGCTTTTCAACTGTTTCTATGAACACTACAGCTTACCTTGCTGCTTTTAAAAATTCTGAATTATCTTGCTACATCCCCTTTCTCTCTGCCCATCTCCTTCTACTCATCCCACAATGTCTACTAGTCTAAATGTATGTAGTTATCAGGTTCTCACATTTCCCTTCTTCCATTAGGAATGAGGTCCATAATCATCTGCCCTCAATCTGGAATAGTCTTGTTGGTTCACAACACCTCACAAATCATTCACCCTGCTGCAGTCCTAATTCAAGCCCCATTTCTTTCCCAAGCCTTCACCATATGACTCTGCAATGTTGTACTGAGCACAAACATATAGAAAGTCCTGCCTACTCCATCTTTTAACTCTGTTAATTACTTTATTTTTTGACTTGCTGAATTTGTATTTATTTATTTAAGATGTGAACTTCACTGAGCATGTGACCATTTTCAAGAATGAAATGGATGAGAAACTCATGCAAAAATATTGCATTATAAATAACAGTATGCATTACAAAGAACTTAAAACAGAAAAAAATACACAAAACATTCTTGTTCAAGTGATTGGTAAGAAGAACAGTAGCAGCTGGAACAATTATTTTTGAATGTACTCAAGCATACACACTTTAAAAGGTTAATAAGTTAAAAGTTTATTGATCAGTCATTTGACCACTATAAAATACAAAGATACAGAGAAACAGTGTATATACAGTTAAATAAGTAATAGCAGTCAACATTTAAAAATATCTGTTGATAGCAATCTAACAATAAGAATTTCTAGCCAAAAGCAGGAAGAACACCCTTACATTGTTCATGAATATGCAAGTCAAAAACTTTCAGGAGATTATTTAACCCTTAGGCTGCCAACAAATTTGAAACATATGGAAATTCTGGACTGATATATCAGTCAGCAGCACATCAAGTGTTAAGTCTTTATCCAGATATAAATTATCTTACTTCATATGTTTGAGATGAATTCTTAAAATAGCAACTAGGTACCCTGCCATATTTTTGATAATAAATTCATCATTTGTTGTAAATGAAATGTTTAATAATAAATGCAGATCCTTTGTTAGAATAGTTTCTCAGAATGAAACCAACCCTTTGTTTCTGAGGATATTGTACCAGGGATAGTCAAAAATTACATGAAACAAGTTTTCCACAGATTGATTACTACAGGAGCAGTATTGAGATTGCTGTGTTGGGATATTATTATATCTTGCGTAAAGGACTTTACTGGGAAACAGCTCCATCCTGTATTTAATAAAATGCTTTCCTTTATTCGTAGTCTGTCAATACGCCAAGATAAGACCAATATTGATACAGTGAGTCATTTCATTTCAACCATGGTACAATATGAAGCCCAGAAATAAAATCTAGATCTTGTGCTATGTAGTTTTCTATTAGTCTTTGTGTGACAAATTTTTGGTATTTTAGGCTAATGGAAATTCCCATTTCATGAAGGTTCCCCAGGAAGTTCAGATTTGTTTCTCTCAGTACATATAAAACCTTCTTAAGCCAGTTAGATTGCAATAGGCCCATCTTATTCCATTGGTACATTTCCTTTGAACACAGGTGTGATAATCTACCAGGGCCTAAAAGGAAGCAATTGCTCTAGGGAGAATGCACCAATAAGGAGGCTATTACATAGCTGAACTGCATGAAAAGAAAATTCAATATAACTGTTTAATTTTGTTAGAGGAATGTTTAAAATAGACTTAATATATGATCTAGTATGACAGAAGCTGTTTTAAGTCCTTAATATGTTCTGTAGGCCAGGAGGAGAAAAACTATTTAAGATTTGCCAGGTCATATCAGCACTATATTATATAAACCAATCCAAGGGCAACCATCTCAGGTGTGAAAAAAGTTCAGATTGATGAGTGTTTCAGTCAGAGTTTAACAGGAATCTATATATTTCATTTAATAATGTTTGGGCCTTTGACAGTGCAATAACACATGTTACAAACTACAAATTAAAATGCTATAATCAATCAAAGATATCAGAAGTGACTGAGCTATTATTTTTCTTGTTTTCTGAGTGCAGTAATCTCTGTTCTATAAAGTAGATCATGTTTCTTATAAACAGCTTTATCATCCTGTAACTATGCTCCTAATAGGTCAGTGCACTATTAATGTTGAAACCATCGTATTTTAAACTTATATCAGCATCAATATAACCACCCTCCAATGCTGTGATCTAAAACTTAGAGTCTAACAAATGTTTTGGACCACTTTTTTAAATTATTATTGCCTCCACCTTTATAGGTTAAGAAGAAAATGATTAGCCCTAACCAGGACTGCAGTAAGTCTACATCCTTTGGAAAGCTCTGTTCTATATTAGTTATTATCCCACAGTGAAATATATCAAATACTTTTGAAAGATCAGTGAATTAGTCAAAGTCAAAGTGTATTGGTATAAAAGTATATAATCATATGATAAACACTCATTTTTTGAAAAAGCATTATACATACTATAAACAGCAAACATTCAAATAAGAAAGAAATGTTTATTTCAAATATCATTGTCATACATCATTTACAGTGTTAGTATATTGTGGGCTTCTAGATAAAATCTTATTGCAGCATATGAGTAGGCCATACTATATCCATTTATGAACTTTAAAAGTAGAATCTCTTTTTTTTGTGTCCCCTTAACTCATTTAACAGAGGCCCCAACCATTTTGCCTTATGGTGTCTAATAGTTGATATTCAAATGATAGGTATGTGGTTATAATAAAATAATTTTTCCCACATTTAAATCTCCGAAGCTCTTTCAGTGTTTGCCGCGAGATCATCTGAGCTCTATAGTGAAAATGAATGTTAAATCTCATTCTTGCAAGTGTGTTTCTATGTAGCATGTTTTGACACCATTTCAGATAGTCCTGTGCACCAGTTTGTTTGTCAATTCTTTTATACTGTTCAACTGTTGAGGCAGAAATGTTCATGTTATCAGATTGAAGTTCATTGTCTTTCCATCTTATTTTTATATTTGTGTATTCTATTATATTAGTTGAATTCTAGTTATTAAAGATAGTTGGCATCCCTGACCTGCAGATCCATGAGTTCAGTTTATGGAACCAAGACTGGTATTGCATATCATCATTTTGATACTTTATAGCTTCTTGCCAGCATGCATATTTTAAATTAATCCCTGGGACTTTCATATTTTTTCCCAATAATTTAAAGCTCTTATCCTTGCTGATAATCTAGGGATATCATATTAGTTTCCCTCCTGAGGTGAGCTCCAGAAACTGCCATGGGGAGACCTAGTACTTTTCTTAAAACTAAGTTTTGCATTGGTTCTAACATATTAGAAAGTTTGTCTGATCCCCATATCTCAAAAGTATATACTGTAGCTTAGTTGCTTATGCTTTGTACACATTGAACGTGGCTTTACAAGAGCTGTCTGCCTACATTTTCCCTAATCTATTTATTCTTAGTACCAATTGTCTGCCTTTTTGTTTATTTTTAGGTGTTGGCACCATTTCATATTATTGGTAATAGTGCTTCCCAGATACAGTAGTTGAATTCCTTTATTAATTCTAATGGCTTGTTATTTGACATTCACACGCTTTTCTTTAGACTTGATTTTCCTAGGATCATAATTTTAGATTTCTCACAGTTCACCTCTAATGATAACTCAGTTAACACTTTTGTAACCATGTTTAAGGCTCTTTGAAGGCCTGCTGCTGATTTAGATATGAGAACTGCGTCATTAGCATGCGCTAATATGTTGACTTTATGTTACATTATATTGGGCGTATCCATATCATGTAAGCTCAGTGTGCATATAAGCTGATCTATATAAATATTGAACAGCAATGGTGCCAAAGATCAGCGAATATAGCTGACCCATTTAAACTGGTGTGTAAAGAATTATAAAACAAAACGATAATTCGATCAGGGCAGTTTGGGTGCTATTGTGCGGTCTAAAGCTTTGCTAAACTGTGGAAATCAAATTAAACTTATTTCAAAGTTAGGTTAACTGACAAAATAATTCACATTAGAGTATTTTAGAAAGAGAAGAGAACAAAGAAATAATTATGTAGTTGTCCATATTTGTTTTTGATGGTGTGATCTCAAGCTGTGCTAACCTGTGAAAACCAAATTATATTTATTTAAATGTTTGGTTAATTGATCATAGACTACATATTACAGTATTTTAGAAAGGGTAGAGTTCAATAAAATAGATCTATAGTTGTCAACATTTGTTTTTGATGATCCCTTAAATAATGGGTAATAACATTTCCTTAACATGAGTGTTTCTTTAGTGCAAAGTGACATATTAATAATCTTTCACAAAGGGGTAGAGTTCTTCCTTGGCATTTCAGTTATTTTACAGTATGCACCTCACTTGTTTTTAGTCCAGACTGATTTCATTCTGATTATTCTTGTCCATGATAAGTTTGATGGAGTTATTCATATTTAATTGACTGCTCCGTAAAGCAGCTTGTGATTCACATTATATCACTGGGTCATTTCAATAGGCTTTATACCAATGGATTCAAAATGAATCAGATAGGTGAGCTCAGTTACATGTACAGGCATCTCCTGCAGCTGGATACAAGCTCAAGACGAATCCAACAATTAATTTCAATTAATGCTATACAAAATATTTTGAACCTGAGTCCAGCTAATGGAGATACATAACCATGTGTAGCTAAATGCAACCATCTGATCTGGTTTATGTCCATGGGACTAAAGCTTTCTGAAATGACCCAAGCCTCCTGAGTTGATCCGGTGATCTACTTTTGTGTGTAAGCATAATGTAATTTTCTTGTTGTGTTCAATGCATTGTATAAAACACATTAAAATAAATTATGCGGTGCTTTATGTATTTCATTAATGACAGCAGAGACTAGGTTATGGGGGAAGATTTAATTATGTTAGAAAACTAACTCCATTGTCAGCCTATTCCACCTTTTAAAGAGTTATTGTCACCAAAGAAAATCATAGTTGGTTTCAATATAACTCAAGTATACAGTATTCCAAAATAAGTGGATTTCAAGCCATTCTATTCCTATTTTTTATACTTAAAAAGTGCCCCCTTAGCCAATCAAAAGGCAATATTGGCTATTGTGGTGGGCATAACTTGGTAATGACCATATCTGGCCTGTCCTAAACATCTTGATCTGCTGATTCAGAGTTAATGCAGTCCCAGATTGATAATTCCCTCATAAACCACAACCCCTGTATTATTATATCTCTATTATTGAGGACAGGTATAGTAAAACAAGATTATTTACCCAGCAAGTTCACATATATCTTACATTTTCAAGCATATCCCTTATAGTACATTAAAAAAATATTTGTAGCATTACAGCCAATTGCTTTGGTAATTACTATGATGTCACAATAAGAGTCTAATGGCATTAGCTCCAGAATGACCTTTAGCTGTACATGAACAACTGTAAAGGACAAAGGCCCATTTTTCATATAAGTATATAGGTAATAAAGAAAAGAACACTTTGAAATTCAAAATATTTGGAAGACAGTGCATCTGAGTTCTACTGATCCTAACTGCGATTTTTCCATACGAGTGAAAAATCACCCTGCATGTCAAACTAAGTTAATTATTTCAAATAACTTATGCTAGGTTTTTACACAAACGTGTGTCTAGGTTTTGATCTTATTAAAGCAGCAGTATTTGTTGGTAAACATATTTCATTATATTGGGCAGGATATTAGAAGCTCACACTAGTTGGCATTCAAAGAACTGTGCATTAATACAAAAATGTTTGAGGTACAAAAAAAGCTATATTGTAAACCTTATGCAAAAGCATTGGGATTTGCAAAGATGTTTATTGTACAAAACACTGTATCTCTTGCCTGCACAAACCACAGCAAAGCCCTTACCCTCTTCCCAACATAGATGGGTCCTGACAACGATGCAAAGCCATTCCCCACAAGGTAGCTTGCATGGCACAAACACCATAGCACATAAGTACTAACCTGCAATATTAAAAAAATAAAATCCTAATAACAATACTCAACATGTAGGATCCTCTTGGATATTTACCATGTCTTTAATGCCTTGTGAATCTTTATACTTGTTGTCACATAAGTCGTGCAGTTGCTGATGACTGTACCTCATCCACCAACTTTTCTTGTCTGTTGTTGCGGGGTATGATGGCTCTTTCCACTCACTATCTCCCATAGCAAGCGCTTATCTGACATTGCAACTTCTCCTGCTACCAGTACAATAATACAAATGTCAGTTGCATTAGGTGAAATCCTTCTACTTCACCCAATCCCAGAAGTGAAAAGATCCCTGGCATCTGTTTGTACTCTCTTCTTTCTCCCTGTAGCTGTAGTATTCCATACTGTCAGTTTAAAGTACTCCCCTCCCAAAAATATACACCTTGGGCCTGATTCACAAAGCTTCCCCCATTGACACAAGGGACTTGCATCACAGGGAATGGCACATGCTGCATTTTGCTCCAAAAGGAGTGCCCAGAGAAATTCTGAAATGCATCCTGCATCAAACGCAGGCTGCATGCCCCGAAGGGGGCTTGCACCATCCTTGTGGCACAAAATGGGGTGCAGCATATGTGCACCAGGGTAATGCCCCAACAACCACAGGTTTGGAATTCTATAAAGTGGAAGATGTTGACAAATTCAAACACCCAGATTTAACAGTCCTTGTGCCACATTCATAGCCCTCCCTAGGCAGGTGGAAACATGTGTCATTTTCCAGATGTCACAGATTCCACTAAGAAATAGATAGATCTTTACATTTTCTACCTGTGCCATTTGTAAGCTGCGGCATGCAGATAAAAGGATGTGCTGCTTAGTTCCATACAGGGGTGCCACCACACAAAGCCTGTTGTCATATAACGTCTCAGTGAAAAGTACTGAAGGTACATGGCATGCAATAAGAGAAAGCACATTCTCAAATACCCATGGTCAGGCCACATATTTATCCAGGAGGCAAGTTTACATATGAAAGGGAAAAAAAGGAAATGACCAGCGACCTCAGAATGTTAATGTGCCCTGCCTCTACCTCTTACAATATACGCAAGATTAATCCTGGGCCCTCTTGAGCAAGGGAAAGCAGAAAAATGTTTGTTTTTAAAATTCTGTTGTAGATTCGGAAGAATTAAATATATTATTGCCTTTGTTTGTACTCTGAACCATGTTTTGGAAACCTACAGCACCCAGATGAAGGAAAGATTTATGCCTGTTTCATTGACATTAAACCATCACTCGATAGTGTATACATGCTTCTGTTCTGGACTATACTAGCAATATTAAATACAGATAAATGTTTGCTTACCACTGTACAATTACATCAAGCAGATATGTCTGCTACAGTACAATTTTGTCTAGAGATAGCGCTCTAGCATTCTCACTGTTTATACATTGTTGCGTGGAACAAGGGTGCCTTCTGGCACCGTCACTTGTCCATTTATATGCTGAACACATGATGCACTTGTTAACAGATATTGATGTTTCATCCTGAGATCAATAATATAGCTATATAAATTCTGCTCTATGCAGACAGTACCATCTTATTACCTCAGACTCTCCTTGGTTTCAAAAGAGGACTCACTGCAGTTATGAATCATCCAGCTGACATAGGTATCAACATAATATTTGCAAACAAAAATTATTATGTTTGGGACAAAGAACATAATTTAAAATGACTGGGTAATTAATGAAACACACCACTAAGAACTAAGCATGTTCCATTGTTTGGGAGTGCATTTTGATAGGCAAATGAAGTAGCAGTCCCATTTAGAATATATTAATGCATGTGTGAACACATCCAAATTGGGCATTACCAGATTTATATATAAATGTATAGGCAACTCATTTATGGAGTTTGCATCTGCTTTTGAAGCCCATACAAAGGCGACGCCTGACTGCTTCTGCAACTTGCGACAAATCTCCCCGGTGTGCCATCATTCTAGTGCATGACCACAGTTTCCACAAGCTATGGGACTGTGACACCAGGACCCTACCCAATGGTGAATTGGGAGCAGTGTCCCAGGCACACTGGCAATTGATGCAAGCCACCATTGGTGCAGCCTGTGCCGAGCTTTAAGAATTAAGCTCCTTGTGTCTAGAGCTTCTGTCCTCCCATTTCTGGTCCAGTAAAGCCTCCTTTGACCATTATCCCTCACAACCCCTGTAGCCCCCAAACCCCCATCCTGTTTCCAATGTGGTGGCCAGTAACAGCCCTCCACATGACTGGACACAGCTACCCCCACAAGCACTGTAACAATATGCAATTATGTACAGAATATCACTACAGTACTTGTGAGATGGCAATTAAATTTCATAGAGATTCTATGATTTTTCATAGATGTCCTGCAAGTACTATAGCACTATACTCTGCCTGGTTGCATATTACTGCAGTACATGCAGACATAGATGACAGACAGCCATAGTGGTAAAAGGAGGGCTTCTGTTGGTTGCTCACTTCAGGACCAGGGGAAGGTAAACTCCAGGAGTGCGTGGATAATGACATAGAAAGGCTTTATTGGGACTGAAAGTGGGAAGGTGGAAATACTGAACACTATAGTTCCATTTATGGGGAATGCTTAATACTAAAATTTTGGAACACTGCAGTAATTAGGAGTGAGAAGTGGTACTAACAGATGACAGGGACAGCTGTAATGGCGGATTGGGAACAGAATGGCAGCTACAGTTATTGGCTTAAGTCATTAATTATTAAACTAGTAAGCAAAGCTGTTTAAAACTACTTGAGAGAAATACAAATACACTGATGATGACTCTAAGGATATCAGAAATATATTATTGCTAAAAAGCCACAGTATAATATCTTTGATGGCTAACAAATACTGCTGCTTTAATTCTCAGATCTTTCTGACACAAAACAGCCATTTCAGTCCTGATTTCTGTTTCAAAAATGTTCTATGTACTACCATTTAGACTATATTTGTATTTTTTTAATGTATCAAACCACTGACATCTGAAGGACTGAAATATTTTTAAATTGTTTATTTCACCTTTAGAAAAACATATTTAGAATCCTATATGTACTGTATTAACAACATTTATCAGACAATTGCTATTATAAAACCAAATGTAATTTGCACCTTAATCGATGTGCCTATATTTTTTATTTTAATAAGATTTTGGATGACACCTTTGAGCCAGGCTCTTTTACAAAGGTTCCACATTGGAGAACAATTATGACAACAGTAAAAAGAAAAAAAAAACATATTACAAATGAGATAAATCACAGCAACCAGAGGCTTTGTCAGGTACATTAGTTAACATGAACACTTCAAATCATAAGTGAATTCAATTTTAGGGTGTCAAAGGCTGAGAAGTAAAGGCAATTACAGGGAGAAGAGTCAGTAGGACTGGAGCAAGAGGAAGCTGGGGTGAATTGAGGTACTTTGTTGGCACATACACTTCAGGTCAAGTGTAAGTTAAATTTTAGGGAGTCAAGAGCTTTGTGTGAAAAAGGCAGGTACAGGTGGAAAAGTCTGTGGGGCAGCAAAAAGAGGTAAAGTGAAGGGGAAGGAGAATGGGGAGTAGGGCATTATAAAAGAGTGGACAGTGGGGGGGCTGGGGAGGAGATGAAGGTATGGATGTATTGGAGGAGATGGGCAAAAGGCGATGAATATTGAGAGAGTGTATATGCCTTCAATGGAGGGGGAGAAGTACTTTGTTTGCTAAGAGAAACAGTCACAGGAGGCCCTATACATTTGTATTTTGATTCAGACTATATTTTATCCCCTCTTGAAAGCTTTGTTTTGGCCTATTTCAATTCTACCTTAGAATTTAATAGGATTTATAAACAATTGAAAAGATCATTGTAAACACAGTGAGGTTCAAAAATTGCATGGGACAGGCAAAACAGAATCTTATAGGAAAGAAATGAGGGAAGGGAGAAACTGCCATAGATCAAGTAGGATCTGTGGTGATACTGTAGGTAGGGAAAAATGGACAGACTGGGTGGGCCTAGTGGTCCTTGTCAGCTGACAAATTCTACATTTCTGTGTTTGTATGGTCATTCCCTTATTTTTAGCAGAATAAGCACTTGTGCTTAAATGTCATTGCTTTACAGTATGTCAACAATTTAGATGCTGACCCAGACCAGACAACCACAAACACAATCTTGATCTTAGGTGGCATTTTGGGTAATACCAGCTCACAGCATTAATGTCTCGAACATCACAGTGCTTTAAGTCAAAATACATCTACATGTGACATCATTTAAACAGTTTTATAAATGAAAATTGAAAGCAGAATTAACCAAGGGGGTGCAATATTGAGTAAATTATTTTAGCATGCAAGTGCTACTATAACATCTAACTTAGCAAACTGTAAAGTTTTTTTCTATATAATACAGACTTACAAGTACTAAGGGGTTACATAGGTGTTAGCAGACTTTCTGTTGATTGATTTTTAACTGAAATACTACATGGTCTAGTTCTTTTGTTGGCCTTAATTTAAAAATGTTCTAAGGGTAATTTTCAGTAGAATGAATCAGATTCATTTCAGTGCAGCAACTGATCATTGCTGTTTTAATTGCTTCTTTTACTGCTTAGTAGCAGACTGTTTTTTACTACTTATAAGGGGTTAGCAGGGAACTATTTTGGGGCAGCAGAAAATTTGAAACCTATTTTGGTATGCTTTAAGTGGGGGCTGTTATTTCTTTTAATTAGAAATCTATTTCTTTTGATTTCAAACCTATGTTGGTGTGCTTTTAGTGGGGCTGTTATTTCTTTGCTGTCATTACTTGCTGAAAAGGTTTATTTTTTACTACTTAGCATGGGCTAGCAGGGAATTGTTTTGGGGCTGTTGAAAATGTGAACCCTATTTTGGTGCACTTTATGTGGGAATGTTATTTCTTTGAATTATAAATCTCTCTCTCTCCTGATTTCAAACCTATTTTAGTGTGCTTTTAGTGAGGCTGTTATTTATTTGCTGCAAATTTTGCCCACCCTCCCACGCCTGCCTCCACTCTAAATTAAATGCCCTGTTAAATCTGATTGACATGAGCCAAGCACAGGGAATAGGAGGGCCTGTGGAGTAGGAGGGTGTAAAAAAGAGTAAGCACACCCTCAGCACAACAAGTGTTTTGACTTATTTTTATTTTGTTGTTGTTTTCCTTCTTTTTAAAACTATCTGAGTGATCGGTGGCAAGATTTTCATGACAAGGGATTGATAAAGTTGTTCCTGTCTTTCCTGCTCTTTGAAATTATCTGATGGATCGGTGACAAGATTTTGACAAGAAGCTGTTTCTGGGGATATTTCATTGATGTCACAGGACTTTGAGCATATTATAGTCCAACATCATAATAAGGGCATAGTTAAAGCAATTTTGTAATACAGAGAGAAAGAAGAAAAAAGCTACCGTGTACAAAAGGGAAAAAAACTTCAAAGCAAAGGGTGGCTACATAAATGGACAAAGAATAGAAGATACAGAAAGGGTAAGGAAAGAATAGGGAAAGAAAAATTATGGCCATTGTGCAATACAGTGATTACATAGAAACATAGAAACATAGAAACATACATAGAAACATAGAAGTTGACGGCAGATAAGGACTGCAAGGCCCATCCAGTCTGCCCATTTCTTTTTCTACCTTATAAATGTGCCATCGCCCTTTGCTCTGTCAGTGACCTATCTATTCATAGTCATTTGTATTGCTCCCTTATGCCTATCCCATGCCTGTTTGAAGCCCTGCACTGTATTCATAGCCACCACTTCTTGTGGTAAGCTATTCCATGCATCTACCCTTTCTGTGAAAAGAATTTCCTACATTCCCCTTAATCGGCCTCCCTCTAATCTCATGCTGTGTCCTCTTGTCCTGCTATTTTTCTTATATTTAAACATATTAGACTCTTTCACCTTATTTATGCCCTTAAGGTGTTTAAATGTCTCAATCATATCACCTCTCTCCCTCCTTTGCTCAAGGGTATACATATTGAGCTCAGATTAATCTGTCCTCATATGTCTTCTGATGCAGTCCCTGCACCATTTTGGTTGCCCTTCTCTGGACTGCCTCAATTTGGTTAATGTCCTTGTGAAGGTGTGGCCTCCAATACTGCACGCAGTACTCCAGATGGGGCCTAACCAATATCTTGTACAGAGGGATTATTACCTCCCTCTTACGACTTGTGATACCCGTACTAATACACCCTAACACCCCCCTAGCCTTACCTACTGCTTTAGAGGTCTGCTTTTGTGGATTGTGGATTGTGGGGCAGCAGTGTTCAGGAAGACCTTCTGGACACTGCAGTGCTGCCCTATCTGCAGTCACCTCTCTGTGTTGAGGCAGAGGTTGCAGGACTCCAAGCAGAGTTGGCAAGGATCCAGGCAGCCCCCCCACACACAGGGACCAAAATATATACCACCACTCCCTCAGAGGATGTGAAGAAGGAGGGATAGATGGATTATGGTGGGCTCAGAAGGGATGATGGAGGTGGATAAAGGCACATCTTCCAGCCAGTGACATTTCATAACTCATAAGCCATATTGACAGAGCAGGAAGATCATACAGCATCTGCAGAAATGGACAGCAAGGGGGATGAGGGAGTCATCCTAGATGGAGCCCCGAGGACAACTGGAAGGAGAATACACAGGAGGAGGAGGAATCAAATCCTGTTTGAGGACTATATCTTTAGGGGAATAGACCTGGAGATATGCAGCAGTGAGGAAAGGGAGGTAGTGTGCCTACCTAGAGACACAGCTCAGAGAGAGGCTAGCAGATCTTTAGGATTACTGAGGTGGTGGCAAAGAGAGGGGAGCTGGACGTCATTATCCACATGGGACAAATGACCTGGCAGGATAGGGGGTAGATGTAGGTAAAGTACAAGAGGAAGTCAGGAAGCTGGGGAGGAGTATTGGGCAAGTAGTACACTCTGTAACCTTCTCAGAGGTTCTACCTGTCCATGGCAAGGGAGCGGTCCAAGACATCAGCACCATGGAATTCAACACATGACTAAAGAAATGGTGTCAAGAGGTGGGGTATGGCTTCATTGGGGACTGGGACTTCACCTGGAGGGATGAAGGACTGTATTCATTGGATGGCCTATATCTATCTGGGGGGGGGTAAAGGTATCCTCACTGAAAAGTTTAAATGCTTCCTCAGCAAGGATTTAAACCAGCCAAGAGGGTGAGGTAAATGCAGTCAAGGGAATTACTGTAGCCCCCCCCATCCCCATGACACACTGTATCTGAAAATAGGGAGACCATAATTGGTAGATAAACACAAAAGAAAAAAAAAAACAAGAAAAAAATTTGGTCACAATAGAAAGGAAAACAGAAAATATAACTCAAACACATCACAGGGCACAGACTGGAAAATAAGAAATGGAGTGGAGGTGCACAGGATGGTAGGTAATGTGCACAAATGTCTGCAGTTTGGGAAACAAAATCTCAGATCTAATGGCATTGATGTCAGACACAAACCTGAACATTGTGGCCATTACAGAAACATGGTACACAGGTAACCAAGACTGGGATACAGCCATACCAGGATACACATTTTTTAGGAAGGCTAGGGAAGGGAAGAGGGGAGGAGGGTAGCTATGTACGTGAAGGAGGGAATTAAAGCAACAGAGGCTCGAGAGTTACAGGAAGGAATGGAGGAACTATGTATCACCCTAGAGATGGGAAATAAGACTGCCATTCACACTGGAGTGGTTTACAGGCCTCATACACAGGGGGAAGAAACAGATGAAGTTCTGGTGGACAGCATCCACAAAATGGCAACCAAAGGGGAACTACTGCTAATGGAAGACTTCAATCTACAAGATGCAGACTGGAGCACTCAGACTGCAAATACAACAAGGAGCAGGGAGTTCATGACAGCCCTGAAGGGGGCACACTTAATGAAGCTTGTGGTAAAACCCACCCAGTAGAGTGCTATACTGGACTTGGTGCTGACCAACCGGGACAAGATCACCAATGTTGAGGTGGGCAGTACCCTTGCTTCCAGCGACCACTGGACAGTATGATTTACTGTAACCATAGTGGTAGAGGATAGTCATACAAGGATTAAGGTTCTGGATTTCAGGTGGGCCAACTTTAAGGAAATGGAGGGACAGCTTAAAAGTGCCCTAGCAGCAGAAGGAATGGGGGAAGATGTGGAGGAACAATGGTCTAGTCTCAAAAAAGTCATAACAGAAGTAACAAGACACTGTGTGTGTTTTTATTTAAATTGTACACCATTTGGTCTCTTTCTTCTCTCTGTTATTGATCACTATTGTATCCATAATCTACTAACTTTTCTGGAATATTGTTCCTTCTCTTTGTGTGCTAAAAAATGATTATTCAATTTGGAAATCAAGACATTGTGTTAGAATGCATAGTAAGAGTAAAAGAAAGAAACAGCCACAATGGTTCTCGAAGGTAGTGGCTGAGAAAATAAGGGAAAAAAGAAAGGCCTTTAGGAAATTCAAGGACACTCAAAAGGATGAGGACAGGGAGAAGTATCTGGAGTAACAGAAACAATCTGGGAAAGCAGTCAGAAGGGCTAAGGCACAGAAAGAGGAAGTTATAGCATAGGCTATTAAAAAGGAGACAAGACCTTCTTCAGATACATTAGCAAGAGGAAAAAGACCACAAATGGTATTACTAAGCTGAAGAAGGAAGGGGGAGGGAGGGTGGGGGAAGACAACCTAAATAAAGTTGAGATACTGAACAAACATTTTGCTCAGTGTTCACCAGGGAAGGGGAGGGAAAGGGACCAAAACTCATTAGGAGGGGTGGTCAGGGGAGGGAGGTTGACACCAGCCCATTCACTGTGGAAATAGTCCTAGATGAACTCGGGAAAATAAAAACAGACAAAGCAATGGGACCAGATGGGATTCACTCCAGAGTATTAAAGGAACTCAGGGACATACTGGCAGGTCCATTGACTGACCTTTTCAACTCATCTCTAGAGACAGAGGAGGTACCTGAAGACTGGAGGAGAGCAGCTGTGATCCCTCTCTAGAAGAGTGCCAGTAGGGAGGAGATAGGCAATTACAGACCTGTAAGCCTGACCTCAGAAGTGGGGAAGCTAATGGAGTCCCTACTTCAGGAGAGGACTGTGAAGTTTCTGGAGACTAGCAGGGCACAAGATCCAAGGCAGCATGGATTCTCAGCAGGAAGACAGACAAATCTAATTAATTGCTTTGACTGGGTGACCAGGGTGGTAGATCTGGGAGGGGCGGTGGATGTGGCCTGCCTGGATTTCAGCAAGGCTTTCAACACTGTCCCACAAAGGAAATTGCTAAATACGTTGAGAAACCTGGGATTGGGCACTAGGGTGGTGAAATGAGTTGAGAACTGGCTAAGCGACAGGATACAGAGGGTGGCAGTAAATGGCATGAACTCAGAATAGATGGAGGTGACCAGCGTAGTGCCACAGGGATCGTTGCTGGAACCAGTTTTGTTCAGTGTCATTAGTGACATTGCAGAGCATCTGGAGTGAAAGGTATTTCTGTTCATGGATGACGCCAAGATCTGCAACAGAGATGACACACTGGAAGGGGTGGAAAGAATGAAAAAAAATCTAAGCTTATTGGAAGAATGGTCAGGTGTATGGCAGATGAGTTTCGATGGTAAAAAGGGCAAAATAATGCACCTGGGTCACAGGAATCCAAGAAAAGAGTACAGGATGGGGGGTGGGATTCTCGCCATCACAAAGCAATAGAGAGATCCGGGGATCATCATATCAGATGTCCTAAAATCAACCAAGCAGTGTGAAAAAGCAGTGAGGAAGGCAAACAGAATGCTGGGATGCATAGGTAGTGACATAACCAGAAGAAAGAAAGAGGTGGTGATGCCACTGTAATGATCACTGGTAAGGCCTCACCTGGAGTACTGCATTCAGTTCTGGAGACCATATCTCAGGAAGGTCATACACAGGATGGAGGTGGTCCAGAGAAAGGTGACAAAAATTGTACATGGGCTGCACCAGAAGCCATATGAGGAAAGACTCAGAGACCTTAATATCTATTCATTGGAGGAGAGGAGAGAGAGGAGGGATATGATAGAGACATGCAAGTACCTTAGGATTATAAACAGGGTACAGGAGGGAAGCATATTTCAGAGGAAGCATTACACAAGGACATGGGGACGTGATATGAGGCTGGAGAGAGGAAGGCTCAGGGGGAATGTAAGGAAGTACTTTTTAACAGAAAGGGTGGTTGATCCATGAAACAGCCTTCCAGCAGAGATGATGGGGGCTAAAATAATATGGGGGTTCAAGAGTGCATGAGATAGACATAAGGGTACCCTGGAGATAGGCAGAAAAGGCATTCCACAGATCAGATAGGATCTGTGCTGTCAACACTGAGTAGGGAAATGGGAAGACTACATGGGCCGTAAGGTCCTTATCTGCAACCAGATTCTATGTTTCTATGTTTCAGTGATGGATCAGAACACACTGTAAGCAATATTTATCTTAGGCCACTGAACTATATTTGTTAAACTATCTTTATTTTCCAACCCTGTGATATCACTAATAAGCAACAAGACAGAACTGAGGCCAAAAAACACACAACTGACAGCAAGATTCTTACTTGTCATACACGTTAAATCATTTTGCAGTAATAGATAGATAGATAGATAGATAGATAGATAGATAGACAGACAGAGACAGACAGACAGATAGATAGATAGGTATACAGTAGATATAGATACACTAGTATATTTCTGCTTTAAGTTTTACTGTTCACTTTAAATTCCATTTTTTTCTGGTTAACATGTAAAGCATTTCTATTCTTTGTGTACAAGAAGCTATGTAACAATACATTGCCTTGTAGAATATATTTTTAGTACAAGCACCACAGTGCATAAGTAAAACATCATAATAAGTGGGATATAGTAACATGCAGGCCTTTGACTTTAAGTGGTTTACCCTAACCACTAAGTGCTGCACCATATCTGAAAGCATCAAGCCATTAGGTGTCTCGTCATGTGGCTCAGTTTGCCCCTCATAAATACTGCCAGCAGAATGGTCATTCTGCACTAATTTTGGCAGTGGAATTCCACATTCCACACAGCACTAGTAGACAAGGTATCAAAAACTTTATACATTTTACAAGCTAAGCAATCAATCTAAAAGTTAAAGTGGGCATAATGATGAGATACATTGGGAAGTCTATTTGTTTTACAGCTTGTTTACTAACAAGAGGTTCTTCAGGAGGTCACGTGATGCCAAGGCCAGAGAGATGTGAAGCAGATCCTGAGCATTGCTAGGGTGATAGGATGGGAGGGAGAGATGGATGTCATTGTCACATCTCAAGAATTACATACAGCAGAGGTGGTCCAGAGGAAGGCAACTAAAATGGTGCATCTTTTGCATCAGAAGCCCTACAAGGAAAGACTGAAAGATCTCAATGTGCACACCCTGGGGGGTATGATAGAGACCTTTAAATACCTCACAGGGGTAAATAAGATAGAGTAAGGAGGGTTTTGTTTTCAGAAGAAAGGGTGCTCATGAACAAGCGGACATTATGTGATGCTAGAGGGGGTAGCTTCAATAGAGATGTGAGGAAGTATTTCTTCACAGAAAGAATGGTGGATTCCTGGAACAGCCTTCCAGAGAAGGTATTGGGGGCAAAACAGTGGTGGGGTTCAAGAATGCATTGGATAAGCACAAGGGCATTATTGTGGAAAGGAAATGGGGGGCGGAGAAAGCCCTGTGGATTGATGGTCTACAGTAATAGTGCAGGTAGGGAGAAATGGGCAGACTGGACAAGCCAAGCAGTCCTTATTCGCCATCAAATTCTATGTTTCTATGTGTGATGAGTTAGCCAAACAAGTATCAGAACAGTCACAAACATCCTGCATTTATATTTAAACTACACAGCTTACATCCTAGGTATGCTTATTGTATTGACAACATGCGGCAATTCCTGTGCAGCTAAAGTAAAGTATTCCACAATTGAAATTTAAACCAAATACTGTCCAAACATAAAACAAAAAATGAGCATTTGTCAATGCTAAATGTTTGCTTGCATGTTGTCAGGTAGGTTTTTGTTGTGTTGTAGAGAAAGATGAAGGCAGATTAGTATTGTACCAAGAGAGGGTTTGCAATGGAGTCAGTGAGTCGTAATTTTTGTCTTATCTTCATTCAGTGTCTAAAAATCTTTTCCCTTGAAGTTTTCTGTTCAGTGTACATGCTAGCTTGCTACTCTGGATGTAGTAGGATTATGTTATCACGTATTTCTCATGGCAAATATCCACAGCACTACTGTATACAGTATCAACAGATTTTATTTCAATCTAGTGTTCATGTCACAAGACTGGGAACTTTTAAAACCTTAAGAACATAAGACAAACATTACTGCTCACTGCCTCCACTGCAACCTCTTTCTTACTAAAATGCTACTCTGCCTTCATCAGTCTCTAAACCACAACCAAACCCTAGATGAAACTCACACAATCAAACATTCAGCATTGTGAAATGCTTGTTTCGTTATGAAATTGATTGATATTTAGCCTGCTGAACATTTAAGACATGCAATCTTGTTTACTGAAGTTTTAAAATAAGGGAGTACGTCCCTTTAAAGACCGAGAATATTTTATCAGGGTAAAGTGTGTTTCCTCCACTGAAGGTTCCACAGTAAAACTTTCTCCTGTGAGGTACCTCACCGACAATAGTTTTGGCTTTCAGCCTAATTCACTATTAGTCATCTGGCTAGCTGCATGTGCAGAAGTGACATACAGGTTGACAAATTTGGCAGAATGAATTAATTGCGCTGATGTGGTCCTTGCCTCTCTTCCCCATCAGCAGCATGTCACTGAGTGGTTTCACAGTTGAATAGAGCTGTTTCCCATCAGCTGTGTTCAGTCTGGCTGTTAGCAGGGGTGCTCCAGGTTGCTAGAAGATGGGCAGCAGAGCCCTGAAATGTATCCACTGAGTATGTTTTCAATCATCATCATCCAGCTGGCATAATTATGATGGCCAATCATATAGATTTGTTTCTGGGAACAGATTTTATGGTGAATTAATGGGTTTATGTGAGGTACAGCTCAAAGTGCTAACTAATATTAGAGACTGCGGTAAGGTAAGGTAAGGGGGAGGGGCTGCCAAGCAAAACGGTGCTGAATTATAAATGCTCCTCATTTCCAGGCAATGGCATTGGATAACGAGGGGCCTAGCTCCTTTGAGAGGCTACAGCTTGCTTTCTAGTTTCCCATTATGGGCTAAGATGATCAGAAATCCTTGTCAATTTTAAATGGCATCCAAACTGGTCTGTGGACTGTAGGTTTTGTATAAAGTCCTCCTGTAATATCAGAAAGTATTATTGCTCTGCCTTATGAATCTGAATCACCATATTCCACAACAAAAACAACACACAGCTGCAATTTAAGCAACATGGTATTTTTGTTACTACAAAAGCCATCCTCTTCTACACAATGGTATTATTTAACCAAACACAGCTGCTGTGTGCTGATAAATAAATTGTTCAGTATCCAAGATTTTCGTTTTCCTTTTCTAAAGCAGGATTGATATGTTATATAGCTATCATACATTTAATGGAATCTGGATGCTTGCTTATTTCAAAACTGGACATTTTTAGATCTCAGGTTTACCATTCTTATCTGACATGTCACTCATCCAGATGTTTCTCTGCAAATCTGTTATCAACAGAAGACCAATAATTACACCTCTTATTGAAAGATAGTGCTTGCATCCCTGTGCATTCTGGACTGTTCCTTCTGCTTTCTGCCTGAAGAAGTGCCAACACAGTCATGGTCTGATGTGCGTCACCTTGATAGAGGAGTGTTTTGAATTTAAATGCCACTAAAACAGTGACCCATCACCACTGGGAGCAAGAAAACTTGCAAAGAGACACAGACCATTTGCTAAGCAGTTCATAGTACTGTGACACTTGAGAGGCAAGGCTGAGAATGATGCCTTTCAACTGGTTGCTGGGTGGCCTCATGCAGATGAAAGGAGCAGGCTGCTCTGTGATAGGAGAGACTGGCTCCTTTCAACTATAGTAAGTTTCTGTCTTACATTCAGTGATCACTATATTTATCAGCTTCATAGTCAAGCCCCTACAGTCTGTGGTGCATTATGTCTAACAGTGACATGCCTCTGAAAGCTGTTATTGTGACAACATGCTTGCTTCACACATGCGCAAAAGCAAACATAAAACTGGAAAGCAGAAAAATTACTTACCTACAGCATAAAAATAGAAAGAGACATACAAAGCTGTGAGGGAAGTACAGAGATTGGCTGAAAATGAGGGAGACTTGGCATTGCCAAATTCAATTCCCTGCAAGTGGCACTCCAGGCTACTGCTGCCTCTGTTGAAGGAAGCACCCAAGCTCGGCTCCACACTACAGTGAATAGATGGGATAAATGAGGTTGCCATTTCAGGGCAACCAGAATTGTCAGTGGGGTTCCTGAAAGAAATGACAGGGTGTTGGATGGTAAATGGAGAGGGGTGATGGTAGGCTAGACATTGGGACAAGAAAGGGGAGAGGGTCCAGATGAGGTCACAAGGTGAGTAAAATGATGCAGGTAAATTGGGGTAAGGTGACTGGCTTGAGGTGAAGCAAGACTAGGGGTCCTAATGGGTTATAAAGGTGGATGCAGGAGAAGGAACCCCCCCCTTCTTCTGTTGGGACTGAACTTAATCTTAGCACGCTGATTGGCAGCACATCTATAGTCTTTGCTGTAACAAGATAAGACTAGATGGGCTTGGTGGGAGGGATGGCCTGTACAATGATTTAAGAAGAGGAGATGGAACATTGGAGCACTACAGGCATTCTGCATTTGAATTAATGAAATATAGAGAAAGGTGCAGTACAAGTTATTTCCCATGATTTTTCCTGGGTTTCATGCAAAGTTAGTGCCTTACAAGTGCTGGAATACAGAATGTTCACTGCTGTAGCTTGAGCTTACCCGCGTTTGTTTGCAATGGGTTACAAGGTATAGCACTGCAGGTTTTGTCACCCTTTAAAAAAAAATGTGTCTGAAGAAGGTTATATGTGTGGTTGTACTGCCCTGAAGTAGAGAACTTGCATTAAAATAGGTTGTCTGAGATCATGGTTACTGGAGGCAGTAAGAGCTCCTTACAGCTGTAAAATTCAATAGTGATGTGGAAATCAGGTTTTGTTGCAGCAGTTTGAGGCTCTGGACATTTATTTGTTTTCTCTGGATGCGGGCTGAGCGAGGTACAAGCCCAGTGGCTTGGGGCTTAAGGCTGCCATTGGTATTAGGCTGTAGCATCAGACAGAGCTCAGCATTGGTGCTCATGGAGGATAGAATTGATTTCCCTGTTTGGCTCCTTGTGTGAGCAGAGAGCCAAAAGCAGATGGCAATGGCAGCTGCTAAGCAGAGTAAACAAGCAGTATCCAGGGTCGGTGGGCAGGAGCAGGCTGGACCTCAAGGGCGAGTGGCCAGAGGCAATATAGGGAGTTACTTTCAGGCTGGAAGGCGCAGTTGTAGGGGTTTTGGGCAGCAGGACTGTTTTTTTACAAAAAGAGACTGTGGATCAAAGCAGGAAGGTTTTTTGGTAAAACAGTACACAAGGGCCTGCTCAAGTGGCTATTATGGCAGAGACCTACCATGTGGTGGCTGGATGGCAAGGTTACAAGCTGCAGGGGGCCTACCGCATGGCCAGCTGAATGCCGGTTTACATTATGCAGGAAGCAACACCAAGGGGGTGGCGTCCAGGGACAGAGAGACAACAATGGGGTTCAGTTAAAAAAAGAAAGGGTTGGGCGGAGCATAACAACATGGAAGGGGTTAGCAGGCCATGAGTGGTATCCTGTGAGTTCGGCGACCTTGACTGGGCACCTACCAAAATGGTGACTCAGTCACAGTACCTCACATCACAGCAAAGAGGGAGGGATGGTAACCGGATTGGGGGGTGGGTGAATATAGGGACATCCTGTTGCTACATGTATATGTGCACAGGGGGGAGCAAGCATGCTGAGAGTGGTGTGGGAGGGGATGGAGGAATTGTGAGGAGTGGCACCACGGTGAGCTGCCAAGCTGCTCCTGTGGCATGGTGGGTGTACTCAGGGATAGGCTCTGAATGGTATTAGGTTTGGGTCCGGGTGCAGGTGTCTTTTGTGCACCGGCCCAGTCCCCGGGTTGCACCCCCTCTCCTGACTACACCCCTGGAGTTGAGAATCCTTATGTAGGGTGGTGCTGGAGCAATGTCCCCCACAGCGGGGGCGGTGCGGGGGGCACAGCTCCACGCATTTACAATTGAAATCTAAGTCCCTGGCACCCTATTGCTGTGCAACGCTGACTGCAATGGTGAAAATCTTTTTCAGTGATTTCCATTCGCCCTAACGGCGATCATTATTCTGTGATCGCCGTTATCACATAGATCTGCTGTGAGCAGCTTTGGATGGAGGGCTAGAGGGCAGATAATGAGGGGTCCCCTGAAATTTTTTGTTTAAGTATATATATATCTCGATAAAAAGTTTTTTTTGTTCAGCATGGCCACAGCAAGGCAGTGAACAGGCCATGAGCCTTTCCGGCTAGCTTGCTAGATGGCTGATATCAAGAGGCCCCATACCAGAAGGGGCCGAGGTCAAAGGTCTGGTAACCAGGAATGGAAAGAGAAAAAGACCCATAGCTGGATGGGGGGTTTGAGTGCTTGCAGCCAGAGTTTGGCCAACCAATGACTGGTCACTCATGGCAAAGGTCATAGGGGGTAGCTTAAAAGGGGGGAGCCACTGGGGGGACCGGGAGTGGAAGGAGACATGGGTGCACTCAAGAGGCTAGAGCCCATGAGGGCTGGCAGGCCCACAGAGTGTGGACAATTGGCACGCCAGGCATTTAACTGAGGCCTCTGTGAGAAGCCTGTGGAAGATGGCAACCAGCCACGAGGCCTAAGATGATGGCCAGTTAAGCAGGGCAAAATGGTGGCTTAGCCCCAGGGCTTGAAGTCAAGGATGCACAGGAACTCACAGCATTTGGAAGGGGGAACTATGGGCATCTTAGGGAGGCTGCATGTTGAAGGGCAATGCAGGATCATAACCGGCCTGTGACCTAAAAGGGAGGCTGGCCAAAAGCAGGAAAAAATAGTGGCTGGGCCACATGACCCAAACAGCATGGAACAAAGGGGGCAGTGGGAGATGATTCAGGGTGAGCAGAAGCAATGCCTTCCTCTGGAAAAGATGTAGCACACCAGCTCCATAATCATGGCCATATGTATATATATATATATACATATATACTGTATATATCAAAGTAAAAATTATAATATACATATATAAGTCAAAAGCAGGTACTACTAGACAGGTGAGGAGCAAGCCAGGCATGCCCCTATGGCTGGCACTAATCTGAGCTGGGCGGTTCAATGGCAGACCCATAGGCTGGGCTGGAGTATGTAGGTACCCACACAAGACAGCAAACAAAACAAACCAAAAAAAAAACCCAGAAACTGACAACAGGAAAAAGATTACCTTGGGAAGGGATAGCAATGAATATGATTAATGTGGGGGAAATAAATCCCCTCTGGTTGAGGGAAGCGTATGAAGGTCATATGACTATAGACGTAACATTATGGTTTATGTCATTTATTTAAGTTTCCAGGATGGCACCCAAGAAAACACCAGCCCCCACCACAAGCACTCAGCTGAAGAAAGAAGCAGCAGCCCTCAAGGTGGCAGAGAAGAGAGAGGAATTAGAGAAGGCATCCAGAAAAAGGAAGACGCCACCTGGACCCACAGAGAGGGGCTGGGGAACCATCCACCACCACTGGAATCAGTACCAGAACCAAGCCCCTTCCTGAGCCTGAGGAGTCGAATACAGGGATTGGTAAGGGGAAGGTTGATCTGCCCAAGGCTGACAGTCTGGAGGACTATTTAGAGGGAATTATAAGTGACATAGGGGAACAGGGTCTGGAAGAAAAGGAAAAGGTGCTGAAAGAGCTAAAAGGACACAAGGGGACAAGACAGGGTATGGGACAGCTCCATCAGGGGGCAGGAAGGGTAACAATGGGATGCCAGGTATGACGCTGAGGTATCACGTGCCACAAATGATTAATGAAAATATTTGGAAGGGGATTATGTGGCTATCTTTGCATTAGTGGATAAGGAGATGGCAAAGAAATATTAACAAAGGGAAAAAGTTGGGAAATCTGAAATAGCGCTTGCACTAGGTGGGAAAATGTCAGAAGACACTACATATAAGGGTTAAAATACTGATACATGGCAGGCTGATTTTACAATATTTAGTGCCATTTTATTGGAGAAACAACCAGACTAGGCTATTCCCCCTGCTAGCCTACTCAGCCATCACTAAAATGCCTACATAGTGAAATTGTGATACGGGTGGTTGAGGTATGACAAAGCTTTTCAGCAAAAGATGGTTTTGCATGGGGATTTGAGATGGGACTATACCCACACAGACCTCTGGGTATGGACCCTATCTGGCCTATCCAGGCAGGTTGGCAGCGGGGGGGGGGAAGGAAAATAGAAAGGGTTAAAACAACCAGATTACTAAGACCTGTTGGGGCTGCAACAAAGCATCGTGCATGTGGGTAAACTGCAAATTCAGGCACGTTTGCTCCAAATGTGTGAGGCAACACCCCCGTATTCCATTGGCAGGATGATTTCTGAGAGGTCGGGCTCTCAAAGCTATGGTGAGCAGTCCTTTCAGGGTGGCTATGCCAGGTCATGGGGGCAGAGGAATCACATCGGGGGGGAGAGGAAAAGGTTTGAATTGAAAAGGGGCATATGGGGCAGGATACAGTGGAAACAAGGGGGGAAGGGGGAGGTGTTGACATAGGGGATTGCCCCTGCCCTGTACTCCAAGAAAGATTGAAATAATACAAGAATGGACCAGGGATACCAGAATAAAGAAATTGAGAAAATGTTAAGGGAGGGTTTCACACAGGGTTTTGCTTCAGGTTATCAAAGGAGGAGGAGGAGAAGAATGTTTGCAAAGAATTTGGGCTCAGTCAAAGATAGGGCAGAAATAATGATCAGAAAGATCAAGAAAGAATTTGCTGGAGGGAGGGCGGAAGGGCCATTCAGTGAACCCCCTTTTGCGGACTTCAGGGTATCACCCCTTGGGGTGGACCCAAAAAAGGAGAAGGGCAAGTTCTGTTTCATACACCACCTGTCCTATCCTGAAAGGGTGTCAGTGAATGATAGCATCCCAGAAGAGCAGAGTGCAGTATCACATGCAATGCTTGACCAGCCAGTAGATTTGATCAGGGCAGTGGGGAAGGGGGGCATGGCTGGCGAAAACCAACATAGAGGCGGCTTTTTATTTACTACCGGTTAGACCAGAGTACTGGGACTTGCTGGTTTGAAATTTCAGAGTGGGTACTATTTAGACAAGGCCATGCCCATGAGTTGTTCAGTGGCCTGCACCACTTTTGAGGCTTTTAGTACATGGATGCAGTGGGTGTTTAGGAAGTGGTACGGGCACAAGGTGGTAGTTCTCTACCTAGATGACTTCCTTCTGGTAGGTAAAGGGAACACGGGGACTGCAAATATGCTAAAGGATTTTCAGGAAATGTGTTGGATGATCAGGGTGCCCTTAGCAGAAGGGAAGATGGAGGGGCCTTCCACAAAACTGGAATTTCTGGGTATTGAAGTGGATATGGAGCATGAAATGTTCCACTTACCACAAGACAAGGTACAAAGACTGAAGGGGCTATGACAGTAGGTAAAGAGCAAAAGAAGGGTACCATTATCTATAGTTCAGCAACTCCTGGCACATCTAGACTTCGCATGTAAGGCAATAGCACCATGGAGGGCATTCACAAGGAAGTTAGCTAGGGCCACAGGAAAGGCAAAACTACTACATCACTGGGTAGATATTTCAAAGGGGATATGCCAGGATTTGGAAGTATGAGTGGAATTTTTGGATGGTTACAATGGGGTTACATTTTGGCAGGATGACTGGCTGTTTAACATGGACCTGGAATTGTATACAGATGCCTCTTGAGCCCTGGGCATGGGGCCTACTTTCAAGAGCAGTAGATGTCTGTGGCATGGCCTGAGGAGTGGGCAGGAGGGTCTTGTTGAAAGACATCACAGATATTTCCGATATGGGTGACAATGTTAACATGGGGGCGGAGGTTGAAGGACCAGAGGATTACCTTCTGGTGTGACAACAAGACAGTGGTAGAAGTCATCAACAGGCAAAAGGAGCCCACTGAGATGGTTACCAGGGTATTATCAGCTGGTGTTATTGGGTCTCAGAATCAACTTGTCTTTCAAAGCAAGGCATATTGAAGGTAATCAGAACGAAGTGACTGACAGTCTTTCCCATCTTCTGTTGGACAGGTTCAGGTCTTTGGTACTACAAGCCAAAATCCAGAAAACTTGGGTGCCACATTCGCTGTGGGAAATTGGCTGTAAGGAGCCCTACTGCTGTATTGGAGCACCTGGCCTACAAACATGCTAAAGGCATACAAGGAGGTGTGGAATGCTTTCCAGAAGTTTCAACAACAGGAGGGACTGGAGGTAGGTATGCCCATAACCAAGGAACAGATAGTGCAGTATGTGGTCAGGAAATGGGAGACAGGGATGGCACACACCATCATGGGAGTACAGCTAGCAGGGATCAGATGGGCATGCAGCAATAGTGGTTGGGCAGAGCCAAACAAATTTAAAGTAGTGTGATGAATGCTAATAGGGTGGCAGAGAACCCAAAGCAGGCCGGGGATAACAAAAAGCTGGTAGCATGGCCGTTGTTGGTAAAGCTGCTGGGGGCACTAGGCATACATGCACATCCTTGTATGAGGCATGTTTATTAAGGGCAATTTTCATGGTCATGGCTGGAGGAGGTTTTAGGGTAGGTGAAGTAGTCATGAAAAGCAAAAAAAAGAGGCATCGGGGGATATTATGAGAGAAAGTGCAATGGGGATCAGAAAGAGAGTAATAATCTGGCCACAGTGGTCCAAAATGGACCAAGCAGGTGTGGGGGCCGAGGTCATGTTAAAAAAATAACCAGGCAAAGGTGGTGTGCAGTAACAGCCCTGACAGAATACAGAGCCATACGGCCAAAAGGGGGGACAATGTTATTCATACACAGGGATGGAATCTCAGTCATTTATCAGCAAATGGGGTCCTTAAAAAGGGAATAGTGTTTGTGGGGAAAGACCCCAAGTGATTTTTGCCACATTTCTTTAGAATAGGTGCTGCCTTTCAGAACGTGGCTCTGGCATAATGCATAGAGGCAGAAATTACTTAGCCTGGCTCCAAGAGCGTCCTCGCCACATGCTATATCCTTTTTTTATATACTGAATTTTATGATTTATTTCCCACTAAAGAGGTGGGAACTGCTATGTACAGGGATCAGGCGGTCCCTAATTTTTGTGTATCACATGATTGGCCCCATATATGGAAAAACCTGTCCAAATATCTGAAATGGGATAGATATCATTATATGCAATTTTAGCTGTCACATAATCTTTATTATACTCCTGTCAAATTGTTCAAAATGCGTAAAGTGCCATCTGATTTGTGTACTCGTTGTGGTAAAGACACTGACACCTTGTTACATATCTTGTGGCAATGTGAGAAAGTTATATGTTTTTGGGAATCCATAGGTAGACACCTTGACCCTCTTTTGGGGCTGGAATATGCTTTTCTCCCAGACATCTCTATCCTGGGGTCATACAGGGATGTTTTGATTGGCAGACAGTGTAATCATATCGCTTTGATATTGGCCTGCACCAAGAAGCTTATTTTACGTCACTGGTGCGATCAGGCCATTCCTACATATTTAGAATGGTACAAAGAAATGTTGTTCGCTCTGCAAACAGAGAAAACAATTGCCAGCATGGAAGATCATTTGCCAGCACGTAGGGAGACATGGGAACCATTACATTTGCTACTCCTTTTACATGGTGATTAGCTTGCACGTCTTGATTTGCTGGTTTGGTCCGGTGTCTTGTATGGGGTCCTTTTCTCTTTGATCAGCTTGTATTATACTAGCATAAAACATGTTTTTGAAATGTTTCATATCCTTCCATTTCTCTGTCTTTCTTTTCTTTATTTAACTTTAGCTCCATGTTCCAGCTTTGAGTTTTTTACAGGTAATTCTTATTCCAGAGTACGGGAAGGGGTTGAGGTGGGGTTTGTGTGGAGGGGGGTAGGAGACTGAGGTTTGGTTTATGTTTAGTCTCAACCCTTTCTTTTTTCTTAGTTCCTGTTAATGGTTTATTGAATTGTTGTTACTTACTGATAACACTTTATAATAAAGTTTATTCAATTAAAAAAAAGAATATGCACTTCCTCAGATCTGGAGGTATGAGGGGGTTCTAAGGAGAGGTTAAATGAGTGAGTAGATGAAAATCGTACTGTTATAAAAGATATGTCAGGAAATTGATGAAACAGCTATCTGATTTGTACCAACAGGCAAGAGACAGCAAAAACAAGTTTGGATTTTAGGATATTCATTTGTGTACTGGGTGAAGAGGCATACATTGGCAATGCCAGGAGGGAGACAACTCCAGAGAGTGGCTGAGGTACACCACTTCATGAAAAGGGGTCTGGGACATGAAATGGGAACAACTCTTGCTGGTTCTAGAGGAACAAAAACTAAGATGGCCCAAGCCAGACTTGATAATAATTCATGTGGGGGAATGATCTGTGAGACATGCCATGGGGAATGTTCTTTCAGGACATACTGTAAAAGCAGATTTGGAGACTACTAAAGGTTGGTGGTCATGAGCCACATTGTAGTGGTCTGAGGTCATTTGTAGCAGGGTCTGGAGACATGCCAGGGACATCAGATCAGTGGAGAAGGCCAGTATTTGCCTCAATAGGCAAGTGGTCTCAGTGATAGCTGATTTGGAGGGAATATACATCACTCACAGGGACATCTCCTATGACATTCCAGGATATTACAGAGGGGATGGAGTGCACTTGTCGTAGGCATACTTTTTCTCCTACCTATAATCGGGGCACTGGAGAGGTGAGAAAGAAGGGGTTTAAGGGGTGGGAAGACCATCTTCCAGTGCTAGGATGGAGATGGGCTAATGGAGGGAGGAAAAGGAGACAGGAGTGGCACATCAGGGGTGGAATTAAGCCATGGGGGTGGGAGGTAATCAGGCACTGGGCTGGGGTCTGGGGCATTCTGCTGAGGCTGCAACATGGGGGAGGAAGGCTGAGCAGAAAGTAAAGTAGGGGTAGGGTTATTGGCATCCGACCCCAGGGAAGAAAGCAAAATGGAGTTAAGAACCAGAAGAAGGTGTTGGGTCATGCATCTGGGTTGAGAAGACTAGTAAAAGAATAAAGACTGATGAAGGAAGAAGGTGGAAAGAAATAAAGTGGATTTGAATGTTGTTAAAAAGTGTAAATATGAATATACGAGGTGATTTGATGAATTTGATGACATTGTATGAATGATGTGCCAATAAATTAATTGCCAGTCGAGTATCCAAAATTATTGTCAGTGAGTATTCACTTCCAGGAGAAAATCCCTCTTACAACTGGCAACTCTGGTGACTAAGAACTCATTTAGTTCAGTTGTTGATGGTAGGAGTTCTTTATCATCAAGGAGAGGGCGGGTAAAGCCCGAGATAGGAAACACAGGCCAGATTCTAGAAGGGTTATGCCTAGCGTAACAGCACTTGCACTAAGCAGAATGGCGCATGTAGCAACTTACACCAGGGTAATGGGGATATTTACATATTTGATTCATGTATAGTTCGGGGGCACTAGACTACCAGAGCAGAGGATAATTACTAATATAATTTCTGTACAGTCGGGAGGGTGGCACTAGACACCCAGGAAATGGGGATATTTACATATTTTATTCATGTACAGTTTGGGGGGCACTATACTACCAGGGATTCAGGATTATTTTGTTATTTTATGGTGGGGCACTGGACTATCAGGGCGATGAATGCCGTATCTCTTGTTGAGCCCAGAGAGTCGAGGAGCATGGGTGGGGGTGCACTTGTGTTCGGCGGCAGCAGGTTGCAACATGCTGGCCAAGTACACCCTCTGTGTGGCGTACCTTGCTGCATGTCGCAAGTCACAGGACTTTGCTGCTAGGACCCTGCCTCTTCTAGAATAGGGCACAGGATCAGTATTGCAGTTGAGGATGGCGCAAGTTGCATTCGGCAGCAACTTGCTCCACCCTCCGAGAATCGGGCCCCACATTTGCAGTGTGTGTCTGAGATTGCAGGAGGGATGGATGGCCACATTGGACCTGTAGCTTACTGACTTCGGGTGCCACTGGACATGCTTAGATCCCCACAACAATCCCATAGGAAAAGAAAGAAAGTTCTGAAAGTTTAAAAAAAGTTCAAGCAAGGAATAAAACAAAAAAACAAGTTTGGAAATTAATGCAAGTCTCAGCTGAATAAATAATTTCAGAAACACAGAGGTGAATTAGTAAGAGTGGATATTATTCAAAGTCTAATATGGTATTTTACAAAACTGCCAATGTGTGTCTGCTAGGCTGATTCAAGGCTGTGATGGTAGTATAGCACAGCAGTTACAGCACAGGTTCAAGACTAGTGTCACCATTCTTGTCCCGTGTGATGGGTTCTGTAAGACAATTGCTGGGATCCAGTCAGCCATCATCAAGGTCCCCAAGCCATTCTGCTCAAGTGAGAAGTTCCCTGCACCATGCAGGAGCTGCCTGACTGGCTCAAGAATCTTTACAATGTTGACATCACTGTTGGCAGTCTTGCCAAGGCGCCAGAGGCAGGCCACCTCATGTGCCAGCATACTAAGAATGTGAGTCGAGTGGCTGGGGAGTTTTCCTGGAAGTACACGTTATGAGCCCATAAGCTGCAGCTGCCCTGGGCTTGCATCACATGGAGTAGCCTGGCTCAGCCAGGGACCTTCAAGAACAACATATCCAACTTCATCCAGTGGTGCAGGAAAGAAATGGGCATTAAAGGTGGGTCAAGACAAAAGTGGTGGGACTCAAGAGGAACATATCCTCTCCACGGTTCTGTCTTGCTGATCTCTGAGCTGCTACTATCGAGCCTAATGAAGCCTAAACTGCATTGGACTCAACAGTGACACTGCTCTAAAACCCTGTTCTTATGACAAAATGTTTGCCACACATGTGCAAGCAATCATATAAAGAATGTTCTGCAGCACTTAAAAGAAGCTAGCATGTGTCAAAATTGTCATATTTTGTTTGTCTATGCCATGATATTAATAGTGATTGTCTCGATGTGTGATTTCTGTCCCTTCACTCATTTTTGTTACTTTTGGTCAGCCAAACAAGATGACAAGATTGTTTTTCTCATTGCCCAAAAATAGGTAAATGTTTCTTTTTTACCAGCTTAAAACTGTTCAGTTGGGGGTAGATGCTAATGGGTGTTTAATTCTATTTACTGATTGTGATATAACGGCAAAGAAATACATAGACAATGCTTAAAATGTTATGCAGTATATTCAGTACAAAGTGAAAAAAACAGACTGACAATTACAGTATTATTTTTTATTTGTCATGGATTCCCCAATTGATATGTAACATTTTGTTCTCAGTTGGGTCCTGTGTCTGCTGAATGTGATACATGTGAACAGAAGCACAGGCATGCTGAGTGGCCTGCTTAGGGTCAAACAGTAAGCAACAGGCGGAGTATTTCTGTCAGTGATTTCTTGTTTCATAGGCCAGTTCTCTTAGCATGAGACCATATTTCCTTCCCTAGCCAAGTCTAAGCTTAATCTTCCATGAATTCATGCAGGAGTTGTTTTAGATTTTTTAATGGAACTAAAGATGCAATGACTTGAAAGAAGAAGTGATGTGTGTAAACTGAGTTAATGTACCTACAGTATGTAAATAATATTGAGTCTGCAATTACAAACATTGAAAGACATTTAAATTCAGCAAACATCAGATAGTATTTAATTAGGCATTCCAATAATAAAAGCTTCTACATTATATGCAACTGAGCTTGATATATTCAAAGATAATATGGTCAAATATTACTTCCAGCTCTACATGCAAGATACCCTGAATTTTGAATTATGAAAATAATCTTATACAGTGCTTGAACATATACTGTTAAGCAACATGGCTAGGTACAAATACATCAGATCATTGTAATTATCTCCTAGTAACCATGTGATGTGAACTAAGAAACAATTGTACTTAGCACTAAATGTCCATTACATACCCCTTCCTCATTCATTGTTAAGTCCCCCTAAGTGGCATGATTGTAAATTGAACCAGCAACCTTGAGTCTGTCTGTCTCTCTATATCTCTCTGAATCCCTCACTCACTGTTGTGCTCTCTCTCTCTCTCTCTCTCTCTGTCTCTTATAAATACACTATAGCTGAGCTAATGGAGGATCTTAAATAACTAATGATGATAAAATAAGTGCCTTTTGACATTTTTAGTATTTTTATTTCCCTCTTTTGTAAAATTCATTCTCAAACTTACCTACAGGGATGAGCAATATTTTAATCTCACTGGGAAAAGTTTTTATTAGTGCTGTGGGAACCTCCCCAATTTCAACCATGTGAATGCTGAAACAGGCAAAGTTTATCAGAGTCTGAATTGTTCACAGTTTACTGGGCAATATTTTAATTTCACTAGCAAAAGTTTTGTTAATGCTGTCCAAATCTCCCCATGTTTCAGCCATGTGAAATTTGAACCAGGAAAAGTTCTTCAAAGTTTATGGGGTTTGTGGTTTTTGTGGTAAAAATAAGAAACTTAAACTTCACAGGAAAGGCCCTCCCCAGGTGACCAGAGCTAGTCTAGTGGCCACATCTTTCTGTTCCAACCAACTCCCTACCTCCCACATCACAGATTGAAAAAACAAACAGTTTAACTGTGGCACTGAGCCAGGAGCCAGCATTGTATTTGATCTCACTTCCCTTCCTGAGCTTAACCACGGCTAAGGCTCCAACACAAGTTTATTTATCAATTGTCCCCCACTGACCAATATCCATGATTTTAGGCAGGGGGGAATTAACTAAACCAGTCTAATTTAGAAATCCACTCCCTCCCAATTTAACTTAAAACAAATGAAATATCATTAAATCCCCTGGCACTTAATCAGGGGACAGCAGCTTGTTGCTGCAAAAGTCAGTTCCCTCGGTCCTAAGTCACATACCCACCATGACTCCAGGAGGTACCTTAATTCAAATCAAATCAAATCAAATCTTTATTTAATATATCGCCTTTCAAAACCAAGGTGCTTTATACTGTATAACAGAATATTAAAACAAGTGACAATATAAATGATTTAAAATCAGTCTGGGAAGGCTAAAGAGAATAGATACATTTTTAACATAGGTTTAAAATTGCTGATGGCCAGGCATTCTTTTAACCAACAAGGTAGAGAATTCCACAGGGCTGGTGCTACAAATGAAAAGGCACAAATTCCAGAAGTTTTTAATCATACCCTGGAAATCTCTAGCAATCCCTTTTCAGTGGATCGGAGAGGATGATTGGGGGGAGTAGGGAATCAGGAGATCTTTCAAATACCGTGACCTTCCTTCTTGACTTCTGGTTGATGATTTGGGGGGGGCAGTGTAGATGATTCCAGGCTTACTCACCCATCCCCCATAGCATGCCAATTGGTAAGTTTTCCTACCTTGGAAGGAGTGATTTAAATGATGGTGTTAGCTCCTGGCTTAGTGCCAAGAGCTGGAACTGAAAACTTTTAAAAAATTGTGTGTGTGTGAGAGAGAGAGATGGGTAGGGGTGGAGAATGGTCTGAACTGCTTTAATGTGTTTGCACTTATTGCAGTAGTCAAACCAAAAGTTCAGATTTAGTGCTACAAATTCACTAGAAACCTTGAGAACTGGACATCCAAAGTTTGAGGCATTTGATTCTTAGACAGAACCATGCTTGTAGCTCTAGTTTTTAATGAATCTGCTATTTAAGCATCATAATAAGATGCAGAAAGTAGAAAATGCTTGCATTTCAAATTTTTAAATTTGCACCTTTTTTCACACAAATAGGCTAACATGTGAGGAAAAACTACAGCAAACTAAATTTCTAGCATTTTAAGTATGGCTATTAATTATTTCACCACAAATCTTACAATGTAGAAACTAATCTGTAATTCTCATAGTTTGAGAAAATGTACATGAGACATTAATTGTGAGAATCATTATTTTGTGCAAACCTGAGATTGTAGGAAATATTCTCAAATTCTTAGTAGCAGACTCTACAACCCAGTTCTGCTAAATATACCCAATGAGTTGATGACTGTAATGGTCTTTTTCTTATCAGACAGAAGCCTTGATGTTCTACTTTCTCAACTCCCACAAGTTCTGTAAGTGTATGGTAAGCAGTGAGGATCAAAACACTGGCCTGGAGGTACTATGTATGCAGTATGTGATTGCATCTTTGAAGAAACTACGCAGATATATGAAGGAGATTAAAGTTACATTATATAGGTCATATGAATGAGAATGAGATTCAGTAAGAAATGTGTGATTTCTTAGTTTTTTTTGTTTGTTTTGTGTTTTTAATGCCACAGTCTTGTACTTTATAACTCATATGTATATACAGGATCTATAAATGTATCTACTTGTGGAAAAAAGTCACAAACTGTATCCATTTCCTTTCAATTTTTCCAGAATATGGCAGAAAGTCTTTCTGTAATGAATCAAGCCTTTCATCACATTCTGGAGTTCAGAGTGTCTGATTTATAAATCCACTCAATGCCATGCAGATTACAGTATTTTTCTGAGAATATCCTTTGTCAATTGATCCTAGAATATTACACTCAGAATTTTGATGAATACTTTACATTTTATAAATTTAAAGTTGCTTCATTTACTGTACTATTGACTTCTTGTAACTGCAATTCACACTCACTTCCATGTGGGAGTTTTCTGAAGGAAAGTATATTTAATTAAATGGCAATAATTAAGGGAAGACAAGAGGTTAATGGTTATAAAGTCTTCTTCCCATTTAGACTAACATATTACTGCAGGAAAGAAATAGAACATAATGCTTCTTACTCTTGAAACCAATACTACGTAAAGACACATCCCAAATCCAGATTGATTATACTCAGCAGCCATTCATTAGGCATTGTCAGTTTAAATGGATCATCCTTTCTGCAATTACAACCAAGCCTTCTACATGGAATAATGAATAAAAAGCTGAACATCTAGGCTTGCATCTAAACAATCTTTGCCAGTAATCCAAATTTATAGTTCACGTCTCTGAATAGTTACTGGACAGATTTATAGTCTAAATCCATCCAGTATCTGCTTAGAGGTTAAGATGCAGAGTGATGAAGCTGGAGACTCAATTCTGAATCCTGCCAACACTACTTCCTCACTGTATGATCATTTTTCAGTGTATTGTGACAATCACGTCTGCATACCCTTTTTTCAGTAACAATCACAATAGTGGAATTTTCATGTATACTGTATGGAATATGAATTGATCAGACAGACAGATAGACAATCTGGTGGAGTAGCTGGAAAAGAACAGGAATTGTATTCCAAGCAGGCAGGCTATAAATCCTAGTGAGGGCCCTTATTTCTTTCTCACTTATGTCTGTTTGTATTACATAAACAGGTATATGCACATCACATCCTTATAGTTCATTTAAAACAAATGTATAGCTGAAGACTGTTAATTTGAGAAAGAATCTATGTCTCCCAATCCAAGGTTTCTTGTTGTCCTTGTTGCACAGATGGTAACACAGAAACATGGTGTTCTGAGTGGCCTAGGTTCAAATCCCAGTATGAGCACTTCTTTCTCATTTCAACCTTTTTGTTCAATTTCAGATTGCCTTTTTTCTCTTTCCTTGTAAGATGCACCTCTTCCCCTTTTGAGTCTTCATCATCATTTGCTTTAGATTTGAAATAATGACACAGAAACATAGAAACACAGAATCTGATGGCAGATAAGGACTGCCTGACCCTCCCAGTCTGCCAATGTTTCCCTATCTACATTCTCACTGCAGACCCTACTTGATCTGCAGCTCTTTCTCCCTCTCTCTTCCTTTCCACTATGATTCTCTTGTGCAAATTCCATAAATTCTTGAACCATACTACTGTTTTCACCCCCACTTCCATGGGAAGGCTACTCCTGGAATCTACAACTCTTTTGGTGAAGAAGTAGTTTCTCACAACTCTCCTGAATGAACCCCTTCCAATGTCATAGCATGCCTCCTTGTTCTTGAGCACCTTTTTGTCTAAAAAAAATACTTCCTTCTGTCACAAATGCACTCTGGCGGTCAAGCCCTCTGCTCCCACAGTGTCCAACCTCGAAGTGCAGTAGGTGAACAGGAGACAAACAGGGAAACCCTCCTGTCTGTTTTGGGTCCGAGCAACTACCACTCTCGAGTCCTGGGATCAAATATGAACCCTTTTTTGCTAGGATGCCCAGGTAACAGGTCTAAATATCTCACCCTCTTCAGGGAAAGCAGTGCAATACTTTACCCAGCAGGCACACAACCTGGTTCACAATCCCCCTTCTGACTCAATTGAGACTTAGGTATTTTCTAAACTTGCTGCATATGGTGACACACTATAAGCACTTTAACAGTTATGTTAGAATTATCAACACTGTCCTTGTATTCACACTAAAAATGAGAAAATGGCCCAGGCAGAAATGCAAGGAAAACAGAGTTTACTAAAATTAAAAATAGTAAATAAAATACAAAACACATTCCATATAACATTAGTGGTGCAGTCAAAAAAAAAAAAGAAATGGAAATTACAAAACAAAATGCCCTTTTACTGAGTAACTGATCCTACAACAGTTTCAGTTGGTAAATAGTGGTACTGAAATTACTTAATTTTGGTAGAAGTGCTTCTTAAGAGTCCATAGCACAAGTGTCTCTTGAAAGTCTAAACACAAGTATGGAATTTTCCCTCAGCAACTTGACAATATAAGGGGGGAAGTGTCCCACCCAGCTTGTGAGGTCACAGCTTTGTGGTGATACTGGCTGTGAGGTCACTCACATTCCAACATACTGAATTAGTCCCATGCCACTGCACACTGTTAAACATTACAATTTAAATATATATATATATATATATATATATATATATATATATATATATATATATATATATATATATATATATACTGTATACACTTTCTGATTAGTGATCCACAGAGCATGAATTATGACAGGTCAGAATTACCCCTTTGATCTTCAGAGGAACATCCTGAAAGACACTTCTCTTAGCTAAATGAAGATTTTCACATGTATCTGTCAGAATTGGCTTACCTCCTGATGTCGTAAAAATGCAGTCTTTTATGGCCAGTTTCTTAGGTTCAAAGCAGTGGCTGGTTTACAACCTATTACAACTTGGTGTATAGCTGCTGACACAGGCTTCTAACAGGCAGGTGTCAAAAGGAAGCTTTTAATTAGTTTATCCACTGTGTCAGGGATAGGGCAGATCCTTCTTTTCTGTTTGTTCAAAGCCTATGTTCCATCATGCTTGGCCTGTGTTCCTAAACTGATGCCTAAAACTTATATTTACATCAAAACCATATGCACATAACTAGTAGATGGTTATCCAGTTACTCCCTCCTGTACCTTACTTACCCTTGTGAGGTATGTAATGGTCTCAATCATACCCCCCTCCCTTTTCTCTTCCAGGGTGCACACATTGAGGTCTTTTAGAATCTCCTCATAGGGCTTTTGATGCAGATCCTGCACAATTTCACTTGCCCTCCTCTCAACCACCTCCACTCTGTCAATGTCCTTCCTGAGATGTGGGCTCCAGAACTGGGCACAGGACGCAAGGTGGGATCTTACCAGTGACCTATACAGGGGCAACACCACCTCCTTCTTTCTTCTGATAATATCCCTTCCTATGCACCACAGCATCCCTCTAGCCATCTCAATTGCATTGTGGCCCTTTCTGACAACCTTTAGGTCATCCAATGTGATTACCCCTTGGTCTGGTTCCTGCTTGTTGACTGCTAGTACCACCCCATATTTGGTACTCCACGCATGGCTTTCTGTGCCTGAAGTGCATTATTTTGCACTTTTCACATTCAAACTCGGTTGCCATACCCTTGACCACTCCTTCTACTCTCTCATGTCTCTGATCATCCCATCCACGCTCCCTGGAGTGTCCACTCTGTTGCAGATCTTGGTGTTATCTGGAAAGAGGTAGACCTTCCCTTTCAGCTCCTCTGCAATGTCACTAATAAATACATTAAAAAGGATTGGTCCTAGCATTGATCCCTGTAGTACCCCACTGGTCACTGTCCCTTCCCTGGTGTGAACTCCATTTACCACCACTCTCTGTTGCCTATCTCCTAATAAATTTCATACCCAGTTTACCACTCTTTTACCCAACTCTGCACTACCTAGCTTGCTTAGTAGTCTCCTCTGTGGAATGGTGTGAAAGCCTAACTGAAATCTAGGTAGAACATGTCCACCACTCCTCCCTGATCCAATTGCTTGGTCACCTTGTCAAAGAAATATACCCAATTTGTCTGACATGACTTCCCCTCTGTGAATCCATGTTGCTTTGCAATTGCAATGTAGTTACATGCACCAAATGTATAACTAAAGTGTAAATACCCTTGTTGCATGTAATTAATTGTTGCCTACACCACAGTTACATTGAAACTGTAATTTAAAATAAAGTATAACCCAGTGCCCTTTTTAGCAATGCACATTTCAGGATTTAAGTCCTAAATTGCCTCACACAGGGCCTGAAGGAGCTGTGACCTGTGTGAGTCCTAACATATTTTTCTTTTCAGTCTTTAAGCCCACATTTTTTGACAAGTCTTTTTTTAACCCCCCCCCATAAACCCATGAATGTGACCGCTGTCATTTTTCTAATCCCCCCAAAATGTTATTTTGTAGAACTACCATGAACCAAAATTTTGGGCAGGACTTGAAAAATGAGAGCTGTAAGGGTCATGGAGTGTAGTGAAATAGGACCACATCAAGCATGTGGGGTTGACAACCTACAAAGGAAAAAAACATTATTAACCATAGTTGGAAGGAATTAAGTAAGTTTCAGTTTTCAATGTGCCTTGAAATGTATTTTGGGGATTCACCCCAAAAATACATTTCAGCATTCAGTAATAAAATGAAATTTATATGTGCATGATGTGGTGCAGTGTCATGCACACCATGCAAATTGGGGGGGGGGCAATCAGATCCAAAATGATTAAATCAATTGCACAAAAACAAAATGCATGTCTTTATGCCTCATAAATCCTGTGTTGCCATGAAAAGCCTTCTGAATGGAACATTAGGAAAATACTTTGTGCACACCCAACAATGGCATTTTTAAATGTCAATATTTTAAATGCTAATCATTTTCCTTTTTTTTTCTAAATTTTTTTTGTCCAGTTCCCTGACTCCCCAGAGGGAGCTCAGCCCCCACCTGCTTATCAACCCCCATGCTCAGGCTTACCCCCCTGTGTGGGGCTGCCTAGTGGGCACCCCTCCCCATGGTCAATGGTAAAGTGCCCTGGCTTACCTCCCAGGTTGGAGCCATGGGAGTGGGGCCGCACCAGGCAAACACTGTTGGCAGTGGGGGCAGTGACAGAGTGGGGCTTCATCCTCGGGGCTGTGATTTTGTGTGCAGCTGTACCTGGGGGTGAGGATGTGCAATGACAACCCACATCCACCCTGCCCCCGCAGGTAATGGTGCCAGCACAATGGATCCCCCACCAGCCTCCACCAGGTGTCTGTGATGTGATGTACATACTAACTCCTCCCCCCGGAGAAGGAGAGAAGTCCCTATGAAGCTCTATCTTTCTCCCCCTGGCTGGTCCTCTGATGTCCTGAGTTTGTTGCTTGCTGTTTTGTTTTGGGATCCCGGTCCTTCAGCCAGGTTTTCAGCTACTCTGGGCAAGCCCAAATCAACTGTTCTAAAAGTATAACCTCCTCAGTTTTCCTCACAGAATTTGCTTCCACCCCTCCTACGAATGCATTAAAAACTGCTGTTGCTTTGTGGCCAGTTCTTCAAAGCTCATCTCAGGGCTTTTTCGGAGTTTACGGAATTTAATCCTGTAGTCCTCAGGAGTCAGTTTATACTTTTTAACTGAAGCAGTTTTAAGTTTCTCATAGCCTCTGCTGTCCTCATCATCCATTTTGCCAAATGCCTCATGCCCTTTACCAGTAAGTAGCGGGGATAGCTGGAAGTTCCAGGACTCCCTGGGTATTTTGGCCTAGATACAGATCTTTTCAAATGAATTCAAAAATGCATCCATATCCTCCCCCTCTTTAAATTCAGTTATTAATTTGGAGTTTAACATACTCCAGCCCTGGAGTTTCAGGTTCACCCCTTGCCACTTACTTCCTCTGGAGCTGGTCATTGGAGTCTTAGCTTCTCCACTTCAGACTCTCTCTGGTGCTGTTTTTTCTGCATCTCCATTTCAAACCTCTTCTGCTCTTTTTCCAGCTTGGCTTCAAACTTTCTTTGCTCAAATTCTCTTTTCTGCTGGGCTTCAGACTTTTTCTGGTCAAATTCCAGCCCCATCTGCAGCCTGATCACTTCCAGCTCCAGCTTTGTGGTGGCCTTCCCCTGGTGATGTGGCCCTGGGTACCCTCTGGTCTAGCTATCATCCTCCCTGGGACTAGAAACTGTGACATCATTTAGCACCCCATGCCCAAGGTCTGGTCCTTCTCAATCATTGGCTGTGACTTGAGATCCTGGGCAGTCACTTGTTCATTGGCTGCCACAAGAGACTCCATGAGGTTCTTTTCGTTTCATCCATCATAATGGATCCCTCTCTCCTGGCACACCTGCTTCAGCTCTTCTACAGTGTAGGCACTTGGAAGTCATATTTCTTCCCTACACTACCACTGTTCTGTCTTTCACTTGCAACAATGACAAAAAAACAGGGTGGGAACTATATCTTGTAACCAATTTGCCCTTTTTCCAATTTTCTGCCCTCTTTGTGTGCGGTTGTTCAAGCAGTTTGACAATCACACTGCTGCTCACCTAATCTGTCAGCAGCCCACTCCCATGGGGTGGGATTTGTCTCTGTCACAGCAAATCCCTCCAGTGATGGGGGGTCAGGGATACCCTTTCTCCATCCTTCTAGCATGCTCGCTGTTTCAAAACTGAATGTACATCAGAGAATCCCAGGGAACCCTCTCTTCATGTGAGGGGATACAAATACAGTTTCTAGTCTGTGTTCCTTGGGTATAACCCTCTCGGACACTGCACAATGAATCCAAAAAGCCGCAGGCATGTATAGGCTTCAGGGGGGCACTATGCACCTTATTGTGTATCTTTTCCCAGAAATGCAGAGCTTGGTTCAAACCCCCACAGTCTCCTCTAGAGACTCTTCATATTTCCTCCCCTCCTTTCATTACAAAGTGCCTAGTGATGCTGTACTTTACTTTTGGTAGTGTTTAGCCATAAAACAGTCACACAGACGTGGTATCATTTAAACAACTTTTACCAAGGCAGCACAAACACAAACAACATAGGCAGAATTTATTTTAAAATAAGTCAAAGGCTGCACTAATTAAAATAATAAGAAAACTGTAAATAACATCAAAACAAACAATTTTAGATGTTGGTTACAGGATATTGGAAAATAAAAACCTACACTTTAAAACTCTGAGATTTAAAGTCTACCCCAAGTTCTTAGTGGTTGAATTTTTTACTGCGAAGGCCTTAGAAGTGGCAATTAAGGATCTTGGTTCTTGGTAGTACAGAATAATTCTTGAAGAAAATATCTCTGCTCTCCTAAGCAAATAGAGAGGGTCCCAAATGCAACAATGGCGAAGTCTTTAAACAAAAAATGTAAATGCTCAGCTACCCTCCACATCCTAGTTTTAAAGGGTTTCAAAAGGGCAGGTCCAGTGGATAGTGGCTGGCCCTGTGATCTGCTAGCATTCTGTTTCTATTGTAACCCAACCAATCAGAGTTTAGTATTTTATTACAATATCACAGATATGAGGTTCTGAATATAAAAAAAAAGAATAAGTGGTCTGCCAGCTCAAAAACAGATTTCTGGTGGGAACATATCAGCCTCCCTGCTGGGAGATAGCTGTAGTTAAACTGCAGTCAGTACAGTCATTTACTTAAATGGTAGCCTATTCAGTTGGTAACAAGCTTAAGTCAGTGCAGACCTCTCAAAACAAAGAGTGTTGAGACATCATGATTCCTCATGAGTTTCTGGCCTTTTTCAAGCAAATTGGCCTACCTGGCCTCCCAGCTAGGATTAATTATTCTTTTGTCTCCATCTAAAATGATTTAATTAACTCTAGTCTTGGCTAGTAGTAAATAGATTTCCTGCATTGACAAGAAAATCACATCAGTCTACAGGGCCTATGTGCCTGTACCCATAATTCCTTGCACCTACACTGGCCACTACGGCATCTCTGATGCATTATATACATAACATTATATAACACAAGACCAAAAACAATAAGATATGGCCTTATCACTCCACAGAGGCCATTAGGACATTTGTCACACCCAACTGCCTCTTGCAGGTGGTGGGGGGTGACTTTAATCTTGTCCTAGTCCCTTATCTAGATATAAATGATTCCAGCAAAGAGGCTCACTTTAGAGGGGGTAGGGCACTCCTACAGCTGATAAAAGATCTAGGGTTTACGGATGCATGGCATCTTTTCCAACCCTGGGACTAGGACTACACCTTCCATTCAGAAGTCCATGCTTCCCATAGCAGAATAGACTTCTGGCTGACTTCCCCTCCCCTCCCCTAACACAGAACCTACTGGATTCCACTATCCTTTAAAAGGTGATATCTAACCAAGGCACAGTCCAGCTTATGAACATATGAACATACGAATGTGCCAGCAGAAACAGACTTGCCAGTCTATCTACATCTGCTCAAGTGTGCAGCTAGCACCCCTAGTTTGCAGCTGCCTCACTCCCTCTTTGTCATCCCACTGCCACCCCCCAACTCCATCCCCTCACTTTCCCCTGCTCCCTGTCCCTTGCCCTTTTAAAACTGTTCACAGATTTACATGATACTACCCATTATGGTAGTGCGTTCCATTTTTGCTATCACCCTCTCCATGAAATAGTGTCTCCTCATTTCCCTCCTAAATATTTTCCCCTCTATTCTTAGCCTGTGCCCTCTAGTGTCCCTCACATTCCTTAGCTTAAAGACCACATCTGCATCATCCTTACTGATTCTCCTCAGATACTTGAATGTCTCTGTCATGTCCCCACTATCCCTTATATCCTCCAGGGTGTACATATTCAGGTCTGCCAGCCTGCTCTCATGGTCTGTCCCCTCCATTTCACATATCATCTTCACTGCCCATCTCTGCACCCCCTCCAGTAGCCTGATATCACGCTTCAGGTATGGCCTCCAAATCTGCACACAATTCTTGAAGTGTGGCCTTACCAGCAACCTGTAGGGGGCAATATCACATCTCTTTGCCTGGATGAAAACACCCTTGCTATGCACCAGCATTTTGTTCACTTTTGCAGCCACTCTCCTGCACTGGACAGTATTGTTCATGGTCCCTGTTACCATTACCTCTAGGTCCTTCTCCTTCTCAGTGATCCCTAGCTTAACCCCCGCGAGCCAGTATTCTCTCCTTGGGTTCTTCACCCCAAAGTTCATAACTTTACTCTTCTTTGCATTGAACCCCTGCTGCCACCTCTCTGACCACGCCTCGAGCTTGCTTAGGTCCCCCTGTAGCTGCTTCCATCCCTCCTCTCCATCCACCACTGCTCCCATTTTCTTGTCATCTGTGAACAAAGTTACCTTGCTCACCACCCCATGTGCAATGTTTGATATGAAGAGCCCAAATAATACTGGTCCCAGCACAGAGCCCTGTGGCACCCCACTGGTCACTGGCTTTGGTGCTGAGAGCTCTCCTCCCACCACCACCTGGTGCAGCCTCCCACTCAGCCAGCTTATAATCCAGTTCATCATTTTTGCCCCTACTCCTACACTAATTAGCTTCCTCCCAAGCCAACCATGAGGCACCAAATTGAAGGCCTTGCTTGACTTTATTTGGGGAGCACCCCCTGGGGTATCTAGAGGCTTGACCCATCCTCATGAGGGAATCTGACTTTTTCCCCTGGCTACAAAAAGGAACCTCCTGTTTTCTGGACACAGACCCTATAGCTGACACATCTTCTGGGAACACATGAGAGGCACATAAAGCCACCATGAGGGGAGCCATTAAGGGCTATGCCACTGCCAAGCACAGGGAGAGGTGCAAGCTCTTAGCAGACCTGGAGGCAAAGCTGGTACAAGCCAAATTGTCATAAAAGACCAAGCCATCCCCCCAGCCCACTCTCCCCCACTGGAAGAGATGTTCTCAGCCTTTGAATGGAGATCAACCAGCTTCTGACCAGGAAAGTTGAAATGGCAATCCTTAGGCTGAAGCACAAATTCTGGGAGAGGGAACAAGCGGGCAAAGTCCTAGCCTACTAGTTGTGAAAGCAGCAAGTAGACTGGCATATACTAGGTCTGAGAAACTCAGGGCAAATGGAGACAAGTCCAAACAGTATAAACAATATCATGGACTTCTTCTACTCTGGGTTCTATACCTCCACTCACAATGCTCCCCCAACCAGGATTCAGCCCTTCCTGGATAGCCTGCCCCTACCCATGCTGACTGAGAAAAAGACCAAGGAGCTGGATGCTCTCCTTACTAAGGGGGAGGTTTAGGTCACCATACAAGCACTTCAGAAAGGGAACTGCCCTGGTGGAGATTGCCTCACTGTGATTTTCTATCTAGCTCTCTCTGAGTCGATAATCCCCTTCCTAATGCAGATGTATGTAGAGGCTGTAGCACTAGGCCACTTACTCTCTACATTGTGCAAAGCCGTGATCACACTCATTCCCAAAAAGGGGAAAGGACCTTACAGCAGCTGGGAGTTACAGGCCAATTTATCTAATCAATGTAGGTTGCAAAATCTAAGCTAAGATTCTTGCAACCAGACTGAGCCCCTTTCTGGCTGGTCTGATCCATCCTTCCCAGGTGGGCTTCATTCCAGGGAGGCAAAGTACAGACCTTATAAGATCTATATTAAATCCCATGCACACCACACAGGGCTTCCTATTTCCAGTGGTCACCATGGCGCTGGACTTCAAGAAAGCCTTTTACTCCCAGGAAAGGGACTAACTGCAAATGGTCCTCACCCACCTGGGTGAAGGGGGAAAGTATAGGGTCAGAGTGGGTTCAATATAAAAGAATTCAACCACTAGGGTCACCACTAACCATCTCCTCTCAGCCCCCTTCCCACTAGAGAGAGGGAACCGTCAAGGTTGTCACCTCTCCCCACTACTTTTTGTCCCAGCAATGGAACCCCTGGCAGCATCAATTTGCCATCACCAAGCTATCACAGGCCTGATGGTAGGTACTAGGAGGTATACAACTCTAATGTACACTGACGACCTCCTCATCCATCTGGAGGATGCCCAAGCTTTTCTCCCACCCTTCAAGCACTCCTTGATGCATTTTCAGAGTACTCATGTCTGTGGCAAAACCAAACCAATACTGAGCTGATGCCACTCAACTTCCACTGCTGCTAAAACATTGCCACTGACCTGGTGCTCATATGGGATTCACAGGGGATCACTTACATAAGTATCAAAAACATCCCCAAGGTGGACTCAATGTGGCTAACGAACTTCCACCCCCTTCTACAAACCACAAAAACTGAATTCAACATGTGGCTGTTCCTATGACTCACTCTAGCTTGAAAGATTGCAACTGTTTAAATTATCACTGCCCCAAGATACTTCTATCCCCTCTTCCATATCCCTTTGGAGATCCCTAGCAAATGATTTCAAACCATGGGCAAACTAATAGGTGACTTCCTGTTGGAGGGTGTCAAACCCTGCTTCAGCCACAACAAAGTGAGGGTGCACTGGTCAAAGGGCAGGAGGAGCCTCCCATGGATGGAAGGCTATAAGTGGTCTTTCCAAATGGCCCAGACAACCTACTGGATCTGTCCTTGGTCAGAGTTATCCCATCAATGGCTGGTGATGGAGATGGCTATGGTGCAAGTTCCTGTGGCAGGGTCTCTGCTATACAGCACCAAAACCATCATGGGATGCCCCCACTCCACCATCACCCCATCGGTAAAGTACTGGTGCACAGCTTACAGGAAAATGGGGACATTCTAGTAGACCATAAACCCATCTCCTGGGTGCAATGGCTGGCCCTAGGCATTGGCAAAGTGGACCCCACTCACCTCATGGTTGCCAAATTCCCCACACTGCAAAAGGAATGGGGACTCCAGAAAAATGACTTTTGGAGGTATCTCCAAATTAGGGAAGCTGTGCAACCCCTATTAAAGGCATACTCCATGCAGCAACTTCCTAGTGAGACTTGCAGCTGTCTAACCCAACCAAAAGGCCTAGCCGGCAGAATATATGCAAAACTTAAGAGATACCATCCCCTTCCAATTGAAGGAGTCTAGATCCAGATGGAAGCACATGATGGGATGGCAAATTTCTGAAGTGCAGTGGTGTAGGGCTTGGAAGGACACCTACGGATGGTATAGAGATGCCTGCAGTAGGCTAATACAAAACCAAATCACCCACTCTTGGTACAAAACCCTAGATGTACTGTACAAGGCCAAGCTTCTGGACAATAACAGATGCTGGAGGTGTAATGCTACAGATGAGAACCTATACCACATACTGTGGACTTGCCCCAAGATTCAGAACCTATGACAACAAATTTGTCACATAGGTAGAGCAGTACTCATGGTGCAAATCTCATGCTCACCCATGTTTTTCCTTCTGGGGATTAGATGTTCAGTTAAGCACCTAAAACCCCTGGAATACAGATGACTGGCCCGCCTTGCTCTACAGATCAAAAGAGCCATCCTTTGCAAATGGAGATCCCCCATTGTGCCAACCATGGGGGAAATGTTGTCTTCAATTACATCACTCGCTAGCTTGGGAAAGCTATCCCAATCACAGTTCAACCAGATGCAAAAATGCAGGGATTGCTGGGCCCCATACATGGCAGACACCAGCCCACCAGCAGGTGTATAGTGAATGGGCCTCCCTCTCAAGGGGTGACAGAGACCCATTGCACACCCACTGCACAGACATTAACCAGGCCATCCTGGTTACCTGAGCCAGAAGCATTAGTAGGATCCCTCTCCCTGTAGGTACCCAATGTCCACAGTCCCTGCCATATATTAGGGAACTGTCCTTTACTCCACCAACCCACACCAACCCTGGAGAAGATAGGTAGTATATCAATAAACACCCATGGATTTTTTTTTTTTTTTGCAATTTAATAAACTTTATTTGTTTAAAATATGCAAAAGAATATATAAGACAGTACTGATGCTACAAACTTCCAACAAACAAAAAAAGACACAACCGTACTATAAAAATATTCTAGACAAAAACTACTATTTACTCTTCCCCCACCCTCCCATACCACCATCCTTCATTCCCTCAACTTAGAAGGAAGAACATAAAGAGATCAATCTGCTATAATAAATAATGTGGACCAGCAGGCAAGGAATAATCCTGAGGGGATAAATGATACATTAAGTTGACTCTTTCTGATTAGTATCTATGCACATTAGAGTAAAAGAATGACCAGCAATCCTGGAATCTGTCCAAGTATGGATAGCTAGGGACACAGCTCACTCAGCAGCTAAGGCATTCAAAAATTCCTGAAGCCATTCTGGAAAGGAAGGAGCCCAGTCACCTTTCCAATGTCGTAGTAGTAAGAGCTTCATTACTAAAGTTATCAAAGCCATGTGGGACTTGTCCTTGGATGTAGGAATAGTGCTGCAGTTGCCCAGGAGGCAAATTTCTACAGTAAAAATTTTGGAAAAGTCAAGGATAGGGGAAATCTTACCTGCTATGAACAACCAGAACATTCTAAGTTTTGGGCAGGTATATAGCTTATGATATAAATTGCCTTCTTCCAAGCCACAGGTCTCATATGTAGGCGAAGAGGCCTTACCCATTCTATACAACTTTAACAGAGAAAAATACAATTCATGCAATATATTAAATTGGAACAGTCTACGTCGGTCTTGTTAACATATTTACATATGTCCAGCTAGAGTCTAGTACAATATGAGTCTGGCTGGTCTATCACTAATATATTTTTCTAATAAAATGCTGCTGAGGAAATGAGGCTCAAGGTTTGATGGCAAATATCTTTATATAAATGTGACATGGGTCTATGTTTAAGGACAAGGGTTACAAAACTATGAAAGATAGGGCCTGAAGAGTTTCCCCAGGGTGGGGGGCCCAAAAACTTCAAAATACAGCATCTAATTTGGGCTATTCTGAAATAATCATTTTGACTAAAAGATAGAGCAGCTACAATCTTGACCATAGACAAAATTCAATTCCCTGGGATAAACTCTTTCACTGAAACTCCAGCCTTCCCCTTCAATTATATTGGCATCAGTGGCGCTACAGAAATATACAGGTTTAAATTGCCAAGAAGAAGTTGATTTGTGTCTTTAAAACAAGCTACAGGAAGAAGTTTACATAGCTGGGAGCAGGCCATGAAATCCCAGCCCATAGGAGTATCTCTCAAATCGTTAGGGAGATTGCCCTTGTTGATATAAAACAAGGAAGCTAAGTCAAAGTTGTATCTTTTTGCCAACATCTTTTTTATGGACAAACAGTTCAGTAACATGTTGCTTGGATCCACTACTATGTCCAGAGAAAATATTCAGATGCATGGAAAGCAAGGTAATACACATAAAACTCAGAAAGTTGCAGACCACTTCCGATGCGGGGCCTACCCAGTTTAAAATATGGCCTCCTTGGAGATTTTCCTAGCCGTACGAAAGTGGAACATAATGAACATATATTAGTGAGTCATTTTTGGGGAAGGTGAATATTGAGCATGCTTAGGGGGTAGAAGAGATGCGGAAGGGCAGTCATTTTAAGTAAATTAGCTCTGCCCCACAAAGTCATTATCAATTGTCTCCATCTGAGCAAGCTCTCTGTCAGCTTTTTAATGAGAGGGTCTAAATTTATGGTTTTCAAGCAGTAAAAGTTCCTAGCGAGCTTGATACCTATATAAGTTAGAGCCTGTGCTTCCCAGATTACCCCCAGCTCAATGACATCTGCTTTAGTACATGTAGGAGAAAAAGCGTAAACAATCATTTTGTACTTATTCAGTTTATAACCAGGAAGCTGCCTGCCCTTGAACAGGGCTGCTTCAGCTCCCCCACGGTCGGCTGGCACCCAGCCAGCCACCTACCAAGACCAGGACGCCCGCCTGCTGCTCCTTGGAAGCTGCCTGCCCTTGAACAGGGCTGCTTCAGATTCCCCACGGTTGGCCAACACCCAGCCAGCCACCTACCAAGACCAGGACACCTGCCTGCAGCTCCTTGGAAGCTGCCTGCCCTTGAACAGGGCTGCTTCAGCTCCCCCATGGTCGGCCGGCACCCAGCCAGCCACTGACTGAGATGAGGACACCCGCCTGCAGCTCCTTAGAAGGTACAGGACAGCGCAGCAAATCGGAACATGGGTGCTTCCAGCAAACGTGCTCTGATTGGCCAAGACTTTTCTCCTGCTTCAGACACCTGGCACTTTTTAAAAATAGATTTTTGATAGAAGTAAGCACATTTCAACTGTATAATAGAAGTTTTTTTTTCTTTTTAGCTAGTTTTCCATTAGCAGGTTATACAAACCTGCCACTAGAGGGATTCTTGGTCTTTCTACATAAATCACTGTACTCAATTATGAGCAATATGGCCTGCATTATCATTCTACTTCTTTCCCGGTGCTGCTACAAGGGGAGGTTGTAGTTTGAGGTTCCCCTAAGCTTCACTGAACAGGCTGACAACTTCCTTAAAACTGCCTGTGCAACAGCTCTGCAGCTGAAAACAGGAATCTCTCAGTGTCTGCCATCCACCCTTCAGACTCAAGTCAGATAGTCTCTGAGCACCCTATTCTTACCTACGCTATGCTGGCATAATCCAATAATAATACTTAGTATATGCTTCCTTCCGCCCTCCTTGGTGTGCTAGGAACCCAAGTGTCCCTCCCCCTAATAGGGGTGTACTACTTGCCATAATCTACTCACTGACCCTACTCTGGGTGGACAGGCTCATAGACCCATTCCCCCCAGAACCAGTGAGCAAATTACATAATATCCCCCCCACACGACTTCATTAGCAGCTACCCTATCTCAAGTATATCTAGTCTCTTAACAGAGCATGAGATCATAAAAAGGGTGTCTGCTGTGACCTGCTTTACTATATGAGCAGGACGCGTCGAAGACACCTCATCTCAATACCTAGCACTAAATTGTTCAGGTTACTAGTCTTGCTACTTCTCCTATCAGGTGATATCCAACCTAACCCTGGCCCATATGTACCCAAAACCTTGGTAGCATCCCCCCAGGACCATCAATGGTTGGCCACCAAAGGTCTGAAGATAGCACATATAAACATACAGTATGTAGTCTTAGACCAAAAATACACAAAGTCCAGACCTGGTTGGACTTCTACAAACCGGACTTACTAGCCATCTCTGAAACTTAGCTAAAAGCCCACATCCATGACCATGAAATTCAGGTCGTGGGCTACAATAGCTACCGCAATGACAAAGAAACCAAAAAAGGGGGTGGGGTCCTAATCTATGCTAAGGATGACCTTTCTGTGTCATCTCCACCCCGCAGACTAATCCTACTGATGAGGGAGAGAGCATATACATCCGGATGATCTTAGGGCACGTCAAACAACTAACAATTGGCTACATCTACCACCCACCAAAATCAGCCCTCAAATCCCTTGAAGCCATCACAAATGATACGGCTATCAAGGTAACAATGGAGCAACTAATCCTGTGCGACTTCAACATTAACTGGGCCCAGGACCCTGGTCATGCCTTGAAGTCACTTACCCATGAAGCAGGTCTGACGTAGGTCATCTCTGAACCGACCAGACTTAATTACAAAACTGGGAACCACATCACCCTTGACTGGGCTCTGGTGTCTAACCCCACTAATATGCAGAGTGTGGGCACACTGGCAGACTCCCTGAGTGACCATTCCCCAATCTTCTGTATATGGAAAAACAAACCACCCAAGGTCCAACCTAGAATCCTCTCCACCTGTGACTTCTCCAAATTCTCTGAACTACAATACAATCACTACCTAGGTAGTTTGGACTGGAACCCCATAAATCTTCTCCTTACTCTTACTGAGGCTGTGCAATACTTCCAGGATGAACTAACCACAGCGGCCAACCTCTTTGCTCCAATGAAGAGAATGAGGGCTAAAGGCAGCTGCTACAAGTGGATCTCTCCCTCCATCAAAGTCCTAATGGCTACTCAGGAAAAAGCATCCCTCCCAGCATTTCTCGCTGAATACAAAGCCCTGAGGAACAAAGCCAAGAGAGCCATAAAACTCGCTAAGACAGATTACTTAACACACCTCCAGAAAACTAGACTGGGCAACCCCAAGCAATTCTGGAATCATATCAATGACCTGCTCAAGGGCAGCAAAAAGCCTGAGTCCTGTCCCATGGATGTTAACGGTCAGCTCACAATTGACCCTTCTCAAATATCGGCTGCCCTTAACAGGCACTTCTCAGACCTTGAGGCCTACAAGACCTGCCTGTCTTCCCAGACTCTCCCCCTACCGCAGATGAACCACCTCACATGGAAAGACCCCTATTTCACCTGAGACTGGCTAAATGCACTGAAGTACTAAACCTTCTAAAGAACCTGAAACCAAAAGGGTCAGGGGGACCCGACGGTATCAACCCTCAGCTACTCAAGGCAGGAGCTACCTCCTTAGCCTGGCCTATAACCATGCTCCTCAATTGATCACTGAGGGAAGGAGCAGTCCCTGACCTGTAGAAACATGCCAGTGTTGTCCCTATTCACAAAGGGGGGCTCAGGGAAAAACTCAACAACTACTGGCCCATCTTCCTCTTCTGCTTACTTGCTAAGGCGCAAGAAAGAGTCATCTACAATCAACTCAGGGACTATCTGGAAGCTCATCAGCTCCTTGCCCCCTCCCAACATGGATTTAGAACAAACCATGGTACTGACACTGCCCTCATTAAATTCACGGATGAAGTTCTCAGGGCAATGGACAAAGGGATACCCACTGGTGCAGTCTTAATAGACTTATCCAAGGCATTCAGCCTCGTCGACCACAACTTGCTGCTACAGAAGTTGCAAAATATAGGCCTAGACAATCATGCCCTGAAGTGGTTTGGGAGCTACTTATTAGGCAGGGCACAGAGGGTCTCATGGAAAGGGACCATGTCTGACCCACTACCTCTAAAGCAGGGTGTACCTCAGGGCTCAATACTAGGCCCCCTCCTGTTTTCCTTATTTACCAATGACCTGCGTACCCACTGCGGGGAGAGCTCGGTTGTGCAGTACGCTGATGATACTGTCATCTTCTGACCCTGCATGACGTGGTTGCCCTAGGCCCTCTACTCCAAAGGATCTCACTTCACTAGAGACTTGGCTATGTAAGAACAGAATGGTACTAAATGCGACAAGACAAAGCAATGCTATTGGCCAAGACCCTGGGATTTGATAGGTCCTCATCCCTCTCCTTAACCTCATTCTCTGGTAAAGCCATTAACGTAGTCCCCTCCATTAAATATTTAGGCCTCATGTTGGATCAGAATATCACATACAAGGAACACGTGGACCAGGTCACCAGGACCCTACATTGGAAACTTGGCACCCTGTACCGACTCAGGGACCAACTCATCCCTGAAGCCAGGCTCTCCATAGCTACCAGCATCCTTCTACCCAACCTGACCTTTGTAGCCCCTATTATACAGGGCATGGCTAAACAAGAGGTTACCAGGATGCAAACCCTATATAATAAAATAGCTAGTTTCGCAACCTTAGATCACCCGAGACGTCACCACTGTGACACTTTGGCCAATCTTCGTTGGCCCACATTGGTCACCCGCCTCCAACACCCCTTGCTTGTCCAGGCCTAGAAGCTTCTCAAACCCCACTCTCTGTCAAGCATTGCTGGGACCATAACCCTCAAACACAATGCAAGGAACCAAGGGACCTCAGATAGAATGCTATTAGAAGTCCCTAGGGTAAGGACGAATGCTGGCGGAAGATCCTTTTCCTCCCAAACAGCCTGCCAATGAAACAAGCTCCCTCCCCAGGTCCAGGCCTCCTCCTCACTCATGAACTTCCGCACCAGGCTTAAGTCCCATCTGCTGACCTCAAGTGCATGCCACTGTCATGGCACTTAAAGCTCCTAAGGTACTCCCCTCCTCCCCAACTCCCATCTCCTAGCTTAACCTTCCTACTACCTGCCTTATACAGACTGCTCGCCAGAGGCTACGTGTAACCCCTGAATAAACTATATGCAAAGTACTACCAATTGCTTACATGTCATGATGATAACCATGCCTGTACCCATGCCTGCATCCACTGCTTTTCTTTTACCATGCCTGTAAGCCATGCCTGTATCCACTGATTTTCTTTTACCATGCCTGTATCCACTATTTTTCTTTACTGTAACTACCTCATGATGTAACTCACAATGCCTGAAATGTTTCTTATGTCCTTGTTCATTCTTATAACTTGTATTGTTATCCCAGGTCGCCCCTGAAAAAGGGACCTTCGGGGCTCAGTGGGCCTACCCAGTCACCAAAATTTAATAAATAAATAAATTAACTGAACTGGGAAATAAGGATAAGCGCCACAGAAAGAGAGGACCTCCAATTAGATACGTGGAGTAAAAATGTCATCTGCGAAGGCAGACACCTTAAATTCCAACTCTCCAATAATAATACCAGAGATGCCCTTCTTTAAATTTATACAGAATCACAGCAGCTCAATATATAAATTAAATAAGTAAGGAGACAAGGGTCAACCCTGCTTGGTCCCACTAGCTGACCAGAACAGATCAGAGAGCTCATTCTTGCAGAGAACACGGGGATATGGAAATTGGTAAAGGACCTTAATTCTTTGAATAAATTCCTCTGGTGTACCATATCTGGAAAGTACTTCAAAATAAATAAGGCCAAGCCACCCTATCAAAAGCCTTTTCAGCTTCCAGGGTCCCTGGACATGGAGATAAGATGGAATAACTTTCTGAAGTGGTTACTGGCAGTGCAGCTAGAGACAAATCCTGCTTGTTCCTTACCCAGGAGGTTCACCCATACTTTTGAAAGATGCAGGGCTAGTATCTTGGAATATAATTCTACATCATTATTCAACAGAGATATAGGCTGATAATGCTCCGGTTTAACTGGATCATTTCCTGGTTTGGGAAGCAGGATGAACCTAGCTTCAGAAAGGAACTTATTACATATAGGAACAGAACCCCAATAATTAAATAGCTCTACAAGTAGAGGAAGTAGTTATTTTTCAATGGTGTAATAAAACAGGGAAGAAAACAGCTTAATCTGGTTCAAGGTCAGTTGGCATTCATCTGTATCCCCCTCCCCCGGGTCGTGCCAGAAAATAGGCAGGATCTGTCTAGTGCACTAACCCAGTCAGTAAAAACTAACTAATGAAATAAATAAATAAATAAATAAAAAGCCATAGGTGTCCAGGGCCTTGTCTAGAGGGAAGGAGGTAATAATGTGATGGACTTCTGCCTCAGTAATAGGGCTCAGCAATTGGAGTTGGGCATCCTTGGAGAGACAGGGAAGTTGGGCAAGATTTAAAAAAATCTTCCATTTTCACTTCATAGGAAGGAGCCAGAGTCAGTATGGAATATAAAGTTTGACAAAATTTCTGGAAAATTATTTTCATTTCCACTGCATTACTGGTAGGGAGACCAGAGCTGGGGTCTTCTAATATAGTTACCCTTCTGGCTGTACTTTGTTGTTTTAAGTGGAGTGATAGATGTTTTCCAGCCTTGTCTCTTTGTTCTATATACAGTATGTTGCTTTTATCTGGAAGGCCGCCCTGTCAACCCTTTCCAAGAGGTAAGCTGAGTTATATGAACGAAGCTGTGCTAATTCTTTCCTGGCCTCCACCGAGGAAGTTGGTGACAAGGCTTTCTCCAAGGCACAAATTCTCTGAAGACAGTTGTTAACTAAGGATTGCTGTTTTTTCTTCCTCACAGAAGCTAACCTAACTAGCTCACTTTTCCAAACAGACTTAAGTGAGGCCCCAAAAACATCATAGTGATCAATAGTGTTTTCATTTTCCTGGATGATTTGAAGCATAAAAGATTTAAATCAGGAGACTAGTGCTGAGTCTTTTAAGAGGAGATTATTTAATGACCAGATGTGGGGCCAGGTCTTAAAATTAGGAAGTTCTAAGGACAGGCTCACCGGAGAATAGTCTGAGAGTACTCGAGCTTGGATCGTACAGGCCAAGACAAAGGATAAAAGCTGCTGACTCACCAAACAATAATTAAACTTAGAGAATACATTATGAGGGTCTGAAACAAAAGTAAAATCTGTAACAGCAGGATTCAGGGTTCTCCAAGGGTCAACTAGCCCCAGAGAATCCATAAATTCTCTGTGCGATCGCTGAGCAGTGGATAACCCTGCTTTAGTTTTATATGATCTGTCTGGATCATTAGAAACCACAAGGTTCCAATCACCTCCAAGGACAACTGGTAAATGGCTAAGAGGAGCTAAAACAGTGGCAAGTTGGGTGAAGAAAGAAGGGGAATCTAGATTAGGTAAATAAATTACTCCTCGAACCAGTTCCATTTGCCCCACTTGTCCTTGTACAAATAAGTATCTGCTTTCCAGGTCCTTAATAATCTGGGACGCTGTAAGTGGAAAGGATTTATTGATTAAAATCGCAGCTCCCATTTGTCTTGGACTGTTACCTGCTCCAAAGGCCTGGCTCACTCAAGTTTTGCAAAATAATTTTGCTTGGTCTTCCAAAAGGTGAGTTTCCTGCAACAAGGCTATCGTAAGAGAATACTTTGCCAGATGCTTCAAAACCAGATATTATTTCTTATTGTCCCATCCCTCCTTAATATTCCAAGTGACAACATTAATGCCAGTGGCCATAAATAATGCAGTTACGCAAATCCTGGTCCCAGTTGTAAAAAAAGTGCTGCATGAAGGAGCCCCCCCCCCACCCCAGTGAACAGTTTCACATCACCACATATAGTTACATGCTACTACTAATAACCAACTAGCGGTAACATGCCGTATCAAAATCCGCTTTAAAGATAACCTAGCCAAATGCCAACTCCTGACATTCTGGTCCATGATTAGGCTAAGGCGCCCCGATCCACCCCCTGCCCAACAACAGTATTTAGTACATAAATAAATATTCCTCTACTCTTTCTCCCCTCAGTGCCTCCCCCCCAATCATTTTCCCATCCCTCTTCGATAACAGCATCCGATTGGTGTCTGTACAATCATACAAACCACCTAATCTTCACCAGAGAATAACCCCTCCATTAATTATATGCTTGTCTGAGCAGGAAATGAGTTTAAAAAGAAAAATATGGCCTCAAAACATGACCCCCTAGTTATGGGAGTGCTGCAAACAACACACATAGAACTTCTATTGCTTTCTCTCAGAAAGATGTATGATTAAAAAATAGATCCTATTTGAGGCCCGCTCTTGCTATACCATGTTAATAGCCCTACAGTTGTGTCAGGGTCAGTGTGTAGCTAATTATTCCCTGATTCGGATATTGACCCACCAATTAATAAGGATATTTACATACAGTACTTCCCAAATGATAATTGAACTCATGCCCTAACACCCCATAATATAGCAAAAAAGGGAACACAGCATTGAAAATAATCATGGGTAAACCCAATTGAAGGCACTGTAAGTAAAAGGAAATATAGTCTGATGCAATGTAGCAACTTTTCTAAAAGGCACCAGATGGCGCTGTAAAGCCTAATAATCAGTTCACAGCTCATACAATAATGGCACAGAAAAAATAAAGTAAGGTACCCAAGAACACTCGGGAAAGGACAGGTACTGAATCAATTAGTCCTGGACTAAGTACTAAAACACTAAGAAAACACTAACAGCGCCAATCAATCTGATGCCAGTACCAATAAAAGAGAAAACTATAGTCTGCTGTCCATTGTAAGGGGTGATTTCTGACAAACCTTGATCAAATAAATAAAAAATAAAAGAGAGAAAGGAGTCATTACTGTACCTGGGATTCATAATTCAATTGAGGGAACCATCCTTGAATTATAAGGGTAGAAATATTGCCTCTCTGATTGTCTTGAAGGCACTTGCCAAGAAAAAGAATACAGATCAGCTCCTTATTCTAGGCAACAATTAACAGTACTCAGACTGTCACTGGTCCTGCTTCATCCTGTAGATCCCAAACAACATGACTTCAGGTGATTTTCTTACTGAAAAGTTCCGGGAAGAGTCAGGGAAGATCTTTAGCAGGCTGGTCCACTGAGTCAAAATGCTGGATAACTTTTTTCATAGTAACTTCTAGTCAGGCTGGATACAGAAGGCGGTGTTTAATTTTTGCAGCCCAAAGTTTATTGAGGTAGGGTCTATAAGTGGATCAGTCTTGGTGAACCTTTAGGATGAGGTCGGGACCCAACTGTAATTTTTTACCAGCCCATTGAGGAGTCTCTAGTTTCCTCACCTCCTTAAGGATACAATCCCAATCTAAATAGTTCAACAGTTTGAAAATGATTGGTCTCAGAGGCTCATCTGGGTTCAGTTTAGGTCTTAAAGATCTGTGGGCCCTTTCTATAATGTACTGAGAACCATTAGGATATGGGCCCACAACGTTTTGACAGAACATCTGAAGAAAGTCGATGGTATTTGTACCTTCCTCACCTTCAGGCAAACCGAGAAGTACCAAATTGCACCTTCTGCTGCGACCCTGTAGGTCATCAAGTTTGTCCTCCATTTTCACCATTGTTCATTTTAGATTCACCAATACTGGCTATGCTTTATTTTGTTTATCCTCTAAAGAAGAAATGCACGCGGAAGGCAGAGGGATGTCTACCTTGAGGCTCCTGAAGGGTCGGGGATGGCAGGCAGGAGGGCGAATAAATGGTAATTTCAAAAAAAAAAAAGAAATGCGAGACTTGGCATCGGTGACCCGCTTGCTTAACTGACGTAGCACAGGATTCGTTTCTTTCAAATCTGCTAAAATATGCAACACAGCCTCTTTTATGGTACCCAGCTCCATATAAATTTGGATTGGAAAATATTCTACCCCATTTGCAGCCAGCAGTTAAGGAGGAGGGAATGCTGGGGAAGAGCTTCATCTGGGTCATTTGGATTCCATTTCTGGGAGAGGTTCCTCTTCCGGTCCAGACGGCAGCATTTTATTAATATCTTCAACAGCTGCAATCTCCATCTCAGAAGCCTCCATTGGTGACTCGATCATTCTGTGTATGACCAAACTTAAACTGAGTATATAATTTATACAGTAGAGGGACAAAAAAATAGGTATTTGGTTGGAGGTGGAACGGAGCTCAGCAAATTGATTCTACCTCGGCACTAGCATCATGTGACTACACCACCCATGAAAGTTACCTAGTCCAAGTACAGGCATAATGTTTGTGTACACTCATTACTGCATAGAGCTTGGTATTCTTTGTGTGTATGTTTGTTTGTTTTAGAGGTCCCCAGACTCCCAAGTTCAGAGTGGTAAAGAACTTGCTGCTTCATCATACCGGATGCCCTGAAGCTTGTAACTCAGGATCCCACCTTGAAAATTTCACCAGAGACCTGTCTAATTGGGGATGTAAGTACCTACCAATCTCAAAGTGGTCCACCTCAATGTACCCATACTTAACAGGTCATCCTTCTAAGGTACTCCCCCCCCCAACCAGGTTAAATGAACAAGTTTCCCACTAAGTCTTATCCATATAGCCAGGGTGTTTTGAACAGTACAAATATGACCATTATTGTCTCTGAGCATCCTGTACAGTTACAAAATGATACAGAACTGTATAATAGCTTGCAGTCCTAATGTACAGTATCTTATAACTTTAAGTAATACCCAAAGTGGTTAATACTGAAACTCCTACTGCATGGTCATAAGCCATTAAGGTCCTTCTTGGGGCCCATGACAAAACAATTACACTGTTATCAGTCTACATCCCACCAAAGAACTCGGCCCAAGGTCTCCAAGCCATCACAGACTGCCTTGCAAACCTGACCCTAAGATCCGAGGTTATACTTCTTGGTGATTTCAGTATTAATTGGTTTTGCCCTGAAGCTAACCACTTCAAAGAGGCAATTCAGCCTGTCAACTTTACTCAGCACATTGAAGCCCCCACTAGGACCAGGTACAGAATGGCCACTATTACTCTACTCGACTGGGTACTCGTGAACTGACCTGAACATATTTCCAATGCCTCTGTCCTCTCTGATGACCTCAGTGACCACTACCCTGTTGTGTTCAGTTGGGCTAATAATTTCACCAAACCCCCTCCAAGAACAGTCACTAACAGGGTCCTCAAACCCACTCACACGGGTCGCTTTAAAGCCGATCTCCTCAATGCAGACTGGTTAGCAGTGTTTGGGATTTCTGACATTGATATCGTGCTTGACCATTTCATACACCTATTCAATATGATCTGCAACACTGATGCACCCTTCAAAAAGCATAAAATCAAAGGCCATTTCAATCCCTGGATGAGCCCAGACACCCCTGAACTTAAGAAAACTAGAGACCATCTCCGGCATGTAGCCAGGGCCACAGGGAAGCAGTCCGACATACTGAATTACAAACAGGACAGGAATAACTGTACCAGGACCATCCGAATAGCCAAAAACATATACTGCAAGGAGGCCCTAGCCAAGAACTGGAATGATGGTCATTAATTCTGGGCAAACCTAAAAGAGATCACTGGACATGAGCCCAAAATGGCCCCCACCATGCTCAGCGTTGATGGACCCCCCATCCTTGATCCTAAATCTATAGCCAACACCTTTAACCTTACTTTCATCGACCTCCGTAATGTCTTTCCTACTGACTTCTTCTCCCTCACCAACCCTGCTGCTCCTTCATAGACCCCAGTGCATCCCCCTTTTTGCTTCAAGACTATTACTGTTGGAAAAGCCAGGAAATACCTGCGTAAGGTGCTCAGTAAGGGGAGATAACCTCGATCTGAAACTAATCTCGATCTCTGCAAAAGAAATCTGATCTCCCCTTACCCATATCCTCAACCTATCACTCCGGTTCACAGTATTTCCTCAAAAATGGAAAGCCACAATAGTTACCCCTGTGTACAAGAGCAGGGATCGGGCCATGCCTGAGAACTATAGACCCATCTCTATACTTTCACCACTCTCAAAGGCCCTGGAACAAATCGTTGCGGGCCAACTTGTCTAATACCTGGACAAACATAAGCTCCTATGCCCTGAGCAGCATGGCTTTAGGGCAGGACACAGCACCACTACAGCCCTCCTGGAATTCATGGGTTTCATCCATAAATCTCTCAATCTTGGACAGCTTGCTGGGGCAATCTATATCAATCTAACAAAGGTCTTTGATAGGGTCAATCATGGCTTCCTAGTTGACCAACTCACTGCTACAAGCCTTGCCCCTGAGGCGGTTGCATGGTTCCACAGTTACCTGCACTGTAGCTCCCAGCAAGTCAAGATAGGTACTCTCCTCTCAGAAAGCAAACCTGTCTGCTCAGGCATTCCGCAGGGGTCAGTACTGGGTCCCCTCCTATTCAGCTAATTCTTGAATTGCATCCCCCAAGTCAGTCAATGCTGCATCCTCCTTTATGCAGATGATGTGGTTGTCTTCTCAAATGGCTCAGATCCCAGTGCCCTTGAGCAGCAACTACAGAGTGACTTCACTAGTGTAGAGACGTGGTTCAAAGATCATAAATTGATAATGAACTGCAAGAAAACAAAAATCATGCTGTTCTCCAGCTCTCTAAACAAACACAAAAACTTTCCACTATCAATATGCAATAGTGGTGGAGTTTCCCTTGAACTTGTTTAACACTTTAAATACCTCAGTATCACTATTGACAACTCACTCTCCTATACTCTCCACACTGACAACACGGCCAAAGCTATCAACAAGTGCATAGGGCTACTTTATCGTCACAAGCATAGCCTCTCCCCTGAAGCCCTCAGCATAGATGTTCACAGTTCTGTGGGTTCCCTGGTGGACTACAGGCTGCCTATATATGGTTCTGTCACAGATACTGGTCTCCAGCACATAAAAACTGCACTCAGCAAAGCCTGCCGGCTCAACTTAGGTGTGCATCGACTGACTCACACCTGTGATTTCTATGCCAGGGCACACTGGCTCACGCTCAATGGCCAACTAAAATATCAATCCTGCCTTCTGGCCAAAAAGATCTGCCTTGGTCAGCTACTGCCAAGGGTCCAACTACTTCTGGTTCCCAGCAATAATCCTCGGCACACCCGTAACTCCAAACACCAGTCCTTCCTAACTCTGAAATGTTGAACATCTCAAGGACAAAGGTCCTTTATTTACCGTGCACTGCTGTGGTTCAGCTCCCTCCATGAGAACATTGTGTGCCTGCCCACACAGGGTACTTTCAAAATGAACTTGAAGCTTCTTATGATACGCAAATCTCAATGTGCCTGCCATCACTAGCACCACCTTTCCACCCCCATCACTACTTCCATCCCCTGCCCCCTCATTCCTTCCCTCTGTCCCCTGAGTAGGCCCTCCAGCTCCCCCAACACACCTAGCACCCTCTCCCTCTGCCTGCAATCTAGTCACCTCCCTCCGATACCTATTGGTTTACTGATATTATGCTCTCCTTTTGCGCATTACTCTTGGGCTCCTCCCCTTCACCCCCTTTTTCTTTTTTTATGTTGATTGCGCGCATGCTCAAGAAACATATTGCAGCGGGTTGCCAGAAGCAGGTTGTGGCGGCACGACACTGTTGTGGCCTATGCCCCCACAGCCTTTCCGTGGCATGCTGCTGCTGACACTAGCCAGCATGCCACAGCCTTGTAAGATTTCAGCCACTGCAATCAGGGGCTGCCTCATAATTGCAATGTAAGCCATTCCGCTGCAATGAGGGAGCGACCTGTCATTGCTGGGCGGAACCTTGTAATATTAATATTGTTTGTGAACATGGCGGTGGCTTGGAGGGGGGGAGTGAGTGAGCTCAATGGAGCTCTGTTGGGACTGCTTCAGATTTCTTTGTGGGCAGAAAAAGGCAGCAATGCACACAGGGGCCCAGTACAAAAGGGCAGCCTGCAGCGGTGGGAGAAACAGAACAAGCGACTGAGAGGGGGGAGTGAGCGAGCTCAACAGAGCTCTATCGTGACTGCTTTGGATTTCTTTGTGGGCAGAAAAGGGAGGCAATGCAGGCAGGAGCCCCATACAAAAGGGCAGCCTGCAGCGTCAGCAGAAACGGAATGGGTGAGTGAGAGAGGGGGAGTGAGCGAGCTCAACGGAACTCTGTCGGGACAGCTGCGGATTTCTTTGTGGACAGAAAAGAGTACCAATGCAGGCAGGAGCCCAGTACAAAACAGCAGCCTGCATCACCAGGAGAAACAGAATGAGCGAGTGACAGAGGGGCAGTGAGCAAGCTCAATGGACCAACGCAATCAACATTCGACATTGACAAATGCTTGTTTCTTCAGCAATTAGCAACGCTCCAAACAACCTCTTGTTTGCTGACAACTGACTGGTTTCACCGTTGGGCACTGTAAATTGTCTGCTTTCCTGTGGCTTGTACTGTGTTTGATAAATAATCCTGTTTGTTTACCTTTTGTATTTCTGCAATCCTTTGTATAATTTCACCTATCTGTTGTAGTGAAATGTCCTGATGTGGAACCTATGTAAAGAGCTCTGACCTCAAATGGCTTTCTGTGTACTGAAATAAATAAACAAATAAATAAATAAGCTATCAATTGCCTAAACTCTGCACCCTGTAACCCATGTAAAGACTCAGATATGTTTCTTGTTCTTCTAAACCTATGAAAATCAATAAAAAGTTTAACCTAATGTTGATTATTGTTAGCAAAGATTCTGGCAGGATAGTTGTCCCAGGTTTTGCCAAGCTTGGTGCATCCTGACATGGCAGGTTTTGTTGGGGGAGGGGGGATGGTGTGGCCTATATTCGCCAGTCGTTGGGTTACTTTGTGGTGCCTGGTTCTGTCTCTAGAAGATGAGCGGCAATTGCCTTAAAACAGAAAAGGCATTTGATTCACTTGAATGGGTGTATCTCTTCGCAGTCCTCTGTAAATTCAGTTTCGGACCTAATTTCCTTTGATGGGTGTAGGCTATTTATTCTTCCTCACAAGTGGTGGTTCTTATTAATGGGAAAGTTTTACTGGCCTTTTACTTGGGAAGGGGCACCCGGCAGGGATGCCCCGTCTCACCAGCTTTATTTGTGTTGGTGATAGAACCCTTGGCACAACAAATTAGAGAATCCCCAGATATCTAAGGTTTTCAGGTTGGTCACCATAAGTACTGTATAAGGTGTTGCTTTTTGCTGATGATATTTTGTTAGCCTGAATGAATATTGCAGCATCTTTACCTGCATTACTCGATCGTTTGAATTGTTTCTCAACCTTGTCTGGATTGAGAAACAATTGGGGCAAGACAGAGTTTATTCTCATGAATGGTCCATGAGCAGACTCCCATTACTTGTCCCAGAGCTGCATTGGTCTTCTCTGTCCTATTCAGTAACTGTGTCTTCTTATCTCTCCCCAAATGGCTGATTGGCCTACCTTGAATTTGAAGCTGTTGCTTTCTCAGTTAAAAGCAGATGTTGCTCAATGGACACACCTTCAGATTTCTCTTTAGGGGAAAATAAAAGTGACACGGATATTTCTTTCCAAGGTGTAGCATGTTATCTGTTTTCTTCCTTTTAAAATAGCTATGAACATACAAAATTGCCAGGGGAAACAAGCGGTGATGGTCTATAAAGCCCACTCAAGTGTGCAGCTTGGTTAAATACCAAGGAGAGCTTCCCCCCCTTCCCTTATTCCTCCTGGAGTTGTACTTCCCTCATCTCATTCCCAACCTGCTACCTCCACCCACTAGTGCTCCCTTCCATCCTAACCCTCTTCTTTACTCTTTTCCACCCCCCCCTTGAAGCTGGTCACTGTCCTTGCCGTCACCACCTCCTCCTCCATAAACTCGTTCCACAGCTTGACCACTCTTTCCATGAAAAAGTGCCTCCTTATTCCCTCCTGAATCTGCTCCCCCTCACCAATTTCAGGCTATGTCCCTTTGTTGTATCTACCAACCCTAAGTTAAAGATGCCCTCTGTGTTTGTCCTGTTTATGCCCTTAGGTGCTTGAAGGTCTCGATCATCCCCCCATACCATGGATCATTTTGGTTGCCCTCACTAGACACCTTCCAGCAGTTTGATATCCTTTTCAGGCAAGGGCACCAGAACTGAACACAATACTCCAGGTGTGGCCTCACCAGTGACCTGTCCAGTGGGAGAATAATTTCCTACTTTCTAGAGGTGATTACCCTGGTGATGCTGCCCAGCATTTTATTTGCTTTAACTGCTGCCTTTCGGCACTGTGTAGTGTGTTGGTAGGCCATGAAGATAGTGACTGAAGAACTGTGAAGCATCACAATGATGACAGAATCCCAGCACCAACACTTTTGTGCAATCACAGTTCCCCCCATTCCTGAGTTGTGTACCCCCAGAGTTGGAATCTATAGTGATGGGGGTCTGGGGCATAACTTCACAAGGGTGGGAAAAGGGGACAAACCTCCCACAGTAAAATACATTTCTCCGAGTGTTTACATTGTGGGTTCAGCACCATTATCAGATGTCACCATTCCACAGTCACTGTTATGACATGGAGCCAAGTGACTTTCAAGCCTCTCCTGACCATTACCCCAGGTCCTTTTCTTTCTCTGATACCACCACCTGAATTCCCCTCAGCCAGTAGCTGGTTTTAGGGTTTCTGGTTCCCATGTGCATCACATTGCACTTCTGTGCTAGGTTTAGTTACCCTCCCCCCCACATTTTTTAAATAAAGGTAACTCAAGGCTTCCTTCTTATCTGTCCTCTTTTCCAAAGTCTGCTGCAGCAGCTATAAATCTTTTCTTTTCTTTAATTTTCACATCTCTACTGCAGTAGGGTGGCCTCCTACCATAGTATCTCTCTTCTATCACTGCCCCGCTTTTAAATTCCTCTTTGCCTTGAGTGCCCTTCTTGTGTTCCGTTTGGCAATATGTGCCTGCCCCCCCCCTTTTGTCTGTAAGAAACACTGTTTGTGGGTTAAAAACACCCAAAAGCCTGCTAGATGCTTGGTAAGCAGGCAAAGTAAATGTAAAGTGCTTCTAGCACTAATTCATTATTGCAGACCTTCTGTTTTTCTGTGTACTGGTTAGCTAATTGGTTTGCTGTTATATCAGCATAGATACCAGCACAGTTAAAACAAACCCCCTCTTTTCTTTTTAAAATGTTCCCCATAGCATTAGAATGGCTTTAGCATCATAAACATGCAGTAACTGAAAGGGCATAGTGAAAAACACAGCCTGAACACCAAGTGTGTTGAACCAAAAAGCAGGAACCTGAAAAGAAAGTAAGAAAGACACAGAACATTAAAACAAAGTTGCTTTGCACAGCTAGTTCTTTCACAGGATTGTTTAAAAAAGCACTAGGGAGTGAAAACTGTCTCTTTTCTGTAGCATTTTCTAATGAAAATAAAACAGGACTTGTTTGTTCATTTCCACTAGCTTTTGTAATGTACAGCAGTTGGGCAGCAATGCTGATGTTTAAAATAACCCAAAATGTTTTAACACAAAGCTACAGCTGTCCTAGTGGAGACAAGTTTAAAAAGCTACAAAAAGAGTTCATTTTAAAGCTATAATAGAGAAGGTGTTATCTGGACCCTGTTGCTAGGCTGGGATTTTAGTTCCTATTAGGAGGCAGGCGGCCCAGAAAGAGGCTTATTTATACAGAGAAAGAAGAGTGACCTCACATAAAGGGGAGGAGCTTCTTCCTGATAATGAGATTGTTAGTTATTCAGATAGAATATCTTGGTATGTTTATAACGAAACTTGTTGATTTAAAGCTAGACTTATGTTAAATAACATTTATTTCGATTATAAGGCTGTTTGATCCCACACAAGCCTTTATTAGTGTAGAAATTGTATGTTATTAGAAATAGGGGTGGATCAAACTAGCTCACATGACCCTTTCATCATGGTTCTAAGCATATATGAGAACATGCAGTGCTCAGTTGAAGTAGAGAGGTAGGAGACAGTGGATCTAGCTCTTCTCTATGGAACATAGAAGATAGTTGCCTCTGATTTCTTCCATGCTATGTTCTAGTGATTTTAGATGGCTATTTAGCACTAAAAGAACATTTTATTTCCTTGTTTTGTTGTTTTCCTCAGTTTAAAAGTAAAGTCTGAAGTTTAATCTGGCTACTTAATAAACGGCTCACTATAAGTTATTGTGTGCCATACCTGACAAACCTGTGTCCTGTTTCTGCTGTGCCTTTGAATGAGTTATCTTACTTCCACACCCTACCACAACTTCTTGGCATTAAAGCCCAATGGCCATATGCCCGATCATTTGTCCAGCTTAGCTAGGTCCTCCCTAAAATCCTTTCTCCCCTCCTCTTTGTCCACCCTCCCACAGAGATTAGTATAATCTGTGAACAGACAGATTTTACTCTTCATCTCCTCTGCTATGTCACCAATAAACATTTTGAACAGTACTGGTCCCAGTACTGAGCCCTGTGGGACATCACTAGTTACAGGCCTTGGTTTGGATAATCCCGCTCCACCACTACCACTCTCTGGTTCCTGTCCCATAGCCAGCTCTTGATCCACTCCGCAGTTTCTCCCCTAATTCTAGGTCTCCCACCTTTATGATTAGCCTACAATGTGGCACTAAACCAAATGATCAAAGCTGACTCCTGGTGGAAGCAATTTTCAGTTGTTTTCTCACATTTTTATTGGGAGGGTAGGAAACCTCCCTCTTGGCCTTGCATTTAATGCCTCGATATATTAAAGGGAGATTTTGATCCCCATGGCTCAAGGGTAACTATATTGTGGTTGGCCTATGTCAGATTTTAGATGTGGTTGCGTTCTAAAAAGCTCAGCTCTTCTGTTCACTGGCTTGAGTTGGAGTGGGAACTGGTAGATCTGTTTTCCCCCAAATGTATTCTTATGGACCCCATGAGATTTGATCTTCCCACCCAGGAATATGCCCTTCATGTTTGGAAGGATGCACAATTGTGTTTAGGAGTTTGATGAGAAATCCCTGTGCACCTTTGGCCTCTATGGACTAACCCCTAGGTAAGTATTGGAGGTACCACTATCGATTGGCCATTGTGGTCCATGGGAAGGGGGAGCTCAGAGGGTCAGAGACTTGTTTGCAGTGGATTCTAGATACCTCATGTCTTTTGGGGAACTACAATGGTGGTATTCCCTACCTGCTTCACATCACTGGAGATACCTTCAGTTGTGGCATTTATTACAGTCAAAGATGGGGATATCTTGCACTCTGCCCACTCAGTCTCAGTGGGCAGAGGTATTTAGCAAGTTAGGAAGTGCTCCGGAGATATTGATGCCTCCTAAATTGGGGAGGATTTATAAGGCATTACTGGAAGAATTTACCCTGATTTGCATCACGTGCATCAGAGGTGGGCGTGCCTGTTAGGTTATTCTCTCTCTGAAGAGGATTGGAGTCAGGTTTAGGAAAATGCATAAGGAAACTGTAGGGAGACTGTAGACTGCCTGATGCAGGTAGGAACAGAAAATGGAAGTGTGTTCAGGAAAGTGATTCTGTTTATCTACTGTTTTAACTGTGATATTTGAATAGTTTGTACTTTAAATTAGTGCTGTGAGTTACAACTGTTTAAATTAAATACTGAAAAGTCACTAGGGGTTGGGCTTGAAGGCTGTGAGGGAGGAGCTTGTGGAGGCACAAACTGTCCATATGAACTAACTCTTAAAGCCAACAGTCAGGTGGTAAAAGTTCAGACAGAGAGGGTGTAGGTGGGTGGAGATAGAAAGGTTTACCAAGCCCACAGGATCTCTTGCAATGATTGTTATAATATGAAAGCTAGCCTTGTTATGTGATGTCATATTTGGATTTGATATGTACTAAGGTAGTAATGTATTACTAAGCTATAGATCTAGCACACTTGGGGCTGTGATATGTATTTAGGGTTCATAGGAGATGTTATACACTGAGGGGATTGTATTAATGTGTTACTGTATTAATGTAGTACACTGAGGGGATTGTATTAATGTGTTTCTGAGTAAGGGCCATCAAATGAGGGCCAAGGGGTTAAAGGACTGATATCGGACTAGTAATAAAGCATATAAGTATGAGAGTAAGGACTGGGGACAGGTATGGGGATACACTTAAGCTGAACACAAATAATGGGGAGTAGGTATGAAGTCCTGCATAGAAGAGAATGTGAAGGGTGGTGGAAGTGGACAGATATGGATAAGGGTGGGTGGAGGCTGCAGAAAAGAGGGTGGAATGATGGGCACCGTGGGGGAAGGGTGGCAGCCACAGGGAGGATAGTGAGTTGCAATGGATGTGGGGCAGCTGTTTGGATGAATTTATTATGGAAACTGGGACGCTGTCCGATTTGCTACAGGCTAAGGAAATTGGAGGATGAAGCAATGGGGTTATGGAGGGAACTAAGGAGAGTGAGGGAGGGGGAGCTGAGGCAGAAGTAACTAGGCTAAGGAGGAGCAGGGAGATGCAGAGAGGGAACTGCAGAGCTAAAGATGGGGACATAAGGAGGATGAGGGGGTGAGTGAAGGTGCAGTAGGTGGAGGGAGGGATCAGGGAAGGTGGAAGGGCCTCCTTCATGGGCACCATTGCAGGGTTATGAATCAATATGTTTGCAGTGTTGGCAGAGGAAGGAGAGATATCAGAGTTGTGAGAGAGGAGGGAGAGGGGTAGGGAAGGTCCAAGAGGCAGGATTTACAATAGGAAACAGAGATTGGAGAGGAAGGGTAGGGTACAGGAGGAGGGATAGGTGGTAACAGGGGGGAGGCAGCAGTGGGGAATGATGCCAAGATCACAAAAGGTGCAGATGAGGAATGTAAGGAGGGAGGCAGTGGGGTTCCAGGGAGAGTGGACAGGGATCACAGTTGAAGGTGTGGTCAGGATCAGAATGATTGAGGGATGTTGATGCTGGAGGACTCCACATTGAAAGGGATCAAATGGGGAGGAAGGGGGGAAGACACAGTCATATCTGGGTTGAGGCAATTCCAAATTGACCACAGACAGGGAAGGGCAGGCACTTCTCAAGTATGAAAGCAGCAGGAGGATGAAACCACATGTGGTGGGGCATGTGGGAACAAACGACTTGGCTGGGGAAACAGTGAAGGTGGTAAAGGGTAGGTTAGAGGAATTGGGTGGGCAGTGTGAGGAGGTGGGAGTATCAGTGGCATTCTCTGAGGTGCTACTGGTACCATGTGCAAATACAGGGAGAAAAAAAAAAGGATAGAAGAGTTCAATGGGTGACTGAGGGACTGGTGCTGAACCAGGAAATATGGACTGGTGTCAGACTAGGGCAGAACCTGGGACAACAGCGACCTATATGCAGGGGACAGGCTACATTTGAGCAAAGAGGGGAAGAGCGTACACAAACAGGGATTGAAGGGGTCTATTTCAACAAGGGTGGATTTAAACTAGGAAGGGGGGTGGAGAGGGGACCGTTGTTAGAAACAATATCCAGAAAGGGGAGCATAGAGTGCTCACCCCCTTAGTTAGAAGTGAAAGCAGTGAAGAGGGGGCACAGAGAGGACTAAGGGGGGTGGAGATGAATGGTAAGGTTAGGGAGGCAACAGGCTAGAAGGTGGTCGCACTGAAACCAAGAAGCCTAAAATACAGAACTGCAGGGTTACAGGCTCTCCTGGCAGTGGAATCGGTGGACATAGCGGCCATCATGGAAACATGGGCCACTCAGTACCAGGATTGGGATATGATGATCCCAGGGTACAGACTGTTCAGAAAGGATAGGGCCAAGGGAAATGAGGGAGGGGTGGCAATCTATGTGAGGGAGGGGATTAAGTGTGTAAGGGAGGAAGGGGAGGAGGGGAGGACAGAAGCTCTGTGGATGCAGTGTACAGGCCACCATCACAGGGTTGTGACTTGGACTGGGAACTGGCAGATCAAATTCAATGGGTAAGCAAGAAGGAAGAACAGTGGTGGTAGGGGATATCAACCTACCAGGGGTGGATTGGAGCACACCTGCCACCATGAGTGCAAGAGAAGGGGTCCTATTGGAAGCTTTTCAGGACAGCTTCTTGACACAGCTTGTACAGGGGCCGACACAGCTGGAAAGGACTTTGGACATTGTACTGGATAATGGGGAAGCTATAAGGAACCTAGATGTGGGAGAACCACTTGCTGGGAGTGACCACTACTCAGTGTGGTTCATTCTAAACATGGGGAGGAACACAGAGGGCATGAGTACAAGGGTAATTGAGTTTAGGGGGGCAGACTTTAGGATGATGGGGAAAATTAAGAGCAAGCACCTGGCAGATATCCAACAACGCATGGATGCAGATCAGAAATGGAATATAATAAGGGGAGGACTGGTGGAGGCAACAGAGATCTGTACTAGGAAAAAAAAACAAGAAGTATAGGTCAAAGAAACCCAGTTGGCTGTCACTGGAGGTCAGGGAAGGGGTGAGAGCCAAGAGGGTGGCATTTCAGAAGTATAGGAAAACGGGAAGGGGAGAAGATAAAGAAGCATACAGGGAAACGTCTAGGGAGGTCTCCAGACTGGTCAGGGGGGCCAAAGCATCTAGAGAGCTGAGACTGCTGCAGGGGATCAAAAGAGGTGAAAAATACTTTTTCCGTCACATAGGCGAGAAAAGGAGAAGCAAAGACCAGCTTGTGAGGATCAAGAAAGATGGGGGTGGGTGGAGAATGGGGCAGAACAGACAGAAGCACTGAATGAATACTTCTGCTGTGTTCACGCAAGAGAAGGGGAAAATACGTCAGGCAAGTAGAGGTGGGTGGGGAGAGGACAACAGATGTAGGGATTACAGTGCTCAGGGTGCTAGAGGGGTTGAAGGCATTAATAATCAACAATGCACCTGGGCCAGATGGCATTCACCCTAGAGTACTGAGGGAGCTGGCAGAGGTCCTTGCAGAGCTGCTGGTAGATCTGTTCAATACCTCCCTGGACACAGGATGTGTGCCACAAGACTGGAGGATGGCCCATGTGGTGCCCATCCAAAAAAGTGGGCCAAAGGACGAACCAGGGAACTACAGGCCAGTGAGACTCACCTCGGGCAAACTCATGGATACCATCCTAAGGGTGAAGCTCGTGAGTTTCTTGGAGGCAAATGGTATCAGGACAACTAGCAGCATAGGTTTGTCTTGGGCAGATCACGCCAGAAAAAACTGGTAGAGTTCTATGTCTGGGTGACATGGTAACTGGACAAGGGACATGCTGTGAATGTCCTGTACTTGGACTTCAGTAAGGCCTTTGAGTCAGTGCCAGTGGGAGATTGGGGGGGAAGCTGGAGTATGCAGGAGCTGGACCAAAAATGGTGATCTGGATCAGGAACTGGCTAATGGGGAGACTGCAAAGGTTGGTGGTAGGGGAGGAATTCTCATCACCGACAGCAGTGAAGAGTGGGGTACCACAGCGATCTGTGCTGGGTCCAGTACTGCTTTGGAGTTTCATTGCAGATATCTTGAATGGGATCCGGAGCAAAATCAGTCTGTTCATAGACAATACCAAGATGGGAGCTGTGGTAGATGACACAGAGGGGGGAAGGGGTTGCAGGAGGACCTGAATAAGCTGTAGGAGTGTGCAGATAAATAGCAGCTGGGGTTCAACGCCAAGAAGTGCAAGGTTCTGCTCTTCAGAGCCCAGGACCAGGGGAGGGATTATCACTTAAATGGGGTTCAGCTGTGTTGCTCCACAGAAGAGAAGGACTTAGGGGTGATCATAACAGGGAGTATGAACAACTCTGTTCAATGCAGAAGGACAGTGGCAAAAGCCAACAAAATACTGGGTGTATAGCTAGAGGGATCTCTTCCAGATGTAGGGAGGTTATCCTGCCCTTGTATAGGTCACTGGTCATGCCCCACCTAGAGTACTGCATGCAATACTGGCACCCGTTTTTTTTTTTTTTTGGCAAATCACTTTATTTTATAAACAGCACATTTATATTAAACAACAAACCTCATATGTCCAACTACACACAAACCCTCCAACATAAAAAAAAAAAAAAAAATCCCACCCCCCTCACCCTCCCATCCCTCTAACCCCCCGCCCCCCCCTTGGCAGCCATCCACATCCTTAATGGAAGAGTAGTAAAAAAGGAAACAGAGTTGTCCCAGCTAGAAATGAATCTTTGGCTAGTGAATAAATATACCTGTACTTGTACATAGGGGAAGGCCATTCAGCTATAACGGTAAGCTTGTAGACTACTAAGGAGAAAGGAGCTTCATAAGAATCTTGGCAACAAGGCTAAATTGGCAAGCAAAAAAAAAAAAAAAAAAGGGAACAAATATAGTGATCAAGTAGCTAATAGCCATATTTCACTTTCAAAGATTGAAAAAAACTGCCCCAGCATTTAAAGAATCTGGCTGAAGCATTATGGAAATTTGAAACTGACCTCTCAGCATTCAATGCATTCATGAACTCGTCCCACCATTCTTTGAATGAGAGGGTCCAGTTGCCTTGCCAATGGCGGAGAATCAGTAGCTTTGTTACCGAGGCCACCAGAGCTATTTGATGTTTCTGGGTACTGGATATTGATTGGGCACATTTCCAGAAAACACAGATCTCTGCAGTAAAGAGAGACGATAAATCACAATATGGTTGTATCCAGCCTCTGACTGCTTGCCAAGACTTGATTATTTTGGGGCAGGCCCAGATTTTATGGAAGGTGGTAGCTAACGATCACCACAATCCACACAGGCCGGGAGGACAGCCTCTTCAACCTATACAGTTTGGCGGCGACAAATATAAATTGTGCAACAAATTAAACTGAATCTCTCTCAGTCTATCCTGCTTAATGTATGAGTAGACATTCATCCATACTCTTTCCCAGGTTTCTGCCTGACCATCCCAAGGCCAGGTTTGCCTCCAGTAATGAGGAAATTGGCGAGACTTTTGGCCTAGACTTGATATAATATATTTGTATACTTTAGAGACTGGTTTACCTGAAAGTACAATCTTCTCCAGTGCCCAATTAATTTGCTCGCTTCCCTAGATACCATGTTTTTGCGTATATGAGAAGAAATACACCTATGAATTTGGAAAATACAGAAAGGGTCCATGGGTTTAACCCAAACTTATCCACTAGGTCAGACGGGGGGGAAAGTACATTACCTGAGAAAAAAATCCGAAATGCGGAGTTTAGTACAGAAATCATGTATAAACCTCGTAATAGGTTTATTTCCCACTAAAAAATTAGGATTCCTCAAAAGGGGTTGAGAAAGATCATTTACAAATGGAATATGTAGCTTTGAATACAACTGGTGGAGTGCTTTTATATCCCAACCTAGAGGGGTATTCCTAATTTTGCTAGGGACCTTAGACCATGGTAAGTATAGAAAGGATTCTAGATCCAAATTCACTAGCCCAGAAACCTTCTGGTCTAAAGCAAGACTGGATAAGGGGGTATCTCCATCTCGTGACCATAAAGCAGTTCTGGTCGCATGAATGGCTAAGTAGTAGACATAAAAATCTGGTACCTGAAGGCCTCCTACTTTCCGATGAAAAACTAACTTAGCATACACCCTACGTGGGGGTTTACCCCTCCATAAAAAATCTGAGCAATATTTATAGAGCGGGTCAAAATAGGACCTAGGGAGATATATATTTAAGTTGTAGAGAGGGTAAAACAGTCTGGGCAGTACCATCATTTTTATTGTATTTACTCTACGGAAAAGGTTAGAGGAGTTTGTCCATCTTTCCAGATCCATCTTAATAGATCTAAATAACGGCTTGAAGTTTAGGTTGGCCACTTGTCCAAATCCTTTGAAATCTGAATACCCAGGTATAGTAAAGAATTTGGCTGCCACTGTAACCCTAAGGTGTTGCACCAGGATTTACATAAATGGGAGGATAACAATAAACCATTGTTTTACCTCTATTAAGTTTGTAACCGGAGAATTCACTGAAGCATGAAATTACCGAGATCAAATGAGGAAGTGAGGTAGTACTGTCTCTAATGTGCAACAGCAAATCGTCGGCAAATGCTGATACCTTAAATTCCGCATTGCCTATCCTGATTCCCTGTATCAAGGGGTTCATTTGAATGGATCTTATCAGGGGCTTTAAATATAAATTAAACAAATAAGGTGACAAGGGGCAGCCCTGCTGAGTACCACGCATAAGGGGGAGGGTGATCGAAATTAAGTTGTTGCACTGTATCCTTGCAGATGGACAGTTGTATAAAATCCGAATATAATGAATAAATTTCTCTGGGATACCAAATTTAACCAGTGATGCTAACATAAAACCCCACTCCACCCTGTCAAAGGCCTTTTCTGCATCCAATGATATTAAAGAGGCCTCCTCATCCGGGCTTTCGGACGCAGAAATTAAATAAAACAACTTTCTGAAATGATCCGCCGAGGATCTACCTGCAACAAATCTGGCTTGCTCAGGACTCAACAACCCAATCCTTGTTTGCTTTAATCTAGTAGCCAAAACTTTTGCATAAATTTTAATATCTATATTCAATAAAGAAATAGGTCTATAGTTACTTGCTGAGCCCAGGGACTTATCCGGTTTAGGTAGCAGAATTATCCTGGCTTCAAAAAGAGAGCTATCATTTACTCCACTGTTCTGCCAGTAGGTATAAAGTTGATGTAACAGCGGAATCAACTTACTCTTAAAGGTCTTAAAGAATAAGGGGGTAAAACCATCCAGGCCAGGGGCCTTATCTAGTTGTAACGAATCAATGGCCTTTGCAATCTCTTCCTTCGAGAAAGGAGCTTCTAATAAACCTATCGACTCCTCGGGCATCTGCAGAAAGGATATTTTATCCAAAACTCTTTCATTTTTGTTCAATCTGCTTGGAGAGATTGACTAGAATATAGGGCTTTATAGTAATTATAAAAACATCTAAGATGCCCTCGGAATCATTAATTAACTCATCCTTATCAGGGTGCTTCAAGGCCGCCACCCACTTTTCTCTGCTCTCTGCTTTAATTGCCAAGCCAAAGAGATTACCAGACTTACTGCCTCTCCTATATATGCTGCTCTTGTTTTAGAGGCTGAGTTATCTACCTTGTCCTCAAAGTATTTACATACCAGATCATAGACTACTCAGTTCCTGTTCCTGATCCTTAGTTCTGGAGGCCTCATTAACTGCCTCTAAGATGGAGATTTTGTTTAACAATTATTAAGTAGAGCTTTATTTTTTGCCTTACGCACTGTTGCCAATCTAAGGAGCTCCCCCCTCCAAGTGGCCTTTAATGCGGCCCAAACTAGGTCTACTGCATTAAGGGATCCCCAGTTCTCCGCTATGCTATTATCCATAAATACTTGGAAACGAGTTAGTGTAGGGGGGTCTTTCAAAAGATTATTGTTCAGTGACCACGAATAAGATCTGGGTGGGATGGAGAAAAGGGAGCATCTCAGTTTAATTGACGAGTGGTCCGAAATGACTCGAGGCAAAAGTATCACCTCTTCTACTGTCACCAAATTACATTGACTAACCAAAAAGTAATCTATTCTAGAATAAGATTTATGCACAGGAGAAAAAAAAGTAAAATCCTTAGTTGTTGGATTGAACAACCTCCAAGGGTCCACCAATCCTAAGGATGTTTTGAACTCTACCAATGCCCGTTGGGCTGGAGAGGGGTACAGTGATCTGTGCCAAGAACGGTCCAGGCTGTTGGACTGAACTAGGTTCCAATCTCCCCCTAAAATAATAGGAGTACCTTTGAAAGGAGCTAGGATTGTGGCCAAGTGTACAAAAAAGGATGGAGAGTCAAAGTTAGGGCCGTATACTGATCCCAAAACTAATTTTGTTCCTCCCAAGTGACCCGAAACTTATATGTACCTTCCTTTAGGGTCTGAGATTGTCTCAGTGGATACAAATGGAACTCCTTTTGCTATCAGCACCGCAACTCCTCGACTACTCGGGGAGAAGCCGGTGCCAAAAACCTGACTGACCCACTTTCTTTTAAAGCAGTGAAGCCTGTCAGACAGGACATGAGTTTCTTGTAGAAATACTATGGACGGATCAAGCTGGGCTAAATGGTGGAGTAAAATATTCTTTTTCCGATTGTCCTTTCCCCCTTTGACATTCCAAGAAATAATATTGACCTGACTAGCCATGTAGATATCCCTGTTCAGTCTTGAAAAGATGTGGATAGCTGCCACCCTCCCCCAAACAACAGAAGTAAAAATCAAATTCCCCTCCCCATATCCCTCCACAAAAGAAAAACTTCTCTTGGCCCACACAAGAGGCGGACCCTCTGGCCCAAGCCATCTCCCTAAGGCAATGGTCCATGGCACGCCATAGAGGCTGGGTGCCCCCCATCTTAACAAATCAATGAACCATTGAATATACATCTGCAGCTTCAATCCCTTATAGGGACCCCTTTAAATAGCTGATAACTTAGCTAGCTTGGGGCAAGGAAGGGGTGATTGTTTAAAGAAACCCTGGTTAAACTTTCTTGAAAACTAAGTATCTCAAAGCTAGTTTCGACCAATACCCATTACACGAAGGACATCACATCAGTCCAAGCCCTACCCAGATCGATAACTTAGTCATTAGGTGGCTATGTACTCAATAATATCTCCACAGGAAATCAGTTAGTTATTTAAGGCTCTGTTTAAGGATAAACAGCCCCCTCAATCAGCCCTCTACGACCGACCGGCAAGAGAGGGAACTTAACTTGTCTTGTGGCCAATACAGCCCTTATAACCCTTACCATCTTTGTGGGTTTGCTTGCCTATTGCCATAACAAATTAAATCCCTCGGGTCCTATTCCCATAATAACCTAAATCAATTAACCCCTAGTTTGTACACCTTTGGATGATGTATAAGCTCCCCTGCCCTTCAACTGCCCCCAACATATTGAATTACTAAATATTAATTAACAACAAAATGGAAGGCAAACAATTCTTGTAAATCATGCACAATCCGACTTCCTATTCCAAACAGCGGGTTCTCAAGTTGTTTCAGTCTCCTACATAGCCACTAGGCAACATGGCTCCTTATAACTGAAACAGTTCTAAAGTCTCATCCATTCTTGAATAAGTCCGTAAAGATTGCAAGGACTTGTAATGCTTAAATCCGCTGATTCAAAGCGCTTAGTCCCTTCTTTCAAAGTAACCTCCAACTTAGCAGGATATAGCATTCGGTGGCGAATTCCTGCGCCCATAGTTCGAGGTAATAGGTCTGAAGCTGGCTCGAGCCTGGCGTTCCTTCCATGTCAGGTCTGGCACTAACCACAGTCTCTTACCTTCCCACTGGAATGTGGCTAGCTTTCTAGACTCCTTCAAAATAAACTCCGATCCAAATAATTTAGTAATTTAAAATTACTGTGGCGGGGTAGTTAGCGATGCAGGGAGCTTTGCTCTTAAGGCCCGATGGCCCTTTCTATGTATTCCAGGCCATTGGGCGAGGCCCTACTGACTTTTTAAAAATTTCTGCAGGAACTGGACTGTATTAGGCTTTCCTCGCCGGAAGCCCCAACAGCACAAATTATTTCGCCTGCTCCTTCCCTCAAGGTCATCCAGTCGATCCTCTAGCTTTACTATGGCCCTCTTATTCTCGATAGTTGCAAGGCCTAACTTTTCCTGCTTCCTCTCGGCGATGAAACTCTGGCTTCTGCATCTGTGACTCACCTGGCAAGCTCGTCAAAGGCTGGCAAATTCTGTCATCTCGTCCACCAGTTTGAAGAGAGCAGCCTTTATGGTGGAGAGATCTTCGATAGTACAGCTGGTGTGATCTCATCCTGTGCCGTTAATGGCGACGAGCTCCGGCGAGGCCGCTTAGCATCCGACTCCGAATCGGGACTTTCCATTGCTCCTCAAAGGACAAAACCGAAATAAAACCACTGCCTGCAGTCTCGGTCGTCATAATTTAAGCGTACAGTGATGATTCCGCTGATCGGGGATTTGAAAACTGCCGATTTTTTAACGGAGAAGCGGAGACCGAAAGAACTGCGTCTAGCCTTCCTGATGCATCACGGGACTCCCCTGGCACCCGTTTCTGAAGAAAGACATCAATTTGTTGGAAGGGGTACAGCGTACAGCTACAAAGATGATCCAGGGAATAGAGGGCAAGCCATACGAGGAAAGGTTGGGGGAGTTGAATATGTACTGTCTGGAAGAGAGGAGGGACAGGGGAGATGTGATTGAGACCTTTAAGTACCTGAAGGGAATAAACAAGACTAATGCAGAGAGGATTTTCCAGAGGAGAAAGGGGAGGGACATGAGAGGACACTAACTGAGATTGGAGAAGGGATAGATTCAGGAGAGAGATGAGGAGACATTTTTTTCACAGAAAGAGTGGCAGACAAGTGGAACTCCTTTCCGGGTGAGGTAGTGCCCTGACAAGCACAAGAAGTCAAGCACTACTCACCACAGACCAATTCCACACAGAATATCAATAAATAATGCTATTTATTTGAGGCAAATATGAGTGTAGTTCCTCTAACATGCAAGCACACTTCTTGATGACACCTTAGCGAAACCAGTCAGTTAGTAGGGTTCTGCCTCCTCTCTCTGGCTGGTGCTTTTGCACGTTAGAGAAACTACACTCCTATTTGCCTCAAATAAACAGCATTATTAATTAATATTCTGTGTGGATTTGGTCTGTGGTGAGTAGTGCTTGACTTCTCGTGCTTGTCTGATATTTTTTGTCTTCACCACGCTCAGCTGTGGAGTGGCTATTCTTGTGTTTGAGGTAGTGGCCTGGAAGACGGTAGACAGCTTCAAGAGGGGTTGGGATAGGGGAAGGGATAATAGGATGGGAGGGGCAGCAGCATTATAAGGTGCTAGCTGAGCACTCAAGCAAACCTGATAGACCGTGAGGCCTGTTTCTGTTGTCATTTTTGTATGTTCTTATCAGACTCCTTCTACTTTGTACACCACGGGTTTGGTGCAGCACCCTCAGTGCTGGCGTTGTGATGCTGCCAGATGCATCATAACTCATTTATTTTGGGACTGTCCTAGAATAACACCTTGGTGGACCGCTGTCTTGGCTACTATGGAAGATGTGTTGGGGTTCAGGATCCCTCTGGATGTCTCACTTTTGGTACTGGTTAATACTCAGAAACATCTGTCTGTTACCATATCACAGCAAGCTTGGTTCATGGCAGCAATTATGGAGGCTAAGTGCCTTCTGTTACATAGATGGCTCTCAGCAATGATTCCTACGCATGATGAGCGGATGGAAGGAATGCTTCACTTCTCACATTTTGAGAGGCTATCTCCTATTGCTGCTGGGGAATATGGGGAGTTTCTGCGAATTTGGCAAGATTTCTTGTCTTGTTGTGGTGCCTCTCTCAGCCAGAGTCAGTTACTTACTATATACCTTTCCACACATAAACTGGGTTACCTGGGACTAGAGTTCTTCATGGACTGTGGCCTAGGTTTCATAGGTTTGTGTGGGGTTGTTTGGGTGCAGTCTGTCCCTCTCCTGTCTTTTTTCTCTTTTGGTTGTCACTTACAGTAGGATGTGGATCTGCGATGTGTTAACCCCTCCTCAGTGGTGGCAGCATATTTTATTATATTTAAGTATATTCACTGTAGTGTGGAATATTTTGGTTTCTGCTGTGGTACTGGTATTGTATCTGTATGTAATGTGCGGTATTTATGTGGATTGGAATTATTTTGCTTATAGTAATGATTTTAGTGTACCCTGCATATTGTGTTTATGATGGTAGATGTTCTATTTACTTTTATATTATATGGATGTGAGATACTAGTTTAGATTGTATATCCAAAGAGTGGCTTCACTATGGTTAGGTTGTTGTGCTGTTTGTTGTTGCCTCATTATTTGTTTTGTTGTTATTGTTACTCTTGTTAATTGTTAATAAAATATTAATTATTAAAAAGTATTTAAAAAAATTGTTACACATGTAACAACATTGTGATTGTTGTACTATGTTTGTGTTACAGGTGTCATGGACAACAACAGGTTAACTAGTGTTTCATTGGTTGTTTCATCTTCTACAGAGTATTTTCAAAAGGCATTGCTACTGTATTACTACAGCACAATTTGTTGTAATAAAGCATCTATAAAAATCTAATATGTAAGAGTCATTTGCACAGAAGAAATCATCATTTGACTTCACAACTAACAAATCTCATGTTAACAGGGGCTAGATATTCAAAAGTTTGCTCGGAGGGCAAAATGATTTCCCAGTGTTAGACTAAGGTTTGTGCCCATCTGACATTTTCAAAGTCGAAATATGCACGGGTTAAAAGATTTAGTGCCATGGCCATAAAATAATGTAAGCAGTGGTCAAAAAGGTGGGAGGGAAAATGAATGCCAGGGCAGTGTGATATCCCCCCACCCTCTGAATGTTGAATCATCATTAAATAAATGCATCCCTTTTGCCCAGTGGTACCTCCCCCGCCCACAGATCGCTGTCCCCTATAATAACAATGAAATCCATTGTGATCCATGATCTCCACACCACCCTCCAACTGCTGGCTCTTTATGAAATCCATTATATCTGAAATACAGAGTTGAAAGTAATAATGAAAAACAGAAACTGACATCTAGAAGCCCCCCCACCACAACGCAAGCACTGACTACCCCCACACACCATATGTGCAATGCAGGAGTCATGGTCAAAATATGGCAACTGGTACTGCCCTCCACACACCTCATTGGCTGGCCGCCACATGATAAGACAGACAGTGTAGGTCCTATGTTTAATACAGAGCGCATGTCCATTGTACTGTATAGGGAGCATGCAAGCTGTATACTGTATTGAACTGTATTGTACCGTACACTGGCTGCACACTTCCTGTACAGTATGCTGTGTCACAGATGCAGTAACAGTAATGCAATGCTGGGGGGGGTGGTCAATGCTCACTGTGGGGGGGCATTAGAAGACATGGGTCGTGGGAGTTTTAGTGTTCTTTATTTCATTATTACTTGCAACTGTGTATCTTGGACATCTTCAGGTATTTCAAAAAGACCCAATGATCAGTGGGTGGGAGTGACCACAGGGCACTAGGGACAGTTGTGGGGGGATGAAGGTACCAAAGGCCATGAAGATAAATCCTTTCACAGGGCCATGGGTTGGAGATGGGGGGGGGCACTGGATGCCAGGGATATCACATAGTTATATTGAGCCAGTGATCAGTGACTGGGTGGAGGAACTTAGTAATGACGATTCCATTACATTTGCATGGGATGGCGATCAGAAAAGAGGGGACAAGGACTGTCACGAATTCTAATGTTTTGGATGGGATGGCCAATTTTTTAGAAACATAGAAACATAGAATTTGACGGCAGATAAGGACCGCTTGGCCCACCTAGTCTTCTCATTTTCCTACCTAACAGGTAAGCTGCAGATCCTAGTTAACCAACAGCTTACTGAATATCATGCATCTGGTATACAGTTGACCCTTATTCATCTGTAAGTTCAACATCATCCATACTCAACTGGTGACCTCAATAAACATTTGAAATGATTGATGAATAAAATGTCAATGCTTAATTCACAACTTATGCTTAAGAACTTCTGTAGTGCAAACATTTTTTTTTTTTTAATATTCAGTGAAGAACATTACATGGTGAATTTCATTGTTGGAAAATTAGTATTTGGGCATTTTGGAAGCAAAACTATAGTTTGATTAGCAAGGCGTGGACTTGTCAGTAGTTGTATACAAATGAAAGTTATATTAAATCATCAACAGTTAACTGTGGGTACTTGAAACCGTAATATTGTTCAGAAGGGAACTTTTCACATATCCTGGTAACCACACTAGAAGGCAATATTTTTCTGTCATTCTTCTGCAGTTGCTTGAAAATCCAGCGTACAAACATTTGGTACAATAAGTAGTGGAACAACCTGTAAACCAGACAAAAAATGAAACATGTAAATTGAATAACAGAGTAAAAGTAAATACTGTGTGTAATACATCTTAGAAAATGGGTAGGGAGAATGCCATCAATTTGTTCATCTGATATCAGGCAACAGAGACCGGTAAATAGTGAGGCTGCAGCTTGATTACCTTCGAATATCACTGTGGCCATGAAATGTCTCGTTAAAATAGCCTCCATTTTTATCTCTTGCTTAGCGATAGATACAGCACTTTTCCCCACCAAAAGCCATCGTATTCTTCTCCTGTATGGAGACAGACTACTGACATAAGACATGTCATACCCACAGTCTTCTCTTTTTTTAATTCTTTCAGACAGTCTCAAATTTTTTAATTTAGTCATACGTGGTAGAGGTAGCATACAGCGTTTCATTGCTAGCACAGTCAGCCGTACTTGTCAGCTCTAGTACCACATCACAGCAGGTTTTCTTTCACATGATCCTCGGTCCCCATTGTGGTACATCTGCTGACCCCCATTTTGATCACTACACCATAACTTGTTTGTGCAATGTTGAGTAAAAAAAAAAGCACTACTGTATACCGGGGGCAGATACTGCTAGATGATAGTCAGCAATGAGTCACATTACTCTGAACCCCTGTCACAGCGTGAGGGAATAAACTTCAGACGAGGCAAATTTATAGGTTTAAAACACACCTTGGTGTGATATTTATTTTTTAAAAGTTAGAAACATAAATGAAAACAAAAAAATTGCAAAGAAAATCATTACCTAACATCAGTACTTTCTCACACAATATAGTCCTGGATTCTAGAGCTCCTAAGACCCTTCTCCTCTTCATTCAACAGCTTGTCTGCAGTAGCACATCTCTCCTCCACTATCAAGACTGAACTCTACTAGACTGAATGGAAGTAAACTCTGTGCAAAGGTTTTTATATATTTTTGGTAGGGTCACCTGACTGAGCCCTTTCATGTCTGGACATATATCCACAGATATTGACATTCTATATCTCTGATCCACAGTGACTAAGCTATTTTATACAGAGCCTTACACAGTAACAGGTTTATAGTGTGAATTTGTGAAAATAGCTTAAGGATTTCTAATAACTGTACTGATCATGAAATTATTGTTGTTTTATATGGCTTCTGAATCCTTTTTCTTTAAAAAGGCTTTACTAACTGCATGTATTCTTATTTAAAATAGCCTTCATGCTTTTTGTACACGAAATGCATTTATACACTTTACACAACACCTTTGTGGGTGTTTCTCATCATTCCAGGGACTGGATGGATGGAAATGGAAAAAGAATTAAAGGAGAGAACTAGTAGGAAGTTTAGTAGGGACAGTAAAGAGCTAAGCTAGGTGGCCAACCTAGGGTAGGGGGGGGAGAAGAAAAGCAAAGAGAAAAACATTAACTGTTGCCCAACAGAAGTTTTGGTAGCTAGAAAATAAGGAGATAGAAAAGTGGTCCATCAGTCACAGCCAAGTGTGTAACCTAACTCCACCACACCTCCCACCCCCATATACATCAAGGTTGCACGGCCAGCATCTTATCACTGTACTAAAGAAAAGAAAAGAAAAACTGCTCATTACTCTGGGTGGGAAAACAAGTTTTATATACATTGGGACCTATGCACATAGGGGTGGGAAGTACTCGCCTGAGGCATGTATCCCACCCATGAAGGGCCACACCTGTGGACAGGTGCACACCCAGGGGTATGCGCTACTAGTGTGCACTTGTCCATGACCCTGCCCCCCCAGTGTGCTGGAGTGCAGAGGACAGATACAGGGACTGGGCGGGCACCCAATGGGATGCCCGACCCAGTCTGCTGGTGGATCCCTTGCACCCACGGACATGGAGAAATGGCTGCCGCCATGCCGCATGTGGCACTCAAGAAGTGGGCTGGTGCCCAGTCAACAGTCTCCAGGCCACCAATCATTGTCTGTGGTCTGTGGCGGCATTGTGTGGAGGAAGGCATGCACTGCCTGACATTCGGCAATCGGGGGGGGCGGCATCCCGGAGGGTGTGCAGACTTTATGGTAGGGATTCCCCCTGCATACTGTGCACCCCCCACACCCAGTGCTCCATGACTTTGTGAATGTTGCAGAGTGTGGGCACACCCCCCCGACATGCCCCCTGCCCACCCCAATCACATTGCCCTCTACGCGGTCTGGTGGAGAAGGCTGCGTGCCCCATAGAAGAATACTGTGGCCGGCCACATGAGAGGGCACAATGGGTGTGGAGTGGCTATGTGCCACAGATGCACAGTGTGTAGCCACTCAGCACTATAGTGCATAAGGGCTAATGAATGCTGTGTTTTAAGGGGTAATAGTGCTGAGGATAGACACTGCTGATAGTTGGGTGGGCATGACATGCAACACAGTAACTCATCACATTGCCATGTACTGGCAGAGACATCACAGGGATTACTTTACACAAAATTATTTTATTCATAAAAATTAAGTATTTGCACAATTTTTTTAAATTATGAGAAATATGTTCCTAAAATGCGGCCTAAATACAATATTCTGCATGCAATAATACCCTCCAGTGTGGGGAGCGTGGGCCTTACTGAACCTTTCAGGGGCTATAAGGATCTCTGCCTGCAGTGTCGGGCTTCATCACACCATTGTGGTGGACCGGTATAGCCCAATATCGCCCACCCTGTTGGGTATAAATTGCATGCATTGTTTGCATGACGTGATTGCATAGGATAGAAATCCAGAATGTAGTGTGAGTGCAGACTACTGCGGTACTACAGCCTCTATAATACTAAGCACCTACTTTACATTAGCACATTTTATGTAACATTTAGTATAATGTATGGGCAGCCATACACAGCAAGCATGTGCCTGCATTGAATGTTTTTTATGGTAACCGTGAACCTCAAGAGCGAATCACAAGTGGCTCAATGGTTGCATAAAATTTTCAAAATGAAGACACAGGCTTGTATATGTATAGATACCCATGCAATAATATCATAGGAAACATTTATGCACAACAAGTGTGTTCTACCACATTGTGGTTCAATTTCAAACACACCTAGTGCGACTTTTGCAACTTTTGCATAAGGGCAGTACATTCAATAAGGGCATCCTTGCCCAGGAAATAATAAAAAAAAAATAACCCATAGACTTACTCATGGATTGGCTCAAAGTCACGTTGTGGACTATCATCATGTATGAATTTATAATATGAAGACTCCATCATATATATATCTAAACAGTTGGAATGAAAGCTTTTTTTCTTTAACTATTTTTATCTCCTACCTTCCGGGGCATCTCTCAGGCTTCCTCACTCAGCCTACAGTTCCTGACCGCCCATCTGAACCACTCTCCCCAACGACTGCATCAGGATCAGGACCCCAGCTCTCCCACCTCCTTGGAGAGGCCGAGGGTCCCCAGGGGGTAGAGTTGGGGATTGCGGCTGACATTGGGCATGTTGCCATCACCTTACCCAGCCAGTAGGGGCTTTTTTCTTCCTTTTTTTCCTCCCCATCTCCCGCCCTCACTGGAGCTTGGACATGCAATGATGTTGTGACATCTGCTGCGGCTCCACCCCTGCAACATCATTGCGCCGCAGGTACCATGGCACACCCCCGACTGCCACCAGAGGCTGCTCAGGAGCAACACATACCACTGCACCCTCCCTGGGAAGGGAGAGCAGCCCTTTGGATGCTCAATCCCTTCCCTCCCCTGCTGACCCCCAGTGGCCTGAGCTCACTCCCGAATCCAGGTCTCTGGCATGGCACAAGGTGTGGTGTCCAGCTCCTCAACCCTCAGCACCACCGGGCCAGCCTATTGGAATGAAAGCTGGGATGTTCAGTTATGCAGTTCCATCGGGTCTATACATTTGATGATTTTTGCATACCCATGACAACAAATATTTTCCTAAGCACTTGGTATGTGTTGTGGCAATGTCTGCATGCACACCTGCAGAAACAGTAATGAATAGCAATGTATACCTGGGGGAAATGTTCCATCATTCCCAAACAGGAAAAAAAAAGAACATCAGAAATAAGTAATGAAAGGATGTCCTACATGGTGACATAATCACATGCCACAATCACTGCATGGCATTGCCAATTATTACATCTGAACAGGTAATGACAAAAAAATAGTAATATATAACAAGAACAAAAGAGACTATCATGAGAGGCGTGCAGGTCCTGGGCTAATGGAAAGCACTCTGCTTATGAAGTAGATTGCTGTGCTCTCAGACCTGTCTGGACCCTGTCCCACCCCTTCTGCCTTTGTTACTGTCTGGTAATTCACTTGGCCCTTGTTTACCTCTGGCGCCAGCCCCTAGCTGGCCCACCCCCTGATTCTTGAACACAATCCATGTTCTTTTGTCTGCCTGAGCAGGATGTTATATAAATCTGGCTTTCTGCTCTCTCCCCAGGCATTCCTAAAACTTCCCCCTTGGGTGGTGACTGCTGCCACGGCCTGGATCGGACCCCCGTAGCACCCCATGGCTCTGAAGAACTCAGTTCCACACTCCCTGCTGAAGCCCCCCCCCCAAGCAATCAGGTACGGTCAACTCAGCCCAGCAGAACAGCTCAGGACTTCAGTGTTTCAGCCCTCTCCCCACCCCATCCCTAGGCCACCTTAAATGCCCCTTTGCCCCACCCACTGCATGCTTATTGGACCATACCCTTAACCCTCTTTGGCTGTTGTTAGCTAATATCCTATTGCCCTCTTCTACCCTCTTGTGCCCACAATCATTCCTCCTTTAAGCTGGGGAAAATAATAAAAAAAAAATAAAGAAAAAAATTAGTAAACACAAACACTTAAGTAGGCAGTTGATTACAATCCAACTTCATGACTTTTTGACCACGTTTCTCCTAGTATCCCTCACTCTGCTTTGCACTACTCCGCTCTACTTGTCTCCACAAAACTCCCCTTGCTTGTCTGGTGATTTTAGCACTATAGTTAAACATGCAGGCATCACGCATTTTGTCAAGCTCCTGATATGTGCTACCCTGAACGGCCAGCTGGTTATGGATCCTGCACCTAGCTGGCATGCTGCCACCCAAGCTGGGACCTGGGGAAAAACCCAATACCTGTCTGCCAGTTCTGGCATATATCCCAAACTTGTTGCTGCTAAGATTCTCCTATATGTAGCTCTAAACATCCTTAGCTTTAGTACTAAGGTGCCCCCTTGCTATAATCGTGCCCCATGCAAGAGTGAAAGAAAAAAGATACTAAAGCATCTGTTGGTTAGCTCTAGGAAACTTTTGCTTCTCCTCTTGCTCTGCTCAGACAACACTGAGCTTAACCCTGGTCCTAGCATTGACTTGCTGGCAGACCTCCCTAATCTGAAAGGGCTTAGCTTTATGCATATTAATGCGTGTAGCCTACTAAAAAAAATCTCTCCTATCCAGGCCTGGACAAACCATATCTCCCAAGATATTCTGATGATTTCTGAATCCTGGCTCTGCCCATCGACCAGTAACCATTCTGTTTACCTCCCTTCCTATTCACTATTCCGAACTGACAGACTGTCTAGGGGTGGGGGGGGGTGGCTATTTATGTCAAGGACAAGTACTCTGTCTCCATCTTGGACTCAACCTCAGTCCCCAATGAATTTGAATCTCTATCCCTCCAAGTGGTGATCGCTGCTGGAGTCTTGGTCAGTGTTACTGGCTGTTATAGGCCACCTTCAGCAGGATTGCAGCTTCTAAACCACTTAAGCAACCTCCTGGGGCATAACTCATTAGAAACAATAATACTCGGGGACTTAAATTTAAACTGCCATTCCAATGCCTCCTCTCCCCTCAAATCCCTTTGTGACTCCTTGGGGCTGTACCAGCTCATCACTGAAGCTACATGTCCAAACAAGAGTAACCCTGCCAAAAGGACACTGTTGGACCTCATCAGAGTTAGTAAGCCTCACCTGTATTCCCACTCTGGAGTCTTTTTCTCCAACATCAGTGACCACTGTTTTGTCGCTTGTGTTAGATCTTGTCATACCCCTACCCTCCCACCCAAATTCACCACAAAAAGAAGCAGATGCAGTTTTGATCCTTGGTCATTCACTTCTGAGCTAAGTCGCTCTCCCCGGTGGCAGAACTTCTACCTAGCAGAATACGTGGCTCTTGCCTATGACATTTTTCAAGACATTGTGTTAAGTGCTCTGAATAAGCACGCCCCGCTAGTTACATCCCGAGTTAGAAGCAAATATTGTCGGTGGTTCTCTCCTGACCTACAGAGTTCACTTTGTAATAGGGACAGGCTATGGAAAACTGCTTGCAGAACAAAGCTACCTAATGACTGGAATCTTTTTAGGAGAGCAAGAAACTTCTGTATCAAATTGGTTAGAGAAACTGAGGCTAATTATTACCGCTCTCAACTCAAAGCTTCCTCCATATGTTCATCAAAATTCTGGAGGACTATTAGAGATTTCGAAGGCCATTCTTCTGGTAACCCCCTGCCTGCTAAAATCCAGGTTGGTACTTCCTCAGTTACTGATAAACCTACTATTCTGGACTTGTTCAACAATCATTTTGCCACTGCTGGACTAGCTTTTGAATCCTCCCCAGCTAGTACTCTTCGGTCACAGCTTGGGCTTGATACCCCTGACCCCTCTGTAATTAGCCCATCCTTCTCTCTCTCCAAGCCACACCCTTGAAGGAAGTGGAGGATCTCCTGCTCCAGTTGGATGAAAGGAAAAGACCTGGGGCTGACCTAATCGATCCATTCTTTCTAAAGGCAGGCTCCCGTGCTCTCACCATGCCTATTACTCACTTGTTCAATCTATCCATCTCCCAAGGTGTTCTTTCTACTATTTGAAAAACTGCCTGTATTGTTCCTGTACCCAAGAATGGGGATCCTAGCGATCTGAATAATTTTAGGCCCATCTCTCTTCTCCCCGTACTGTCAAAAATGCTGGAGAAAATCGTTAACTCCCAACTCAGGACCCACCTGGAATCAGCAAACTTCCTCAACCCGCTCCAGTCCAGGTTCATGGCTCAGTATAGTACTACTTCCACCCTTGCCAAAGTCAGTAATGACTGGCTGGGGGAGCTGGAAAACAAGAATTTTGTCAGTGCAGTCTTCCTGGACCTCAGTAAGGCCTTTGACACTGTTGACCACCCCCTGCTACTATCATCCCTATGAAATATTGACCTGGATGCTCCCTCTCTTAGGTGGTTCCACAATTACCTAACTGACTGCTCCCAGCAGGTTAAGGCTGATGGTGAGGTCTCGCCTCTCAAACCTCTTACTCGGGGTGTTCCGCAAGGCTCTATCTTGGGGCCCCTGCTTTTCGCAATCTACATTAATAGAAATAATGCCTCCATTAACAAGGCCAAAATTCATCTCTTTGCAGATGATACAGTGCTCTACACTAGTGGACCATCTCCCGACACTGTATTCTTATCTCTCCAGAGTAAATTTGATCTGCTACAACTCCAACTCCTAAAACAGAAGTTGCTCCTGAACACGAAAAAAAACAAAGCCATGTTCTTCTCTCCTGTGTCCAACTCTATTGCCCCTCTCTCTCACAGTTCGCTATCCCCTATCACTACCATACTGGGGGATCAGCTGGAATATGTGTCTTCTTTCAAATACCTTGGGGCTTGGATCGATAGCTATCTCTCCTTCCAGGGTCATATTGAAGAGCTTATAAAGAAACTCAGACAGAGACTAGGACTATTCTTCAGGATAAAAACCCTTCTACTGAGGAAGGCTAAAAAGCGACTAGTACAAACTACATTTCTCCCCCGTTAGACTATGACGACTTCCTATATAGCCAAGGTCCTGCTGGTATGCTTGCAAAACTTGATACACTCTACCACAGACCCTAAAGGTTCATAACGGAGCTCCCCTACTCCACTCATCACTGTCTCCTATATACTGCTGTGGGCTGGCCTTCCCTTACACTTAGGCACCAGAGAAACATGGTACTCTGGACCTTCAGAGCCATTACGAATAACCTGCCCAGCTATATCACAGATTGCCTACCATTAAGCCCCCAACTTAATTATGCCCTGTGAAGTGCTTCTTACATAACCCTGAAAGTCCAGAAGGTTAGATCCCGCTCCGGCAGGGTGTCTATAAGCCATGTACTTCCTACTGTGGAACAAGCTGCAAAAATCCTTGAAAATAAACCTCCCTTGCAAGTGTGCGGCATTTAAAGCTTTAATCACCTGCCAACTCAAGGAATCCTGCGACTGCTTCCCTTAATCCCTCGGACTGCAGCCGTTGTGCTTCTTTCTGCTCTCTCTCCGCAACCCCTTGATCCAAATCCCTGCCCTCTCCTCTCCCCTTCTATCCTACACATCCTCTTACCTTCTGCCCTCTGTAAAAAAAAAAACCAAAAAAAAAACTGTAATCTAGCTTACACCAGTTCAGTGTTCCACATTATACCATGCTCTTAACTTGTACATTTCTGTTATGGTACTGTTTTTTTGTACATTTATTATTTTTGTGTGCGATGGCTCTGCATTAGCCTGCACATATCTGTTATAATGTATACTGCCGTGTTGGTAGCAATCGCAATCCTGTTGTTTCTCTCTGTAGTTTGTACCTTATCCCAGGTTCACCTTGAAAATGAGTTCTGCTCAACGGTGCCCGCCTGGTTAAATAAAGATTTTGATTGATTGATTGAATGACCAATCAGATCACTGGATGTTTTCATGCTCTTTTCATAATAGACTTTACTATGTCACATTTTGTTGAGTATGAGGTGACAACCTACCAGAATCCTGGTCACATGTTTTTTTGTCGGCATTACATATAATAATTTAAGGACCAGTTCACACATTTATTAATATATTGGTAGCAAGGTGTTATCGTGACAAAACACAAATGCAAACTAAGCATTTTTAATATGTTTTAGACATATAATGTTATATATTGTTATTTAGACAATATGGCACTCCAGTGGGCTATGGTCATACTATGTTCTCCCCACGTTCAGGGGCATAGTAATGCACTAAGTGAAGAAAAGTGACTTCACCCACTGGCCATGTGATAAACCTAGTACAACCATTGCCCCAGAAGTGCAGTATTGCTTATATAAAATGGACACGTGAAAAACAGAGACACACACAGGTTTATAAATAGGTGAACTCAGTAAATAAATTATTGAAAGTATTACTGCACATGGAAAAGTATTTTCCAATGTTCTTCTTAATAATACTGGTTTAAATGAACAATGGAAAAGCACTGTTATTCATCAAACCATCGTTTTTGCGTGAATGACACAATGTCCATTTTACGTAACATCCCAAAGACCAGCTGAGCAGACATCCAACCCTGACAGCTCCCTCATTCATCCTCCATATTGTACTAGCCTTAGACTGCTACCCATGTCCTCTAAGGCTAGTCTTCTGCTCTCAGATCTTCATTGTTCCTTTAGGACCCCTGTTGTCTCTCAGTGGGTCCTGCGGCTCATGAGCCACACTGATGTTCACAGATGGTGACACACACAGTAGGTCCATGTCACGTTGGATTGTGGATTGAGCACTTTCAGTATGGTCATAATGGACTAGCATGGGGCTGCTTAAACAGTCACTAGAATGAGTCCACAAGAAATATTGTAAAAAAACTGTTCTTTGAGCAGGCGATCTTGCAATGGAGGTTCAGATAGGGTACAGGGAGTGATCTGGATTGCAGGTGGGGGTAGTAAATTAAACAAATCAGACTGTTGCTTCAGAGGTTAAAAATAGAGAGCCAGTGACTGCAGATGGGTTGGCAAATTGTGCAGGTATACTAGCACTTATTTATGTACAGTTGATGTTGCATGAATAAATATATGGTTGACATGAAAAGTCCATATAGCCATAGATATGAAATGTGATGTGTTCCGGTTGTCAGGAACTTGGTAGTGTTAGATTCAAGTCACAGGCAATCAGCATGCATTGACTTCCTATTGCGTTTATTAGTTGACAATACTGAATATAGAGAATACAGGATGGGCAACTATGCACAAGAGTGTTCTGCCACAAAGGGGTTCTAGTTGCCTCTGGCCTTGAGACCAAAGCTCAAAAGGTCCATGGGAATCAGAACCCCATGATGGCAGAACGCACTGGTTGTGCATAAAGTTGCTCATCCTGTATTTCTTATAGGGTATAGTATTATGTGAAATGCATGTGTGGTGGTTCTTCCAGTTTCAGACCATAAGTGCTTTTTGCAGTCTCTAGAGGTCTGAGAATGCTGTTGTACCACAGAAGGGTAAATTCACATTCCATGACCATTAAACTGTGGTTCAACAACATTTTGAAGGGGATGGAGTTCTATACAGAACAGTGCTCTACTATAAACTATATCAGTATTTTAAACAACACGTACTAATTGCAAATTAATTCCTGACTACATTTATTGCACTAACTGAAACTGACTCACCATGTAGCTACTGAAACATCAGGGACCCAATAGCCAAACCATTGCCCAGGTGCAAAACCAAGTTTGCCTGCACAAACCAGGCTTTGCATGGAAGCACAACACTAAAAAGCCCTGTTTGTGCCTGGGCAAATGACAGAGGGAGGTATAAAGTAAATGAAGAGGTGGGGACCAGAATATAGGTGCAGTCCTATATTCAGGGTACGTGCACTGTGCAAGGCTGTTTTGCATGGTCACCTTGCACAGCACACATTCTGTACCACCAATTGAAACCCCAACTTACTCTTGCACAACCCTAGTGGTTGATAGAAGAAGTGTAGAGGCCCCCAACCCCCAAACACAGCAGTTCTTAATGGTCTAGTGGTCCCTCCCCTTGCTGATTTCCATCCTGTTCAAAACAAATATAGAACTCCCTGGTGGTCAAGTGTCCTTCATCCCTTGCTGATCACCATCCCATTAAGAAATAACATTAAAATCCCTGGTGTTCCAGTGGTCCCCCCCTCACTGATTGCCATCTCATTAATAAATAAAATATGTCTCCCTGATAGTCTGGTGGCTCCTCCCTCCTTGCTGATCACCACCTCATTCATAAATAACACTAAACTCCCTGCTGGTCCAGTTGTCCCTCCCCCTTTGCCAATCGTCATTGCGTTCAGGAATAAAATTATCCCTGGAGGCTACTAGTCACTTCCCCCACCCAATCATCTGCCCAGTACCTATAACAAGTATTCCCCAGTGTCCAGTGTAACCCCCCATCCCCGATCCCCTGTATAGGTAATGTAAACCATTCCCTGGTGGTCTAGTGGACACCCCACCCGGACAGGTAGCGACCCATCATGCTCCCCCATCCCAAAACTGATCCAGTGACCAGCACAGCCCTCCTCTCTCCACCATGACTGGCCACCAACTGAAATGTCATTGAACGCACACAGTATGATATTGTACATGCTCAATGACAACTCAGACAGTGGCCAGCCATTGTAGAGAGAGGAGGGCTATGCTGATCTTGGGCTAGGTTTTGGGATGGGGAACGGGTTGCGGGTCACCACTGCCAGGGTGGGAGGGTGGGAGGTCCACTAGACCAACAGTGAATGGTTACATTACCTATACAAGGGAACAGGGATGGAGGGGTTACACTGGACATCAGGGAATACTTGTCATAGGTACTAAGTGGATGAACAGGGAGGGGTAGGGACCACTAGACTTCAGGGATAATTTTATTTCTGAACAGGACAGTGATCGGTGAGGGTGGAGGGACCATTGGACTACTAGGGGATTTCATGTCATTTCCAAACAGGATGGCAGTTAGCGAGGGGTTAGGGACCACTGGACCACCAGGGATTTTAATGTTATTTCTGAATGGGACGGTGATTGGCAAGGGGAGAGGAACCACTAAACTACCGGAGAGATATATTTTATTTATTAATGGGATGATGATTGGAGATGAAAATTCATTCACAAAACTGGACTTCTCTTATGCGAGGGTATGGGCTGCATGCCCATTGGCTCTTACTCTGCCTATGGGAATGCAGCCCTACAATCAGTCATCAGTTGAGGCGGCGGGGCAGCAGGCGGGTGGGATGCTGAAGCCTGCCGCCGGGGGGGAGCGGGGTGGTGGGGCTCGTGGGTGGGTGTGGTGGGGGACACTAGGTCACCAGGGATGTGTTTGGCGAGGGTGTTTACAACTACATCCCGCGATCGGGATTTTCTGTCCACTGGACCACCAGGGATATATTCGGGAGGTGTGGGGTGTGTTTGACTACTCAATCCCGTGATCAGTATTTTCAGTCCATTGGACCACCGGGATGTGTTCGGGGACACATTGCTGCCAGCGATAGGGCTGGTGGGGGAGATTTAAGCTATGCCCGCGATCGGGCCAGTGGGGGTGGTGGGGGAATTCACTCTCTTGCCCATGATCGGGCTGCAGGGGGACACAGGGGGTGGGTTGAGGGCCAGCCACAGGTGGCAGCTGCTGTATTGCACCCTGCAATGCAGCAGCTCCTGTAGTGCTCGACCGATCCTTTTTTTGGCTCAAAGTTGTGCAGGCGCAGGTTGGGGTTGCGCCTGCACAACTCTGCACAGCCCGGCTGAATATCGGGCTGTGCAGTTTATGCATGGTTCCTCACCCTCCAGTTCAGCATGCATTCATTTGCATTGTGCTGTGGCTCGGCATGTTTTCAGTGGCGCAACTGCCTCCTGCTGAATATCGCAGAATGGAGCAATTTCAGACTTGCGCAGGCGCAACCCTATTGCGCATGGCACAACACTTTTGAATATCTGGCCCTATGTGTTGATAGTATCAACACCAAGAGATGTGAAAGATAGGAAGGGGGGATGCTACAGAGACATTCTTGTTGTTGGTGCGAATGCTGCACTTGCAGTGTTTTTCCTCTGACAAACTGATCATTAACACGTACGTCATCTCTCACACAATATGGTATTCTGTAAATGTAAAAATCAACAGCCTCTATAACAAAATTATTTATTACTGGATGTCAGCAATGCTAGTAGATGGGGTTCTAAGTCATAATAGCGAATGAAAAATGGTAACTACCTTCACAGCGAGTGTACATCACCGAAAACCAAAAAAGGTGCTGTACACTCCACCAACTGCAAACGCAGCTACAATTACTAAAGTTCTTTATGGGAGGCAATATTTACTTACTTTCAATGCCCCCCACACATCCCTATCTTAATATAACCAACTCCAGCGGGGGCGCATGTCAGGAATGAGGAGATACTCCAAGGGGGACACAACTCGGTGAGGGAGACACAATTTGGGAGGGGGAGAACATTGGGGGGCAACCTGGGGTGTGGGGGGAAACAATGTTAGGGAAACAGAACGTCAAATGTTAAAAAAAAAAAATGACACAACACCCCCAAACATAATACACAACTATATCAAACCCATGCCCAGACCTGAACCCGGGTAATCCAGCATTGCAGACTATGACCACACCCACAATGCCATATGAGCAGCTTGACACTGCCTCCTCCAACAAATCTTCATAACCTAATCCCCCTAATGCTGCCTCGCCATCTACCCACTTCTTCCTCACTATTCTTGCTATTTCCTCGTTGTTCCCTACACTTGCTATGCTCTCAAGGTCACTATTCTTACAAGCGCTCAAACTGAGTCGCTCAAAATTGTGTTGCTCCATTTGAGTCACCCACATAACAGGATACTGTAGATGGATATGACTTTCGTGATACAAGTTCATAGTGTTAGGTTGGAAAAAAGTGAAATAAATCAATCAGTCAGTAAATAAATAAAAAGATAAAACCCCTATTTATCAAAACATATGGCACAACGCACATACCACTCCTCACCACAGAGATATATATATACGAGTTTATTGAAAACATAATTTCAATTACTTGGCATTAATTCAGATAAATAAAGCAGCTTAGAAATTAGTGTATCACAATGGGTTTACCCATAAGTCAGCTAATGTAGATACCGCAGTGTAGAAACCACATGGTTGATAACCACACGTGCAAAATGTCAAACTCCAGAATCACAACAGGTCACCACACCAGAAACACATAGAGTGTGAACCCACTCCACTGCACACCACTGGAGGATGCAACTGGGGGATGGACTCAGGAAGGGGGGAGGATATTCACTATTCAAACTCGGGAGGGTTAAGGGGGCAGATTAACTATTGTAACTCCAGGGGGCACACAATAGGGGATTTACTATTCTAACTCTGGTGGGGATGCAACCGTGGAGGAGGAGATGAACTATTCTAACTTCAGGGGGACACAACTCGGAGGGTTAACTATTTTAACTCAGGGAGGGACACAACTCTGGGGGGCAGGCACAACATACCAAAAATAACAAAGAAACTCCCAGAATTGAATCCAGGTCTATTGGATGTAGCTTGCCCATTAAGATGCTGTAAAGCTAACCTCTATGCTACGCTGCCAGCATAGATAGGCAGCACACACTAGCAGACTTCAAGTAATTGCCATGACAGAAAACATCTACAGGAACTGCGACATAACATCTGCACTGTTAACTCCATGTAGCTGTTTTCACTCATGCTATTTCTGTCAGTGCACATTTCACTTCACTAACATTACAGCATGATCTAGATGGTATACCATCACCATGTATTAAATTATGTGGATTCTGATGTGAATAACACATGTAAAAGAAAGGATATAGAAAATAAATAGTACAATAATAGTTCTAGGAATATATGATACTATAAATAATAAAACAAGTAATGACTTATCTCTCCCTTTTTTGTAATTGCTTGATAAAGTACCTGTAATCAATTCCAATCTATATCACAAAACTGAATATGTAAATAGATGAATCGTCTCATTCTCCTGGTTGTCCCTTGACAGGATTGCAAATTGATAGTTAAAATTTTTTATGGAAACAAACAGCAACACATCTTACAACATTTTGCATACAATGTGCATGGGTACATCAACAAACACTGGGGGAGACCCCCACCTTATAGTTATGACATAAATAAAAGTACATATAGGCAACTCTCTTCTAAGTGGGTGTATTGTGCTTTTTATAGGCCTATAAACCCAGGGAAGCAGGGCCTGTGTTCTCTCCCCCCAAATCTGGGGGTTCATCCTTACGCACTAGGCCTTGGCCAGTAAAGCCTAATTCAGATGGTGTCCCAAGGTGTCTGGTATGTTCCTACCCATGCGTACTTATCTGTCGGAAGTCTCGTTACCTACTAACATAACTATGTACATATGACAATCAAGGTGGCTGAAGTAAGATGTGCCCTGATCTGTATTACAGAATGGGGTGGTAGCCTCTAGAGTTCTGAGGTGGGTACCTACGGGGAACTCAATGGAGGAGAGTCCATTACAGTACCCTGACAAAACCTAGACTCCAGAAATGGCCGCCAACAGAGGTCAAACCTGGCCATTGTACCTGCAGCAGAGTTGGACATCCTTTCATATGTGGCCACTTGTGCCATTACCTGTAACAGTTCAGTAAGGGAGGGGCAGCTATTGGATTTCCATTGCATCAAGAGCTGGCATTTAGCTGCCACTCCACTGTAGTGGCCCACTGAGCCGGAGGGTCATGCTTAGAGAAAGACTCCAGGGTATAGCCCAGCAGTAGCAGTCTGGCATCCACTGGTAACTATGGGGCTACCTCCAAGTACTTGTGTACCACACATCCCAAAAGGGCTGTATTTGAGGGCATGCCCACAAGACGTGATAAAAGTGAGCCCCCATTTGGTTGCAATGTCAGCATGTGTCCTCCTGGAGTAGGCCCAGGCTCTTAAGTTTATCTGGAGAGTAGTACCACCTTAGTAGGGTTGTGTTCATGATCAGCTGAGATCTCCCATCCCAACAGGTGTGGTAAATCCTGTGCCAACAATGGGCCCATTGTTTGTCGGACATCAGCGACCTCATCTCCAGCTCCCACTGTGCCTTAGCCAGGAGTGAGGGATCTGTTGCAGCCTTTCTGAGGTCTGAATCGATCATGTTTGCCCTGCCTTTCTCCAGAGTTATCCACCTTTTAAGTGCCAAGGTTGTTGAGGATGCCTGTAGTGAGGCCGGCCTCTTAATAGCATCCCTTATTTGCAGGTACTGCCAAAAATGGGAGGATGGGAGATGGTCCCGTTAAAGAGGCAAATGAATCAAGATCATTGGTGCCTGGGACCAGCTTGTCCCACACTAGTCTGATCCCCTGGATTTCCCATAGGCGCCAGTGGATCTTAGCCTTGCCTACTATGACACACTAGTTGTTGCACAGTAGCATATAGGCCCATGGAGTTGGGTTGGAGCCTAGGAGGGAGTGTATTTTCCCCCAGTATTTAACTGACATTGCAATGAGAGGAGCCAATGCCCCTGGAGGTCTCTTAACCCTGTAGAGCACAGTGGCTGGAGAAGAGGGGAGCCTACTAATGAAGCTTCTAGAGGAACCCAGGTTGAAGCCATTCTACTATCCGGTGTAAACCATTTCATGGTTTGTGCGGTGATGAATGCCATGTGGTACCCTTGAAACCAAGACAACCCCCCCATTCACCCCTAGACCAGTGTTGGTGTAAGCGTGGCAGCCAGCCTTCCCATAGGAATCCCCCCAGCAGGGCCTCCATCTTCTGAAATCATCTTGAGGGAATATATAGTGGGAGACATGCTAGGACATAACGTAGTCTGGGAGTTGTCATAAGTTTTAGGGAGTCTATTTTCCCCACCAAGGACAACTTCAGGGGTTTCCAGTGGTCTAAATCACTTCATATCACTGCTAGGAGAGCTTGGAAGTTTGTTGCCACCAATTTCTTAGTGTTGGGGTGTAGGGTAATCCCCAGGTACCTGATGCCATCTGGGGCCCATTTTTAATCCCAACCCTGTAATGTCCTGGGCTGAGCTTGCCTTATTGAGAGGCAAGGCCACAGTGTTACCCTGGTTAACCCGCAGGCCTCAGACTGTAGTAAATTTGGTTAGGGCATCTGTTACCTTTTGGATAATCTGGGGGAGTAAGTTGTGGTGATGGGAGGTCATCTGCATATAAAAATGTTTTAAGATTCATGCCTCCAACAATGATGCCTGGTATATCTTTAGATTCCCTAATTGCATTGGCTAATTTATTTATTAATTTATTGAATTTTGTTGACCCGGTAAGACCACTGGGCCTAGAAGTCCCTTTTTCAGGGGTGACCGGGAAGAGGGAGGATACAGATGGTAAGCAACTGAAATTGAACCAGATTAAGCTGTTGCTGGTATTTTTAGTGAATGGGAGAACTTTGGCCAGAACACCGGGAAAATTCCCCTACTCTTGCAGACATCTTGTCTGTTCTCCGATGGAAAAGATGGCTGACCGTGGTGTTCAGAGTGCTGGAGCTGGTGGTGGACCTCAGCATTCTGCTCATTCTACAGACGTTCTGAATATTGAAAATTATTCTTTTTCTGTACCTATACCTATAGCGACTATTATAGATTCTGATAAGATGGATTTAGAAGTATCTACTCCAGATCTTCCTGACACAGGACATTTGCACCCTGAAGTTGAGACTTTTCAGCAATGTATAGCTGAAGCTCTAGGTAAGCTCACTCCTGCAGCTGATACATTACGAGCTACTCTTAGGCAGCATGAAATGGCATCGGAACCTCAACATATTATACAACAAGCATTTGTCATTGCCGAATGTTTGCTTGCTGGCATTGGCAGTGGTAGTGTAGAAGTTACAGAGCTGCATAATAGGAATGGCAGTGAAGTATTGAACTGAAGCCAACCCCACCACCACCCTGAAGAGAGTGACAGGCATTGAGGTGTGCCTTTGGGTCGTCAGGCATAACGGCCATGCCATTTCACCACACCCCACCCTGCAGACACTGACAAGTGTCACGGTGTTCCTTGGGGTCTTTGGCCCTTATGCGCACCCCGTTCCATTAGGAAATATAGTGAGATGGGTGCAATATAGGAGAATGAGGTGAACTTTTGGGGCCGAAGAGTCCAAGGCATATCTCGATGCCTCTCACTGGCTGCAGGGTGTGGAATGGTATGAGCATTACAGGCAAGAATCCCAAGTCACACTCGGATGCCTGTCATTCTCTACAGGGTTGGGCGTTATGGTTGGAAACCCTAATAACTCAGGCATTCGTTGGTATTTTCACTCCAAATGTTCAACATGGTTTTTTTGTAACCCCACCTCATGACCCCTGGTACGCTGGGGTGAGCACCCAGTGTGGCATTTGGAAGGCTTGGGGGGGAGCGCAGCACAGCCGATGGGGGATTGGGCACCCCCGTTGGCTATAGAGTGTGTGCGTGGGGGGGGAGCACACAGTATGCGTGTGTGCGTTTCTGCGTGTGTGTGTGTGCGCATGAGCAGGTGATATCTTATCGCTGCTCACTGAAGTGTAGTTCCCCCTTTCAACTGTATGTCAGTGCATTTTGGAGCTTGTCATAGACAGCTTCAGCATGCATTGGTGGACAGGGGTCGCGCCTGCCAACACATTGACTGAATTGGAAGAGGGGGTGACACACCTCTGAAATCTCGGATGATGGCACTATGTTTCTTGCACATGCATACAAGCAAACATAAAAACGAAGGGACGCATTGTTGCACTTACTGCAAAAAGAAGATGAAGCTTTGTTAAAGTTACAGGATCCGCAGAGTCACACTGCAAACCGAGACACTCCTTCTGTGCTGCAAGGCGTATTTTCAGCTTCTGACACTGCTCAGCCAATTTGGTCCCCAGATCGAGCCTTGCGTTCTGCAGGCGGGGAGAAATCAGCTGATGGCACCACTTGGCTTTCGAATTCCGTTCCGACTGCTGCAGAGTTGCAAAGCCAGACAGCTGAGTCAGCGTCTGTCACTCACGCTGTGGTTCTGCCTCAACCTGCTTGTTCTGCAGCTCATATGAATGATTTACTTGTTGAGTCCTGTGGGGCTCAGCCACAAGGTGCTTCTCAGGATTTACCGATTTCTGACAAAGAGATGACTGAACTGCTTGCTTCTCAGCCTGTCTTGACCTCTTCGGTAAGTGACTCTCCATCTTCTGTTCTAGCCGTTCTCCCGGTTGTGCTCCCTCTACATGAGCCTCCTTCTACCTCCTGGGCTGATTTGGTGGAGACAGCTGCTCCTGTTCATCCTACTAACAAGCCTTTGCTGCATTCCACTTTGCCTTTGGTTACTACGGGTCAACTAGCTGATCAGCGAGGCCCTCCTGCTCCCTCTAAACCCTTCAGATTGTCTGATTTGTGTTCTAACTTAGGGGAACCTGCTAAACATAAAACCGCTGTGAGATTCAAATATGCTGGCGGCTTGGAGGTGCCTCCAGACAGAACTTATGTTGCCAGAACCTTATTGAATGAGACTATGCATTTCACAGCTACTGAAATTTTGGCGCTTATTCATACTTCTGGGGACTCCCAGTTTGATGTCAGCTTTCGTTCTCCTGTTCTGCTTGATAAGTTCTGGTTGAAATATGGTACTATAAAGCATACTCCTGCCTGGTCCCCCTTTATTATTATTCCTCTGATGAAACCAGTATGGAAAACTGTAAATATTTTATTTAAAAATGAAGGGTTCGAAATTTCTAACATCTTGCACTGGATAAAGCAGCGAGTGGAGGCTATGGAGAGACCCTCTCCTATTCTGGATTCTGAGAATATTTGGACTGGGGGCTGGCAACTCAAGGTTAAACTTAAAACCTCTGACTCTGGTGTTCAGCACCTGCCTAGCAGCTTTTTTATTGGAAGGGATAGAGGCTTTTGCTTTTATCCTGGACAGCCTAAAACTTGCTACAGATGTGACTCTTTAGCCCATTTGAGTAATGTTTGTGAGGTGCGGGTCTGTGACCTATGTCTTGAGATTGGTCACTCCAACCATTATTGTCCTAATCCTGTCCATTGCAATCTTTGCGATGAGAAAGGCCATTCCTATAGACTGTGTACTTGGGCTGCACATAATAAGGGTTCTTTTTACAACCAGGAGAAGATGGTCCTGAAAGCGCAGGAACAGAAACAATCCAAATCTCAGCGACTGATTTCTCTTCCATTGATGGAGATTGTGCTGACTCAGTCTATCCCCTCTACCTATCAGCCAGTGGAACCATCACTTCCATTACAGGCCCCATTGGACAAGGTTCCAGTTTTGGACACTGCTGTTATACCTTCCCCACCCCAACGCTCCTGATTGATGACTTTATAGTGGTGGGGGGTAAGAGGAAACAAGACAAGTTGCAGCCTAAACCTAAGATCTCTTGTAGAGACTCTCTCAGATCTCGGAACAGCTTTTCAGTTCTACAAAACTGTGAAGCTGATGAGAGCGAGGAAGCTGACTTGTCTTCTGTGGCTTCTTCTCATAAGGAGGTGTCGGAGAGTGAGGAAGAACGAAAACAAAGGAAGACCTATAAAAGAACTAGAAAGAAAACTGCTTGATTTTTTTTCTTTTTCTACCCTGGTTATTTCTGATTTACATTTGCTAACTTTAAATGTCAATAGTATTAGGAATGTTCAGTGTTGGCTTACTTTATCCTCTTCTTTGCAAGACTCTGCTGCTAATAGAAACATAGAAACATAGAAACATAGAATTTGACGGCAGATAAGGACCGCTTGGCCCACCCAGTCTGTCCATTTCCCTACCTGATGGATAAGCTGCAGGCCCTAGTTAACCAGCAGCCTACTTCTTCCTACCCCAACCCCCTAGAATTGCCTTATGACTGTCCCATGCATGCTTGAATTCCACCACTGTTTTGACTCCACATCCTCCTCTGGAAGGCCGTTCCATATATCCACAACCCTCTCGTGAAAAAATACTTCCTTAAATTACCTCTGAGCCGCCCCTTCTATCTTCAAATTGTGCCCCCTTGTTCTTGCACACCTCTTTTTTGGAAAGATGCTACCCTCTTGGACGTTGTTGATTCCCTTGAGGTACTTGAAAGTTTCTATCATGTCCCCCCTCTCCCTCCTTTCCTCGAGGCTATACATATTAAGCTCCTTAAGTCTCTCTTCATATGTCTTCCGGTGCATACCCTGCACCATTTTAGTTGCCCTCCTCTGGACAGCTTCCATCCTGTCTATGTCTTTGCGGAGATTGGGTCTCCAGAACTGCATGAGTACTCAAATGGGGTCTCACTAGCTGTCTGTACAGAGGAATAATAACTTCCTGTTTTCTACTGGTGATGCCTCTTCCTATGCATCCAAGTATCCCCCAGCCCTCCTTGCTGCCCTCTCACATTGCTTTCCCACCTTTAGGTCATCTGATATGACTACCCCCAGGTCCCTTTCCATTTTGGTGTTGTTAGTATCTCACCCCATTGTACTCTTCCCTGGGTTTTGTTTCCCAGGTGCATTACCTTGCACTTCTTAGCATTGAATCTAAGCTGCCATACATTTGACCATCCCTCTAACCTTGCCAAGTCCTTCTCATCCTTTCCACCCCACCTTGTGCATCAACTCTGTTGCAGATCTTTGTGTCATCTGCAAAGAGACATACTTTTCCTTCCAGTCCCTCTGCAATGTTGCTTATAAAGACATTGAAGAGGACGGTCTAATACTGAACCCTGCGGTGCCCACTACTAACCCCCTTTTTTCAGAGTGGACTCCATTTACTATTACTCTCTGTGTCCTATTCTCCAGCCAATTCTTTACCCAGGCTGTCATCTTGGGACCCACTCCCAGGCTGGATAACTTGTATATTAATCTTTTGTGTGGGACTGTGTCAAATGTCTTTCTAAAGTCTAGGTAGGCCAAGTCCACAGCCCCTCCCTGATCAACTACTTTGGTCACCCAGTCAAAGAAATCTATCAGATTTGTCTGGCATGACCTTCCCAATGTGAATCCATGCTGCCTTGGGTCCTGTGCCCCTCTGGCCTCTAGATACTCAACAATTCTTTCCTTCAAGTGATTCCATCATTTTCCCTACCACTGAGGTTAAACTAACAGGTCTGTAGTTTCCTGCTTCTGCCTTGCTCCCACTTTTGTGAAGGGGAATTACATCTGCCCTCCTCCAGTCCTCGGGTACCACCCCATCCTCCCATGATTTGTTAAAGAGGGTAGTCAGTTGTGTCACTAGTTCTACCCTTAGTTCTTTTAGAATTCTGGGATGAATCCCATCAGGCCCCATTGCTTTGTTTACCTTCAGTTTTAAGAGTTCTTTCAGAACCCTTTCTTCTGTAAATGGGCTGGTATCAACTTCTGTATCCAGAGTGTTTCTACTGTTTGTTTTAGGTACTTCCCCCTCTTCCTTTGTAAATACTGAGCAAAAGTATTTGTTTAGTATCTCTGCCTTTTCACAGTCACCTCTGCCCACCCTCCTCCCCTTTACTAAGCCTCACTATCCCTCCCTTGGTCTTACTTTGCTCCCTGATGTACCTATAAAAGGTTTTATTCCCCTTCTTAACTGAGTTGGCTATATTTTCCTCGGTTTGGGCCTTTGCTGTTCTGACTGCCTTCCCAGCTTCCTTTTGCTTTAACTGATACAGTTCTCTTTCCTGCTCCTTCTGTGATTCCTTGTACTTCCTGAATGCTTTCTTTTTCTCTTGAACCTTCAGCCACTTCCTTTGAGAACCATAGTGGTTTCTTACCTCGTTTCATTTTGTTTATTTGCTTTACACAAAGGCTTGTTACCTCTGTGATGGCAGTTTTTATTATTCCCCATTGTTCTTCCCCCTCCTTCCTGCCCATTTGCTAGTGCATTCCTTAGGCACTCACCCATTTGACAAAGTCAGCCCTCCTAAAATCCAGTACCTTTGTCTTTGTATGGCTTGACTCTATTGCTGTGTTTATTGTGAACCATACTGTTCGATGGTCGCTAGTTCCAGATGGCTACCCACTTCTACATCTGTGATCCTCCTCATCTCCATTTGAGAGAACCAGGTCTAAGATTGTTCCCTCTCGAGTGGGCTCCACTACTAGTTGTCTAAGGCATGCCCCCTGTAGGGCATCTAGAATAACCCCACTCTTAGAAGTGGCTGCTGCAACTGCACTCCAGTTAACATCTGGCATATTCAGATCACCCATCAGCAATATCTCCCCTTTTTCTGCCATACTAAGTATACTTTCTATCATTTCCTGGTCCATTTCCTCCCCCTGAGAAGGGGGTCTGTATACAACCCCTGTGCGGATTGTGGTGCCATTGCCAGTCTCCAAATTTACCCACAGTGCTTCTTCTCCTCCCTGTTTACCCTTTTGTTCTGTTGCTTTGATTCCTTCCCTTATGTAAAGAGCTACTCCTCCTCCTCTTTTACCCTCCCTGTCCCTCCTGTAGATAGTGTATCCTGGTATGTTTACATCCCAGTCATGGTTTTAGTATGTACCATGTTTCTGTGACTGCCACGATATCCAGATGTTCCTCCTCCATCAAGGCCACTAATTCAGGAAGCTTGTTACTCAGACTATGGGCATTGGTACTCATTGCTCTCCGTTTTTGATGGCTTTACTTTCTGTTGCAGCATCCCCACTGACCTTTCTACCTCGGTCTTTTTGCATCAGTATCCTGTTTTGTAGGGAGAGGCTGGATTTTTCTGCTGCTTATCAGTGCCTCCCCCTTGACTAGTTTAAAAAGCTTGCCAATGAGCATTTAAACCCGATTGCTCAAAAGACTTGTTCCCTTCCTGGACAGATGCAGACCATCCTGCCAGTATAGGCTGGTGTCCCTCCAGGTGGAACCCCAGTCCCCAATGAAGCCAAACCCTGTGCTCCACACCATTTTTCAACCACTCATTAAACTGCATGGTGCAAAGTACCCTTGCCTCACTCATGCCATTTACAGGCAGCACCTCTGAGAAGGATACTGTGTGGCACTTGTCTTAGGGCCTCCCCCAGTTCTACAAAGTCCTTCTGCACTGCTGTAAGCTCATGTTGAGCCAAGTCATTTGTCCTAGGTGGACATGACATCCAGCTCAGACTCCGATGCAGCTATTCTCGTGATCCTGAGGATGCGCTTCCTGTCCCTACAAGCCATGGCACCAGGCAGGCACTTTACTTCAGTTTTCCCTGCTCCCCCAGTTCTATCCCCTAATACTTGAGTCCCCACCAGGAGCTGCTTCCTTTCCTTGTGGCATCCTCGCTCCTTCCTGTGGGCCTCCCTGTGACAGGTGTCCTGAGCCTCCTAATCTCCTCTGTGGGTGCATCCATAGGGGAGATGTGCTCCCCAGAATGGTGTGTGGATTGTGGAGTGAACAACTGACTGGGTGTGCCTCTGTTCCACCCTCCTCACCTCCCCTGAGCCCACAGTGGTCCAACTGCTGTGCTTTCTTGCAACCTCTGAGGTAGTGGTGGTGGCTCTGGTGCTCCCTGGATGGGGGGTTCCTTCCTACCATCCAGTCTGGCCTGGGGAAGGTTTTCTTACTGCTGTCCAGTGTGGCCTGAAGACGGCAACTTCCTCCTCAGGGCAGAGTTGTCTGCAAATAGGGCAGCATCTCAGCCTCCAGAAAGACTCCCGGAAGACTGCTGCCCCAGCCATTACATTGCACTACTCCCACATGACTATGTACTTTTTTTTTTTTGTGTGTGTGTGTGTGCTTGTGTGAGTGATTGGTTTGTTATATAGAAATATATATATATATTATACAATGTGTGTGTATATTTTCAGTGCTGTGTGCTAGAGAGGATATGACATTGATATACCTTGCACTCTTGAGGAAATGATACAGAACCCCAGGTATAAAGGAACTATTTCTGGGGTGAGGGGTGGAAGGGTTGGGGCCTAAACTGTGCCCCTCACAAAACAATCAGCTAAGAGCTCTGACCCACCACTGCGATGAGTGCCTTCCTGTCTGCAAGATACTATACACAACAATTTGACAGAGAAAATCCCCTGCTACTCAAACAGAGAAAAATCCAGACATTCAAGTCAGACACAGGTAAACCTCCCCAGCCCCAAAACAGCCTGGGGGTTTGTGCTCTGAAAGCAGTCAGTCCCAAAATAAGTGAGCTGTGCTTTGAACTCTTCCTGCACTGAAAATCTTAAGAATTGTAACAAGACTGTCTTTTCCTAATGTCTTTTTATTTACAGGACACAAGGTTGAGAACCACTTCCGACATTACTCATGCCCAACGTTCTTGGCCTTTTGGTCCTTCTTTTTGGTCGTTGGGGACTGAGTTCGTTTTGGGAGTTGGTATACTCTTTAAATTCTGGGATTTGCAGACTCTAAAGGTTGTGGATGTTGAACCTGGAAGGTTATTGTTGGTGGATGTTTTAGTGGGTGCTGTCCCTCTCAGGATTGGTACTATTTATGTTCCCCAAACAAAAAGCTTTAGGATTTCACTTTTTAAAGCTTTAAGACCTTACCTACATACTGCTAAATTGGTTTTGATTGGTGGAGATTTTAATTGTCCCTTGGATTTTGTAGACAAAACAGGTTTAACTTCTAAACTTTTTTGTGACACAAATTTTCTGACTTCTGTTATGCACACTGCTAGGATGATTGATTCCTACAGGCAATTTCATCCTACAGGGGACACACTTACTTTAGAAATTCTACATCTACTAGGATTAATTTTCTTTTTGTTTCAGAGCATAGTCACCTAAAATTAAAAAGCTGCAGACGTAACTGTAAAAAAAATAAATAGCTAGCTTTATTATTTTTCTTACTCCTGGAAGAAAAGAAACAACGAAAATTTATCTTGGACTGTACCCACCAGACCAAAATGGAATCAGAAAAAATAAATACTGAAAACGACCTCTAAAAAGTTCCATACAATCCTGAAATAAATCATTGTTTGTTAATAAAGAAACATTTAGCTTCCATAAACCGCAACCCATATATCTGGAGTCAAGTAAAGAAAGCAAGACATGCAACTCCATGAGATCAGAGGTACGTCTGCAGCTTTTTAAGCTTATTTCCCTACAAACTACTACTAAGCATAATTATGGACCCCAAATAGATGTTTTGAGATCTGAAATGAAAACCTAACTGTATGATAGGGCCAAATCTCTGGTAACTGAACAACGTTATGGGACTCGGCTTCAGTGGGGTGCTTTGGATATTTTTAAATATGATTCTGCATTGATTAATACTAAAGTCATCCGGGGTTTAAAAACTAGCTCTGGGATTATTGTACAGACTAATGATGAGATTCTGCATTTTGCCGAATCTGTTTATACTGATTTTTTTTTCTGGTAATGTGGTTCTGCAGCCTGGTGATGCATTTTTTTCCTCATTTAAGACCGCGTCCTCTGTCTGCTGTGGATTCTTCATTACTGATTAAGCCCATTACACAACTTGAGGTTGAGACTACTATTAAGTCTCTACCTTCACATAAAGTTCCTAGCCCTGATGGTCTCCCCTCTGAGTTTTATAAACGATTTAGGCAAGTTTTGGTGCCTGTACTGACTGCTTTATGTAACAATATTCTCGATACAGGTTATGTTACCTGTGATTGGTTGAAGGCCTGTATGGTTTTGATTTTTAAAAAAGGTGACCATTTGGATCTTAAGAATTGGAGGCCAATCTCTCTAGTAAATACTGATTTAAAGATCCTTACTAAAATGTTGTCTACAAGGTTGAATGACATTACACCTAACATTGTTTCTCTTTTTCAAACTTGTTCTGTTCCTAATAGAAGTATAACTGATAACCTTATACAGATTTGTGATATTATTCAATATGGTTTGGACAATAAATTATCTGTTTTTTGGTTTCTATTGATCAGGAGAAGGCGTTTGATCGGATTTCCCATCACTGTTTGTACCAGGCCCTCTGGTTTATGGTATTCTTGAGAAATGAATCTCCTGGATACAGATACTTTACTATAAGTCAACTTTTCGTCTGCTGATTAATGGTTTTCAGGGTTGGGTTATTGCTCAGTCCATAGGTGTTAGGCAAGGTTGTTCTTGAGCCCTATTTTGTATGTTTTAGGGCTTGATGTGCTCTTGCAAAGAATTCATTTAGCCCCTCAGATTACTTCTATTAGAACTTCTACTCCTTTTACTGTACATAAGATATTGGCATATGTGGATGATATCTGCATTTTTTTAGCTGATTTCCACTCGGGGGAAGCTTTGCTTAATATTTTTTGGGCTTTCTTGGATGTCTCCAGTGCCAAAATTAATATCCATAAGAGTAAAGCTTTATGGCTTGGGACTGCATTGAGTGGATATACTACAGTGGCAGGTATTCCAATCACTACTGATAATTTTAAAATTGTGGGTATTCTTTTTGGGAGTTCTGATGTTGGTACTCTGAATTGGAATTTGAAATTGAATGAAGGATATGCTTTAATGCTTAAGTGGAAGAGTATGCAAATTTCTAAGCTAAAGCGGGTTCTTTATAATTAAAACTCTGCTTCTTCCCTTGTATATATATATCTTAGTGCACTTTTTCCTTTACCTCAGAATTTGCAGACTCATTTATATAGTCTTTTTTTTTTCAAGCATTATGGGGCTCTAGACTTAACCCCATTATACACAATTATACCTACCTCCCGGTAGTTCAAGGTGGATTGGCAATGGTTAATCCTGTGGCCTTTTATTTTTCTAATTTTCTTTTTTACAATATTAAGCATCTCTTAAGTAGTCCTATGAAAAATTGGCATTTTTGGTTGTCACATGTCTTACAGTGTCTCCTTGCCTTATGGAAAGATAGGCATTGGCATTTTCATACTCTTTGGAGAAGATTTATGTTTCAAACTGTATGGAGGTAACTTCCAAAAAAGTAAGACAATGGCATATTACTAGGGAAGTGGTTCTTTTGTTCTCCAAAACAGAATTATATGACCATATTACTGAAAGCAAATTTTGGGTCCCTTTGATTTTTCCTTCTGGCTCCTCAGATAATGTTGACTCCACTCTCCATCTGTTGACTGGACCTAGATTGCCTGCATATTTATGGGATGTGATTTGGCTTTCCTGGTATGGTAGGTTAAATGTCAGGGACTCTCATAAACATAAACAAGTCTCTGAAAGGTTTTGTCCCTGAGATACGTGTAATGGTCTTTTTGAGACACAACACCATTTATTTTTTGATTGTCCTTTTATTTTGACATTTGGGTCTACATTGGCTGGGTTTTTGGCATAGTCCAGAATTTGCATTTATGGATTATGATATATTAATCTTGGGTGTATATGATTCTGTTTGGCAGAAGTATTATAAAAGCACTCTAAATGTTGTTTTGGGCTTTTTGAAGTATTATATTTGGTTGGACAGATGTACTTAGATATTCCAACACATCTGGTGGACACAATTAGATGTTCTACGTATGGTCACTGCTCAGGTACAGTCTTTGTATTCCAAAGAGATGGCTTCCCTTTCCACTTCAAATTTGTCCTGCCTTTGGGAGAATTGTGAGAACTGGTATTATGAACTTCCTTGAGTTTCCTTTTTTGCTTTTTGCTTTTGCATTTTTATTTTCTATGCTGTGTTTTGGTCATTTTCCTGCATGTTTTTTCATATATTTTGTAATTTTACTTTAGTTTCTTATGTTCTCAATAAAAAACTCCCCTACTCTTTTCGGACAGGTGGCACAGTGGGACTTTGGAGAGAGTCAGTTTGCTGATGGAAGGAGACAGTGGTGGAGCTCGGGCAATGGATGGCCCACAGTTACATGAAAGAATTGAGGGGAACAGTACAGCTGGGATGCACCCATGTGGTGGCCATCAAAATGTACCAAACCCCTCACACCAAGTTTTTCAGTCGGACAGTGCAAGAGTCACCGATGGTCCAACATCTACGAGTTCTACAAGCATTAATGGGACATGCTTACCCACAGCTAATGGTTTATGTTCCAGTCCAGAGGCCTTAATCCTGTGTCATTGCTATTCACACAGATTCTGCAGTACACGAACCTATGGCCTGTCTCTAGGAGAAATGGCGGCTCTGGGAACTGGCTGCCTCGGACTACTGAGCCGTTCAACTTGCCGCAGAGGAAGATTTAAAAAAGAGGAAATGACCCAAGGTAGATTCGCCCTCGGGTCACATAGGTATTGAAGAAAAAGTACATAAAGGCCCTATATGGGCTGATTTTGAGAATTTACATTCCCCGCCAAAGACCTCTGGATGTACTGTGGCGGCGGCTGCTACTGAATGGTCCCCTGATATTGCACTTAAGCATGCAGGCTGGCTAAAATTGGACTCTGGCCAGTGGATTGCTGACCCTGCTGTGCCAATCCCAGGCATGGAGGGGTGACTATTGCACAACCCTTAGCTTCTGATACCTCCCGTCTGGAGGTTAGTACACCTGTATTACCTGCTGCTGGATCTTACACCTGCTTAAACCAAGTTGTTTCAACTGGTGATGTCAATTTTCCTGAACTAGCCCATACTTCAGTTGTTTTGATCTTTGGGGTTGACCCTTTCCCATTAATTAAACCTGACCAATGTTTAAACCCCCCCATGCAATCACAAACTGCTGTCCCTGATACAAGTATTATACAGGATGACATAAAATGAAGATATGGTGACTGAAATGGACTCTGTGCAAAATACGAAAGATCCACCATGTCTCTCGACCCTACTGCCTCTTATGACAGTCTCTTTCAGAAACCAGTCTCCCTAGCTAAAAGACGGAATGCTGTGAGACTGAGGTTTTTGGGGCATACAGATTCCATGCCTCACAGGTTTTACATGGGTAAAGTTTTGATTACATAGAAACATAGAACATTGAATTTGAAGGCAGATAAGGACCACTTGGCCCACCCAGTCTGCCCATTTCCCTACCTAATGGATAAGCTGCAGATCCTAGTTAACCAGCAGTCTACTTCTTTCTGCCCCACCCCTTAGAATTGCCTTATGACTGTCCCATGCATGCTTGAATTCCACCACTGTGTTGGCTTTTACTTCCAATGAAGTATATGCTTAAATTCATACACCTGGTGAAAACACCTACAATATTAGTATTAGTTTCTGAACATCTGATATCTTGAATAGATTCTGGAGGAAGTATTCACTTCTAAAAACCAACCCAGCCTGGTCCCATTTTCAGGCCATTCCCCTAACAAAACAAACTTTTAAAGTTATCACTGTGTTGTTCCCCAACGAAGAGGTTAATATGGAGGATATTTCATATTGGCTTGAAAAAAGGTGTTCACTTCAAGGTAACCCTGAACCCAATCTTGACACAGAGGGTTTTTGGAATGGGGGTTGCAGATACAAAATCAACCTCAATCAAGCTGAGGATGGGTTACAACATCTATCAAGCTGTTTTTATTTAGGATGAGACAAAGGTTTTATATTTTATCCAGATCAACCTCGTCATTGTTACAAATATGGCTCAAGCAGACATCTCAGTAGAACTTGCAAAGTTGGTGAAATGTGTCCAGTGTGGTGAATTGGGGCATGTGATGTCTGACTGTCACCACCCGGCTAAATTTTCACTATGTGAAGAAACTCACTCATATATAGATTGCCCTTGGGCTGCCCAGAATAAAACAAATGGGGACTTTTGTATTCAAGATTATTACCTAAATACCACTGTACATGTGGCACAGAGACGGAAACCTGCACCCTCACCCCCACCCCCTGGAAGATCTTTAACCATTTCTAATGAAGTACGAGTGGAGCCTTCAGAGCTGGTTGCAGCTGCTCCACTGCAAGGTGTAGAGGTCGCTGCTCCTACCCCTGTGGTACTTTCTACAGTTCCTGCTTCTGCTGTATCCCATATTATTTCTACTTAAATGCCCCCGCCACTTCCACCAGAGGAATCTTACACCCTTGTAGCTACTCAGTGAAGTAGCTTAAGATCTAGGACCCCTAAGATACCTTTACCTGAACAAGATCATATACCTTTACAGAATGCCTTTTCAGCTTTACAAGAAGATATTGGTACTGAATCTGATTGACTTTGTACATTCATCTCAATCTGAAGGGTTTTCTGACTCAGAACTACCTTCGATAATGGATTCAGTTAAAAAAAAAGAAGGCTTGTTTAGGGACAAGAAAATGGACCAGAAAAAAATGATTTTGGAATTCCCTGATAATGGATTATAGCTCCAAATATCTGTTGCTGTTCCTTAATTTTACTGCATATGCTGTATAATATAAATGTTGCATCACTTAATGTCAACAGTATTCAGTCTAATAGGAAACAGATGTTGATATATTCCCTTTTTGAAGGAGGTAAACAGGATGTCGTTTTCTTACAAGATACTCACTTACGTACTCAGTTTGAGGTAGAACAGGCCACTGAATGGTGGAAATGGGGTATTACGTATTGGTCAGTTGGTGGAGATTTGTGTTCCAGGGTAGGTATAGCAGTTAATAATCATATGGCCAATTTTGTCCACCTTGTGGATATTGTGCCTGGCTATGTATTGATGTTGGATATGATACTCAGTGATTTACATTGTAGATTTATTAACATCTATGCCCTCAAATCAAGTCTGCTAGAATTGCTTTATCCTGAACTATACAACCTTATTTGTTTACATCAAAATTCTTCTTCCTGGGGAGATTTTAATTGCAGTCAATATCATACTGATAGAGGGTTATGGACCACAATAGTGTACTGTGACACTAATTGTCTTAATGATTTATTGCTGCAGACAGGACTAGTTGATGTTTTTGATAAGATAGGTAAGCCACATAAAATGTTTTTCAAGGTACTAAGGCTACATGAATAGATTTTTGGTTTCTTTCAGATTCATTAACAGTACTACATGCTCAGACTGTGCCAGTTGCCCCTTCTGATCATGTTATACTTGAAGTCACAGTAGGTAGCCATGAAGTTATGCATAGAGGACCAGGGTATTCGAGATTGAACTTAGAGTTCATTAAGCTTCCATCTGTAGAAGAAGGATTTTTGGCTCTGTTACAGACAAGAAAATCGGTGGTTAGTTTATACGATACTTATAGGCAGTGGTGGGAAGAAACAAAGTTAGATATTAAACAGTATTTTCAGATAATTGGTAAAATTATCTGGAAATACAACTCAGATATCTACTTAGAGTTATGGAAGCAGTTTTCATATTTGCATTTCTAGGCAGCACAAGGAAATCGGATGGTTTTACCTGAATTAAATAGAATTTGGAAATTGCTAAATTTAACACAATATAACCATTTTAAAACTTTGGAAGTGGAGCGAAGGTTTGGATCCCAAGGCAGTAAAGCCTTTATGGATCCTTATCAATTCTGTGTACAGCAGACACACCAAAAATATATTGCAGAGGTTCGAGATTCTTTGGGGCAATGCTGCATGACTAAAAGTGATTTTATGAAAGTTTTGGATAGCCATATACAAAATTTATTTGGTTGCCCTGTTGTACTTAGTCTCCCTCACTCCCTGTGGTTAGCACGGGTTTCACCACCCATGCTCGGTAAACATAGTAGAGATATGTTGGTGGCTGACCTTACCCTCCTTTAGGTATCAACCAGCTTTGCTCAAACCAAAGTGGGTACAGCTCCCGGGAATGATGGGATGCTATATGAGATATATAAAGTGGTCCTTACAATTCTGTTACAAGAGTTCACAGAGGTTTTGCAGGAAATTCTCACTTTCGGGATATTACCAGATAGTATGATTGAAGGTCTAGTAGTTCTAATATATAAAAAAGGTAATAGGACTATACTGACAAACTGGAGACCGATTACATTGCTTAACACTGATTTTAAAATATTTACAAAGTTATTGAATAATAGACTTACGTATGTTGCATGCTGATTTTTTTACTACATGATTCCCAGACTTGTTCGATTCCATGCAGAAAGATTACTGATGGTCTAATTCTACTAAGTGAAATATTCCATAGAGGTTCTACCAGAGAGCTCATGGTCTTATTTTTAGTTTGGATCAAGCCAAGGCATTTGATAATGTCAATCATAAACAACTGTGGAGTTGCTTGGCTATGTATGGGATTCCTGCAATGTTTATTGATTGGATAAAGACTTGCTATAAGTTTGCTACAGCACAAATTTTTTGTAATGATTGGTTAAGACGTAAGTCTAGTATCTGAAAGGGAGTTCGACAAGGATGCCCTTTGAGTGCCTTACTGTATTTGTTTACTATTGATCCATTGCTTAGAATTGTGCATAATGCAGTGGATATTCAGGGTGTCTCCTTTTCCTGTTGCAACCCTGAAATAAAATGCTTACGCTGATGATATTTGATGCCCTTTTGGATCCACATCTACTCCTGCTCTTTGCCAGAACCCCCCCCCTCCTATCTTCATCTCCCCTGCTGGCCCATGACAAATGCCACCTGGTTGCACTACTACTATTCTTACCTGCCTTCCACCTCTCCTCTTTCTGTCCCCCCCACCTACCTCCCCTTTTCTCCCATCCACTTAGTCTCCCTGATTTCAACCTCCTCCCTTACCCTTACCCTCACCCTCCCCAAAGTTTCACTTTATTGTTCTTTTTTCCTCTACAAGACTATGTGTGTTTTTTATTTTATAAACTGTTATCTTAGCTTATGTTTGTCTCAATTGTACCAGTGATGTGGAACCTTTGTAAAAGAGCCTCAGCTCAAAGGTATTTGTAATCCTAGAACAAATAAATAAAAATAAAAATAAATACATTTGTTTTATAGTGGGAAATATAGCATCGGCAAGGAATTTGGAAACAGTACTAGCTGATTTTATGGCTCATACTGGAGCTTCAATAAATTATGAGAAATCTTATTGTCTTCCCCTTAGAATTGAGGATGTTATGGATACCATGATAATTGGTGTCCCAGTGATGACAGGAACCATCTCTATTTTAAGGATTCTATTCGGTATCGGAGAATTGGCATATCAGAATTAGATGCTTAAACTACATGAAGCTCAAACTAAAGTCAGCTTATGGAATACTTGGCGAACAACTAAATTAAAATGGATTTACATGATTAAAACAGTTTTATTATCTAATTTTCTATATTTTAGTATGGCATTTAGTCTTCCATCAATGCTGGAAACCAAAATATATAGTTGTTTTTTTTTTCCTGCATTTGGGAAGTCAACTTAACCCTATAAAGAGAAGCTTGTTGTTGCAAAACAAAAAAAATGGAGGATTAAAAATGATCTAACCGGTGGTATTTTTCTTTACCATGTTTCTCTATTCTAACTTTCTTTCTTTAGTAGCCCAAAAGGTTAAAAGATGGACTCCATGGGTTTTAGATTCCTTAGGACCTATTTTTTCTATTTGCCTATGTATGCTGTTCTGCCTAGACAAATTTCTATTTCTTATTTACCCGACACACTGAATACATGTTTTGGTAAAATTAAATTATGGGGCATTGCTAAAGACCATCTTGTTAACTGTACTCAAAAAGTGTTGTATGATCATCTCGTGCTTAAATATTTTCAGGAAATAGCTGTATTTGATTCCTGTTCTTTGACAGACCATTTATTAATCAGTGAGATGTTAGTTTCCCCTCAAATCCCTGTGTTTATGTGGGATGTAACATGGTTAGCCCTCCATGGTCATTTGAATGTAAGAGGGAATCTCAAACATAAACAGCTCTCGGAGAGATATTGCTCAAAAGATACCTGTCCTGGTATAGTGGAGACAATGGAACACCTACTGTATTTTTAGATTGTCCTTTTATTCAACAGTTTTGGCAGATGCTACAACACCACTGGCCTACATCTCCATTCTATGCTATGTCATTGAAAATATTGTTGTAACAACCCACCTCTCCCTCTGGGCTGAAATAGGGGGTGGGTTGAGGTCCAGCCACAGGTGGCAGCTGCTGTATTGCACCCTGCAATGCAGCAGCTCACCTGTGGGTGGCCCTCAACTTGATCCTTTTTATTTTGGCTCAAAGTTTTGCAGGCGCAGGTTGGGGGTTGCGTCTGCACAACTCTGCACAGCCCGGCTGAATATCAGGCTGTGCAGTTTATGCATGGTTCCTCCCCCTCCAGTTCAGCATGCATTCATTTGATTTGTGCTGTGGCTCAGCCAGTTTTCAGTGGTGCAACTGCCTCCTGCTGAATATTGCAGAATGGAGCAATTTCAGACTTGCACAGGCGCAACCCTATTGCGCATGGCGCAACACTTTTGAATATCTGGCCCTATGTGTTGATAGTATCAACACCAAGAGATGTAAAAGATAGGAAGGGGGGGATGCTACAGAGACATTCTTGGTGTTGGTGCGAATGCTGCACTTGCAGTGTTTTTCCTCTGACAAACTGATCATTAGCCCATAAGTCATCTCTCACACAATATGGTATTCTGTAAATGTAAAAATGAACAGCCTCTGTAACAAAATTATTTATTACTGGATGTCAGCAATGCTAGTAGATGGGGTTCTATGTGATAATAGCGAATGAAAAACGGTAACTACCTTCACAGCAAGTGTACATCACCAAAAACCAAAAAAGGTGCTGTACACTCCAACTGCAAATGCAGCTACAATTACTAAAGTTCTTTATGGGAGGCAATATTTACTTACTTTCAATGCCCCTCACACATCCTATTTTAATATAACCAACTCCAGCGGGGACGCATGTCAGGAATGGGGAAATACTCCAAGGGGGACACAACTCGGTGAGGGAGACACAATTCGGGAGGGGAGAACATTGGGGCAACCTGGGTGTGGGGCAACAATGTTAGGAAACAGAACGTCAAACGTTAAAAAAAAAAATGACACAACACCCCCAAACATAATACACAACTATATCAAACCCATGCCCAGACCTGAACCCGGGTAATCCAGCATTGCAGACTATGACCACCCCCACAATGCCATATGAGCAGCTTGACACTGCCTCCTCCAACAAATCTTCATAACCTAATCCCCTAATGCTGCCTGCCATCTACCCACTTCTTCCTCACTATTCTTGCTATTTCCTCGTTGTTCCCTACACTTGCTATGCTCTCAAGGTCACTATTCTTACAAGCGCTCAAACTGAGTCGCTTAAAATTGTGTTGCTCCATTTGAGTCACCCACATAACAGGATACTGTAGATGGATATGACTTCCATGATACAAGTTCATAGTGTTAGGTTGGAAAAAAGTGAAATAAATCAATCAGTCAGTAAATAAATAAATAAAAAGATAAAACCCCTATTTATCAAAACTTATGGCACAATGCACAGACCACTCCTAACCACAGAAATATATATATATGAGTTTATTGAAAACATAATTTCAATTACTTGGCATTAATTCAGATAAATAAAGCAGCTTAGAAATCAGTGTATCACAATGGGTTTACCCATAAGTCAGCTAATGTAGATACCGCAGTGTAGAAACCACATGGTTGATAACCACACGTGCAAAATGTCAAACTCCAGAATCACAGCAGGTCACCACACCAGAAACACATAGAGTGTGAACCCACTCCACTGCACACCACTGGAGGATGCAACTGGGATGGACTCAGGAGGGGAGGATATTCACTATTCAAACTTGGGGGTTAATGGGGCAGATTAACTATTGTAACTCCAGGGGGCACACAATCGGGGATTTACTATTCTAACTCTGGTGGGGATGCAACCGTGGAGGAGGAGATGAACTATTCTAACTTCAGGGGACACAACTCAGGGGGTTAACTATTTTAACTCAGGGAGGGACACAACTCTGGGGGGGGGGCAGGCACAACATACCAAAAATTAAAAAAGAAACTCCCAGAATTGAATCCAGGTCTATTGGATGTAGCTTGCCCATTAAGATGCTGTAAAGCTAACCTCTATGCTACGCTGCCAGCATAGATAGGCAGCACACACTAGCAGACTTCAAGTAATCGCCATAACAGAAAACATCTACAGGAACTGCGACATAACATCTGCACTGTTAACTCCATGTAGCTGTTTTCACTCATGCTATTTCTGTCAGTGCACATTTCACTTCGCTAACATTACAGCATGATCTAGATGGTATCCCATCACCATGTATTAAATTATGTGGATTCTGATGTGAATAACACATGTAAAAGAAAGGATATAGAAAATAAATAGTACAATAATAGTTCTAGGAATATATGATACTATAAATAATAAAACAAGTAATGACTTATCTCCCCCTTTTTTGTAATTGCTTGATAAAGTACCTGTAATCAATTCCAATCTATATCACAAAACTGAATATGTAAATAGATGAATCGTCTCATTCTCCTGGTTGTCCCTTGACAGGATTGCAAATTGATAGTTAAGAGTTTTTATGGAGATAAACAGCAACACATCTTACAACATTTTACATACAATGTGCATGGGTACATCAACAAACACTGGGGGGGATCCCCACCTTATAGTTATGACATAAATAATACGGAAAGTACATACAGGCAACCCCTCTTCTAAGTGGGTGTATTGTGCTTTTTATAGGCCTATAAACCCAGGGAAGCAGTGCCTGTGTTCTCTCCCCCAAATCTGGGGGTTCATCCCTATGCACTAGGCCTTCGCCAGTAAAGCCTAATTCAGATGGTGTCCCAAGGTGTCTGGTATGTTCCTAATCATGCATACTTATCTGTCGGAAGTCTCGTTACCTACTAACATAACTATGTACATATGGCAATCAAGGTGGCTGAAGTAAGATGTGCCCTGATCTGTATTACAGAATGGGGTGGTAGCCTCTAGAGTTCTGAGGTGGGTACCTACGGGGAACTCAATGGAGGAGAGTCCATTACAGTATCCTGACAAAACCTAGACTCCAGAAATGGCCGCCAACAGGGGTCAAACCTGGCCATTGTACCTGCAGCAGAGTTGGACATCCTTTCATATGTGGCCACTTGTGCCATTACCTGTAACAGTTCAGTAAGGGAGGGGCAGATATTGGATTTCCATTGCATCAAGAGCTGGCATTTAGCTGCCACTCCCACTGTAGTGGCCCACTGAGCCGGAGGGTCATGCTTAGAGGAAAGACTCCAGGGTATAGCCCAGCAGTAGCAGTCTGGCATCCACTGGTAACTATGGGGCTACCTCCAAGTATTTGTGTACCACACATCCCAAAAGGGCTGTATTTGAGGGCATGCCCACAAGACGTGATAAAAGTGAGCCCCCATTTGGTTGCAATGTCAGCATGTGTCCTCCTGGAGTAGGCCCAGGCTCTTAAGTTTATCAGGAGTGTAGTACCACCTTAGTATGGTTGTGTTCATGATCAGCTGAGATCTCCCATCCCTACAGGTGTGGTAAATCCTGTGCCAACAATGGGCCCATTGTTTGTCGGACATCAGCGACCTCATCTCCAGCTCCCCCACTGTGCCTTAGCCAGGAGTGAGGGATCTGTTGCAGCCTTTCTGAGGTCTGAATCGATCATGTTTGCCCTGCCTTTCTCCAGAGTTATCCACCTGTTAAGTGCCAAGGTTGTTGAGGATGCCTGTAGTGAGGCCGGCCTCTTAATAGCGTCCCTTATTTGCAGGTACTGCCAAAAATGGGAGGATGGGAGATGGTCCCGTTAAAGTGGCAAATGAATCAAGAACATTGGTGCCTGGGACCAGCTTGTCCACACTAGTCTGATCCCTGGATTTCCCATAGGCGCCAGTGGATCTTAGCCTTGCCTACTATGACACACTAGTTGTTGCACAGTAGCATATAGGCCCATGGAGTTGGGTTGGAGCCTAGGAGGAGTGTATTTTCCCCAGTATTTAACTGACATTGCAATGAGAGGAGCCAATGCCCCTGGAGGTCTCTTAACCCTGTAGAGCACAGTGGCTGGAAGAAGGAGCTCTACTAATGAAGCTTCTAGGAACCCAGGTTGAAGCCATACTACCATCCGTGTAAACCATTTCATGGTTTGTGCGGTGATGAATGCCATGTGGTACCCTTGAAACCAAGACAACCACCCTATTCACCCCTAGACCAGTGTTGGTGTAAGCGTGGCAGCCAGCCTTCCCATAGGAATCCTCCCAGCAGGGCCTCCATCTTCTGAAATCATCTTGAGGGAATATATAGTGGGAGACATGCTAGGACATAACATAGTCTGGGAGTTGTCATAAGTTTTAGGGAGTCTATTTTCCCCACCAAGGACAACTTCAGGGGTTTCCAGTGGTCTAAATCACTTCATATCACTGCTAGGAGAGCTTGGAAGTTTGTTGCCACCAATTTCTTAGTGTTGGGGTGTAGGGTAATCCCAGTGCCTGATGCCATCTAGGCCCATTTAATCCCAACCCTGTAATGTCCTGGGCTGAGCTTGCCTTATTGAGAGGCAAGGCCACAGTGTTACCCTGGTTAACCGCAGGCCTGAGACTGCAGTAAATTTGGTTAGGGTATCTGTTACCTTTTGGATAATCTGGGGGAGTAAGCTGTGGTGATGGGATGTCATCTGCATATAAAAATGTTTTAAGATTCATGCCTCCAACAATGATGCCTGGTATATCTTTAGATTCCCTAATTGCATTGGCTAATTTATTTATTAATCTATTGAATTTTGTTGACCCGGTAAGACCACTGGGCCTAGAAGTCCCTTTTTCAGGGGTGACCGGGGAGAGGGAGGATACAGATGGTAAGCAACTGAAATTGAACCAGATTAAGCTGTTGCTGGTATTTTTAGTGAATGGGAGAACTTTGGCCAGAACACTGGGAAAATTCCCCTACTCTTGCAGACCTCTTGTCTGTTCTCCGATGGAAAAGATGGCTGACCGTGGTGTTCAGAGTGCTGGAGCTGGTGGTGGACCTCAGCATTCTGCTCATTCTACAGACGTTCTGAATATTGAAAAGTATTCTTTTTCTGTACCTATACATAATGCGACTATTATGGATTCTGATAAAATGGATTTAGAAGTATCTACTCCAGTTTTTCCTGACACAGGACATTTGCACCCTGAAGTTGAGACTTTTCAGCAATGTATAGCTGAAGCTCTAGGTAAGCTCACTCCTGCAGCTGATACATTACGAGCTACTCTTAGGCAGCATGAAATGGCATCGGAACCTCAACATTATATTATACAACAAGCATTTGTCATTGCCGAATGTTTGCTTGCTGGCATTGGCAGTGGTAGTGTAGAAGTTACATAGCTGCGTAATAGGAATGGCAGTGAAGTATTGAACTGAAGCCAACCCCACCACCACTCAGCAGAGAGTGACAGGCATTAGGGTGTGCCTTTGGGTCGTCAGGCATAACGGCCACGCCATTTCACCACACCCCAACCTGCAGACACTGACAAGTGTCACACTGTTCCTTGGGGTCTTTGGCCCTTATGCGCACCCCATTCCATTAAGAAATACAGTGAGATGGGTGCGATATAGGAGAATGTGGTGAACTTTGGGGCCGAAAAGTCCAAGGCATACCTTGATGCCTCTCACTGGCTGCAGGGTGTGGAATGGTATGAGCATTACAGGCAAGAATCCCAAGTCACACCCCTGATGCCTGTCATTCTCTACAGGGTTGGGCGTTATGGTTGTAAACCATAATACCTCAGGCATTCGTTGGTATTTTCACTCCAAATGTTCAACATGGTCTTTTTGTAACTCCTCCTCATGAACAGGGGGAATATCAGTTTGTTAGTCGAAAGCTGCTTATGCACAGCGACTACGGCATTTAGTACCACAGGTGCAAAAACATTCCGAACAGGATGTAAAAAATGACAGCTGTACTGTTCAGGGAGGTGTAAAAAATAGCAATGTTGCAAATCTGCTGTAAAAATATTTAAAAAAATGGTGAAGTCACTAGCGTACATAGAAACTGTGCAAAGCACACCTGTAATATAATTAGGTTGGGGATTTTTTTTACAGCAGATTGTCAGCTCAGGCATTTTGGTGCCTCCGATTATGAACAGTGTCTTGTGATTTCTTTATCTGTCCCGAACATGATTTCCCAGCGATCACGCATCTCTGTGCTGAAAGTGTGAAAACACACTTGGCCATGTTGTGAAAAATGACAGCTGTACTGTAAATAAGGAAGTGTGGAAAAATGCCACTGGTGAAAATCTGGACTTAAAATATTACAAAGTCATGAACTTATGAGGGTGTGTGGAAACTGCAATGCTCACTCATAACACAGTCATTTTATGGACTTTGTCAACAAATTTTCAACATAGCCATTTTAAGACCTCTGCTCATGAACAGTGTAACTGTGATTTTCTTAATCTGTCCCAAACATTGCTTTTGCACACCAACTGCACCATTGTGCGCTAGATGTGCGAAAACACATTTTGGGCGGCATATGAAAAACGGCAGCTGTACTGCTTATAAGGAAGTGTAATAAAATGGCAATGTTGAAAATCTGGAGTGAAAATAATAAATTCGCAAACTTATGAGCATGCATAAGAACTGCGCAACTTGACCGTAAAACAGTCATTTTAGGAATTTTTCACCAAATTTCAACATAGCCATTTTAAGACCTCTGCTCATGAACATTATGTCACTGTGATTTCTTATCAGTCCTAAACATTGATTTTGCACATCGACCGCGCCTCATCAGCGCCATATGGGTGGGAAACATTTTGGGCAAGATATGAAAAATGACAGCTATACTGCTGATAAGGAGGTGTGGTAAAATGGCAATGTTGAAAATCTGGAGTGGAAATATTGAAAATTCGCGAACTTACAAGCTTGCGTAGGAACTGCGCAACGCATGCTCGTAAAACAGTCATTTTAAGGAATTTTTCCACCAAATTTTCAAAATAGGCTTCTTGAGAGACCGCCTTATGAATACTGCAGTGTCGTTTTGTTAATTGGTCCCGAAAGGTGATTTCATGAGTGATCATAACCACCCTTCAGGTCCGGTCAACGCCCATGACAGTGACAGCATTCATGAGAAGGGTCCCAAAACCCATGTTGAAAATTTGTGCAAAATTCAAAATGCTCTGAGATATGCAACAAAGTTGAAAAACCCTATTTATTACATTATACAGCATTTTATACAGCATTTCCTTAGTTCATGGGTCGGCTTTGAAGAGTGCGGACGTTCCTGGTCCACTGAAGATTGTCGCGCTGAGCTCCGGACGTGGCATGGGGTGAGGGGGGTGGGGAGGCAGGGGCACAGGGTGGGCACGGGTTGTGGGGAGGGGGAGGGAGTCGTGGGACCGTTTTTTCTTTACAGGTATTTAAAAAAAAAAAAGATGATCCGGGATGTTTGCCATGCTGAGGTGGGCTCCCAGCATGGCAGAAGAATGGCTGTGGGGGTGTGGAGCCGACGGGGGATTGGGCACCCCTGTCGGCCATGGCATTTGTTGCCACGCTGGGGTGGGCTCCCAGCATGGCACCCTGTACCGGGAGATAGTGAAGCCAACGGGGATTGGGCACCCCATCGGCTATACATTATTGAGTTGCCATGCTGGGGTGAGCACCCAGCATGGCTTTGGAAGGCTTGGGGAGCGAGACAGCCGACGGGGATTGGGCACCCGCTGGCTATAGAGTGTGCTTGGGGAGACACAGTATGCATATGTGCGTCGTGCGTGTGTGCGCGCATGAGCAGGCGATATCTTATCGCTGCTCACTGAAGCGTAGCTCCCCCTTTCAACTGTATGTCACTGCATTTTGGAGCTTGTCATAGACAGCTCCAGCATGTATTGGTGGACAGGGTCCGCGCCTGCCAACACACTGACTGAATTGGAAGAGGGGGTGACACACCTCCGAAATATCGGATGATGGCACTATGTTTCTTGCACATGCATACAAGCAAACATAAAAATGAAGGGAAGCATTGTTGCACTTACTGCAAAAAGAAGATGAAGCTTTGTTAAAGTTACAGGATCCGCAGAGTCACACTGCAAAGTGAGACTCTCCTTCTGTGCTCCAAGGCATATTTTCAGCTTCTGACACTGCTCAGCCAATTTCGTCCCCAGATCGAGCCTTGCGGTCTGCAGGCAGGGAGAAATCAGCTGATGGCACCACTTGGCTTTCGAATTCCGTTCCGACTGCTGCAGAGTTGCAAAGCCAGACAGCTAAGTTAGCGTCTGTCACTCATGCTGTGGTTCTGCCTCACCCTGCTTGTTCTGCAGCTCATACGAATGATTTACTTGTTGAGTCCTGTGGGGCTCAGCCACAAGGTGCTTCTCAGGATTTACCGATTTCTGACAAAGCGATGACTGAACTGCTTGCTTATCAGCCTGTCTTGACCTCTTCGGCAAGTGACTCTCAGTCTTCTGTTCTAGCCGTTCTCCCGGTTGCGTTCCCTCTACATGAGCCTCCTTCTACCTCCTGGGCTGATTTGGTGGAGACAGCTGCTCCTGTTCATCCTACTAATGAGCCTTTGCTGCATTCCACTTTGCCTTCGGTAACTATGGGTCAACTAGCTGATCAGCGAGGCCCTCCTGCTCCCTCTAAACCCTTCAGATTGTCTGATTTGTTTTCTAACTTAGGGGAACCTGCTAAACATAAAAATGCTGTGAGATTCAAATATGCTGGTGGCTTGGAGGTGCCCCCAGACAGAACTTATGTTGCCAGAACCTTATTGAATGAGACTATGCATTTCACAGCTACTGAAATTTTGGCACTTATTCATACTTCTGGGGACTCCCAGTTTGATGTCAGCTTTCGTTCTCCTGTTCTGCTTGATAAGTTCTGGTTGAAATATGGTACTATAAAGCATACTCCTGCCTGGTCCCCCTTTATTATTATTCCTCTGATGAAACCAGTATGGAAAACTGTGAATATTTTATTTAAAAATGAAGGGTTCGAAATTTCTAACATCTTGCACTGGATAAAGCAGCGAGTGGAGGCTATGGAGATACCCTCTCCTACTCTGGATTCTGAGAATATTTGGACTGGGGGTTGCAACTCAAGGTTAAACTTAAAACCTCTGACTCTGGTGTTCAGCACCTGCCTAGCAGCTTTTTTATTGGAAGGGATAGACGCTTTTGTTTTTATCCTGGACAGCCTAAAACTTGCTACAGATGTGGCTCTTTAGACCATTTGAGTAATGTTTGTGAGGTGCGGGTCTGTGACCTATGTCTTGAGATTGGTCACTCCAACCATTATTGTCCTAATCCTGTCCGTTGCAATCTTTTCGATGAGAAAGCCCATTCCTATAGACTGTGTACTTGGGCTGCACATAATAAGGGTTCTTTTTACAACCAGGAGAAGATGGTCCTGAAAGCGCAGGAACAGAAACAATCCAAATCTCAGTGATTGATTTCTCTTCCTATTCCTCCTACTATTCCTGTTCCCTCGATGGAGATTGTGCTGACCCAGTCTATCCCCTCTACCTCTCAGCCAGTGGAACCATCACTTCCATTACAGGCCCCATTGGACAAAGTTCCAGTTTTGGACACTGCTGTTATACCTCCCCCCCCCCAACGCTCCTGATTGATGACTTTATAGTGGTGGGGGGGAAGAGGAAACAAGACAAGTTGCAGCCTAAACCTAAGATCTCTTGTAGAGACTCTCTCAGATCTCGGAACAGCTTTTCAGTTCTACAAAACTGTGAAGCTGATGAGAGCAAGGAATCTGACTTGTCTTCTGTGGCTTCTTCTCATAAGGAGGTGTCAGAGAGTGAGGAAGAACGAAAACAAAGGAAGACCTATAGAAGAACTAGAAAGAAAACTGCTTGATTTTTTCCTTTTTCTACCCTGGTTATTTCTGATTTACATTTGCTACCTTTAAATGTCAATAATATTAGGAATGTTCAGTGTCGGCTTACTTTATCCTCTTCTTTGCAAGACTCTGCTGCTAATGTCTTTTTATTTACAGGACACAAGGTTGAGAACCACTTCCGACATTACTCACGCCCAACGTTCTTGGCCTTTTGGTCCTTCTTTTTGGTCGTTGGGGACTGAGTTCGTTTTGGGAGTTGGTATACTCTTTAAATTCTGGGATTTGCAGACTCTAAAGGTTGTGGATGTTGAACCTGGAAGGTTATTGTTGGTGGATGTTTTACTGGGTGCTGTCCCTCTCAGGATTGGTACTATTTATGTTCCCCAAACAAAAAGCTTTAGGATTTCACTTTTTAAAGCTTTAAGACCTTACCTACATACTGCTAAATTGGTTTTGATTGGTGGAGATTTTAATTGTCCCTTGGATTTTGTAGACAAAACAGGTTTAACTTCTAAACTTTTTTGTGACACAAATTTTCTGACTTCTGTTATGCACACTGCTAGGATGATTGATTCCTACAGGCAATTTCATCCTACAGGGGACACACTTACTTTAGAAATTCTGTATCTACCAGGATTAATTTTCTCTTTGTTTCAGAGCATAGTCACCTAAAAGGAGCCTGGACTACAGCTTGTGCTACCTCTGATCACATGGAGTTGCATGTCTTGCTTTCTTTACTTGACTCCAGATGTATGGGTTGCGGTTTGTGGAAGCTAAATGTTTCTTTATTAACAAACAATGATTTATTTCAGGATTGTATGGAACTTTTTAGAGCTCATTTTCAGTATTTATTTTTTCTGATTCTATTTTGGACTGGTGGGTACAGTCCAAAATAAATTTTCGTTGTTTCTTTTCTTCCAGGAGTAAGAAAAATAATAAAGCTAGCTATTTACTTTTTTTACAGTTACGTCTGTAGCTTTTTAAGCTTATTTCCCTACAAACTACTACTAAGCATAATTATGGACCCCAAATAGATGTTTTGAGATCTGAAATGAAAACCTATCTGTATGATAGGGCCAAATCTCTGGTAACTGAACAACGTTATGGGACTCGGCTTCAGTGGGGTGCTTTGGATATTTTTAAATATGATTCTGCATTGATTAATACTAAAGTCATCCGGGGTTTAAAAACTAGCTCTGGGATTACTGTACAGACTAATGATGACATTCTGCATTTTGCCGAATCTGTTTATACTGATTTTTTTTCTGGTAATGTGGTTCTGCAGCCTGGTGATGCATTTTTTTCCTCATTTAAGACCGCGTGCTCTGTCTGCCTTGGATTCTTCATTACTGATTAAGCCCATTACACAACTTGAGGTTGAGACTACTATTGAGTCTCTCCCTTCACATAAAGTTCCTGGCCCTGATGGTCTCCCCTCTGAGTTTTATAAACGATTTAGGCAAGTTTTGGTGCCTGTACTGACTGCTTTATATAACAATATTCTCGATACAGGTTATGTTACCTGTGATTGGTTGAAGGCCTGTATGGTTTTGATTTTTAAAAAAGGTGACCATTTGGATCTTAAGAATTGGAGGCCAATCTCTCTAGTAAATACTGATTTAAAGATCCTTACTAAAATGTTGTCTACATGGTTGAATGACATTACACCTAACATTGTTTCTCTTTTTCAAACTTGTTCTGTTCCTAATAGAAGTATAACTGATAACCTTATACAGATTTGTGATATTATTCAATATGGTTTGGACAATAAATTATCTGTTTTTGGTTTCTATTGATCAGGAGAAAGCGTTTGATCGGATTTCCCATCACTGTTTGTACCAGGCCCTCTGGTTTATGGTATTCTTGAGAAATGAATCTCCTGGATACAGATACTTTACTATAAGTCAACTTTTCGTCTGCTGATTAATGGTTTTCAGGGTTGGGTTATTGCTCAGTCCATAGGTGTTAGGCAAGGTTGTTCTTGAGCCCTATTTTGTATGTTTTAGGGCTTGATGTGCTCTTGCAAAGAATTCATTTAGCCCTCAGATTACTTCTATTAGAACTTCTACTCTTTTACTGTACATAAGATATTGGCATATGTGGATGATATCTGCATTTTTTAGCGATTTCCACTGGGAAGCTTTATTAATATTTTTTGGGCTTTCTTGGATGTCTCCAGTGCCAAAATTAATATCCATAAGAGTAAAGCTTTATGGCTTGGGACTGCATTGAGTGGATATACTACAGTGGCAGGTATTCCAATCACTACTGATAATTTTAAAATTGTGGGTATTCTTTTTGGGAGTTCTGATGTTGGTACTCTGAATTGGAATTTGAAATTGAATGAAGGATATGCTTTACTGCTTAAGTGGAAGAGTATGCAAATTTCTAAGCTAATACGGGTTCTTTATAATTAAAACTCTGCTTCTTCCCTTGTATATATATATCTTAGTGCACTTTTTCCTTTACCTCAAAATTTGCAGACACATTTATATAGTCTTTTTTTTTCTAGCATTATGGGGTTCTAGACTTAACCCCATTATACACAATTATACCTACCTCCCGGTAGTTCAAGGTGGATTGGCAATGGTTAATCCTGTGGCCTTTTATTTTTCTAATTTTCTTTTTTACAATATTAAGCATCTCTTAAGTAGTCCTATGAAAATGTGGCATTTTTGGTTGTCACATGTCTTACAGTGTCTCCTTGCCTTATGGAAAGATAGGCATTGGCATTTTCATACTCTTTGGAGAAGATTTATGTTTCAAACTGTATGGAGGTAACTTCCAAAAAAATAAGACAATGGCATATTACTAGGGAAGTGGTCCTTTTGTTCTCCAAAACAGAATTATATGACCATATTACTGAAAGTAAATTTTGGGTCCCTTTGATTTTTCCTTCTGGCTCCTCAGATAATGTTGACTCCACTCTCCATCTGTTGACTGGACCTAGATTGCCTACATATTTATGGGATGTGATTTGTCTTTCCTGGTATGGTAGGTTAAATGTCAGGGACTATCATAAACATAAACAAGTCTCTGAAAGGTTTTGTCCCTGAGGTACGTATAATGGTCTTTCTGAGACACAACACCATTTATTTTTTGATTGTCCTTTTATTTTGACATTTTGGTCTACATTGGCTGGGTTTTTGGCGTAGTCCAGAATTTGCATTTATGGATTATGATACATTAATCTTGGGTGTATATGATTCTGTTTGGCAGAAGTATTATAAAAGCACTCTAAATGTTGTTTTGGGCTTTTTGAAGTATTATATTTGGTTGGACAGATGTACTTAGATATTCCAACACATCTGGTGGACACAATTAGATGTTCTACGTATGGTCACTGCTCAGGTACAGTCTTTGTATTCCAAAGAGATGGCTTCCCTTTCCACTTCAAATTTGTCCCGCCTTTGGGAGAATTGTGAGAACTGGTATTATGAACTTCCTTGAGTTTCCTTTTTTGCTTTTTGCTTTTGCATTTTTATTTTCTATGCTGTGTTTTGGTCATTTTCCTGCATGTTTTTTCATATATTTTGTAATTTTACTTTAGTTTCTTATGTTCTTAATAAAAAACTCCCCTACTCTTTTCGGACAGGTGGCGCAGTGGGACTTTGGAGAGAGTCAGTTTGCTGATGGAAGGAGACAGTGGTGGAGCTCGGGCAATGGATGGCCCACAGTTACATGCAAGAATTGAGGGGAACAGTACAGCTGGGATGCACCCATGTGGTGGTCATCAAAATGTACCAAACCCCTCGCACCAAGTTTTTCAGTCGGACAGTGCAAGAGTCACCGATGGTCCAACATCTACGAGTTCTACAAGCATTAATGGGACAAGCGTACCCACAGCTAATGGTTTATGTTCCAGTCCAGAGGCCTTGAATCCTGTTGTCGTTGCTATTCACACAGATTCTGCAGTACACGAACCTATGGCCTGTCTCTAGGAGAAATGGCGGCTCTGGGAACTGGCTGCCTCGGAGTACTGAGCTGTTCAACTTGCTGCAGAGGAAGATTTAAAAAAGAGGAAATGACCCAAGGTAGATTCGCCCTCGGGTCACATAGATATTGAAGAAAAAGTACATAAAGGCCCTATATGGGCTGATTTTGAGAATTTACATTCCCCGCCAAAGACCTCTGGATGTACTGCGGCGGCGGCTGCTACTGAATGGTCCCCTGATATTGCACTTAAGCATGCAGGCTGGCTAAAATTGGACTCTGGCCAGTGGATTGCTGACCCTGCTGTGCCAATCCCAGGCATGGAGGGGGTGACTATTGCACAACCCTTAGCTTCTGATACCTCCTGCCTGGAGGTTAGTACACCTGTATTACCTGCTGCTGGATCTTACACCTGCTTAAACCAAGTTGTTTCAACTGGTGATGTCAATTTTCCTGAACTAGCCCATACTTCAGTTGTTTTGATCTTTGGGGTTGACCCTTCCCCATTAATTAAACCTGACCAATGTTTAAACCCCCCATGCAATCACAAACTGCTGTCCCTGATACAAGTATAGTACAGGATGACATAAAATGAAGATATGGTGAATGAAATGGACTCTGTGCAAAATATGAAAGATCCACCCTGTCTCTCGACCCGTACTGCCTCTTATGCCAGTCTCTTTCAGAAACCAGTCTCCCTAGCTAAAAGACGGAATGCTGTGAGACTGAGGTTTTTGGGGCCTACAGATTCCATGCCACACAGGTTTTACATGAGTAAAGTTTTGATTACATAGAAACATAGAATATAGAATTTGAAGGCAGATAAGGACCGCTTGGCCCACCCAGTCTGTCCATTTCCCTACCTAATGGATAAGCTGCAGATCCTAGTTAACCAGCAGTCTACTTCTTTCTGCCCCACCCCTAGAATTGCCTTATGACTGTCCCATGCATGCTTGAATTCCACCTCTGAGTTGGCTTTTACTTCCAATGAAGTATATGCTTAAATCAGTACACCTGCTGATAACACCTACAATATTAGTTTCCGAACACCTGATATCTTGAATAGATTCTGGAGGAAGTATTCACTTCTAAAAACCAACCCAGCCTGGTCCCATTTTCAGGCCATTCCCCTAACAAAACAAACTTTTAAAGTTATCACTGTGTTGTTACCCAATGAAGAGGTCAATATGGAGGATATTTCATATTGGCTTGAAAAAAGGTGTTCACTTCAAGGTAACCCTGAACCCAATCTTAACACAGAGGGTTTTTGGAATGGGGGTTGCAGATACAAAATCAACCTCAATCAAGCCGAGGAAGGGTTACAACATCTACCAAGCTGTTTTTATTTAGGATGAGACAAAGGTTTTATATTTTATCCAGATCAACCTCGATCATTGTTACAAATATGGCTGAAGCAGACATCTCAGTAGAACTTGCAAAGTTGGTGAAATGTGTCCAGTGTGGTGAATTGGGGCATGTGATGTCCGACTGTCAGCACCCGGCTAAATTTTCACTATGTGAAGAAATTCACTCATATATAGATTGCCCTTGGGCTGCCCAGAATAAAACAAATGGGGACTTTTGTATTCAAGATAATTACCTAAATACCACTGTACATGCGGCCCAGAGACAGAAACCTGCACCCTCACCCCCACCCCCTGGAAGATCTTTAACCATTTCTAATGAAGTACGAGTGGAGCCTTCAGAGCTGGTTGCAGCTGCTCCACTGCAAGGTGTAGAGGTCGCTGATCCTACCCCTGTGGTACTTTCTACAGTTCCTGCTTCTGCTGTATCCCATATTATTTCTACTTAAATGCCCCCGCCACTTCCACCAGAGGAATCTTACACCCTTGTAGCTACTCAGTGAAGTAGCTTAAGATCTAGGACCCCTAAGATACCTTTACCTGAACAAGATCATATACCTTTACAGAATGCCTTTTCAGCTTTACAAGAAGATATTGGTACTGAATCTGATTCGACTTCTGTACATTCATCTCAATCTGAAGGGTTTTCTGACTCAGAACTATCTTCGGACAATGTGGATTCAGTTAAAAAAAAAAGAAGGCTTGTTTAGGGACAAGAAAATGGACCAGAAAAAAATGATTTTGGAATTCCCTGATAATGGATTATAGCTCCAAATATCTGTTGCTGTTCTTTAATTTTACTGCTTATGCTGTAAAATATAAATGTTGCATCACTTAATGTCAACAGTATTCAGTCTAATAGGAAACAGATGTTGATATATTCCCTTTTTGAAGGTGGTAAACAGGATGTCATTTTCTTACAAGATACTCACTTACGTACTCAGTTTGAGGTAGAACAGGCCACTGAATGGTGGAAATGGGGTATTACGTATTGGTCAGTTGGTGGAGATTTGTGTTCCAGGGTAGGTATAGCAGTTAATAATCATATGGCCCATTTTGTCCACCTTGTGGATATTGTGCCTGGCTATGTATTGATGTTGGATATGATACTCAGTGATTTACATTGTAGATTTATTAACATCTATGCCCCTCAAATCAAGTCTGCTAGAATTGCTTTATCCTGAACTATACAACCTTATTTGTTTACATCAAAATTCTTCTTCGTGGGGGAGATTTTAATTGCAGTCAGTATCGTACTGATAGAGGGTTATGGACCACAAAAGTGTACTGTGACACTAATTGTCTTAATGATTTATTGCTGCAGACAGGACTAGTTGATGTTTTTGATAAGATAGGTAAGCCACATATAATGTTTTTCAAGGTACTAAGGCTACATGAGTAGATTTTTGGTTTCTTTCAGATTCATTAACAGTACTACATGCTCAGACTGTGCCAGTTGCCCCTTCTGATCATGTTATACTTGAAGTCACAGTAGGTAGCCATGAAGTAATGCATAGAGGACCAGGGTATTCGAGATTGAACTTAGAGTTCATTAAGCTTCCATCTGTAGAAGAAGGATTTTTGGCTCTGTTACAGGCAAGAAAATCGGTGGTTAGTTTATACGATACTTATAGGCAGTGGTGGGAAGAAACAAAGTTAGATATTAAACAGTATTTTCAGATAATTGGTAAAATTATCTGGAAATACAACTCAGATATCTACTTAGAGTTATGGAAGCAGTTTTCATATTTACATTTCTAGGCAGCACAAGGAAATCGGTTGGTTTTACCTGAATTAGATAGAATTTGGAAATTGCTAAATTTAACACAATATAACCGTTTTAAAACTTTGGAAGTGGAGCGAAGGTTTGGTTCCCAAGGCAGTAAAGCCTTTATGGATCCTTATCAATTTTGTGTACAGCAGACACACCAAAAATATATTGCAGAGGTTCGAGATTCTTTGGGGCAATGCTGCATGACTAAAAGTGATATTAGGAAAGTTTTGGATTGCCATATACAAAATTTATTTGGTTGCCCTGTTATACTTAGTCTCCCTCACTCCCTGTGGTTAGCACGGGTTTCACCACCCATGCTCGGTAAACATAGTAGAGATATGTTGGTGGCTGAACTTACCCTCCTTGAGGTATCAACCAGCTTTGCTCAAACCAAAGTGGGTACAGCTCCCGGGAATGATGGGATGCCTTATGAGATATATGAAGTGGTCCTTACAATTCTGTTACAAGAGTTCACAGAGGTTTTGCAGGAAATTCTCACTTTCGGGATATTACCAGATAGTATGATTGAAGGTCTAGTAGTTCTAATATATAAAAAAGGTAATAGGACTATACTGACAAACTGGAGACCGATTACATTGCTTAACACTGATTTTAAAATATTTACAAAGTTACTGAATAATAGACTTACTGTATGTTGCATGCTGATTTTTTTATTACATGATTCCCAGACTTGTTCGATTCCATGCAGAAAGATTACTGATGGTCTAATTCTACTAAGTGAAATATTCCATAGAGGTTCTACCAGAGAGCTCATGGTCTTATTTTTAGTTTGGATCAAGCCAAGGCATTTGATAATGTCAATCATAAACATCTGTGGAGTTGCTTGGCTATGTATGGGATTCCTGCAATGTTTATTGATTGGATGAAGACTTGCTGTAAGTTTGCTACAGCATAAATTTTTTGTAATGATTGGTTAAGACGTAAGTCTAGTATCTGAAAGGGAGTTCGACAAGGATGCCCTTTGAGTGCCTTACTGTATTTGTTTACTATTGATCCATTGCTTAGAATTGTGCATAATGCAGTGGATATTCAGGGTGTCTCCTTTTCCTGTTGCAACCCTGAAATAAAATGCATTGCTTACGCTGATGATATTTGATGCCCTTTTGGATCCACATCTACTCCTCCTCTTTGCCAGCACCCCCCCTATCTTCATCTCCCCTGCTGGCCCATGACAAATGCCACCCGGTTGCACTACCACTATTCTTACCTGCCTTCCACCTCTCCTCTTTCTGTTCCCCCCTACCTACCTCCCCTTTTCTCCCATCCACTTAGTCTCCCTGATTTCAACCTCCTCCCTTACCCTTACCCTCCCCAAAGTTTCACTTTATTGTTCTTTTTTCCTCTACAAGACTATGTGTGTTTTTTATTTTATAAACTGTTATCTTTGCTTATGTTTGTCTCAATTGTACCAGTGACGTGGATCCTTTGTAAAAGAGCCTCAGCTCAAAGGTATTTGTAATCCTAGAACAAATAAATAAAATTAAAAATAAATACATTTGTTTTATAGTGGGAAATATAGCATCGACAAGGAATTTGGAAACAGTACTAGCTGATTTTATGGCTCATACTGGAGCTTCAATAAATTATGAGAAATCTTATTGTCTTCCCCTTAGAATTGAGGATGTTATGGATACCATGATAATTGGTGTCCCAGTGATGACTGGAACCATCTCTATTTTAAGGATTCTATTCGGTACTGGAGAATTGGCATATCAGAATTGGATGCTTAAACTACATGAAGCTCAAACTAAAGTCAGCTGATGGAATACTTGGCGATTAACTAAATTATAATGGATTTATATGATTAAAACAGTTTTATTACCTAATTTTCTATATTTTAGTATGGCATTTAGTCTTCCATCAATGCTGGAAACCAAAATATATAGTTGTTTTTTTTTCCTGCATTTGGGAAGTCGACTTAACCCTATACAGAGAAGCTTGTTGTTGCAAAACAAAAAAAATGGTGGATTAAAAATGATCTAACCGGTGGTATTTTTCTTTACCATGTTTCTCTATTCTAACTTACTTTCTTTAGTAGCCCAAAAGGTTAAAAGATGGACTCCATGGGTTTTAGATTCCTTAGGACCTATTTTTTCTATTTGCCTATGTATGCTGTTCTGCCTAGACAAATTCCTATTTCTTATTTACCCGACACACTGAATACATGTTTTGGTAAAATTAAATTATGGGGCATTGCTAAAGACCATCTTGTTAATTGTACTCAAAAAGTGTTGTATGATCTTCTCATGCTTAAATATTTTCAGGAAATAGCTGTATTTGATTCCTGTTCTTTGACAGACCAGTTATTAATCAGTGAGATGTTAGTTTCCCCTCGAATCCCTATGTTTATGTGGGATGTAACATGGTTAGCCCTCCATGGTCATTTGAATGTAAGAGGGAATCTCAAACATAAACAGCTCTTGGAGAGATATTGCCCAAAAGATACCTGTCCTGATATAGTGGAGACAATGGAACACCTACTGTATTTTTAGATTGTCCTTTTATTCAACAGTTTTGGCAGATGCTACAACACCACTGGCCTACATCTCCATTCTATGCTATGTCATTGAAAATATTGTTGTGACAACCCACCTCTCCCTCTGGGCTGAAACAGCTTTTATAGAGGTGCATGTCCTCGGGTATTCACTGCCACCAGCTGGACTTTCCTTCCGGCACCTCTTTCAAGTGTACAAACTTGAATAATCACACGTGCAATTGCACAAGTTAAAGTCAGATAGTGTGTCTCTTTCGGGTGGCGGATGCTACACAGAGTTTACCTTAGCAAGTGGAAAACCAAATCTTACCTTAGAAAAATGACATCAGAGTCACAACTGTTGAGCAAATAAATAGGTTTTACTTAACAGAAAGTGCAATGAGCATTTACAGGATATGTATTTACAACACTAGAGAATAACACTCATACAGGAAAAGTAAACAAATGTTTTTAAATAACAGATGGCAAAAGAAGAAGGCTATTACTGAAATATGCTATCACTAAACTTACCCTTCCCTGTCCTTACAAGCGACACTGGACCCTGTTCTAACTGCCAGCTCCCATGGACATATCAGGTAGGCTCCAAGCTTATGTTTCCCCTCACAGCTTCCAAAGGCAAGAGAGAGTTCTCTGTCTTACAGAAGCTTATATACTCTATGGAGACTAGGTAATTCCTATTCTCCCCTTAAATGCACCAACCAACTAACATGTATGTATTTAATTGTCCCAATCAGAGTGAACACTTATCGGTGACCAATTTTACTCCCTTTGCACCTTAAGTTTATATTTGAATGATCCAATCCATTCCAATAGCCCTGTGCCCATGTCTGCAGGTCTGTGTGTGTCGGGAGATGTCCACTCGAGATTTATGACCCAGCTCTTATCTAGCAGCTAGGAATTCCACAAGCTGGTTGCTGCTGGAGGATTTCAGCCTCAGTGTATTTTTTCCACACTGCTAAAAAATAAGGCACCTACAGAATCCAAACCATTAACTCTTTCCTTCCCATTTCTGTCACAATTGTGTTTAGGTATTCTACCTTTTTTGTGGATGAAATATGATAGAGTGACTTTATGGCTACTTCTTGTTTGTTTTAAATTTTATATATGGTTTATAAGGTGTAGGCTGACTATAAAGCAATTGCACTTTACTTTTGAAGAGTTATTTTTTATGATTGAGAAATCAGTTATTAATTTGAGACAGCAGGAATTTGATATGGTACATTCTATTTTTCAATGTAAATGGGCCTCAATTGATTGGTTACAGTATATACTGGAAGGATAACTAGGGTACTTCCTGTATGTGTATTTATTATTCTCCAATAGAGAAAGAGTAATGAGTATGCAAGTTATAGCATATATTCTAAGGTTATAGTATATGTATGACATATTGGGCCAGATATTCAAACTGCGCTCTTCTAAGGTGCAAGCCCTTGCACTGTGCAAAATAGTTGCGCTGGGGTGTGTCCGGGGTGATATTCAAAGGAGTTGCGCTATTGAGCAACTCCTTTGAATATCACCTCCCAGCCACAGCCACTGTGCATGGTGCAGTGGAACTTGCACCACCGCAAGTTGACAGAGTGGAGCATTCAACTTGCGGTGGCGCAAGTACCATTGCGCCATGCACAAAATCCTGATATTCAAAAGGTGACATGCAAATGGGGCCATAATTCATGCAAGGCGCAGGGGGGCATTTGCATCTGATTATGGCCCCATTTGCATGCCATTAGCATGTAGGTGAGCCAATCCCTGAGGACTTGCGCCTGGCCCCTGCCAGGCAGCAGCTGTCGGGGACTGACGCTCCCTGCAGCCCAATTGCAGGCAAAACAGTGTAGAATCCCCACCACCACCCGCTGGCCCGATTGCGGGCATGGTTTAATTCCCCCCCAACAGCCCGATCGTGGGCAGCAATGTGGCGTCCCCCCCAACCTATCCCTGGTGGTCCAGTGGACCAAAAGCCCAATCGCGGGCAGTAAGTTAAATAATCCCCCCTCCTCCCAAAGGTATCCCTGGTGGTCCAGTGGACCAAAAAGCCGATAGATGGGCAGTGTTTAATAAACCCCACCCCCAGAAGGTATCCCTGGTGGTCCAGTGGACCGAAAGCCTGATCGCGGCAGTATGTTTAATAAACCCCCACCCCCGAACTGATCCCTGGTGGTCCAGTGGACTGAAAGCCTGATCATGGACAGTATGTTTAATAACCCTCCCAACGTATCCCTGGTGGCTAATGTCCCCACCCCACCCACCCACGTAGCTCCCACCACCCGCCTCCCCCAGCAGCTGGTGGGCGGCAGCATCCCACGCCTGCCGCCCGCGCCACGCTGATCGATGCCCAGTAGGGCTGCACCTACTGGTGGAGAGATGAGCCAATGGGCGTGCAGCCCATACCGCATAAGACAGTCCAGTTTTGTGAATGAGGGACATGGGCCATTAACTGCCTGAGTTTAGGGGATCTTTCCTTTTCTTTGGGAGAACAGTAATCACCACTTCCCTCATAGATGGTGGTGATGTCCATTTAGATAGGGAGTCCTGGAAAGCCCTTAGTAGATAACCTGCCACCATCTTTCCCTGGGGTCTTGTGAGAGTTCATGGTGTTGATTGCTGCAGCCAGCTCCGTCTTAGTGAGAGGTTCATCCAGGAGGGATGCCTGAGCAGCTGCCACTCTTGGGATTGGTAGATAAGCAAGGAACTTCTCTATTTTTTCTAGCCTCCAGAAGGGATGGGGAGGAATACAGACTCTCATTGAACTCAGCCATTTCCTTATTGATCCCTTGCTGGTAAGTGGCCAGAGCATCCCTTCTATCGTTTAGGCCTAGGACCATTCTGACCCCCTGTCTGCTTTTTAAGTGGTAGGCTAGTAGTTTGCTAGGCTTATCCCTACCTTCCTAGTAGGCATGGCCCAGCCTTCTAAGATTGAGCTCTGCTTTCCTCATCAGGTGGGAGTTGAGGTGGAACCTGGCATTAGTTAATTGTGCCAAGAGATCTTGAGGGGGGTCCTCCTGGGCAGTGCTTTGTATTGGGCCTCCAGACTGGCCAGATTCTTCTCAATGGCAGCTTGTTCAGCCTCCCTGCACTTCCTCCTAGCTGAGGCATACGCAATGATCCTGCCCCATATGGTGGCCTTATAGGCCTCATAGAGGGTGGAGTCTGAAACCTCCATATTATCATTGTTTGCCCAGTAGTCCTTCATCTCTAGGCCCAACCATTTTTGAAATAGTGGGTCCTATAATAATAAGGTGTCCAGATGACAGGTTGACAGAGTGGGTTCCTCGGGTCCCCACAGCATTCTAAGCTCAAGAGGGGCATGGTCAGAAATAACAATCAGATGTGTGTCCACTTTGGTCACCAGATTTTAAGTGGTGGGCAATATCAGCCAAATGTTGATTCTACTAGATGTTACATATGCTGGTGAGAAACAGGTGTAGTCCCTCATGCCAGGGTGTCTGGTGCACCAGACATCCAGGAGTGACTGCTCAGCCATGAGCTCCATAACCACTCTTGCTGCCTGTCTATGCAGTTCAATTGACCCCCTGCTTCTTTCCACACCTGGGTCTAGGGTAAGGTTGAAATCCCCCCTCCACCATGACCTGATGGCCCTCAGTGTTAAACTCTATCAGAGTCTGGATGAGATCTTTAAAGGACTGAGGGCAGACCTGATTGGGGGTGTAAAGGTTATGGAGGATTATAAGGTCTTCTGGGGTACCCATCTTGGCCAGGATCCATCTGCCCTCTTTATCGGCCTTGTGCCTGACTACCTCTCACCCCAGCTTCTTGTGACGAGTATGGAGACTCCCCATTTGTTGGACAGTGCAACACTGTGGACATTCTCTCCAACACACCCTTGCTTGAGTTCTTTTACTTCCTCTGCTGAGAGATTAGTCTCCTGGAGGAATGTCACCAGGGGGCCCATCCTCTTGAGTTGTAGCATTACTTTTTTTCTTCTGATGGGTGAGTTGAGCCATCTGACATTCCAAGATACCATGTTAGTCTCCATACTGATGTCAGGATTTAATATGATGACCGGATGTATAAATCGCTCTCCAACCCAGGTACTCCCTGTGGCCTCCAACATCTACCCCTTCCCCATAACTGAGGCCCCCACCGACCCAACTACCTCACTCCCACAGTCCTTGATTGCCCATCAGAAAAACTCTCATATCTGCAACTAAAAGAGTATCATTTGCATGTACACATACCTGAACTGTAATGCAGAAACCTGTAGTGCATATAACCAGCACCAGCCCTAATGCCCCTCCCCACCATGTCCCACACCTGAGACCAGCTGTCGCTTGGTGCATTGGTTTACCTCTAGCCCAGATGCAAGCAAAGGTCACTGGAGGCGGACCCCTCAGGCTGACTCCCTAGGTAGATGGCCTAGTGGCATGACTGCCTACAGTGCCCACTAACCTGTACCTTAAAAGATTCAAAGTAAACATAAGACCTAGCTCACAGATCCTATCTTGCTTTAATAATGCTGAGCAACATGGAGGTCCATCATATAGAAACCTTGGAGGAGCTGGGTGGTCATGGGATGATAACCCTCTCGGAAGGGGTTGGGGGTGCTAAGCAGCCCTGTCCTGCCATAGCATTGGTTCCCCCTCTTCACTGTTTTATTTTTCCTCCATATTAGTCATTCCTCCCCCTGTGCTCTGACTTCAGTCAACTGACTTGTTCCTGCTGCTATATGGAGGACCCATCTGCAGTGCTAAGGCCGTTAAACCATTTGCAGCTTCCCTAACAAGCAGTGTAAGACTTCTAAAACTTATCTAACAGAACTACTGTAAATCAGCTTTGCAGGGCCAATTGGGACTGTAATATACCAGGGTGACTGTACCTGTGGGGTGGCATTCCCCATATGAGGATAGACTGATAGATAGGCTGAAAACCCCGGAGTGGTGCCCTCGCCCTCTAGGCATGGTGTCAGCTGGTGCTCCAGGGCACTTTGTATCCCCGCCATAGCACTTTACACTGGAAAAAAGATTCTGGGCTGGGGGTATGACTTTCTAGCCAATAGCTGCCATTAAGTGCCCCATTCATGCATGTTTATGAGCCTGGGGAAGGCTACATTAAGCACATTGTTCCTTTCTCGGGGGGTGGGACAACTGTATATCCACTTAACTCCTTTGCCCAGGGAGTTCTCTATCTCTCTTCCAACCGAAGAAAAGTGAATCAGCTGGTTAGCAATGAGTACAGCCAGCACAGTCAGTGTGGTGCAGCGATCACTCCCATATGCCCTCTCCAAAACTGCAGCTTTGTCAGCCCTGGTTCTGTGATTAACCAACGGCTTACTGTGCCATTTAAATATAACCCACTGTGAACCACTAAAAAACCTTCCACAAACTGGACAGCTTAACCCGGTCGAAGTGGTGGGTTTCTACTGAAGCAGGGGGGAGATGGGGACCATAAACTCTAAGCCAAACGATAAACATTTATAACAACAGGATAATACCCACCTGTCCCTTGTGGGATGCACCTCCCATGCATTGGAGGATCAGTTCCATTAGGCCATGTGTCTCACAGGCCGAGACATGAAATGCGGATGCGACCAGCACTTCAGCCTGCCATGCTCAGCTCTTCCTATAGCAATCAAAAAAGGGCCATTTCTGCCCCATATTCAGCCACCTCAAACCTTTCTGAGCTCAGCTGGGCCATGGCTGTGGCTGCTTTGGCCCAGTATGACAGTTCATCAGGAGTGGCCTGCTCCACTGAGATCAAGTTGCCCTGGGCCACCTTAGGCCCAATATGCTGCAAATCTTCATCTGGTAAGCCACTAAGTACTGCATACCTGTTGTTCCCAGGTGGTAGGCCTTTCTCCTCCAGCAATGCCTCAGAATCCTGGCTGGCACACTGGCTGTGTGAACGGAGCTGAGGGCATTTGTCCAGGTGTTTCTCCTCCTCCACCTTCTTCTTGAAGTTGTGGTGCTGGCCCTTTGGCACCAGTGTCCACGGATCCACAGACTCAGGTTGACCTCTTTGCTGTGGGATTTGAGCAGTGGGGCTCTCCACTGCTTACTGCTTCCTGATTACTGTAATCCATGCTTGCAGGTTGAGTAGGTAGCGCCCTAGCCCCTTTGCTTTGTTCAGTGTATTTTCCCCACTTGAGTTGGGGGGCATAGAAGGGCAAGAATGCTTCAGCTTCCTCTGGTTGATCAAAGGAACGTAGTGTGCCATTTAGCATCAGGCACAGCACAGTCAGGTGCTGCAGAGTGTACTGTAGTCCCAGGTCTGCAAAGGCTTTTCTCGCAGTGGCGAAGGCTTTCCTTCTATACAACAACTCCTGTGAGTAATCCACAAAGTTTAAAAAACCCTTTGTCCCTTCTAAAACAATTGTTTCCTGGCTCTAGCTGCCAGGATAATGGTCTCTGTGTCCCTGAAACACAGGAACTTGGTCACTACGGGATGAGGGCATTTGCCAGGAACGAGTCTTGGGGCCACAGATCTACAGTATGTGCCCGGTCGATTTCAAGCAAGCCCCTACCCCCCGCTGCCCCAGTATACCAGGTAGCTCTTTTTGGAGGAACAGAATAATGTCCTGCCCCTCAGAGCCCTCCAGAAAACCTACAAATCCCAGGTTATTCTGTCAGCTGCGGTTCTCCAAGTCCTCAATTCTTTGCCATTGCTCCTGAATCATGTGGTCTTGTTCCCTCAGCCAGCCAGCCATGTGGTGGGTGTGATCCTCCATGTCTGCCAGCCTTTGCTCTGACACATTAATCCTGTGAGAAATTCTTAAAATGTCTGCGTCATTTTGCTGGGCTGTCTGTTCTAGGTAGCCCATTTGGAGAAACATTTGGGAAAACATACTCTGTATTTCTGCGGGGGGAGGGATCGACTCCATCTCGAGCATGCAAAATCATGGCAGGGCCCAGCCTTATGGTGTACACTCGGTTCTACTTCTCTGCCCATGGATCAGCACCTGCAATTCAAGACTTCACTTCCTTGCAGGTATGTGCAGTAGCAATGCTCCGATTACCTGTAACTTGTTGAGGATCAGCTTTGAATGGATTAATTCAGGATTTTAAATGTCAGGTAGTGGGAGTTCATGTTTCAGGCAGCCATTCCTCAAGGCGTCCAAGCCACCGAAAGGATTGCATATTAAAACAAAACAACAACAACAAAAAAAACCATTGTCATGCCGCTGTTAAATTTATGGTACAGCTTTAGATTTTGGACTAATTGTGCAACACGATCAATGGTGTATGGGGGATGGGGTTAATATTATATATTAACTAGACCAACATCATACAAAAATTGTATAGATATGACTTTTGATCATATTTTTTTAAGCAAGTATAATTTTTATAAAAAGAGCAGTGTGGGGGGCGTGGCCAACTAGCAGACAAGATGGTGACTTAAATTTACCCATCCATACACCCAGAGCCCAGAACCCACAGCAACTGCGATACAGCCAAACCCCTCCAGGACATTTTTGAACCTAAGGAAACTGGAATACTACCTCTCCAACCTGACCAACTTTGGGAGAAAATCCATAAAGGATTTGATCGATAACGCTCTTTAACTCTGCACGAGTGCCTATCAACAGGTGCACTCTGTGGGAAGTGAGGAGCTTTCGATCTGCAAAATGTTCACCTCGATCATCACCAGTGTAGATGCTTTAACACTGGCATCCAATACCACAGTGCTCTCCATACAGCAACTGGATGGGAGAGTCAATCAGGCAGAGCAGAAAGCCCTCGCCCAAGAAGATATTATACAAGGACATGGTGCTACTATGTGTGAGCAGGCAGCTCAAATTAATCTTTTGCAAGAATGATTGGATGATCTGGACAATAGGGGCCGCCACAACAACTTGTGGCTCCTTGGTTTCCTTGAAGGCTGTGAAGCTGGTAAAGTAATGCCCTTCCTGCAACATGCTCTCCCTTAGGTTCTTAAACTACCCCCAACAGCAGAATTGTAATAGAGAGGGCACACCGCTCTCTTTAGCCCACACCTCTGCAGGGGGATAGACCACGGCCTATTATTGCCAGGATTTTAAATTTAGTGGAAAAATAAGTAATCCAGGCCTGAGCAAGGGAGTTGAGTACTCTCCATTGGAAGGGACATAAAATAATGATCTTTCAGGACTATTCGAGAGAACTTGCCACTAAGAGGAAAGCCTACACGGATGTACGCAGACGATTGTCCGAACTGCAGATTCCCTTTGCTCTGTGTTACCTGGCTATCTTAAAGATTACTGTAAGTGGTGCTGCATGTCAGTTTGCTACTCCAGAAGCTGTGCTAACATATATTGCCGAAACGTGGCCAAGAAGCGCCAGTCTCCCAAATTCAAAAACCCAGGACACAACGATGAGTCATCCCAGCTCCCATCCTATGAGACAGCCTCCTTCCAAATGTTCCTCAACCAAAGTCCTGCTGGTCTCTCAGGGGCCCAAACTAGAACTGCAACCATGAAATCCCAAAGTGAGGAAGAGATCTCCCCATGTACCCCATTCCAAGAGGGATCATCCTCAAGATTGTAGGAGAGATTTGGATCAGCAAGTCGAAAACTTGCAGCAGGAGGACCCAGATGAATCAGCGTACACGAGCCCTTATTTTTCTAAAAACAGGTTTCTGTTGCTCTGTGACCAACCAGATCCAGACTCATGGGTCAGTATGGATATGTCAGCATTGGACCAAGATGGCTCGGAACCGAAAAGAACAGACAGTTCCTGGGCTGTGGCCGCTGATGCGGCCATACCGATAAATGCCTCAGAACTTCCCTCCATGGCTCCAGGCTCCCCAATAGGCCACAACCTGCATGCCAGCACTTCTGAAGAGAGATCCTGCCAGGAGATGGTCAAATAAGGAGATCGACTGTACTTTTTTCTTCAGATAAGCACCTAAGGCTATGTGTCTAGGGGAGTAATGGGAGGTTCGAATGATTTAAATGGGGAAGCAGCCGAATGGGAAATAATCTGGGCCTTGGTCCACTGTCTGGGAAGCCTAAGCCAGGGCCCCTGTCTCTCTTATTCATGCTCACTGAGGGTAACTGACCAGATGGGAGGTCCCTTCCAGGCCCCCCGCGAAAGACACTCCACCTAGGAAGTACTTTTCTACTTGTGAAGTTGCCAGCTGCCACAAATGTTTAGAGTTATAAGTTTTTGTTTAAGTACAAATTGTTTGTACTAGCTTAGATCTATCAGACCTATGGTTCGGTGAGACGTGATGGCGATTTTCACCCCACCCAATCCTTTGTAGCTAGCCATGGATGGGATTGAACCTCCAACCCCCTCCCCCACACGAGAGGCAGGGATGGATCATAGAGAGCCAGTTAACCGAATAAAATGTGGATGTACTTAGCTACAGGCCACATTTGTGCTTTTTTGACCCAATCTCTTTTATACATACTATACCCCTGAGTCCCCCCCCCAAAAAAAATGCAATTGTTTTTATTTCTGCCTCCCTTGGGTATTATCTACAACCCCTCCTATGATACTTTAATAGGACACAGTTGCAATTTATCTATATAGGAGGTGGTCCAGTATGATGGTTGGAACCTGTTAGGCTGTGGGCCATAGCCTACCGCAAGATAGGTGCCAATATTATAACTCAGGAGTGTGATAACTTGGCGAATACCATACTATACATAAGGTAAAGACAAGATCACTCAAATTTGTCTCTCTCTCTCTCCACACCTTGCAGAAGTGAATGGGCATACCATTGGCTGGAGACTCAACCGGTTAAGTCCCTCACATTTCTCACTCTTAGTATTTATTTTCTGACCTATTGTAACTGCTTGTATTTGATTCTGCAGGTATACAGTTTATCTACAGCAATACCGGTTGTTAGTTTTCATTGTGAGCAGAACTTTATGCCTCTTGATTTGGAGCAAATTCCCCTAAACATCCCACAGATCCCCCCTTCCCCATCAAGGGGGCCTTAACTTCTACACTGCGGAGTATGTCCCCCTTTACCCCCTTTAGTCCAGCCACCCTATTACTTACCATTAACCACTGGCTTACCCTTTAATTGGCTATGACATCTGATATACCATTTCACTCCTGGAATGTCAGGGGGCTCAACTCCCCAGTGAAGCATAAAAAAGTTTTGTCCCACCTAAAACGTCTCCATTCTAAAGTGGCATTTCTTCAGGAGACTAAGTTAACAGGAGAGGATCACACATGCATGTCCAAAGAATGGGTGGGCCAATTGGTCCACTCAAACGCCCTCACCAGGAAACGTGGCATACTTACACTCCTACATAAGTTGCTGCCCTGGAACTGTGTTTGAACAAAGTCTGACTCTGATGGGCGTTGGGTGATTGCAATGTATACCACTTGTTCAGGCATGATTACACTCTGTAATCTATATGCCCCTAATGTGGATGCGCCACAGTTCTTCAACAACCTTGCAGAGGTCATACTAGAATTTAATCCCTCTGAATGCCCTCTCTTAATTGAGGGAGACTTTAACCTTACCCTTAACCCAACAATTGACAGGAATGATGGAGGCAAAGAATCACACACCAGAGGTAACGAAGATCTGCACCAAATGATGTCTGATCAGGGGTTAATAGATATATGGAGACTCTTTCACCCCAGAATTAGGAATTACACTTTTCACTCAGAATCCAACTCTTCTTATAGCAGATTAGATTTCAGGTTGGGGTCCCCCAATATTATGGCAAAAAGTTTAGATGCTATTATTCTCCCACAAGTTATCTCTGACCATGCCCTAGTCCAACTCCTTCTCCAATGGGACCCGATAGTGCCTGTCTCTCAAAACTGGAGGCTAGATCCACTTCTAATGAGAGATCCTGACTTTATCCCCTGGGCCCAAACAGAAGCCTCTATCTTTCTGGCTAACAACCCCTCAACTGATACCTTGGCAGGTAACACCTGGGAAGCGTTCAAAGCCACCATGAGGGTAGTATTCTGGGATTTGCTGTGGCTAAAAGAAGAGAGAGGGAACACCAACTGGCAGCACTAAAATGAAAGCTAGCTGATGCCAAAGCTGCTTTTAAAACTCTGTCCTCTCCATCCCCTCACTCTCCAGTAGGCAGAAATATTCTGAACCTACGTTTTGAAATTAATCAGCTCTTAGACAGAAAGGCCAAAGTGGCCATCTTATGGCTCTGACACACCTTCTGGGAGAGAGGGGATAACGGAGGCAAAGTACTTGTATATCAGCTGCGCAAACAGCAGGCAAGTCGGTACATTGCCAGTTTGAAAAACTCCCATGGGTCCCTGGTCAACATCCCAGAAGAGATAAATGATACCATGGCCACTTTCTACAGATCTCTATTCTTCCATGCACACTGGGTTAAATAAAGACACACAACCCTTTTTACAATCTCAACAGCTCCCTAAGATAACCCCTCAACAGGCACAACTATTGGACCTTCCCATCTCCCTCGAAGAAGTGACTACTGCCATTCGCACCCTTAAAGCAGGGAAATCCCTTGGAAACGACGGGTATACTGGGGATTTTTACCAAGCCTTAGCTCCTAACATTACCCCCTTCTCACTGAAATTTTTCAAGAAATAGAACTTAAAGGTACTCTTCCCCCCATCCTAAGAGAAGCCATGATTATAATCATCACCAAAAAAGGTAAAGAGTCTACTAATCCAGCTAACTACCTCCCTATCTCTGCAATTAACATAGGCAATAAGTTATATGCAAAAATGTGAGCAGCTCGACTCAGCCCACTACTGTCAAGTCTGGTACACCCCTCTCAGGTAGAATTTATCCCTGGGCATCACAGTTTGCACCATTTAAGAACCCTTATGAACCTTACCCACCTTTCTAAATCACTTTCCACTCCGGCTGCAGCCATCGCAGTGGATTTTAAAAAAGCATTTGGCTCTATTGAATGGGATTACCTGTACCTGGTTCTCACAAGATTTGATGTAGGCACAAAATTCCTTTCTAGAGTTCAAGCTATTTATTCACTGCCTTAGGCTAGAGTCAGTACAAACTCAACTCTTTCTGCCCTATTTTGACTAGAATGCGAAACAAGATAGGGATGCCCCCTTTCTCCCCTTCTTTTTGTTCTGGCCCTAGAACCTCTGGCCAGTGTCATCCGAGATCACCCAGAAATTAAGGGAATCAAAGTAAGGCCCACAGAATATAAATCTCTTATGTATGCTGATGATCTTCTCCTTCCCCTGGTGGATATACCGTACTTGATACCCCCTCTATTGCATCTCCTGGACTCCTTTTATAAGTACTCTGGGCTGAAGGTGAACCAAACTAAAACCGAACTTCTTCCCCTGGATGATAAGTGTTCCCAACAGATGGCACAGTCCAATGGACTACTGTGGGATCCCAAGGGAATAACATACCTAGGAATAACCATTACTCCCTCACTGGACAGACTATGACAGACCAACATAAAACCCCTTCTGATATCCATCAAAATAGAGTTTGAAAGATGGAAACTTCTCAAACTTTCTCTGGCAGGGAAAATTGTGGCCATAGAAATGGTCTCCATCCCCAAGATCTTCTACCTTTTAATGCACATCCCCATTTCTCTGCCCAACCAATGGTACTTGCCCATAGATAGAGCCATTGAAGACTTCCTTTTGGAGGGGTCCAAACCCAGGTATAGTCGGTCCAAACTAAGAGCACACTGGAGCCTAGGGGGATGGAACATCCCCTGGATTGAAGGTTACTGTCAAGCATTCCTCCTAGCACAAAACATTAAATGGTTCCACCCTCTCACGTCTCTCTCCCCACAATGGATCCGAATTGAGCTAGCTATCGCTGAAACTTTTCATCCTGTCTCACTTTTAGTATCCCACATGACCCCCAAGTTCTGCCCTTCCTCTTGTCTAAAGGCATCTCTTTCCTCACAAGCTGTAGATGTGTCCAGATGTAAGTGGATGGCCACTCACAAAAAGCTGAAGCTGAACCCCCTGCCATCCTCCCATATGCCTCTCTGGCAAAACTCTGCTATTACGATAGGGGGCAGCTGGATATATTGGAAATTCTTGGCAGATAGGAGTAGTCATAAGTTCGAAGACCTAATAGATCAAAATATTCACGCCCTTCACACATTTCAATCCCTCCAGCAGGCTTGGAGTCTTTCTCTTTCGGAGCTCTGGAGTTATCTCCAACTTAAAGCCTCTCTCTCCAGCACATCCCCTATTACAGATTAGCACACCAGTCTTACCTAATTGGATACAACACTCTGGTGGATTAGAAGGATGTATTTATGTCAAATTGAGAGAAACTCTCCCACCCCAATCTGAAAAGGCAAAACACAAATGGGAAACAAAGCAGCAGCGCCCCATCTCTATTACATCTTGGAACCAGGCGTAGAAGGATACACATACCTGGCTGGCTGGTGCTAGGTCTAGGTAAATACAAAACAAACTGTCACACTCCTGGTATCATACCCAGTTCTGCTCACTAAAGCCACATTTTTGGACTCAGACAACTGCTGGAGGTGCCAGGGGGCAGGGGCAGACTTACTACGCATTCTATGGTCATGCCAAAAAATACAAACCCTCTGTACAGGCATACAAGACACTGCTTCCAAGGTGCTTGGGCAATAGATTTCCCTCTGTCCCCTTTTCTACCTTTTGGGTATTCGCTGGGATTTACCCCGGCTAACCCCCCGAGATCAGATGGCTGGCCATCTTGACTCTTCAGGCTAAGAGAGGTCTCCTCTGCAAGTGGAGATCCCCATTGTCTCCCACTCTGGTAGAAGTTCTGGCATCTCTCTCATCACTGGCCAAATTGGATAGGATTTCCTATCTCCAGAAATATCAAATTGATAAATTGAATCTGTGCTGGACCACCTACTTAAATTTTCTGGGCTCTGCAACCCCCATCTCACCACAGACAGGCATTGGCTGAAACTCTCCACAAATAGTTGGATTATGTTATACTGAAAAGTTGGTGTTCAGGGCTGGAAGTATACTTAGCATGGGGATTCTCTTTTAAGTTTCCAAGTGCCCTGGTTATCTTGGATGCTAGTGGTAGCTTCTAACCCCCAGTCCATACTGAACACCTTACTCTGACCCTCTGTGTAGACTTCATTTGTTAAGTGTGCTATTGTTGTTTACTCTTATCCTCCACCATCTTCAGCACTTTGCTTGACTGATCCAGGTTTTGCTACTGAACAGATGACTCAACTCCAGAACTTGATTCTTTGAGATATATACAGTATGTTTTTATTCTAGGTCATCCACAGATCTTGTCGGACATGCATACTGGGGTACTTAGCTTTCTCCTTGAAACCTTGATGAGGGAGTCAGCATGACATATAGTTCCAGCTAAGTATGTTTATGTTCAGCAACAGCCTGCTGTTTGATCCGGTTCAGTGAGTTCAAATTATAGTATATACTCTGTTGTGGAGCGCGCTGGATTGCACTTGGTATGTAATGTAACCCACTGAAATATGATTACTGTTAATAAGTGTAATATGTAAGGTGCTCCTTCTCATTTTTGCTTCCTTACTTAATCTGTATACACGTTGTCCTGTACTGCTCCTGTGCCCTTCCACTCTTCCCCTCCCCCACTATCTCTCTCCTTCCCCTCATGTATCCCCCCCCCCTTCATGATATCCTTGTTATTGGTACTATATTGTTCTGCAATCTGACTCCTGCCTTTACGATGTATGTTCTTTTATTATGTCAAAAAAATGGAAATATCAATAAAAATGTTACAACAAAAGAGCAGTCTGAAAAATACAGAGGTTGACAAAAAAAATACACCTTATGAATTAAAAAAGGATATTGTGACTGCTACTCACACCAATTGTTGAACTGATATTGTGCTTAGTTGGAGTTCTGGTGACAAGCACATGGAAATGTACTATCTACTGTACATAAAACTAATTGTGTTTTTTTTTTGGCATGCATACATACACATTGTTTCATAATAGTACTAATAGAAACTGCTGTCTAGGCTGATACAGTGGCACAGAGGGCTGAGGTGCTGGACGCCACACATTGCACCTCACTGGTGACCCAGGTTCAGGAATGGACTTGGGTCTCTTAGGGGGTCGGCTGGGGGAGGAAGGATTGAGTATCCAGAGGACTGATCTCCTTCCTCGGGGAGGGGTGAACAATGCTGTGCTCTGTTGACTGACACCCAGTGGTAGCTGGATATTGGCACAGATGCACAACCATGCAAGGGGTTCACCCACGTCCAGGGCAATTGATTGCCTCTGCAGAGGTGGAGAAAGTCTCCCTGCATTTCATGGGCGTAGGGTGCAGGAGAACCTGGAGAAAAAAATAGGACCTAGCTGGATCCATCATGGCCCGATCACTCCTGTAAGGCTGCTTCCGATTCTGGATTATTGCTCTTGGGGGGGTGCACAATAGCACTCCTTGCCTTGGCCCCACTGTAGGGGGGAATCTGAGGGGAACTTTGGGGGTCGGCAAGCTGTCAGGGGGCCAGAGGACGACTCTCCAAGGAGGGTTGTACCTCTGTCGGGTCTGAGGAGGCATGGAAAAATGTAACTATAAAAAAAAAAAGAAACTACCGTTTAAAGGCCCCTAGGTTTACAAGCAGCAAACCCATGACCCATCATTAAAGCTACCGACTGTCCCCATTTTCCCAGGACAGTCCCTATTTTAGGCAGCATCCCCACAAGTTTTGCAAAATGTCACTTTTGTCCCAGTTTTTGCTTACTTGTCTCAGTTTTGTCACCCCTCTTATTTTTGCTGCTGACTGCTAATCCATGAGTGACAGTTATTTCGCACTACTGTGGCACTGCTTGGGCTGAACAGCAGTTTGCAACTTCAACCCCTGTGCCTGTGCTGCACTGCAAGCATGTCAGTGGGAGCACAGTAAAGCATGTTCCTCCTGTTAGATTAGAATGGGTAGTAGTGCAAACAAGCACTTGTGGACATCTGCCTGCCAGCAGCTTAGAGGGATTCCAGACAGAGAAGAGACCAGCAGCAGGGAACTAAGGTACCCGAACCTGATCAGCTGTAGGGAAGTGTGTGAAAACAATCTGGTGTGGTGGTGGGAGTCACTGAAGTGAAGTTTGCTCAGCACATGAGGTGAGTGTAAGCAGGTTGGATGTGACTGTCAGGAGGAGCAATACATGCAGCTCGAATGCCTGATCACAATTTAATGCAGGTTTGCTTCTAATGAACTTTCTGTACATCATGGTTTGGAACTTGCTGCAGCAGAATGATGTATTGTTTTAATCTGGATGTTTATTACTGGTGTTACTGTGGGGTGGCATGGCCAGAGCAAGCAGCACAATTTAACTGATTGTGCACAGCACTGACTGCTGCGGTGTCAATGGGAGTGACACAGTGTGGGGGGGGTGTCATGATCAGGATAAACTGTCCCAGTTTTAGACCTCAGAAAGTTGGTAGCTTTACCCATCATGCATTGTTATAAGTATCTATATTATTTTATGCCTTGTGTAATGATACCCATTGTAAATTGAGGCAACCAGCACAAGAAACACTGCGCCTGGGGCAGGATTCACAAAAAATTGCAAAGGCCAATGCAAAACTTTGCATTGCACTTTGTGGTTGTCCAGGTGTCCAAAATTGCTACTCACAGTCAGATAGTGCACCACGCTATTTGATTGTGAATAGGGCTAGTCCCTGGCAGTGGTAACCTCAGTATCATCAATGTTACCCCAGTAGCGCCACCCTGACATGTAGCCAGGCGCATGGGCCCACAAGAAATAGCACAGGGGAGCTATTTCCAATTCACAAAGGCTGCAATGCAAATGAGTCCATTGGGCATGCAAGGTTCTAGGTGGCCATTTGCATGCCCATTATGGGCACATTTGCATAGGCTGTGAGGAGCATAGCATGGCCCCCTCAGCCTTTGCCCGGCTAGTGATTCCCCCTCCACTGATCGCCAATCACTGTCTTAGTACCAAACTTAGAAGTGTCTCTGATGTCCAGTGGTCCCCCCCATGATCGCCGATCACTGGCCCGATCAAAAATTACTAGTCTCGGTTGTGGTAGTGGTCCACCCCATGATCACCTATGGCTGCTCTGATAAAAAATAACCAGACTCCCTGTTGTCCAGTGGTCCCCCCCTTGATCACCGATTGCTGACCCAATCTATACTAAAGCTTGTCCCTGGTGTCTAATGGCCCCTTCACTGATTGCCAGCCCGATATATCATATAGAATGTCCCTTGTGGTGTAGAGGTCCCCCCCCACCAATCACCAGCCTGATAAAAATAAAGATATTCCTTGGTGATCTAGTGGTCTTCTCCCCCACCAATCACCGTCCTAGTCACAGAACTGAATATGGTTGTCATATCCCTGGAGGCTAGTGGTCATTACCCCCCTAACCCAATCAACTGCCCACAGTATAAGAACATTATCCCTGGTATCCAGTGGTCCCTCCCCCCACCTGATCACCCACCCAATGTATACAAAAGTTGTCCCTGGTGTCCAGTGTAACCATCCCTTCCCGATCGCTAGTATAGTAAGTAAGGACATTCCCCCTGGTGGTTTAGCAGACCCCCCTCCTTAACCCTGATCCACTGTATAGTAAACATAAACAACTCCCTGGTGGTCTAGTGAACCCCCCACCCTGCCAGGCAGTGCCTTCTCCCCTCGTTGCATTTCTGAGCCAATGCCCAGCACAGCCCTCTTCTCACCACCACATCCAGCCACTGACTGAGCTGTCACAGAGCATGTACTGTATACAGTATGTGCTCATTGACTGACAGTTCACTGACTTAATGAGCTGTCACTCAGTGAGCACATAATGTATAGAGTACACACTCAGTGACAGCTCAGTTGGCAGACGGTCATGGTGGAGAGAGGACGGGCAGTGCTGTTCACCAGCTTGGGGATGGGATGAAGGAGCATGGTGATGGGGCACTGCCAGCCAGGGTCAGGGTCCACTAAACTACCAGGAAGCAGTGTAGATTCACTATATGGGGATCAAGGATAGGAAAGAGGGTCTGCTAGACCATCAGCGGCATGTCTGTATTTATTATACAGGGGAATCAGGAGAGGGGATTACACTGGACACCAGGGACAACTTTTTGTATGTATCAGACTGGTGATGGGCAGAGCAAGGGACCACTGGACACCAGGGACAACATTTTCATATTTCAAGTGGTTGACTGTGTGGGGGGAGGGACTTCTAGCCACCAGGGATGTGACAACGGTAATCAGTTCTGTGATTGAGACAGCAATTGGTGGGGGAGGGGACCACTAGACCACAAGGGAATATCTTTTTTATTTGTATCAAGCTGGTGATTGGCAGGCAGGACCACGAGACCCAAGGGACAAGATTTAGTACATATCAGGCTGGTGATCATCGATTATGAGGGTAGGGACCACTAGCACCAGTGAGACTGATAATTTTTGATCTGGACAGTGATCAGTGATCATGGGGGGTGGGAACCACTACCAGTAGGGAGAATGGTTATTTTTGATCAGGTTGTTGATTGGCGATCATGGGGGGCTGCTGCAGTACCTTCGCCAACCACTAGTGTTGCGGGGGATTAAAACAAGGACTCTATTGGCAGTATTTGCTCCACGCAAGGGGACCAGCAAAGGCCCTTCTGTGAAGCAAAGCTTTGTAACTGGGACAGCACCGATATGCAGGTACCCTCCACATCATTTACATTGTGGCCTCTCCACACTTTGACCTGGCACAAGCCTGGTTTCTGCGTGCAAACTGGACTTTTGTGAATACCACTTTAGTGCAAACCCCGGTTTGCACCTCACAAATTAGGACTTGCACTTAGGCAAAGTTCTGTGAATCTGGCCCTTGAAGTTTTTCTTTTTTAATTTCAATTACAACACAAGCATCAGAAAAAAACAGATGGCTCTGTTACCGCAGGGTGTCTGGGCAGGAAAATGAGCTGCCAAAATCCAAATAAAGTATAGAAATAATACTAATAATACATCATCCAAATAGTAAAAAGTACACATTAATCAATAAAAATACTTGCTCAATCCATTTACAGTGACAGCAGAAATGCCAGTCATGAGATGATGTAAATCACGTCATGCATTTCACATGACACCAGTTTCCATCTAGACTGTCACGGGGGAGTGACGTAACAGACAACACACGGCTAGCAACCTACATCTCAACTTGAGGAAAAATTCTGTTTGTAAGAAGTTTAAAATATAACAGATTAATTACAAAATAAGTGAAAAAAGGCTGAAAATTGTATGATTAATAATAATCTTCTATGAACAGCTACAAAACACAGTGAAAGACAGGCATACCACTACTCATTATATTAATTTTACCTTTAATCCCCTTTAACACCTCCCTGCCAGGATGCCACGTTATTTTCTTTAAGCTCCTTTAACACCCTCCCTTGCCAAGAATGGCATATTATTTTCATTATGCCCCTTAAACCTCCCCTCCAGCATAGCATATGTTTTTCTTTAAGCCCCTTTTAACAGCCACGACCTGCTGGGATGGCATGTTATTTTCTTTAAGCCCCTTTTAACCCCCTACCAGCATGGCATGTTATTCTAAGCCCTCTTTAACACCCCTCCAGGATGGCATGTTATTTTCTTTAATCCCCATTTAACCCCCCACGTCAGGATGGCAAGTAATTTTCCTTAAGCCCCCTTTAACAGACCCCCATCCAAAATATCATGTTATTTTCTTTAAGCCCCTTTTTAACAACACCCCTCCAAGATGACATGTTACATTCTTTAAGCTCCTTAAGCCCCCTTTAATCCCACCTACTGGGATGGCTTTTTATATTATTTGTTGCTGGCCATCATTGTTATTCTTTGTGTAATACAACTTTGAAATCATTACAGTGTCTTGTGTTGTCTGTACTCACTATCTGGGTCAGAAGAGGTGTTTAATCAGGCAGGATCTAAACTCCCATGGCCTCCTGGCCATAGAGGGGTCACGCCTGTCAAGCTGCTTCTGCATCCCCTGGTCCTCTGGCTCTGCATCCACTGCAGGGTGTTCCTCTGGAGCTGGCAAGCATACCTCACAGTTGAGTGCCAAGTTGTGTAGTATGCAACAGGCAAGGAATGTGGCACAGCTTTTCTAAGGGATGTATTGTAGGGCACCATCAGGGCAGTCAAGGCATCTAAATCACATCTTGAGCATGCCAAAGACCCGCATGAAGATGTTGCATGTAGCGATGTGTGCCATGTTGTACCTGTCTTCTGCAATGGGTGGGGATTATAGGAGAGGTGTAAGGAGCCAGGGATGCAGAGGATATACACTGTGCAGATAAAGGGCATTGGTTATTGGCATCATCTGCAACATGGGTGGATGGGATCTTTGAGAGTACATACACTGAAGAGTTTCAGTAATATATCACCACCTTAAACCCTCCAGAACAGGATAGAGTTGTGCCAGATGAAGACATCATAGACAGTGCAAGGGGACCATGCCAGGACAATAATGATGCACCCTATTGCATCACACACCACCTGGCAGTTGATGGAATGGAAATCTTTCCTAATCACATAGGCCTTGGATCCATTATCGATGGGTGTCCAGATAGCAACATGGGTGCAATGGCATCAAGTATGGCTGGTAAGTGCAGAATTCAATACAATTGAAGCATGAATGCCATTCTCTCTGCTGGTGTGGTGAGGAATATAATGAACTTCCCAAGTTCCCAGTATGGGACAGCAGGGCATCTAGGAATAGACATACAACTAACAGGTAGAAAACTATTAGTTACCAGTAGTGTCCCCCACTGGTGTCTAAAGGTTTCTTGTGGACAGGAATCACAGTGCTGGTGTCACTTTGAGCTCTATGGGTATTGCATGTCTGCACTGGGTGTCTGTCTGGAACTGGTCATGCAGCAGCTCACACAGCTGCATGATCATCAGCTGTTAAACTGGTACCAGTCCGTGACTTGTTCATCACTGAGGACTTTGAATGTGACTCATGGACAATGCTGTCTCTTTGCTGCACAGCACCTCCAAGGCCTGCACTAGGTTCTGGGGGAGGCATTGGCCCACTACTCATGTTGCACAACCTGCTGCATCAGGTACATGATGTGTGCCATTTTGTTATCAGGTCTGCGCATGCGTGTGTGTGTTTCTATGCTTGTTTTTTACTGTGCCCCTCCCCGCCTCTGGGGCTTGCAACTGGTTTAGACCTGCTTTTTATAGTAATTATTAACACTGTGCTATGCTGTTTCCATATTCCATCAGCACAGAGCTAAAGTTCTGAATATCATACTGTTACTTATGTACAAGTCACTGCCCCCCCCAGTTGAATTTGTTATGTATTAGATTTTCATTCACCCACTAGCGCTAATGACAGGCAAAGCACTATCCACTGAATATAGGAAACAGGTGCTAAACTGGTGCCATACTTGCGCTAATGTTTAGCACTGGGCACAGTCTCTTAGAATATTGAGGCCAGCATTTCCTAGTTATTTTCTTACTTACAGTATTTACAAGTCCTTTATAATCAGGAACCATGCTGCATTAATTCCAACAATAAGTGTCCGAGCTTGTTAAAAGTGTAGTAACCTATGTGGCACTGTAGAACAGAGCATTCATATGTGAAACTTTCTTTTCAGTGACATTAATCCTGCTCTACCTCTATCTTCAAATGTTGAAATAGTCAGCACTATCTGCAAAGCTGTTAATGGATTAGGTTAAAGAGAGACAATGGAAGATGAAAATCAGAAGATAATAATGCATTTGTCAACAAGGAATGAAATATTTTGTTACTCGGTGTGCTCCATGGTTCTGGCTTAACACAGCCTAACAAGTAAGCAAGCGATAACACACGATGAGGTGTGGGTTATCTCCTGACAAGAGCATGCCCAGGTGTGTTATAAGGCACAAGGTGCTTGCGCTGATTGCCTTTTGCACCTGGGAATGCTCTTATCAGGAGAAAACCCACACCACAGAGTGTGTTATTGCGCTTATAAAATGGGCCCCCCTCCATAAACCCGCCTAGTAAAAAAAAAAACATTTAATGAAGTATCATACAAAAGTGGCAAACATGCAGAAGATAGAAAAATAGTCCCATCTGTAGTGTACACTTTCAGGCAATATATATGATCCAGGCACTACAGGGCGTTGGTGTTTCTCTTGTCCCAACTCTGTGTCTGCCCCAAGAGAAAAACACTTCTTTTTATTTTACTTTTTTTTTTTTTTTTTCAGTTGTAATCATCAGGTACCTTGACTGTGACCCATTGTGTGCCTTAGCAGGTGCCCTAAAGAGCGATTTCTGCTGTGGTGTCTGTCTGTTCTCCCAGCTCTGCATGTCCCAGAATACTTGTTTTTATTTATTTGCTTTATTTTACTTTTATTTATTTATTTATTTATTTATTTATTGCAGGTACTGGCCCACTAAAATGTGAGCAAGTGAGTCCCTTGATGGCTGCCATAGAGAGCAGTTTCTGGTTCACCAATTTCAAAGCGCGTGTTTTCTTCTATGGTGCCATTACAGCTAGGGGATTTTGTATTTTTATGGGCTGTCATGGATGAATGCACTGAGCAGGGTGGAGTTTGGAGAGTGCAGATGGTAGAAGAAACTGCAGAGTCAAGGTACCTGTAATGCTCTTTGGTACCTCAACCATGGGCAGACTACACAGCAGCAGAAGCAAGAGCTAGACTTGAAAAGTATTTGGTTTCTTGGTGCTCGTTCATGGGGCAGACAGGATGGAGTAGTGTGAGGTTATTTTTAAAATGTATTTTTTTGTGAAACTACAGTGGATCCCAAATTGCAGTTTTGCACTTGGTTGTGTGTGTGGGGGGGGGAGTAAGCTCTGCAGGTCGACGATGGCAAGCGAGGTCCATTGTTCTGCAAGTCGGTGATCAAGCAAATTTGGTTTTCACTGTCACGATATTTGTTGTTCCACATTCCGACTGGCTGAATAGGTGCCTGTTAGCACAATGTGCTCTAATAAGGACACAGCCAGAGGTACCTCTCAGCCAATCAGGGCACAGAAAAGTCGAGACCCATTTTATAAAAGAGATTAGTGTAGTAGTGACACCTTATGTGTGGCTTTCCCACAGCTATGACCAATATTGCACGTATTTTGCAATAATAATAATAATGCTACTATCTTTGGTTTTATGCCGGCATTACTGCTACTGCCATCTTGCATTAGATTTACACTATTGCAGGGAATGACTAAGGAAATGTACAATTACAGTGACATTAGTATTTCCTTTTCCTTGCTGCATTAATGTCATTAAGGTAATACCCTGGGTGGTTCTGTTTATGTATTGACATACTTTATTCAAATTTCACATTTACAGTGACTCCCTTCAATTGTATCATGCTTATTTTAAAATATTGTATTAGTGGCATCCATGAAAGACAGCATTTTGACTTAAGTGATAGGGAGACTATTATTCTTCAGATTATAGTCTATAGGGATTTGATATCCATAGTGAAATGAGTTGTTCCAAACCACTGATCTGAAACGTGTTTTTTTTTAAAAGGGTTGTGCTAGTACAGACATATTGACTGTAATAGTGCAGTACTTTGAACCAGTTATCTGAACAGAAGAAAAGACATTTTGTTAGCAACATTCCTTCTATTAAACTGGTAACCACTGCACCAGGGTAACTATGTTTTACTTACAGTATAAAAATCAGCAGGGAGCTGACTTCATGGTAAAGAATGATTGAGAAAACATCTGGCAAATGTGAAAAGAAAGGCTGCAATTTGATTTGTATATAAAGTGGGTAGCTGCTAAAAGCATGTTATTGTTTTTTTTTGTTCACGAAACCTTATGAAATATTTAGATTCAGTTAGAACCTCAGTTGACAACATTTGTTTGACAGTAAAAGTGGGTTCAGTTCAGTAATGAGAGATTGGAAGTACTTGAGGAACTGCCTCAAATTGTGTTAGCTAAATTAAACTGGCAATCCCAGCTTTCATGGCATCATCTCAAGAATATAATTTAGATTTTTATTCACATGCAAATGCAATATTCTGAAACACAAAAGGTGTACAAAAGAAGAAATTTAAACATTACATATTCTAATACTAGGGTTATTACATGCCAAGCAAGTCCCTTTTTAAAGCTTTTGTTCAGTGTTTTGAATGATACTTCAGCTGTTTCCTTTCAAAATATATTGTAAAGTAAAAGGATTTTTGTGAATTAACAAATGAAAATCATTCAAACCATATTCAGGAATGCTATCTGTCGGTCCCATTAAGGTTTTTTTTTTTATTGTTGCAATCAGTATGAAATCGAACCCTGTAAGTTAATAGAAAATGATTTTTAAAAACAATGCGAGCAATAAGTCATTACCACTCCTCACATCTTGTGACTATCTAACAGCTATTGCAACCAGGAAGACATTTTCTAGGAATGTTGCCAGAAAAAAAAAAAAAAATAGAAAGTATGTAAAAACACATCTTTAATAATACTTCACACAAAATTGTTAGGACAATTATTTTCTCCTTGGGGGTTCAAGAATAGTATGCTGTATCACTACTAATAAGATTGCAAAGTGTTGTTCATATGAAACTTTTATGGAAATGTTTTTATGATATGTCTATTGTGTTGATATAGTTTAAATACTGTCATTTTCCTTTGGTAGTGAGTTTTACGATGTGTATGAACTGTGAGTCCAAAGACCTTAACCAAACAAATGTCACAGCAAGAGCATCCACAATACAAGCTTCTATGCCTGTTCCCCCTGTAATTGTGTGTCACCCTGCCACGGAAGGAGCAGGTGTAGTGGATTAAAAGGCAGTTCATACACCTTTCTATTAAATCCTTGACTTCATGTGTTAGAGGGCCAACATGAGACCCACCTTATGGCAGCTGTGATTGTAGGTTCCTGTGAAAACGTTCTCATTACTGTCATAACTAGATAATGACCATAACCCCTCATTTCACATTTTTTCTTTTGTAATGCAGATTTATCTTATTCTTCCTGACTGCACTATGTGCTGTGATTTTCTTAAGGCTTTATTAGGCTTTCCAGGCTATACCATATAAAACTGAACTCAAATGGCATTACTAAAATTAAAAAATGTGAAAATTCCAGAAAGTGTCAGAAGTAATTAAGTCCTTTTCAAAACTGGGATGGAGGACTACATTTTATGCATTCCCTCTGAGTATTGACTATCAGAATATTATTAACTGTAAGAGAAGTTGAGAAAATTAAAGTGGAAGTTGAAATTAGAAGTGATGCAACAGACCTGTTATTTTGCCCCAGAGTAACGGTTTTGGACAAAGGATTTGCATAGAGTTAGGATGAGGCTGAAGTAGAGTACTGGTTTATTTTCTTGCTTGGAAATAGGAACAACTGTCATTCTTATGTTCTGTGCTATTAAAGGTCATATTGGATGTTTCTCAAATACATTTTCCCCTATTATGATGTAGCACACACTTTTCAAGAGATGAAACATAGTGACAGAAAATGCTATCTCAAAGATGTGATCTTGTCTAACCATAACGACTCCTGTTTTACATACAGATCATTTGCTTTATGTATTTATTTTATTTAAAAGTTGGTAACCGGGAAAGGCACACTGAGCCAAGGCTCATTTAGAGGTATGACCCAGGGTGGGAAAAAGGGAAAACATGTTACAAATGCAGTATAATATCCAACAAACTATAGTCAGAGCAAATACAGATGCTAATACTTTAACTTGCCTGTCCCAGCCCAGTGACTCCACTGCCACAAGCCAAAACCTGATCTCAAATCACCTTGTGCTCCTCCATGAAGGAATTCAGCAGAGAGATGAAACAAAGTTCCCTTACAGCTGTGCTTCAAGACTGTTCAGTTGATGATTTAAGACTGCTGCCTGAAGGACTACATAAAAAAATCATAATTGAAGACTTTAAGAAGTATGGGAGCACTACACCCCTGCCAACAAGGCATTGTTTGGGTAAAAATGTATAAAAAAAGGTTTAGGTGTTCTTTCAGATTAAAACATGCTGCTTGTGGTGTTTACACTCCACTGCTTGTAATTTGTGCTGGCAGGAGAATGCTATATGTAGGAAATGAACTCTTTCTCTTGCTTCCCCCCTCAGCATAGTGATTTCAGGTAGTGGAAGGATCATAATTCAACTCCAAAATTGTCCTTCGTAAGGAGTCTGAAGTGCCCTTTTCCCCTAAGTGCTTGAAAGACGTCTACAGGGCTCTGCCCCTGCAGCTGAAAAAATGCAGTTCAAAGTCAGCAAGTTTAAACTTGCTGATCAGTTGACTAAATCTGTAGAGATTGCATAGTATATGCATGCTGTTGTACCACCCACACAGTAACAGGCTGTATGACTAATGAAAACCTAAATTGCAGCTTAAGGAAGTCACTCTCTCTTTATGAAACCTTTGATATATCGTTTTGTTTTTAGCTGATGAAACTATATAATAGTACCTTGCACCAAAGGAAATTTGACTTTTCTTAAATAGATCTCTATCATTGTAAACAAAAATATGCCTTATGATTTCTTTACTTTTATCTTGCTCAGTACAGTGTGAAACAATAATGAATGTATCTAGTCATAAGTCATAGATTTTCTAAAATACGCCACATATCCATGTGGAGGGGTTGTGGGATAACAGATGGACCAGACACTGAACTTCAGTTTCAACATACACTGTCTGTGTGATGTTTATTCAAAATACAAGAAATAAGCTTCTGCAATGCCATATTCCTTCTTTAGTATATCAGTCTGCAGCAACAGACTATGTACATCCTTTCTCAACACTTAGCCAGCACCTACTGATGCTGATCTCTGAGCTAATCACTTTTCAGTGAAAATCCTTCATCCCTATGTGGACCCCATTTGCTTGGGTAGTGGGGACTCAAGTAAAAACCAAAACAAGATAAAAACAAAGAGTCTCAGTGCAGAAACACTGAACCATTTGTTACTCCAAAGGGCATTGGCAACAAATCAAGTTTCAAAGAAATACAACATCATACAGTCTTCCATAATGCAAAGCATCATGGGATATATGCAAATCACCATGACATTTCAGACTTGCTCAGTTTACAGCAGTTTACATGCATTTTAAATAGCACAACTAACTTAATTTCTATAATAGTCACCAATAACTTTTTACCATTATCAAAAACACCTAGAGCCATGGAATTTTCAACATTTACAGGTTTTATAAACACAACGGATTGGGGTGGGTGGGCGACTTGCTTAATTGGGTCCCTCCCTGAGACTACCACAAGCCACAATTTCCCGGGGTTGAGGCGCCAGCAGCTACACAAGCCGAGCGGACCTCCCCTGGACCTTCTGCCTGCTCTCTGTGAACCAAGCCAGCAAGCAGAGGGAATTTAAAGGTCCTCAGTCATTTCTTTGTTCTGTTTTTGGCGCTCGTACAGAGGAGGACTCAAGGGATTGGCTGCAAGGGTCGGTGGCGACTCAGCAGGGCTCTTAAAAGGCTGCCCTACTTCGGAACAGGAGATTCCCCACAACGGATTGGGGCGGGTGGGCGACTTGCTTAATTGGGTCCCCCCCCCTCGAGACTACCACAAGCCATGATTTCTTGGGGTTGAGGCACCGGCAGCTCCACAAGCTGGGCAGACCTCCCCTAGACCTTCTGCCTGCTCTCCGTGAACCAAGCCAGCAAGCAGAGGGAATTTAAAGGTCCTCAGTCATTTGTTTAATTTGCCCACCCACCAGCCCTGTGGTAGTGGCGTCTAAATAGGCCGAAGTTGGATGAAGCCCTGCCCAGGCTATGACTTTCTCCAATCATATCCCATATTCACTTCCCAAGGAGGAGTTCCCCAATGACATCAGCAGCCCACTACTCCCCAAGCTGCAATCTACAGTAACGGCAAACTGCTGAGGAGTTCCCTGTCTTTCTTTCCTCCGGCTGCTGCCAGGCACATCACAGGGTGTCCCTTTTCCCCCTGGGACAGAATCTTTCTAACTAATGCAAACCCTAACCTCGGAGCAGCATTCTCGCACTGGGCAACATTGCCCTGACTTTGTACACTAAAATTCCTGCTGCATCATAAATAATCTTGAACTTTCTGTCTCCTACTGACACATAGCCAAAGGACTTTATTTACTGTTAGACTTTGTTCACTAATATTCCTGCTGCATCATAAATAGTCTTGTGCCTTCTGTCTCCTACCAACTCATAGCCAAAGGATGTTATTTACTATTAGCCTTAAGAAATTAATGCACAAAACAAAAAGGTTCTGTGATTGTATAGTTTAACAGATAGTCCATGTTATTGTAGATTACATAAAAATAAAAAAATGGAATTGTGTTGATAGCTCTAATCCTACATTCTTCTTCTGCTGCTAGCTAAGCCTTGGTCTTAGGATCTCCTGCATCCCAGCAGATAACTAGCCTCCTTAGCCAGTGACAGACAGGGAACCTGCTCCTTCTCTTTGTCTCTGTGGCAATCATTATTCAGAGTAAGATAGGGAAACTTGTTCATTTTTGCTACTGTGGGAATTGCATACTGTACCCCTGCCTGCTAGACTGAGCCTGAGGTTTCTCCACTAAAGAAATTGTGTCTATTACTGTAGCTTAATCTGGGAACCTGTTACCAAGGGCAGTGAGCTACGCTCATCTAGTTGCACCAGGCTGGGACCCGAACTTGCTTCTGGAACTAGCTGTACAAGTGCTGCATGTGAGAGCAGACATAAGGTTTGACTGCCTTTATCAGATCCTTGGCTATTAGGCCAGGCACCTGCGATCAAGGCGAGGAGCCCTGAAAAGTTCCATCATGCACCCTGGGAACTGGAACAAGGGTATTATCTTGGCAATAATTTACATTCTGGCACAACAAGAGACTGACACACTCATCAGTAATGCCTACTGCCCCCCGATACCCTCGGGGGGTCAGAAGAAGGCATGGCCAGATATTTTATATGTCCTTCTCCAAGGTGTAACGTCCTTCTCCTAGTGGCACATGAATTCTCTAGGAAAGGGGTTCTCTACAGAGCCCTTCTCTTCACTAGGAGCCCAACCCCATGTCATGTTACACTGGCTCTACCACCTCCAACCCTCACTCTCCTGAGCTTACTTGCTGCCCTACTACTACTGGTGGGGGACATCCAACCTAACCCAGGCCCAGGGATGCCTAATGTTTCTATCTCCTCCCCCCTTGATAAGGCATGGGATGGAGCAAAGGGTCTGAGGTTGGTGCACATGAACATTTGCAGCCTCAGACGTAAGATCCCTGAAGTACAAGCATGGCTGGCAGTATACAAACCAGATATACTAGCAGTCTCTGAGACTTGGTTAAAACCCCACATTCAGGATCACGAGGTAGCAATCTCCGGATGCGCCTTTTTCAGAAAGGACAGACCCTCGAAAAGAGGGGGTGGGTGCTTATATATGTTAAGGACACTATTACCTCCTCCCTTGTTAGCGTGCCCCGGGACATGGCCTAGGACTCTGAAGCAATCTTCATACGGCTCACAATAGGAGGGGCTAAAAACCTCACAATTGGATGCGTATACAGCCCCCCTACTAATGCGCTCGGCTCTCTGGACATGCTCCTGAGGAGCCCTGCAGTTGACACTGCATCTGAGATTATCTTATTGGGTGACTTCAGTTTAAACTGGGCACAAGAGGCAAAGTCTGCCATTAACGGAGTTTTACATGACTCCCACCTCACTCAAATTATCTCCCTACCGACCAGAATGAACCACAAATCAGGAAGGCACTCTATAATTGACTGGGTCTTGACCTCATCCCCAAGTAATGTAAAGTTGGCTGGGATCCTGGCCGATGCCTTGAGCGACCACTCACTGATATTTGCCATATGGAAGAATAATGTGATCAAAGTCCCGCCTAGAACGATCACTACTAGGGACTATTCCAACTTCCTCCCTGACCAGTTCATAGGCTACTTAAATGGCATTGACTGGAACCCCATAAGACATCTACCTAACCTGGAGGAGGCTGTAAAATTTTTCCAAACAACCCTCACTAGAATCACTGACTTCGTAGCCCCAATGAAAACCCACAAGGTAAAGGGTAGCTGCTATAAGTGGATCTTGCCCCTCTAAAAGCCCTAATGTCCTCCTGTGACAAAGCCTGGAAAAAGTTCAGGAAAATAATGCTTCCTGTGGACTTAGCCAGCTACAGGGCCCTCAGAAACCAATGCAAACAGGCCACAAAGAAAGCTAAAAAAGAATATATCACCAACCTCCAAAAAACTAACCTGGGAAACCCCAGGTTCTTCTGGTCACACATTAATGAACTCCTCAAAGGGAATAATAAAACGACAACTGGCCCTATCATGGCTAATGGGCAAGTACTTGATGAGGGGTCACTCATCGCAGAGGCCCTAAACGGTTACTTCACAAACCTGGATGCATACAAGGTGGGACCCACTGGTAACAGGAATGAGCCTAACGCACACCTGCCCCGAGAACTAGACCGCCCATTGTTTCATATGAGGCTGGTTAGGGTAAAGGAGGTTTTGCTCATCCTTAAATCCCTGCATTTGAGAGGATCTGGGGGCTCTGACAGGATCCAGTCAAGAATCCTCAAGGAGGGTGTCCCAGCACTAGCGAAGCCACTAACTTGGCTGATAAACCAGTCCATTATGGAGGGGTCAGTCCCTGAGCCTTGGAAGCAGGTCCTAGTGATTCCCATCCACAAGGGAGGGTCTACCAAACCTATAGAGAACTACAGGCCTATCTCCTTGTTGTGCGCTGTTGCGAAAATACAAGAGAAGCTAGTCTACTCCCAACTCCGAGAATACCTGGAAATCCACCAGGTAATCTCTCCGTCTCAGCACAGCTTCAAAGCCAAGCATGGGACAGATACTGCACTTACCAAATTCTCAGCAGTAATCCTGAGCAATAATGACTCAGGGGTCAGTACAGGCGCGGTCTTCATCAACCTCTCAGAAGCGTTTGACTTGGTAAACCACAACTTCCTGTTACAAAAATTGTGCTCTCTTGGCCTGGATACCCATGCACTGGGATGGTTTGAGAGTTACCTCTCTGGATGTACCCAGAGGGACAAGTGGAAGGACAATGTCTCTAAGATTGCACTGCTCAAAGAAGGGGTACCACAAGGGTCTGTACTTGGCCCCCTTCTCTTCACACTGTTCATAAATGATCTGCACTCACACTGTGGGAACAGCAGCATCATCCAATACGTGGACGATGCTGTCATTTACCGAGCCTCCCCCAACTTAAAAGAACTGGAGAAAGCCCTCCAAGAAGACATCCTTCAGTTGGAGGACTGGCTTATTCTGAACAAAATGGTATTAAACACCTGCAAAACTAAGGTGATGCAGTTTGGGCCCAGATCCCTGAGAACTGAGCGGTCACTGCTCCTACATCTACAGTCCGGGGGGGGGTGAAAAACTTGAGGTGGTTACCTCCACTAAATACCTTGGTCTAACCTAGGACCAAGGCTTCACTCTAAAAAATCACGTAGACCAAATCACCAAAGCCATCCATGGGAAACTCGGTATCCTCTACAGAATAAAGGACCAGATTATCCCTGAAGCTAGGGTAGTGATTGCAACTAGCGTACTTCTCCCTAAGCTCACCTACGTGGACCCTGTTCTCCAAGGCGTGGCCTCTATGGAACTAGGCAGGCTGCAGACCTTATATAACAAGATTGTCCACTTTGCCACTCTATCACACCCTAGGACCCACCACTGTGAGGCCCAATCAAGGCTCAGGTGGCCGTCATTGGAAGCTCGCCTCATCTACCCGACTCTCTGCCTTACATTTAAGTTACTGGGTCCCACACCTCCCCTGAGTCTCAAAGGGCTAGTCAGGGTTAAAACCAATCCACGGAGTCTACATACCTCAGGCCAAACTCTCCTCGTGGTCCCCAAAACGAGGACTAAAGCAGGGTCCAGGTCCTTCACGTTAACAGCCCCTTCTAACTGGAACAACCTCCCCCTGGAGGTACAGGAGGCAGGGTCTGGCCCCTGCTTCTGGGCTAAGCTCAAAGCACACCTGCTCGACAGGAGCATATGCCTATGCCACAGGACCTGACCATATGTCACTGCCCCTCCCTCAAAGGAAGGTGAGCATTAATGTAACAACATATCCCCCTTCCACTAAGCCCTAAGGAAGATACCTTGTTTCTTTAGAAACTTCTTGCCTATATCTCGAGCACTCCCTATTTCTACATGATATTTGTATGAAAAATGTTTTATATATGTCTAACTCCTAATGTCCTACTGCCTGTATGTTCCCCCACCACCTATCTGCTTGTAAAGTATTGAAGTCGTTTATTGTCAAACAATATGGAATTTACCCGTGTGTACTGATCTGCTTACATGTATGTAATTTTAACCCTCGGGTCGCCCCTGAAAAAGGGACCTCCGGGGCCCAGTGGGCCTACCCGGTCATCAAAATTCAATAAATAAATAAGATATATTATGACATGGTGCTATTACATACTAAATCCAACAATGATAAACACAACCTGTTTTACATACACATGGAGGTCACAACAATAACCTCCCTGTATGAGGACCTGAGAGGAAAAAAGAAAATTAAAAAGGATACTATAGCATAGTCAAGAAAGAGAAGGGGGGGTACCCATAGGTGGCCAACCTTATGGACTAGAAATTGTAAAGGTTAGATTAGGCTAAGAAACAGAAGAACTGTTGCAACAGATTTAAGGAAAGGCCAGTCCTCAAGAGTGGCAAGAGCTTCCTATCACATATCCACCACCTTAAGAGGGAAGCAGTTATTGCAGACTGCTTACCACCTTCCTGTCCCAGGAAGGGATGGAGCTTCCACCCATCCATCTTCAGAAGCTCTGTCTCAGGGTCCCTATTAACGATAAGCATTCCATCATAAACATAGTGGAAATCATCATTCTTTACCCTGAGGTATTAACACATTTCTCAATAGAGAATAACGATACCTTACCTGAACTTTCTTCTTTTAGGGAAAGTACATTATATTTTACTGACTGAAAATCTGGACAACTGTAAAGTCCAGTACCACAGAAAGACTTTCTCTGGAGTGAGTAATTACCTGCTCCAACACCACCAGACATATCAGTTTTAAGCAGGGGCCGAGTCCTACGTTCAACTCCTATATATAAACCCACTATGTCTCTTGATTCAATCATTTCACTTGCTACTAATACAGACACCTGAGGGTAGGCACTCTAGGTCTTACCGCAGCACAGGTTCCTATCCATTTTCCACCCACCTCCTCCTTTGTAGGTTTTTCATCAGCAAAATAAAACACATGTACCACCTCCTTGATCTTAACATATTGTAACATTTTGGCAATATTAGCATCTTTAGCCTGAAGTATACCCCAGTCAGTACTGTTAAATAGATGTAGCTGCATCAATACAAGAAAAAGTCCCTTCAGACTCATAGGCTTCTTCTTGCTTGCTTGGAGTCTTCAGCCCCAGCACAATATCACTAGGCACAGTCTTACCTGGGGTCTCACATTCAAGGTCCATACTTGCATCTCTGACCATAAACTGGTAACATCCTGGGAACACAGGAAACAAAGGAATATCCTGCTCAGTCAGGGGGTCCTCCTCAAACTGAGCCCATGAAAAATCCTCCTCAGACTCTTTATCCAAACTCTACAGCAGGGACCTCTCGAGCACCTGGCACCGGTGTTACGCCTCTCTGCATAGTCTGTCTGCTTCCAGCAATTGCCCACTCATCCAGTGGCTCATCCTCATTAGGGTCCCCACCTCTGGGGTGTTGTCTCTCACACTTCCAATCTGCCTCAACCTGCATCTCTTTATTGTCTTCAGGCTTGGCCTTCCTCCAAGCTCCCAGGTCCAGTCTATGCAGCAGCTTCTCTCCATCTGTCAGCCATGGTTCTGGTCAGAACTCCACAGACCTTATTCTCTGAGTTGTCCTCTGGAAACTCTTGGTTCATCAGTCCACCTGCGATATTGGAGCAATAACCACCAGAAAACATCCCTCTTCGGCCAGTCCAGATGCTTCCAGCAAGATATCCCACTCTCACACCAAGTCTGTGGAGGGATCATAAGATAACAGACGGACCAGACACTGAACTTCAGATTCAACACACAATCTCTGTGTGCTGTTTATTCAAAATACAAGAAATAAGCTTCTGCAATGCCGTATTCCCTCTTCAGTATATCAGTTTGCAGCAACAGACTATGTATGTCCTTTTTCTGCACTTAGCCAGAACCTACTGACACTGATCTCTGATCTAACTACTTTTCAGTGAAAACTCTTCATCCCTCTGTGAGCCTCATTTGCTTGGGTAATGGGGGCCCAAATAAACAAACAAAACAGGATAAAAACAAAGAACATCAGTGCAGAAACACTGAACCATTGGTTACCCCAAAGGGCACTGGCAACAAATCAAGTTTCAAAGAAATACAACATCATACATTCTTCCATAATGCACAGCATCATGGGATATATGCAAATCACCATGACATTTCAGACTTGTTCAGTTTACAGCAATTTACATGCATTTTAAATAGCATAACTAACTTAATTTCTATAATAGTCACCTAGTACTTTTTAGCATTATCAAAACATCTAGTGCCATGGTATTTTCAACAATTACAGGTTTCATAAACATAAGGCATATTATGACATGGTGATATTACATACCAAATTCAACAACGATAAACACAACCTGTTTTACATACACTTGGAGGTCACAACAATAACCTTCCTGTATGAGGACCAGAGAGGGAAAAGGAAAATTAAAGAGTACACTGTAGCATAGTCAAGAAAGGGAAGGGAAGTGAAGGGGGGTGCCCATAGGTGGCCAATCTTATGGACTAGAAATTGTAAAGGATAGATTAGGCTAAGAAACAGAAGAACTGTTGCAACAGATTTAAGGAAAGGTCAGTCCACAAAAGTGGCAGGAGCTTCTTGTCACAATCCAGAAGCAAATGGTTTGATACCTTTTTTGGACCAACATAGATGCCTCCTCATTTTACTCTAGTCAAAGGTGACCTGTAACCTCCCTTAGAGCTCCACTTTTTTGGAACCAGTTTCCCCCACTCTCACCCCTTACCGCCCCCACACCACACTGCCTCACCCACCCCTCCCCTCTAATGGCACATTCGGATATGGGGCCCTCCAGCCCATCCACCTCACACTTTTGCCACCCACCTCCACCTGCCGACAATGGCCCTTTAGCCTGCTTACTTTTTCCTGACTCCCTCCTACCCTTTACTAACTATATACTGTTCACCCTGAAACTTGTCTGAAGCTGGTTATTGTTGTCACTCTCCATTTTTGGCTGTATAATAAATGCTTAGACATCTTTGTGTTTTTAAGACTGTAAGCATTGTTGACCTTTGTATGTGTGTTACCCTACATCCTTTGACGTGAAACCTTTGTAAATGAGAAGTTCCTGCTCAAAGGTATTTGCAATCCTAGAGTTTAGTAAAATAAAATAAAAAAATTAAAAAGGAAACATCTATGTTGGTCCAATAAAAGGTATCAAATCATTTGCCTCTAAATCTGTTCTTACAAGGACCAATACAGCAACTAATCTATTTCTAAAATAAGCTAGAAACATACACCTGTGTTGGAAGTTTGTTTCAGTGCTATATTTAGGATGCGTTGCTATTTTATACTATTTGTCAAAGAACTTTACTAAAGCAAACTTGCCAGCTATTGGGAATTCTGCCTCCTTTTTGCCCTAGTGTTTAATACTTGAATGCCAGCTTCAGATAAATACAGGATACAGTTAAAGGCCTATAGTTACAATCATTACCTCCAGCGTTAGTTCCACTTTACTTAATTGTTCCTATCGTGATTCAGCTGGGTTAGGAAACTAAAGGCTGAGTTAAGTAGTGCTAACACTAGAGTTACTATTCATGAACATAGGCCATAGTCCAAACTGATTTAGAAAATGGGCAAAGAAAATGATCTCCTCTGATTGGCCGAGATACTTATTTAGGTGGGCATCTATCAGACAATAGATGCCCACTAAATAAAAAGCCCCAGACCAACCTTCCTAATAGCCAACAAAGTATCCTTGTGCCCAGCACCCTGCTTCCTCATTGGCTGTGGTGCTGGGCACACAGTAGAATGTTAATTTTAAAATGCCCGCGATTTTGTTGTCTCCCTTACCAAGAACCGAGACCCGACTCCAGTACTACAGCCATTCTCTTGATCTATCCTCAATTAAATCCCCAAAAATTAATAAATAAAAAGAAACATTTCTTGACAGTGACACACGTTTTTTCCTCCCATCACCAAGTCAAAGATTTTAAATTGAAACGGCATCCCGCTTCGTGCCACTCCACTGCTACCCAGCAGAGAGCCAGTTCCGTCTCCCCCCCGTCGCCGTCTGTGTTGGCGGCAATCCATAAAATAAAAAGAACAATCTTTTGCTTAATAATCTCATAAATGAAACCATTGCCTCTAACAGCAGCCACAGTAGGGTTCACTGTCCCTCTTATCATCACAGTCCCGGTCTTCGGGCTCAGAGCAGGCAGCAACGACCGGAAAACCTTTAAAAAGGTAAGAACTTAATCCCGGTGCTCAAAATATGTAGCGAGACTGTGTAGTGAGACAGAAAGATGTTGTTCCCTGAATCCCCAGCACCCAGCAGTTACTGTACACTGCCCACCCCATCTGCTAGCAACTATCGTCTTGCCCTTGTTATTTTTAAGGCAGCAATTCAACGGTACCTGTTTCTGACATTTAAGCATTTTTTTGTTCTATATTTTCCATGATCGATGCTACAGTCACGGAATGCAGGAACACTTCTGTTAGACCTATGTAGCGGTACTGGATATTTCTTTCATGTAAAACACTAACTCATGTTGCTTCGCAAAAGGGGGGAGGCAGTAACCAATAACCAGGACAACTAGGACCCACCACTACAGGGGCTATAGAAGGACAAAACTCCCTAGATAAAACACACACACACACACACACACACACACACACACACACACACACACACACACACACAGGCGGAGGAACTATTTTATTTCAAAACTGATTTTAAATTGATTTTGTATGAACATTTTATTATTAAACTTGTTTTGTTTTACAGTGCCCATTTTCTAAGCGCAATAATACCCTCCAGTATGGGCGGTATTGTGCTATACCGGATCTTCTAGGGGCTATAAGGCCCTCCACCTGTGTCGTCGGGCCTCATTACACCCCAGGGCGGTCCGGTATAGCACAATACCACCCACCCTGTCGGGTATTATTGCTTACTTATATTAAACCTGTGTTGCTTTTCTGTGGCATTTTGTGCTTGAAGAATCTAATTGTTAAGATATTGTAAATCCTCCAGTGACTGGAGGCATCAAGATTAGTGCTAGACATGTACTTATATGCTGACTGTATATTTTTAATGTGAATCAGTGATGTTCCTGGAAATGCAATGTATTTATTGATTATTTTTACTATATTCAATAAAAACATTAATTAAAAAAAGAATACTGCTTGTTTGGTTGGCCACCAAATTTTACAACTCACACATCTCAAAATCTACATCCCTCCCAAAATATATAAGCTATAGGCCAAATACTCAACAGGGGCAGACATAATTGCATTATCTGCCCGCGTCAGCATCTCCTCAATGTCACCAAAACTTAGTTGCCCTATTTTCAATGTGCCCTGAGTCTTTGCAACTGCATCCATGATATGTGGTAGCTTTCGGCATAACATGATGTATGCATCATTTTTTATGCACATTCAGCAATTTTGAAAGCAAGTACCTCAACAAAAATGAACACTTTTAAACTGTTAAATGGTCTGTTTGGGCAAATGCTTACTTTAAAAATATGGGTTGACAGATACAAAATAGATTAATTTTGAAAATAATGCCCTTTATCTCTCAAATGCATGACTTTAAACTCCTCCTAAAACCAGTACCTCTATGCTTAGTATTTACACCCATCAGATGGCATTATTCTTTTGCTGTACCTTATTACTTCCAAAATGTTTGCCTGTGCATGTTCTAAATGTATACTCTGAATATCTCTCACACTTTGAACCGTGTTAGATAATTGTAGTCCAGCCTATCCAAAAATGTGTGATTTCTTTGTTGATAGTGCTAATACACAGAAAATGATAAGATAAAATAATGAATTATGCACTTTACTCATGTTTTTCAGGAATGATAGGGCCACCACATGAGTCCCATGTCTACTCAACCAAAACAGTTGGTTTAATACTAACCTCTGACCTCTCTAAAGAGAAGTACACTGTACCGTGGACAACAATACTAAACAGCATTTTTCAACTACTACATTTTCAAACACACAGCAGAGGCAATAATCTCCAATTTTTCATATACTACAGTAGTTACACTCAACATGCTTTCCTTTAATCCTCCCCAGACAGAAAATTTAATTTGAAATTGTTATTCTAAAAGTAACATAGTAGTTACAAAGTATTCAGATAAGTGCCTAACATGTAATTAAGGAGCCTGAAAAGGACTGCTGGAGGTGGAGCTTTTTCTGTGGGCATAGCCCTGACTGATTCCTGAGTGGGCAGGTAGTTTCAGCTAGATGGATGCCCACCAGGGGCAGGGTTTGGCAGATAGGTAGAAGTTCTCTGGGGCCAGGAGGCTTAGGGTTGGAAGGGAAGAATACAGGCTTATTTAGCATGTTCAAATGACAGACTGATCCACCATATCTTAATTGGCTGTCTCCTCCTCCACTTGGTTTGAATACATGTGGCAGATATACTACATGTCATAAAAAACAGCTCTGTATTGAGTGATCCAGAAAGAATAGTAGAAGAGGTTACATTACCCACAGGGCAGCAACCTTGTGGAAAAACTTACCAAATAAAGTAGTCAGTGGAAAGACCCTGAACTCATTTAAGAGCAAATTAGACAAATTCCTACTGGCTAACCACTAGCAATGTGGCCCCACCAAGGTGGGAAACAGACTAGATGAGCATTGACCTTCTCCTGTCTGACAACCAAGTATTGAACCAAGTGTGTTATATATGCAGCTTGGCAATAAATTTAAACAATTCATCAATCCTATCACCAACAAGAGAATAGGTATTAAACAATGTATTACTTGATCTACTTCTCTTGTCGTGTATATCCTGTCCAAAGACCTACCTAGGTAGGACAACACACCCACTTCAGTAGCAAACACAAGAGCATGTCTAATCATTACAGACAGCAAACCCAGACACCCCTTTAGGTACACATTTTCACATATTTCAAAATGCAGGAAATATATGGGATCGGAACATACTCCTGTAACAGCTGGAGAGGTTGACAGGGTACACATCTTACTTCAGCAAGAAACCAAATTAAACCTACACCCTATGTACACTGATCGCATCAGGCCTTAATGACTGTTTAGATATGATCCATTTTTATGTTGCTTGCACGCATGTGCAAGAAACACAGTGCCATCATCGGAGATTTCGGAGGTGTGTCACCTCCTCCTCCAATTCAGTCAGTGAGCTGGCAGGTGCAGCCCCTGTAAGCCAATGCATTTTGTGAGCTGTCTATGACACGCTCAAAATGCAGTAACCTCTGATTGAAAGGGGGCTACGCTTCAGTGAGCAGCGATAAAACTTAGCTCCCCCACACACAGGCGTGCGTGCCCCGCATGCACTGTATAGCCGACAGAGGTACCCAATCCCGTCGGCTGAGCTCGTCGTCCCAGTAGTTGGTGCCACTGGGAGCCCACCCCAGCGTGGCAAGCAGTCACTCGGCCGGCGGGGTGCCCAATCCTCCGTCGGCTGAGCAGCCCCGTCCTTGTGCCACAATTGGGGCCCACCCAGCGTGGCAAATGTCCCCGGCGTCTTTTTTTAAAACCTATAAAACAACGTTCGGCGCGTCTCCCAACCCCACAACCCGCACCCACCCACTGCGCACTCCAGCCTCCCCATACCCCTCACCCCATACTTACCTCCGGACTCGCGCTGACGATCTTCGTGGACCGGAGCACGTCTGCACTCTTCAAAGCCGACCCGCGAACTGAGGAAATGCCGGTAAGCTGTATAATGGAAGCGATGAAGTGTTCAACTTTATTGCATATCTCATTTTGGAATTTTGCACAAATTTTCAACATGGGTTTTAGGACCCTTCTCATGAATGATGTCACTGTCATTGCGTTATTGGGCCGAAGGTGATTTCGCGCAGTGACTGTGAACTCACCCTTCAGGCCTGAATACCACCATGACAGTGACATCATTCATGAGAAGGGGTCCCAAAAACCCCATGTTGAAAATTTGGTACAAAAATTCCAAAAAATGACTGTTTTACAAGCGTGCGTTGCGCAGTTCTTACGCAGGCTCATAAGTTTGCAAAATTTCAATATTTTCACTCCAGATTTTCAACATTGCCATTTTACCACACCTTCTTTTGAATAGTACAGCTGTCATTTTTCACATCTCACCCAAAATGTGTTTCCGCCCTTGACGCGTGGAATGGCGCAGTTGGTGTGCGAAATCAATGTACGGGACAAATTAAGAAAATCACAGTAACACTGATCATGAGCAGAGGTCTTAAAATGGCTATGTTGAAAATTTTCTGACAAAATTCCTAAAAATGACTGTTTTACGAACGTGCGTTGAGCAGTTCCTACGCAGGCTCGTAAGTTCACAAATTTTCAATATTTTCACTCCAGATTTTCAACATTGCCATTTTACCACACCTCCTCATGAGCAGTACAGCTGTCATTTTTCACATCCTGCCCAAAACATGTTTCCGCCCAGGTAGCGCACAATGGCGCAGTCGGTGTGCAAACTCAATGTATGGGACACATTAACAAAATCGCAGTGACACTGTTCATGAGCAGAGGTCTTAAAATGGCTATGTTGAAAATTTGGTGAAAAAGTTCCTAGCAATGAGTGTTTTATGAGCGTGCGTTGAGCAGTTCCTACGCATGCTCGTAATTTCGCAAATTTTCAATATTTGCACTCCAGTGACTTCCAAATACCTAAACAGCACATAGAAGCAAGCAACATTCGGCATTGGCAAATGCTTGTTTGTAATGCACCAGTATCATTTACTGCTATGGTCCTTACTTGTGGCATATTGATTGATTGTGTTTCTGTTTTCCCTCTGTTTTATAGATGATCAATATCTCTCAGACACATACATATATATATATATATATATATATAAAATATATATATTGTGTATATATATATATAAAATACTGGCACGGTAGCACCAGAATAGTTAGGGTGAGTGCACAGTTCTATGTTGATGCCAAATATTTGAACTATAATAACTTTGGAACTGTTCCACAGATTTGCACAACATTTGACATGCATAATCTCAAGGGATAGTGCTCTTGAGGTGCTAATGTTTACGTGAAGCTGCTGGATGGTCCCAAAGTTCTTAAAGTGCAAAGATCCATAGAGTTACCAAGGTTTTGATATTTTTTTGCCCACCTGTATGTCAGAAATGGCTTTAGGTTGTGGTCTGCAATTCTGAGGGTAGGAAGTCCTTGCCTCACAAATATGTCTTATGAAGGTTTGGTGAAAACATATTAATCCATTCAAATGTTATTATATTTTTAATTTTCCTATTATTTCCTATGGGGGAAATTAGATGTGCTGCAGGAAAATACTTTTTTTTCCACAGGAGGTGCTCCATTTTTGCATGTAGGGTCACACAGAGCCTAGTTTGTTTTCACAGGAGTACCCTTGTTTTCACAGGAGCTACTTTCATTTACCATGTAGGGTCACATAGAGTCTGCTATACTTTTGCAGAGCCCTATTGTGTCCACCATCTTGTTTTGCCCTTAGCGAGAGTTACAAAATAAAGGAAATATGTAAAAATGAATGGAATGGGCAAAACAAACATCACAACTTAGCTTAATGCGACCAGTTTAGCCATATTCTGATGTTTGTTTCTTAATATTGTGGCTAGAAACACCTTTTCTAGGCACTTGCAATTTTGGGTGCCAAAGTTACTAAGAGGATCACTTCTGCCATGTTCTCTCTATGAAAACAATGGTATTTTCTTGAATTTGCAGCCACAGCTGGAATGCGTGTTGCCAGCTGCACTGCCGCTCTTTCTCCGGTGTGTATTGGTGCCCCCCCAGGAGTCTGTGTGAAACTACAGGCTCCCTGCAACACTATATCACAATGTGCACAAATATTCTATTGTACTAGCTCCCCAATATTTCCCTGGGGTCTACTGGCACCCCCCACCCATCAATTGACATCAATATATTTTTTTTTAAATGATTCTATTACTATAAATAACCTGACACTGGGATACTCACTACCAGTGTCAGATGTGCCATTCTCATGACCCTGCTGTGGCAGATTTTGCAAGAAGCAGGTTATGGAGGCACGGCACTGTTGTGGCCAATGCCCCCACAGCCGTTAAAGGCCTGGCCTGTTTTCCCCAGTGGTGTGGCATGCTGCTGCTGCTGACACTAGTTCAGTCAGCATGCCACAACCTTCTAAAGTTTTAGCCACTGCAATCAGGGGCTGCCTCGTCATTGCAGCATCATCTGCTGCAATGAGGAAGTGACCACTCACTGCAGGGCTGTCCCTTGAATTCCCCATCCAGCTTGCCGATGGGGAGTCCAGTCCCTGTCAGCATGTCCCCCCATTTCTATCTGTGCTGAGGGGGTGCCCAATCCCTCTCAGCATTATGCCTCCCCAAAAAGTTTCATTTGTTGACAGGGAAGCCCACAGCCCATCGCCATTATGCCCCAGCCACAGTATTTGCTTATGGGGAAGCCCACTCCCTGTAGGCATAATTCCCCCAAAGGTTCATTTGCCAATAGGGGAGCCCACTCCCCGTCAGCATAACCCCCCCAAACACCCAGTAGACCTGTGCTGAGGGGGTGCCCAATCACCCTTGACTTGCACTTCTTTGTGTGCTGATGGGGTGCCCAATCCCCATCAGCTACAGCTGCCCCCCCTCAAAATATCAGGTTGGCATGCTGGGAGCCCACCCCAGCATGCCAAATGGTTCTGAAAAGAAAAAATGTTCCACGATGGTTTTATTCTTGAACCCTGTAAAAAAAAAGGTTCCTCGCTGTCTCCCTGCCCCCTCCCACAACCTGCACCCACCCACTGTGCATCCTGCCTCCCCACACTCCCCTCACCCCATACTTACCTTCGGAGTCCAGCACGATGATCTTCAGTGGACCGGGAACAAGTTTGCACTCTTCAAAGCAGACTGCGAACTGAGGTAATGCCAGTAAGCTGTATAATGGAATAAATAGGTTTTTTTCAACTTTGATTCATATCTCAGTCATTTTTTGGAATTTTGGCACCAAATTTTCAACATGGGGTTTTTGGGACCCATCCTCATGAATTTTACCACTGTCATGGCGTTAATCGGCCCCAAAATGTGATTTCGCAGTCACTGCGTGGAATCACCTTTCAGGACTGATTAATGAAACACAGTGCTACTGTTCATGAGGTGGGCCTCAAAAAGCCTATGTTGCAAATTTGGTGGAAAAAATCCAAAAAATGACTGTTTCATGAGCGCGTTGCGCTGCGTTGCTATGCAATATCGTAACTTCGCAAATCTGCAATATTTCCTTCCCACCACATTTTCAACATTGGCATTTTTCCACACCTCCTTGTGAACAGTATAACTGTCATTTTTCACATCCTGTCCGAAATGTGTTTTCGCACGTCCGGCGCAGAATAGTGCGGTCGCTGTGGAAAATCAGTGTTTGGGACAGATTACAAAAATTACAGTGACACTGTTCATGACCAGAGGTCCTAAAATGTCTATTTTGAAAATTTGTTGCTGATACTCCATAAAATGAATGTGTTATGAGTGTGCATTGTGCAGTTTGCAAGCACGCTCGTAAGTTTGCAAATTTATAATATTGTCACTCCAGTTTTCAACATTGTCATTGCTCTGCACCTCCTTATGAACAGTGCAGCTGTCATGTTTCAGATCCTGGCCAAAATGTGTTTTCACACTTCCAGCGCAGAATACTGTGGTCACTGTAGGAAATCCATGTTCAGGACACATTATGAAAATGACAGTGACACTGTTCATTAGCAGAGGTTCTAAAATGCCTATGTTAAAAATTTGGTGATGAAAGTCCATAAAATGCATGTGCTACGAGTGTGCGTTGAACAGTTTCCATGCACGCTTGTACCTTCGCAATTTTGCAATATTTTCACTCCAGATTTTCAACTTTGCAATTTTTCCACACCTCCTTATGAACAGTGGAGCTATCATTTTCCACATCCTGGCCGAAATGTGTTTTCGCTCTTCCGATGAGCAATTGCCCGGTTGCTGTGGGAAATCAGTGTTCAGGACACATTAACAAACTCACACTGACACTGTTCATGAGCAGAGGACCTAAAATGCCTTTGTGGAAAATTTAGTGATGAAACTCCATAACATGACTATGTTACAAGTGTACATTGTGCAGTTTCCATGCACCCTTGTAACTTCGCAAATTAGTAATATTTTCACACCACATTTTCAACACTGGCATTTTTCCACACCTCCTTATGAACAGTACAGCTGTCATTTTTCACATCCTGGTTGAAATGTGTTTTCTCACTTCTGGCACAGAATACTGCAGTCGCTGTTGGAAATCAGTGTTTGGGACAGATTAGGATCGAGTAAGTGGGGGGGGGGGTGACCGAGCTCAACTGAGTTCTGTTGGGACTGCTGCAGATTTCTTTGTGGGCAGGAAAAGGCGCCAACAGAGGCAGGAACCCAGTACAAAAGAGCAGCCTGCAGCGCCAGGAGAAACAGAAAGAACGTGTAAGACAGGGGATTGAGTGACCTCAAATGAGCTCTCTTGGGACAGCAGCGGATTTATTTGTGGGCAGAAAAATGTGCCAACACAGGTAGGAGCCCAGTACAAAAGGGAAGCCTGCAGGGCAGGGGAGAAACACAACGAGCTAGTGAGAGAGGGTGAGTGAGCGAGCTTAACAGAGCTCTATCACGACTGCTGTGGATTTGTCTGTGGGCAGGAAAAGGCAGCAATGCAGGCAGAAGCCCAGTACAAAAGGCCAGTCTGTGGCACCGACAGAAATGGAATGAGTGAGTGGGGGGGGGGGTGAGCGAGCTCAACAGAACTGTGTTGGGACTGCTGCAGATTTTTTTGTGGGCAGAAAAAGGCAGCAATGCACACAGAGGCCCAGTACAAAAGGGCAGCCTGCAGCAGCAGAAGAAACAGAATGAGCGAGTGAGAGAGGGGGAGTGAGAGAATGAGCTCAATGGAGCTCTATCGTGACTGCTGCAGATTTCTTTGTGGGCAGAAGATGGAGGCAACGCAGGCAGGAGCCCAGTACAAAAGGGCTGCCTGCAGCGGTGGCAGAAATGGGACAAGTGAGTGAGAGCGGGGAATGAGTGAGCTCAATGGAGCTCTGTCGGGACTGTTTCAGATTTGTTTGTGGGCAGAAAAAGGCACCAACAGAAGCAGGAGCCAAGTACAAAAGGGCAGCCTGCAGCGCTGACAGAAACAGAATGAGTGAGTGGGGGGGGGGAGTGAAAAAACTCAACGGAGGCCTCTCATGATTGCTGTGGATTTCTTTGTGGGCAGAAAAAAGTGGCAGCCCAGGCAGGAGCCCAGTACAAAAGGCCAGCCTGTAGCACCGGCAGAAGCGGAACAAGTGAGTGACAGAGGGGGAGTGAGTGACCTCAACGGAACTGTGTCAGGACTGCTGCAGATCTCTTTGTGGGCAGAGAAAGCCGCCAACACAGGCAGGAACCCAGTACAAAAGGGCAGCCAGCAGCAGTGGGAGACACGGAATGAGCAAGTGAGGGAGGTGGAGTGAGTGAGCTCGACGGAGCTCTGTTGGGACTGCTGTGTATTTCTTTGTGGGCAGAAAAAGGCAGCAATGCTCTCAGAGGCCCAGTACAAATGGGGAGCCTGCAGCAGCAGAAGAAACAGAATGAACGAGTGAGAGAGGGGGAGTGGGTGAGTGAACTCAATGCAGCTCTATCGTGACTGCTACAGATTTCTTTTTGGGCAGAAGAAGAAGGCAACGCAGGCAGGAGCCCAGTTCAAAAGGGCAGCATGCAGTGCTGGCAGAAACAGAACAAGCGAGTGAGAGAGGGGGAGTGAGCAAGCTCAATGGAGCACTGTCAGGACTGCTGTAGATTTATTTGTGGGCAGAAAAAGGTGCCAACAGAGGCAGGAACCAAGTACAAAACGGCAGCCTGCAGTGCCAGGAGAAACAGAATGAGCGACTGAAACAGGCGGAACGAGCGACCTCAACGGAGCTCTGTCAGGACAGCTGTAGATTTCTTTGTGGGCAAAAAAAGGTGCCAATGCAGGCAGAAGACCAGTACAAAAGGGCTGCCTGCAGCGATGGCAGAAATGGGACAAGTGAGTGAGAGCGGGGAATGAGCGAGCTCAATGGAGCTCTGTCGGAACTGTTGCAGATTTGTTTGTGGGCAGAAAAAGGCACCAACAGAAGCAGGAGCCCAGTACAAAAGGGCAGCCTGCAGCATTGGGAGAAACAGAGTGAATGAATGAGAGGGGGGAGTGAGTGAGTGAGCTCAGTGGAGCTCTATTGTGACTGCTGCAGATTTTTTTGTGGGCAGAAGGCAGCAGCAATGCAGGCAGGAGCCCAGTATAAAAGGCCAGCCAGCAGAACTGGCAGAAACGGAATGAGTGAGTGAGAAAGGGGGAGTGAGCGAGCTCAATGTAGCTGTCTTGGGACTGCTGCAGATTTCTTTGTGGGCAAACAAAGCTGCCAACGTAGGCAGGAGCCCAGTACAAAAGGGCAGCCTGCAGCAGCGGGAGGCACAGAATGAGTGAGTGAAGGAAGAGGAGTGAGTGAGCTCAACAGAGCTCTGTTGGGACTGCTACGGATTTATTTGTGGGCAGAAAATGGCAGCAATTCACCCAGGGGCCCAGTACAAAAAGGCAGTCTGCAGCAGCGGGAAAAACAGAACAAGGGAGTAAGAGAGGGGGAGTAAGTGAGCTCAACGGAGCTCTATCTTGACTGCTTCAGATTTCTTTGTGGGCAGAAAAAGGCAGCAATGCAGGCAGGAGCGCAGTACAAAAGGCCAGCCTGCAGCGCAGGCAGACACAAAACCAGCGAGTGACAGAGGTGGAGTGAGCAAGCACAACGGACCTGTGTTGGGACTACTGCAGATTTCTTTGTGGGCAGAAAAAGTCACCAACAGAGGTAGGAGCCCAGTACAAAAGGCCATCCTGCAGCACCTAGAGAAACAGAATGAGCGAGCCAGAGAGGGGCAGAGACCCACCTCAACGGAGCTCTGTCGTGACAGCTGCGGATTTCTTTGTGGACAGAAAAGGGTACCAATGCAGGCAGGAGCCCAGTACAAAACATAAGCCTGCAGTACCAGGAGAAACACAACGAGCGACTGACAGAGGGCCACTAAGCAAGCTCAATGGACCAATGCAATCAACATTTGCCATTGACAAATGCTTGTTTATTATTTGATTTCTGGCATCTGGGGGGCACAATCCCTGTGTCAGTGCTGGAAGACCCCCCCCGACAGTCTGGAACACTGGGGAGCCCACTCCCAGTGACCCCAAATAATTATGTGTTTCCTGAAAAGAAGAAAACCATCCCGATATCTATTTTTAATTTTTTTGTCCCTGAAAAAAAGAAAATGGTCCCTCATCATCCCTGCCACCCCCTCCCCATCCCCACTCTCCCAATGAACACTCACCACCACATACAACCCTTACCCTATACGTATCTCCAGAGGTCATGCAGAGTCATCTTCTGTGGACTAGGACAGGATCGATGTGTTCTATTAACTGCATATTTGTTGTTTAAAAATATGGTACATGTGAAAATAAGTATAGCTTAATTTCACAGATGCTACTTTTTCAAGCAACAAATATGCAGTTGATTGACACATTTGATAAGTAAAGGAAAATCACCTTTGTTATTGTGTTTCTCCTGTGACACAGAGGACAAAGCACAGGGCTAGGACATGCAGGGGTCCTGGGTTTAAGACTAGCCTCTCTCTACTTTTTTTTCCACCTACAATGAAGGAGGGAAAAAATGTAGAATGACTGCCTCGCACTCAGGGCCCCCGGATGCCACATCACTGTGCCTTATCCTCTGCACCACTGGAGAAGCATTACGGCTAAGGTACTTTTCTTTTATTTGTGAAATGTGTCAATGATAGGCATCTTTGGATACAAATGGATGGTTAATGTGCGGAAATCTGGTATGTGCAAAAATAGGCATAGCCTATTTTCATACATAACATATTTTCACACATTAACCATCACCTTGGAGCCAAATAGGCATATAACTGCAGCCCCAAAGAACCCTGTGTAAGTTGCTGATATCGGGTACCCAATCCCCATGTTGTCAGTATACTCTCCCCCCCTTCCCAAGCAATGTGGGACACTGGAGAGCCCACTCCCAGTGTCCTTAGACATGAATGCCCCCCCCAGGTAATATGGGACACTGTGGAGCCCATTCTTAGTATCCCAAGACATGGTATTACCCTCCCCAGCACTGTGGGACACTGGGGAGCCCACTACCAGTGTCCCAAGTCATGTCTCCCCCCAAGCAGTGTGGGACACTGGGGTGCTCACTCCCCAATGTCTCTATCTATATAGCACCCCCTGCCAGCAGTGTGTGACACTGAGGAGCCCACTCCCAGTGTCCTGAAATATGTTTTTTAACCTGTTGGTAAAGAAAACAGTCCCCCAATGTCTTTTTTTATTTTTAAACCTGAAAATAAGAAAACAGTCCTTCATTGACCCCTCCATCCCGCCATCCCCCTGCCCAGTCCTGATCCTCCCACTGAGCACCAACCACCCCACACACCCCCTTGCCCTATACTTACCACTGGAGGTTGTTCACTGTCATCTTCTATGGACCAGGACAAGTCTGCACTCTTCAAAGCCAAAACGCAAAGTAAGGAATCAAAGTAAGCGGCATATAATGTATTTCAATGGCATTTTGAACTTATGTTGATATCTTTGCCATTTTTTTATATTTTTTCACCAAATTTTCAACATGGGCTTTTTGGAACCGCACCTTATGAACACTGTCACTGTCATTTCATTATTTGAGCCTAGAAGGTGATTTCATGGTCACTGTGTGAAATCGCCATTTAGGACCAGTTAATGAAATGACAGTGCCAGTGCTCATGAAGTGGGGTCAGAAAAAGCCATGTTGGAAATTTTTTGAAAAAATTCCTCAGAATGGCAGAGTTGTGCAGCCATTGAAATATTTCTACACACACGTGTAACTTTGCTAATTTTAATTTCTCTCTAAAATTTTTAACATAGTCATTTTTTCACTCCACCTCAAGAACAGTACAACTGCCATTTTCACATCCTGCCTGAAACATGTTTTCACACCTGTGGCACAGAATGGCATTTTTCCATGAATTTGAACATTTTCACCTATGGGGTTTATGAGGTGGGGTCATAAGAAGACTATGTTCATAAATTGGGATGGCAATATGAAAAAATGCCAAGATTATGACCATTCATTGCAATTTCGGTACACCCACTCGCAACTTTAGAAATTTAAAATATTTTGACCTAAATTTTCCAACATAGCCTTCTTTTTTTAAATAGTAAACTTTATTGAAAATATAACATACAAAGATGAGGAAAGCAACAATCAAAACATAGGATATTGATAAGAGTATCCATATACACTGTGATACATATCAATGCCTGCTCCCCCTATATTCAGGGGCAAGGCTGAGGTAGTAAATGCTGTGATGTTAGAAAGTGCCTGTTATCTAGATAGAGTCTCATTCTAGAGGGTGGGGGCAAAATCAGCTGTCTGGTCCCTGCCACATGTGTCCTTGGGGTCTAATGATTGGTTAAGTGTTCAGAAGCAGTACCTCTAGCATTTCCCATCTACTGTGGTAAATCTTAGGGGACCGGCGCATGTGGCAGATGCTCTTTTCTATACTCAGGGCCTCCAACATCGAGTTGTGCCATTCCAAGTATGCTGGGATAAGCTCATCCATCCAGTTTTTGAGAATCAGCTTTTTGACCATGGCTGACATGAGCAAAGATATATTTCCTGGGACCTAGGATTGAGTCTGGATCTATATCTAACAGGCAGGTTTTGGAGGCGAAGGTGTTCCCCAGTCCAAGGAATGGGTCCATGAGGGCTTCCACTTCCTTCTATAAGGACTGTGCTTTGGGACAATCCCAAAGAATGTGTTTGAGGGGTGCCCCATCTGTTTTGCATCTGGAGCAGAGGTCACTGGGGAGTATCCCCATTTTGAGGAGTTTTACCAGGGTACAATAAAGGTTATGATTGATTTTAAATTGTATTAATTTCATTCCATTGAATTTAAGGTATTTGTGAGTTCCCCTCCAGATGGCTGAGGTAGCATCATGGAGGTCTAGTTTGGGAAATTTAGAGAGCCAGTACGAGCAAATTGGGTTAGAGGTAGGTATGTTGAAAGATATTAGTGTTTTGTAAAGGATGGAAATGGCATGCCATTAATGTGCCAATTCATGTAGTTTATCCCAGGATGTGAATTAGGTTTTTTTCCATGGTTTTGGACCTAGTGTTGTCATTATGAGGTGCTCCAACTGCAGAAGGGGGGAAGGCCGGTATTTTGGCAGGTGCCACTCTTTGTTGGAGTTGTTGTAGCAAGGTGAGGGAGTTGTCCACCAAGAGTGAACTGAGTGTATCCAGTCCCATACTGTCCAACTATTTGCTGGAAATTGTTGTGTATTTTGAAGTTCGGGTTTCTTGCAAGTGGTTGGGATGGGTCATGCTTGGGATGAGTGCCTAGGAGGCTGTGGAGTTGTTTACTGGCTTTAAGGGCTGGGCATATGGGGTATCCTGAAGGATGCAGGGAGGTTTTAGCAGAACAGTAAGGTGAAGACCTGCATACTCACCACTGCCACCTTGCAAAGGTCTAGTTCAATGTGTTTCCATTGTGGGAAGTATGATGGGGGAGGGGTCTGCATTATATCTTCTCCAGACAAAGTGGGTGGCATGTGCCATGAGGTAATACAATTTGAAGTCCAGTAGCTGTAGTCCACCCTGGTATTTGTGGGCTGTTAGATTGTGGAACACTCTGCATGGAGGTTTGCCCTCCCAGAGGAAAGACAAACGTATGGATTACAATTTAGTGAACCAGGCATTAGGAAGCAGACTCTCTGTCATGGTGATGGTGTACAGCAATCTTGGGAGAATATTCATTTTTATGGTGTTATTCACACCCATGGGATGGGGTAGCAAGGACCAGGGTCTAAGGTCCTGCTGGATGAGAGTTCAGAGAGACTGTAGGTTTTTTTGTGAACATTGTGTTTCTCGATTGAGAGACATGAATAACAAGGTATTTATGAGAAATGTTACACCATGTGCCACCCCACTGGGATGTTAGTGATTTGAACATGCACCTGTTAAGGGGCATGGTGCATGGTTTACTATGATTGAACTTGTAGTCTGTGACTTGTTCAGAGTTGTGGAGTGTGTCAAGAGTGGGGGGTATGGACTGGTTCAGATTGTCTAGATGCAGAAGCATGTCATCTGCATAGGTAGAAATCTTGTATCTGGCCTTTTCTACCTTGAGTCAAAGGATGCGGTGTTCCTCTAGGATCCTTCTTGTCAGGGGTTCTAGATACAGGTTATGATAGAGGTAGTGGTGATAGGGGACAGTCCTGTCTCGTACTCTTGTGGAGTGGGAAGAGGAAGGGGAAGGACCAGAAGCCTTTACAGAGTATCCTGGCCATAGGGTGGGAACACAGAGTACCCTGGCTGTAGTTTAGGAATACAGGAGTTTGACCCACCTGATGAAGGCTAGGGGAAAGCCAAATTCCTTGAGTGTTTTGAACAGGAACAGCAGTGCCACCCTGCCAAAGGCCTTTTCCACATCCAATGAGAGCAGGGCTTTTGGAATGGCAGAGTTCTTGCAGCAGCCACAATGTTTGCAAGCTTGTGGATGTGGTGAGTTGCTAATCTCCCTTGCATGAATCCTACTTGCTGGGATCTACAAGTATTTCACAAGCAACACAAAGCCAAGAGGCTAGTATTTCAGCTAGAAGCTTGACATCAGTGATGAGAAGGGATATAGGCCTATAGCTCACCACTAGATCTGCCTCTTTGTTGGGTTTTGGGATTAGATTGATAAGGGCCTCCTGTAATGTGTGGTCAAGTTCTTCATTCATGTGAGCTTCATTAAAGAGTGGGGCTAGAGGCCCAACTAAGTTTTGAGTAAGGCTTTTGTAGAAGTTAGTGGAGAATCCATCTGGACCTGGGGCCTTATCCGCAGCAAGTGCGGAAATTGCCTGCCTCACCTCTTCTTTGATAATAGGTGCTCTTAAGCTACTGAGGCGAGACTGGTCAAATTTTTGGCAACTGGGCCTTTTGTAGGAATTGTGTGATTTACTCATGGGGTATTGGTGTCTCGTTTGAGTACAAGCTGGCAAAGAAATCTTGGAAGGTGGCTGCAATGTTTTTAGGGTTTGAGTGGGGTTGACCCATGCTAGAGCGTATTAGTGGGATCATCTTGCATGTTTACTGTTGCTTAAGTCTAAAGGCCATAGTGTCCCTGCCTTCTTGCCCTGGTCTACATATGTGTTGTGTGCCCTAAAGATCACAAACTCTGCCTGTTCCCTTAGAAGCTATCCATATTTTCCCTTGCCACACTGAGTTGCAGGTGGATGGGGGAGGATGCTTCTCCTAAGGTCTGTTTTTCTAAGGTTTTGATAGTGTACATTATGTATGCACAAGCTGCTTTCCTTTTCCTCATGGAGGCTAGACATATCAACTCCCCTCATATGGTGTATTTAAAGGCAGCCCAGAAGACTTTGTGGGAGGAGATCGAGTTATTGTTCAACTCAAAGAAGATTTGGATGCTCTGTTGTATTTTCAGGAAGCATTCCAGATCCTTTAGCAAGTTGTTATTATGCCTCCAGAGCTTGTCCCAGTGTGTCAGCTCCTGTGATAGGAAATGTAATATTACCGGGATTGATCTGAGACTTCTCTGGCTTTGATTTTGCATTGTAGAGTGTACTTGAGTATGTGCTGGTTTATTAAGAAGTTAGCTCTGGAGCTCATCTTGTGGGGGGCTAACCAGAAGGTGTAGTCCTGTGTGGAGAGGTGTAAGACCCTCCACACGTCCACTAATCCAAGTGAGTCCTGAGTTTCTCTGAAGGATTGCTGTGCGGATGAGGACCAATTTTCTGGGATTGGATTTGTCTGTTGCACTGTCAGAGACCAGGTTCCAGTCACCAGCCAGAGGGATGGGGAGATGGGTAGTAGGGAGGTAAAGAATTGGGGATCTTCAGTATTCGGGCCATAGACTGAAGCTAGGTTTAGTTCCATATTACCCAACTTACCTCTCAGTATGATGTATCTGCTTGTTGGGTCAGTGTGATGTTCTAGTGCTTGGAATGGTTGGTGCTTGTGGATCAAGATAGCTCCTCTGACTCACTTATTACTTGCTCCAGCTGTGAACACATGCCTCACTCATTTCCTCCTCCAAAGGATAGCTTGAGTGGGAGTCGTGTGTGTCTCTTATAGGAAGGCTATCTGTGTTTCTAGCGTTTTGAGATGCCTAAGGACTTGATATCTTTTTTGTTTGGTTTGTGCCCCCATGTTATTCCAGGTGGTGCATTTATAATTGTCGGCCATTTGTAACAGAGTTAGCAATGGGAGTGGTGTCTGGAGGGTGGGTGGTCTGGGGTAAAGCCTTCACCAATGTGGGGTGCAGGATTGTGAGGATTGTAATGCATGTACTCAATGGCCGTGACTGAGCACTATCAAAAAGAGTGACTCAATCACAGCACTTTTACATAGGGCTACCAGGCAGGGAGGGCGACAGGATATGAGGTTCGGTGATTATAGTGACAGGATGTCACTATATGTACACATGTGCAGGGATGGAGGGAGGGACTATGCCGTGTGATGGTGGAAGAGGATGGAGAGTTTGTGGGGCATAGTGTAGCAGTGGGCTTCCTAGCTGGCCATGTGGCATGGTGGGTTGGCAGCAGGCTAGGGTTAGGAAGGTGCAGGGTTCGGTTCTGGGCACACATTCGTCTTTTTTTTTTTTTTTTTGCACCGGTCTGGGAAATTTTATTTTCCCATCTTTTTGCACCCCCCAACATGCACCCCCCTGGAGCTGAGAATCCTTTATTGGGGGGGTGTGAGGGGCACAGCCCCCCCACATAAAAAGAATAATCCAAGTGTCCTGCTCCCTTTTGCTGTTCTCCACACATGTCTACATCGCTGAAATTCATTTTCGGTGATGCAGACTCACCCAAAACCATAAATGCTATTATGCAGTCACTGTTATCACATGGAACCCAATGTATGTGATCATTTCTAAATCCATGGGTTTGGAGTGATCTCCCCGTGGTGGAGCAACCCCCTGAGCATGCGTAAAACAGTTGCATTGAGACCCAGTGCGATTGTACAAATGTAAAAACAGCAAGCCCAAAATATACAATATCCTCTATAACTACAAATATAATAAACAAGAGAAATATACAAAAAGCATTTAGTAAGGGTGGTAGAGCCTGGGAGGTACCCCGTCACTGCTTGCCATCTGAGACTGGGAGGTCCAGGTTGCCTGCAGGGTGGGACGGAGTCCCATCATATCTTGTTTTCGAGGGGCTAGCATGAACTGCGCACCTCTGTCTGCAGTTTCCTGCGTAGATGGTGTTAACCAAATGCTCAGAATAGAAATATAGTATATCAACTTATGATTGACACGTTATGGGAGAGAGAGAAAAACACTGAAAGTTGATAACCGGAAAGGCACACTGATCTGAGACTGGTTTCCAGGTGTGAAAGTAGCAGGTTAAACATTATGGCACCCAGCTGTGATCATAATGTAAGACCAAGAGAGGCAGGGGAAGAACAAGATTCTGCATACATGGGGGTGTTTTGCATAGCCTGTTTTGCCTGCTGATCATGGCGCCTTACAGTGTGCTGCAGGAGGTTGATGGAGAGTCTGCTGGTTTACAGCAATGGTGTGGCAGGGGCTCTAATTGGACCTCCATTATGTCCATTTATTATATTTAGTCTTTATGTCCGGGACATTTGGGGTCTGTTGGATGTCACTCTGCACTGGCTAAAGGCAGTTAGGGTGGGGGGGGACTAGAAGAGTGGTGTTAAGCAGCAGAGAGCGGGTGGCTTGGTAACAACTATTGTTTCTCTCTACGCAGTCATACTGCCCCCACCTTTCTGCTGCAACCTCCACTACGGTCTCACCAGTGTGTGCACTGATCATCTTCAGCACACTCCCCGCCTGTGAGGGAGTAGTTAGTTGCCGGGGGGGGTGTATGCCCACATCTGTCTGTTGTGGAGTGGGCCCTTGCGCGGGTAGGTGAAAACAGTTAGAGTTACACTTCAGTTATAAACAATGATGCCTTTCAAAACCCTTTGAGATGTCACAGAATGTCCTTTGCTGCTCAAATGCAGTCAGGATGGCTTACATTTACGTGCTCCAGTTCGGTCCATCTGGGATAAAATCCTTTTGCGTTAGACAAGGTGCACGTAAGACCTGCCCCTTCCAGTACGTCCTATCATCCCTCCAGGTGCGACACGTGAAATTGATCGCTGCTAGGTAATAATAGGCTCCTTGTGCAGTCATTGAACTGTCCTGTGGGTCTGGCAAGGCAAGACGGCCAAGAGCAGTACTTGATTAATTGCAGTGTTGCTTGTGGAACTGCGTGGGTGCTTGCTCAAGGTTGTCAAGAGTGAGATTAGTAGCTCTCTGTTTCTCCAGTCATTGTGCCTTAAGTGTACTAAGCAGTCTGGTGCAGAACATCAGGTAGTTGGTGGCAGAGTCTGGGAGGAACAGTATATTTCATTAGAGACCCCATATGCCAGTGTTGGGTTTTGTTGGAAGGTCAGATTGGAGGGTCGACACAAAGGATGTTGTGATAGTGGTCTCAGGTCTGCAGAGTATTCCTCCCAGGGATGCTGATGTGTCAGATCTGTTGCCACTGTTTCCTGTTGCTGGCGACCATCTCCAGAGTCAGCTGTGATAGGTGGTGTTAGGAGTTAGGGGGAATGCCTGTTGTGATGGGCATCAGACATCAGTGGTCCTGAGGGGAAGTGAACCATCAGCTTTTCCGGGGAAGCTGTCAGACTGGGTTTGGTTTACAGCCCTTCTCGTAACAAAGACTTTAGCAGTAGTGGTGGGAGTTAGAATTTGCCAGATGGTGAAGAAAGGCTATAAAATGTAGCAGACCCACCTGGCTGCCATTGATTGCTTGGTACAAGTAAGGGGGGGGGGGGGGGACTCTTCAGCTCCTCCAAGATATTTCCCTACTTCCCCACTTAAACTATGTGCACAGTCATTCCATGCAATACATGCAAAATATACATTTGAACTAGGTTTGCATTTGTGTTCATCAGTGGATGTCTGGAACTGTTCATATATTTATCATTGCCCAGAGCAAGGTTGGGGGGGAGCTACTATGCATACCAGCATAGAGACAGGATGTTGGGCTGAGGAGATTGCATGAAAGAATTATGGTACTCACCCCTATCTGGGATCCCCTTCTCCCTTACGACCTGCCCGCTGTTACTCCTGGATGGTGGTGTGGTGTTGGAAAGATGATAGGCAGCAACTTTGTTAGCTCTTTCTGGGCAATGTCCATGTTGGGGTATTATTTGTCACCAGTGGCCGTTGTCACAATAAGGTGAGGGGGATATAACATTCTGTTTGGAAATACTTTTGTAATGTCTTTGCATTATTTTTGCCTGTCTCGTATTGCTGGGGTCATGTCACTGTAGATGTGCACCCGGTGTCCATTCCAGTGCAGGGCTCCCTTCTTTTTGGCTTAAGCCTGGATGAAAGATTTGTCCTCTAGGCTTTGGCAGTGTATTATAATCACCCAGGGTTTTCCTCCGTTCTGCATGGGTGATTGCAGTGATCTGTGAGAGAAATCCAGTGAGAAGTTTGTGCCTGAGTCGGGGGACCAGCCACCTCCAAAAGTAGCTTCTGTGCAAAGGTTAGGAGATTGGCACACTCCGGTCTCTCTGGGACCCTGACAATAACCAGCTTGTTGTGTCTCAATTTACTTTCCATCTCCTCTATGCGGTCCTCCAATTTAGCATGTTTTTTCTTATGTTCTGCCAGCTCTTCACTGTCTTTGAGCTGGTGGTCTATCTCTGAGCAGACACGGGTCTCTACATCTGAAACTCTCTTGTTAAGTTCTGCCATGACAGGTTTAAATGTCATGAATTCAGTGGTGATATTAGTCATAGATAATTTCATTGCTGCCAGTTCTACAAAAAAGAGATCCTGCTTTTCAGTGAGAACAACTGTAGCTGAGGTAGCGGATGGTAAATTTATCATGGATTCCTGCTTCTGTCTCTTGGACTGCAAACTGCTGGGCTGTGCAGAGTGGTTTGTGGTTGTTTCCATTTGCTGTTGTTCTTGTAGATCCATTCCCAAATCCTATTTAATTATTCATTTCTATAGATTTTTCTGCAATGAATGTTGTTTCTTACAGTGTGTTTGCAGTTGGTAAAGATTGAGAAAGACATGTTTTAAAGGCTGGGACTGCGGAATTCCAAGGCTCACTTCTCTTAAGGCAGAGCAGATCACGTGACTCCCAACACAGCATTCTTATCACCCAACCTCATGTGTGTCACAGGTGTCATTTTTCAAATCCTGTCAAAATGTGTTTTCACTGCTGTGGTATGGAATAGCAATGCAGTTGCACAGAATTAGGTTTTCGTGGGAATTTGAAAATTTTCTCTACTGGGTACATGTGCTGGGGTAATAAGATGACTATGCAGATAATTTGGTCATGCATCTGTGGAAGGATGTATGAGCAGGGTCTGAAGGATCCTGCGCTCCCACTGTGACATAATGACTGTTATGTTGGGTGGGAGCGCAGGGCCCCACAGGCAAATAAGAATACAAGTAAGCTATCTGAAGAAAGTAAGGCAATTCATTGCAAAAAACTGTTAATGCACCAGTTTGGGTTGCTAGTAAAGCAACAAAAATTAGGGAATTATGACATTAGGGTGTCCAACTCTAATGCCCCACCCTGCAGACATTGGCACTCAACTGGGGTGTTCTTACTAAAGTGACAAAAGCAGGAAAATGAGGTTTCCAACCCTAACTCCCTGCATATATATGCCACTATAGTTAGGGTTGAGTACCCCATTTAAGGACAAATCTGAAATTTGGCAGCTTAATAACTTTGCCACTGTATGACGGATATGCCTGAAATTTGGCATACATGGTCTGGTATCATAGTTCTCTGGATCTGCCAAGTTATGTTATGGTCAGATGTATGGTTGTGGATTTGCAGAGCTCTGAAAAACACACAAATTATGCATTTTTGCTCATTCTTTGCTCACACCTACATTTCGCATGGTTTGTGCGACCAGTCTGAAACCTTCAGGGAACATGCAGCCGAGGTCCCCGATGTGCCTTTCAAAGATTTTGTGAAAAAATATTAAATGGTTTAAAAGTTATTCAAAAAACAAATTTTCCATTATAGTTGATGGGGAAAAGTTAAAATATGTGAAAATGTCACAAATGCACTTTTTACTTTCACAAATGACCCTTGTAGTGTCGCAAATTGGCCATCTTGTTTTCAGTTGGTGGTCACAGAAATGCTTGCAATTAATTTTGGGACCCTTTAGGGACACAATTCTTGTTGTGTTCACCTAGTCGAGCCCTGAGGATGCTAGCCATGTCTTTTGTGGGGGCCAAAACACCCCAGAAATACGTTTTTTAAATTTTTGTAAAAAGTAGTGTTCCAGAGTACTTTTGCATATGCAACACTTTTGTGATTTCATTTGCGAAAGTGTTGAGATTTGCAAAAGTACCTTGTGACACTATGGCCAAAACAATAGGGAATCTTTGCCACCCTGCTGCAAAAGAACAGTTTGGTCTTTTGGGTTGAAATTTGAAGGGAAGAAGACCAAGATCCCATAGATGTGCCTTTTGGTAATTCTGTAACAAAATATTAGAGGGCTGCAAAGTTAAAGCACTCTGAATTTGATGATTTTTCCCATAGACTAACATTACGGCATCCGCCGCGTATTTCGTGGCCTCTATCTCAAACGCTTCGAGATACGGACTTTTCATCGGAAGAATATTTAGTCCCCCACTAGGGGACTAAGTAAAAAAGTAGCCTAGAAAGTCACAAATAATATGAGATTTTGAATTTTTTTCTACGTCGTATGGTTACTGAGATATAAGCAATTTAGTATGCCAAGTGCTCATTTTCTGCTCTGAGGGCCATTATTAGGAATACATTCTTTGTATTCACTGTGTTTCTGAATGCACCTTTTTGGGAAACAAAAGGGTGTGCATTTGCATTACTGTTACCATTGGTGTTTCCACTTGCATTTCCATAACCATTTGCATTAGCATTTCCGTTTATGTCAGTGTGTGCAAAACACTTTGCATTTACGTTACTGTTTTTGCTTGCGTTTACTTTTGCATCTGTGTGTGAGTTACCATTTACATTTGTGTACGCATTTGCATTTGTGTTTTCTTTGGTGTCATTGTTGGTGTTACCGTAAGCATTTGCATTTTCAATTGCATTACTATGACCATGTGCATTACGATTTGCGCATACATACGCACTTGCATTTTGCATTTCTGTTTGTGTTACTGTTTCCTTTGGCGTCATCGTTAGTGTTACTGTTTGTGTGTTCATTACCATTTGCATTTGTTGCTGTTTGCCTTAGCGTTTGCGTTTTCGGTAGTGTATCCATTGTCGAGTGCGTTACTGTTTCCTTCTGCATCATCGTTAGTGTTACCATTTTGTTTCTGTTTGCATTTGTGTTACTGTAACCAGGTCTCGATCTCAAAGGGTTTTTTGATGTTGTTGTTTTGTGCCCAGTGATTGCATTTTTATAACCCAATACCTGATGAGCCTGGGTTTGGGGAGAATACATTCACTCAGCATCAGGGCTAGGATTGTACTTCTGGATAGGGGCACCCAAGTAACTCTGGACACAGGAAGCAAGAACTGTGAGTTTACAAACCAGGAGTGGGATTCTAAAGTGGGGCTTTTAGTCACTTACACCCAGGAATGCAAAGCAGGGTGGATCCCCATGGGGCTACACTCACTGGTGGTACAGAACTACAGAGGTCAGAACACATTGTCTTCATCATCACCACAACTTTTTCCTCAGGATCTGAACACACTGGGCTCTCTGTCTGAACTGGTACTCTCTCTATCTTGGATTCCCTGGCATGGCCCTCAGCCAGCACTTGCACACACTTTCCATATCACATGGGCATTTCTGCTGGTGGCTCCCTCTGCCAGCCATGAGCACTTCCAAGCTCTAAGGGAAAACACATATCCTAATCCCACATCTGGGTACTTTCTGTGAACATTGGCCAAGTGCCCGGGAGAAAGCTATAGGTGCCCGAAGTGAATCCATGGAGGTAAATCTGGATTCTCCAGATGGGGGGGGGTCTCCCACCTTTTGTCCCCAAATTCATACCCAGCCATTCATTTGGAGTCAACACCTTTCCTTTGAAACTCTCTGTTTGTAGACTGCTATCTCGAAATGTATATCACATTTAACAATCTACTGTCTCTGGTAAATGGTATCCTGACTTGTAACGTTCTTTAACTGGCTGTGTCCATCCCTGTAGACCCCCACTGATTAGATGCATTTCAAGCCATGCACAAACTTAAGTACTGTACTTGGCTATCCTTTTCTGACCCACAGTAGCAGATTCTTAACACAACAGTCTCGGTGAAAACATAGGCTCTCTGGCAGAGCAGACTCACCCTGGTTCACAGGTGCCCACAGGCTTCTCTCAGGAAACAAAAACATACTTCTAGGTGCCTCGGCAAAAATCTTCTTCACAGACAGCTTCTCTTCTTCCTGCAGGGCCAGGGGAATTGCCCCTGAAGAGCTGATCTTGTCCCCCCATCCCCCTCAGGGATGGGGCACTGGAACAATGGGGGGATGGTCTCAACCACTTCAAAAAGTACTCTTCTGTGTCCTTCTCTAGGGTGAGAATACACACCCTCTTCGGAGGTAGCTCTGAACAGAGCTGAGGGCTCTGAGGAACTGCCAACTGCAGTGCACCTCCTCCCTCCACCACAGATTGCACAACACTCCCTTTGAAAAAAAACCAATGTTCTAACCTAACTCCCAGCTGCAACATTCCACTGTGGCTTATGCTGCTGTGAGAATTCTATATGATGTCATCCCTCCAGCTCAGCTGAGACTGAGGACAGAGTGAGACAGTGTGAACTCCATTTAACTGGCATTTCACAAGCTGTCTTCCCTGCCTGCCACTAGATCTAAGTGGATTTCTAGTAACCCCGGGTGACAGGGTGGTTACACCCACCCTTGACCAGGAAAATGACTATCTGCAGTCATTTCTTACCTGGCCCAGGCCATCTTATCCTCTGTGCTGACTACGGGGAGGTAGCGCTACCTTCTCCCCTGCCATGTGCCAGGCACAGGCAGGCAGCACTAAGGGCCCAGAGGCCATCAGCCAATGCATCAGCCTCTACTCTATAGTCTTGCTATGGATACCTAGTGGTCCTGGTAGAATTGCCCAGAGCATAGCCCTAATAGTTCAATACTGTGGCCCCTACTGCAGGTCAGGACCACAGCCTGTCTATCCCCCAGCCCTCTAGGGAAAATCTAACTGACCAAAAAACCTAAATTACCCCAAAACACATAGTGGAACCTCCCCCCAACCCTGGACACCTGCAACCAACACACAAGGAGCTAATACTATATCCTAGGTATTACTCCCACGGTCCCCCACAACCATACCTGTGGAAGAAAAAGTTAAACACAGCAAACAACAACACTGCACTTTAAACACTACTACTTTCAAAGCATATTAAGGACTCAGCTGAGTCCCTCATCCTCTTTTGTCTTCTCTTTTTGTCTTCTTCAGGAACACCTGCAAGAAAAAAAAAAACAACCCCTATTCTGCAAACACAGTACTATCTAACCTTACATCAATCTGCTTCCCATATCTCCTTCAAAAGAGAACTACACCACTATCTCTTCTTCTCCTATGTCTGCTCATGTTTTAAACCACCCTAGCCCTCACTTTCCCTCTTCCGACCCCTCTCCTCTGTTTATCCATTGCTCCTGGGGCCCACTCCAACAGGGAGCACTTTTTTCTTTTCTCTCCCATTTCCCACTACCAACCTGTCTCCTACTTTACTACTACCTGCTCTCTTTGCACGCTATTCCTTGTCCCTTGTATACTGCTCAATCACTCTAAAAATGACCTGATTGTATTTTGTTACATGCTTAACCTAAATGATGTATTGTTTCTGTCATTTTTCCGCTGTTAACTTACTCAAATACTTACTTATCACTTGTAGTATTGTTCTGAAATATTTTTGCTGCAGTTTGTCTCTGTACCCTCCCTGGTCGTGCCTGAAAATAGTCTTGTTGGCTAGTGCACCTACCTGGTAAACAAAAACTAAATAAATAACCCCTACCATCTAAACACTGAAGAATCCCCAAAAATAGTTTTGTTAGAAAAGTAGAAAAACAGTATAAACAGTAAAAAAAATTATATTATTTACAATACACATTATTGGGGATGGAGTGCACTAAAAGCCCCATCTAGTGACAACAGTGCCCAAAGGCAATTCCAAGAAAGACTCTCTCCTAGGCCGAAGCCCAGTGAAGCACAGTTCTGATAGGACTATAATCCCGAAGGGGAGAGTCTATGAGGACAGTTCAAACAGTCTGAAGTCTGTTATGTGTAGGCTGTGTACTGCAGTGTCATTAAAATAGAAAAGTCTGGACTTACCAGTCCTTTGAAGAACAAAATCAATATGAAACCTGGATTTCCAGCCAAAGACTCTCCCCGGCAGCATTCTTCTGATACAGCTGGGCTGACATCTTCCAGAAAACAACAGGATGGCAAATCTGGAAACTGCTGGGTTGATGTCATCTAGGAGATGGAACCTTGGAAACAGGACAGGAAACAGCTGGTCTGAAGTCATCCAAAATCCCAGGCAATGAATCAGGATACAGCTGGGATGGTGTCCTCTCTGAATATGAAGTCATCTGGAAGGCCAGCCAATGGAATCTGGAAAGCCTGTACACTGCATGCCTAATAAATCTGGGGCACCTGGTTCCTGGAATGCCAAACTGGTGGAACTACATAGGTATGGCAATGGCTGGATGGCAGCACTGGCTACCACTGCTCTGCTTTCCACTTGGTAGGCATGGGCACATTCGGAGGACATTGTCTACACTGTGAGAAATAGCACAGTGGGTCAGTTGCAAGATTTATTACCCCATCTGGGTGCTCATAATTCATACTGAAGAAGGTTTCATGCCCCCCCGCATCCACGATCTGAACAGTGGCTATAAACAGTGTTCTGCCTACTTTCAATTGTCTGAACTTTTCTTGGAACACTCTGTCTTGGAGATACCAACTTGCACCGAGATGGACAAATCTTGTGTCCTCTTCCACTATCCAGGATTTCCTGTTTCTTTCAATCTCCTCCCAGACTCTCTGAGGAAAGGTAGGAAAGGATATCCCATAGATCTCATTCACCTTCCTATGAACCAGACTTTCTTCTTTACTACACTTGGTCAACCTGAGACCTCTGGCTTGGCTGGGGGTGGCCAGTCCTGGTTCTGCCAGCTATGCATACTTAATGCAACGTAAAATGAATCTTTGACTCCTCCTTGTGGGGACAGGGCTGTGGAGTCACCACTCTCTTCTTCCACTTGCTCATCCAAGGCAAGATCCTGAGGCTGTGGAGCCACACCTTCTTCATAAGGACACATGAATTCCCCCTCATCCTCTTCCTCACTAAGGATCTGAGCCCAGGAGTGAGCAGTCTTCCTTACTCCTGAGACTATTCACTCCTTGCTGGGCATGGAGGTTGACACCTCCAATTTAAGGGTCTCCCTCATCTCATCTCATCTTCTCCTATGAGACTTGGACTAGGCCCCGCTTTCTAAGGGTCTGCTGGTGCTCCCTACACTATGTCTCTCTGTGACCTGGACTTGGATACATCAGTACTTTATTCTGCCTGTAGCTCTGCATCCTTCTGCTTCATGCAACACTCTACTGAGACTCCTCCAACAGGCTCTACCCGGTGCTGTGTGCTGCCAACTGCAGGTTCTTGAATCTTTGTCCATGTGGGAGCAAAATGAATCTTGGGTGCTTTGATTAGGCCATATCTCTCTAGGCACCCAGAACAGTGAGGAACCATAAAGACATCCCTTCCAGCCTTTAAGCACATAATACACACTCTTATTGGATATCTAGGAATCACCACATGAGGAAGCAACTGTACCCCATAGTAACATCTCTCAATATCTTTCAATTGGTTTACTTCTTTCTTCTACTATCATAGCCCGGGCATGATCTGGTTAGCGGACTGATCTCAAAGCCATGACTGCAGAGATAAACAAAAGCTCACTGTTATCTAAAGTCCCACTCTTTTGGAAAAGCTTCTACAAAATGGCTCCCCTGCTGCTGAGTTTACTTTACTACCCCATCCTATAATGGTGGCGGCAGCACTCCTGCGCATCAACATTCTGTTTCTGACTCAAGCCACTGCGCATCCAATTTACACACTCCACTGATAAAGTTCACTCAAACTGGTTAACTGCACTATCTGTTCTCTTAGCACATTTATATGATTTCTACTGGACTTTTTACTTGTTGTAACTCACTGATTTTTGCTTAAAAGTCCCTAAAGCCACAGTATTTCATCACACAGGATTGCCTGTATTTCTTGTTGCATCTTTCATACAACTCACAGTCTCTCACATGGCTTTGAAAATTATACTGTTGCTGAACTAGCCATTATGACACAGTTCTTCTTTGTAAAATGATCTCACTGCTACACATAGATTCAGCTGGCTTTAGTTGAAATCACACACAGTTTGAGTTGCTTTTAGGTTGGTATTCACTTAATCGGTAGCTGGTTGCTGCAATGGAAAAATTTCGGCCTGCAGATGGTCTTGGAAGCCTCTGGAATGAAGCGGGCTGGCAGTCCTGCTGATTTTCCCTCTGAACACCTCACTCTCTTCTCAGATGAACTGGAATGTGGGTTGAGCCGGCTTTTAAATGGAAAAGTCTGATTTTACTACTTTTATAACATTTTCAGTCACTGCAATGCTCCTCCTGGCAAGCCAGTTCGCATATTCTCTCTCTCTCCCTCTCGAACACTGCGCAGTCACTCTAGAGCTGGCTTAGGGGCAGGACTGACTGCAGTCTCACCAATCACTCGACGCCATGCAAATGAACCTTTTTCTCCTCCAAGGCGATCATCGAGCAGGCAAAATTTAAACTGAAAACGACACTTTTTTTTTTCCAACTGTAACTCCTCGGCGAGAGCACTATTTGGACCATTTTTCACGGCGTTTCACTAAGTGACTCTCTCTCTGTCCATACAACAAGAACTTCCAATGTGTAGGGCACAAATCTCTATTTGTTTCCCACAGTTTTCCACACTTTTCTTGCCACACATTACTTTTAAAAGCTGGCAAACATTATAACTTTGCAGGATGAGGGGCATACACTCTCGGGCTTTACTGCTCCTTGGTAAACTGGTGGCACAATTACAGAAGCACATGAACAACAGCACACAGAAAGACATTTAGGTGGCAATGCTTCTACTTTTTGGGCTACCTACTGCCAGACAGCCAAAACGCCAGCCCTAATCTGAGCAAATATTTTTTGTTCTCTCCCTAGATTCCAAACCCAAAATCCTCAGCAGTACCTCCAATTTGTAACCAGGTCCCAGTCTTAAAGGTTTTTTTGATGTTGTTATTTAGTGCCCAGTGCCTCCGGTTTTATAACCCAATACCTGGTGAGCCTGGGTTCGGGGAGAAAACATTCACTCGGCATCAGGGCTAGGTTTGTACTTCTGGACAGGGGCACCCAAGTAACTCCAGACACAGGAAGCAAGAACTGTGACTGTCCAAAACAGGAGTGGGATTCTAAAGTGGGGCTTTTATTCACTTACACACAGGAATACAAAGCAGGATGGACCCCCACGGAGCTACACTCACTGGTGGTACAGAACTATAGAGGTCAGAACACATTGTCTTTATCATCACCACAACTTTTCCCTCAGGATCTGAACACACTGGGCTCACAGCCTGAACTAGTACTCTCTCTATCTTGTATTCCCTGTCATGGCCCTCAGCCAGCACTGGCACACACTTTCCATATCACATGGGCATTTCTGCTGGTGGCTCCTTCTGCCACCCATGAGCACTTCCAAGCTCTAAGGGAAAACACATATCCTAATCTCACATCTGGGTACTTTCTGAAAACACTGGCCAAGTGCCCGGGAGAAAACTATAGGTGCCCGAAGTGAATCCATAAAGGTAAATCTGGATTCTCCAGATCTGGGGGGGGGGTCTCCCATCTTTTGTCCCCAAATTCATACCCAGCCATTCATTTGGAATCAACACCTTTCCTTTGAAACTCTCTGCTCATAAACTGCTATCTCGAAATGTATATCACATTTAACAATCTACTGTCTCTAGTAAATTGTGTCTTGACTTGTAACATTCTTTAAGTGGCTATGTACATCCCTGTAGACCCCCACTGATTAGATGGATTTCAAGCCATACACAAACTTAAGTATTGTACTTGGCTGTCCTTTCTTGAACTACAGTAGCAGATACTTAACACAACAGTCACGGTGAAAACATAGGATCTCTGGTAGAGCAGACTCACTCTGGTTCACAGGTGCCCACAGGCTTCTCTCAGGAAAAAAAAAATGTACTTCTCAGTGCCTCAGCACAAATCTTCTTCACAGGCAGGCTTCTCAGCTTCTCTGTTTCCATCAGGGCCAGGGGAATTGCCCCTGAAGAGCTGGCATTTCCCCCCATCCCTCTCAGGGATGGGGCACTGGAACAACTGGGGGATGGTCTCAACCACTTCAAAAAATACACTTCTGTGTCCTTCTCTAGGGTGAGAACACACACCCTCTTAGGAGATAGCTCTGAACAGAGCTGAGGGCTCTGAGTGACTGCAAACTGCAGTGCACCTCCTCCCTCCACCAAAGACTGCTCAACACTTCCTTTGAAAAAAACTCCAACTTTCTAACCTAACTCCCAGGTGCAACATTTCACTGTGGCTTATGCTGCTGTGAGAATTCTATATGACATCATCCATCCAGCTCAGCTGAGACTGAGGACAGAGTGAGACAGTGTGAAACCCATTTAACTGATATTTCACAAGCTGTCTTCCCTGTCTGCCACTAGATCTAAGTGGGATTCTAGTAACCCTCGGTGACAGGGGCTTTACATTAGCATTTGCATTTTCGTTACCATTTGCATTTCCATTGCCGTTAGCATTTGCGTTACTGTTTTTGGTTACCATTTGTGTTTCTGTTGCCATTAGCATTTTTCACTTATGTTTTCTCTTGCATTTCTCTGACCGTTTGTGTTATCATTACCATTTGCATCACCGTGTGCGTTAACATTACCGTTTGCACTTATGTTTGCGTTATCATTAGTGTTACTATTTTCTTTTACCTCACTGTTTCCGTCACGGTTTAAGTTAACGTTACCGTTTGTGTTTTTGTGTTAACATAATGCAGTGCAAAACATTATGTATTTGCTATTTTTCTGCACTGTCTTCCACAATGCATAGTACAGCCAGTTTGTGGTTGATTGGTCTGAAACATGATACGTAGAAAGACCTTTAGTCAAGGCACATGCCAGTTTTTGTTTGCTGAAAGACTGTAGTTCCTTTCTATTCACTGGAGGAAAGAAGGGAGAGGGGAGATACGATAGAGACTTTCAAGTACCTCAGGGGGAATAAACAGGAAACAGGCAGAAAACATATTTCAGAGACAACGCTGCACAAGAACAAGCAAGGCGGCATGATATGAGGCTGAAGGGAGGAACGCTCAGTGGTAATGTCAGGAAATACTTTTTCACTGAAAGGGTGGTGGAGACATGGAACAGCCTTCCAGCAGAAGTGGTGGGGGTGAAAGCAATATGAGGGCTCAAGAGTGCATGGGATAGACATAAGGGTACCCTGGAAATGTGCAGAGCAGGACAGCTGTAGAAGAAATAGGATCAGGAGCTGTAGCAGTGAGTCGGGAATGGGCGAACTACGTGGTCCTTATCTGCTGACAGATTCTATGTTTCTAGGAAAAATTCTGCTTGTTGGAAATCAAGCTGCACTTCTTTTATCATCAACTTTTGGCAGGATTGAACAGTGGGGCTACTGGTGCTTGGAAGGGCAAACACGCCAGGCTGAGAATGACAGTTTGACAGCACTTTCTTTGTCAAAAAAAGGCACCAATTCAAGTAGCTAGCTGTCAGTCAAACTCTGATAGTGACTGATTGCCATTAGAGATGTTGCAAAGTTTTAATCCATAGGCAATATTCAAGCAAAGTTTCCAACTCAGCCTCCAGGGATAATTTTGTGAAGTTTTCCCTGCTAAGAGAAATTTTGCTTGTGCCAATATCACCTTTCAATTTTCAAGTTTAAGTTAACGTTACCGTTTGTGTTTTTGTGTTAACATAATGCAGTGCAAAACATTATGTATTTGCTATTTTTCTGCACTGTCTTCCACAATGCATAGTACAGCCAGTTTGTGGTTGATTGGTCTGAAACATGATACGTAGAAAGACCTTTAGTCAAGGCACATGCCAGTTTTTGTTTGCTGAAAGACTGTAGTTCCTTTCCACAGTTATTGCCATTTGAAGTTGGCAACCCTCGCAGTTACAGATTTTTCGGCCACCAGGTCTGCCATTTTAGCACATTTTTGGCCACAATTTCTGCCATTTTGTGGTGGAAGACTTCTTAAAGGTGCAGAGACATACTAAGATAACTTGTTTTAATAAATGGATTTTAAATTTAATATGTTTCAAAAGCATACAAAAAAAATTCCATAATACCATCAAACCTTCTGTGGTATTAGTACTGTCAATTACTTTTAATTAGGAGTGTAGCCAGGGATTTCAGATCTGCATGCCAAGTGCACTCACTGCTACCCCCCTCCCCTTGTTAGGGTGAGCTACCCCCGGTGTAGCCAGACAGTATACAAATGTACACCAGGACCATATTTGTTGCCTCATTTGGCACAATAAATACAACTTTTGTATCTCATGACAGTGATTGTTGCCATGCATGGGTAAATACAAATGCCATGCATTTATTCCCTAAGACACCCACATACCAGCCCAGAGCCTGTAAAGTTGTATTGTCCTTGGGATGCAAAGAGAGTATTAGTGACCAGTTCTTCTAGTTTCGACTCCTATGAATAAAATTACAAAAAGTTTCAATATTTTCTTTGTTAGTTTTCATGGAAAAAGGAATCAGTTCAGAGCCAATTTGCTACCCCCTTAAATAAAATTGCACACCATGGAGTGCTTGGAGTATGCCTGCCTACATCCATTCTTTTAATAGTATAGTTTGATGGTGTTAATACTATCATTGCAAGTGATGAAAAAGATACCTTCTGCCCTCCACATCCTAAGTGTGCCTCCTCATTGGCCGCTTTTCCTCTGTGGGCGAGCAGAACATTTTAAAACACATGTCGGCTTGCTTTGTCACTTAGTGACACCGTACTGTCTGCTCTCAACATTTCTTTTTTTTTTTGTAACCTCCTCTCAAACAGCAGAAACAGGATTGTAGCCCAAAAAGGGAAAAGGTGGGACTACCTACCAGTTGTGTTAGACTGAAACGAGGAGCAGAGGCTGGCGGGCGGGGTGCAGCGCAGTAGGCTATGGCAAGACAATGCAGCAGTCAGCCAGGACACAGCCTCCTTCACTAAAACAGCTGACTGCCACTCAGAAAAAGAAGAAAAAAATGTAAAATCCAGATATTAAAAAAAATAATAGATAGGTGCCAGTGCATTACCAGCGAGTGGTACCATTTCGAGTTTCTGGACACAGGAACCTCTCGAGCTTCACTCTCAAGGTTCCAACATGTCCAGAACCTCTTGATGGTATTACTTGCCGGTAATGCACCAGCACCTATCCATTATTCTCTTTTTAAAACATATATTCCACCATAGCTGCATTTACACATAGGAGATAAAATATTATCTTGTTTTTGTTTGCATAACAACCAATTGCTGTTAAAGACCTCCATTCTAAGCTTAGTCAGCAGTGCTCTGTATTTAGCATTTTCAACACACTCCAAAGAGGTTTCATTACTATTTGTTATTTTTATTATTTTGTACCACAAATGTCCCTGTACCAACATACTCTTTCCTTGGTTTCTAGCAGCCCCCCCCCCACTCCAGGGGCACTGACCAACCCACCCTGCCAACCCCCCTTACCTGACGTGCCTGTGCTGTGAGAGCCCATATGGTAACTGACCCAACCCTCCTCTCACCACCTTGGCCATCCACTGTATGCGATCACAGGGGAGCTTGTGTCCCCTGTACTATAAAGGAAGTATACATACTGTCTACTTTTTCAGTACTGGGGCACACACTCCCTACCATCACATACGGCGGCAGGCTGAGGTGGTGACAGGAGGGCTGTGGCAGTCACCGTATGGACTCCTGCAGCATTGGTGCTTTAGATTGGGGGGTTGGCAGGGTGCCCCAAGAATGACATATGAGACAGGTAGCAGCCGTGGGAGTGTGCATAGGATTCCCTGTATAGACGGAGTTAGTAATAGCTCTGATTTGCAATCTATGTGTTCCGATGTTATACCAAGACCAGGTACAGACTGGCAGTGACTGGCAGTCTATACCTGGTCTTGTTATAGCTTCAGGACATGTAAATTGCAAACTGGATCTAGTAATAGCTCCTTGTACATAGGAACTTAATGCATGATCAAGCGACTGCTCCCTGGCTCATACAATCCTCCTGGGGATAGCCATGGAAGGCTGTGGTGTGCGCTACAAGGGGTGCATGGAATCAAACTGCCAGCCGGAAGGATGCCAGAGTCAACCAGATAAAAAATAAATTAATTAACAGACTGTAAGTAAAAAAAAAAAAAACTTCTCTGTGCAAGAATGCTAATTGGGCCCTGCATCATACATAGTTGGGGTCTGATTACATGTGAACATTTCCCTTTAGGTATAGAATACACAGAAATTCTGGATTTTTCATGACCTTAAAAACTGGCATTTGATCTTCCTTCAACCTTTTGGATTCCAAGGAATATAGACTGAGGTCACTCAGCATGTGTTCAAATGTCTTGTCTCTTACACCACCAATCATTTGTGCATTAGTTCTCTGCACTCCATCAGTTAGTTAGATATTTGACTTCCATTTCGGCTATGATTAAGATGGCATCCTGAATCTTCAACTGTATACCTCGGGCTCACACCAGTTAAAGTAATTTGATTTTTAACCACCTAAGCGGTAATACATTTGTATGTTTTTTCTTTCCTGGTGTTCCATGAAATGAAAAACTCACTTCTACTGTAATCTGATGGTTGTTTCCTCTCAAAATCAGCATTTGAAATTTGTGTCGGACAACTGCCATGGGGTGAGAGGTGGTGTGAGTTCGAGCAGGAAGGTGGTCCCAGCCATCCAATAAATGTATAGATTTTAACAGAAATGTCTGGGATTAAGACCTCAATTTCTACACTAGAAAACATGATGAAACAGCTGGCAATAAGGGTATAGCGTATGGTGGATCGTTGTATTCAGTCGAAATTCATCATTTACCAGCATTATTGTACCGTTAATGTTACATCACGATGCTGTTGTACTATCATGAGTACATCACATCGATGGTACAACAGTATAGAACGTCTCTGCACATGTGCCATTTGTGATGCTCTGGATCTCGTGAAATGACCATGGCAGTGAGTCAGTGCTACTAACAGTGAATTATGGGCCCAAAGGGCAGGCATATTTCCCTTTTACTGTTGCCCTTTGCAGCTAATGTCTGTAGATAAAAAAAAAACACAGATTCTCTGAAAAGAAGGTGAACCAGGGACGGAGTCGGGCTTGTTCTTGTACTGAGAAGCAGAAGGGAGGGGGAGCGGAGATAAAGTCTGATGTCGCGGCTAAGGAAGAAGTTATCACCAACTGATTTACTGTTGCCCATACACTGTACAAGACAATGGATGAGCAACAGTAAACAACAACACTGGTGGTCACTTCTCGAGGTTGTATGACAACTGAAAACATCCAGAGCTTTGCTCTTGAGGTTTACATGGTTGTCATGACAACCTCTTGAAGTGAACAACAGTGTTGTTCACTGCTGCACATCCATTATCCTCTATATTTGACTCCAAGAGCACACTGCAGAGCCTGGACATCATAGGTGATCATAGGGACACTGAAATCCACATGCTGAGAAATTAGATATCTCTGCTGTGGGATAAAATTGACACCTTGGAATGCAGGGATCAGTGGAATAATGTCTGCATAATTGGTGCCCCAGAGGGTGCAGAAGGCAAGAATGAATGTGACTTTGTGATACATCTATTGCCTGAAGTGCAGGGTCTGAAAAATGTTCCCCTCAAAATCCAGTGGGCTCACTGATTGCTGGCACCCTGACTCAGAGCAGTACAGAAACCCCGTCCCATTTTGGAATTATTTCTCAGATATTTCTTCAAAGAAAAAATACTTTCCATGGTGAGGGAAAAATGTAACCTGATGTGACATGGTCATAGAGTGTCCCTCTGCCAGGACTACTTAGCAAAACTCAATAAAACAACCAGCTGCCTTCACAGACCACTCTCTACAAGTGTGGGTAAGATGGCATATCCAGCCACTTTCAAAACTAAAGAAATTGTGTTTTTCATGATTTTTTGGATCCTGCAGAGGCTGCTGACTTCATCTCATGGAACTGGAGCATTGCAGTCACTAACAGTCATCCACCAACTTCCTTCCAAAATGTTAGACCACACACCAGGCTGGAGGGAGAACAACAAGGGATGGATATTTCCTATTCACCAGCTTTGACTACTGATACAGCCACCTCCTCCCCCCAGAACAGTGCAATAATAGAGAATGAACTGTCTCAGAGCTGCAGCTGACCTAGCTTACATTTTCCAAGCAAGCTCTGAAGCCCCAGTTGCCTCCTTTAAGACTAACAAGAAACACATGGGTGCGCTGAAATCCTTAAAGCACAAAATGTGAACAGTTTAATGACTTAATTCGATGGTAACTGTGGTCTGATTCCCATGTGTTGTTGTCTTTCCTGACCCCCAACAGGTATGCCTATTTAGTGTGCAATGTAGCAAATGCTGCTTGGGCCTTTCCTGGTTATGGTGCTAGGATTTAAGGTGGGACAATATGTTACCTGCTGAAATCCTTTCCTCTCCAGTCCATTTGCCAAGTGCAAACCCTCTTGGCCTCCCTCTTTACTATTTTCCTGCAGTGTTTCTTGTTGCCAATTATTTAATCACAATGCTGCCTGTATTCCATGCTGTTCTGGATTTACTCTCTCTATAGCCATAGCCATAGCTTGCTGAGAGCTGACCTCCCATCAGTCTCAGCACTTCATGTTGCCCCAGCATGCTGACAGCTATGCATTTTCTGACCCTGGGCCCTGAGTGACAGCCCCAATACTTAACAACAGCCATTACTATAACTTTTCTACCTATCAGGGCTAATGGTCTGACAGGGAACAGTAGGACATTTCTTTCTGGCCCGTGGGGGCACTATATTGGTCATATTTGACTCTTACTTTTTAATGTATTAAGGGAAGGGGTTGTACTGGAATTTATTGTGTAAGATAGTGAAAGGAAGCAGTCCTTCCCATTGTACTCTGAGCTGGTTTGGTAGCAAATGCTGCAGTTTACATCCCCTCTTCCTTGTCCTCATGTCCCCAGAGAAGGGCAATGAAGATGGTACATGGACTGCACCAGAAGCCTTATGAGGAAAGACTTAAGCACTTTAATATCTATTCACTGGAGGAAAGAAGGGAGAGGGGAGATACGATAGAGACTTTCAAGTACCTCAGGGGGAATAAACAGGAAACAGGCAGAAAACATATTTCAGAGACAACGCTGCACAAGAACAAGCAAGGCGGCATGATATGAGGCTGAAGGGAGGAACGCTCAGTGGTAATGTTAGGAAATACTTTTTCACTGAAAGGGTGGTGGAGACATGGAACAGCCTTCCAGCAGAAGTGGTGGGGGTGAAAGCAATATGAGGGCTCAAGAGTGCATGGGATAGACATAAGGGTACCCTGGAAATGTGCAGAGCAGGACAGCTGTAGAAGAAATAGGATCAGGAGCTGTAGCAGTGAGTCGGGAATGGGCGAACTACGTGGTCCTTATCTGCTGACAGATTCTATGTTTCTAGGAAAAATTCTGCTTGTTGGAAATCAAGCTGCACTTCTTTTATCATCAACTTTTGGCAGGATTGAACAGTGGGGCTACTGGTGCTTGAAGGCAAACCGCCAGGCTGAGAATGACAGTTTGACAGCACTTTCTTTGTCAAAAAAAGGCACCAATTCAAGTAGCTAGCTGTCAGTCAAACTCTGATAGTGACTGATTGCCATTAGAGATGTTGCAAAGTTTTAATCCATAGGCAATATTCAAGCAAAGTTTCCAACTCAGCCTCCAGGGATAATTTTGTGAAGTTTTCCCTGCTAAGAGAAATTTTGCTTGTGCCAATATCACCTTTCAATTTAACCTTATAACTTTGTCTTATTGTTTGAAAGGTGAAGTTTAGGGAAAAACAAATCTGTGTCACATGGTACAGCTTGTGCAGGTTACAAGGTACATTTCCAGCAGGCAGGAAGTGGGATCTGGTTTCAGTTTCTCAATTGCAGTACATAGTGTGTTAGTGAGCTGCAGCTTGGAGGTTGGGAGTGAGAAAAACAACTTTTAACTGTTAAAACTGTTAATTTGCAATCTTTTCTGTTTTGTGTGTGGTATTCTTGACTTTCTTGAATCATGTAATTTTTATTTTGACTTGCCTTTTTGAGCTTTTTTTTCTGTCTGTCTCTTTCTCTTTCTTTCCTTTTTTTTTGGATTTTTAGTGAATTTGGTTATTTCACGCGGAGCAGCAGGCACAGTGTGGAGTCTGTGGACCTGGGTGTTGTGGTCCCCAAACCCATGGTGGGTCTGGTGTGATATGCCTTAACCGGGCCCAGTTTTTTTTTGTGAGGCCTCCCTTAATCATACCATCTCTTGGTGAAACTGCAGCAGCGGCATGCCCACCAGCTGAGGACAGCAGTTTTGCCCTGGAATGTCATTACGAGGAGCAGCAGCAGCAGTGGCCTGAGGCTCCCCATCATTCTACTATTATTGGCACCATCTCCTGCCCCCCCCCACAGTGTAGCCGGTCCATCATCGGCAGCACCCTACCAATGGCATCCATATTAGAGATGCAGCGAAGTTCAATTCCGCTGGTGGGCACTTCATGTTGTCACTTCGCTACATGGTGTGAACTATATGAAAGGCTCACTTCACCCTGTAATTACTACTTCGCATTGTCATTCTGCCTTAATGCGAAGTGCCAACAACGTTGTCAGCCCCTACACACACAGTCACCAGAGTTAATGTGCATCCCCAAAGTGCTACTGTCTTGTGTCCAGAAAACTCCCCAGTGCTAACAAAGTGAAATGAGATGTAACAAGAAATGCAGAGTCTCCCAGAATTAATGGTGCACTCAGTCAATTCATGTAGTGGTCACACACAGTCACCAGAATTAATGTGCATCCCCAAAATGCTACTGTCTTGTGTCCAGAAAATTCCCCAGTGCTGACAAAGTGAAATTAGACGTAACAAAAAATACAAAGTCTCCCAGAATTAATGGTGCACTCGGTCAATCCATGCAGTAGTCACATACAGTCACCAGAATTATTGTGCATCCCCAAAATGCTACTGTCTTGTGTCCAGAAAATTCCCCAGTGCTGACAAAGTGAAATTAGATGTAACAAGAAATGCAAAGTCTCCCAGAATTATTGGTGCACTGCAAATGCACAGACAGATTAAGATTGCATTGCACACTCAAGAGAGCTCACAACAAGTCACAAATCCAAATCTGGAAAGGAATACCTTTTGCTGGTTAGAGGATTAGTGCATGGCTGTAACAATCCACTAGCAGTAAAGATACCAAAGCAGTACAAAAAATTCATGCAGGTGCGGTGGATAGCAGGTCCACACTGCTGCAGTTACTCTGTGGCACAATAAAAGGTGTCTGATTTAATGGCACGCATCACACACACACTCTCTCACACACACACACACACACTACAAGTAATGCGTATCAAATTGAAAACTTTTAGTAATATAATCAAATGTTCTAAAGAAAAAAATTATATACTGCTGCACTACAACCAATCGTAAAAAAAGTTCAAGAAATACTGAAAATATTACTGTGCGTACATTAACACAGTTATATAAGAAAAATATAACCAAAACAGAAAGATTGCCTTTTTCTCCCAATCTACCTACACCACAAATACGCCCTTCCCCAAAGCACACTTCACAGTACACAGACTGACTGTTCTAAATTAACATTCAAGATCCACACACAAAGAATAAACACTTGATGATATGAGCACAGTTGGGTTTCCTACACTCGATGTACTAAATTTTGAGCAAAAAATAAATGACTCAAAAAGGCATTTTTAACAGCTTTTAGAGGTTTTGAATCACAGAGCTCTGAGAACAAATTGTCTACAGCCACCGCTACACACACACACTACCAAGGTCAGAACTGAGGTTGTGCAGAACAATCTAGAGCCTATGTGACCTGCAATCCCATAAATCACTGCAGAGTTTCATTTTGACCTCAATTACAAGGCAAAGTGAGGTGAAGTACATTGATTTAAATGAACTTTGCCTTAAAATTGGTGGAGAAGTGGTTTGGGGAAGGCGGAATAAAATTAAGTCATTGGTTTCAATGGATTTCGCGTTCCTCATTATGATGCAAAGTACTCCGCTTCACATTGTGGAGTACTTCGTGGATTCTGCGTTACTCCTCGAATCACTTTGTGGACTAATTGGGGCCACTTGGCCCACCACTACTTACAGTACTGTAACTCACATGCTGTACAGAAAGGAGAGTGAATGCCTATGGCTGTACTTCCCCAATGAGCTGAGCCTGTATCATAAAACTCCGCGAATTAAAAACTCATATTAATGAGTACAGTGGTGGTGATTGGGTGAAGCCTGGAGAGATACAAAAAAAACAAGCTTACAATACATGCAAGTAATTAGTAAAAAAATTAATTTTGTGATTCATGACATGATCGTGAATCATGACTGCATTTGTGACTGTGATGATGAAGAACATGATTTGTATCGTGAGTGACTCGTGCTGATGGCCCTGACTTAAAAACGCATATTAATGAATACAATGTTCATGCCGAGATATGCAGCACAGCAATCCAGTACTCTGAAGGGAAGCCAAAGAAACAACTGTGACTTAAGTTACAGATGAAGAACTGCTCATAAAGAGATGCAAATGCACAGACAGATTAAGATTGTGCTACACATTAAAGAGATGTAGACACAAAGGCACAACACCTAACCAGTGCTCGCTGTCAGAAATTCAAATCTGGAAAAGAATACCTTTGCCGGTTGAGGTGGGCCACGGGGGGGGTGTACTGCAGTAACAGTCACTCTAGTACTAGTACCGGTAAAGATACCACAAAAAAGTATCAAAAATCATTCAGCTGCAGTGGATAGCAGATTCACATTGCTGCATTTACTATGTGGCACAATAAAAGGTGTCTGATTTAATGACACGTGTCACACACACTAAGTAATGTGTAGCAAACTGAAAACTTCAGTAATATTAACTCGTATTTTAAACAAACTAAAATTATGCACTGCTGTGCCACAACAATCAGCAAAAAAATGTCAAGAATTATAGGAAATATTACTGTGGGTACATTAACACGGTTATACAAGAAAAATATCACCAAAACAGAAAGAACTGTCTTTTTCTCCAGGTTAATCTACCTACACCACAGATACGTCCCTCCCCCAAATCACACTTCCAGTGTCTGTCAGTACACAAGCTGAATGTTGTACATTAACATTCAAAATCCACACACAAACAATAAACGCTTGATGATATGAGCACAGGAGGATTTCCTACAATCAACGAACTAAAGTTTAAGCAAAAAAAATTATTCAAAAAGGCTTTTTTAACAGTTTTTAGAAGGTCTGAATTGCAGAGAGCTTTCACAGCAGACTGTCTCCTACAGCTTCCTACACACATTACCCTGAACTGAGGCTGTGCAGAACAATCTAGAGCCCATGTGACCTCAAATCCCATGAATCACTGCAAAATTCACCCTTGGAGCTTTAAACAATGTGAAGTGAGACAAAGTACATTATTTTTAATGTACTTCATCTTAAAATTTGTAGTGTAGTGGCTTTGGGAAGGTGAAGTAATGCGAAGGCATTGCTGTCAATGGACTTCTCGTTGCCCATCATGACGTGAAGTACTCCACTTCGTTTTGTGGAGCACTTTGCAAATTTGCCTTGACTCCGCAAATCACTTTGCAGAGTGAATTGAGGCCATTTTGCCCACCACTAATCCATATTCAAACACCTCGCCAGTGTGGACCTTCTTTACATGCGACCCAAGTAACCACAGTGTTGTTACTTGTAATGTATGCAGCTCACTGAGGTCCATTAGGACCTTTAAGTAATCGTTGAGAATCAGGTGAAGCTTCTTGTGGGTCTGGAGGAGCTTCACTGTGGTGGTATGGGTGGTAGTGGTGGGCATGTTTGAGGTCTTGTCTTTCTTTTAGTAAAGTTTTCCTTGGTGTGCTACCCTCTTATAGTCTTTACCCTTTTCAGGTTTCATAGTCCATTGTTCCCCCCCAAAAAGAGAAAAATACCAAAGACAACAACAAAAAAAGTTTAAAAATACCCCCCAAAAAATGTTTCTATATTCTTTATAGCCTGCCCAAAGTTTCAAGTGTCTACTCCTTTGTCCCTCCAAAAATGAAAAATACCAAAAAAGTTTAAAAAGATGAAAACAATCTTTCCTATCTTCTTTATAGTCTGTTCAATATTTTAGGTTTCAAACCCCTTTGTCCCCCACCCAAATAAAAAGTTTAAAAATACATATATATTGGTAGCTTTTTAATCTGTGTGTTATATTTCCTACATTACTACCTACATGTCTTGTTTTGTCCAACTTCCACATCTTTGTCTGACTGTCTTTTTCTTTTTTTTTCCAACTACCAGAATAAAGATGTTGCACTCTGGAACAGGTACTGCTACATAGTACTGTGCTGCGTGTTGCTAGAGTGCCCTAGCACTGTTGTTTTTGTGCTAATCAGTTACTGTGAAGTCTGCCAAAATCACAATTTACATAAATTCTCTTGTCCCTGAATTCTTCTAGGGTGTGGTAAAAAATTGGACAGGCTGCTACATCTTGCTACCGCACCATAGTTCATACTGTGTAACTGGAAATTGTAAATGCTTTGCTGCTGCTGGTGTACTGTACAACTCCAATGCATGTCGAGAATGCATACATGAGAAAAGTTCCTGAGAAACCAAATGTAATTGTCTTTTCTTGTGAACTTCTCCTGATGCCCAGAAATGAGAAATTGTGGCCCAAGTGCCAAACTATTTTGCTGCTGCTAAGTACTGCTGCTGCTGTCAATAACATGAACAGGAGAAAAGTGGCCAAGAGACACCAAAGTTAATTGTCTTGGAAAATTCTCTTGATGCCGTGAAATGAGAAGTTCGGCCACAAGACCCAAAATGCTATGCTGTTGCTAGGTGCTGCTGCTAGTGTGCTGTGTAACTGTCAACAGATGTTGAGAACACGCATATGAGAAATGTTCCTGAGAAACCAAATATAATTGTCTTTTCTTGTGAACTTCTCCTGATGGACAGAAATGAAAAGCTGTGGCCCATGTGTAAAAATGCTTTGCTGCTGGTAAGTACTACTGCTGTTGTCGATAACATGAACAAGAGAAAAGTGGCCGAGAGGCACCAAAGTTAATTGTCTTGGAAAATTCTCCTGATGTCCACAGATGAGAAGTTCTCACACACAAGTGCAAAATGCCTTGCTGCTACTACGTCTTGCTGCTGTTGAGACAAGCTCTAGCCAGAGCTGATAGGGCTGTGAAAAACTACTAAATGACCAAAGTTTTTTTCTTATTGGTGCCATATAGTGCTGTTTAGTCCTTTTGAATTTATTTAGTCAGAGTAAATGCTGCTGCTGTGTGAATGCATATGTGTGTGTGTGTGTGTGTGTGTGTGTGTGTGTGTGTGTGTGTGTGTGCGCACATGCGTGCTTGGCTGTGAAGAGCTACCAAATGACCAAAGTTATTTTCTTGTTGGTGGCATATAGTGTTGTTTAGTCACAGTCATCAAAAACTGCCATGCTGCTAAATCAGTCCTCTTGATTTTATTTAGTCAGAGTAAGTGCTACTGGTGTGTGTGTGTGTGTGTGTGTGAGTGTGTGTATATGCTTGTGTGCAATCTGTCTTGCCCTTGGAATGAGATAGCTGACATACTGCAATTGCACTGTTTGTAATCTAACACTGTGGTCTAACTTTCAGTTTCAGGAAATGCCAGGCAACATATAATGAGTTAACCCCTAGATGGCAGGATAACCAACAGCAATAACTAACAGCAGGCTGGCTGGTTGGATTACTGGCACTGGCAGGATGGCTAACAGCAATAAATAACAGCAGGCTGGCTGGTGGGATTACTGGCATTGGCAGGATGACTAGCAGCAGGCTGGCTGGTGGGATTGCTGACATTGGCAGGATGACTTACAGCCTGCTGGCTGGAGGGATTACTGACATTGGCAGGATAACTACCAGCAATGACTAACAGCAGACTGGCTGGTGGGATTTCTGATGGCTGGAGTGCTGGCTACCATTATTTATTTTGGCTGGGTACTAGCAGTCATTGAAAATGTTATTCTATGCATGTGGCTAAGACATTATGTACAACACAGGGCAGATGGTGATCATGGTGCTGAATGCACAGAAGAGCAGCACAATTTGGGGAAATATTGATGGGAAAAATTCAATCACAAAGGAAAGGATTAAATGTATAAGGAGGAAAGGAGGGATCTAAAGATTGTTTTTGATTTATGTGCTGCTACCATCATCATCATCAAGGAAGCAGCCCTCACAGTCTTAAAAACTGAAGTTGTCCCCACTTGAGAATTCTTTCTCCGTAAGTGATTAATCCACCTCAATGGAATACATTTTGCCACAGTACCACCATGCTGCTCCGCTTCATCTTCATCACCACTGCCATCCTCTGGTACAAAAACAGATGTACATGTCCCAGCTGGAATGTGCCCTTCATTCATTTTAATATATGTTAGCATGCTAACATGTCTAGGTGATAGATTTGTATGTCTGTCCCACAGAGTGGCCCCCACCAAACTGAATACCATCTCCATGCTTACACTAGAGAAAGAACAGCTCAAATATTTAAATGCTATGGAGGTCAATGCTGGCAACTCAGTCATCTTGCTACTCCAGTACAGCAGAGGCTCTTCCAATATGTTAAGGTGCCTGGTGTCTGCCAAATATGAATCCACTATGTGCTGTGCTGCATGCAATTCTGCCAACACATCAGCCTCCTCCTCCTCTTCCTCCTCCACGTCTGCAATTCCCACATATGACAAAGCATCCCAAAGTGGACTGATAGTCATTTGTCCTCCTCTGAACAGCTCTGTTCTTTCAACATGCTTCCTAAACTGGTAGCAACACCTGGTCTGCCACTGTCATTTTTGCGGCTTGCAGAACTGTACTTGTGACAGTTGTGCCCCATGAACCTGTTTTATGAGTTGATCAGTACGATTTTGTACCTGATCACGGCCACCCTCAAGTATGGATGACAGGCCCCTTTTATATCATAGGTCCAGCATGGTGGCAATTTTCCAAATTGGGAGACTGAAAAATGAATCATGATCAGGGCATCCTAAGTCACCATTGCTCAGCTTTGAGACACATGAATGCTCGTGAACTGTCACGGCTTGCATGCAGGAGTAGGTATTCTGAGATGATTTTGTACTGCTCATACATGTGTTCGATCATGTACAGTGTTGAGCTCCATCCCATAACAACTTCCAGGTTAAGACCATGCTGAGGCAGCTTGTTTTGGATCTGCAGCTGCCTAAGCTAGTTATGAGCCTTTCCAAAATTAGCAAAGTAGGTACAGATGCGACAGACCACAGTCAACATTGCCTTGTTTTAGGATATGCCAGAAACTCCTGCACTACAACATTAAGGCAGTGTTCCATGCAGGGATCCCTGAGAAACCCAACATTGCTGATGGATTTCACCACATTTGAGACAATATCACTTCCTATGAAACCTGCTTTCAGGGACAGTGGATGCAGTCACTCATCAATTTCGCACAGGAACATTTCTAACATTTTTTGACTGGTGTGTGAGCCTGGTACACTCCTCATTTCCATTGTGGCATGCTGGCAAATACCTGGAATGTTGCTACCAACACAGTTGGGCATTGTTCAGTTTTTTTCCCATCCCAGCATCAAATACTACCTCAGGTACCTGTGCCCAGTGGGCTGAAATACTTAGATAAGCACTACAAACTGTTTGTCCACTGGTCCATATATCCATGTTAAGTTGGATGTATGGTGATGCAGAATGCTGAAGGGCATGTCTTACTGTGCATGTCACAGTCCTGTACAGTTCCGGAACAGCAAGAGTTAAGAAATGCATGCATGATGGGATCTTCCATTTTGGATAGGCACTTACCATCAACCTGTGGAACCCTACATTCTCCACAAAACAGAAAGGTAACAGATCAATTGCCAGTATTTTTGCAGGTGCTTCATTACATTCACATGCAAAAGCATGATTTTGGGGGTATTTAGTGTGATGCTGAAACACGCTCAGCAGTGTAGGCTGCACATTTTGGGGTTTTGTGCTGGAGACACGAAACAGCTGGGTTCTGCACACTGGCAGCATGGATGATGTAGTAGCTTTGGACACGAGGGGGTTACAGATGTTAAAATGAATAAAATACATTATTATGGATGTTTTCAGGACAGGGGTTGATGTACTTTGCTGGCTCTGGCTGCTAATACTCACACCACCATTGCTGCTCTACCCACTACTAGGAAATTCCACCAAGTCTTCATCCTTATCTCTGTAGTAAATCTCTTCAGAATCCCACTCTGGATCTGTATCTGTGCACTCTGGGATGCCTTGCTCAATGCAGTTGATAAGAAAGAAGGCCCCCCTACACCAGCTTCCCTTTAGTACTGAATCCAGTGAAACAGGTGCCTGAACTTGAGCTGTGTGTGTTGCCCACCAGTGTCAAGGTGGCTACCCTTTTTCCCACAGTGCACATGTGCTTGACGTAGCTGCCAGATAGCCACTTTTTTGACATTTAGGTCAAAATCCCAGACTAGGGATTTTGTACAGTACCTCTTGTTTTCACATGATGGTGGTAAACCAGGTTCTGGAACATTACTGGAGGGCTAGAAAAGGGTGTTTTGGGGTATGATTTCTGCTCTGCTGCAACCACTAAGTCAGCGTTTCTTAGTACTACTCATCACAGCCAACAACACCCAAGGAACTGGTGAGGACCTTTACTGATTCCCTGGCCCTGGCCCTTTCTTTTCTTTTTCTCTGGTTCCCATTGAGGGCCCATATCATCATCTCCAAACCCACCTAGGATGCTAGCCTCCTGAAATATGTGCTCCTCCTCCTCATCCTCACTTCCGTCACCCTATGTTTCCTTCTCAGTGGCATCTGATTCCCTGGCCCTGCATGATCTGCCTGTGCCACAGCACATGGTGACTCAGGCTCAGGCTTTTCTACAACTCTTATGGGGACATCAACCACCTCCGAGTCCTCCTTCTCTGTCACATTCCCAGATGAAGACTATTTTTGGGGGTTCTTGCACTGCTTCTGTGGCCCCTGCCTGAACTGCCTGCACTGCCACCACCAGAACCCACCAGAATTGGTGCCACAGCCCTTGCAGAGAAAAATTTGGCTGCACTAATTCTGCTACTTGCAGCAACTACTCCTTGTCGACCGTTACCAGCCCCTGATGAACCTGTGTCATCACAACTGCTTATGATTCCCTTCAGCACCTACCTTCAGAAGCTGCACTCTTCTTGTCAGCAGAGCCATTGTCAAAAACTCCTTTAGCAGAGTGTCTCTTAATGGGCATGTTCTTATATGTGTTGATTTCGGAACACAACAACACAACACTTTACAACTTTTTACTGTTGTACACAGATGATAAACAACAGCAACACCACCAATTTCTTTCTTTCCTTTTTTACAAAAACAATTCCCCAACAGGGATTTAAGGATTAAGGGACTAGAGGGGCACATGCAACACTTCACAACATATTACAAGATTTTACACAGAAACAACAACAACAACAGAAATATTTTTCCTTTATTTTTTTTTTAGCAAAACAATATACAACAGAGATTTATGGGACTAGCGGGACCCATGGAAGACTACATAACAAGCTTTACAAGACTTTACACAGACAGTAAACAACAACACCAGAAATATTTTTTCTTTTGTGATTTTTAAGAAGAACAATACACAACAGTGATTTAAGGGACATGGGACACACACAAACTAATAAGGTACATGAACTAAAGCTAACTATATAGTCAGACTATAGTGAAAAAAATAATACAGTAACACAAACCTAACTGTTCTAAAGAAGTAAACTAACAATGCACAAAAAAAAAAGGAAAAAAAATATCCATCAAAAACACTGAACAGCACTACTGATAAACACTGCCTAGGCTATAAGGCAAGCCTGCATTTTTATGGCTGCAGTGGGTGAAGCCTACAGCCATCTTGTGAGTGCTTTAAAAACGACCACACCAGATCCATCTGAAGAACAATTCTGGAGTTGCAGCAAAATCATTGCGCAACTCAAAAGCACTCCGCTCCCCTAACCCCCCACGAGCGCACTACTTTATTTCCCGTCACTTGCTGCTCTCAAGATAACTGAGGAGTAGCCCATGCTCAGCTTCAGTTCCACAGTTGCAGAGAAGTTGTGTCTTTACTTGGAACCATTCTTCTGTTCCACAGTTTCAACTCAGTACAACTACAGTGGTGGACCATTGACAGATTTCTGCTTGGTAACAGTGTGTGTAAGAGGACTGTGGGTTTTTTTGGCCAAAATTTTAAAAATTGGGGTGGGGGGTGGAGATGTAGAATAGCCAGGCAGCAGTCAAAGAAAAGTGTAGAAATTCAGTAAACCACATTAGTCCGTCCTGCCATTTTTGAGTGAGTAGTTCCTTTTGCAATATCTGCCTCGGAATACTGAGCGTGCTTCATGGCTTCTTTCTCAGCAAATTCAGGGAAAGGTGGTTGACTACACAGGAGAATATTGACAGATTGTGAGGCAGGAGCAAATGGAGGAGGACCAGGTGGCTGATGGAGGTTCAAGCTCGCAGTCCAGACTTGAGGAGAAGGAGGAGGGGATGGAGGTGGAGGGTTGCAGTGAAGAAATAGAGTTTATGGCTTTGTTCTAGCAAGTGGTGAATCACCTGCTGGGGCTGGTTCATATGAACATATGAATAAGCCTGAAGAAGAAGGCCATTTTGTCTATCAAGTCTACTCGTATTGTAGGGTCTACAGCTTGAGCTAATGTCTCTGCCCTCCCTCCCCATTCCTCTTATCCTCCCTACCCATGATCCTTACAGCACCCCATGCCTAACCCAGTCTTGGTTAAAGCTGCCCACTGTCTTCAATGAGATTACCTCTTCTGGCAGTGCATTTCAAGTGTCCACCACTCTCTCTGTGAAGAAGTGCTTCTTGACCTCCCTCCTAAACCTCCCACCCTCCAGCTTAAGACTGTGCTCCCTAGTGTTATGGTTGCCATGCAGCTTAAAGAGACTCTCCTTATCAACCTTATTTATTCCTTTCAAGTACTTGAAGGTCCCAGTCATGTCCACTTTCTCTCTCTCCTGTCTTGCAGGGAGTACATGTTCAGTGCCCTCAACCTCTGCTCGTATGCCTTACCCTGCTGACCCATTATCATCTTTGTAGCCCTCCTCTGGACCTTCTCTAGCAGGTACATATGGCAAGTAAGGAGCAGCTGCTTTATCTGTATGCCTGATACAAACAGATACATGACACTTAAGCACATCCTTCCTTACAGCCTAGAGCAGCTCATGCATATAACCTGTCCATTCTTAGTGTGCCTTCTATTTTCAGTTTATAATAGGGACTGTTATATGACTGTTTTCTCCTCCTGCAACTTCTGACTGAGTTCCTGCTTCTCTGTCATGTCACCGCTGCAGCTGTGTTGGCTCTGGCCAGATTTTGTTCTTGCTGGAGGTTGCTGCAGATAAACTCTCCTCCCCCATAGCACATTATACACAGTCTGCAATACAGAAACAGAAACTACTGCTTTAAATCAGGTAAATCAAAAATATCCCCCAAATAGTTGGTGATCTAGAGGAACAAGACACAGTACACACTTAATGGACTGGTTTGGGGCAAAAAAGTTCATATTTTATACCATTTGATATGTTTTTATGGCACATACCACCTCACCCATATACTAAACTGCTCCTTATGTCAGGGTAAATTTCTCCCTCTAGGTGGAAATCAGCCTCCATCACCCCCATATTTAAAAGTGGAGACCGCTTCATCACCAATAACTACCACCCCATCTCCATTCTCCCTCCCCATCCCTATCCAAGGCCCTACAGTGGATTTTCTCTGATCAACTCACTGACCATCTCAACAAATATGACCTACTCTGCAAACAGCAACACGGCTTTTGCAAAGGCCACAGTACTACCACTGCCCTTCTTCAGTTTATCACACACATCCACGCCACCCTGGACAGGGAACATATCACTGGTGCTGTTTTCATCGACCTCTCTAAGGCATTTGATACCGTCAACCACTCCCTCCACTTACCACTCTGTCCAACATCGGTTTCTCTTGGGACGCCCTTGGTTGGTTCTCTGATTACCTCTCAAACTGCTTCCAGCAGGTCAAAATTGGTAATACCTTATCCAATAGGTTGCTGGTCCCCTCTGGTGTCCCACAGGGGTCCATATTAGGACCTTTACTTTTCAGCCTCTTCCTTAACTCCCTCCCCATGTCATGCTCTGGTAACCTGCTACTATATGTGGATGATGCTGTTCTATTTTCCACCGACCCTGACCCCTTTCAACTCCACTGTTCCCTTCAATCCGCCTTTAGTTGTGCTGAAAATTGGTTCTCTGCACAGTGCCTTATTCTCAACTATAAGAAGACCAAAGTTATGCTATTCTCTCATCCTCTCAACACCCAGAAGACACATTGCCCCCAAGTACTAACTGCTAATCTGACCTCCTTGGAGCAAGTTGACTCCTTTAAGTACCTGGGCATCACCCTAGACCCTATGCTCAATTTCCACCAACATATCCATCTCCTGTCTAAAGCCCTTAATATCAGGCTGGGGTTATTATATCACTTCAAGCACTGCCTTACCCCAGACACTCTCAGGCTCACTGTCTCCTCCTCTGTTCTCTCACTGCTTGACTATGGCATACTTATCTATGGCACTGCAAACACCTCTGCCCTATATAGACTCCATCTCTCCCTAAATAAAGCATGTCGCCTCATCTTGGGATGTGACCGTTTTGCCCATACATGCTCCCTTTATAACACCACCAACTGGCTTAATTTCGACAATAGAATCAGGTTCCACACCTGCCTAATGGGCAAAAAGATTGCTCTCAACCTCTCTCCCCATGGGCTCGCCCCCTTAGTTCACCCTGCCATGAAGCTTAAGCACACTCGAAGCTCTGCCAAGCCACTCCTCTCGGTTCCCTCCTGCCGTACCTCACAATTCCAAAGGTACTTCAGCTTCAGAGCCCCTTCTTTGATGAATAGCCTACCAGCCTTACTTTTAAATGAAAATAGAATTGGCCCTTTCAAAACCCATCTTAGGGACCACCTCCTGTCCTCAAATACCTATGATTGTTATGGAACCCTTGCCCTCTCCCCTCCTCCCTTTCCCAGCTGATCAATGCCTCTGGCCTGCTGACCATAGCCTACCAAACCCAAGATTCTATCTCTGAGTAGAGATGCAGTGAATTTTTAATCCACCCACGAGTGGATGTGAAGTGGTCACCATGCGTCCATGGAGCACAACACGAAGTGGACACTGCAAAGTGCTCACTTTGCATTATTATTATTATTATTACCACTTCACGTTGCCATTATGCCTTAACGTGAAGTAAGGCGAAGTGAGAAGAAAATAGGCACATCACATGGCTTGCAGTACTGTAAGTCACATGCTTTAGCCAGGCAGGAAGGAAGTGAGTTACAGAAGCAGTTTCACTTTCTCCTTTGCATTTGTAGAGGGAGAAAGCATTTCTGAGAGCAGAGGAGTTACTGCTTGATTGCCTTGTTGCCACTTCATTGCATTTCAGTGCCAGAACAAAGCAAACAGCTTTTTAAAATGCTGTTTCTTTATTTAGTTTTTGTATTGTAGTTGTGTTTTTTTGTTAGTGAATTTTTTTGTATAACTTTTGTTTTGTTTTGTTTTGTGTGTGTGACTGACTCTGTGTGTGTGTGTGTCTGTCCACTGTCTGTGTGTGTGTGTCAGCCTGTGGATTTCAGGAGGATGGACCTAGGAGAAGGCGAGTAGCTGGCCCATGAGCACGGTAGGATGGGAGAAGTGCGGACCCGTGGGGGCGCGGGCGGTCGTGTCATGTTGGACCACTCCTGACTCCTGGCCGCTGTTGCATCCCTGTTGAAGCAACAGGAGGAGGAGGAGCAGCAGTGCCACCAGTGACTGCTGTGCGTCCATCTTCTCCTCCACTACCACACCACACCACTAGCAGCAGCTGTTGGGGCTCCAGCAGCACCCCCTCCACCACCTCCACAGCCACAGAAGGTGGCCTCGGAAATTGTAGGTGGTGGTGGTGGGACTCGTGCCCAACATGCGAGGACTGTGTCTGGTCCCCCCGCAGCTCCCCAGTGTGGGAGATTTTTAACTGTGTGGGGGAGACAGCACATTGGTGGAGTGCTGTGTGTGTGGTGTGCTGGTGCTCCATGGCCCCTGTGGAACACATTTTGGACCGGTGGCCAGTGCACCCACATGCTGAACCTCCACAGGGCAGAGTGGCAGGCTGCTACAGAAGGGGCCAGGCATCCCCCTGATGGCCCTTCCCTGGCAGTGGCCGAGGGTGCTGCTGGGGTGGGAGTTGTGCCTCACAGTCACTGCTGCAGCAGGAGGAGGGCTACTACAGCAGCTGCTCCACCACCACCACCACTGCCACCACCGCCACCAGCACTACCCTGTCTACGACCAGACCCGCTATCTGGATTCTCTGCTGCAGTGGACCCCGCCACAGTCCCTGCAACACAGTCTGACATCGGCCTGGTGTGGGCAGCGCTTGAAGAAAATAATGAGTGGTTCAGTGTTTGGAGCAGTAGGCGAACAGAGTAGAAGCACAGCAGCAGCAAATTCTTTAAATGCTGCACCTGCTGCTGGACCACCATGGCATCCCATGGCCATAGTAAGTGAGGGAATTGTTTTCTGCCCCCCCCACACCCACCACTGACCCCATCCCCCTACTGTGTTGTACTATTTTTCTGTGTTTTTTCTTTGTTATTGTTAAATCATACACATTTTCCCTTCCTGGGGAATCTTTCTTGCACCACATAGTGCAATAAATTTTTGTGAAAGCTGCCCGTAATTTCATTGCAGTGTGTCACGTGACGGAGGAATTCCTGTTCTGAAAATCTGCCCACATTCTGCCTCCCTTCTCAGCAACGTTAGGATTGATGGCAGGGAGAGCACGTGTGCGTGCTCCTTACAGTGAATATCTGATTGTCCGGCAGGTTTCCGAATGTTTCTTTATGTTATAATGGTCAGTTTGTGGTGAAATGTGTGGGCACGTTTCCAGTAACAAGAGCCTTATGAGTGGAAACATCCCACATTTCACCACATAGTCAACCTTATAACATAAGGAAATATTGGGTAGCTGCCGGACATTCACTATAGTGGAGCATGCACCTGCGCTCCCCCTGGCATCACATCCTAACGTTGCTGAGAAAGGGTGGCAGAATGTGGGTGGCTTTTCTGATCGGTAATTCCTCCATCACGTGACTCACTGTAATGAAATTATGGGCAGTTTTCACAGAAATATATTGCACTCTGTGGAGCAAGAAATATTCCAGTGTGAGTAATGCCCTCACATGTTAGTTTATGTGCCTCACCTTAACTGTGTAATGTGGTAAATCTCTGTAAAGCAGCAGTACAACAAATAGTTGATAACTCTGACCTATATATTTTAATGCTATGTTACAACTTCCATTACTTACATCCTGACTGACTGGAATGATACAAGAATTTACAGTAGTTGAGTCTGCTGTACTACCTTTTTTCATTTGTGAAATAATGAAAGGAACATTCATTTTAAATTGGTGCTGACCAGGTCTTTGTCATTGTTTTCCTCTGCTTTTCTCCATCAAATCAAGTGGTTGTTATATATCACTTATGTTGTTAATTAACAGTTATGCATCAGGCAGTGTTTTATGACACCATGGAACAATAGTTATTGAAAAGCAGCTGCAAATAAATACAAACCTGGTCCGAACAATATTGGAAGGTGTGCTCATTTTTTTTCATACATGAAAAAAAATAGTCAAGTAAGTAAAGCAGACATAAATTGTGAAAAAAAATCGTATCATTCAAGTCATGACTCAGAGGTAACTAGTGGTGGATGTGGCAATGTAAAGTAGCATAAAAAAGTACAGTTCAGAACTGTGAGGACATTCTTGCAATGCTGCTTTAATTGTTAAATGTCAATATGACATCAAGAGCTCACAGCAACAATCACAGAACACACAAAAGTGGCACAGAGTCCTGAGATTTTTTCTGCAGGCCCAAAGTGCACCCTCCTTGTGTGCAGAAAATTGACAAGTGGTTATACAGCGTAATGAGACTGTTTCAGCACATACAAAGTCCCCCAGAATTCATGGCGCACTCAGTCATGCGCACAAACATAGAAACATAGAAACATAGATTTTGATGGCAGATAAAGACCGCTTGGCCCACCAAGTCTGCCCATTTCCCTACCTAATGGATAAGCTGCAGATCCTAGTTAACCAGCAGCCTACTTCTTCCTACCCCCACACCCTAGAATTGCCTTATGACTGTCCCATGCATGCTGGAATTCCACCACTGTTTTTGACTCCACAACCTCCTCCGGAAGGTCGTTCCAAGCATCCACAACCCTCTCTGTGAAAAAATACTTCCTTAAGTTACCTCTGAGCTGCCCCCCTTCTATCTTCAAATTGTGCCCCCTTGTTCTTGCACACCTCTTTTTTTGAAAGATGCTACCCTCTTGGACTTTGTTGATTCCCTTGAGGTACTTGAAAGTTTCTTTAATGTCCCCCCTCTCCCTCCTTTCCTCAAGGCTATACATATTTAGCTCCTTAAGCCTCTCTTCATATGTCTTCTGGTGCAGACCCTGCACCATTTAGTGCCTCCTCTGGACAGGTTCCATCCTGTCTATGTCTTTATGAGATTGGGTTTCCAGAACTGCACGCAGTACTCCAGATGGGGTCTCACCAACTGTCTGTACAGAGGGATAATAACTTCCTGTTTTCTACTGGTGATGCCTCTCCCTATGCATCCCAGTATCCCCCAGCCCTCCTTGTTGCCCTCTCACATTTCTTGCCCACCTTTAGGTCATCTGATATGACTACCCCAGGTCCCTTTCCATTTTTGTTGTTGTTAGTATCTCACCCCCCATTGTGTACTCTTCCCCTGGGTTTTTGTTTCCCAGGTGCATTACCTTGCACTTCTTAGCATTGAATCTAAGCTGCCATACATTTGACCATTCCTCTAACCTTGCCAAGTCCCTTCTCATCCTTTTCACCCCACCTTGTGCATCAACTCTGTTGCAGATCTTTGTGTCATCTGCAAAGAGACATACTTTTCCTTCCAGTTCCTCTGCAATGTCGCTTATAAAGACATTGAAGAGGACCGGTCCTAATACTGAACCCCATGCGTACCCCACTAGTAACCCCATTTCTTCAGAGTGGACTCCATTTACTATTACTCTCTGTGTCCTATTCTCCAGCCAATTCTTTACCCAGGCTGTCATCTTGGGACCCACTCCCAGGCTGGCTAACTTGTATATTAATCTTTTGTGTGGGACTGTGTCAAATGCCTTGCTAAAGTCTAGGTAGGCCATGTCCACAGCCCCTCCCTGATCTACTACTTTGGTCACCCAGTCAAAGAAATCTATTAGATTTGTCTGGCATGACCTTCCCACTGTGAATCCATGCTGCCTTGGGTCCTGTGCCCCTCTGGCCTCTAGATACTCAACAATTCTTTCCTTCAGAAGTGATTCCATCATTTTCCCTACCACTGAGGTTTAACTAACAGGTCTGCAGTTTCCTGCTTCTGCCTTGCTCCCACTTTTGTGAAGGGGAATCACATCTGCCCTCCTCCAGTGCTCAGGTACCATCCCATCCTCCCATGATTTGTTAAAGAGGGTAGTTAGTGGTGTCACTAGTTCTACCCTTAGTTCTTTTAGAATCCTGGGATGAATCCCATCAGGCCCCATTGCTTTGTCCACCTTCAGTTTTAAGAGTTCTTTCAGAACCCTTTCTTCTGTAAATGGGCTGGTATCAACTTGTATCCAGAGTGTTTCTGCTGTTTGTTTTAGGTACCTCCCTTCTTCCCTTGTAAATACTGAGCAAAATATTTGTTTAGTATCTCTGCCTTTTCACAGTCACCCTCTGCTCACCCTCCTCCCCTTTATTAAGCCTCACTAACCTCCTTGGTCTTCCTTCGCCTCCCTGATGTACCTATAAAAGGTTTTATCCCCTTCTTAACTGAGTTGGCTATCTTTTCCTTGGTTTGGGCCTTTGCTGTTCTGACTGCCTTCCCAGCATCCTTTTGCTTTAACTGATACAGTTCTCTGTCCTGCTCCTTCTGTGATTCCTTGTACTTCCTGAATGCTTTCTTTTTCTTGAACCTTCACTGCCACTTCCTTTGAGAACCACAGTGGTTTCTTACATCATTTTGTTTTGTTTATTTGCTTCACACAAAGGCTCTGTTACTTCTGTGATGGCAGTTTTATTATTCCCCATTGTTCTTCCACCCTCCTTCCTGCCCATTTGCTAGTGCATTCCTTAGGCACTCACCCATTTGGCAAAGTCAGCCTCCTAAAGTCCAGTACTATTGCCTTTGTATGGCTTGACTCCATTGCTGTGTTTATTGTGAACCATACTGTTCGATGGTCGCTAGTTCTCAGATGGCTACCCACTTCTACATCTGTGATCCTCTCTTTATCTCCATTTGAGAGAACCAGGTCTAAGATTGCTCCCTCTCGAGTGGGCTACGTTACTAGTTGTCTAAGGCATGCCCCCTGTAGGGCATCTAGAATAACCTCTCTCTTTGAAGTGGCTGCTGCAACTGCACTCCAGTTAACATCTGGCATATTCAGATCACAAAAGTGGCACAGAGTCCCCATATTTATTCTGCCAGCCCAAAATGCATCCTGCTTATGTGTAGAAAATTGACAAGTGGTTACACAGCAAAATGAGACTGTTTCAGCACATATAAAGTCCCCCAGAATTCATGGTGCACTCAGTCATGCACACAGAAGTGGCACAGAGTCCTCAGATTTTTTCTGCAGGCCCAAAATGAAACCTCCTTATGTGCAGAAAATTAACAAGTGGTTACACAGTGAAATGAGATGGTTTCAGCACATACAAAGTCCCCCAGAATTAATGGCACACTCAGTCATGCACGCAGTGGTGGCACAGAGTCCCAGATTTTTTCTGCCAGCCCAAAAAGCATCATGCTTGTGTGCAGAAAATTGACAAGTGGTTACACAGTGAAATGAGACTGTTTCAGCACATCCCCCAGTATAAAATGATGACTGTGAGTGTCGTGTAGCTGGTCCAATGTGTTCTGCGAGACAATTCCAGCAAATGCAATGTGATCATCTCAACTGGATTGAAGGGTGCCCTTTGGCTGTACACTAGTAGTAGCCTTGGTGAGTAGATGTATGTATAAATATCTATATATATATATATATATATATATATATATATATAGATAGATATATGGTTGTGTTGTGTATTTTGTAGGTGAGGAGGGGGGTTGACATGGACATGTACTCATGGTATTGTTCTACATCACAGGTCACACAGAAACTGTTGGTGTGCACATTCCAGTGCTCAATGAGAATTTTTTGCGCTGAAATTGGAAATGGATAACTCTCAAGCACATGAAGGTAAGTATTTATTTTTTGTGAGGGGGTGGGGGGACTCATATTTGCAGGTTTGTCTCTAATGGTTTCTTATTTTGTTACTTCTTCATAGATTTCATCAGCATCCTTCTGGAGTCTGGTTGTCTTAGGATGGTCATGGTAATCTAATGAAATGACTTCTGCGTGTTGCATGTGTGCCCAAGCTCGGAGGATGGGGGTTTCTGATGTTGAAGAACTTTTTTGGATAAGGCCACTTTGACAGAACAGCAAAGCATCTGGAAGTTTCTTAAAAAAAGAAATGAATGACTTCTTACAACTTAATTGTTATGTGTCCCTCCCTGGTTCTCAAATCTCAGTCTAAAGTCAAGTTACATTTCAAACCCACATCTTCTCAACTAACACAACCTGTGTGCAATATTTGCTGCAGTCTTTACAAAACAATGAAACGGATGAAATAAAATCTTCATACTTACCAGAATGGATTTCACATGGATATTACATCGCTTCCTCTCTGTACGGTACAGCTACAGAACCATTCCCAATGAGTTTTAGCAATCGAGCCTTTTTTTGTTATCCTGAAAAAGAAACCAAATAAGTGTACCATATGTGTTTTACCATTGTGGCTCTGAAAAGCTACAGAAAACAAAACATACAACTAAAGGAAGTGAAGTAGCATAACAAACATGAGTACACATACTCACTTTATGGTTTAAATATTAATAACTTTTGTGTCTCTGGCTGATGGATGGGGTGGTCTGGACAGACTCAGACACAGTGGTGGTGGTGGCTAACATCAGTCCCAGTGGTGGTAGTCTGGGGGCAGACAGACTCATGCTGGCAGTGGCTAACATCAGTCCTGGTGGTGGTGGTGGTCAGGGGGGCAGACAGACTCATGTTGGCAGTGGAAAACATCAGTCCCAGTGGTGGTGGTGGTGGTCTTGGGGGCAGACAGACTCATGGTGACAGTGGCTAACATCAGTCCCGGTGGTGGTGGTGGTGGTCCGGGGGGCAGACAGACTCATGGTGGCAGTGGCAAACATCAGTCCCAGTGGTGGTCCAGGGGGCAGACAGACTCATGGTGGCAGTGGCTAATATCAGTCCCAGTGGTGGTGGTGGTGGTCTGGGAGAGCAGACAGACTCATGGTGACAGTGGCTAACATCAGTCCCGCTAATGGTGATGGTCTGAGGGGCAGACAGACTCATGGTGGCAGTGGCTAACATGAGTCCCGGTGGTGGTGGTGGTGGTCCGGGGGGCAGACAGACTCATGGTGGCAGTGGCTAACATCAGTCCTGATGGCGGTGGTGGTGGTGGTCCAGGGGGCAGACAGACTCATGGTGGCAGTGGCTAACATCAGTCCTGGTGGTGGTGGTAGTGGTGGTCCAGGAGGCAGACAGACTCATGGTGACAGTGGCTAACATCGGTCCCGGTGGTGGTGGTGGTGGTGGTCTGGGGGGCAGACAGACTCATGGTGGCAATGGCTAACATCAGTCCCGGTGCTGGTGGTGGTTGTCCAGGAGGCAGACAGACTCATGGTGGCAGTGGCTAACATCAGTCCCGGTGGTGGTGGTGGTGGTCCGGGGGGAAGACAGACTCATGGTGGCAGTGGCTGACATCAGTCCCGGTGGTGGTGGTGGTGGTCCAGGGGGCAGACAGACTCATGGTGGCAGTGGCTAATATCAGTCCCAGTGGTGGTGGTGGTGGTCTGGGGGGGCAGACAGACTCATGGTGGCAGTGGCTAACATCAGTCCCGATGGTGGTGGTGGTGGTCTGGGGGGCAGACAGACTGATGGTGGCAATGGCTAACATCAGTCCCAGTGGTGGTGGTGGTGGTGGTCCAGGAGGCAGACAGACTCATGGTGGCAGTGGCTACCATCAGTCCCAGTGGTGATTTTGGTCCAGGAGGCAGACAGACTCATGGTGGCAGTGGCTAACATCAGTCCCGGTGGTGGTGGTGGTGGTCCGGGGGGGAAACAGACTCATGGTGGCAGTGGCTGACATCAGTCCCGGTGGTGGTGGTGGTGGTCCAGGGGGAAGACAGACTCATGGTGGCAGTGGCTAACATCAGTTCCGGTGGTGGTGGTGATGGTCCAGGGACAGACAGACTCATGGTGGCAGTGGTTAACATCAGTCCCAGTGGTGGTGGTGGTCTGGGGGGCAGACAGACCCATGGTGGCAGTGGCTAACTTCAGTCCCAGTAGTGATGGTCCGGGGGCAGAGAGACTTATGGTGGCAGTGGCTAACATCAGTCCTGGTGGTCATGGTGGTGGTCCAGGGGGCAGACAGACTCATGGTGGCAGTGGCTAACATCAGTCCTGGTGGTGGTGGTAGTCCAGAAAGCAGACAGACTCATGGTGTCAGTGGTTAACATCAGTCCCGGTGGTGGTGGTCTAAGGAGGAGTCACACCGCCTTTTAAAAACTTCAGTTAAAGCCTGCCAACATTAACCACATCATCATCCTCATAAAGAAAGCTGCCCTCACAGTCATTGATGTCTGAAGTCTGACGACTGGGACATTTTTTCTCCATTGTGTCGTCATCTACGTCAGTGGTGGGCTGCTTCAGGCAGCCACTGCCAGTGCCACCAGGATGCTCCATTTCTACATCAGCAAGACCACCATGACTAGGCCAGGGTACAAATACTGAGGCTGCAGTCTGTGGTAATATGTACCTCTCATTCATTTTAATGAATGTTAGCAAACTAACATTTGCAGGAGACAGATTTGTCCGACGATCCCTGACTATTGCATCTGCTGAGCTGAATACCCTGTCAACACTTACACTGGAGGGTGGGCATGTGAGAGGTACTTCAGTGCCACTGCAGTCAGCTCTGGCCATTCACTGACCTTTCCACTCCAGTACAAAAGAGGATCTTCAGTTATTGTCAGATGCTTGTTTTCAGACAAATATGACTCAACCATTCTCTGTGCCATACTAAGTCCAATTGTTGATGCATCATCCTGTTCTCCCGAATCATTTATTTCACAGATACCCACTTGGAACAAAGCCTCTCAAAGTGGGTTGACGCCAGCCACTTTGGAAGACAGACCACCTGGAACTGCAGTCCCCTTCCCCTTGCAGGATATGCTTAATGGTCTTCCAGGTACACCTTCAGCCAGATTATGCTGCTGAGGATTGCTGACCTTCGCACGTGACTTCTGTGCCCCATGAACCAAGCGCACCAGTTGACCACTGATATTTTTTACCTGTTCAGGCCCTCCCTCCAGTACTGATGCAATTCCACGTTTGTATTGTGGGTCCAGCATTGTTGCTATGGCAAAGTTGCCACTATGCTGAATGCTCACAATGTGACGATTCTGGTTGAATACTGTCAGCATGTGTTGCAGCAACATACTGCTACCACCGTCTCCGGCAACATCAAGGCCATGCTGTGCATTCACCAATGTCTGCCTCAGCACCCACAGCAGTGGAATGGATTGGCTAATGGAGGCAGACTCACCACTCACTGCCTGTGTGGCATGTTCAAAAGGCCACAAAATTGTTCTTACAGAGTCCATGAGATGCCACTGTTCAGTCGTCATAGACATGGAGGTCCCAGAACTATCATGGCTAGTGTGCATCACAAGATATTCTGAGATGGCTTTGTATTGTTCATACAACCTCTCTGCCATGTATAAAGTGGAGTTCAATCGGTTGACAACCTTCAGCTTCAAGCGGTGCTGAGGCAGGCTGTTTTGTATCTGCAACTGCTGCAGTTGGTCACGGGCCTTTCCAGATCTTGAAAGGGAGAGCAGATACGTTGTGCAATGGTCAGCATTTCCTTCATATCAGGGTGCTGCAGAAACTCCTGAATCACAAGATTTAAACAGTGGGCCATACATGGAACACGAAAAAAAAACACCATTCGTGATGCATTTCACCACATTTGACCCATTGTCACTTGCTATGAACCCAGCTCTCAGGGACAGAGTGTTTAGCCATCTGTCAATTTCAGTCAGTACCACATCCAACATGTTCTCACCAGTGTGTGAACAGGTCACACTGCGCATAGCAATCTTTGCATTCTGTCGAATTCCTGGAAGATTGCTACCACGCCAATCCACCTTACTGCACTGATTATTCACACTACCATCATGAACAACCCTCGGCACCTGTGCCCAGTGTGCAGTTATACACAAATATGAACTCCCCACTGTTTTGCCACTTGTCCACATATCCATACTTAAATGGATGAATGGAGAGGAGGAATGTTGAAGGGCATGTCTTACTGAGTTCGTCACAGTGCGGAACACTCTGGAACAGCACGGGTAGAAAAGCATGTCCTGGATGGGACTATCAATTTTGGACAGGCACGTGTAGCAAACCGCTGGGACCCAGAATTCTCCACAAAGGAGAAGGGCAAAAGATCAATTGCCAACATTTCCGCTATAACAGCACTGAGTTCATGTGACACTGTATGATTCAGGTGGTACTTCAGCTTATGCGCAAAAACACTCTGTAACGTGGGCTGACTTAAACGTTTTACACAGGGTGTGTTGATCACAAATGGTTGTGCTCTGTGATGAATGGCATTGGCAGGGGGTGGAGTGTGGACATTTGATAAAGACGGTTGCACAGGTGATGATGACAAACCCAGAAATGCTGTTATTTTACCAGATTTGCCAACCGGTGTTGATGTACCACTTGCACTAGACATACTGCATTCACCACCACCACCACAAAAACTACTACTCTCTCCACACTGGACAACATTTCAAAGTCATTATGGTCCTGCACCTCATCATGCCTGTAGTAATCCTCTGCTCTTATTAGCGCACTACTGCACATGTTTAATTTCCTACTGGGCTTAACAGTCATGGAAGGGGATAACATGCTGGCTATGGTTGCTGGTGACATGGGTGATTGCCCCACTGTGGTATTAGCTGCCAGCTTGTGCTGGGTCCACAGTGCCATGTGCCTATTCTTAAGATACATATGCTGTCCTCCTGTGCCCAGATGGCTCCCCTTTTCACCTCGACTCACACACACATGGCAAACCTGCCAGATTGCAACTGAATCATCATTTGCATCCTGAACAAAAAAATTCCACACAAGGGATTGTGATGCTCTGCTTTTAACATGTCCATAATGTGGCTTATTTAAGTCCGTTATTTTAAGAACTGAAGTGGGGGGGGCACGTGATGTTTCGGGCACTGCACACCTGGACTGCAACTGATCACCATGACTACCTATCATATTGATTACTGGGTCATCATCATCATCAACTAAAACCAGTAGATCACAAGATTTTACAGGGGGGAATTACTGCAAATAGACTTGGACACAGACACTTTTAATTTATTTTTCTCCGGTTCCCAACTGGGGACAATTACATCATCATCATAGTCATTAACGTCACACAAATCCACATCTTCTGCCTGGATGCTAGCATGTGGACTGCATGTTGAAACAACAGCAGCAGCATCATCATCATCATCACATTCATCATCAGCATCTACACCACCATCACCTGATATTTTTTCACCACACTGTGACTCACTGCATAGACAGACTATCACATTGTATGCTATCGTTGACATGATTATCAGAATCCTCAGGTTCAGTTACTGGGATGTTACTGGGAAGTATGATATCATCTACACTGCCACTCACTCACACTGCTTCACACTCAATAATTTTGGATACGGTACACTGGTCAGAATTAGAACTTGATGCAACAATACTAATACTACCTCCACCACCACTAACATCAGTAACACTAACACCACCAACTGGGAAAACATCATCTCCTCCAACTATGATTGAAGCTACTGATTGGGCTGTAAAAAACATTGCAGGAGAAATACCTTTCCTCACATCAGCAATGCACTTCTGGGTCTGCGTACTACTACCATGCCCACAGACCATCTTACTGCCAACATTGCAATGGCGAGAAACAGCTTTGCTTGCACGTCTTTTTGTAGGCATTTTGGGGGATCAACCACAAAAATTATAACCAAATTCAGATTTTGATATGTTCACTCTCTGATTGGAGGGACGCTGGATGTGAAGCCAAATAAACAACCGTGGCTTCAGCAACAGATAAGAGACTACTCTGAGATTGTCACAGAATTAAAACAACTTCAGTAACCACTAACCAGTGGTGCTGATGAGGTCACAAAAACAATCCAATCTGGTAAAAAATATCTTTTGAATGTGGGGTTGGGGGGAGCACTGAATGCAGACAGTGCTGATTTTTACGGCACTACAAGTAGCAAAACTAAGAACAGATACCACGATCGCAGTACAAAATCAGACAGCTGCAGTGGATAGCAGGTTCACACTGCTGTGCCTGCAATTACACTAGTCTGTGGCACAATAAAATATGTATTATTTGATACATGCAACACTGCACACACACTCACACACAGAACAGCTTGTGTACAATGCTGAATGAGGAATGCATCGCAAATGCAAAAGTTCAGTACTATGCCACGTTAGGTATTGTAAATTTGTAATGTGAACAACCTGAACCTATGAACTGCTGCACCACATCCACACAACAAACAGCAAGAAAATTTCTACTATTACTGACAGTATTACTGTGTGTACATTAACACAGTCAGTTATATAACAAAAATATAACCAAAAAACAAAGAAATCACTATTTCTCCAACTTATATCTACCTATACCACAGATACGCCCTTCCCCCAAAGCACACTTTCACTGTCTTTCACCGCACACACTCAATGTTGTAAATTAACATTCAAAATCCACACAAAAACAAAATTGCTCGATGATGTCAGCACAGAAGGGTTTCCTACAATCAATGAACTAAAGTTGGATCCCAACAAATAAAGCAAAAATGCTTTTTTGAACAGCTTTTACAAGATTCCTATCACAGACAGCTATCAGAGCACACTGTCTCCTACTCCTTCCTACTCATACTACCCCGAACTGAGGCTGTGCAGATCAATATAGAGCCCATGTGACCTGAAATCCCATGAATCACTGCAAAATTCGCCTTTAGAGCTCAAAAACAAGGCAAAGTGAGGTGAAGTGCACTGCCTGCAATGCACTTCACCTTAAATTTGGCAGAGTGGTGGCCTGGGGAGGTGGAGTAATGCAAAGTCATTGCTTCCAACAGACTTCGCATTCCTCATTATAACGTGAAGTACTCCACTTCGCATTGCGGAGCACTCCACGAATCCGCCTTTGCTCCTCGAATCGCTTCGAGGAGCGGATTGAGCCCACTTCGCCCACCACTATCTCTGAGTTTATCATGTACTTCAAATTTGTACTAATTATCCCTAGTTTCTCAATTTAAGCTTTATTAATACATTTCCATTATAAAGGGCAGTTACAGCAAGTCGGGATGTGACATAGGGCATGAACAGTGAGAACTGCCCGGCCCACCCCATCTCCCCTTACAGCAGCAATGAAATCTAATCACCCTGACGTGCAATGCGTGGTTCAATGGTACATCTGGGTAGAGCCAGAGTGTGATATACCTTCAGTGAGGTAGCAAGAGTAAGGAATGAAGGGGATCCCATATCCTACTGTATGCCTCTAGTCTGTTATGAAGACTTGCAATTGCCTTCTCTGTTTGGAGGTTAGCAATGATTTCATGTAACCATTCCTGGAAGGAAGAAGCCGATTGTTCCTTCCAATGATGTAGTACAAGTTTCTTAACTGAAAGCGCAACCATAGAAATATGGTATTTCCTAATTCTAGCACTGACCAGGGACATATCCCCTAGAAGACACACCTCTGGAGTGAAGTACTCCTGTAGGCCCAGTAGGGGATCAAGAGACATCTTAATTGAATTCCAGAAGGAAGAAACTTTGGGACAGGACCAGAACATATGCAAGAGAGTACCCTCTTCTTGCAGGCACTTAGTACATGTACTGGAGTTCGAGAAGCCCCATTTTTTTTAATTTAGTAGGGGTACAATACATGTTATGAAGAATGTGGTATTGCATGAGATGAAGCCTATCTTGGGAAACATACTTATGACAGGATCTCCATAGGGATTGCCAGTCCAACTGGTATTGAGGGAGGAGTGAGTTCCAGAGACTAGTAGGTCCAAAGGTATCCCCGTATGTTTTATAGTACAACACCCTGTATAGCTTAGATACTATGCCTGAAGATCCAGATAATAGTGAGATTTCAGGAATCAAAGCTGATACCTTCTAAGAGGGGGGAGAATTCTCCAGGGCTACAGTGAGAAGGTGTCTCAACTGCATAACTTTGAAATGAGATGAGACCGGGAATGAGAAACTTGTCAATAATTTCACGTGAGGACAACCAGTGCCCCTCCCCATCTACCAGGGAAAGCAGTTTTCCATCGCCTAATTGAAGTAACCAATTGGAAGGAATCCACTTTCCACTGAGAGTGAAAGATGGAGAGTTCCAAATAGACTGAGCTAAATCAGTCTGAGGGGAATAGTGGAGAAATAAACATAACTGTGTATAAACTCTTGAAGAGGTAGTTATTGTGGTGCAGTCGGCCATCTTTACCTGAGACAACTTGAGGTAAAATAAATTTAAGGGATCCAGGCATTTAGTTTTAATTGCGTCTAACTCAATCTTAAGCCATACTGGTTGTGCCATTTCAGGGCCTGGGGAGATCCATCTCAGACACTTTGCTAGGTGACTAGGCCAATAGTGTAGTGCCATATGGGGAATCCTCAGCTCCCCCTCAGATTTTGGGGCAGCTAGTTTGTGATAGGCCAACCGGGGATGTTTGTCTGCCCAGATAAATCTGGTAAATATACTGTGTAGTTTCTTGAACCAGCGTATGGGAATAAAAGAGTTAAGAAGGGATAAAGGGTAATAAATTCTAGGAAATACATTCATCTTAATAATGTTAATCCTGCCCCATAATGACATTGGAAGTTTGAACCATCTGTCAAGGTCATGAATAATGACCTGTGAGAGAGAGAGTCCAGATTATCTTTGACCCACATTAAGGGGTTACGGGATAGCTTTATGCCCAGATATTTGATTACCCTAGGAGTCCAACCTAAACCTAGGGGGCAAATATCATCCTTAAATACCTTGTGATTTAATGGGAAAAATATGGATTTACTAGTATTCAACTTGTAGTTAGATAGCATGCTGAACCTGGCTAGTTCATTTAGTAAGGGTGGTATTGAAGAAACCGGATGGGAGAGATATATCAGCAGATCATCTGCGTATGCAGTGAGTTTAATCTCATGACGCCCAACTCTGATACCTTGTATAGAAATATTTTGGAGAATGTTTTGGATAAGGGGTTCCAGATATAGGTTAAACAGGAGAGGTGAAAGGGGGCAACCCTGCCTAGTGCCTGAATGAAGTGAGAAGTAGTTTTAGAAGGCCCCATTGGCTGAGATTCTTGCTGTGGGGGATTTATATAATGCAGCAACCCAGGAAATGAATACCGGAGGAAATTTAAAGGCATCCAATACCTTGAAAAGAAAACTCCAATTCACCCGGTCAAACGCCTTTTCGGCATCCAAGGAGACCAAGCCTGCAGGGAAGTCAGCATCTCTGGAAGCCAAGAAGACATGGGATAACGTACTCAAATGATCCGCTGAAGAGCGTCCTTTCGTGAAACCTACCTGATTCCTGCCTATTAACTCGGGGAGCACCACAGATAACCTGTTAGCTAAAATCTTTGAGAGGATCTTGATATCCTGATTTAGGAGGGATATAGGCCTGTAGCTCTGGATGAGCTCAGGGTCTTTATCTGGCTTGGGGAGGAGCACTATCAAGGCTTCAAAGAGATGACAATCAACCTCTGTCCCGGATAAGATGTGCTGAAATAAACTATTGAGTATTGGCAATAGAAGTTCCAGAAATGTTTTATAGAAAAGGGGGGAGAATCCATCCGGTCCGGGAGTTTTATCTGAGGGTAAACCACTAATAACCTTGGAGATTTACCCCTGAGTTATGGGAGAGACCAAAGAGTCTATGTAATGTACTGGGAGGGAGGGAAGATGTGAGTCCGTCAGATACTTCTCCACGCTTACTGGGCTGGGAGGGTGCTCCATTTCCCCGTAAAGCGATTTGTAGTATGCTGCAAACTCTTGAACTATCTCAGTGGGAGATGTTTTCAGAGACCCATCTACAGAAGCTTGATTGAAGGGATAAATCTCGCTGATTCTTGTTGTTTAATGCGAAGTGCCAGAAGGCGCCCTGCCTTCTCACCTTGGTCAGTATAACTAGTTTTGGTGTGTATGATAGCTAGCTCCGCCTTTTCCCGGAGTAGTTCTAAATATTTGTCTCTCAATCCTAGGAGCCTCACCTTGTCCTCCTCTGAGGAGTTAACCGAGACATTGGATTCAAGAACCCGAATTTGGGATAATAAGGACAGTAATTCTCTCTCCCTAACTCTCTTCCTAGCCACCGAGAGGCCAATAAGAACTCCTCTCATGTAAGCCTTCAAGGCCTCCCATATAATATCTGGTTTTGCACTATTTAAAGGTTTGGACAGAAAAAAGGCTTCAATGTGCTCCCTTATGGTATTGCAATAATTGGAATATTTAAGCAGTTGATCATTGAGCTTCCATCGTGTTTCTCTCTTTGACACATCCAGAACTGAGAGATCACACAGCACCAGAGAGTGATCAGAGACAGGGCCAGGCTGTATCGACGAGGACCTAACCCCAGGCAAGAGAGTCTGAGAAATGAATATGTAGTCAATACGGAATTGTGAACCATGTGCCAAAGACCTGAATGTGAACTCCTTGGAATCAGGATTTAGTACACGCCAGACATCACAGAGCCCGCATTGATCCAATAATTCTCTAAGAGCCCTCTGACCCGGAAAGGTCACCCTCGATGCACCTCCTGACCTATCAAGGTTTGAGTCTGCAACTTGGTTGAAGTCTCCCCCCAGGATAATCCTTATAGGAAGGAAAGGCAGGATAACATTTTTGAGTCTCATGAAGTAAGCGGAGTTATCAGCATTGGGACCATATATGCTGCCCAATAGCAAAGGTGTTGACCAGAGACTACCTATTACAAAAACAAACCTGCCCTCGGGATCCCTGATAGTGTGAGTTGGGATGAAGGGAATGCCCCTGTTAATAATGATCATAACCCCACAGCTGTTTGAGGAGCCTTGCGCCTCGCACACCATCCCCACTTGTTGCCTCCTCATTTGTGAGGCTTCTGTTTCTAGTAGGTGTG